>OX328097.1:6939251-8249251 GCA_946811185.2 Hippopus hippopus | reverse complement strand
TCTACACTGTCCGCAAAAGGTCAGTGAGTCGTGCTTAGCAGCCTTTGGGTTAACACGTCTGTATAACTCCGAAAGTGTTACAATAGAATTATTGTCCAAATTGAAATATTTGCAGACGAAAACAAAAGAAAAAAAAAATTCTCAAAAATTGAAATTTGTTTGTAAAAGGGTGTTACACCTGGTAAGAAAAGGAGAAAATGCTGAATATCAGAATTATCTCCTTTTTCCACCATAATTTCGAAAGGACCTTTCCTTAGGGTTATTGCCAAGCTCCGGTAGCTCAGTCGCTAGCGTACAGGACTCAATAACAGAGGTCGCTGGTTTGATCCCCGGTTCGGCCAAACTCTTTCCGAGGATTGATGAATCATTGCGACAGGATTCATTCCTCTCTCACCGCTGATCATTGTTTCAACGATGGTTACGCAGGATAGCAGCTAGTGGCTTGATCATTGTGCAGATCAAAGGTAAAAGAAACTTCAGGAAAGCATGCATAGGTGCACTGGTATATAATTGAAATAATGTTGAAAACGGCGTTAAACATTATACAATCAATCAATCAATCCTTAGGGTCATTAAGGTCTACGGTCCCTAACTCTCATATTAAAAGACAGAAGCTGCCGAGACTGGCCGAATAGCCTTTACGAAAATGTCGATGTTACACGATATTTAACGATGAGTTGGTGAGTCTACAGCCCCCAACTTTAATATCAAAAGACGGAAGCTGCCGAGATTAGCTGAATAGCCTTTACGAAAACGTCGATAATAAACGATATTTACCGATGAGTTAGGGGTCGTAGACCGTAAAACTCGGCACTGTGTGAAAAAGAGTTTACCGTAATCCTGCTAAATAACTAAAATGAAATTTTCAATTTTGATAGTAAAAACCAAAGTATTGCTTTTTCAAAGTTATGTTTTGGGGATTAATATCTCTTTGTCGGAAAGTGTAGATCAAAGATCAGACTGCACGTTATGTGCAGTCTGATCTTGATATACACTGTCCGCAAAAGGTCAGGAAGTCGCGCTTAGCAGCCGAAGGATTAACATGAATAAGATGATTACAGGTATGAAACAAAGTAAAAGAGGTAGAAAAAGAAGTCACTTTTAGTCTTCTTGTTTTCTAAGTGTGCTGCATTTAATTGTTTTAGCTATGGAAAAATACAATTGAACAAAAGATTTGTGCTTAAAGATAGGGCACCCTAATGGGATTCGTGTGACATCGCCATTCATCGCCCAAATCATACGGATTTGGCTAAGACTCGGGTAATTCGTATTCGATGCGGAGAACCAGCGTCAATCGGCCGATCGATTACGGATTACCCGAGTCTTAGCCGAATCCGTACGTTTTTTTCGGCGATGAAAGGCGATGTTACAAGAATCCCATTAGGGTGCCCTATCCTTAAATAAACACTGGGACGGTATATCCAAGATCAGACTGCACATCCCGCGCTGTCCTGTATCATGCCGTCCACAAAAATCTCCGGTAAAATGGTGTTTAATACCACTTTCAACATTATTTCAGTCATATTGAAGCCTCACATGTTCATGTATGTTCTGGGTTTCACCAGTAGGCTCAGGCTCTGCGGTGTCTTGTCCAAGAAAACTCTCCGGAAAAAACACCTTGTGCTTACGGTGAGGCTCGAACCCGGGACCTCCAGTTCAAGAGCCCTACACTCTACTTCCACGCCAGGCGGGAAAACATCTTTATTTTCCCAAATTCCTAACCGACTCGCGTATATTAGTAGCAAGTTCCTCCAATTCTTGAGCAATCGGGAAGTCATGGCAAATGTTTTGAGCTGTTCAAATCTTGGCTACGAACTCCCGATTCCAAAAAAGTGTTGTTAATTCGTAACTTATACGTTTTGCGTTCTTCTGCATCGTAACCGAATTGTTATCGATTCGGAGGCATTAGTATGTATTCTAAACTTATTCGGGGATTTGTGATGCCAAAGCTAGGTTGAAGGCAAGCAACTGGACATATCTATAATTTTGTTAAACAAAGGTCTTCATTCGGAGTGTGTCAATTAAACCTGCTCAGGCTGAAAACATAATGCGGAAAGGGAGATAGTGCTTGTTGCGAGCAGTTTCCTCTTTTTTTCCACAGTGTTAAGAACAAACTTTTGGGCATTACTCTGAGTTTAATAATCATTCATCTCCGTGACCCATTATACTAAGCAGGTCATTACATAATTATGGATCAATAAAATATATTTCGTCTGACAACTGACCGAATAATGAGGTAGACTAGTCTTTTGACATGCAGAAAATTTACAAATATCAAAAAGTTTCGACCCATGTCAGCCTTTGCGGACAACGCAGGCTGACATGAGTCAATACTTCTTGGAGATTCGTTAAGCCCCCTTTTCATATAGCATTGCTCATGTCAAATGTCGAAAAATGTACGGGTAGGAACTTGCATTCCGATGTCCACTTGCTGTCGCTCAATTCAGTTTCTGGTGCTGTAAATTTGTTCGTATGTTTTTTTTTTCGTTAGTTTATTTGATCCTTCGTTTTTAGGATCCCATGGATCCTTATCTTTTCCCACAATGTTTTCTTTTTCTTTTTTTTTTCTAACACGATTGTAAAGTGGTAATTGATCCAAAAAAAAAGGAAAACCGGATAAGAATAGTGAGTGAGTGAGTGAGTGAGTGAGTGAGTGCGTGCGTGCGTGAGTGAGTCAGTGAATGAATAAATGAATGAATGAATGAATAACTGAATGAATGAATGAATGAATGAATGACATGCTCGGCGAAGTATCCAGTCCTCAAAGGAAAAAAATGAAATAAAGAGAAATGAAAATGAAATAAAGAGAAGTGAAAATGTAAAAATGAAAACAAATTAAGCATATCGATCGAACTGTTGTGTTTATGGTGAAAACAGTTAGGACCCCCGGGCTATATCAGCGCACACATCGATGTGGGTACGAAGAGCTTAACCCCTAGGCTGCTAAGCGCGACTCACTGACCTTTTGTGGACAGTGTAGATCAAGATCAGACTGCACAGTACGTGCAGTCTGATCTTGGATCTACACTTTCCGGTAAGATGATTTTTTTCTCACCCAGAAAATAAGTAGAAACAACATAATTCGAGTTTTTACATTCAGCTGGAAAGTTTTATTTTATTTATTTAGCTGGATAAGGGTTAAAATTTCTATTCTATTTATAGTCATGGGGTGAAATACTTTTCAGCTGCGTTACTTAAAACAAAATTTGAACAAACTGCTTAGTTTAGTGGAGACGGATGGGTATGTAATTTATTCTAACTGACCCTTTGTATGATATCGTTCGGTTCCAAAGAATCCTGAAAGCCTGTAATAAAAGAGACAGATTTACTATTTGTAAAAATCTGCTGAGGTGTCCATGAACCCCTCTCTAAATGTCGATATCAACAAAGCTGTAGGACAGTTTTATAAATTGTAAATAAAACCTGCTTACTTCACATGCTGTTCAGGCATATACAAGCCAAAAAGTTGAGTTCCGCAGAATGGATGCTCCTTCACATTGGTCCCCGCCTCCCCGTCCCCCTCCCCCCCCCCCCCAGAGAGAGAGAGAGGAAGAGAGAGAGAGAGAGAGGAAGAGAGAGAGAGGAAAATAACTTCCCCCAAGTATTGCTGTACATCCTTTAGAGAGAGAGAAAAAAAAACGCTGTTAAAACTTGTAGAATGGCCAAACTGTGTAAACATAAATAAATAACCACTAAATATATGGTTTAAGGGATAGAAAAAACAAGGACTTTTCCCTATTTCAAACCTTATTTATTCAAGGCTTCCAAAACATGAAATGCATTTTCTTTCCGTTGCAATCTGTGTATTCTTGCAGCCATTAGGGTCAACATTTGGCATGAAGAAAATAGAATGATTGTAGTTTCATGAAATAAGGATGAAATGGTTAAAACTGGCTGAAAACTGACCACAAACGAGTAAAGATGTAATTTAAAACCCTGTAACAAATCAAAGCGTTGAAAACACTGGAGCGGCATTTGTCAAGGAAGCCATTGTGTGGAATTAATAATTTGAAAGAAAAAGAGAGACATCATTCAAATACTGGCTTGAAAGGCAACCTACTAAGCAACTTAACACCATTTTGGTTGAAGGGAGAGTACTCATGACAAAGTTTGGATTATTTGTTTATTGGTGGTCTCCCTTAGATCATCCAGGAGGAGTCAGGAGTAATATCCCTTGACGGTAGGATGCATAATGGGTAGAGAGAAAAACCGTATAAATATATCGAATAAAATTCAGTTTGTACCTGAAAACTATGTTTTTGAGATATCTTTGGCCATCAAGATCAAATTTCCAACATTACAATAAATCATTTCGATCTGTAAATATTCATGCACAATCAAATGGATTAGCGTGCAATCATTGGACGAACAAGCTCAGGGACGAACTGGTTTTGGAATAAACCAGCCCGGGACCAAGCGGTCAGTAGACAAATTTTGTGTATCATTGCGTCAATAGAAGGCTATGAGCGTGTGAAGCTATTTTCAATCAAAAAGAAGTATTTCCACGATCGATGGCCTTACCCAGTTTATTTCAATACGCCATTTTCAATTACATATCTGAGTGCTATCGAAACAACTCACTTGTCTGAGAAAAATTGAGTTTAATTGGGTTTATTTCCTTCGGTCCTTCGGCTTTGCACAAAATACGATACGCGGTCTTCAGAATTCAATATTGAACTCTTAGTGGCATTGTCTTCGACAAATGCCACAAAAACGCCACAAAAACGGAAGTTTAGACTGGTCCACATAGAAAGTATTTACATACGACACAGTGAATGTGGCTAAAATGACGGGATTTGCATGTGACGGATAGAAAACATTGTAAGAGAAGGAGAAAATGCTGTTTACCAGCATTTTCTCCTTTGTTCCACAATGTTTTCAAAAGCCTTCTTCCTGAGGGTCGTCGAAATGCCGGATTGCTCGGTAGTGTTAACAACATGGCTCGATTAATTGTCACGGCATTCATCCATTATCTGAGACCATGACGTCACTTTGGCAAAAACCACTTCCATTAACGAACGCTAATAACTTATTATTTCATGCAAAAATTTGGTCACGTGATTTTTGAATTCTCAGTTTCTTCACATGATTTGTTTCTTCTTAATTAATGAAACTGTCCAATTCCGAATGCAAAATATCAAACAAGAAAAACGAATTTTGATCCACTTTACCAGTAACCGCCTGAAATAAATTTGAAACAAACAACTTTGAATACGTTCATCTTGAATATGAAAAAAAAAAATGAACATTTAAAGTTTTACACGTATGAAAACCTTTGGGCGAAGGTAGATTTTTGAGTTTTACGCCGTTTTGACAGTTTAGGTCAAATCACTGCGGTCAGTGCACCTACGCATGCGTTTCCTTTCTTTTCAAGTCACTGACTACTTTTCTCATATGCATCAGAGGTGAGAGGCGAAAAATCACAGGAAAGAAAGTTTGCCTTAGCCGGGTATCGAACCCGCAAAACCTTGAAGACCCAAAGGAAAACCAGCATTTTATCCTTTTCCTACAATGTTTTCTTCCACTGCAAAGACAGAAATCATCTTTTGAGATACATAGAATTTATCATCTGTAATCCTAGCAATCTGGAACAGTCTTAAATTTTGTTGTAAGTTGAAGGGTTAGAAAAAAACTTGAAATTCAAAAGTCCTTGATCAGAATTTCTTACGAATATTGGACATAGCAGATCTAGGATCAGACTGCAAAATTTGTGCAGTCTGATTGTAATCTTCACTGTCCGCAAAAGCCCCTGACACTGCCTTTGAGTGCGAAGAGCTACTTATGGACTGGTGTTCAAGTGTTTTCTGTCGAGCCCCGGTAGCTTAGTCGGTAGCTTGCAGGACTTGAGAACAGGGGGTCGTGGGTTCGATTCCTGGCTTGGTCAATTTCTTTTCGAGTATTGATGATAGTCATTGTGACAAGATTCTTTCCTCTCCCACTGCTGACCATAATTTCGACGATGGTTATGTGGGAAGGCAGCCAGTGGCTTGGAAATAAAATTGTGCGGAGAACTGGTAAAAGTGACTCCAGGAAAGCATGGATAGGTGCACTGGCCGCCGCGATATAACTGAAGTAATGTTGAAAACGGCATTAAACACCATACAATGAATCAAGTGTTTTCTAGCAGTAGTAAACGTGACACGAGGCGCTTTTGCGGACAGTGCAGATCAAGATCAGACTGCACAGACCGTGCAGTCTGATCTTGAATCTACACTGTCCTACACAGTAAAAATTTTCCGGTGTGGTGAATTGAACAATATTTTGGGTTTTATCATTGAGTGGAAATTTTTGTTTCATTTATTTAGCAGTTTAAAGGTACAGAAAATTATATAGGCTTGCGAAGAAAATATTACTGGCTGGCGTATTTTTTCTCAACCCGAAGTCTGTTGATAAAAACCAGAGAAAAAAATCTTTTGAATATTCGACAGAGATAATCAGTTTACACGTAAATGAAAATTTTTTTGTCGTGGAAAAGTTACAACGATTGATTTTTTTTTAAACCTTTATCCTGTTAGATAACTAAAATGAAATTTTCAATTCGACAGTAAAAATCCAAATATTGCTATTTCAAAGTAATGTTTTGGAGAATAATATCTCTTTAACGGACAGTGTAGATCATAGATCAGACTGCACATTCTGTGCAGTCTGATCTTGATCTACACTGTCCGCAAAAGGTCACTGAGTCACGCTTAGCAGCTTTAGGGTTAAATGTTTACCACACAGCCCGTGCTTAACGATCGTGACGCTTTTGAAAACATTGTGTGAAAAGCAGAAAATGCAGATAACCAGTATTTTTTCTCTTTCCTGCAATGTTTTCTACCCATTCATAGACAGATTCACTCATTTGAGTTCCAAATGATTTGTCATCTGCAAATTCTTTCAGTTTGGAAAAAGTCTAAACTATTATTGTTCGGTACAGACTAAAGTGGGGTTTTAGCTAGAATATCTCTTCGTCCCTTTCCCTCCTTAAGGTGGGGGTGAGGGTTGGGGGTGTGGTGATTTTTTTTATCAAATTGAAATTTGCTAGTGGAAGGGTAGAAAAGGGTAGTGGTTACCAGCAATTTCTCCTTTTCCCACAATGTTTTCAGAAGTCCTCTTATTCAGGTTTGTTAAATTTCGGGATTGTGTGGTTTCGTATGTAGTAACAGACCTTTTTTATGTATTGAATATCACTTAAATGTTAAAAGGCTACATATACCTTTAAAGGTCATCACACACTCCGTAGAACACTGAAAGCATATATCAGAACATTGCTATTCAAAAATTAAGCGAAAATTCCGTATTTCACTTCAAAAACATAATGACGAAAAAACACATTTTTCGCCGAAAAACGGGTTATGAATGATACAGATATGTTTCTCAAGATCTTTTGGTATCAATTATTTATCATATCATGATCTTTGATGTGACTATGCAAGTCTGCTCATCTATGAACAAATTCTGTTTTGTATAGTTCTGTTTTCCACGAGTGTAAAAAAACCCTAAATTATTGCTTTTTTTCCCCTTTAATCTATAAACAACAAACGCTTTTACACAGACGCTATTATTCATTCAAAACTCCTCATGAGATATGGTAAATAAATAATTAAAACAAAGTTAAACACAATTAATTAATCTATCCATTTATACCGTATGTTTTATAGTGCCGTCACAAGAAGTTCTAGAATATTGGCACAACTAGTGAGACAGCATTTTCTTGAGATCGTAATTATAGACAGACTTTTCAACATTACCATTTGATTTATAAGTTTTCCGGCTATTTACAGATAACTTTTAAATGCGTTTTGTACGTTCGTAAATAAGATATTTTACTGGAAAAGTTAATCCTCACCACCTGTCAGTGGCGAGAAAAAAAAGTATTATTGATAATGCTGTTCATAAAACATACTCCCGATTTGTAGAGTAACAAGGGACAAACGAAAAAAAAAAAAACCCCGAAAATATCAAACCCAAGAAAAAATTCATAAAATATGCTCTCGTTTAGGAAAGCCAACTATCAATCACGATAAAAAGGGAAAAAAAGAGAGAGAAAAAAACCAGAATTACCCTTGACCCTTTAACAAAGACAAAATTTTGGACGCGACCAAATTAAAAGTATTTGCAGACGAGAGAATAAATAAGCTCAAATGATGATTTCTGTCTTTGGCGTGTAGAAAACATTGTGGGAAAAGGAGAAAACTTTTTCCTTTCCGTCAATGTTTTCAAAGTATTTTTTCTTCAGGGGTGTTATAAGTCTTGATGGTTTGGTAAGCTTAGAGTTAAAGCCCCTGTAAAGTCCAAACATAGGTAATTTTCACCGTTTATAACTCGAAAATATATCGGATAACTCATCACAACACACATATATAACATCGGAGAAAACTCGAACGTGTCAGTTACTGCATTGGTTGCCGTGAAATACGGGTGCGAAAATGCGTGGAGATGCCCGTCGGTTTCGGGGACGCCATTGATCGAGACAACCTTCGTTATCGTTCGTGAATATTCGAACAAGGCCTTCGAGAACGTCACGTGATACCACTGTATATCATTAGTGCTACACAGGACTACTGTTTACACTTCCAATAGTATGTCATCGGAGAGTAAGATTGCTCATTCTGAACCCGTTTTCTTATTTAGATGTAGTAAACTATTCTTGTATTGATGATAAATGAATAAGCGATTATCAGCCTGTGTCGTCGTTTTGTTTACAATGTCGATAAACTTACGTTAGAATAGGGACAAAAAGATCAAGTGAATGAAGGGTTTGTTTCGACGCCTTGAATGATCACGTGGTGTTTACGTCACTACACGTCACTGCGGAGATTTACGACGAAAAATCGGCTAATCGTCGGCGATCATCGATGTAAACAAACAGATAATGCGGCATGGTAGGATCTGTTCTAGTTTCAAAATTCTTTTTTCTGCCATTGACTGGAACTTTTACAAACTGAAGCTTTACATATCGTGAAAGTCATAATAATCGCCATATTTTTACTTGTTAAAAATGAAATTTACAGTTTTATTTTATAAACAGGCCTTTTTACATTTGGACTTTACTGAGACTTTAAGTGCCACAGACATTAACAGGAGCTTTTGTGGACGGCAAGATCAAGATAGACTTCTCTTTTTCTGCAGTACGATCTTTGATCAATAGATCCAATATCAGACTGCACGTTTTGCGCAGTCTGATCTTGATCTACACCGTGGGCCAAAGCCCGCAAAATCGTGCTTAGCAGCCTAAATTTTAACACTTTACAAAACAGTCCTAAGTTTTAACGACGCTGTAAAAGACGGCTTCTGAAAAAAATATGGTAAAAAGGAGAAAAAGCTGGTTAACAAGCATTTTGTCGACCATCTTGACGTCAAATCCCGTCAATTAAGCCACCTTTAATACGAGCCATGCCCTGACAAATGGGGGGGGGGGGGGTAACGCATCTCCGTAATCGATTATACTAAGCAAGACATCATATAATTAGGGATCCGTAAAATCCATTCAGCCTAACAACTAACTGGATATGGAGGTAGAATCGTTCTTCCACATGCAGAAAATCTACAATAAGCAAAAAGTTTTGACTCATGTCAGCCTGCGCAGTCCGCGCAGGCTGACATGGGTCGATACTTTTTGCAGATACATTAAGCCCCCCTTTTCATGGAGCATGGCTAATATGTCGTCTGCAAGTGTTTTCAATATGGCAAAGCCCAGCATTTTTTCGTTTGGTAAAGAGTTAAATTGCGATTGTGAATGCAGACGACAGCAACAAAAGCATAATTGTAACCTTTGTCCCGTCGATGACTGTTTAATGGTTGAGGTCAGGCGAAATGATGTCTAGCCATTCATCGGCTGACTGAAATATTGTTCAAAAACAAAAGTTTTATAATTTAATCAGACTGAATTCATCTCTAAAACAAAAGAATCTTTAAGTTGTCGGTTCTGAATGTCTGCGTCTAATTGTATGAACTTTAGCACTTTAATACACTGTTTTTCATATACTGCAAATGCAATTCGTGCTTGTACCGAACTGCAGTAGAAAGCATTGATTGGTTGATTGATTGATTGATTGATTGATTGATTAATATATTTGTGTTTCACGCTGCTTTCAACATCATTTCAAGCATGTCACAGCGACATCTCTGAAATATATGTATATTGTGGGTTTCACCGGAATTAAGCTAGGGCAATGAGGTGTCTTGCCCTTGGATACTTGGACGAAAATCCGGTGCTCCAAGTGAAGCTCAAGCCCAGAGTCTCCAGGTTACGAGTCGTACACCTTACCTCTGAGCCACGCAAGACCAATTAAGCTCTTAATTACATAGAGGGAAAAGTGGCAACTTCTTGTAATAAGTAATTATTCTGTATTTCATGCTTATTGGTAGTTTATCGAGAAATAACGGTGAAATACTGTTCGATATTTCATGGTTACGACCAGTGAAAAATACCGACTTTATTTTCCAGCGCGTGCCTTTCAACCAGAGGGAAATATGACGTAATTTACCCTACAATTCTCGCGCTTTACGTGGTATTGTAATGCTTTGTTATGCGGAGGGGGTACGCCACGGGGAATTGCCGAAAACAACTAGTGATGTAAGTCTCAAATAAAAAGGGTTAGAAGCATGAATAAATGGATTATCTTTTTTTCGGTGAAAGATCGAAATTTATTTCATCGAGTGAACATCACCGGTAATATTTTCACGGGTGACGCAGCCAAATTGAGCTGAGATCCAATCAAGAAAATATTTTGCAATTTATTTACGTCATTGAGAAGGTTGTTCACGAAAGACCTATTAACCCATTGCAAAGTGATTCCGCGTTTTACTGCTCTGAAGAATAAGGCTTTTGAAAACATCGAGGGCAAAGGATAAAATGATGGTTACCGGCATTTTTTCTCTTTCCCAGGATTTCTACCTTCTGAATAACGTATTATATCATGTAAGCCAAATGTGATTTGTCCTCTGAAAATACCTTCAAAATGGACGAAACTAAAGGTTTGTTGTATGGAAGAGGATGAATGACTTAATAGCTGATAATCATAAATGTACAACGTTTTAGTTTGATTATCTGAATTCCCCAAACACACATAATTAACCGCTTTAAATGTCCTGAAAATACGTCAGTAACGTTCGTATATATCATCTAATCATTCTTTTACATTGGCGTAGGCATTTACAATATGGGAGGGGGGCTTACTCTTTTTTAAACTCTGTACTGAAAGATCCAGTTTTAATTGGATCTCATCAGATTCTTACAATCTTATCAAAGTTCAAAAATGATTTATCACTGAATTAAGTAAGGCGATAGCTGGCAAGTCATCAGAAAAAAATACAAAAGACAGAAAAGGGATTTTTGTAATAGGATCGTAACCTCTAAACGTATTTTTAGATATTTCACAAAGTTTTATGGGGATGTCACATGATCAATAACCGCGTCAACTCCCAGGATTCGTTTTCAAATCAGTACGATGACGTTATATCTAATGTAATAAAAATAGACGGGATAACCTATTGCAAAACGACCATTCTGTTATAAAACACCCACAATTGCGCCTTTTTACTGCGTGTAGCTGCGCAGTTTCTTAAAGGTTGAAGAGAAGAAATATATCTAGTTTTATTTATTTATTTATTTATTTTAATAATAATAATGATAAACAGTATCGTTCAAGGTTAATATCAAAATTATTGTTTGTTTTTAAACAGTAATTAACTGGTACAAGTAAACAGAATTTCATCTAATTGTTGTATACTCATTGTTATTAGTTAAAAAAAGAACTGCCAAAAACACCGAAAATATCATGAAGAACACCCATTTTCAAAAACACATAATTTTGCCAGCATATCTTAAAAATTGTCTCTGGTAATCACACCAGCTATTTTTGATTAATTCAAGTTTCAATGACAAGAACTCTAGTTGTTGTAAAGCCTGTTTCAGCCAATAAGAAAGCAGTTCTTGGTATCAAGAATGGGTAGAGTTATGGAGCCCCGACTTATAACGGACAGTCGCATTAGGTGTTTCGTTTGACGTTTCTTTCCGTTTCTCTTTCTCAAGAGTGTCATTAGGTAAAGTATAAAATAGTGTTGAAAGAGGCGTTCTAAATATATTTTCTCGGTCTTGGTCTTGATCCCTGATCTCCTATCAAAACCGAAGGGGCACATTGATGCTGCATAGTGCACCAGCCCTCTCCATTCTTCGCGGCTATGTACGATATATTTAGTTTCTGCGAATGACAGTCACGTCCATTCTTTCATATTATCCGTCCACTTTCTGTTCCATCTTTCACTTTTACTTTTACCCTCTTCCGTTGCTAGTGAGATACTTTTAGATTGGTCATTAGGTCTTGTATTATTGCAATAACAATTTCCTCTTTATCACTTTGGTCATATGGTCGTCGTTACCTAGTATTGTTCTGTATCATCTCACTTGGATCCTACTCTGCAGTCCAGCTGTTAGAGTCTAGGTCTTGCATGTACACAAGGATATTAAAAGAATAAGTGCGCGCACCAGTCTGACTTTGTGCTTTATTGGGATACTTCTGTCTTTCCATACCAATTTCTGCCGCGTGAGTGCTATCGCTGTTTTTGCAGATCTTGCAAGAAACTCTGGCTTGGAACTTTCATCACTGATGATGAGGCCTGGATATTTGGACTGATGGACGGTCGACCATGAACCCTGTGTCTGTCGTAATGGTGATTTTGTTTGTCATGGGTTTTATAATTTCTGCACTTATTTCAATTCCTTGTTTTGTTGAGAGCTCGTCAAACTTGTCAACTACAGAGGCAATTTCCTTTTCCTTAACAGCCAAGCTGTCTATATCCTCTGCAAACCTCAGATTTGAAATGGTCCGTCCACCAATACTTATTAGGTTTTTATGTTGTACAAAGGCTTAATTCACGATCTCTTCCTTATATTGTATAGGGTAGAGGACAGTAGGCAACCTAGGAACAATTTAAAGGCAATGTGGTACCAATTCGCCATCATTGAACCTTATAACGTTTGACCAAAGTGCTTCATGCCAGACTGTGTCGAAAGCATTTCTTTAGGTCTACAAATAGATAGCAGGATTTTTTTCTTTTTAGCACAACTGAGCACGAAGTGCTCAAGCTGAGCTTTTGTTATTTGGATGTGTCCGTCGTTCGCTGTCCGTCGTGCATCGTGCGTCGTATGTCGTGCGTCGTCAGTCGACAACTTTTGCCTTGTGTACGCTCTATACAGGGTGTCCAAAAAGTCGTGCACCATCCTGAAAACACATTCATTGTTACAGATGCTCAAATGGAGCACCATTTTCAGTAATACAACGCTGTACTCTCCGCAAAAAGCTGTTTTGAACATTCCGTACGGTATCCGGTGGGATGTTGTGAAAATGGTGCTCAATTTGAGCATCTGTAACAATGAATGTGTTTTCAGGATGGTGCACGACTTTTTGGACACCCTGTATATAGGCTACATTTTCAGTTCTGTTCTTATGAAACTTCATCAGAATGTTTGTCTTGATAATATCTCGAAAAGGGTCATATTAGGTCAAAAACTAGGTCACTGGTTCCAATCTTTGCAAAACCTTTTGTACGCTCCAGATAGTCTATGGAGGCCATAATTTCAATCCAATACAAACGAAAGCTAGTCAAAATGCTTGACTTGAAGATGTCTCGGGTGAATCTAAAAATGGGTAGATCGGGTCAAAAAGTAGGTCACAAGGTCAAATCTTTGAAAAACCTTGTGTACACTCTAGAGGCCACGTTTTCTGTCCAATATTCATAAAACTTGGTCAGAATGTTTATCATGATAATATCCCAGACGAGTAAGACAATTGGTCATGCCAGGCCCAAAGCTACGTCCACAGGTCAAAAAAAGCCTTGTGTACATTCTATAGGCCAAATTTCAAGTCCAATACATGTACTTATGAAAGTTTGTTAGAATATTTCGTGGGTTTGATGCAGAAAGGAGTCAAGTGACATTTTTACCAAAATTGAGTTAAATGCATTTTCTTACTTGTAGTAATGATTACCACATGCCTGCAAAACAACAGATCCAAAGGAGCGTAAATAACAAAATTATTGACCAATATCTAAAGGATACAAGTGATTTTTATCCAAATGTCACATGTAGAAAAGAGTCAAGTGCTTTACTAGGTATGCAGAAGGGGATCAAGTGACAGATGACTCCATTCTTCACAAACTTATATCTTTAGTCTGACCAATTTTTTTTATGATACATAAGGGTCCAAGTGAGGCACTATAATGCCAGATATGTGAAATATGATCTGGAACATGAAAATAATTTCTACTTGGTATTTGTTAATCATTACTTATAGTTTGCTTACACCACCACTTTTAAGTTGTGCCACTTTCTTTCTAATAAGGATCTTATTTTGGTCTAATTTTAGGAGGACTGTACTCCTATTAATTTTTCTTCCTAGCCCCTAGTACAAGAGCTATTAATTACAGATTGAGATGTTTCTGCAAACAATGTAGACTAAATTAAGACTACAAATATTTTTTTGTGATCTAGGATCAACATACTTTTTTGTGATCTTGGATCTACAGTGTCTGCTTTTCAATCAAAATACATACATGTATGAAATTACGGTGAACGCTTTTTCTGTCCCTAATAAATAATCTCCAGGTGATTTATTGACTGTTTTAGGGTGATGTTACTTTTGTAACAAAACTGTAATACTTCAACTTTGAATGAATATTGTGATGAATGATATCATTTTTGTTGATACGAAACCCACTCAGGTATTTTCTTAAATGCTGAAAATCAGAGAAAAATCGAGTAGATAAAAGTTCATTTCTTAGTATTATTCTAATGGTAAAGTAAATTGTGTTTCTATATGTTCATTCTGAATAAGTACATATTATTCTTAATTTCAAAGAAATAGTTTCACTTGCTTAATAAAAAAAAAGGAAAGGAACCCTAGTCAACATCTCAAGTAAACAAAGATGAGTGGTCTGTTGATAGACTATATGCCGAGAAATATGGACAGCTCTTAATAATACATGCAGCGTGATTGCCTGCGATGTTTGTTGGTGCAGGACAGACTTGCCGAGGGATTGAAGAAAAAGTATCTTGCAAAAGGATACAAGGAGAAGGCAAAATGGACTGAATGAACTGAATGAATTTGTTAAAAGTCACATGTTGAAAGAGCATAACCATAGAGTTAGAAGTAAAACAAACTACTCTGATAAAAGAATGCGATCAATCACAATGGTTGCCAATTGTCACAGTCAGAATTTGCATCTTACTTGCCAGTTACAATCTATGTCATGATAATAATTGTAAATGCAATACAGTAAAGTCTAAAAGTATTTAAAACACGAAGGCAAATAATTTCTCGACCATTAGAAGCACCACCATGCCCTATATACAGGATAAACTTTCCCTAAAAATGGCCAATACTTCAAGGAGGGTACAATTCTTCAACAAATGGATTCCTGACTTCTTTATAGGACAATGGGGTACCATACTAATAAACTTAAACATTAAGTCTTTTTTATAAACAGCGGCATTCTCTTTGTTGCATAGTGCAATACATGAGTGTGGGGTACAGACAAAAGCCCTATAGGACAAAACCCCCATAGGACAAAAATCCAATGGACAAAAGCACTATGTACATGTTCTTAAAAGAAATAGGGACAATAACCCAATGATATAATTTATGTGTATCATATTACTTTTTGGTTTTTCACTGTATGTTATGTAGGAAAAAAAAGAAAAATAGAGTTTTAATTAGCTGATTAAATATTGAGGATTATATCATCAATCTTATCAAGGATCGCAGAATAACACCAAAGATAAAAGACAGTCAGATAACAGTACTTGATTTGCATTCTAATTTTTATTCTCTTACCTCTGATTGACCTATCTCATATTTGAAAGCATCATCATAAAATAGAAATGATCAATAGAAGAATCAGGTTCAACCTGTTACCAAACAGTCCAGTCTATTCTTTTGAAAGCATGAAAGAACAGAAGTCACTGCTTATCTATTGTGTTCATATGATTTCCAATAATTATCATTCATATTTTGGAATGTATTTATACAAGGAGAGCACAAGAAATCATACAACAGCTCATACACCACAAGTGTTTCTCTGTGGCCAGAACAGAAAATTGATCACTAAAACTAAAGCTGGTTTTCAAATCTGAGGGCATTAAGTATTTGCTCATAATGTACTACTTCATTAAATAAAACAGGCCTTTAACTGTTCCATGGGGCAATTGTCCTAGAGGCTTTTATCCTATGGGGCTTTTGTCCTACATCCAAGTGTGTACATCTAATGTGATCTTGTGAGTTGTGACCATAAACTGATGTTAGCAAGCAGAAATATTGCTTTGATTACTAGTATTTCAGTGGCCTTCTTTGCAATTCAATTATTTATTTATTTATCTATTTATTTATTTATTTATTTATTTATTTTGAAATGTATAAAAAAGGAAAGAGAAAAATCTTAACAGTTCAATGTTTTATTACTTTTGAAATGAAGGTTCGCTGCAGGACTTAACTGCAAAAGTCGACTTCCTATCAGACTAGAAAGAAAGAGAACTTGGCAGTTATTTTTCACATTGATGATTTTAAAGTTTTGAAGCTAAGCACTGCAAATGACAAATGGAATCGAAATGAAATGCCTATCTATAGGGAGGATAGAGGGTCTCAATGTACTAAACTCTCATTTGATGAAACTACATAATAATTCATTTTGAAAAATTCAATACAGAATCTTCATTTGCACAGCAGACCAGCTAAAAAGAAACACTGAAATGTTTATCTTCCTTATTGTGAACATTCTGTTTCTCGGTGAAAGAAAATTTAGTTTATCATTTAAGACAAAAGGTACATAAAGGGCTAGTAAAAAAGGGGTTGCAACACAGATACCCAGCATGGCCAAACTCTTTTCAAAGATCAGTGATAGTTATTACCTCAGGATCCACCCATGAACATTGTTTTGACAAGGTTTATAAAGATAGCAGCAAGTGGCTCGAAAAGAGTTATAGTGTAAAAGAAACCCCAGAAATGCATGAGCAGGTGCACTAGCTGATGCTATATGACTGAAAAAATGTTGGAAATAACTTTAAAAAGGAAAAATACATATTCCCATCAAACAAAATGATGAAAGGCAGTGATACAAGATAAGACTGTCGTTGAAAATTCAGGTTTTGATTTGATTTCAGTGTAATCTGAAACTTTAACATGTTGTTTAACATGATCAGCTTTTTCAAAAGAGATGTAAATACTTGTATTGCAGTTTGTATTCTTTCCTTTATTCATCTGGTACTGATTCCTGACCACATACCATGTACTTGACACCTTTGTGCAAAACAAAAAAAAAAAGCAAAATCAGTTTGTGCAGAAAGGTGTCATGTGCAAAAATCATCAAAATACAAAAATCGCAAAAAGTTAAATTCAAAATACTTATGTACTGATAATCCTCATATATATGCTTATCTTCAGCATAAAAAAGTTTTGAGGTACACGAGCTGCCTGATTATACTAATCAGTCAAACCTCTAACTTCGTTTTTCTCAAAATGTTAAAAATGTCGCTTGACTCCTTTCTGCATCAAGCCCACGATTTGTTTTTGGTGCCTCAGAAGAAATTTGAAATGGGCCGTGTCGGGTAAAAAAGGCTCAGGTGACCGACTCAGGGTCATTATGGCCTTCTTGTATACTTAAAGTGATGACAAGCGACTTTTTCATTTGAGATGCCCATTCCCCGTTCTTCCACACTTGAATTTATATCATTGAAAGTACATCAATAATCGAAGTTCTGTCGTTATTTAAAGTTCTGCTGGGATGTTATCTGTTCCTTTAGCCTTGTCCACATTTGAGTAATTTCATAGCTGACTCACTCCGATAAATAGAAGGCCATCCTCGTTTGATGGCTCTTGGCAAGTTAGTACGTTAAGACCACCTTGATTCTCAAATAAGTACAATTCTTACCAGTATTCAGTCCATTGGTCAATCTTTTCTTCTTCCCAAGGGAGACATATACCACTTATATCTTAAATTCTACTGACTTTGTTTTTTTGTGTTTTTTTTGGGGGGGGGGGGGAGTTTAGTCAATTTCTTGACACATTGAAATTCTTTCTCGGAGTTGCAACTTGCCAGAGAACTTGCGATTTCATTTCAGTGGTGATCTGTCAAGCTCTGCCTCGCCTTCCTTATCTCTTTTTTTGATCTTCTTGTTTATTTCATTTTATCCTTTTTTTTTATTGCGCTGCCTTAAAATTTCAGTATAATGATATGGATGATGACGATGATGATAATAATGATGATTTTTCTTACGTCTTGATGTAAAGAAATGAAGGATTTTTTATTTTTAGTTTGACCTTGACTTTGACCGTGACTTTGATGATGATGATGATGATGATGATGATCTGGTAGTAACGAAAAACAATGAAACTGACGATTACATTTCGATGTCACACAACTTTTGGATGTGTTTTCGTTAACCTTTTTATATATGTGTGTATTTTGGGCCAATGGCCTTTATTTACAATTAAATTGATTGATTGATTGATTGATTGTAACTCTACACATTTTTTTATTTTTTTTTTTCCTTAATCTGTGCTTTTCATCTTCTTGATATCTCCTCTGGTCTCACAAAGATTAAAATGTTATCAGTCACCAAGAACTTTGACTTTCTACGGCTGTTGCCATGCACTTTTTCAGCAATATCAAACACTGTTGCACTAAAGTTCTTGGTCAGTGATTCAAAGGCTTCTTTAAGAATAAGCAGTGGACCAAATGTTCCCCGATTGATGCTTGGAACTCTGTCACGTACCCTCTATAGGTCGCTCGGATCTCTAGCAAGTCTAACAGGGAGGTTATGGTTTGTTTTGTCTGAAGCATCTAATACAGTACTTAATACTTATCCTGATAAATAAGTGAAATGAAACTTTCAAACCGAATTACAAACCTGAATGTTGAAATTTCGAACTAATTCTTCGGGGAAAAATGTCTCCGTATCGGACAAGTGTAGATCCAAAATCAGGCTGCACATTCTGTGCAGTCTGATCTTGATCTACACTGTCCGCAAAAGGCCATTGAGTCGCGCTTATCAGCGTAAAGTTTAAAAGTTATCACGTTAATAATTGATATAGATTATGAAATATTTGCACGAAATCAAAAGCCTGTTGCCTGACGCAATATTAAGTAATGTATATCTAATGCATAACGAATAGCAATGTACACAATATGAATTGTCTCCCGAGAAATCAGCTGTCTGCAATGTTTGTTTTAATGTACTTAAAACTCTTTACCAAAACATCCCCATTTTTACGACATTGAGAAACATTCTTAGAAAAGGAGAATATTTTGGTAACTAGCATTTTCTTCTTTTCCCCATAATGTTTTCTACTCTTTTCAATGATAATTTTCGTCATTTGTTACCTGTTGTATATGTAGTCCTGCAAATGTTTTCAACTTGGCCCGGTCTAATATTTTGTCGTTTGGTTAGGAGTAAAGAGAGGAGAATTTTTTATCGTCACGTATTTTTTGTCTTAGTTTTCTTTACTTTCTTTTTTCCCTGCTTAATTTTTAACACCGTTTTCAACATTATTTCAGATATATCGCGGGGGCTAGTGCATCTATCAATGCTTCCATAGAGTTTCTAGAACCAGACTTCAGCACAATATTATTCCAATGCAAATGGCTGCTTTTCCACATAACCATCGTCGAAACAATGATCAGCGGTGAGAGGGAGAAATCAATCCTGTCACAGAGACTATCATCAATCCTCGGACGTTGGGGATTCGAACCAGTGACGCCCAGGTATGAAGTCCTGTACTTTACGGACTGAGCAACAGGGCTGGGTATGTCACGTATTTCACATGTATCAGTTAATTCAACCTTCTTTATTGATGAATATTAAAAATTTATAGGGAAGGTTATCCAAGACATCTGCTGCAAATTCGATACAGGGGCTAATGATCCGGTGATATCCCTGAGAAAAAAAAACTGAAAGAAAAAAGGCACATCTATTAACTCTTTACCAAACGATAAGCTTTTAGACTTGTCCAAATTGAAAGCAATTGCAGACGACATTGACATATCAAATTCAGCTGAAATGATGGTAATTTTCCATGAAAGTGTCAAAAACCTTGTGGGAAAAGGAGAAAATGCTGGTTACCTGCATTTTCTCCTTTTCCTACAACGTTTTCAAAAGGCTATATCCTTAATGTCGTTAAAACTCGGGATTTTGTGCTGAAGAATTAAATCTGTACCAGACGACTAAGCTTTACAGGGATTAATGTTGGAATTTGTCTTTAAAAGGGTGCAAAGCATTGTGGGAAAAGGGGATAATGCTGGTTTTTACTGTTTTCTCCTTTCCCCACAATGTATTCGAAAGATTTCTTTCTCAGGGTCGTTAAAACTCCAGGTTGTTTGGTGAAGGGTGAATCGGGTCATTTCATATGTGTATTTGGCCCTGGTATTTGTTGGAGTACTGTCGTATTGGCCCTGATTTATTGAAGTATTCTCATTGCAATCTTAAAACATGCTTTTTAATGTGCAGTTTAATACGAAATATGCATTAGTACATTGACAATAATCAAGTTGGTTTCATCAAATCAACTTATATCGATTTTATAAAGAAATAACTGCAATCTTTAAATAGGTCATCGGAAAAAAATATTTGCTTCTAGAAAACATAATTATGTATCATTATCTTCCGCTAGGTGGCATTTTTCAAATACACATCTATCTGATTTGGGCATTCTGGGTACAGAACCGGACTACTTTTCAAAACGACAACCGCTACTTTAAATTTCAAAATAAACGTTTACTCAATAAAACGCTACCTGGTACAATTTTTATTCAGCTATGGTCAGCTAGCATGTAACCTATGCACCGGCCATTTAAAAACAGCCCCTTGTACAGGCTTGTGTAATAGCTTCAGTAGAAGCCCAGACACTTCTTGTTGATATGTCTGTGTAAAACCCAGCACGAATCCTGGTTTCTCAAAAGTCTATATTTAAACACTGTATTCAAAGATGTGCAGTAAAACAAGAGTGTTTGTGAAATCTATTTTTCCCTTTTGAAGTAATTATTTTTTCAAGATATTTGAGCGAAAAACAGGCTACATTTTTCCACTGATGTATTCTTTATAGCCTTTTTCTCCATTGCTACTTCATTAGCATTTGGTTTTTACTTCTGGCTGAAATGATTGAAAACTTATTCATTTTCTTACTCTTTTTCTTATTAGTAGTTTAGGAGTTAATAATGATAGTTATATTCACTCTCTAAAGTTGGATTTAAAAAAAAAAAAAATGTACGAAAAAGACAAGTCAAACGTATCTATAGAAGTTGATTTGGAAACATTGAGGCAGAAATGTTACATATATTTAAACAAGATCATGAGAAATTAATTACTTTAAACACAGAGTAGAGTTTCCACGTTTTATAAATATACATGCAACAGTTATTGCCCTTGGTTTACTATCGGTTGTTTATGTTTATCATGAATATATATTGTATATGACGAGATACATGTATTTGTATAAGTCAATAAAATCTGTCTATCTATCTTCATTAGCCGCGTATTAATATTATCCTGTACAGGATGGTGTGATGCGTCATAGCTGACAGGTCGAATCTTCGAAGAATATGACATGCGCAAACAACGACATATGTATAGTCGGTAGCACTAGACCCTAGATGAGGGCAGAACACCACAGGGTTCGAACTGAAAACTTTTGTTGTGAGTGTTCGGTGTTCTTACTCAATACCAACACTTCTGTCTCTGTCTGTCTGACTGTCTCTCTCTCTCTCATCGCTCGGACATACCCGTATTGAGAGAGCACATCAAATCCTATAACACCGTATCGGACCGGAAGTATGCATGTACGTGACCTGGGATTTGTACAGTGACGATATGTCACTTTGTCTTAAAAACTGTGTTTATACGGTAAGTCAAACTGGGTTTTTTTCATTAATTTTGATAGTTATTATAAAATATTCATATCTAGTTACTTGTTTGTTATGCATAGACCATATCAGAAACACTATGTGCGCTGTGAGCCTTCCTTAAAGCAATGGGAATGCCTCGATCATTTGACCGCGATAAAAGCATAGATGATTTTGTCCCAAAACAATGCCATTTCTACTCGATTACTCCGCGTTAGAAATGTGTTTTCTCAATAGAAATGTATAAACAGTTTACTTATTCATATTCATGTGTATAAATTGAATCAAAATTTCCATTGTGACATTTCTAAAGTGGTAAAGATGGTGTCACACCATCCTAAAATGCATCTGGGTCGCAGCATTCAAAAGTAGTCTCATTTGAAAATTTGCCATTGAACAGTTCTGCTACATCGTAAAAAAAAAAAAAAAAAACTGGAAGGATGTGTCTAAATTGTAGTTTTTGTGTTGATTTGATGATTTATGTGGAAACTGCTAAAATTGACTCTTTATTTCTTAAGTACTTTTCGCCTTTGAACACGTAAAGGACGATTTTCAGTTCGATTTTCCTGGAGTACTTTTGTATTCATTGGAACAGCAAAACGCAATCAGCTAAGGTATCATTTTTCTACCTTTTTATGAAGGCCACTGGACACAGGCCTACATTTCATAGAGACAATCAGGAAAAGTAAAGCTCGGAATTTTTTCCAATAACACACAAGAGAGGGTCAAAAATTTTCATTGCAGTAAAAAAGATGTTATGTGACACAAAATAATGTTTAGGTTTTGAGATGGTGACCTTACATATCGTGATTTATAATTCATCTAGTGATTCTTAAGTGTTCATTTCCTATATCCATTTCTGGCACATTTGCACAATCCATCAATCAAATGAGACATGCCGGTCTTTTGTGCGCCAACAACCAGGAACATGTCAAAGTGACCACCGACCGCAACAGAACAAGATCAAAACTAGAACTGTCATTTGATAGAGTAAAGATCTCTTCCTGTCCATGGATTTGCTTGCTGATTTTATATCTGTCGATCTATCTGTCTGTATATCCCGGATTTTGCTGTCAAATCTTGTCTAGAAATTTTCTACAAGGCCTAGGTGTGCTTCATGTATGACAGTTTGCATCCTTTCCGAATGAAAATGGTAATTTTCTCAGAATATGCATTTTTAAAGATCCTATTTGACCTTGGTCCATTTCACAAATATTCTTAATATGGGTCTAAATTCTATAATTCTAAATTACTCTACATCTGATTGGCTAAGACGTTCTCACAAGCGTCATCGTAAAAAATAGTGCTTTCTTTATGATTCTTTTCAAATGCCATTACCATGGCGTTATCTTGTATTGAAGCGTTCGGGCTGTAGAGATAAGAAAATAGTGTCACCCTTTACTCAGCATTCTCTTGTTTTAAAAACCCTTATAAAGAAAGTTTTTGATAACGTTGAAAATGTTGAAAACGTTGTGAGAAAAGGAGAAAATGCTGGTAGCTACCACAATGTTTTCTAACCCATCAAATATCAGTACCCTTATTTGAGCCATATTTAGTTTGTTGATTGCAAATGCTTTCAATTTGAAGAAGTCTAAGATTTGCTGTCTGATAAAGATAGCAAGTAGTCTCAAACTGATCATTTTCAGTGGCTTCTACATGGCTCACTATGTAAGGTATTATATTTGTTACAAGGAAAACTTGATTCCATGCCTAATAGCGGCGCTATAGTCATACATTCTAAGACAGGGCATTGCAAAGGTCCTGACTAGTACTATTGAAACCCGCGGAAGTCTTAAATAAGAGAAACGTGTTTATGACTGGTACCAAGATAATGTAGAAACCCCATTAAAACTCCATTGAAAAAATTGATTGACCTGAAACAATGGTTTGCAACAACCTTCAATAACTGCTTTGGTTGTAAATTTGTAGAATTTGTTACATGATGATGTAATATATGTATGAGCCATGCTCTGTGAAAAAGGGGCTTAATGCGTCTGCGAGAAGTGCCGATCCAGGTCAGCCTACGCATTCCGCGCAGGCTGACCTGGGCCGAAACCTTTCGCTATCGGTCATTTTTCTGTATGTACGAGGACCAGTATACCTCATGAGTAAGTCGGTTGCTAAAAGAAGTGGCTATTATGGATTAATAAGTATTTAATGGCTTGCTTGGTACCATGGATTACGGACATGTATTAAGCCCCCTTTTGCCGGAGAATGGATCGTATGTATAAGTCAATAGAAAGTCTAATTCTGATTCTGATTCTAATTCTATTTCATTTAAGCAAATAGAGTATTGGGTCGATGAAACATAAGTACGAATAAAACAGAAAACAAGAACACAAGCACTTAAGAACATGAAAAACAAACCTACCTATTCATCCATGAATTCGAATCAACAAGATATCGTAACCCATGGAATGATGTGTTCCGGCAGAAGTCCGCCATGGAAGCCTGGCATGAATCATCGTTCTGCAGTGCGGGGCCCGAGTCTCTCAACTCGATTTCTATATCACCGTTCACGATCGGCCGCTTTTTCAAAGGCAACATCTGTTGACTTAACTGTCGCTCTAACATCATCTGCACTTGAAAACAATATTGTCCATAACGATTTATCTATGAACTGATAAACAGTGCATGCATACTGTAGGCAACACTTTTTGTTTTTTACTTTTGAAAAAATGTGGCAAAGAGAAAATTATTGTAACGAGCTCTCTGACATTATCCGTGCTTCAGCACAATTCTGTGTGTAATGAATTAATCTGTAGTCTGCTAAACAACGGATCCATACCTTAAGATATTCTCGTCATAACTTTTGAAAGCATTGTGGCAAAATCGTAATGAGCTCCCTGACAATATCCGTACTTCAGGACAATTTTATCCATAACGATTTAATCTTTAGCTGGCTAAACAACACATTCATACTTGAAAGAGGATACTTTGTGTCTTTACTTTTGAAATCATTGGGAAAAAAGGAGAAACCGCTCTTAACGAGTGATTTCGTCTTTTGCCAAAATACTTTCATATTTATTAATATATTTAAAAGCATTCATTTATACTCGTTATTATTATTTACATCTTTTTTTTTTTTTTCAAAATTGTCTGTTCTGAAACTCATTTCAAGAGGTACTGTATGACAAGGAAAAAACAAAAAACGACAAAAGATTCAAGGCTGCAGTTGGAAAAAAAAATAATATGTAGCTGTTATCTGAGATCAGATTCCACGTGTTGTGCAATTTGATATTGATCTACGCTATCCACAATACTGTCTTTGAGCACGTACGAGACAAACAGCTGCACAGTACTGCAAATTGTTGCACACGCCCCCTGTAAATATTGACAAGCTATTCATCTTATTTTGAGAAAAAATGTGAATCGATTTCAGTTTTGAAATAATTAGAGGCTCTTTTTATTTCCAAGCAACAAGTGCTCTCTCTCATTGCATAATTTTGTATTTGAATTCTAATTTTGATGTATAGTTTTTTTAAGGATTCGAAATTCAATTCAGTAGCCGATTTTTTTTTAGACGAGCTCAATTATAATGCGACATCTTGGGAAATCTGGTCAATTCGCTGTCTGCAAAACGACTCGGTCTGTCTTGCAGAGTAGAACCTTTTATTACATTGTAGCACAAGGTGAAATTGCACAAACATTCACTATTTCTTCCGACTCCATTACTATAATTATGCGTTTTAATATATGAGCTATGCTCTGTGAAAGAGGCTTCAATACATCTTCAAGAAGGATTGATCAATGACAGCCTGCGCAGTCCGCGTAGGCTGACATTGGTCGAAACTTTTTGCTATTTATAAATTTTCTTCATATCAAAGGACCATTCTACCTCATGATTTAGTCAATTGTTTCACAAAATGGATTTTATGAATCCATAATTATGTGATGACTTGCTTGATATGATGCATCGTGGAGATCCATTAAATCACCTGTTGCTGAAGTAGGACTCGCAGACGACTGCACTACGTTTCATGGGGGAAATGAGTTTTTACTGGTATATATGGTGTCATATTTCTGCCACGAGATACGCGATAACTATTGCGATGATTTAAGAAAACTATCGCGATAAAACAAACTTTCCGGGAAATATCTTGATAATAAAAAGTTTCTCGATAAAAATATGGCAATAATTCTCTCTATTATCACGTTTTTTTTGCGTTCGTGCCCACAACTAACATTCACGGTATCTATAATAGACACGGTTTCAGAACATGTTTGCCACATGTTTGTCTTGTACAGTCAAAAACGACCGAGTTCATCCAAATTGTGAATTTTCTATTTATAGAGATCGAGAAACTGGTAGAACTATCCCGATGGATTTTTTTTCTCGAATGTCAGCTTCGTGCACGAATGAGAAATTTTGAGTTAAAATATTTACAGATCAGTGTAAAATTTTCTAGATAACAAAGTTTAGCGTGATACTTTTTTTTCAGAAAACGTTTCACTATCTAGATAAAATTTCCAGGAAACTTTGATGTATCGTGATAGTTTTCAAAAATAATCCCGATAGTTATCTCGTATCTCGTGGCAGAAATATGCCATCATAGGTATTCATTCTTCATAAGACTCCCCCCATACTGAAAGCACTCACAGACGACAAATGAGATGTTGCTCAAATGATTAAATTTGTCTTTGAAAGTCTCCTTGTGAGAAAGGAAGAAGTGCTTGTTACCACTATTTTCTGCTTTTCTCTTGATGTTTTTCAAGAACTAGTTTCCTTAGGGTCATAAAAGGATGAGATTTTTTGATAAAGGGTGTAAAGCCAGATTCCTATTCAGAATTTCTGGCTCATCTAAAAGCTTACTTACTCCTTTAGAATCACGTGATTAACACATGATTAACCCATTTACTCTTTACCAATCATTCCGAGTTTTAAAGACCCTGAATATGAGGACACTTCATGGTTTTGGTCATTCACAGTAATTTGCGGACACTCTTCCTCAATACATTTCCCTACAAAAGTGGTCTAGAACAGAATCAAAAATTGAAAATCAATCAATCAATCAATCAGATTCAAAAAGTCGTTTGCTGTAGAGGTGTCTGTCTTGTAAGTCTGAAGGACAATAACATGGTATTAAATTGACAGGACATTTAAGAAATATTACGGAATGCCCCAGAAAGTGTTGTGGAAAAAAAGGGGAAAAAAAACTTTATTCTCGGCAACTGTTTCTTTTCTTTCAATGGTGTCAAGATAATCTCTAGCAAGAAGAGTAAAACCCATTTTCATCTGCAGATGGTAAAATTTCAATATCATTAGAAGAAATCATAATCATAACCCTGTACTAAATAAAGATAATCAATTTTAGGATCTAAATATTGATTTTACATCGATACAGATAAAACCCTATTTATTTACATGTACTTCTAAATAAAGAAATTAGAAATTTGAGCCGATAGAGAAAAAAATATTATGGTTTTCGCTTTACAAATCTCACCGTATCGGTCGTTGTCGATCGGAGATCAGACTGCACGTTTTGTGCAGTCTAATCGTGATCTACATTGTCCGCAAAAAATGACCTAAAGTGCTTAAAAGAGAACATTGAGTCGCGTTTAGAAGCCTCAGGATTAAAAATACATTTATACTTGTTTTCAGCCAGATTTAAGCTAGTTTTTAACCCATTTCATTCTTATTTTATGAAACTATCATCATTCTTGTATCTTCATGCCAGATGTTGCCCCTGGCGGCTGCAAGATTGTACGGATTACAACGAATAGAAAATGCAGTGTATGTTTTTGAGACCTTCAAAACAATCGCTTTTGTCTTTTCCAGGTTTTAAATGAAAACAAATCCCTTGAGCTTTTCTATCCCTCACACCACATATATTGGTAATTCATCTATGTTTACACAGATGAGCCATTCTACTCACTTTCAAGTTTTAACAACCTTTTTTCTTTCTTGCTGTAGCTTGACAAGGTATCGAGAAAATTAAAACAAAACCAGACTTTCAGGCCGATCTTTGTCTTCACTCCGGTCTTTGTTAATCGGATGTCACGGTACGATAGATTATAGGGTAGAAGGACACGCCAAAGAAAAAAAAAGTACCGTGATAGATTATAGGGTAGAAGGACACGCCAAAGAAAAAAAAAAAGTATGAGCAATTCTCTGTGAACAGATGGTGTAATGCATCTGCCGATCGTATGGGCTCAGGTATGCCAGAACAGTCCACACAGGCTGACCTAGGTCACAATGCTTTGCTATCAGTCCATATTTCTGCATGTCAAAGGACCGGTCTACCTCATGATTCAGTCTACTGTGAGACAAAATGGATTTTATGGATCCATAATCGAATGATATCTTGCTTCGTATAATGCATCACAGAGATGCATTAAACCCCCTTTCGTCAGAGCGCCGGACATATTTTTGACGATGTTTCAAAGTAGAGAGACATCTTTAACCCTTATGCTGCTAAGCGCCACTCACTGACCTTTAGCGGACAGTATAGATCAAAGATCAGACTGCACAAAACGTGCAGTCTGATCTTTGATCTACACTGTCCGATAAGGACATATTATCCTTAAAAAATTACCTTTAAAATAGCAGAATTTGAGTTTTTACTCTCGACTTAAAAGTTTCATTTCACTTGTTTATCAGAATAAGGGTTAACAAAGCACATTCAGTGTATCTTGTATACAAGATCAAAGTGCTGACAGTGCGGAAAACGGAAAGTACTTGACAATTAGCTGGCTGATAATGCTCTGCAAAATTACTCAAATGTTATAATAGTCTGTTTTGTTGTTTGGCTTGAACTTTCGTGAGGTATAGGTAAAAAAGTTTATCTGACTTAGATAAGTTTCAATAGGTCAGTTTCAGTAAACAATAGAATTATTGGGTAATTGATACTAAGTTGACGTTAAATTGATTGACGAGCGATATACTATTTGTGTATTTTATTGCTGTTTTATTACGTTTGAATATTCTTTATAGAAGCACATACATTAAAATTTCTGTATTCCGTTTCCTTTGCGAAGATAAGAAGATTAAATAGTAAAACCCCATACGTCCCGATTCAAAGATCTTTACAACGAAAATTGTCATCGTCTCGGAATTTGTAGATCAACGGTCATACTGCAGTCTAATATTGGATATCACTGTCTGCAAGAGCATTTTGAGTCGCATTTAGCAACCTAAGGGAAAACTCTATACCAGAGGGCAAAATCTTTAAAACATTTGCAACGACTTAGATTTGGCTAAAATGTTGGGATTTGTTTTTGAAAGGGTGGAATACATTGTGGGAAAAGGCACAAAATGCTGGTTACCAGCATTTTGTTCCTTTATCTATAATGTTTTTTTTTTTTAAACCTTCTTCTTAAGAGTGGTAAAAATCATTTTGGTTATGGGTTGAGCAGAAGAAATTAGCTAGACCCACCAACAGTTACGTGTAACTTCACTTGACCAGACGATAAAATTTTGGACTTGTTTAATTTGAAGGCATTTATAGACTACAAATTAATAGTAGCTTTTCTGTTGAAATTTGTATGCGAAAGGGTAGAAAATATTATGGGAAAAATAGGAAATAATGGCTACAGTGTTTACAAAAGCTTTCTTTCTCATGGTTGTTTGAATTCGGAAATTGTGTGGCAACGAGTTAATTTTTGTGACCAATGTTGACGTACTCGTGCATGTTTTACAACAACTGTTGTTCACAAGTTTTGAAGGTTCTTTTTGCCGCTTGGATGGGATTTAATTTTTCCTTGATTCATTCATAAAGGATTTCAGAGACATAAATGTGAGATGAGATTTGCATGACGATAGCTTACTGCACTATGGATAAATGCGAGGTGAGTTTATTATGATCCACGTTGCTTAAAATCTATAAATGTGTCTGGGGGTAATTAATACTTTTTTATGCACCCAACAAAACTCTTTTGCTCTTTCAGTTGTTGTACAGGAAATCATGACATAGACATAGATATGGTTGGGAAACTAATTGCAAAAAGCAATCCATTTGTTGAGAACAGGCATCCCATATCAATAGTTTACTTTAAACATATATATATTTATTTTACATCGATTGAGAATCAAGATTTTATTACTTAATCCAATCTATCTCGATTCTGCATCCTGGGAACTACACCAGTAACTGCGCCGATTGTGTGGGCCAATGAACAACCCCAAAGTTGACACCCGCTCCCATGTATCGAACTCGAAACTTAATGGTTACGAGGCCGACCCTCTACTTCACAACCACGGACACCCTAATCAATGGGCTGAAGATACAGCAGATACTAAACATACAAATTACGAAGGTCGAGGTTGTGATTTAATGGCGCCACATATCGAGTGGAATACTCCAGACTTCCCAACGAATGTTTGCCTTCAGATGCTAGGTTATTTTTATGGTTGTTGTTGAATATTTTCTTTTTGAGAAAAACCCAAAGAAAATAGTCTTCACGGGACAGATTAGGGGAACTAGCCGGCAAATCCGTCCTGACATAATGTCGTTTTTAGTTAACTGGGTAAAAAAAAATCAAAATGATGTTGTAATTATTTCATGTCTGCAGGTACTGTGCAGTCCTGGGTCCGTATTCACCAACCATTCTGAAGAACTTTCTTTGTCCTATTCTAGATTTAGAAAGTAACACAACTTCTGGTTGGCTAAACCATTTGGTTTAGCCAACCAGAAGTTGTGTTGCTTTCAAATATAGAAAAATCTGGAGAATAAGACTAAGTATATTCTTAAGAATGGTTGATGAATATGGACCCTGATTTCCATCTTCATTGTTTGTATAAAAGCATCTACAGGAAATATTAAGGTTTAATTGAAATGGAACTAAATTATATTGAACATGTGGAATATTACATGAGTGGGCACTATTTATTGTTTTTATATCCAGCGAGTCATTCTAAAACCGATAAACTTTAATAACGAGGCTTTGTCGAGCTGTTATCGTTTTGAATGACAAGATAAAACAATCTTATCTGACTTAATTGCATATTTCTCCCGAAATAATGCCCATTTCAGATAATGTTTTACCGTAAAAGAATTGGAAAACTATGCGTTTTTGCCTTTGTATTGATTTGAAGTAAGAAATGGACTGGTGGTTCTTAGCATCTTAACTCTTTTAAAATCTAAAATTGCCATGAAAAAAACTGCTTTCTGCAAAAAAGTGTCTGAAAATGGGACTTTTTCCTTTGAACATTCATGAGATTATATGCCATGAGTAAAATACAAAAGATATTCAGCCGTTGTCATTCATTTCCGTACACCTGGATATGGTATCAAGGTTTTTACACCCTCGCTCCCAGAACTTAAGGTCTACGGCCCCTAACTCATCGGTAGACGTTTTCGTAAAGGCTATTCGGCCAATCTCGGCAGCTTCCGTGTTTTAATATGAGAGTTAGGGGCCGTAGACTCACTAACTCATCGGTAAATATCGTGTAACATCGACGTTTTCGTAAAGGCTATTCGGCCAATCTAGGCAGCTTCCCTCTTTTAATATGAGAGCTAGTGGCCGTAGACCTTAATGATAGACCTTGTCTTACCTATAAAGATTTTTTATTCATCTACCCAAAGGGAACTAATGATTGCAATGGAGAAGACTGTAAGATGAACAACAATGAAAACACCAGTCATAACACTGTAGACTGTAATCAAGAAAATGACGAAAACGAAGACGAAGGGGACGATTCACAGTTTAAGATGACAAAAAAGCAACGACTTTCGTTGAAACTAAATGACGAGACAATTGAGGGTAAGTGGCGAGGACCCCTAAACTTTTGTTGTACAGCTGTTTGATTTTTTATCGAGAGACTAGAAGATTCGGCTCTGAGGGTCCTCGCACAAGACACTCACAGAGCGACGCAGTCTAACATGTGATAGTTTATTAACTGAATTGTGTTTTACGCCGTTTTCTCTTTTCATTTCACTCATATCACGGCGACAGCTCGTTTATTCATACGTGTCTTGGGTTAAGTCGTACTTGGCTATGGGTAATGAAATGTCTTGCCCAAGAACAGTCACACACTCACACACACACACAAAAAAAACATTGCTTCGAGTAAGGACCGAACCAGGGGCCTCCAAGTTTTGAATTCTACACCTTCACCACTGAGCCATGCAGGCTGCGCGCCAGGAGTGAAACTATTACCGATAATGTTCACCCGATGAAATAAATTTCGATCTTTCACAAAAAAAATATTCTCTATATCCTTATCTATCATAACCTATCCTTTTTGCATACATCAGCTATAAAGGATGTGTTTCGAGCTTTGGACAAAGATGGCAGTGGAACATTGGATGTGTCAGAACTCGGTAACGCCATGATGTCAATGGGGGTGAACTGTGGCGAGCAGCAGATCCAGGCGTTCATGAAACAAGCGGATGAAGATGGTTTGTCTTGCCGTTCGGCATTTTATACTTTATACTCTCACAAAACGAAAGCTCTGTGAACTAGTCAGCATTAAAAGAATTTGCAGACTGAAATTTACGTGTGGCTTAAATGGCGGAATTCACATGGTTTGAAAAAGGTAGACAACGTTGTTGAAAAAGAAAAATTGCTGGTTGCCAGCTATTTCTCGATTTTCAACCATTTCATCAAACGCCTGCTCCATCAGAGCCGTCAAAAATCGGGATCGTTTAATAAATGTATTTGTTAAACTTCGAATTATATCATTAAGTACATCATCATTTAAAGCTTCTTTTTGTAAATTGTTGCTTTCATTTTTAAAAAATGCATGGCTTCAAGTGCTAAAAGAGAAATATTTGCAATCGTATGATTTAAACTCAAGCTAATTAACCATCGTATGCCAGATTTAGAAAAAGTTATAGTGCTAAACCTTGAAACTTGAAATTCAAATTAAATCAGAGGAAAATTTTCAGCCAATATTTACGACTAAATATCTGCGATTTCAAACTTCTACCGCAAATAAAAAAATTCACCATACCGGACAGTGTAGATCCAAGATAAGACTATACGATCTACACTGTCTGCAAAGCATATTGAGCAGCCAAAGAAGTCCACTGTCCCGTTTCCTGCATGACAAAACTATTTACAGTAGGGTTATTCGTATAACCCTACTGTAAATAGTTTTGTCATGCAGGAAACGGGACTGTGGACTTCTTCGAGTTCGCCCATATGATATCAACTAAGTTAACAGAATACGACCCAGAAACCGAGCTGAGAGAAGCGTTCAGCGTGTTTGATATAAATGGTGACGGGAAAATCAGCGTGGATGAGCTGAGAGCCGTGGTAGAATCGCTTGGTGGCGCTATGACAGAGGCGGATCTAGAAAACATGCTGCTTGAGGCAGATGACAATAATGACGGGTATCTGGATTACTCAGGTGAGTTTAGGCTCGAAATCAACCCATCAGTAAGTTTTATAGTCTGGTACCCCGCCGTACCCCAAGAGTACTCCAAAGCGCAATAATGGCGGTCTTCATTGTAAATATATGCGTAGGTAAAGGGATATCATTATTTCACTCGATCAAATTGGACTGTAGGCTGAATTGAATACAGCTCAGTTGCAATAAAGTGAGTCTTTTTTAATTGTCGTTCTTATTTAGCGAGAAAAACTACAGATCAGAAATTTTTTAAGTAACTATACTTTCGGACGGTCACCTTCAACGCCATATTTCGGATAGTCTACACCTGTAATTTTGTACTAACCCGATGAGCACAGTTGAGATTCTGTTAGGTATAGTTTGTACAAAGTTGATCTCATTTTCTTCTCACTAGTCATACTGGATGACATGGAATAGGAAAAAAAATACTTACAAAAGCATGTACGCTGGAGGCCGCCATAGAAGCCGCCATAGTCGCGCTTTACCTAGTGTTACATTTACATTTATTTCTGTATAAAATATATGACATCATGAAAGCACTACACATGAGATTAAATGGACAGGTAATCCTGTTAGGGACAGGTAATCCAGACTACAAATTTTAGGCTTTTCCATCTTAAAAGCATTTGAAGACGAAAAGCTGAATTTTGCACAAATTAGGATACTTTTTCTTGAAAGGGTATAAATCATTGTGGGAAAAGGAGAAAATGCTGGTAACCAGCATTTTCTCCTTTTCCCACAATGTTTTCAAAAGGCATCTTTCTCGGGACTGTTAAAACTCGGAATGGTGTAATTATATAGTGTTAAATGTGGCTGAATGATGGAATTTATTTTTGAAAAGATAGAAAAAAAATGTGGACATGCACAAATTGAAGCATTTTGCAGACAATAAATTTTAAAGCGCTAAAATGATAAAAACCGTTCATGAGGTAGAATCATCCTTTGACATGCCAAAAATTGACCAATAGCAAAAAAGTTTCGACTCATGTCAGCCTGTGCGGACTGCGCAGGCTGACATGGGTCGATACTTTTTTGCAGATGTATTAAACCCTCATTTCACACAGCACGGCTCATATATGCGTGTATATATTTGACACAGAATTTGTCAGGATCTGGCTAGGTGACGACACGCCCACTTCCGGAAATATGGCAGGAGAAGATGATCCATTAGATCAGTGAATAGCCGTGTGATATGTCACTCTAGCATCTACGCGTTAACTCTTTATCAAACGACAAAACTTTGAACTTAACTAAATTGGAAGCATTTGCAGACGACAAATTAACTGTTGCTCGACGATTATTTCTGTCTTTGATAGGGTTGAAAACATTGTGGACAAAGGAGAAAATGCTGGTTACCAGCATCTTTTGCTTTCTCCTTTTTAAAATGTTTTCAAAAGTCTTCTCTTTCAGAGTCGTAAAGCGTCGGGATTGTTTGATAAAGGGTTAATTAGGCTTAATTCCTTTTCTACCTCTTTTCTTCTTTTTATTGTTATTCTTTATCTTTATCGTAACAATACCGTTTATCGCTAAAGACTTGATTTTGTAATGTTTCAATTCTAAACCTCACCATCATCCTCTTCCTAACTTTTGATTCGTATTCACCAACCATTCTTAAGAACACTCTTTTTGTCCAAGATTTTCTAATTTTGAAAGTAACACAACTTCTGATTGTCTAAACCAAATAGTTTAGCAAATCACAGGTTCTGTTCTATCAAATAAAGAAAAATCTGGAGAATAAGACTAAGAACGATCTTGTGAATACGCACCCTGGTCTTTGAAACTCGCCAACTCGCCTAAATTTATACTGTTCTTCTAAATTGTCACTCCCGAGCCCCTATGGCGCAGTTAGTAGAGTACAAGGTTTGAGAAGAGGAGGTCACCGGTTCGAAACCCCGGCTCGGCTAATTTCTTTCTAGGGATTGTTGATAGTCATTGCGACAGATTTCATTCCCCTCTCGCTGATCGTTGTTTTGGCGATGGTTATGTGGGAAAGCAGCCAGTGGCTTGGAAAGAATATTGTACGTAGTACTAGTATAATAAACACCAGGAAAGCATGGATAGGTGCACTGCCCGCCGCGATTTAACTGAAAAAATGTTGAAAACTTGCTTATTTTTGTACCGAATTGAAATTCAAATTATCATTGTTTCTTTTATGTTTTTTGACACTATCACAGAAACGGGAGAATGAACTATGTTAATATGGGTATACTTTACTACTTTTATAAGCACTTTTACGAGTATTGTTTAAAGGTTTGTTTTATTGTTTGTAATTTTGTAACCGTTTGTCATCATCTCTTTCTCGATCATACTCTTTAATATCAGTTCAATCTTCTCCCTCTTGTAAGGCCAAAACAAAATATATGTGGTTCCGATTACCCGATCGTGTGTAATTTTTACGCCCGACCCTAAACATTTTTTTCACATGCTAATCGTTTAATATTTTATCACACGGTAATGTTATCGTCGGAAAATTCTATGTCGATTTACCTGTGTTAATCCTACCTACCGACCATAATTCTCAATAGTATGTAACCGGAACCACACATATATTTTATCTTGGCCTAATGTTAGGCTTATATAGTGATTCTTTGTATTGTTATATTGTATTTTGACCCTAGCTCCGAAAGTCATCGAAAAAACTTAAGCTAGGTCGCTTTCAAGCTTTTGATTTACATATTTTTTTATGAGTCACGCTCTGTGAAAAGGACCATTCTAGCCCTGGATTCAGTCGGTTTTTAGACAAAACGGAATTTATAGATCCATAATTGTGATGACTTGCTTGGTATAATGCATCACGGGGATGCTTTAAATCCTTTTTGCCTGAGCACGGCTCATATATTATTCTCAAAAAGTAAGGGATACTTCATTTCAGTTGGAACGATGAAAATCAAAGTGCTGTCAGCACTGTAATCGGTCGACACTGAATAACTACAATGGTTTGAAATCACAAATCAAATGGCAGTTGTCTGAACTATGTATGGGATAGAAATCCTATACCTTGTAACAGAGCCACGTAGGAACCCCCTTTTTTAACTGTCCCTTACAAATTAGTACTTTAATGGAATGCTACAGATATATGTTTGCCGGTTAACAGCAATAGAACGTTAAATATATGTGACAATGCTAATCAGTAGTACTCATCATCAAGCTTTAGATATCACTCATCCTGAATAACAGTACCTATCAACCTTTTAAATAAGTTTAACAATATACAAATATCCTTTCCTGTAACTTTTGCAACTTTGATAACTGTACGGTAATATATTGTCAGATATTATCACTAATATCCATACTTTAAAATGGTATGAACAAGTCGTATAAAATATGCCTGTATTATAACACAAATTGTTTACTTTTTGCTGCAAGTAGGCCTTTAACTTTTTCTATTTTTAAGAAGCAATCGTGTTTATCTGGACAAATTGTCCTACCTAATTTTTTTGACTGGCTAAATTGATCTGGGCAAGATCGTTATGTCCAAAACATTGGGTGGCCAATTTCTTCCACATTTGTTTCAAAGAATGTAATATCTTCCCTACCCTCACCCATTTTCCAAATGATGTAATTTTAGACTTGTCCAAATCGAAAGCATTTGCACTTACGAATCGAATGTAGACCAAATGTAGACCAACTGATGATCTGAATCGTCGAAAAAAAAAACTCGTGGGAAAAGGAGAAAACGATGGTTATCTGCATATTTTTTTTTTTTTTTCTACGATGTTTTTAACAGCCGTCTTCCTCTTGGTCATCAAAAACGGGATAGTTTTGTTAAGAGTTAAAGCACCCAGTTATGGCCTTTTACAGTCAGAAAAAACAATATCCAAACATGGCAATTTCATGGTCGTTTTTTTATATATCCTACATAAACAGACAATTAAGATCTTAGATATATAAGTACGTTTATTGATCTGCATTGCATTCAAAGGACAGTCTGATCTTGATCTTTCATTGTCTTCAAAAGCGACTTTACTAGTTCTTAGACAACACAGGTCATTGTATTTGAGTCATTCTAATGAACAAGAGCATCACTACAGTGTACCTTGGGCTCTTAATCTGAAATATGGAGGATGAGAATCAACTAATAAAGAGTAGCTAATGAGACAAACATCTAACTGAGTTATACACTTAAAGCACTGAACTAATGAAATAGATATGTGAAACGTGGAAAAGCAGCCTAACTATTACAGGACCACTGCTGTTTTGATTCGCAGAAAACTGGCCTAACAAACCCAAGATCTGATTGCATGTTCTACGCTGTCTGGTCTGAATCTGCACTCTCCGAAAAAGCCTTTTTACCTGGTCAGTTGATTCAGACATGGACAATATGAAGTTAAGTGAGCTTATTTGTTTTGCACTTTCACTTTTTTTCCTCTAAGAAAATGCTCTATTCAACTCTACCTCTACCCGTGAAATTACAAAATGTTGAATTTTTTTCAAATGATGAAAAAACGCTGTAAGGAAAAAGAGAACATGCTGAATACATGCCGTTTTTCTCACTACATTTTAAAGCCCCACAGGATTGTTTAGTCAACATTTGACAGACTGATTTCAGTCTTTAGAATATCTTCAAGAAGAAACATGGATGGAAGGAGAGGAAGAGGGGCTATGAAAGCGATTTAATCCTTAACCTGCTAAATGAATGAAATTAAATTTTCAAGCTACAGTAAAACCCTAAGTTTTAACTATTTCGCAGGTATTTTTTGGGGAAAAAATATCTCCTCATCGGACAGTGTAGATCCAAAATCAGACTGCATGTAGTGTGCAGTCTGATCTTGATCTACACTGTCCGCTAAAGGTCATAAAGTCGCGCTTAGCAGTCCAAGGGTTAATACATCCAAAGCTGAAGAATGCCTTATCAGATCTATGCTGGTCAGTATTGTGAATGAACAGTCTGTTTACTAAGGTTGCAAGAGTGAGATAACAAGTTCATTCTGAAAATGTTTACGTAATGACCTCTCCGCTAGTGTCATATCCCTTACACAACTCTACATTCTTTGTCCCTCACAGCTTCACCTCGCTAGCAATAAACGACCAACAGCCGAATACTATTTTAAACTTACAGCTGTTTCCAGTTGCATATACACCAGTTTGCTCTAATGCAAATCAATCTAAATGTTCAAATTATCTTTAAGCAATGTTTCCGTAAAAACTCCGTTCCATTGCAATTTTTATCCCTGCTCAAGAACAAATGGCCTATAATCTTTTCAACACCTGCTATATATACGAACAGCACTCGTCAAAACTCGGCCGATCCCGTAACAATGTATAACCTGATCAACGGATCACTCGAAGTTTGCCGAATAATATGGACAGCGGACGACTAGAAGATTTGCTTACATTATCTGATACTCCTTGATTCTCTCGTTTCATTCATAAGTTGTTATCAGGGTTAAAAGTTCAATGTAATAAGGTCACAACAGCTAGTATTAGTGTTATAAGACTGTAAGTAAAAGCTGTCACGAGTTGCAGTTAGATCAGTTTGCCCTCAGCAGACGGGTTTCCGAAATTTGTGGTCTCTCTAATCGTCCGGCTCACGCCGACCGATTTAAAAAACTTTCGCCTTTCATTGGAAGCCGCTCGAAAGCGGCTTCCAGTAGGAATGTACCTAAACTATTTACCATGTAGATGATCAGTAATTATTCGATTGGTCATTATTTTTGTAAAATTTCTAATAGTGTTGTGTTGTTGTAACGGAATTACTCCACATGACTCTTTCTTAAATATTCCAACAGACCTACATGAAATTCAAGCCTGGTTTTCTTGTAATATATAGTTCACTCCCAAATAACAATAAAAAATACAGAAAGATAAACATCCTTTCATTCGATAGTCCCCCGAAGTTTTCAAACATATAGGATTCCTTCTATTTTCCGTTTATCACAAACTTTCCTACCTCTCAATGGTTTTCGCATTTGTCTACTTTTTTTACAAAACAAAATTATGGTGATTATGATATAGAGAGCATCTTAGAATATGATAATCAGAAGCAATTTTATGTACAAGTTTTTCGTCCAAATTTTCATCTGTAAAGGATAAAACGGCTGTTAACCTTTGATCAAGGTATAGACTGGTTACCTCCCTACACAAGAGGCGTCTACGTCAGCTATTTATAGAATACTTGCGGAAAGATAACCCTTTTTCTTCCCTTCGTCGACACTTTAGCCGAATGGATTTTTGTTACACGGAACATCTACCTTATGAGACCTGTAAAATTTAGCATTTACTGTATTGTGTGTCGAAGCTGTTATGATCAGACTGTACGTGCTGTACGGTATGGTCCTGATCTACAAAACCCTTGAAACATGACGTATGGATCGTGATGTACATTGACTATGTACGGTAATTATCATGGTGGTGCCTGGTGCTCTAAGGGTTGAAGCTGCTCGAAAATGACGGAAATAGATGAAGATTAGACAGCACATAGCCCGTGTAATATTTTTTTAATATTCTATAAAATATTTCGTAAGCATAAAAAAAAATATTGTTTGTTTTCGTTATTCAGTGTTTCTATTTCGTTATGTAGTCGAAGGGTTAAAGTTATTACAAAACCTATTACTGTGAATATACAACTTTTTACGTCGCTGCTGGTCAAAGGTTTAGAATAGCTCTTGAAATTTACATTAGAAGTTTTACACTAGGTTTGTACAAGGCCTATGCAAAAAATGGTTCAAACTACTGTTTAGTAAACGAAATATGTATAGTAATAGTTATTATGTTGTGGTTGAATAGATCCAGATCTTTAAAGACTTAAAAAATGTTTTTTTTTTTTTTGTGTGTGTGTGTGTGTGTGTGTGTGTGGCTGCCATTCAGGAATAATAGAAACGTGGTTTGTGCCAACTGTACAGTCTATGATCAAATAATTTTGGAGATGCCATGCAAAAGTTTTTTGTTTCTACAGTAGAAACGTAAAGATTCACTGTGTTACAAGCATGCTAAGATACTTTTTGACAAGCAAGAAGATCATCTTTTAGAAAAAGTTAAGTTTTTTTTTGAAAAATGAAACACAAAGAAGAGATCACAGATAAAAATTGTAAATACATGTAAACATCATATATGAATAACAATCTTAATGTCACTTTGAATAATTGGTAACTTAAATAATTCCGTAGTATTACCTTTGATGCCGCTACAGAAGTTTCCTTTCTAAAATCATTTGATAAATGGAAAATGGTGTATTTGAATGCGCAATTTCTCCATTTTCAAATTTCGAGTAGAAACTCAAAAATTCCGATGCTTTTACGTTTTTTTTTTTTTTTTTTTTAATATAATAACAAGATTATTTAAGATTCCTCTTTAAAGTTCTTTTTTTTTTTTATAGAATTAGAATACATGTACATATTATTTTCTTTTTCTTTTTTCCTTGCATTTTAGTACCATTTATCATGATTTCTCAAGAGAGTCAATATTTCTGAAATTGTCCACCAAAAGATTACGGCTTCTATGATGCTATGTATCATAAATTTGTCTTGTTCAATATTTGTAGTAACAAGTGAAATGCATCAATAGACATTTTAGGTCTATAATTCATGTAGTGCTGTTTTAACCCTTTGAAAAAAGTACTTTCACAGCTTTAATATTTGAGGAAAAGTACTTTCAGTGCTTTCTTTTTTCAAATAGAGGTAAATGCCAAATCAAAGCACGGAAATTACTGTAAAACTGAGACTGTTTCATTATTGACATCACTTTTTTTTTAAATTTATTGAAAAGTTCATTTGTCAAAAGAAGACCTCGGGTTTTTTTTTTTATTTGTGTTTTTTTTTTTTTTTTTTTTCATTCCACATTATTCTACGATATTATAATGTCTGAGTATAATCTCCATAGATTGTCAGTGATAATCACCTGGATCAGCCAACTTGTACAAAACAGGTTCTGTATTTGCCTTTTAACTCTTTACCACATAATCCCAAGTTTTAACGATCCTAAGGGAGAAGGCTTTTGAAAACATTGTGGGAAATGGAGAAAATGCTGTTAACCAGCATTTTCTCCTTTTCCCTCAATGTTTTCTACACTTCCAAAGAGAAGTTTCTGTTTCTGGGTCACATTTAATTTATCGTCTGCAAATGCTTTCAATTTAGACCAGTCTAAAGTTTTGTCGTTTGGTAAAGAGTTAAACCTAAGGCCATCTCGATGTTTACCTGATATACACCGCGGCATAATCGGCCCTGCCGAACATGGGCCGATTCCAGACGGTGAGTCCGTTAATTTTACTGTAGAGTATCTGTGGGAACTCCGGTTGATGGTCCCAGTCACATATGTGTTGAGTCGCAACGCCGGTGTCTATGACGACTGTATAACCTTGATCAAGAGGACAGCCACCATAATTATGGTTGATAAAGAATCTTCTCTTGACTTCTGGGTGACCTTCGACCGAAAAGTAGTTGTAAGTTTCGTCCAATAGCAGCTTCGGCCATGAGGAATTCAGTACCCTGGACTGATCGAACCATGAATCTCGGGTGCTGTAAAGGCCGTCAAAGATGATGTAAGCTACCTCGACCTCGTTTTCAAACAGTGAATATTTTACTTGTTCGATTCCCTTTGTCTCCCATTCTGCCATAAAGTTATTGTCTCGATAATGTTTGTCTGTTGATCTCTTCATGTTTTTCGGCTTGACAGTGGTAACCTGTATTCCTGAAATTCAGAAAATCGAATAATAATAATATTTCATCGCATTAAAATATACTGAATTTACTCCCAGGGATGAGGCATTCAATTAGATATGGCATTGTTATGAAAAGTTTCTCGATTTTGCCGACAGAAGGCATCTCTTTTTCAAAAAAGGGGAAACATGTGGTTTGCGCATGCGTGGTGTCTATCAGCCAAACCAGGTTAAAAAGAGAAGCATACATTACTGAAATTTTGTCAGCAATAAGAAACAAGAGGGCCATTGGTCCGAAAGCGCACACCTGAGTAAAGTCACCTACGGTTTATAAAACTGAAGAGATGCTGGTTTTACTGATGTAAAACACACAAGTGTAGGTGACCTACTTTTTGACCCAACATGGCCCAATTTCCAGCTTGTCCAAGATATCATTAAAATAAACATTCTGACCTACTTTCATGAGTATCAGGCTGAAAATGTGGCCTCTACGGTGCATACGATGTTTTTCTAAGATTTGGCCCAGTGACCTACTTTTTGACCCAACATGACCCAATTTCAAACTTGTCAGAGATATCACCAAGATAAACATTTTGACCAAGTTTCAAGAGTATCAGGCTGAAAATGTGGTCTCTAGAATGCACACGAGGTTTTTCTATGATTTGGCCTGTTGACCTACTTTTTGACCTGATGTGAACCAATTTCAAAAATATCCCAGATTTTATCAAGACAAACATTCTGACAGACTTTTATTAGTATCGGGCTGAAAATGTGAAATGTGGTCTTTAGAGTGCACACAAGGTTTCTCTAAGATTTGGCCAAGTGGCCTACTTTTTGACCGGACATGACCCAATTTCAAACTTGTTTGAGATATCATCAAGATAAAAAATCGGACTTAGTTTCATGAGTATCAGGCTGAAAATGTGGTCTCTAGAGTGCACACAAGGTTTTTCTAAGATCTGGCCCAGTGGCCTACTTTTTGACCTGACATGACCCAATTTCAAAGCTGTCCAAGATATTATCAAGACAAACATTTTGACAGACTTTTGTGAGTATCAGCCAGAAAATGTGGCCTCTACGGTGCACACAAACTTAAGCGAGATATTATTAAGACAAACATTCTGGCCAAGTTTTAAGAGTGTCAAACCGATAATGTGGTCTCTAGAGTGCACACGAGGTTTTTCTAAGATTTGGCCTTGTGACTTACTTTTTGATCCGATTTGACCAATTTTGAACTTGTTTGATTTTAATCAAGAAAAACAATCTGACTAAGTTTCAAAAGTATCTTATTGAAAATGTGGCCTCTAGAGTGCACACAAGGTAAATGTTGACGACCGCACGACGGACGACGCAAGGCGGACACAGCACGATCGCAAAAGCTCACCTTGAGCACTTTGTGTTCAGGTGAGCTAAAAACATGAAAATTATTTTCTGCACAAAATTATAAACCGAGAGAAGGAGCATGAAGACCTCAATTTTCAATTATAAGTGAATGAATGTTTAAAAACTTCATTTCAAAAGAACAAGTCAACAATTTCTTATCAAACTTAGGCTGGAGTATGCTTTTACACTGGTCAATTATTATCTAAAAAATCAAACTAAAGAACGATCTCTTTTCTGGACGGCGGATGCCAAAAGAGGTCTACGGGGAATTCCGGCTTAAAAGTGGCCGTTTAGAAGTTTTGTTGAGTTTGTAGATGTATCTAACATCAAACAAACAAACAAACAGACACTTTTTACCTTCTGTCCATGCATGATACACGTTGTCATGGTTTCCAGCGGTCACGCGGAACACAAGCTCCCAACCGTCAGGTTCAACATCGGGGATGGTAACAGCTTTCTGTGTCGCTTCTGTAACTACATCTGTAAAATAAAGTTTTATCCCTAAGGCTGCTAAGCACCCCTCAATACGCTTTTTGCAGACATTAAAGATTCAAGATCAGACTGCACAAAATGTGCATTCTGATCTTGGATCTACATTTTCCGACACGATGAGCATTTTCCGTCAAGAAGAATTTTGAATTAACACTCTTCGGTTTAATGCTAGTATTATTTGTATGGAGTTTCCAATTCACTTATACAGCATTTTTTATCGTTGACCACACAATTTCGTATTTAAACGACCCTGAAAAGAAAAATCTTTTTAAAACATCTCGGGAATACGGCGGTAATGCTTGCAACCAGCATTTTCTCCTTTGACCGCAATGTTCTGTACCCTTTTATAGACGGAGCCCAATATTTTAGCCATTTTTTATATGTCGTCTGCAAACGCAATCAAAATTAACATGTCTTCAATTTTGTTGTTTGGTAAAAAATTACAGGCTAATATTAATCAAGAAATTTCAAAAGCTCTAAAGAAGACCAATGGAGTCCAGTCTCTATATACGATGGCGTGGGTCAGTTGCGTATGCGCTCTCTTTCAATCGGAACCTGGAAACTTAATCAAGGTTGATTCTAAATATTGGTCTTAATCTTAAAGTTTTTAGTCCTCTAGCAGACACACGCGATTACAGCCCCTGGTCAGGTGCGGTATGTTTTGCATGCAAAAGATAAGAATTAACAATGTATTTCCCTGCCAAATAGGACCTGTGTTGAACCATATCAAAATTTTATTTTCAATGAGTTGAAAATCTATGTCAAAGTGAAAAGTAATTGTTGAAATAGACAGCAAACCCACCCATCTTCCTTGAGAGTCAGATTTTAGGCCTGAATGTTTTTGTCATAGACTAACTGTACTTTTTTAAATTATTTCCTAACGAAGTACTTGTAAATGTAGTTGGTTTTTTTTTTTGCATATCGTTTAAGGTCTACGGCCCCCTAACTCTAATATAAATAGACGGAAGCTGCCGAGATTGTCCAAATAGCCTTTACGTAAACGTCGATGTTACACGATATTTAACGATGAGTTAGTGAGTCTACGGCCCTTAACTCTCATATCAAAGGACGGAAGCTGCCGAGATTGGCCGAATAGCCTTTCCGAAAACGTCGATGTTACACGATATTTACCGACGAGTTAGCGGTCGTAATCCTTTACAGATCATATATTGTGGCCTTGTTTATCAGTAGAAGGAAAAAAATAGAATGGAAATAGGCAAAAAGAGAAAAACATTTGAACATTTCAGAATAAATAAATCTGATAAAAATGAATCCAACCTCTTATTTCTTCCCGCACGCTGTTTGTGAAAACCAGCAAGTCCTGTTTAAGGTCTTCTACCTTAGCTTCTAATTCACCCAGTTTTTCCGCGTATTCCTTATTCTCGGCTTCCACACGTACCAGCTGCTCTAACAGCTTCCGGTCATAGTCGTACTGAGTACATTGCGTTTCCGCCAGGGCCCTCTGAGAGACCCCAACGCAAAATAAAACCACAAACGTTAGACCGTTCATTCTTGGTGTCTTGACGCTTATGGGGCGGTGAGTGGTTATACCTATGTTTATGTAGCAGAGAAGGTGTTCTCCAAGAAAAATTATAGTTTCTAAGAAAACTGTACTCATTTTTACCCTTAACCTTACATTGAAGTGTTTTGAAGGGTCTGCAACGGAGGTCTCAACTGGAAAGATTGTAGTTTTACATGGAGAAATTGTACCTCCATAATAGTTTGCCAATTTGTCATGGAATTGTCGTGTTTTCGCATAAGACTATTTGAGCTAAAAGCTTATAATAGTTATTGTTTTCCAAGCGGAAATGACCAAAAAACCGAATCAAGAGAACTGTTGTATACGAGGGGTGTGCAGAAAGTCTCAGGGCGTGGTTCATAACTTTCTGAAAGAATGTCACACAGTGGATACTGGAAAATTAAGAGCATTTTAAGGTAGGTATATCCATTGTGTGTAAATTGCTAAACTTATAATGTCAGCGTAATGCAATTTAGCGTTCTCAAGGTCATAGGTTGTTTGAGTCTGTCAACATTTTGTGCTCATATTTCAGATTTTACGCGCTATGTGAAAGTTATTCAACGTATCCAACCTTATTTGTATCAAATGCAGGTCCTTGACATCCCATACCGTATACTCCATAGAAGAGAGAGCCGTCAAATTAAAGCCTCATACCTTTTCCAATAAATTCAGTGGGCATAGAAAATAATAAAAGTCGATACAAAGGAGAAAAATAGATTCAATAGAATACCATATTGTTGTTTTTCTCGATAAAACTTCAATCAAAAAGATAATTAAGGAAAATCCCTGTGATATATATTTGAGGTAAGATCTCAAGTGTATAAATTTAATGAGTCGGGACATATCACTTACGAGCATTGTTTCTTTTTAGCACATTCGGTCAAAACGATAAAAGGAGGCGCAATCTCAGTGGATGCGACGTTTTCCGTCGCCATTTTCCGTCGCCATTTTCAAAACAAATGAGACTGTTCTGTAGAATGCTTTCAAAATCGATGGCAACAAGCCAATCATCGCTTACCCAACACTAGAGTTAACTTTTACAAGGTTTATGCTCCCAACACCATTGTACATCTAGGTTTAGTATTTTCTTACATGACACATAATATCTTTTGTATCTGGTTGCACAAGAACCCATAGGTGTACCCAGGATTAAAATATTTATTAGCACAGCGAGGCACGAAGTGCCGATTGGGGAGGGAACGGGAGGGTGGCATTTATTGTAAAACATAGAGGAAATCCATAGTCATCAGTGCATCAATTTAGCCCATTTATTTAGTTTGAAAAGAAGCAAAGATCAGAGAAAAAAATAATAAATACGATATATGATATTGTAATTTACAGCTATGGCCGAGAAATTTTTAAACGCACATGCGTATTGTGCGTAGAGGGCACTACGCCCTTGACACCTACAGGTAGCCAGAAACAAGGTCATTGAACCTCCGACTGTCATTTAAGCTTGTGCTGTTTCTTAACCTTTTACCACAAAATGCCGACTTTTCACGACTTTAAGAAAGATGACTTTTGAAAACATTGCGGGAAAAGGAGAAAATGCTGGTAATCAGCATTTTCTGCTTTTCCCACAATGTTTTCTACGTATCAAAGACAACTTCCCCAATCTTAATCACGTTAAATTCGGCGTCTGCATAATTATGCTTTTGGTTTTAACAGCTCTAACATTTTGTCGTGTGGAAACTCCTCTACGCACACGCCTCAAAACGTAAACTAAAGATAGAGCGACTTGGTAACTTTTGACCTAGTTTTAAAATTCGTTTTTCAGCTAGTTTTCTAACACTTGAATCTACTGCACAGTATCAAAATGTCATCTTCACAAAAATTCCCATACTTTGAAATTGTATGACTTAAATTCAAATGCATTTTGAGACCTACATTGTTTACTCTTGGCCGCCATCTGGACTTTAAACAGAAAGAGGAAGAAAACGGCTTACATTGGCTTTATCGAAACTCTTTGAACATCCCTCGAAAATATACCTTAGAGTTCAGTATTATTCAAAATTATGAAAAACCCACGAAATAACGGCCACGTGAAAACATTTCGGTAACTTGATACACTGCTTGTGTAAAAAAAACTTAGCCCATTTTCTCATGTCCCTAAGATGATTTGTAAAGTTGGCGATTGCGCAATACTTCACATGTAGGCCTACATGTACCTTGTGCTAGACGCCAAATTGTTAGACTTGCACGAAATTTTAAAAAGCATGTGCAGACGGCTTATGACATATTAAGAGGGTTTTGTCTGCAGAGGCTAGAAAACATTGTAGAAAAGGGAGAAATTTCCTTTTTCCTCAGGGTCGTAAAATTGCGGGATGTTTTGGTAAATTATTAAGGGAGATATTTGAGCCATGCTCTGTGAAAAGGGGGTTTAATGCATCTGCAAAAAGTGTCGACCCAGGTCAGCCTGCGCAGTCCGAGCAGGCTGCCCTTGGTCGAAACTTTTTGCCATCGGTCAATTCATACCATGTCAAAGGACCAGTCTACCTCATGATTCAGTCAGTTGTGAGACAAAATGGATTTTATAGATCCATAAACATGTTATTACTTGCTTGGTAAAATGCATCACGTGCGTTAAAACCCCTTTTGACAGAGAGCCACTCACTTGTTTTTTGTTTTTATGATTGATGTAATGGATAAAAGAACGTGAGTTGAAACTTTTTTATGGGAGAGGCCTGTACTTTACTGATAATTCTAAGGAACGCTGCTTTTTTTTTTCTAGTAAAACAGGTCTATAGGCCTACAATACACTTTTACCTCTTAGGCTGCTAAGGGCGACTTAAGGACCCTTTGCGGACAGTGAAGATCAAGATCAGACTGCACAGAACGTGCAGTCTGATCATGGATCTACACTGCCCGATGAGGAGATATTTTTGCCCCTAAAACTGCCTTTGAAATAGCAATATTTGGGTTTATACTATCGACTTTAAAGTTTCATTTAACTTAGTTAGCAGGTTAAGGATGAAGATACTTATCACGACCTATATTTGAACTGCATTTTGGCAAAAAGGGATTGTAATGTATCTCAGAAGGCCAATTTACACGACTTGCTTTCACAAATGTTTTACAACATAAGTGCTAGACCATACCGTGTAAACCCTTTCTTAATGGGGGATTTGCTAGCAAAATTGTAAAGCAGAGAAAATAGGACTTGCTCTATTTTCACTGCTTTTACACAAAGAATGGACCAATCAGTGTTCAATACTGCGGATTCCAGCCTTTATCTTGATATTAATTATACCTGCCGAGGTCTGTTTGTTGTCTGGTATAGAGTTACCCTTCATCAAACAATCTGAGTTTTACATGACCCTGAAAAAGCCAGGCTTCTGAAAACATTGTAGGAAGAGGAGAAAATGCTGGTAACAAGCATTTCTCAGTTTCCAATAATGTTTTTTATATTTTCAAAGACAAATTGCTGACTTAAAGCCACATTTATTATTCCGTCATTAATAATGCTTTGAATCAGGGCATAAGCAAAGAATTGTCGTCTTGTGAAAGGTTAAACATCAAATTACATGTGGTTATTATTCTCCACAGAAAAGATAAACTAAATAAAATGAAGCAGATCTAGTGAACATACCGTGTAAACATGAAAAACATAAATATATTCAGCGTCAATGAAAAGTCACCAGGTAGTTAATCAAAATTTACTCTGGATTGATGAAAGGGCATAATTCCTGAAATAGCTATATTTTTTTCTAGCACATTATTACAGATTCAACGTGAAGCACAAAGGCATAGGCACGTGAAATTTGTCAGATACAGGTCGGGAAATGAGTATAATAATGTTCAACATAATTGAAAATTTCTCTCTTGTGGCAAGGTGAAAATTATTCAACTTTAGTACCTGGTTACTTTTCATTGACGCTGAGTATACTATAAATAAAACCTGCCTTATCAATCCTGAAAAAAAACATACCGTGTAAATTAGCCTTGAGACGCATTATACAAAGCAGGTCATCGTATAGATCTACTGTAAGTATGGATCTACAAAATCATTTTTGTTTACCAATCGACTGAATCATTAGGTACACTGTTCCTTTGACATGCGGAGTGCGCAGGCTGACGTTAGCTGACGCTTTTTGCAGATGCATTTAACTCCCTTTCCACATAGCATGGCACCTTAATTTTACGTCTGTCCTGAAACAAGTTCAACTTATTAACTCTTCACCAAACAGTCCCGAGTTCTAACAACCTGATGGAAGAAGGCTTTTAAAAAAGTTGTAGGAAAATGAGAACGTACTGATAACTAGCAGTTTTTTTTTTCCCTTTTCAGCAATGTTTTCTACCCTTCCAAAGACAAATCTCATAGTTTGAAATCGTATATTTAATTTTTCGTCCGCAAATGTTTTCAGCCATAGACACAGTCTGAAAATTCATGCTCATTCTCAATGGTTGCTACCTGTAAATCAATCCAGTCCGCCCCGTGATTTGGGTAGTTCCTATGGTCTACCTTGCTCACCACGGGATTCGAACCCGGAACCTTATGGTAACGAGACCGACGCTTTACCTCAGAACCACAAATAACCATAGTTGTTGATTAACCGACAGTATAGATTCAAGATCAGACTGCACAGAAAGTGCAGTCTGATCTTGAACCTTCACTGAACGATGATAAAAACAGCGATGAACAAGCAATTATAGTCCTTGTTTATTTCCACTGAGTCAAATTTCTGTTTCATTTATATGGCGCTCGTGCAGTAAATTTCTATGAGTTTTTATGTCTATAAATCTCCTAGGAGATAAGGTTTATCGTAGAATCGTGTTCTTACGTGGCCTCGAGAGTTTTATTTATTTTTTTTTCATGTTTAATACTTTACAAGCTGTATGACTAACCCGCATTGAACGAATTTGCAGACGACAAGTGAAAACTGACACAAAACAACGGCGATATGTCTTTTGAAGGTAGGAGCAAAAATAGAAGAAAAGGCCTTCCATAGCTTGCCCTCGAGTTTCCCCCCGTAAAACACAGAAAAGTGTACCTCGTTTCTCCCCCCGTAGAACACGGAATAGTACACCTCCCCTTTCCCCCGTAAAAATTGAAATAGTTTAAACAACCCCCACCCCCTCGTAACACACGGAATAGTTTACCTTTCCCCGTAAAACACGAAATGGTTTACCTCCGCCCCCCCCCCAGCAAAACACGGAATGGTTAACCTCCCCCCCCCCTCCCCGTAAAGCACAGAATGGTTTACCTCCGCTCCCCCCCCCGTAAAAACACAATATGGTTTAACCCCTCTCCTGTTAAACACGGAACAGTTTACCTCCCCAATCACCCCAACCCCTTAAAGTACGGAATATATAGTTTAGTAACGTGTGTACACAATTTTCTTCTCATACTTTGCATGACCCGACTTTGGGATTTTTTTTTTGCAGAAGATAAATAATCATCAATACGAATTAATGATAACACTTAAAGAGGCCCTTATACTCATTTTCAGCCAGTTTTAACTCATTTTGTCTTTATTTTATCAAACTATAGTCATTCTTATACCTTCATGCCAAATATTGCGCCTGACGGTTGCAAGGTTGCTTAGATTACGGTCGATAGAAAATGCATTTCGCTGAGTTGCGGCCTTCCATGTAAACAGACTTGTCGTTTCCGGTTTTTGAATCGAAGATTTCGATATACCCGTTATACACTCGGGTAGATTCGTATGAAGATCATGCATTCTGTCACATGACTATATTTGACCTTCGCACTGCGTGTAATGAGGTAAACAAAGGAAAATGGAGGCTTCTCTGTTGCAGCCTCGATTTTGTGACGGAGGTCGCGACCTATATGCAAATTACACCGTATCCGACTCTGGGCGGAAACCAACGATAAATTTCCGTGACGCACCGCCATTGTTTACACTTCGATCGTCATCCAGTTTTCTTCTGAGCAATGTTCGGTTTCTAATACAAATCTCCGTGTTTCTTTTTTTCAATTACACCATGTATGTCAGTAATTTATCCATGTTTACACAAAGGACTGATTTCTGTACCATTCTAAATTGTTTGAAATTTAACAGCGTTTTTGCTCACCGGTTGTAGACGGGCGTCTTTAAACAGTAATAACTAAATAAATAAAAGAACAAACGAACGTGCAAACAAGCAAAAACTGAATAAATAAATTAATTAATTAACTAATTAATTAATACAAGAACACAACGACAACAGCAACACCAATAATAATAATAATAACGATAATCATGATGAGCCATAACTTTATACTGTACATACATCTTAACTCTTAGACAGCCCAACGCAACTTAACTTTCTTACCCATGTTAGAGCGAATGTTCTCTGTATACTCTAACTGAACGGTGGACAGAATGTACGATTCTTGATCAGTGTGTATGAATCTACACTGTTGGCAAAAGCAAACAAATATATTTGAGACATGCTCAGTGAAAAGGGGGCTTAATGCATCTGCAAAAAGTATCGACCCATGTCAGCCTGCGCATTCCGCGCAGGCTAACATGGGCCGAAACTTTTTGCTACTGGTCAGTTATCTGCATGTCAAAGGACCAATGTTCCTCCGTCACGATTCAGTCAAGTTTAAGCTAACATGGATTTTATGGGTCCACACTCATGTGATGACTTGGTAGGTACAAAGCATCGCAGAGATGCATTAAGCCCCCTTTTGCCATAGCGTGGCTTATTATACTTAAGACATGCTCTGTGAAAAGGGAGCTTAGCGCATAAGCAAAAAGTGTCGACTCATGTCTAATACTTGTATTAGAAGTAGCCTACTAATACAAGCGTGCATCTTTGATATGAGACAGTCATTACCCCTTTACCAAACAACCCTGTGTCTTAACGACCGAAGAAAGCAAGGCTTCTGAAAACATAGAGGGAAAAGGGTAAAATTCTGGCTATGTGTATTTTCTCCTTTTCCCATAAAATTTTCTACCCTTCAAAAGAAAATCCCATCGTTTTAACCATATTTGGTTTTTCCGTCTGCCAATGCTTTCAGTTTGAACAAGTCTGTAACTCAGACGTAGGGTGAAGTATTAAAGATGTTGGACTATGTAATATAGAGATCCTGGAAGTTATATCGGCAGACAGATCGTAATAGTCAGATGACAGCGAAAGATACATAATAAAGAGTTGTTGGACAAAATAACTTTGAATAACTTGTGTAACAGGGCGCACACGAAGACCATAATGGAGGGTAACGTTACAGACAATTCTATGAATATCACGATTGAAGAACTAAACGCCATAGAAACGAAAAAATACATTGGCGTATTGATTTTCTGTGAAGCACTGATGATTGTTGGGATTTTTGGAAATCTTTTGGTTTTAATTATATATAAAGTCAAATTTAAGCGGACCAGTGCTCGAACGTACATTCTTGCTTTAGCAGCTGCAGATTTGAGTGTGTGCTTAATCGGAATTCCATACCATGCGCTGGATCTAACGATGTTACTTGTGTACAGATATATGTATCTCTGCAAAACTATGAGCTTTCTGCTCAGTGCTTGTACACACAGCTCCGTACTCATTTTATTGGTCGTTGGTCTGGATAGGTTCCTGAGGGTTATAAGGCCTCTGAAAAAACAGATTGTCGATTATGTAGGAGACAGGCGTGCTTGTGTAATTGCTGCAGCGGTTGGCATTGTGTTTTCTGTACCGAATGCAATTCTTTATGGTCCTAGAACTGTTCCGACTGACATTGAGGGGTTGAATGGTGTGGAATGTTTTATTGACGATAGTTTTGTAAAAGAAATTTTCACAATAGCGTACTTAGGATTAATTCTAGTCATCTTTTTGGTGTCCTTTTTGTATCTGATTGTCATTTATGCATCTATTTGTGTCAAGATTTATCGACTGGATAAAAGAAATGAAGAGATGGAACTCTATAGAAGGAAAACCGGTTTTACACAAAATACGACCAAGGGAATAACCAGCCATTCTCAAAATAAGAACCATTCCACAAAAATAACTTTAATGATGTTAACAATTACTGCAATATTTGTTTTAAGTTACTTGCCTATTACTATATTATCTGTTTTAACTGCTGTGATTGATGATTTCTGGGAAAGCATGCGAGGGTATGAATCTGTACTGAGTGACCTAGCTCTTCGACTGTATCTTGTCAACAACGTCACTAACCCAATTGTATACAGTTTTTGGGATCTGAGATTTCGAAAGGAGTGTCTGGCACTGTTTAGATGTGTTTGCGGTTGTAGACGGAAATCAGGCTATAACATTACGACTGGAAGTTCATCATTCGGCAGAAGAACAGCAATGACTGAAAGCAGCTAATAAATAAGTTTAGTATTGACTTGATCCTTACCACACAATCCCGAGTTTTAACGATTTTGAGAATGAAAGAATTAGAAAACAGAGTGGGGTAAAAAGAAATAATGCTTGTAACCAGTACTTCCTTTTATATCCACAATGTTTTACGCATTTTCAAAAGCAATCTCTTTTTAGCGACTGCATAAGTATTTCCAAAATGGATAAGTCTAAAATTTTGTCGTGTGGTAAAGAGTTAGCAACGGTTCTGCATGAACCGGGTGGTTCATAATATCTGGCTCGGTAAAAATCCAAATATGCTATTTCAAACGGGTATTTTTTGGTGGACGAGATGTCCTTATCGGACTGTGTAGGTCAAAGATCAGACTGCACATTATGTGCAGTCTGATCTTGATCTACACTGTCCGCAAAAGGTCAGCAAGTCGTGCTTAGCAGCCTAAGGGTAAATAGTATCAATGCTTTTTTCAAATGCTTGTACTTGCCCCCGATATAGTCATTCTATTGGCCTGTCAGTTGTGTTTAATAGTAACAAGAAATATCTTTAAAAAGGATATATGGCGTAAGAGATACTAGGATACGAATATGGAAACTCTTTTGTGGCTCAGTACGAAGTAAAACAATAAAAACTAGCCTCTTGAGCAAATGCCTCTTTTTCCTCACCGTTTTTCATTTTTGTTGTAAAGTAGGCTAGTATCTGGTTATTGGTTGACGCTTATGAAATTATTAAATTTCAAAATAGAACAATAAAAGGCTCATTCTCTATTACATTAATTTACTAAGGTATGATTCAAGGCCCCGGGGTATCGATTAGTGGTAGAAACGGTTGTAAATTGTGGTTTCGTAAATGTTCGAGAAAATATGGGAGCAGGGACCCGTCGAATAAACATTTGCACATTTTCCACCAATCGCATTTTACCATCTATTCATTCTTTATCAGTAGCAAGAGGTATGTCAAAAGCCAGCGCATTCAGGTACGCCGAAAAACATGGAAGCCATTATTTTTGTAATGGTCTGTATTTCAATGTGTTTTGATTCGGTCAATTTGGCGTCCCTTTTAGGGACGCCAAGTCCTTTAACTTTTGTCTTTCGGTTTCTTTAAATCGTTCAACAAGACTGAATAACTTTCTACTGGAAAGTTGCCTGATTTCTACCTCATTTGAGTATCGTCTTTTCATATTTCTTGTGTTTTAGTAGCGGAAACGCTTTCAAAATAAAGTCCAGGTGCTTCAGCAGCCAATTCCATACGTAGTGCCATCTGAGAAAGCAAGAACATATGAGCTGTGCTCTGGCAAAAGGGATCTTAACGCATCTCCGTGACGCACTATACCAAGCAAGTCGTATCATAATCGTTGGTACATAAAATCCATTAAAACCCGACTGGATCATGAGGTACAGTGGTCCTTCTACAAGCAGAAAATTTACCAAAAACAAAAAGTTTCGACCCAGGTCAGCCTGCGCGGACTGCGCAGGCTAACCTGGGTCGATACTTTTTGCAGATACATTAAGCCCCCTTTTCACAGAGCATGACTCATTTTCACTGAGTCTAAATGACATCGTGACGTCGACGTCTGTCCAGTAATTCATAGTGAAATAAAACTTACATCTAGGTTCTCTCAAGCTAGATCTATACTGGTTAGAAACCCAGAGGTAGCCTTGCATGTATCGGTGCTTTACACCGAGCATGTAAAAGAACCAAGGGAATCTATTCGAAAAATAGCTAGGGTCTGGTACCCGGATTTCCTTGTATCCGACTCTTTCTCTCTACTTCAGTCTGCGCCTGTCAGATGTGTGTATATATATAATAACAAGCACATGTACATATATGTAACACCAACGTTTGAAAAACTAACTTACTAACTAACTAACTAACTAACCCTGTACGGAAATATCTCAAAAAAAAAAAAAATAGATAATAAAAAACCAACACTGAACGGTGGTACTCCAGTCTGGTGGAGGGATCTATACAACAGAGAAGAATGCTCAACACAAGCTCGTGAATTATAGACTCTCGCGAAGTTTGCTTTTTGAAATAATAAGAAAAAACAGAAGAAAAAACCCTACACGAAGAGGGGAAACTTCTGATCAGCAGCATTTCCTTCTATTCCCGCATTAATTTCCACCTTTTCAAGGCTAGTAAAGTGTTACGCCGCCCCAAGATGCACCTTGGGCCAATCCAGTGAACCTTGCCTCGGAGACGCAGCCTTTAGGGAGCCCCATTGGCGTTCTATGCCTGTTCCACATTTCAAACGCCACTGATGATCCCATGCAACCCTTTCAGTCCCAAATATAATTGAGCCATGCTCTGTGAAAGGGGGGTTTAATGCATCTGCAAAAAGAAAAGACCCAGGTCAGTGCGCGCAGGCTGACTCTTGGCCGAAACGTTTTGCTTTTAGTCAATTTTCTGCATGTCAAGGGACCAGAGTACCCTCATGATTCAGTCGGTTGTTAGACAAAATGAATGTTATAAATCCCTTATAATGTGATGATTTTCTTAATATCACGCATCATGGAAATGCATTAAGCCCCCTTTTGCCAGAATGTGCTCATACAAACTCGGTCTCTTCGACGACTGTAAATAGAATTCGCTGAAACTCGGAAAGATTTTCGTCGTTCAGAATGGACTATACATTACAAGAAGACGGTATAGATCCAAGATCAGACTGCATGTTCTGTACGGTCTGATCTTGATCTGTGCCGTTCGCAAAAGGCCCTGCTTTCGCCTATGGCGTTGATGGTGATAATCAGAACATTTTATACCATGGCGAGGATAAATTAAAGAAAATGCTATCGGTGCTTTCAGTCCTTTGATTTTAATACTACCAAACAGTCCTTCCTTTTCCCCACAATTTTGGAAAAATGCTCATGGGAAACGAAGAAAAATGATAGTAGCAAGCATTTTTTTTTTTTTTCGATAATGTTCCCTATTTCTTTCAGGACAAATATAATCATTGGAGACATACGTATTTAATGAATCGTCTGCAAATGGTTTCAATTTGGACAAGTCTAAAATTTTGTCTTTGGTTAAAAAGTTAACTAGTCCGTCTGTCTTTTCCTGGCTTTCTCACACCAGTACTGACACAAATTTCTCTCCGTGCCACTTGCTACTTTTCTCACATGCATCAGAGGTCAAAGGCAAAAAATTGCCGGAAGGAAAATTTATGAAGAAAGATTTTTCACATGTATTTTTCTGACCACATGTTTGTTTATATATTTTCCTCGTGTTTTCCTGTACCGGAAGTGAGAGAATAAAAGGCTTTGTATTGTATTGTATATAATGAATGACTTCATATCCTTTCTTAATGTCGTGTATGTACAACAGTGGAAAGCAACTCAAACGATTCGCCCTTAACCATACGATACCGAGTTTTAACGACCTTACGATAGAGGCCTTTGAAAACAGTACAGGAAAAGGAGAAAATGCTGGTGACCAGCATTTTCTCCTTTTCCCACATTGTTTTCTATCCCTCCAATGGTGTATTTCTATTTTTGAGTCACATTTATTTTCTTGTCTGCAAAAGCTTTATATTTGTGCAAGTCATAAGTTTAGTCGTTTGGTAAAGGGTTAAATCACCACAAGTACATCATGTGATGAGCCAGCATGGTCACATGACCGGAACAGCGGCCAATGATGTCACATCGGCAACATTTTGCTACATGGCTTGCAACACGCGAAAAAGAGCATTCGCACATTAGCGTAAAGAGTCGTCTCGGATCAGCCTCCGCAGTCCGCGCAGGCTAATCCGAAACGATATTTTCCGTTTTTATGTAATTTTCTGTTTTGCGCAAGTCTACTGAAGAACAAAATCTAATGTAGTCGTAAAGTGCCGTCTCGGATTAGCCTATGCCGACTGCGCAGGCTGATCCGAGACGACACTTTACGCAAAAGTCCGAATGTCCCTTTTCGCGTGTTGCAAGCCACATGTTGAACGAAAATCACTGTCTTTGACTATCTGCTGCTTTTTCTATAGAAGAAAGTGAGAGTTTTGCTGTTTATTTCACTGAAAAGTTTGAAGATGAAGAGTATGGCATCGGAGAAGATAGCATCTGAGAAAGTAGCGGCATGGGCGATGAACGTTTCTTGCTCCACTGGCCAAAGGCCAGGGAACTTATGTAATGACCGTTTGTGTCCGTCGTGCTTCCGTCCTTTGAACAGTGCGTTCATGCATTAACATTTATTTCAAACATCTTCTCTGTTACCTCTAATCCAGTTTTGGTGAACATTCCAATGACAGAAATGAATCTGCAAAAGCCCTCTTCAGAACTTCTTCAAATGATTTGGTTCAGGTCAAAACTTTGGTTGCCATGGACTATACATAGGTTGAAGATCAGGCTACGTGATGTGTGCAGTCTGGTCTAAGTCTAAGCAGGGATCGAAAGTCTCTGTGAACGAATAAAGTTTTGTTTTAGAATTTTCACACAAAAAAAGTTTCACTCTTTTTTTTACCCCAATGAACTTGATGACCATCATCTCTAGATCTACTCTATTTCGGTGGTAACTTTATAATATAATCTAATCAAGATCTAGACACCTATTGAAATATTTCATCAAATCCCGGATACCCATTGATCTGTATACATGTATATCCGTTTCTAAGTTGAGTTTTTATTCATTTTAATTCGTATGTTGGATGATAAATCTATTGTTGTGAAACTTGCAGGAAAATCAGTAAATCGTAGATCTATCTATCGTAACTGTAATTTACGTTTCCTGGTGAAATTGAAGCGAAATGAATTTGATATTGAAATATATATTTTCAGACTTGATGCGATATAGAAAGTGATAAAAATGTGGTCAATATTTCGAAAAAAAAAACCAACATGTTTTTACATTTACATGTACTTCAATTGTGGCGACGGCAAAATTTGACGGAATAATAGATTGTTTAGAACACCACTAGATTTCAGAGAACTTCAACTTTGCGGTCAGGCGTGGAAAAATAGATGTAGCAAATTGATGTAAATAGATCTAGCTACAGTAACTGCGCTTTCTACCTGTATAGTTTCCATTATTATAGCACAATCAGAAACTTGGTAACTATTTTTCTCGCACGCTGAATTTTATATGCATGTATCGAAGTCAATGGAAATTTGGAATTAAATTATGAAGTACGAGCGTACATGGCCACTAACGTAGATCTATGTAGGCCTACAGTTAGAGTCGACTCTGCGCAATTCCCATAGATGTTCTGTACAGCTAGTTATTTTTGCTAATAGTGTAGACTAAGATCAAACTTTGTGTTGACAGGGATCGACTAGGATTTATGTTATGTCTTGAAGACTGTTAAATTCCATTTGAAATTTTGTTCGAGGTCGAGCCGAATGTCAAACCGAACAAGTCCGTAATTGTCCAATCATAACGCTCAATTCGAGTCACATGACAGAGCTAGCGGGAAATAGAAAGAGAAATCTGTCAAACAAAAGCGTTCCAAACATAACCGTTACAAATTTAAGATGTCCTTGAACCAGGATTACTACAATGACCAGTGAGTAACCCATCCTACAACTTGTTAACCTAAGCTAGCTTTGAATAGGCCCATCATGTCCATGCACGATCCATGCATTATAAGATCCCAGTATAGTCATAATGTCGCGACGTATCTCGTCCTCAAGCGCAATCGTCCATATCGTTAAACTATTGCCCAGCCTAATTACTGCGGAACAGTTGGATTAGTTTGTTCAACAGGTAGGGTTTAGTTTTTCTTTCCTTTCAGAATATTTTCTGGTTTGAAACTATAACTGAAAATTCATAACTGCCTCATTTCATTAGAATCGGCTCGGGAATGATGCATTTTTAACGGGCTCAGGGCATTTTCCTTCCCTCTCATTATTCTGATAGTGACATCCCTTAACAAACAAAATGATATGTTTGGTTTGAGCCGATAATGCCATGGTGCCATGCAGCCGTTGAATTTAAATAGATTACCACCAAATACGTGGAGAAATGAAGGAAAATTTTCTACTATCAAATATGAGGAGAATTGGAGACAAATGAAATGTTTCTTGACTGAAAACTAAAGGAACTTTTCATTTTTATTGAGGGAAAAAAAAAAAAAAAAAATTGAACCCTCCCAATGTCTTATCTTTGTCATGATTAAAAGTAGAAATCATTTCAGAAAATGTTGCAGACCGTGCTAGTACTCAATTTCTTGTGACATCTCTGTGTATGACACATCATCATGAAATATATTTAACTGTTTACCAAATGATCCTATGTTTTTGTGACCCAGAGGAAGAATGGTTTTGAAAACATTGTGGGAAAAAGAAAAAATGCTGGTAATTAGCATTTTCTCGTTTGCCAACAATGTTTTCTACCCTTTCAAAAGTAAATGTCACTATCTAATTGGCTTTCTTAAGGTATTCCTACCCAGAAGTGGAACATCTATTTCCACTGTAATTTTACTCTGGAAAATATATCATTAAAAATCATCACTACTGTAGCATCTTAACCGAGCCACTTTTGGAGGTTTTGCCTTCATAGAATTACCATTTTCAATTCTTAAATCACTGTATCCTCAATTCAGAGGGAGATTATTATTACCTCCCTGTACGAAAAAGTAATAGAGGTATGAACATAAACTTTTTAGATAGACATTTAAAGAAATTCTGGGCGGTTAAAAGTGTTTAGAATTATTAAACCACTATAAATTCTCAATAATCTAACAACAACAAAAATTATGCCATGTTGACCAGATGCTTCAGGGGGGGGAAAGCCTTAAAATGCTTTCAATTTATGGATCATTCTATAATTCTGTTGCATGCAAAGAGATAAGTTTAAGCCTGCTAAATGGTCAATAATGGTATGACGGAGTAAAGAATAAATTGACAAAGCTCGGAGCTCTAATCCATATCTACAAGCAGTAGCATGATTGCTGTGGTAATTTCATTGTGAAAAATGTGCAACCTGTACAGGACTTGAGCCCAGAACCCTTCTCATACAGATGATATGCTCAAACCACTGAGTTACTCATAATGTTTTCAAAGGTCTTCTCAGTCAGTGTCATTTAACTCTTTAACACACAGTCCCGAGTTTTATTGATCCTTCGAAATAATGCCTTTGAAAACTTTGTGGGAAAAGGAGAAATGCTGGTAACCAGCATTTTCTCCTTTTTCCCACAATGTTTTCTGACATTGTAATGACAAATCTGGTCATTTGTGTCACATCTAATTTGTTGTCTGCAAGTGCTTTCAAATTGGACAAATCTTAAAATGTTATCGTTTGGCAAAGAGTTGAATTTGGGATTGTGTACTTTGTAGGTTTGGGTGTTGTATCTGCCTTGGTCCAAAGCTCAGAATGATCACAGGACATTGCCAGCATAGGATTTGTGAAGACTGTTTGTATATTGGAGCAAAGAGAAGACCCTGCATGCAAAACTGTCCTATCTGTGGCTACAAAAACTCATTTCCAGAGCAAAGGTAAGGAAATGTAGTTTGGAAGTCAGATATCTACACCTAATTTATGAGGTTGGGCAGTGTTCCCACTGAAATTTTTATTTGGGGGTTTTGGGTACCCCCTGCAATTGAAAAATGGGGGTACAAATTCAGAAAAACTAGTACAACTCTAAATTGTTAAATTCTTAATGCCTCTTTCTCTTTCAGGTGAAGAACAGTCATATAGATCTACTAACTGAATTCACATTTTTTACCTGTAACTAGCTACAAAAGAATTGTTTGGCAAAGTGTTAACTAGTAGTCTATATATTCTCATCTTTTCACATGCTTTTAGTACAACAGAGTCAATGTCGAAGTCTGGCTGGTGACTACTATACTCAATATGTATTCTGTTTTCTACATTTTGAATGTTTCTATGACTAGATCTAGTATACCTCGCTTCCTTACGGGGAAGCCCAATTCTGAAATCCGAAAGCTTCCAAAGTACAACCATTTCCAATGTTAGTTTACAGACGAAAGATGTTGACGTCGACAAAACGCTTTTTCATAGACCACGTTAAAGAAAGGACAGCTGAATTACGGGTAATTTTTGGATACAAACGAGTCCCAGTCTGCAATCATTGATCACAACAATAAAGACCGAGTACGCCGACCATGTAAATGTTCTAAAAATAGAAAGCTGGAAATCCAAATTTTTTCCGCTGATTTACATTTTCCAAAAATCACTTTTACGTGAGCCATTGTTTGCAAGCAACTTCTAATTTTTTTTTGACCTTCGTCTTCATTTTTTGTGCGTGATTTCATGTATAGGTTTGTCATTTCGTACGTTTTTTATTTCATTTATACGTGTTTCAACTACAATTTTGCGTGATCGGGAACTCTGTTGGGGTAATTTTAACCCTTTCCCAGATGACAAAGTTTAGACTCTTTCAAATTCAAAACATCTTTAGACAACCAATTCAAAATTAGAACAAATGAGCTTAAGCTCTCTAATAGGTTAGAAAATATGGGGAAAGGAGAAAATGGTGCTTACTAGCATTTTCTCTTTTTCCCACAATGTTTTCAAAAGCCTTTTTTTTTTTCCAGGATCGTGAAAACCTGGTAAAGGGTTAAAGCTTAGAGCACCTTTCACTTCAATAGTTGTGTTCGCGGCTAGTGAAGATCAAGATGATACTGCACATTTTTAAGGATGAAATAAGCAATTCATTTCATTTTGAATGTTTACAGGCCTATTGTGCCGCAAACAACTTTACAGATTCAAGAATATCTTGGTGTGATTGAATGTCCAAACAAGTGCTCCACTCAACTCTGGTCCTGGGAGCTGGAAGATCATTTACTGTAAGTTCCTTTTTTGAGTTTTAAAGATACATCTTTACAGCCAGATAGAAAAAAAAAATGTTACACTTGATAATGTATAGAATCCAGTAGGCAGTGTAAACATGAATAAATAATCAGTATATAAGGTGGATGGGATAAAGAAACGCAAGGGGTTTGTCTTGATCTAAACCGGAAACAACCACAGTGATGTCTTGGAAAGCCTCCACAGAACGAAATGCATTTTTTATGTGTCTTAATCTGCAACTTTGCAACCATCAGAGGCAACGTTTGGCATGAAGATACAAGAATGATTATAGATCATAAAATAAAGATGAAATTAGAATTTAAAAAAAAAAAAAAACGGATAAAAGTGAGTAAAAAATGTATCTTTAACCGTCATAGCACATTTCACAACCCTAGCAGCCCTTGTGGCCAGTGTAGATCAGGATGAGACTTAACAAAACATGCAGTCTGATCTTTGATCCATACTGTTGGCATTGCTTGACATTGTGTACTGAAGCAACCTTGAAAATGCTTTTATTTTGGTCTAAAACCTAGGCTGAGAATGTCTGTTGGGTTTACTCAGGGCTCTGAGGGTTAACTCTGTACCATTACTACGTAACAGTCCCTTTTACAATCCTTAATAATTTAATATCAGTTGTTTTCATGAACATTGGCGAGTTCTGATTGGCTGAAAAAATTTTTTCATAGCTCCATGAAAAAAAAAAAATCATGTTGTGCCGGAACTACTTTCGCTGAAGGTTACTTTTGCGGTCCTACACACCTCTGTGTTCATTTACTTTCATTCTATTGGTTAATTTTCAGTATTGGGGATCTGAAAACTGCTTCCCTATTGTATTCTTGCGCCATACAAATATGTGTGGAAGGGGCTTTAAAAACTCCAACGTTAGATTTATAATAAAGAAAATGAATGCAGTTTGAATTTTTTCCGTGGGTGTATGTTGTCTGTAATATTAAATTATAAGGAATGAAGAGAATTTTCTTTTTTTTCATGGAGGTATGAAAAAAAAAAAACCTAATCACACTGTATGAAACAGCGAAACCGTGAAGCGGTTTCATACAGTGTGATTAGGTTTTTTTTTTTTTTTTTTTTCATACCTCCATGAAAAAAAGAAAATTCTCTTCATTCCTTTAATGGAAAGGCTTTCTTATCCTTTACCACACAATCCAGAGTTTTAACAACACTGAGAAAGAAGGTTTTTGATGAAACTTTGTGGGAAAAGGAGAAAATGCTGGTGACTAGCATTTTCTCCTTTTCCCACAATGTTTTCTTCCCTATCAAAGACAAAAATCATCATTTGAGCAACATTTGTTTTGTCATCTGCAAATGCTTTTAATTTTGCCAAGTCTAAGATGTGTCGTTCGGTAAAAAGTCTATATAAATTTATAATATGTGTTTCAGAACTTGTGGTGCAAACCTGAAAGAAAGACAGACCAGTAGAAAAAGTATTTTGCCTTCTAAAAAGCAAAAAGTCAGATCCAAGTCCAATGATAAAAAGGTTGTTTCTGATGTACAAAGACAGTCTATGGTAGAATTTAACCCACCTGGCAATCGTACAACAAGAAATTGTGTAGCAAACAGTGAAAATGTTAGGTCTCGAAGAAGACAACAGTCAGCTCCAGGGACACAGCTAGATCAGTCTGGCAATGAACAATACACATCATCTCATAGAGTACAGTCTGTTTCTTTAAGATCAGAGACAGTCAGAGTTAGCACAGCTCAGACTGATGTTCAAGTCGGCAGGCAATCCAGCCGTTCAGAGGGTATTAGAAGTTCTGCTATTCGAGTAACAAGGAGGTCTAGTCAGTCATTAATGGAAAGACGATTGAGGCCCCGTGCGCAGTTGAGCTGAATACAATGGTCTGTGGTAGTTTGAGAGGATTTAACCCTTTACCACACAATCCCGAGTTTAAACAAACAGAAAGAAAATGACTTTTGAAAACATTATGGGAAAAGGAGAAAATGCTGGTAACCAGCATTTTCTCCTTTTCCCTAAATTTTTTTCTACCCTTTGAAAAAAAAAAAATTCTTAATTTTTGCAACATTTAGTTTTTTTGTCTGCCAGTACTTTTGATTTTGGACCAGTCTAAAATTTTGTTGTTAGGTAAAGAAAGAGAACAGGACCATGTAGATCAACATCAGACACTGAAGCTGCAGTCTATCATTCTGCGGATTGATTCACCAATTATTTTAAATTATCACAATATTAAGAAATACTTCCACGGGTACAATGTATCACATTAAATAAAACACTCTTTTTCAATATTTCAGCCAATTGCCTTTATCAAGAAAGAACAAAATTGCATTTTTGTTTCTTGATAAATATTGCTGACGAAGTTATTAAAACAGAGTAATTTAATTTATGTTGTAAGTTATGTTCTAATTCAAAGGAATTCTTAAATGTCAGAGGGGATTTAATTTCTGTTTGGCTTAAACGTTTGGTTTAGCCAGTCAGAAATAGACTTACTTCCTGAAGTTAGAATTAAAAACTAAAAGGTACTTTAGAGTGGTTGGTGAATATGGAACCAAAGCTTGTGGTATGTCGAGGCTTGAACAGCCTAAATCCATTATTGTGCGGCGATGACCTTGGACACCTGCAGTTGACTGCTTTGGCAAAAAACTGGTGGGGGAGGGGGGGGGGGAGGGGGAGACAGTTTGGGCCCAACAAACAAATGCTCTTTTTCCACTATATTTTCATTAATGATGAAGAAAGTTATCTTCTTCAAATGTTTGTTTTCATGTTGATTTTTTTTTTTTTTTTTGCTGGCCACAAAATAGCCTGTTTGCCAAAGCCATCTTCTTCTGGATTGTTAAAACACAGGGTTTCTTGGTAAAGGGTTAACCCTTAAAGAGCCTTTCACAGCAATAGTTGCATTTGCAGCCAGTGCAAATAAAGATTAGACTGCACAAAACATGCAGTCTGATCTTTGATCTACACTGTTCGCTTTTCGATATTCTGGATTAAAAAAAAAAAAGCCCTGAAATAACTATTATTTTGGTTGCATTTCCAGACTGAAAATGACTGATGAGTTTATTCAGTGCTCTGAGGGTTAATGGGCCTCATAGATGAACTGTTTGCTGGATCAATAGCATGCTGATATCACTTACTAAGTTCTTGAATAGACAATTTTGGAAACATCTAGGGATAAAGGGTAGAATGATTTAGGAAATGATCTCTTCTTAGCTTTGCTTTTGATTGGCTTTTTCAAGGTTTTTTTTTCCCCTGCATCACTTGGTGCAATTGTTAACTTGTTGGTTGTATTTATATACTTGTTAAAATGTTTGTAATGAATGATATAGGGAAAATTGTACTTACTAACTTTGAGCCATGCTCTGTGAAAAGGGGGCTTACTGCATCTGCAAAAAGTATTGACTCCGGTCAGTCTGCACAGTCCATGCAGGCTGACTCATGTCAAAACCTTTTGCTATCGGTCGATGTCTGTGTTTAAAAGGACCAATCTACCTTATGAATTTAGTTGGATTTGAGACAAAACAGATTTTATAAATTCATATATACGAGGTGACTTTCTTGGTATAATGAATCACAGAGATACATTTAGCCCCCTTTTATCAGAGCACAGCTGATACACATGTACATTTAACTTTATTACGCAGCAAAGAAATTTCTCGTGATCTGATTGGATAATATGCCCCGAACATATATATCATGTACACTGGCAAAACCAACTTAAAAGCAGTTTCCCTTTCGGGAGCCCCGTACACATGACTACACTCTCAACACAACATCCAAAATGGCGGCGTCGATCAAGATTAACATCAAGATTATGCATCAAACTGCATGTTTTACCAAGGTTTCAGTGACGTCAGTTCCCAGTGACGTCAGTTCTCATTGAATTGGGGCACTCAGAAGGGAAATTGTACTTTGTCAGCGTACTCAATTTTTGAAACCAAAAAACAGGTAAAATTCGCTTAACACACGTTGGAATGGTAAAACTTTGCAGTATAATAAATTTGTTGTACGGTCAGGTGGCAGGGGACTTGGAAACTTGTTCACGGCTTTGGTGAATCATGTCGCCACCTCACCTTCGGCTCGGAGCCACATGATTCACCACAGCCGTGAACAAGTTTCCAAATCCCCTGCCACCTGACTGTACAACTAATATTGTAACAACCTGAGGATGACTTGTTTTACCTCATAGCAGACCATCTTTGAAATCTTTCCAGCATACACAAGGAGAAATTGCTTGATATAAGAAGTTTCTGTCAATGCCTTAATGCTTTTATATGTAAACGAACAGTGCTCTTTATGTCTTCAAGTAAAGAGCTAAAACACAGGATAGTTTGAAATTAGGTTAATATACTTGAGAAAAGTATGGAGAGTTGTCTTTTAGTAAAAATTCTTCTGAGGAATACTGGGTCACTTCCTCTGCAGTCATATTTATTATCTTTATTATAAACAGATCTATTTATATTTGTCTATTTCATTGAAATTGTGAATAATGAAAAAAAAATGCGTGTTCCCATTTTGAGTTGTATATTTGTTTTTTCTGCATGGTGAATTAAATCATTGTTACTATTTTGTTGCAAACTTTTCATATTTGGCTGACCTGTTTTCGAGGAAAATGTTGAAGTATTGTCATAGCCCTGTCTTAGCCAGTGGTGTGCTAAAACCGTTTTCTCATATCTTTGTTACTGATGATATTTACCTTGAAACTGAGCTACCAGTAGTTGTTTACTGTCAAAAGAGGAACCCATACTTCAAGGGCAGGTTAACTTCCAAAATATTTTTTCCTACTTGTAGTACTTAAATTTTCATTGAAAAGAGCCCATAGCCAGGCATTGGCATGTGTTGCTCTTTCTATCTCTTCCTTGCTATGCAGGTAGACTACAAGGTTAAACACAATGTACTTGTAGCTGTTTGAATGCCATGAAACCAGTTTATTTTGATTTGCCAGAAAGGAAATCCGGGGCCATGATTTCCTGTCCTTAAACTTACTGCTAATTCACCTCTAATTGTAAATTCCAAGATTATTCATGGTATTGGCTAAGACTGAAGCTCTTGGCCAATCAGATGCATAGTCTCAGATGTTAGAAATTAGATTTTTAGAATAGTTTGTGACTGTGATCGAAGTGATTAACTCTGTACCACACAATCCCGAGTTTTAACAAATCTGAAGAAAAGAACTTTGGAAAACATTGTTCGAAACGGAGAAAATGCTGGTTTTGTTCCCCACCATTTCTTCCTGTTCCCACAATGTTTTCTACCCAGTGAAAGACAGAAATCATCATTTTTGGCTTTGTCCATTTTGTCATCTGCAAATGATTCGGATTTGGGCAAGTCTAAAATTTTGGTGTGTGGGAAGGAGTTACAGAAAAAGTGACTCCTTATGTAAAGGATCTCCATATACACTTTCAAAATAAATAAGAGCCATGCATTCAAAGCTATAGAAAGCAGTGTAAAAGTATCAGTACAAGTATTATTATAATAAAGAAGCATTGAGATTTCAGGCCACAGGCTTGTAGCTTAACCCTTTACCAGACAACAAAATTTTAGCCTTGTCCAAATTGAAAGTATTTGCAGACAACATTTTCAATGTGGCTGAAATGGCAAAAGTTTTCTTTGATAGGGTAGAAAACATGGTGGAAAAGGGAGAAAAAACTGGTTACCAGGGTTTTTTCCTTTACCCACAATATTTTCAAAAGGCTTCTTTCCTGGGGTCATTAAAAGTCAGCATTTTGCGATAAAGGGTTAAACATTAACCACACAATCCAAAGATTATACGACTCTGACAGAGAAGGCTTTTGAAAACATTGGGAAAAGGAGAAAATGCTGGAAACCAGCATTTTCTCCTTTACCAACAATGTTTTCCACCCTTTCGCAGCTAAATCCCATACATTTGAGCCACATTTGTTGTCTCTAAGTTCTTTTTATATCCCCACAAACGAAGTTGGGGGGGGGGGTTTACTGGAGTCACCTTGTCCATCTGTCCGTCCGTCCGTCCGTGCGTCACAAAATGCTTGTCCGGAGCATAACTTCCAAAGTATAAAAGCTAGTGACTTCAAACTTCATATACGGATAGGTCACATTAAGGAGAAGTGCAGTGTACAAGAACCATAACTCTGTCTTCAGTATATTCAGAGTTATTGCCCCTTGTAAATTTTTAACTTTTGATTTTTGCCCCGGGCGTAACTTCGAAAGTATAGAAGCTAGTAACTTCAAACTTCACACACAGATAGATCACATTAAGGAGAAGTGCATTGTACAAGAACCATAACTCTATTCCCACTATTTTTAGAGTTATTTCCCTTTGTAAATTTTAACTTTGGATTTTTAGAGTTATTGCCCTTGTTAATTTTAACTTTGGATTTTTATCTGGGGCATAACTTGCAAAGTACAAAAGCTAGTAACTTCAAACTTTATATACAATTAGATCACATTAAAGCAAAGTGCACTGTGCAAGAACCATAACTCTATTCCCACTATTTTCAGAATTATTTCCCTTTGTAAATTTTAACTTGGGATTTTTGTCTTGGGCATAACTTCCAAAGTATAAAAGCTAGTGACTTCAAACTTCATACACAGATAGACCACATTAACGAGAAGTGCAGTGTACAAGAACCATAACTCTGTCTTCAGTATATTCAGAGTTATTGCCCCTTGTAAATTTTTAACTTTTGATTTTTGCCCGGGGCATAACTTCGGAAGTATAGAAGCTAGTAACTTCAAACTTCACACACAGATAGATCACATTAAGGAGAAGTGCATTGTACAAGAACCGTAACTCTATTCCCACTATTTTTAGAGTTACTGCCCTTGTTAATTTTAACTTTGGATTTTTATCTGGGGCATAAATTGCAAAGTACAAAAGCTAGTAACTTCAAACTTTATATACAATTAGATCACATTAAAGCAAAGTGTACTGTGCAAGAACCATAACTCTATTCCCACTATTTTCAGAGTTATTTCCCTTTGTAAATTTTAACTTTGGATTTTTGTCTGGGGCATAACTTCCAAAGTATAAAGCTAGTGACTTCAAACTTCATACACAGATAGACCACATTAACGAGAAGTGCAGTGTACAAGAACCATAACTCTGTTCCTACTAGTTTTTTTTTTTTTCAACTCTTACTTTTGTACTTAACCATCCTGCATTCTGTGACAAAGAGCTGTTTTTCGACAAGGAGCTGGTGGGGGTTATGATCACGTTTAGTGATAGCTCTAGTTAGTACAGGCAAGTCTGGAATTTTGAAAATTTTCTCATCTAGTACCGGGGTAAACAAGATTCCAGGCTTCCAAATTATAAGACTAGATCTGTCAAAAAACGGGGAGTGTGCATTGTCTTTTACACAGCTGTCAGAAGTAATTTTTCAGTCATACCATGGCGACAGTTCGCCTATTTGTGTATCATTATCCTTCCTGTGTTCCACCTATAGTAGGCTGAAGCTTAGCAATGCCTTGCTCATGGACACAATCATGTGCACAACAGCTTTAAGACAAGTGTGGATCAAATAAGGTTTTCTGAGTGCAAATAAGCCTTATCTAACAAGAGATGGAAGACTTAGAGATACAAAGAGCCTTGTTTTATTTTCGCTATTCAGCAAAAGCATTAACCCTTCACCATGCAGTCCCTAGTTATACCCCCGCAAAACATGTTTTTGGGGGTATACTGGAATCAGCCTGTCTGTCCGTGTGTCCGTCCATGTGTCTGTCTGTGTACAAATAATTGCCTGTTTCTGTCAAAGCGCTGGCGGGGGTATTAAGTCACATTCAGTGACAGCTCTAGTTCTAACAACTCTGAGGTAGAAGCCTTTGGAAAACATTGTGGGGGAAAAAGGAGAGAATGCTTGTAACCAGCATTTTCTCCTTTTCCCATGATGTTTTTTTTAGGATTTCAAAGACTGGCCTTGTATCATGTATCATGGAGATACATTAAACCCTGTTTTGCTAGGACATGGCTTAAGTGTGACAAAAGAGATAATACTTCGCAAGTGCATCTTGCCAATACATGTATTCTAGCATTTGCAACAATTCTGTTAAAACTTTTACTTGCAGGTTGCAGATTCAAAGAAAACACCAAGTCAACACATGTCTGAGTAAATTTATTAATATCTACGGAAGTTAGAAAGAATTAAAAATCAAGCATGAAATAAACTATTGCCACTGTACATAATTGACACATAGAACATCAGACATACGTCGTACCTATTTCTAGTCTAGTTAACCCATAAACATACAATCATGTGTTTTAACGACCCTGAGAAAGAGGGCTTTGGAAAACATTGTGGGAAAAGGAGAAAATGCTGGTAACTAGCATTTTCTCCTTTTGCCACTATGTTTTTAACTCTCTCAAAAACAAATTCCATCATTTGAGCCTCATTAAAATTTTGATTTGTCCTCTGCAAATGCTTCCAAATTGGACAAATCTAAAATTTTCTTCCTAACCACTTATGACACAATCCCAAGTTTCAATAACCCTGAGAAAGAAGGCTTTGGAAGATTGTGAGAAAATGCTGATGATAAGAATTTTCTCCTTTTTCCACCATGTTTTCTAACCTACTGCAAATGAATTTTAATTTTTGTGTCACATTTTTCATCTGCAAATTCAAGTCTAAAAATTTGTTGATTAGTAAAGAATTAACTCATTAGCACAGGTCAAAATTTTGGACTTGTCCAAACTGAAAGCATTTGCAGATGATTAATGTGACCCAAATGGTGGTATTTGTCTTTGAAAGGCTAGAAAACATTGTGGGAAAAGGAGAGAGAGCTGATAACCAGTATTTTCTCTGTTTCCAACAATGTTTTCAAAAGCCTTCTGCATCAGGGTCGTAAGGATTGTATGAAAATGGGTTAAATAATTTTAAAATTCCACTCTGAACATCTCTTACATAAAATTGATTAATAATGAAAATATTCATACCTCACTCTTTTAACATATCTTAAAAAATTTATATAGATCTAGCCCCAAATCATTTTCAATTTTTCATCCATTTCTGATTCACCTATTTTAGCGCTACCTCTTGTGTGTAACTTCTTCGCTTGTATGTCATGAGACAACCACGAGCATCAAATGTGGGTGCTAATGCTCGGCTGCAGGAGCTTGAGTTTCAGTGAAAATTCGAAGTTGAAATGGGGGCATAACTTTGTCAAAAATACTTTGATACTTACCTGCTCTTTACATATATATTTCCAGTAGTGACAGAGCTATTATAAAATGTCGAAGTTTCTGCATAACGCAGACAACAACACAAACCATGACGCCAGGGCAACGACAATACCTCATGAAAGCAGATTAAATGTGAGAGGAGAAGTAGAAAGACATATTCATGGTGTAGCTTTCTTCCCTATTTTAACTTAACAAAAGTTAATACATAGTCATATACCATAACGGTAATAGGAACCACAATAAACTTGCTTTTTTCGTATGTTTCTTTCTTTTTTTTTTTGAAAACATTTAGAAGTACATCATTACACCAAATTGTACCTTTTTATCTTCTTTAAATGCTGATTTCTAAAAACTAAAAACATGGAAAAAATACATTTCTTCTGTAAGGATATTTTTTTGCCATGCGGAAATATTTTTCCATAAAGAAATGCATCAAGAATGAGTATAGAAAATCATGCTACCAAGATTGGACATAAGTTATTTATAATTAGTTACTCATATGGTTAAACTTAGTCAAAAACTGTATTCCATTAAACTGCATGCTTAAAAGATTTAAAAGACATTTGCATCATAAAAATAACGGACAAAATACATATGGACCATGCTCTGTGAAAAGGGGACTTAATGCATCTGCAAAAACCATCAATCCATGTCAGCCTTCGCACTCCGCACAGGCTGACATGAGTCGAAACTTTTGATACCAGTCAATTTTCTGCATGTCCATGGACCATTCTACTCTGGCATTCAGCGTGTTGTTAGACAAAATGGCTTTTATAGATCCATAATTATGTGATGACTTACATCACAGCCATGCATTAAACCCCCTTTTGCCAGAGCATGGCTCATAGATTTGAGCCATGCTCTGGCAAAAGGGGGCTTCATGCATCTCTGTGATCCATGATACCAAGCAAGTCATCACATAATTGTTGATCCATAAAATCCATTTTGCCTAACAACTGACTGAATCATGAGGTACACTGGTCCTGGGACATGCAGAAAATTGACCTGAAGCGGAAAGTTTTGGCCTAGGTCAGCCTGCGCGGACTGCGCAGGCTGACCTGGGTCGATACTTTTCGCAGATGCATTAAGCCCCCTTTTCACAGAGCATGGTTCATTTTCATTTCAATATCTTGAAAACCTTGGCAATTGTGGCCTAGATATACAGCAAAGCAAAACATAACAGTCATTTTACTTAGAGATATTTCTTAGATAAATTCACCCTTTACTAAACAATCCCTTGTTTTAATGACCTTGAGGAAAACAGCTTTTGACACCATTGTGGGAAGAGGAGAAAATGTTGGTAACCAACATTTTCATCCTTTTCCCACAATGTCTTCCACCCTTCGAAAGAAAGAAATCATTATTTGAACAATTTTTTGTTGTCTGTAAGTGCTTTTAATTTGGACTGGTCTATAATTTTGTTGTTAACTAAGACTTAAAAGATATTCTTCTTAACAAAATGACAAGTCAAGTTCACAAAACAAGAATGACAATAAAGCAAAACATAATTAAAAACTAAGGGTCATTTATCAATTAAATAATACATGTCACACTTAGCTGTCTGTCACATAAAAATGTTACTGTATTTGTTTAACCCTTTACCAAACTATCCCAAGTTTAAACCACCCTTGAGAAAATTACTTTTGAAAACACTGTGGAAAAAGGAGAAAATGCTGGTAACCAGCATTTTCTCCTTTTTCCACAATGTTTTCTACCCTTTTAGAGACCCTCTTATCATTTCAGTTACACTTAATTTGACGTCCACAAATGCTTTGAATTTGGACGAGTCTACAATCATCTTGTAAAGGTTTAAGAAAGTAAAGAAAGGAAATAAAAACCAAATCATAAACAGGACTTGAGCAAATGGAGTGGCAATAAAGAAGCAAATAAACTGCTTATAATTTTGAACCCCCATCATCATTGTGACGTCTTTTACGTAAAGATCTTCTATCAACTGAGCCGTCTACCTACAACGGAGAAAGATATGTAAAAAAAGGCATTCCCAGTCTGTACTCAGAAAAGTTTCAAGGAAGAAAATGTGCAAAAATAAGAAAGTATGAATAAACTAAAGCAAATGGGAAGTCAATGTGACAATTGATCAAAATAATTGATTTTAGCCCTTACCAAAAATCCCGAATTTTAACGACCCTGATGAAGAAGGCTTTTGAAAATTTTATGCTCATCCATTTTTGAGAAATTTAAAGATAAAAATACATTTAAGTGTTTTTTCAAGGGTTAGTATCTGTCCTGAAAAGGTAAGAAACATTGTGGGAAAAAAAGAAAATGCTGGTTACCAGCATTTTCTCCTTTTCCCACAATGTTTTCAAAAGCCTTCTTTCCCATTAAAACTTGGGACTGTGTGGTAAAAGACATAATTTCCAGAACATGTTTTTCAAGTTTTTGATTCAGGAAGTAATGAGTCTCTAGATTACATATGTAGGATACGTTAAGAGAGCTATTTAGTCTAAGAAAGATCAAAATAGATAAGACAGCCATCATAAAAGTATACTTGCAAAAAATGAGAGAAAAAAAGATGATACAAAAAAGAACAGAATAAGGAATGAAAAGAAATATGAGTTCCTATGATCTTATCTTCAGAAAAGAAAACATTACATTCAATCTTCCACTTCTTTCCAAAACTTTCAGAGTATATGTACTGAATACTGGTAAATAGAATGGAGGATTTATTGTCTCAGTTTCTTAGAAACATTTGCTATAAAATGTTTTGTATGAGACATGACCACTGTCATTACCTGTTTGATTCAAAAAACATTTTTTAATTACAAATTTCTATGAAACTATGACAAATCACAATTAACACTGTTTGTCTTACTTTTAGGAGAATGAATTGGTTGCATTTCTAATGACTCTAAAAGAACTTTGCTATGTACAGATATTGGCAATAAATACATTTATATAAAATTATTTGACACTCTCAACTAATTGGCATTTATAAAACTAATATATTTAACAACAACATTGCAAAAAAAAACAGAGGAAAATATTTGCACAATAATACATAATTATATACAAACATACTCTATTACTTTACCCTGAATGTTTTAAATAATAAAACCTTGGGGTTCTAGATACACTAAATGGACATTTTAAGTATAGAAATAAGACCTCAATATTTATAAAAATCCAGGTTACCTTTGTCTAGTACAGTTTAACTCTTTACCAGACGACAGAACTTTAGACTGTTCCAAATTGAAAGCATTAGCAGATGTCATATTTAAAGTGACTCAAAAACTGAAATTTGTTTTGGGAAGGGTAAAAAACATTGTGAGAAAAGGAGAAAATGCTGGTAACCAGCATTTTCTGCTTTTCCCACAATGTTTTCAAGTCTTCTTTTACAGAGTTGTGAAAACCCGGGATTATTTGATAAAGAGTTAAATCAAAGATCAGACAGCATGTTTTGTGCAGTCTAATCTTGATCTACAATGGCTTCTCAAGTTGAGAGTTAAATCTTAACCAAATGATAAAATGTTAGCTCCACAAAATTGTAAGCATCTGCAGTCCACAAATTAAATGTAGCTATAGTAATGACATTTGTATCTGACAGGACAGAAAACATTGAGGGAAAAAAAGAAAATGCTGGTAACCAGCATTTTCTCCTTTTCCAACAATGTTTCCAAAAGCTTTCTAATTCAGGGTCATTAAAACTTGAGAGGGGAAAGTAAATTATATATCCATTCACAGCCCATGGAGATCAAGTTTCAGAAAAACTGCAATAGACTAGTCTTGTAACACTGAAATACTTTCGGTAATGCATAAATCATATCACAACTGAAGTAACAAATTTCTCTTTTTGTGATGGATTCTGCATAGGAGTCTATGTTATATTATTAAAATCTTAACCTGCATAAATGGGGCCATGAATTTGTTAATTAAAAAAGTATTCATGTTACAGCTTTGAAGCAATGAAAAATGCATCAAATTTGCACAAGCAGAGGCAAGTAAATCTTTAACAAAATACATATACACCAGCAATTCTTCAACAGAAATTTTCACCGAGTAAAAACACTAAAGTTTAGCAACGTTGAGACAGCTTCAGCATGAAAAATTTATCAGAAAGTATCATTATAGTATAGGTCTACCACGAAACTGTATGTTCTTAAACTTAATCTACATTATCTTCAAAAGCATGTTTAAGTTACGTATGGCATGAACTCTTTACCACACAATCCCAACTTTTAACGAACTTGAGGAAGAAGCCTTTTAAAATCATCATGGGAAAAGAGAAAATGCTGGTAACCAGCATTTTCTCTTTTCCCACAATGTTTCTTAACCTTTAAAACATAAGGTTTGAATTCTTAGTCGCATTTATTTTGTCATCTGTAAAAGCTTTCAGTTTGGATAAGTCTAAAATTTTGTGTTGTGGTAAAGAGTAAAGGGTGTAAAACGTTAAAGTAAGTGAATCATTAGTAAGGACTATAAGTATTACTGTTCTAACTTGGATTAAAAGCATCTTAACCCTTTACCAAAAAATTCAAATTTTCTAATAATCTTGAGGAAGAAAGCTTTTGAAAACATTGTAAGAAAAGGAAAAAAATGCTGGCAACCAGCATTTTCTCCCTTTCCCACAATGTTTTCTACCCTTTCAAAGATAAATTACATCATGTGAGTCATATTCAATTTGTCTGCTGCAAAATGCATTCAGTTTGGACTCTCTTTCCCATGATGTTTTTACCTTTAAAGGACATGTCGCATCATTTCAGCCATATAAAATCCTTTACCACACAATTCCTGGTTTTAATCACCCTGATGAAAAAGGCTGTTGACAGAATTGTTGGAAAGAAGACAATGCTGGTATGGTAACCAGCATTTCTCCTTTTTCCACAATCTTTTCTATTCTACCAGAGAATGACAGCTCATGAGCCAATTTCCTATTTGGTGTCTTCGGTTATTGTCTTCAGTTATTAAGTCTTTGAATTTGGAAGAGTCAACAATTAGTTTAAGAATTTGGTTCTAGGGTTAGGGAGAGGGGTCAGTTGTCTTCTACTAGAAGGTAATTAGATTTTAGTACAAAGATATTTTTTTAACTCTTTACCATACGACAAAATTTTGCACTAGTCCAAATTGAAAGCATGTGCAGACGAAAAAATAAATATGACTCAAAAATTGAAATTTGATTTGGGAAGGGTAGAAAACATTGTGGGAATAGGAGAAAATGCTGGTTACCAGTATTTTCTCCTTTTCCTACAATGTTTTCAAAAGCATTCTTTCTCAGGGTCGTTAAAAGTAGGGATTGTGTGATAAAGAGTTAATGTATAAATTAAAAAGGTATCATAGTTCCCTATAATTAAATCAACACTTACTAGGTCAGACTTTTAGATCTCATCTGTATCAAAATGAAGTTATATAATTATGTATATCATTCAGGTTCATATCATTTAACTGTTTACACGATGACAAAATTTTAGACTGGTCCAAATTCAAAGCCTTTGACGAAGAATCAAATATTGCGCAAAGAATGAATTTTGTCTTCAAAACAGAAGAAAATACTGCAGAAAAAAAGGAACAAAAAATTTTCTTCCTTTTCTTACAAAGTTATCCAAATGTTTTGTTTTGTTTTGTTTTGTTTTGTTTTTTTTTGGGGGGGGGGGGGTTTGTTAAAATCCAGGATTGTTTGGTAAATAGAAGGTTGCCATTAAAGGCAAGGAATGCAAATTTACAACAGTTTCATGAAGTTAATGAGAATAAAGCTTGTAAACTACTGAAAAAAGAAAAATGATTATTCATGTTTCTCTTTCATTTAAGCTGACATCATTATTTAGAACAAGCGGCTATAAATTATAAAGTCATTCAAAATATAAATTCACTCCTAACCGTTTTTTAATGACCTTGAGGAAAAGGGCTTTTAAAAACATTGTGGACAAAGGAGAAAATGCTGGTAACCAGCATCTTCTCCTTTCCCCACAATGTTTTCTACCCTATTAAGGACAAGTTTTGACACTTGACGCATCTTTAAATGTCGTCTGCAAATGTTATCATTTCGGATCAGTCTAAAATTTTGAGTTTGGTAAAGAGATATGCAGTTCTAGAACAGCCCAAATGTAACATGGAGCTGACGTAAAGTATATTCAAATACTGGTAGATATTGATAACTGTATTGTTACATTATAGAATGTCAAGAAAACATGGTGGCATAGAAAGTGCTCTGTAAGAGCAATTCCTCTAAAATTCATGCTTTTTTCAAATGCCCATCCGGGTAGCTGCATCACATTGTGTATTCTTAGATAAGTACATGTAAATACAGCATACATTATGACAACACTGCATGCATCCTTTCTTTACAGAATAATTTTTCATGCTGATATGCTTTAGTTTCAAATACTAGTATTAACCCATTACCAAACAATCCTCTGTTTTAATGACCCTTTTGAAAAAAATGTGGGAAAAGGAGAAAATGCTGGTAACCAGCATTTTCTCCTTTTCTCACAATGTTTTCTACCCTTTTAGAGACATATTTTATCATATGAGCCACATTTAATCTGTTGTCTGCAACACCTCTGTATTTGTAATCTAAAAATGTGTGTTGTGGTAAAGAGTGAAACTATATGAGCCATGCTCTGTGAAAAGGGGGCTTTATGCATCTGCGAAAAGTATCAACCCAGGCCAGCCTGCGCAGTCCGCGCAGGCTGACCTGGACCGAAACTTTTCGCTTATGGTCAATTTTTTGTATGTCCAAGGACACGTGTACCTCTTGAAAAAGTCGGTTGTTAAAAAAAAGTGGATATCGTGGATCCATAATCATGTGATGGCTTGCTTGGTACCGTGGATCACGGAGATGCATTAAGCCCCCTTTTGCCAGAGCATGGCTCATATAATTTGAAATGATCATGATCATTTGCTATAGATCTACTGGCTATTTGGGAAAAGGGAAGACAACACTTGTAACTGTTGTAAAGAGTAAAGTATTACTCTTATATTTGCATTTTGACTGTCACTGACAGTGTGCGATGTTCACACAATGCCACAGTTACCTCATTATTGTTTTGAGGAGAATAGAAAAACAGAAAACAATTAACTCTTTCGATACCATAGACGAAACCAGAAGCTTTTGTGGACAATGTAGATCAAGATCAGACTGCACAGAACATGCAATCTGATCTCTGATCTAAACTGTCCACTGCTTTATTCTAGATTATGACTGAATTATCTCTTGATCTTGCAGCAGAACTGTATCTGTAGCCTTTGAGAAAATTCAATTTATTCATTCAATAGTGTAAAAGTTAAAGACAACTTGAAAAGCAACGCAGACAAGCTTCCAACTGAGAATCACTGCTCCTGTCACTGTTGCTGACGCTGATTATAAGAGCGTATGCTCAAAAAAAAAAATTGTGAGACTTTTTTTTTGTTCATTCTAACTGAAGTATTCTACACCAGCCCTATCTAAAGATTAAATTCAAATGGACAAGTCTCTTTGGTTTCTCCCCACTCTCAGCCTTTGGCTTCAGGGGTCAACTTAAAAGTATTTTTTGGACAGCATAGGTCAGGATCAGATTCACAATGTATCAGGTCTGATCTATGACCTACATTGTTAATTATGCATGTTAAATAAGCATGGTATGCAGGTGCCAATGCTAGGCTGCAAGTGCTTGATTTTCAGTGAAAATTGTAAGTCGAAAAAGGGGCATAATTGTGTCAAAAATACTTTGACAGTTACCTGCCCTTGTTGTACAGGTTCCCCTTTTGATATATTAAAGAACTTGTCCAAGTTTGAAATAATTACCTTCAGTTATTACAGAGATATTGCAAAATATCAAAGTTTTTGCACAACAACAAAGGAGACGACGCAGGCTACGCCAGGGCTATGACAATAACTTGTTATTTTCTCAGAAAACAGCTAACAAGATCTACATCCCGCAGTTTCCATCTGTATTCAGGCTACTGGCAAATAAAAGTGCTGAATATGTTGAGCTGATTAATAAATATGCATAATGATTTCAACCAATAGCATGCTAAATATCAGTTGTGTTTTAGTAATATCAGATTAGGCAGATGCTTTTTAAACAAAGTAAAAGTAAGCTTTGACCACAGTGAAACATGTGGTGTAATCTAAGTTCAAACTGTTTGTTGTTCATTAGAATACCATGGTCCAGACAGATTTAGAATTTTGATATCAAGATAAGGGCCCCTATTCATCAACCATTCAATATTGCATTCTTATTCTAGATTGAAAAAGTAACCCAGTCTCTGATTGGCTAAACCATTCGGTGATGTTTGACCCTTCAGAAATGGTTTAGCCAATCAAACATTGTGTTACTTTGAAATTTTGAGCATTCTTGTGAATTGGACTAAGAATGCTACTAGTGAAAGCAGACATTAATTTTTGAGATTGGAACAGGGTTTTGCAATCACAGGTACCTAACAGTGTCAAATAACTCATACATAGAACAAAAATAAGATGGCATGCCCACACTATGGGTACCTGTGACTTAAACTCTTAACCAAACAACAAAGTTTTAGGCTTGTCCAAATTCAAACCTATTGCAGACAACAAATGTAATATGGCTCGACTGATAAAATTTGTCTTTGAAAGGGCAGTAAACATTGTGAGAAAAGGAGAAAATGCTGGTTACCAGCATTTTCTCCTTTTCCCACAATGTTTTCAAAAGGCTCCTTCTGAAGGGTCATAAAAATGTGGGTTTGTTTGGCAAAAAGGTTAAAATGTACGTATATTTAGCACTCTAAAGGTAAAGATGACAACATGAATTACATGGACCTAGGCATTCTGTGTTTGCTTCCATCCTTGGAAGTTGGTGAAGATCAGAGCTCATTATTCAACTAAAATCATAAAATTACAAACTCTACAGGAAAATTAAACTACAAATCATTCTGCGAACTTTTTTAAAGTAAATCTTAACAAAGACTGTTAATTATCTTTCATGTGTAATGATGGCTTTAGAATTAAAACCTTGATAGAAACACATGTAGACAAAATGAGAAGACACTGAGTTTTTTAATATTTTAACCGTAAAATTTCCTTTCCACATTGTGGAAAAAGGAGAAAATGCTGGTTACAAGTATTTTCTCCTATTCTGCTGTTGTTGTTTCCGGTTTAAAATGAGGACGAATCCCTAGTGTTTTTCTACCCCTTACACTATATATTATATTGGTAATTTATCTGTGTTTACACAGCTGAGCAATTTGCACACTTTCAAGTTTTAACATTGTTTTTTCTCTCTAGCTGTAGGGATGTATCTTGAAGGGTTGTTCTTGTGGAAAAAAAAAAAAATGACAGACAAGCATTGGCCTTTAAGTAGTGCTTCCTTTGTTGTAATGGTTTATCAAAAAAGTTTTGAAATACATATTTTTTTTTTGTCTAAAAATGATATTGAGCCTTTTTCCTGTTTCTATTGTGTGCACAGTGACACAAAACTGTCATAATTTGCATACTGTAGTAAAAGCTGGGCGGGGGAAAACAGAATACCTGGGTACATATAGGACAAAAATGTGCGAGAGAATAATGAAAGTAATGAGAGTACTACATCCTTTGTTGCCTGATTTTGGAGAGAGGTAAAATTTTCTTCATCCCTGCTCTAACTCCTGTTTAATGCTGGCCACAACGTGACTGTAGTACCATGTACCATGAACACAACATACCATATCTATTGCTATAAAATACAAAATGGTCAGTGTGAGATGAAATTTAATCCTAAATCCTTTACCACACAATGCTGACATTAAACAACCCTGAGAAAGAAGCCTTTTGAAAACATTGTTGGAGAGGGAGAAAATGCTTGTAACTAGCATTTTCTCCTTTTCCCACGTTTTCTACCCCATCAAACACAACTTCCTCAATGTTAGTCATACTGAATTTGACCTCTGCATACACTTGGGGTTTGGACAGGTCTTAAATTTTGTCTTGTGGTAAAGGGTTAAAACACTAAGCGCAACTTAAATTGCTTTAGCAGACAGTTCAGAATAGGATCAGACTACACAGAATGTGCGTCCAGGGTCAATATTCACCAGCCATTCTTGAGAACATTCTTTGTCTTATTCTCCAAAATTATCTTAATTTGAAAGTAACATAACTTCTGATTGGCTGAACCAAATGGTTCAGCCAATCAGAAGTTGTGTTACATTCAATTTTTGAAAATCTTGAAGATAAAGACTTGTAATGTTCTTGAGAAAAGTTGGTCCTGATCTTGGATCTACACTGTCTGCTACTTTGTGACATATTCTCGACAAAAAACTTTGAAGAGGTAATATTTTGGCTGTTTTACATCAGCCATTATTGTCAATGTCCACTCCATTCATTCAGCACTCTACAAGATACCCTTTACCACACCAAACCAAGTTTTAATGACCCAAAGAAAAAAGGACTTTTAAAAATATTGTGGGAAAAGGAGAACATTCCTGCAACTATCATTTTCTCCTTTTCCCAAAACATCTTTCACCCTTTTACCTTTTCATCAAAAACAAACTATACAATTTCATATGCATTTAATTTGCTGTTTGCAAATGCTTCAAATTTGGACAATTCCAAAATTTAGTCATGTTATAAAAAGTTTAAGTAATATGAGAAGTTTTTAAGTTCAAACACCACCAGTACATATTAAATTCACAGAGGAGTCTGCTTACTTGTATAAATGGGGTTTTATAACACTTTCAACAGCATATCAGTCAAATAACATCAATTTTTCACCAATTCATATCTTTCCTTGGTTTCACAAGCATTGGGCTGGGGGTCTGCAGTGCATTGCTCAAGGGCTCTTTTAAAAGCCCTGTGCTACCAGTGAGGATTGAACCATGATATCCTAACTGCAAATCCTATACCTAAACCCTTAACCAAACAAGCTTATGCATTATTGACACTGCGAGAAAAAGCTTTGGAAAACATTATGGGAAAAGAAGAAAGTGACAGTTATCAAGATTTTCAGCATTTCTCATGTTTTCAACCCTTCCGAATCCAATAATTTGAGCCAAACTAAATCTTATAACACATGCCAAATCTACATAACTATACATGCCCAATCTATATCTGTCAATCTATATATCCACATATCCCTAATCTACATATCCACTAGACATGTCTTATCATCATATTAAACCCTTTAGCCTGTTGAATATTGATCCTGGACAGAAAAATAGCCAAGAAAAAAACCTCCACTACTTTAAGTCAGAATTTTATGGCACTCTGTTACACACTGTCTGATTGGTGCAATTTATGACCAACAGCTGCCATGGATGAATTTCCTATTGTCTATTGGTCAACAGATTTATCTGTTACCAGTTAACTACCGTTGGAAGAATCTGTTTGTTGTTGCTTTTTCTTATCTATTTATAAATCCCTCACAGTCTAACTCTTTATCCTTAAGATTCATGCCCTGTATAATATGTATAGAAATAGTATAAATCTATATAGGACAGCCAATCGACATGTACTGTTTTTCAAACAGAATCTCCTCAGGGAAAATGTAGCATTTCAGTGATCTTGCACAGCTTTCTTCAAATCATTTCATTATGATATTGTACTTAACATTTTTCTCCTTCTTACAGGAAAGTTCAAGATTAAAAAAAGTATGAGGCATTAATTAAAATCTTAAAAAAAAATGTTTAAACATTCTTCCACTCAGTTACCTTTCCAAATTTGACCTTGAAATAATGTGCCCTACATGACCTTGAGTGTGCATCTATCATGAAATATACATAACCTTTATAGCGCCATACACAACTTCAGTTGCCTTAGTGGCCAGTGTAGATCAAAATCAGACTGCACAAAATGTGCAGTCTGATTTTTGATCAACACTGACCACTTTGCTGAGACACATTGGACAAGAGCAACCTTGAAATTGAGACTGTTTGGGTCTTATTTCTTAACAGAATTTTTTTTTTTTTTTGGTTTATTCAGCACTCTGCAAGCATATTAAACACTCCTGTTGTAACATCAAATGAAAATAAACTGGTTAGCTCCTCATGATAATAAAAATTTGAATGCTTATAAGCCATGGTATGATTACAAAATAATGCCAGCATTATAAACATTCTAGCAGTAATGGGCAATTTATGCATTTTCTAAATGGCAAGTGCAAAATCAATCAAAATTTCTTATAAAATGAAATAAAAATGAAAATACCCCATCCCCCCACCACCTACTCTTTATCACATACCAGTATCAAAGAGACAATTAAAAGAAAAATGCTCAAGAAAGAATATCTTGAAATGAATAAATATATAAAAGTATAGAATGAGATTTAACTGAATGACAGAAAATATAAATATGCATAACTTAGCGGTAAAAGAGGGTTTAATGCATTTCAAAGCATGATACTGAGAAGATCATCACATAAATATGGATTCATAAAGTCATCACATAAATATGGATTCATAAAATCCATTTTGTCTCCCAACCGGCTGAATACGGAGGTAGAATCATCCTTGGTCATGCAGAAAATTGACCAATGGCAAAAAGTTTCAACCCAGGTCAGCCTGTATGGACTGTGCAGGCTGGCATGGGTCAATACTCTTTGCAGATGCATTAAGCCCCTTTTCACAGAGCATGGCTTGTATGTATGTATAACACAGCTGTCAAAAACATGAAAACAGAAAAAAAAAAATCCTTTCAATATGAGATTCAATTCCAAAGACCCAAGTCTGAATTTACAGATCATTCTAAAACTAATTTTGTTAAAAAAAATCTAGGACTAGCATCTGACTGACTATCAAAGAACCCCTTAGCCAATCAAATGGCTAGTCTTGGAATGGAGAAAAGGACTTGTAAAAATATAATATGAGCCATGCTCTATGAAAAGTGGGCTATATGCAACTGTGAAAAGTATCGACCCAGATCAGCCTGCGCAGTCCATGCAGGCTGACCTAGGTTGAAATTTTTTGCTACAGGTCAATTTTCTGTATGTCAAAGGACCATAGTACCTAATGACTCAATTGTTACACAAAATGGGTTTTATGGATCCATAATACTTTGATCACTTGCCAGAGAATGGCTCATATAAATAGTAAAAATGAAAACCAGATGTAACAAGCCATTTCTTCCATTCTAAAGCTTTCTACAAATATGCAAAAAATTCAAAAGAAACAATAGATTCAGATATACTAGTAAAATTTAAAAACTCTGTAACCCTTTTGGAATGTATTTGTAAAAATTGTTCTAAAAGTGAAAATAAAATACAGATCTGAAGATATAAGAAATGAGTTTGGGGACTTAAACTGTCATGGTTTATAAAAAGCCACTAGAAAAGCTGGGTATTTCGAATTCTAAAAACATTATTTTCTTGCTAAAATCTATGCTGTTGGTACTCACAAGTAAATTCTGTTCAAGAAAATTCTATTTAGTACCCTCATCATAACTGAACCCTATCCCAAAAACTAACTGTTGACTCTACCTAATCAAAAGTAACTGAAGGGAACAGATTAGAAATTGGTAAAAATTGACTGCAATTCTCTGATAGGGTGGAAAATTTTCTGATATGGTGGAAAATATTGAGGAAAAAGGAAAAAATGCTAGGTTACCAGCATTTTCTCTTTTTCTTGCAATATTTTCAAAAGCCCTTTCCCCCAGGGTTTTTTAAAACTTGGCATTGCAAAGGTAAAGATTTAAAAGCAAAGAACTAATGTAACATTACTTTTTGAATCTCAAAATGTTAACCTTATCTGATCCTTTGCATAAGTTTTAACTTAATTCTATATTGTGAGTATCCACTACATAGGTTTTTGTTGAAGAATAATGATTTTTGAATATCAAAAATTTGCTAACTTACATATGTAACAAAACTTGGGTAGCAAGCAGCAATACAGAGCTATAAATGTGTTATTTGAATGATTTCAGATTCTTCGGTTACCTTCTGTGAATCTCCTTGCTTTTGTTGAATTTCTGCACTAGAATCTGTGGTATCAGTATTTGGCTTCAAATCAAACTTCTGCTGAGATAAAGTGGTCTCTAACCGAGGTGGTCCCGCCTTCTGGGTCTCGAACTTGGCCAATGTCTCTGGGTCAACTTCCTTTTTAATCTTATCGACGTACCAATGATGGTTGTTGACTGTTGCTAAGACTCCGCCCATATTTTTGTGAACAACGTTGGCATGGTATGGTATTGGCATCCCGTGTATGTCTGTGAGTTTACCCCCGACTGAATGTAAGATAGCTTCTGGTGCACATGTGTCCCATTTCTTACAGCCAATGCTAGGGAAGACATAGGCGTGGGCTTTCTTCTCAATTAACAACAAGACCTGCCAAAGAAATACAGAATATTATATGTAGTGAATTTCCTTGTATTTGATTCGAGCAGCATGAGAGAATTTGATACCATGCAAGACCAAGCGAGATGTTAAACTTTTTTATGCAGCAGAAATAAATACAAGCACCAGGAAAGTTACTACGATACAATATTCCTTTAATTATATACCTACAACTATCAACAACAAAATTTTGAAACTGTTGACACTTTATGCGAAAACAGCAAATAAAATGAGATGATTAATGGGGTAGAGGGAAGTGACTTCGTTTTTATGAATGGCAGATGAAACTTATTGCGCAACATTTAGACATGCAAATCAATGCATGCTCATTCCATGCTTGAAGTACGTCATCTCACCATATTTGGAACCATATTTGACAGTGTGTAGACACAGATTTTTTTTCAGCTATGTGCGTTATTTTATTTGCGTGCAATGCAAGTATATGAGCCGAAAAGTTTACTTGTATATGATAAAGAACAATATGCATTACATGTATATATGCATACCAGTTTATATCTTAATAGATTTGAATAGAATTGATAGCCTGGCCGGACATGGCCTAAAAGTACATTTTTGACAGAAATGCAAGTGAGGGGTCCTGGGTTAGAGTGCCTTAGTGTGTGCCAATGTAACTGGAATAGAAAAACAAAGGCCCTACCATGACTTACACTTTGGACCCCTATGCCATCATGCCATCTTCCTCAGGGTCATTAAATGATTGATTGTATGATGTTTATCATCATTTTAACATTATTTCAGATATGTTGCGGTGGCCAGTTCACCTTCCATGCTTTCCTGGAGTTTCTGTTACCAGTACTCCACACAATATTCTTTCCACGCAACTGGCTACTTTCCCACATAACCATTGTCAAAACAATGATCAGCAGTGAGAGAGGAATGATTCCTGTCGCAATGACTATCATCAATCTTCGGATAAAAATTAGCTGAGCCGGTGATCAAACCAGTGACGTTCTGTTCCTAAGTCTTGTGACTGAGCTACCGTGGCTTAGCTGTCTGGGTCACTGAAATTCGGGATTGTAGGGTAAAGGGTCATGGGAATGTCAAGGTTTTTGCACGACAACAATGATGCAGACAACAGGGCTTGGACAATACCTTGACATTTCTTTCGAAAAAAAAAAGGAAATAATACCTTATGACCTGCACCTCCAACACGCAATACACTTGATGGATCACAAGCATTGACTGTTTTTGTAATTGTGTAGTCTGAATGGGATCGTGTTGTAGTTATGATATTGCCCTCCAAGTTGTCATTTCGTACAAACCCAAAAGATCCTGCAGAAAGTAATATAGCCTATTTTACACTAGAAAGCTTTACCAAACAATCCTATGTTTTTACAAACTTGAGAAAGTAAGCTTTTGAAACATTGTGGGGGAATAGAGAAGACACTGGTAAGCAGAATTTTCTCCTTTTCTGACCAAGTATTTAATCATCTAATAGACAAATTCCATCATTTGAGTGAAAGTTTGCTTGCAGAGTGGAAACTCTTTTAATTTAGACAGGCCTAACATTTTGCAGTCTCATGAAGAGTTAAAAATATAAAATAAGGAAATCTAATTCCACATTATGATATCCTGTCTAAAAACTATCTCATGCTAACATATTATTTCCTCTTGCTAAGTCACATTTTACCTATTACCAAACACCTATTACATTTATATGAGCCACACTCTCTAAAATAGGGGTTTAACACATCTGCAAACAGTATCAACCCAGGTCAGCCAGCAAAATTTGCTCTGGCTGACCGAGTCAAAACTTTATGCTATTGGTCAACTTTGTGTATGTCAAAGAATCATTCTACCTCATGACTATTAGACAATATGGAATTTATGGATCTGTAATTAAGTGATGTCTTGCTGGGTATAATGCATCATGGAAATGCATTAGAGCCCCTTTTGCCTGAGCATGACTTATTTATATAGAATCAAGGGAAATGTCTTGCAAACCTATGTAAAGATTTCTCAGTTCAAAACATAAAGCTATGGGTGGAAACATTAATTTTGCTTTATGTATATTTTATATATTGCTATATTAATATCTAAATTTAGCCTTTTTCTAAACAGCCTTATGTTTTTTACTATCCTGAGAAAGTCAGATTTTGAAAACATTGTAGGGGGAGGGAAGAGAATAATGCAGATTAACAGCCTTTTCTCCTTTCCCAACAGTGTTTTCAAAAGCCATTTCCCTCTGTGTCATGAAAAATCAGAATTGAGTAAAGGGTTAACTTATTCAGACAATCTATGTCTATGTAATTTTTTGAGCACCTCTATTATTCTGGTAATCTACAGTCATCTTATTTACTTTGTCTCTCTTTTCCACTCGACATAATTCTAAACTGGTCCAAACAAAGAGCATTCGCTCCTGACAAAAAAAAAGTGAATCAAAAATTGAAACTTACTTTTGGACAAGTGAAAAACATTGTGGGAAAAGGAGAAAATGCTGGTTACCAGCATTTTCTCCTTTTCCCACAATATTTTCAACAGTCTTCTTTAATGTCGTCAAAACTCTGGATTGTTTTGTAAAATTTCAGGACAACTTACCTAATCCTAGCACACCCCATATAGCTCTAGGACAACCATATGCATATTTAGGATCTTCCGGTTTGTAATCATGGAATGGTTGATTGATAACCCCAGCAGTTGCCACACCATTTACAGCAATTCCGATCAAAACTGTCACATGATCGAGAAAACCTTTCGGGAAAAATACAACCAAGTTGATTTCAAATACAGTACATAATTTTACACAACTTCAGCAAATAATTTTTGCACATCAATGTGAGAAATGAGGTATATATTTTTTCTTAAATTTTTCCTTTTTTTTTTTTTCATCTTCCTTAGAAACATTTTCCGTAATACAATGTACTATAGTTGGGAAGACACTGCAAATTTTCTTTTCCTTTTAGTTAGGTTCAATTGGAAGCACTCAAAAAATCAAAATTTGCACATAAGCAATTACCGGTATCTTCCATTTACCCATATGTCTATATTCTTAAAAAGCCACTTAAAAAGCCAACAGAACTGCAACATTAATAGTTTTTAATACTATTATTTTTCATAACTCCCCAAAGAAAAGACCACTGGAAAGAGCATCATGGGAAAAAACAGAAAGTGCCAGTAACCAGAAAATATGCTGGTAACAAGCACTTTCTATTTTACTAGAAATGCTAACTACCCTTTCTCCTTTTCCCTCCACTGTTTTCTATCCTTTCCAAAACGAATTTCAATCTTTAAGTCACATTTCATCTGTTGTCTGCAAATGCTTTCAATTTGGACCTTTCTGAAATCTTGTTGTTTGGTAAAGAGTTAACAGCCAAATTCCAGCAGCTGATCCATGTTCATTTAAAAATTTGCCAGCTGCTTTCAAATTAGACAAGTCTGAAATTTAGATGTCTATTTGAGACTTTGAAAAGATGGACATGTTTCACATTGATCATGCCCCTGTAACCAAGTCTTTAATAATCTATTTCTTGATACATACTCATGTATTGCTGATAATTCATTCTAATTTTAACAATATCTTTAAAGTTGTCTAAAGCAATGGATACCTTTACCAAACCTTGTTTTCATGACATACTCAAAGAATATGATTTTTTTGCTAAATATTGTGAGACAAAAAGATAAAATGCCAGTAATTTGCATTTTCTCTGTTTCCAACAATCATTTCTACCCTTTACTTTTATTACCCATTATTTGAGTCACATTTAATTTGTTGTCTGTACACAGTTTCAATATGGACAAGTCTGAAAAAAAGAACCACCTTCAAGCCAGGCCACGGTAGCTCAATTAGTAGCATACAGGATTTGAGAAAAGGGGTCACTGGTTCAACCCTGGGCTTGGCCAATTTCTTTCAAAGGACTGATGATAGTCACTGTGACAGGATTCATTCCTCTCTCACCACTGGTCATTGTTTTGACAATGGTTACATGAGAAAGCAGCCAGTGGCTTGGAAAGAATACAGTGCAGTGTACTGGTATAAGAAACTCCAGGAAAGCATGGATAGGCGCACTGGACACCGCGATATAACTGAAATAATGTTGAAAAAGGCCTTGAACACCATACAACCATACAATGTCCACTGTCAAGGACTTTGGATGTGCTAGTTACGAAAAGTTTTTGATGTAAGCCTACCTTCTGTAAACTCTTTGGTCCCATCCAGGGGGTCAACCCAAATAACAACCTGAAACAGAGTATTAAAGAGCCATGCTCTATAAAAAGGTGGCTTAATGCATCTGCAAAAAGTACTGACCCATGTCAGCCTGCACAGTCTGCGCAGGCTGACATGGGTTGAAACTTTTTGCTACAGGTCAATTTTCTGAATGTCCAAAGACCATTCTACGTCATGATGACTTCCGTTGCTGCAAAAAGTATTCACCCATGTCACCTGCACAGTGTGCTCAGGCTGACATAGGTCGAAACTTTTTGCTACCGGTCAATTTTCTTAATGTCCAATGACCATTCGACGTCATAATGCAGTCTGTTGTTTGACAAAATGGATTGTATGGATCCATAATCATGTGATGACTTGCCTGCTTTAATACAACAAAGAGATGCAGTAAGCCCCTTTTTATGAGAGTGTGGCTCATCAACTTTCAACAACAGTCATCTATGTAATCTGGGTGTATTGGATACTCAAAATGAAGTGATCCTTTATAGAACATTAAGTTTAAGTAACTATTTACCAAATTACCAATTTCTTTCATGACCCTGAAGATTTTTATAAAAGATTGTGAGAAAAAGAGAAACTGCTGGTAAAAAGCACTTTCTCCTTTTCTAATTTAAAATGTTTCTACACCTTGGAAGACAAATTCCAAGACACATTCAATGTGTTATCTACAAATGCTATGGATCTTGACTCAAATAGTGTTGTTGGTGAACAGTAAAAGGGGCATATCAAAATTTTTTGTTGCAAAAGAAAATTTCTTGTAAATAGCTATTAAATATTACAAAAACAAACTTGTTTCTGAATACCATACTTATTTCATGCTTTCTGGTGGTTTATCAAGAAATAATGGTGAAGTATCGTTAGATATTTCATGGTTGTGACCAGTGAAAACTACCGATTTCATATTTTCTAATTCTTCAAATGAAGGCAGAAACAGTAATTCCCATGCACTACTGATCTACGTTAACAGTGTGTGCCATTCAACAAGACGGAAATATGATGTAATTCAAACGCATTTACCCTACATTTCTTACACTTTAGGAAATATTGCAATGTGTTGCTATGTGGAGGGGGTACACCACAGGGAATTACTGAAAACATCTGTACTGGATTTTGATGAAAAACCCCCAAAAAAGGGGGTTAGAAGCATGAAATTAATAAAATATTTGGTTTTTTTGGGTGAAAGATCAAATTTTTTTTCATCAAGTGAACATCATCAGTAATTATTTCACAGATTCATAGTAACTTATTTTCACTATTACTTACATCATCATCATTAACATTGCGTAACTCCTTTGGGCACTCATGTTCCAGTACTTCTTTGTTATAGTCTAACTCTATGAAGTCATCCGGTATTTTTACTGTAGGGGGCAACTCCTGGAATAGACCATAAAATAGTATACTTTAACTCTTTACCAAACGACAAAATTTTAGAATGGTCCAGACTGAAATCATTTGCAGATGAAAAAATCAAACGTGACTAAAACAATGAAATTTGGCTTAGGGGAAGTAGAAAATATTCTAGGGAAAAGAGAAAATGCTGGTTACCAGCATTTTCTCCTTTTCCCACAATATTTTCAATGGCCTTTTTCTTCATAGTCTTTAAAACTCTGATTGTGTGGTAAGAGGTTAACCTGTACCACTTGTGTCATATCGATCCCAACAAGAAGAATTTTGGAAACAAAGTAGGGGGAGGAGAAACCAGTCAGGTAGACTTGTCCTTGTCCATATAAAAAATTGACCACAAGCAAAAAGTTTTGGGCTAGGTCAGCCTGTGCAGACTGCGCAGGCTGACCTGGGTCGAAACTTTTTGCATATGCATTAAGCCTCCTTTTCACAGAGCATGACTCAAATCTAATTGAAGAGAAACATTTCTCTGCTTGCAGACTACATTCTATTTAACAGAAGGGATCCTGCATGGCTCACTGGTAAAGTGTGTGACTCGTAACATGGTGGCCCTTGGTTGGAGTCGCACTGGATCCAGTTGGTTTTTCCTGAGAGTTGCCTTGGGCGAGACACTTTAGAGCCCTAGCCTAAAACTTGTAAAACCCAGGAAAACATGAATATGTGAGCTGTTGCTGTGATTTGACTGAAATAATGTTGAAAGCAGCGTAAAACACTATTCAACCAACCAGCCATCTACCTAAAAGAAAACGTCTTACCTCTTCACCATATATGGGTATTTTTGGAAACTGTCGATGCAAGGAAGCCACGATACATCGTTGTGCAGATCTGTCTGCCTCTGTCTGGAGGTCGTTTTTTCCACCCTGTTAATTTTCAAATTATAACTGTCACAAAATATCATCTCTTTGCTTAGGTTGTTTCACTAACAGTACTAATTAACCGAGTCAGGCTCTGCGAAAAAATGGTTTAATGCCTCTGCTACAAAGCATTGACAATGTAAGCCTGCATAGTAAGTTTTACAAAACACTGTGAGAAAAGGAGCAACTGCTTTACAGAAACATTTGTTGCTCTTTTCATTCAGTGTTTTGCTAATGTGATCAGATGTTGTTCAAACTCATTGTTGGAAAAGGAGCCGTTGCTGTCTATAAAACTTATAACAGGTCCCTTTACCTGGTGCTTTCCCTACTGTTGGCAAACAACATTTAACTTTCTTTCAAGGCTTCAAATGTTTGTACTTTGAGAAGCTTTTCATAAATTTTGGTTTTTTTAAAAATGGACTGTACACTGTAATTAATTTTATGGCAACATTACGCAAAAAAATGTTAAATTACCAAATGGTATGGGAAAACATTTTTACCACATAACATCCCTTGTTTTCAGTGTAATATACCCATTACGAATTTTCTTATCTTATACATGTTGGACATCACAATTGACGTCATTTTGAACACATTTCATATATGTGAATGGATTTTATGGATAGTACTGCAGGTGCATCTATAGATCATGGTTTTACATCTTTTGATCTATAATTTTTTAAATATCTTTATGTGGAAAAAAGATTCTGACATTCATTGGTGTCTGAGATAAAAATTATTTTATTACACTTGTCGAGAAAAAAATGTTATTAAGCTTGCTAAAGGCGTGCTTCTATATATCCCTTATCATGTTTATTTGATATGGTGCAAATATATATGCATGTAACACAAGGTATCTATTAACTAACAACAAACCATTGTATACTAGAAGTGTCATAAATGGAGCCTGCAAACAGGCCTGTGAAATAAATATGTCGATCATATGATGAAGAATGACATTAATTTTGGTGATACATTGATCATGCCATTAGATCTATTGTTTCTGATGTTTAACCATTTACCAAGCAATCTCACTGTTTTAACAACCCTTAGCTACTGAAAACAATGTGGAAAAAGGAGATGGTGACCAGAATTTTCTCCTTTTTCCATAATGTCCAAACTCAAAGCATTGCAGATGACAAATTTAATGTGGCTCAATTGACAGAATTTTTCCTCAAAAGGTAAAAAAAGCAGCAAATGCTCTTTACCAGCATTTGCTGCTTTTCCCACAATGTTTTCAGAAGTCCTCCACCTTAGGGTCGTTAAAACTCGAGATTGTAAGTAAGGAAAGGTTTACTCTGGGGTTCAATGAAGCAAAAAAGCGATAGAGAAAAACAGCAGAGTCCCATTAAATAAACCTCTTAGAAACTAGGGCATTCTAATGAGGTCAAAATGCAGGACATTTTGATGAAACATACATGTAATTGTATGATTTGTATCACATACTGGTAACAAGTTTGTGGGTTGTAAAGCTGTCAGCCACTTCTGTTTTTATCCGTGTGTTTAATGATTACATGACATGCTCTCTGAAAAGGGGGCTTTATGCATCAGCGAAAAGTATCGACCAAAGTCAGCCTGCAAAGTGCATGCAGCCTGACCAGGGCCCAATCTTTTGACTATTAGTGAATTTTCTGTATGTCCAAGGACCTGTCTCCCATATGATCAGTTGTTAAAGAAAGCGGATATTATGGATACCTAATTATGTGATGGCTTGATTGGTATAATGCATCCTGGAGATGTTTAACTCTTTCCTGTTTTAACTCTTTACCAGCAAACAAAACTTTGGCTTTGTCTAAACTGCCATCATTTGCTGATGAAAAATTATATGTGGTTAAATTGAATGAGATATTTGCCTTTGAAGGGGTGAAAAGCTTTGTGGACAGAGGAGAAAATGCTGTTTGCCAGCCTTTTCTCCTTTTCCACTATGTTTTCAATTTGGTAAAGGGTTTAAGTTACTTTCAGCATTAATATAGCCATATCATTGCCGCAAGTGTATCTATCTAATAATCCATGCAATGATATCTTTTGCATCACTTTTGCACAACATTCTAGGAACAGAGCTACTGAAAGTATTGTGGAAACAGGACAAATTGCTTGTAAAAAGCAATTTCTCCTTTTCCCACAGTATTTTTTACCCCAGAGAACTTCAACTCATTTCAATTACATCGCAAAGACCAGTTCACCTATCCATACTTTCCTGGAGTTCCTTTTACAAGTACTAAGCACAGTAGTCTTTCCAAGCCACTGGCTGCTTTCCCCTAAAGCCATTATAAACATAATGATTTCCATTTCATAATTTTTAGCATAGCTGAATGCTCTCTTATCAAACTATTTTTGAACAAAATGAAAATCTGTGAGAAAAAAGAGACAATTGCTCGTGAGATTACTTTTCATTATTTTACTTCATATTTAGCCACAAAAGAGTTTCAATATTCATATTCCAATATCTCTTACGCTATGTATCTTTTTTTAAAATATTTCTTCTTTATGATAACATCTACATGAAGATGAAATACATACATGTACATGCATTCATAATCACATTTTGCCATCCCAAGATGTCCAGGCTATCAATCACTAATTGTACTACCAAAATCATTACTAACCCTTTATCAAACAATCCCGAGTTTAAACAACCCTGAAGAGAAGGACTTTTGACAACATTGTGGGAAAAGAAGAAAATACTGGTTACCAGCATTTTCTTCTTTTCCCCCAATGTTTTCTCTGCTTTCAAAGAACTTCAGTTCATTTGTACCTCTTTCAGATTTAGCATTTGCAGATATTCATATTTCAGAAGAGTCTAACTTTTGTCATTTTGGAAAGGGTTATTGTTCATTATTTTATCAGAAAGTACTCCTTTCCCTGTAGAACTAACTCATTATCATGTGCTTCTGTGGACAACATGAATCAAGATCAGCCTTTACAAAATGACTATATTCTTCTGTCTAATCTTTGGTCCACAGTAGCTGTTAGATATTTGTGAGAGCTCTTCTGGTTTGCATAATAACCTCGTTATCATCTGATAAAATTTTTGATGTGTACAAATTGAAAACTTTTGCAAAAGACAAATGAAAAGTTGCTCAAAAAATAATGCTTTCTGACTTTAGTAGGGTATAAAACATTGTGGGAAAAGGAAAAAATGCTGGTTGTTAGCATTTTTTTCCTTTTCCCACAAGGTTTTTAAAAGCCTTCATAACTTGGCATTGTGTTGTAAAGGGTTAAACAAACATAAATGAGATAAGGTAGTCTAAATGTTGGAATGGTGCCAGTGCTCTCAATAAGGGCCCATTTCAGGAATTTTTGTAATTCCATGTTCAAATTTTAGGAATTTTTTTTTAAGAAATCAGGAATTTTTTTTTCCTCATGGGTCAATGTGGTCATAGGCTTAGATTTATTTTGATTGTGTTGCGGAATGTCCAATCCTAATTTCAAACCCTATGTTGTGATTACTCTAAAGTTTTATCCAGAAAGACATGTCCTTAGAATAACCATATAATAGGGTTAGAAATGCATATGTATCTATAACAACTCTGATTATGACCTGTGATTGGCTGCCAATGATGGACCATAGTACTTTAAATTAAGAATAAATAAGCAAATCACTGTTTCATAACTGTAATAATGATAATTCAATTTTATTCAACATAATTCAGTCATACAACATGGAAAACTTGTACATTTTAACTCATGGACTGTGTGGTAATTATTTAGTTCACAATAAAACTATTTTACATCAAGTCTGGCTTTCTTGTGTTTGTTTTTACCAAATCCCAAAATTTGGAAGAGACATATCTCGGATAGACGTGGTTTCCTTTGTAACGACAGTCACGTCGCTCGATGATTTTTTAAAGAAATTTGCCAAAGTGTGTTGCATAATTCCCAAAAGAAATGCGTATCGAAGCTATAATCTGCCGATTTTTGAAGAGTTGGACAAATAATTGATATTACTCGGTTATTTCAATTTCTTTCATGTTGCATGTTTGCAAACAAACAACATTCCCCGATCTTCGATTGCACGTCTTATTAGTTGCAATTATCTGTTAATTTCTACAGCTGCAGTCAAATTAAAGACGGTTGATAACTTACTGATCATAACTGACCGACCAATTAAACACTTACATAATCCGGTCATAATTGGATAAACAATCGCATATGTGTAATTGTCATCTCTACACCGTAATCCGGATCACCAAAACATGATTAGAGACTCTTTGTAAAGCGCCTTCCTTACATTGAATAGACGATATCGAAGTTTTCCACACGTGTCAAACCCTTTGTTCATTGTTTTTTTAAAAAACGTCCAGGTTGAAATTCTCGAACGTTTTTGTCAAAATCTGGACGTAAAAAAAACGTCCGACTTTCAAAATGCCGACGTCTTTTCTCAAAATTTGGATGTAATATACGTCGACGTCCGCTTATTGAGAGCACTGATGGTGCAGATGATTAAATTGATTGAGGCTGTAGCACTTCTGGTGAAAAGTTGGATTCCTTGGTCTGATTGCCTTAAAAAGGTGCCCCAGCTAAGCACTTAAAATTGTTAAACAAGTTTTAAGTTTACTTTGCCTCATTAGTACTGCTGCATTTAGCTAGCCATAGGATTTGTGCTCATCCATGATAGAATCATTCAGTTTATGTCTAACATGGACTTAACCCTTTACCACATGACAAACTTTTAGACTTGTCCATATCCACAGCATTTTCCCACAATGTTTTCTTCACTATCACACCCAATTTCCATCATTGGAGCCACATATAGATTGTCATCTACAAAATGCTTTCAATTTGAACAAGTCTGATTTCTTTTTTAAAAGGGTGAATGTCCTTTAACCCTTTACCACACAAAGTTGACTTTTAACTATCTTAAGAAAGAAGACTTTTGAAAACATTGTAGGAATAGGAGAAAATGCTGGTAACCAGTATTTTCTCCTTTTCCAACAATGCTTTCTACCCTATCAAAGACAACTTCCAAATTTTTAGCTACTTTTAATTTGGCATCTGCATATGTTTTAGGTTTGGACTGGTCTAAAATTCTGTTACGTGGTGAAGGGATAAAGATAACGAGGTCAAGATGGGGGACGTTTGATTACACGTTCACAACTGAACAAGACAAGTAATGAAAGACAGAAAATAAAGAAAATAATATCTTGGAGAAGTTGTCTTAAAATCAATAATTACCAAATTTGCTAGGTTAAACGATATTGCGTTTTATTTGTCGAAAATACATGTTCATTCTTGCTGTCAGATTAACGACAGCTATTGAAATCGATACAAACATAATAAATGGTCACGTTTCATTTAAACAGGAGGGCATATCTACCTTTTCAACAATTCCGAGATCTCCTTTCATCAAAACGTCTCTCGCAATTCTAGCGGCTCGATGTGAAACTGCCACAGAAGCTGAAACTAATCGCATTAACAACGGAACTCCTTCAGTAGCAGCCATGTTCGTCAATGTAAACATCCGATGTCGCGATAGCTAAATAATAATTACACAGACAAGAAAATGTTAAAGGACTATTTCAAGATTGAGATGACTCGAATGGCATTTCAGTGATGCTCTATAACCACATAAGCGTCTAATACATAGAATGTGTCCTACTCAAATGAAAATGAAATTGAGTATATTTTACGACATAATAATATTGAATAAAAGAATAATGTTCGGTTTGTTTGATTTTGTATGTCACGGTAGTAAATCTCTTTACTCAACGGTTATTATTATACAGAAACACAATGACAATGAACCTGAAAGAAAACACAAATATTCAAATGGCATTTTTCTTGTGGTGAAAATATAAGATTGAGCAGTTAATAACAGTTAGACAAACAGTTGCAATGACTATCTAGAGTAAATTAGTAGGAGTTGGAAAACAGATTCATACAGATGTTTCCTCTCGCGAGGTGCGACATAAAGTGATCTAAATAAGCTGGGTTAGTAGGTAGTACCCTATAAAGGGGGTGAAATATCTCACATTCTCAATCTTTCACCTTTCTTTCACTCTAGGGTAAATAAAAGTTAACGGCAAGAGGCGATGTAGTACTAGCTGTCGCGATAAAACTGCAGTATTGCTGAAAACGGCATTCAATACGGCGTTGAACAACAAAAACAAACAAACTCTGTGTTTCTTATCATAGAAGCTTTTAACATACAATCACATTTTAAACAACCACATGGTAAATCTTATTTCGCCAACAAAAGGCAATAAACAAGTCAGTGTGTCTTGGAGATGAGAGGACAGTTTAATAAACGACAAGGAGAGAGTTTAATTCAAAGTAGTTTTATGTGTAAAATAACGATTCATTTTAGAAGGCACGCAGCAATGTTCATTCCAATAGGATCGATAGGGTAGTGTGGGACGAACAAGCCCGGGCGAATAAGTCCAGGGACGAACAAGCCCAGGGACGAACTGGTTTTGGGACGAACAAGCCCGGAGCCGTACAATTTCCCCGATAAAACGGGTACCAGTTTAAAAACCAGTGGAAAATTTATACTTCCGTTGTGTCACTTCCGCATTACTTTCAATTTGACACGCAGTACTTTATTCACGTTTAACTGATTATTTCATGATAAATTTGTAATGTCAGAACGATTTTTAAAGATTTAATAAAATGTGGTCAATATTTTCAAGAGATCCCGCCAAAGACTTTGCATATACGATCGGCGAGAGAGTTTCAGGACTTGAAGAAAAGTCAGTTTGGTCTCTTCATCAGGGGAAAAAGAAGGTTAATTCATTTTTTTAGCGTGAATGCACTTCATGGTTATTGTGCTTTAGAGTATTGATTTCTAGTCAGAGCTTGATAATGTTTCTGGCAGAACTCCATTGTAATAATCAATGAAGGCCTTGGTACATCAGCTTGTCCAAATTCAAATCATATCTTTGTGAAACTAACCGGTGCTTTCATGCCCTTAACACTAAACTGCACCACAGCAGTAATTTTCGCCATAGGTACATCATGGGAGAAAAGTACAAGCCATAGCGAATTCAATAACAACTACAGGACTGCTGTGGCTTATTTTAGTGTGACCCCTTCCATGCTGTCAAAGAAAGAAATAGAGCCTAGATGTAATTTAGGTATATCAGTCAACATGAAAAGAGAATTCATTTTCACATTAGTATCAAACATTTATGTGTGCAATTTTGTGAAGTTGGCCAAGCCGGGGATCTTATCAGCGGCCTCCTGTTCTCAAGTCTGTAAGCTACCGACAGAGCTACCAGGGCCACATTGAAACTGGTCTGCAAATGCTTTCAATTTGGACGACGCAAAAATTTTGTCTGGTAAAGTGTTAATACTTAAAGGGAGTTCCACAGGATGTTTTTATCTCTCTGCATTCCTTTACCAAAAGATAAAATTTTGGACTAAACCAAATTGAAAATTTTTGCTGAAGACAAATCAATCTGACCTGCTTTTCTCTTAGCATTTTTGCTTTTCAAGTTGTATTTGGTCAATTACTACACCGATTGACACAAATTTTGATCTCAGAGTTAAGTCATGTAAAATGAAGCTTTAGATCTTTTTTTTTCCAGAGCAATGGTGAGGCTGTATCAATATTTGTGTTCGATGTCAAGTCTAGTAGTGAATCTCAGGTATGTATATCAAATTAACCCTTTACCAGACAACAAAACTTTTGCCTTGTCTAAATTGAAAGCATTTTCAGATGACAAATTCAATGTGACTGAAATGGTACTATTTGATAGGTTAGAAAACATTGTGGGAAAAGTAGAAAATGCTGGTTACCAGCATTTTCTCCTTTTCCCGCAGTGTTTTCAAAAGGCTTTCTTCTTCAGGGACGTTAAAACAAGGGATTGTTTGGTAAAGGGTTAAATGTTTACCAAACAATAAATATTTAGACTTGTCCAGATTAAAAGCATCTGCAGGCAATGAATTAAGTGTGGCTGAAATGGTGGAATGTGTATCTCATAGGATAGAAAGCATTATGAGGAAAGGAAAAAAGGCTGGTTACCAGCATTTTCCCCTTTTCCCATAATGTTTTCAAAAGTTTTATTTCCCAGGGTTGTTAAAATATGGGATTTTTTGGTAAAGGGTTAACTGTGTATTTACCACAGGACAAAATTTTGGACTTGTTATTGCAAAAGGAATCATTCTTCTCTCACTGTTGAGCTTGGTTTCGACAATGGTCATGTGTGAAAGCAGCCAGTGGCTTAAGAATAACTCTGTGCTAAGCAATGGTAAAAGAACCTCCAGTAAAATGATGGATAGGAACACTGGTCATTGGAATGTAACTGAAATAATATTGAAAAATAGCATTAAACATCAAGATAACAAGAAAATAATTTGAATTCCAGTGAGTTCACTTGAAAAAGCTTTTTATGAAGAAATAATGCTTTAAAACCAGTTGCCCAAACTTACCTGTACTTCTTATTAAGTATTTGAAAGTTTAATTACAGACTGCCTTGGCAAAATCATCCTTTAAGAGGATCAAGACACTTAGGCATCCAAACATTCTTACGTTCCTGGATGGAATAGAGGTAGGTAGGGACTGAACCCTTAAGGTGCTGAATTAATGGAAAGGACCTTTACAAGTAGGAATAACACCTGAAATATTGTCATTTCAAAGTTTTTTGGCCAGAATATGTAACAAAGTAGCAGACAGTATAGATTCAAGATCACACTGCACGTTCTGTGCAGTCTGATTGTGATTTATACTGTCCACAAAAACAATTTAAGTCAGTTCCAGGGCTTTATGGGTTAACCCTTAACTCAGCTTATGCAATCGTGGATGCATTTTACAGAGAAGATAGACCAAGATTATCCTGTATGTGTGTGCCATCTAATCTTGGTCTACACACATGCCAGTTCTCATCCAGATATATACAGTTTCAAGGACATCAAAATTTCAGACTTGTTGGGATTTGTCTCTGAAAGATAAGAAAACATTGTGGGAAAACGAAAATTGCTGATTTCCTTCTTTTACCAAGATGTTTTTCAAAAGTGTTCTTCCTCAGGGCTGTCCAAATACCAGATGGTCTGGTAAAGTGTTTAATACCCTCGATCGTTCGTTTGTTATTGTTAACCCTTTACCACACAACTAAATTTTAGACTCATCTGTATTGGAGGTTTTTGTAGAGAAGGGAACTAAACATGACTCAAATGATGAGATTTGAAACCATAGAAAACCTTGTGGGAAAAGAAAAAAGTGCTGTTCAGGCCATTTGAACTCGGAATTGTGTGGTGTAGGGCTAACAAAATAAATAGTGGAGGATATGGTCATAAAATGCTTCGTTTGTGCAGCTTTATCTACCCTGACTGCCCTGTATATTTTGAAGATATTCTGAGCAAAACAGCAGTGAAAACACAGTGTTCAGGTCTTTTTCTTCACTGAAAATGACCATGTAAACCAGTATCAACCTTTTACAACCTTGCACATGAAAGCTTTTGAAAACATTCAAGGAAAGGAGCCTGTTACAGTGTTATGTGCTATTACTGTTTTTTGGACAATCCAAGCCAGATAGCTTATTCTGTGACATAACAGGCTTGAAACCGGTAGGTTGCTGTTTCAAACCTGCAGCTCAGACAATTTCTTTAACAGTATTGATGATAGTCCTTGCAACAGGATTCATTCCTTTCCCACTGCTGATCATTATTTGGATATTGGTATATGGAAAAGTTGCTTGTGGAAAATATTATGTCAGGAACTGGTAGAAAAGAAACTCGGCATGGATAGGTGCACTGGCTGCCTCAATATAGCTGTTCAAAAATAATGTTGAAAACAACATTAAATGCCATACAAACAAACAAATTTTTTCATTTCAGACAGACAAAGTCATTTATATTGCCACAGAGCCTGTCACTCCATTGGAAGTTTACTTACAGAATAATGACTCATCCCAAAGACAAACACAGCTGGGCATATCCTGGGGATTGCATAAAGTAGCTGTAAGTACTGTATATTAGGGTTTTCCATGGGCTTTCTTATGATAACTCTTTCTATACTATAGACGACACCAGAAGCTTTTGTGGACAGTGTAGATCAAGATCAGACTGCTCAGAACGTGCTGTCTGATCTCTGATCTACGCTGTCCACTGCTTTATTCTAGATAATGAACGAACCATGTCTTGATTTTGTTGTGGAACTGCTTTTGTAGCCTTAGAGAGGATGAAATTTATTTATACAGTAGTGAAAGAGTTAAAGGGGTTGATTGACCCCTACAAATGAATAAAAAAAGGGAAGTATTAAGGTTTTTAGGGACATTTAGAAATGTTGGGGATCAAAATTAAATGAAAGAAGGGTCAGAGAAAACCCTTAATACAGGTAGACCCTTTACTGTAAACTTGCCACATCCTATGCCCCTGCAGCTGAAAGCTTCAGAAACACTGAGGAAAATGGAGCTACTGCTTGAAATAAGGAAATGTTCCATGTCCCTTGAATATTTCAATACTGTTGAAAAGTGATACTTTACATTTCTTCAGATGTTTGTCCCTTATGTAATAAGTTTCAAATGATTTGAGCCATGCTCTGGCAAGAGGAGGTTTAATGCATTTCCATGATGTAGTATACCAAGTAAGTAATCGCATAGTTAGGGATCCATAAAATCCATTTTTTTAACTATAGACTGGATCTGTAGGTAGAATGTTCCTTTGCAATGCAGAAAATTTACAAATAGCAAACAGTTTCGACCTGTGTCGGCCTGCACGGACTGCACAGGCCAACATGGGTTGATACTTTTTGCAGATGCATTAAGCCCTCTTTTCACAGAGCATGGCTCATTTATAATGCAGTTAACCCTTTACCACACAATGACGACTTTTGACACCCCTGATAGAGAAGGCTTTTGAAAACATTGTGGGAAAGAATGTTTTCTACCCTATCAAAGAAAAATCATTTCATATGATCCACATTGAAACTGTCCTCTGCAAATGCTTTCAATTCGGACAGGTCTAAAATTTGTCGTGTGGTAAAGGGTTAAGTAGTGGGTTAAAGATTTACTTGACTACAAACTTTTGCACTCATCCAAATCCAAAGCATTTGCAAAAGACATATTGAATGTGGCTCAAATGATGGGATTACATGTACTCTTGATATCTTGTGGTCTTTGTTTTGATACACTGCACAGACAAATGTGGAATTATGACGAAAAGCAAAGGTAAATAGCTTTTATGTCTCTTGGGCATAGTTTAACTGATTGATCTATTTGTCATATTCTGACCAACTTCTCTCCAGATTTAAAGATAGAATAATGGTGTCATGAAACTTCACTTTCATTGCAAACGCCTTGTCATGAAACATTTAGTTTCGATTTATATGGCTTAGCATTCCGTTAAAGTATCACCATTTTTACATGCAGTATATAAAAAACCCATGTGATTTCCCACCCTGGGTAAGTGATGAAAATGTTGACTGTAAAGCAAATTTAAGCAAATTTTTATAATTAGATTCACTATGGGAGACTATTATAAAAAGTAAGGATTTTTTTGTTAAAGAATTGGCTTCTTGTGTTTCAGAAAGGCTTGTCATTTCTGATCAACGACTGTAACTTGATACACAACAATGTGTGTATGTCCTCCATCTTTGTTGATCATGCTGGTGAGTGGAAACTTGGGGGTCTTGACTATGTCTACCCAGCCACAGGTCCCGAGTGTGTACCTCCAGTCAAGATACTGCCTTACCTAGAGAGATATGATCCACCAGAAAAGGCTGATTTAAGGCGAGGGATTTCTGGAGAGAAGTGGTACATTTTTATTTCATTTAACTTTGTACCAGAGGACTAAGATTTAGACTTGATTTTATTGAAAGTATTTTGTGGGCAACAAACAAGATGTAGCTCAAGTTACAATAATTGTCCATGGTTAAGGGTAGAAAACATTCTGGGAAAAGGAGGAATTCTGCAAATGCCATGATACCATGCCATTGTCTTACATTTTGTCATCTACTTAACTCTTTCATTTCTTTCAATATAGAAAAAAAAAACCTCTGCTGCTAATGAAAACAATTTATACTCTGAAAACAGGGTAGCAGAATGTGTAGATTAAAGATCAGACTGCACATTCTTTGCAGTCTAATCTTGTTCTAGGCTGTCCCCAAAAGCTATTCATGGTGCCATTGGTAGAGAAAATTTTGTAGTTTATTTAACAGTATTGAACTTCACTTTAAAGTTACACTTTTATCTCACAGTTTTTGTAGGAAGTCTTTGCTGAGCTTTGTTGCACATTACAATTTTTTTAACCCTTTTCCAAATGACAAATTTTAGACCCTCCCAAATTCAGAGCATCTCCACACAACAAATTTGAAAGTGATACAAACGAACTTAACTTCTTTGAAAAAGTAGAAAGCATTGTGGGGAAAGGAGAAAATGCTGGTTACCTGCATTTTATCCTTTTCCCACAATGCTTTCAAAAGGCCTCTTCCACAGATAAAATATTTAAGTGATTTATGTTACTTATAATAATGCCTGGAAATATCCATAGCTAACTGAAATGTTCATAACAGCAATATCCTCATATACACAGATAATTCAAACTATCTATTGATGCTGCTCATTAGCCAATTTGTAAAATTTTGATAAATGATTCTTTTTATGTACAGGTCTTCAGATATGTGGGGTCTGGGTTGTTTGATATGGGAGGTATTTAATGGTCCTCTACCAAGAACATCTGCCCTGAAGTCATTCGGAAAGGTAAATATGTTTGATCTCTGCTCAGGGAAAAGGTGTTTAATGGATCTCTGTGATGCATTATTCCATGCAAGTCACCATATAATTATGGATCCATAAGATTCATTATGTCTAACAGCCAACCGAATCATGAAGTAGAATAGTACTTGGATAGCAGAAAATTTAATAATAGCAAAAAGTTTTGACCCAGGTCAGCCTTTGCAATCCCTGTAGGCTGACATGGCGTGAAATTTTTTGCAGATGCATTTTCACATGCTCTGTGAAAAGGGGGCTTAATGCATTTGCGAAAAGTATCAACCCATGTCAGCCTGTGCAGTCCGCACAGGCTGACATGGGCCGAAACTTTTCGTTATCTTCAAGATTTTTGTATGTCAAAGGACCATTCTACCTCATGATTCAGTCGGTTGCGTGACAAAATGGATATCATGGGTCCATATTAACGTGATGACTTACTTGGTATAATGCATCACGGGGATGCATTAAGCCCCCTTTTGCCAGAGCATGGCTCATATTATGTAAGGACCAGTTACTGCAATTTCAAGACTGTGCTTTTTTCAAGAGCGGATCTAAGATCAGACTCTGTGTTCTTTTCAGCTTAATCTTAAACTACACTGGTTACCATATGCAATCTGACCATAAACAAAATCAACAATTCTAACATGACACGTGAATTCGGCTCTATAAACACAGTGCAACGAAAGCGTGGTAAAATCTACGTTATTCTATGTAGAGTGACGTCATTCTATATAGAGTGACATCATTCTGTATAAAGTAAGTAAGTTATTCAATGGAATATAATCTGCATCCGCGTTTTTACTCTAAGTATGAACTTGTTTTCCTTTCATTAAGAGTTTGTCATGTTAGAATCGAAATAATCTTCTTTCTGTCGTGGTTAATTGTTCAATAAACCATGTTGTGAGTTATGAGGCACAATGAATAAACCACTTGGGCTGTGGCCCTCGTGGATTATTTATTGTGCCTCATAACTCACAACTCTGGTTTATTGAACGATAAACCACAATAGAAAGAAGATTATTTCTTAAACATAGTACATGTACTTTGCAAACTTGGGATGATACAAAAATCCATCACATAAAATGTAAATTGATGAAATCAATACTGGTGGAGTTTTATTTGCAATTATGGAGGAATGATAAAGTGAATGATGGGAAAAGGAGCAATTTCCTGTGACACAATACAGTTTATGCATAAAAGTAAAATGCATACTGATGAAAGTTTAAAAACTGTAAGAAAAATGAACTAAAACACCACATGAACTGGAAAATATTATTTTCAGTTCTCAAACAGTATAAAAAGCATTGTTGGAGAAGGAGCAATTGATTGTTTCAAGCATTTTGTCCTTTCCCACAATGTTTTTGAAAGGTTTAAGCTAAGGTAGGGATCAAAAGTATTTGTACAGTGCTTGCTGCAAGTGTTTCTTCTTAAAAGTATCAAGTGTTCTTTATTTCAGATACCCAAAACTTTGGTGCCTAACTACTGTGAGCTTGTCAGTGCAAACCCATCTTCTCGCCCAAACCCTGCCAAGTTTATACAGGACTGTTGCAGACAGGGTGGTTTCATGAATAACCCCTTTATCAAAACTATGCTCTTTCTGGAAGAAATACAGGTAGATCATTGCTTGTATGTAAAGCTTGCTCTTTTGATTGTACACTCTGTGTTGATTGAGACATATTTTGCCTCTGAAACATGCAGTTAGTCAACCTTACGTAGCTTATGATTAGAACAGTTGAACCATATCCTGTGAAAAGGGGGCTTAATGCATCTGCAAAACATACTGACCTAAGTCAGCCTGTGCAGACTTTGCAGGCTGACCTGGGTCAAAACTTTTTGCTTTCAGTAAACTTTCTTCATGTCAAAGGACCAGTGTATGTAATGATTTCAGGCAGTTGTTACACAAAATGGATTTTAAAGATCCATAAATATGTGATGATTTGCTGGCTGTGATGCATTATAGAGATGTATTTAACCATCTTTTGCCAGAGCATGGCTCATATGTCCTGTGGGACAAAAGGTACGCTTTTATGAAGTAATTTCCTATTTTTTTTTATGCCAATTGCAGTTATTAACCCTTAGAGCCCAGATTAAAGTCAGCAGGCATTCTCGATCTAGAAATGAGACCCAAATAATTCCAATTTCAAAATTGCTATTGTGTAGAATGTCTCAGCTAAGCGTACAGTGTAAATCAAAGATTAGACTGCATGTTTTGTGCTGTCTGATCTTGATCTACACTGGCCGCAAAAGCAACTGTAGTTGTGAAACTTGCTTTAAGGGTTAACTTGGAAAAAAAAACCCTCTTTTTTTTCCTCAAATTTCTAGGGTTGAGATTTCATTTTTAGGAGCCCGTTCTAGACTTTTGAAGAAATAGTTATTGAAGACCTATAACAAAATTGTATTATCTTTTTCTTTTTAAAGTGCCCGACCTGATAGCTCAGTGGTTTGTGCATCTGACCCTTGACCTAAAGGTTGGGGTTGGATACCCATTTGAGGCAAAATGTCTTTCTGGCGATTTTACATCTTTTACCTTTAATGCATGAGTGAAAGTGGTCAGTGGCTTGGGTAGAAAGTGTTGTCAGTACTGATGTAAGAAAATCCAGGAAAAACATGCATAGGTGCACTAATCTCCTTGATAAGACCTAAGCTGTTAACATGGTGTTATACTCCAATACAAACCACATCTTTCTGTAGTAGTCTTTGCTTATTTTACATACAGATAAAATAGAAAAGAAATACATATACCAGTAGTCTAAATGTATGTTTTGTTGAATGAAAAATATTTAATAAAGAAAAAAGAGTTAAAACTGCTATCTTGTTTTTGCAGATCAAAGATACACCGGAAAAAGCAAAGTTTTTCCAAAATTTGACAAATGCTGTAGACTCCTTTCCAGCACAGCTTAGTAAGAACAAAATACTACCTCAGCTTTTAAATGCTTATGAATTTGGAAACTGTGGATCTATGGTGTTGGCACCTTTATTCAAGGTACATTCAATTATGTTAATTTTTTTTTTTAACATCTACATGCTTTTTTTATCTTTGCTGTCAACCATTCAAACAACAAATGTAAGACTTTTTCAAACTCCTAACAACTGCAGACAACAATTCAAAATTGGTACAAATGAGCTTATGCTTTCTGATAGGGTAGAGAACATTGTGGGAAAAGGAGAAATACTGGTTTCCAAAATTTTCTCCTTTTCTAACAATGTTTTCTTCTATTAAAACTGTGTAAAAGTCACATTCTGCTCACGCCTTCAGCTGGAATAGTAAAAATCCTAATTTATTGGATATGGTTGTAAATATAGTTAAGTTAATCTAATGTTCATGAAAAAGTTATTACTTCTGTCAGTTAAATAATATGCAACACTTGTAGACAGCTTTTCTTGCAGACCACTTAAAAAAATTTGTGGCTAAAGAAAAACTGGTTATTAGGGATTTTTCTTTTTTCCACAATATTTTCTAGTTGATGATTTATATTTTAGGGGGATGTTTCAAAGTCGCTTGCGATAAATCAGAAGGATAAAGCTTTTTTTAGAACATTATCACATAGTGGTAAATTCTGATTTCATTTTTTGTCTTTCCCTTTCTTAGGTTGGAAAATTACTTGGCCATGATGATTACCAAAATAGAATAGTGCCATGTGTGGTCAAACTTTTTTCTTCATCAGACAGAAATACAAGAGTAAAATTGTTACAACAGGTAGACTGCTTTTGTTTTACTGTCCAGGGTCTGCAATCCTGAAGAATCATATTCTCGCTAAAGAATTTTCTTACTTTGAAAGTAACACAACTTTGATTGGCTAAACCACTTGGTTTAGCCAACCATTTGGTTTAGCAAATCAGAAGTTTTGTTACTTTCTAAATCTATAAATAGAATAAGAATGGTCTTAAGAATGGTTGGTGAATATGTACCTAGAATAACAAAACAACAGATTAAATGTGGCTCATATGATTCGATTTGCCTTTGAAAGGGTAGAAAACGTTTATGGGAAAGGGAAGGAAAAATATTAACTTTTTGCCTAAATGTTTTCAAAACTAGCCTGCTGCACTAGGAAAAAAGTCACACCTAGGTGAAAATGAGTTGATCAGTTGCCATGGATATTCTGTGACAATTCTCACCCTGATTATTTGGTGACAGGATTATTATTGTGTTTTATACACTTTGGATTGTCTACATTCAAAAGTTCTGTTTTGAGTTCATCAAAATCCCTATGAGCCATACGGTCAGTGCCAGCTTGCAGTTATATCACACAAAATTGACTAAAATGCCCATACACACTTAAGCATGAATATATAAGCAATGCTCTGTAAAGAAGGAGGTTTAATGCATCTGAAAAAAGCATCAACCCAGGTTGGCCTGTGCTGATCTGGGTCAAAACTTTTTGCTAATGGTCAATTTTCTGCATGTTAAAGGACCAGTCTACCTCATGATTGAATGGGTTGTTAGACAAAATGGATTTTATGGATACTTAACTATATGATGACTTGCTTGGTATAATGCATAATGGAGATGCATTAAGCGCCCTTTCTCAGAAGTGCAGCTCATATTATAATTATGTAATTTTTTTTCCAGCTCTTTTGTTTTTGAGTTTATGTTTGTTTACTAGTCATGTTTTTGCAAAAGTGCATTTGATAGGGAGCTTCCAGGTACAGAGTCTATTGCGAAAAGAAAAAGGCTGAAATTTCACAGATTTTTTTTGCAAATGTTTAAACTCATATTTTCACTAATTGACAACAAAACTAGAATTTGAATATACCTGCTGCTTGCATATTCAAGAATTCTTTGTTTCAAATAAAATATTGTTGCAAGCTCGTGTGTGTAGATCTTTTGCAACAGATACTGAATCAGACCAATGTAGGACTCCGAAATAAAAATTAAACTAAAGGCGACTCCAAAATTAAAGAGATCAAACTTAAAGAAAGGAAAATTACATGAAGGTCTGGATAAAGGCAATAAGTCAGAAGTAAAGTTAAATTAATTTATTAATTATACACAATCTATTCCAGGTAAGTACTTGAGCATAATTTGTTTTACAAAAATGCAGAGTTTGGTAGATCTAGCCTTTTACAAGTCCTCATAAGGTTTTGTAGAGTGGGGGGTGGGAATGATTGACAGTGGTAAGTCAATACAAAAATAAACTAAACAAAGTAGAATTCTTGAATCAACAAAATTTGTCTAATCAAAGTTAAGTAAATTTCTAAGTATCAGAATGCATGTTAAACTTCTCAAAATTCTTTTACAGTAATAAAGTTTTGAATCTTAATCTTAAATCTAAGCTTTTCTATTCACAAATGTTTGCATTCTGATTCATGTCTGCTTATCTTATTTCAACAGTGACAATTTAGATAAAAATAAAAAAAACTAAACTCTAAAAAAAACAAAAATGCAGAAATAATGCAAATGTGTACCAGTTGAAGTTTCAGAATGAAGTCCTCGAATCTCAAGAAAACAGCGGTTTTTATACTGTTGTTCCCGCAGAACGCTCTGCGAGAATTCCAGCATCAAAACCGTCGGGAAAACTTCACGCGCTTTTCGGGAAAGCAAAATGTAAACAAATGTTATTTCTACAACCATCCTAATACTTGAATGAAAAGTTACCAAGAAACATTGCATACGGCAATTAAAATGATTAATTTATAAACCATACCTATCGGTAACAATTTGCATCAAAAGCTTTTTTTAGCTAAAAGATGAAAAAATATACAATTAATGAAAAAAGCAATACTAACAACAGATATTCCGAACGACAGTTGAGCTGCACTCACGCGAGACCGTATCTTAGCAACACAATCCCGTCATGCTTTGCAACAACAACAATCAATATGGCCGCCTCCTATGAAACGGTTCACGTTGTCGAAGAAATAATGACGATTTCGACTAATACTAACCGCAAACAATAATGACAGCGGCTGAAACATGCCGAAACGAATTTGCAGCTAAACGAGGGAAAATTCACATAATGCAGATCAAAGTACTATCCGCATTGAGACGACTAAGATTAGCGAGCTTAATCGCATTTATGTGTATGCTGGCATGTATTATTCGCTACATCAGCAACATATATAAGTGCTTATGCTGGCATTATCATCATAACAACAACAGACAAGAAATATGCTTTACATGCAGAGGAATCCGGTACATGTACCTAAATCAGTAACTGTTCAGTCTTAAGTTCGATTTTCAGTCTACTGCATTTGCATCACAGACAAAACAGTCCCAGATGACATAATTAACATGAAAACAAGATGGAAACTTGAAAATAACCAGTTTGGTCAATTTTAAAGATCCCAAAATGCTTCCGTTATGAGTAATAACTAATAATGACACTCACATTTATGGGGCATAACAATATTTTTGATTTAAACACTAAACAGTAAAATCACCAGCTTAATTAATCTTGACTCAAGATGGAAAAGAAATGACTACCAAACATGATGAACTTCATTAGGTTTTATTTAAGGCTTACATGTTATGAATGACATCTACAAGCACTTTAGGTAGTGAAACGTTTAATGATTTGTTGTTGGTCATGTGTGTCACTAAATTAATTGCATTTCGGTGTAATACATATTTAACCAATGAAACAGAAAGTCAATACAGCACAGTTTGTACAGCAATGTAGCTTTGCTACCAGAAAATTCACGATAGACGTGAGACAGTGTGTTGCACAGTAAACGTCCAAATATGAAAAGAAACACAGTAAACATCTCATTATTGAGACTAACAGTGTAATGTGTTTCTGTTACATAACCCTTTACTATTTGATTCTGAGTTTCAACAACCCTGAGGGAGAAGGCTTTTGAAAACATTGTGAGGAAAGAAGAAAATGCTGGTACCAACTTTTCCTTCTTTTTCAACAATATTTTCTAACCCATCAAATACAAAAAAATCTTCATTTTAGCCAGTTATGATTTGTCGTCTGCAAATACTTTCATTTTGGTTGAGGCTAAAATTTTGTCGTTTGGTAAAGAGTTAATAATGCATCCATGTTATTTTCACAGATAGACCAGTTCATTGAGCATATCCAGACCCAGGTTGTGAATGATAAAATATTTCCTAACATTGTCAGTGGATTTATGGACACTAATCCTGTTGTACGGGAAAGTACAATTAAGGTAAATATATACTCTTTTTCTATGGCGCATTAAAAGAACAATCTGTATCCTTTATTTCATGAACAGTTTTAGACAATTCATATTTTCTGTTGGAATACTGAATGAATGAAAAGGATATTTTTAGTAAGAAGGTTTTTTTTTTTTTTTTTTTTCTTTTTGAAAGGTTAATTCTTTATCACACAACAAAATTTTGGACTGGACCAAATTGAAAGCAGTCGCAGACAACAAAGTGAATATTGCTAAAGTGATGAGATTTGTCTCATGAAGGGCAGAAAATATTGTGGGAAAAGGAGAAAACGTTGGTTACCAGCATTTTCTCCCAGCATTTTCCCCTTTTCCCACAATGTTTTGGAAAGCCTTCTGTCTCTAGGTCCCCAAAACTTGGAGATTTTGTGGTAAAAGGTTAAGGCTTTATCATGTCATGCAAGGTATTGAACAGTTTATCTAAGTACAACACTTTCTTTGTAGTCTTTTATTAATCATAAATACACCTCGGCACTTTCTCCCTTTCCCACAATGTTTTCTAAAGCTCTTTCCCTTAGGGTCATTCCAACACTGGATTGCTTTCAAAAGAATGAACTGTTGTTTCCATATCTTTCTTTTGATTGCTTTTTCACTTTTTTTTTTCCAAATTTTTATCAAGTAGAGAAGGCACATATGAGGTGATTTGTCAAAAAATTATTGATTATTGAGAAAGGTTTGGTTTTGTTCAGCAGTATATTTATGACTGTATTATGTTTCTGTGTCTGTTTCAGGCAATGCTATTTATAGCACCAAAGTTAAATTACAAGAATCTGAATGAAGAGTTAATGAAACATTTTGCAAGGCTTCAGTCAAAAGATGATCAGGTGAGTTCAGATCTTTTCTGAATGAATTTATGCACGTTTCTAGAATCCCCTTTTATGTTATTTGTCTTTTTGTATGTCTGTCAATTTTAAGGTAAAAGTTAAGCATTATTTTTATCATAATTAATTCTATGTATAGTGGAACGATTGCCTTTATCATGTTCCATATGGTATTCAGACTTAAAGGGAATGACTGTTTAGGAGTGGTAGTTGTACTAAATTTTCTCTTTAGGCGTATGCTAGAAATGATAGCATAATAGTTATAAGCCCTTGAATTTAAGGTATGGAAACTTTCATCTCCATCAAAATTTGATGTAACTTTCTGTAAGAATTCTAGTTTTTTACAAGTTCTTTCTTTAATAGACTTGTACTGAACTCGTTTCAATGTTTGTTGTTTTCTACCTCTACATCACTGATTCTCAGATTCTAATTCTATTTATTCCTTAGATTTATGCATTAACTGAAACCTTAGCAATGATAGTTTTACAAACAGCCAGTAAGTTCACAGAACATTTTTTTAGGCATCATATACAGTTCATAAAGTATTATCTTTAATTAGGACTAAAATTATTGATAATTTTTGTCCTTTTCTTCTATTTCAGGGAGGTATAAGAACTAATACTACGATATGTTTAGGTAAAATAGCATCTCATCTCAACCCTCAGGTAAGTTATACATAACATCTACATGTAATCTGAATCTGGAGATAGACTGGTCCTTGGACATGTAGAAAATTGACCGATTGCAAAAGGTTTTGGCACATGTCAGCCTGTGCAGACCATGCAGGCTGACATGGGTGATACTTTTTGCAGACACATTAAGCCCCCCTTTCACAAAGCATGACTCATATACTCTATCATCCTGTGGTAGTTTTATCCAAATCATATAGAGGATATTTGTTTTTTTTTGGTGAAAAATCGAAATTTAGTTCATCTCATGAACATCATCGGTAATATTTTCACGAGTGGTGCAGCCACAAGTGAAAATATTACAGATGATGTTCACAAGATGAAATAAATTTCAATCTTTCACCGAAAAAAACAAATATTCTATTTATTTCATGCTTTTAACCCTTTCTGGAGGGAACTTAATCAAAATCCAGTACAGTTCTTTTCAGTTATTCCCTTGGCGTACCCCCTCCGCATAGCAACGCATTACAATATTACATCAAGCGCGAGAAATGTAAGGTAAATTACGTCATATTTCCATCTGGTTGTGAGGCACGCACATTTTACCTAGGTAACTAGTGCGTGGGAACAACTCTTTCCGCCTTCAATTGAAGAGTTAGAATATAAAAATCGGTATTTTCACTGGTCGCAACCATGAAATATCGAAAAATATTTCACCGATATTTCTCGATAACCTACCAGAAAGCATGAAATAAACTGTTATATTGACCAAACCAGGCCCTAAAAGGTTACTAAAGCAATGAAAAATTTTTTTCAAGTTTTCTCAGAACAGAACCTTTACACTTATAACCTTATTATTCTAGGGCATCAAGCAAAATTGAGGTTGTAGTTGATTGACATGAAGCAAGGTTTAACACAGAGGAATACCTCTGATAACATTTTTGCAAAACGAAAAATTACTTTAACTCATTGCCAAAAGAGGTCTCAAACATATAATTTGAAAGAATTTGCAGACATCATTTTTAATTGGGTCAGATGATGGAAATTGTTTTAAAAAGGATAGAAAACATTGTGGAAACGGGAGAAAATACTGGTTACTGAATTTTTTCTCCTTCCCTTATTATTTTCAAAAGCTTTCTTGTTCAGGGTTAAACCTCAAGATATGTGCTTAGGAGTTTATATTGACTTTTTGTTAGTTGGATAAACTCACAGAAAAACTAACTAAATATTGGTCAGTTTTTACCCTTAACCATGTAATTACATGTTAAAAAGATGCAGAAGTGAAGTGAAAACATGGTGGGAAAAGGCTGAAGTGCTAGTTACTAGCTTTTTCTCTAGGAGAAAAAGCTAGTAACTAGGACTTCAGCCTTTTCCAGCAGAATATTTTCTTCCATGTCAAAGATAAATATCATTATTTGAGCCACATCTAATTTTTTCTGCTTTCAATATGGATGAGTCTAAAACTTTGTTGTTTGGCAAAGAGTCAGAAAGGTGACAGAGTCCCCCCTTGAAACTGATATTGTAGAATTTTCTGATTATATTTACATGCATATTAGATCTTTCATTCAGATTCTTTGTACTTGCTCTTTAGAATGAAAAAGGCCATTTTTCACTGGTGCAATTTGTATTTCAATCCAATATACTTATACATTAAAAACCATTCTCTTTCAGACTAGACAGAGAATTTTATGTTCAGCATTTCTTCGAGCTATTAAAGACCCTTTCCCACCCGCCAGACAGGCTGGAATAATAGGCATGGCAGTCACACAGAACCTTTACACACTAGCAGATATATGTCAGAAACTGATGCCTCCACTATGTACAATGTTGATGGACCCAGAGAAAAATGTACGAGAACAGGTAGGTTTTTAAATCTTTATGTTTCATCCCATTTTTTCACTTTTTAACAGACAGAATTCTGGACTTGTCCAAGTTAAAAGCTCTTGTGGTGTTCAGTTGAATGTTACTTGATTGGATGGAATTGTACTTGAAAGGAAGTAAAATGCTGAGACACGTTTCTTTCTTGACTTTTCATTTTGAGTTTAAAAGCACTAGGTGGGGTGATGTGTGTGTGTATGTGTAGGGGCTATTGTTTAGGAAATTGCTCTAGTTTTCTATGAACATGTAGTTTTCTGGATTGAAATTGATAACTTTATTGATTTCAATACAGGTTTTCAGCTATTCCTAAGTTGCGACTATATTTTCCAAAGCCTTTTACTACAGAATGATGCATACAATGACTTCAGCAATTTTCAATTATGGTTACATTTTCGAAAGTCTTTAACTACAGATACATTAAAAGTACTTGACAGTGGGACGAGGGTTGGGTTTAAAAGGTAATATTGCTCTAATTTACAGGCAAAAATAATATCTTTTTTCAGGCATTTAAAACTTTGAAAAGTTTCATGGAAAGATTAGAAAAAGTATCAGAAAATCCAGAACTTCAAGAAGAAATGGGTGAGTTACTTTAATCTTTATAGTGAATAAGATGTAAGAAGTTAGTGGATAGTGTAGATCAAGATCAGACTACACAAGGTGTGTAGTCTGATCTTGATCTACACTGTCCATAAAAGCAACTTAAGTGGGTTCCAGAGCTTTGAGCATTAGCTCATTATTTTGTGCAGATGTTGTTTTTGATTTTTCAGCAGCCCACTGGTGAAGAATTTGCACTTGGAGAACAATTTTTCCCTTTGCAACAATTAGTTTCACATGTATGCAATACTACTTTCACCTGTATGAAACCTTAAATCGTACAGTTGTCATTGGCATCAGTAAGGTTTTATCTGTTTCAAAGCATGTAGCATGTAGAAAATGTAGCAGCACCAAAAGAAAGGAAAATATGCATGAGGCATGCTGTATGAAAAGTAGCTTTCATGTATCTGCAAAATGTATTGACCCAAGTCAGCCTGTGCAGCCTGTGCAGGCTGACCTGGGTCAAAACTTTAGTATTGGTAAATTTTCTACATGTTCTTGGACCATTCTACCTCAGGATTCTGTCAGTTGTTAGAAAAGATAGATTATATGGATCTATGATTATGTTGACTAGCTTTGTACTATGCTTTACAAAGACGCATCAAACCACCTTTTTGCCAGAACATGGCCCAAATAGATTGTCACTGATTACTTTTTGGAAACTGAAAACTTGTTTTGGTTTTTATTCTTCAATGAATATTGAAATCGATCTACATGTGTAACTGGTTGAGCCATTTTGTTTCAACCAATTTGATTACTAGTCTTGGAATTTAGAGATTTTCTTCAACATTTAGAACCATGTTAAAGTAAGTCCCAATTTATGGCCAAATACAGAGTTTACCAAACAGTGACATATTTTAACAGCCCTGAGGGATAAGAATTTTGAATCATTGTGGGAAGAGGAGAAAGTGTTGGTAACCAGCTTGTTGCCAGCATTTTCCTCTTTTCCTACAATGTTTTCTGCCTTTCAAAGAAAAATCCCATGATTGGGGGGCAAATTTGATGTGTCTTGTGCAAATGCTTTTAATTTGGAAAAGTCTACAATAGTGTTTTGAAGAGTTAAGTTGATAAGGACAATGAAATATTTTGACCTGTTAATTAGACATGGAAAAATCAGTAAAGACATACGTATGGTGTAATAATGTCTTGTCATTTTGTTACAGAAAAAGATGTGCTGAGAGGTGGCTCAATGAATACAACAGCAGCTGGTTGGGCAGGCTGGGCTATGGGCGGTGTTTCAAGTTTGACTTCCAAAGTCTACAATAAAGCAACCAAGACTAAATCCCCAACAGGTAAGATTAGAGTAACTATGGCAGTATTACAGATAATTTCTCTGTTCCTAACCTTGACCCTTTACCAAACTTGTCCCTGCTTGAAGACCTGGAGAAAAACAGCCTTTGAAAACATTGTTGGAAATTGACAGGATGCTTCTTCATTTCCAATACTGTTTGTTGAAACTGTTGGTAGGTCTGTAGAAAGCTTGTACAGTAATGTTTTAACCCCTTCCCAAACAGCATATTTTAGACTTGTCCAAAGTCAAAACATCTGCAGATGACAAATTTGAAATTGGTACAGATGAGCTTAAGTTCTCCAACAGGGTAGAAAACATTGTGGAAAAGGAGAAAATGCTGGTGACCAGCATTTTCTCCTTTTCCCACAATGTTTTCAAAAGCTTTTTTTTTAACAGGGTCCTTAAAATTCAAGTATGTTTGATAAAAAGTTAAAATGTGTTTTGCCGTTAATTTCAGGTGCAAGTAAGGCTACGTCAGGAACATCTAGCACTACACAATCTAATGTACCAAGTAACCCCAATACACAACCACCTTCAACAGACCTGGATGCTGATCAGACACAGGAAGATGAGGATGAGACAGCAGAAGATGAAGGTTGGGATGATAATGAAGATTGGGGAGATATTGAGGTGAGGATGGGGTGGGGGTGTTCACTGATTTTGGAGGAATGATGATAGTCATTATGATCCTCTCTCACTGCTAATCATTCTTTTGACATTGATGAGGGAAAGCAGCCAGTGGCTTTGAAAAAATATTGTATGAAGTGCTAGTAAAAAAAAAAAAAATCTAAGCATAGCTAGGTGTATAAACACCAAATAAACAAACTTAATTGTCAACCACTTAATCCTGTGTTAAAATAACCCATTGGATCAGAATTTTGGCTCAACCTATCATATAAACAGTCCTTTATTTTCAGGACCCTGAATACAAAGGCTTTAGAAAAATTTGAGGGAAAAGAAGAAAATGCTTCTAAAAACCATTTTCTCCTTTTCCCTCAATTTTTCTAACCTTTCAGAGGCGGCTAACATAATTTAAGCAACATCTATTTGATCATTCGCAAATGCTTTCAATTTTGACCAGTCATCCAGTAAAGAGTTTGTCATTTCAGTGCCATTTAAGAGAAAAACACTAGTTCCATCTTTAAAACCACCCATTTTTATTTTTCACTGGAAGGTACATAATGTCCTGCTCTTGGTCATCAATCTGTCTGTTTGTCTGTCAGATGGCATTTTCAGTTCTTTTCCATATCTCTTGAACCTCTTGTCTGATTTTGAGAATATCGCTCACATATGTGCACCGTAATAAGACATGCAGAATGGAGGTTTTAGATGCGAGTCCCTAAAGTCAAGGTCACAGCAGGAGGTCAAAGGTGATATGCTTTTGATAGCTTCCTTTTGCCCAGTATTGCCTAGATCTACTGAGCTCTTGTCCCAGTACCAATGCAATTTGGTCATGATACCTCACAAAATAGCCAACAGACCACAGATTCAGACCACAGCTCAGTCTGCATATTCTGTTCCACTGACATTCTGATCTGATCTAACAGGAATAAGAAAGCTTTAAAATGTGATTTATAAGAAAATTCCAAAATTATGTTTCAGGTGCCACTAAGTTCCAATTCAGGTATGAAATCCAGTCAGTCTAGTCATAGAAATGCATCTAATCCGAGTCATACTGCAGATAATGATGATGATGATGACTTTGGTGGAGACGATGGATGGAATGATGATGGGGATTGGGGAAGTCTGGAAGACACAACACCAAAACAAGTACATTATGATAGTTATGTTTTTATGATTTAAGTCTAGCTTATTTGTAGTAACCCACTGTGGATTGGTCCAACAATATAATTATCCTTTGAAAAAAGACTTTTGAAAAAGTTGTAGGAGAAGAAATGCAGCATTTTATTCCTTTTCCACAATGTTTCCCACCCCTTTTTTTCCACATTTTCCATCTTTTGGACCACATTAAATTTGTTGTCTGCAAATCTTGAATTTGGACAGGTCTAAAATTATGTTGCATGGTAAACATGCTCTTTATTTTTTACGAATTAAGAAGAGGTTCAAGTACATACAAAAACTTTGCCTGTATTGCAAATGAATAAATATCTTTTACTTTTGCAGGAATCGAAATCCAGGGTATCTGAAAAATCATCTGCAAGCTCACATAGTGGTGGTTTTAGTGATAAAATACCTAATAAACAAACACACAGTGAGTGGGGCTGGGACGAAGATTCTTCTACAAACACTGCTTCATACTTTGATAATAAACCTTCTAAAGGTGCTTTAAAGTTAGGGGGCCCGAAAAAGCCCCCCGTGGAAGACTTTGGGTGGATCGAAGAAGAGTTTGCACCTATTGAAGACAACAGTGTGAAACCGGCGAGTGCATATGACTGGGGCAGTGCGGGTAATACTGATGATGATTTCTTCTCAATGGCAACTTCTAACATACAGGTATGTACCCCATTGTTTATGACTTGTAAACTTTAACAATAACAACTTTTGTAAAAACTATGTAATCCCGATTGAGTTAGATTTAACCCTTTCCAAGCTACAAAAATTTATACCTTCCCAAATTCAAAGCATTTGCAGAATGTTACTTAAATGATGGTATTTGTCTTTGATAAGGTAGAAAACATTGTTAGAAAACGCTGGTTAACAGCATTTTCTTTTCACTCAATGCTTTTAAAGGCCTTCTACCACCGGGTTAGAATCCAAGCAAACACACAAATCAATTCACTGTGCAGAGATTGATTGATTTTATAGTGTTTAATGCAGTTTTCAACATTATTTCAGTTAAATTGCGGCGCTCAATGCACCTATCCATGCTTTCCTAGAATTTTTTGTACCAGTACTTTGCACAATATTCTTTCCAAGCCACTGGCTGCTTTCCCACATAACTATTGTAGCAACAATGGTCAGTGGTGAGAGAGAGAATGAATCCTGTCACAATGATTACTACCAATCTTCAGAAAGAATTTGGCCGAGCTGGGGATCAAACCAGCTACCCCCTGTACTCAAGTCCTGTATGGTGCTGACTGCTCTACTGGGGCAAGACTCATTGTGCAGAGACTTTTAATTTCTATTACCTATCAGAACATTTAGACATCCAGTGCCCTTTTTACTAGGGATCCTGCATGGCTCAGTGGTAATGTGTAGGATTTGTAACCTGGATTTGTATTCAACAACCTTTTTTAAGAATGTTCTTGGTCTTATTCTTCAAGATTTTCTAAGTTTGAAAGTAACACAACTCCTGATTGGCTAAACCAAATGGTTTAGCCAATCAGGAGTTGTATTACTTTCAAAGTTCTGGAGAATAAGTCAAAGAACGTTCTGAAGAATGGTTGGTGAATACGAATTCAGGATACCTTAGGTTGGAGCCATACTGGGAGAACTAGGATCTTATGGGAGTGTCCATGGGCAAGACACAGAAATGAAAAAATGCTGGTAACCAGCAAGGAATATTTCTTGTAAGTCACAAATTCATGGGGTATTTTCTTTTATCACAGAATACTAAATCTAAAGCAACAAAATCAGCTTCAAGTTCAAACAGATCAACACCAGCAAGAGAATCTCCGCCTAGAAATACACAGTCTAAAAGTAAAATATCTGAGAACCAGTCAAGTGCAATAAAACAAAAACAGTCTAGTAATTCTAAAACAGGAAGTGATGTCAAGGAAGTGGGTGGGGGAGATGATTTTGGATGGAATGATGATGGAGGATGGAATGATGACTCCTGGGGATCTACATCTGGTATTTTTAGAATGATTTTGTTAGATCAAAATTTATGCATGAGATTGCCACAGAGAAGCTTGTGAGAAACAATGTGACTGAAACAACAAACTGGAGTTTTAGCCACCTTGGGGAAGAAGACCTATCAAAACATTTTAGGAAAAGGAGAGAATTCTGGTTACCAGCATTTTCTTCTTTTCTTACAGTGATTCTAATCCTTTCAGAGGAAAATCCTATCATTCGAGCTATGCTGACTTTGTCATCTGCAAGTGTGATGTCCATTTATAGAAATATTTTTCCATTCTGCCAATATGCTTTTGGCATCAACAATATTCTTTTTGAGGAGTGAGCATAACAGTCATAAAATGTTTTGTAATGAGTAACCTTGCCAGGGTATGGATGGGATCAAATGCATCACTCTTAAAGGTTCCAGCTGGTTGCTGTAAAAATGGTGCTGTATAAGTGCCAGGTTTTATTACACCTGTATTCAGTCTTTACCAAACAACACAATTTTAACTCTTGTCCTAATTGAACACATTTGCATGGACTTATTAAATATGGCTCATGTAGGGGTATTTAACCAGCAGAGTAGAAAACATTGTGGGAAAAGGAGAAAATGCTGGTTACCAGCATTTTCTCCTTTTCCCACAATGTTTTCAAAAGGCTTCTATCTCAGGGTCGTAAAAGCCAGGGATTGTTTGGTAAAGGGTTAAATATGGCCCACGTAGGGGTATTTATCTTTAAAAGGGTAAAAACAGTGCTCAAAAAAAAAAAAAAAAAAAAACGCTGGTTACCAGCATTTTACTCTTTTTCCCACAATGTTTTTAAAAGGGATTCTTGCCCGAGATTTTTAAAACTGAGTATTGTTTGTCAGAGAGTTATTTAATATGTTTAAAAAGTGGAAACCATATTTAGAGCTAATGTTTATGATTAAAATTTTAAAAAAGAATGGAGAGGGAGAAAAGTCATTTGTAGCAGTATTTATGACTTTGCTTGTGTTTAAATTAATCCACAGACTCTAAAGAAACAGAATCTGACAGGAAAAAGAGAGAACGAGAAGAGAAAAGACAGCAACGTCAGCAAGAACTTGCCATGAAGCGTGAGGCCAAAAAAGGGGGTGCAATGAAACTTGGTGTGAAGAAAGCAGATTAGCAGTTGAGCAAAGAATTCTTTTTACAAGATGACGAAATTGTAGGCTATTTCGAAATTGAAAGCTTTTTAGACTTTACCAAATTGAAAGCTTTTTAGACGTGATTCGATGCTGTTCAGTTACATGGATTTGTCTCTGAAACGTTAGAAAACATTATGGAAGGAGGAGCAAATGCTGATTATTAGCATTTTCTCCTTTTCTTGCAATGTATTCAAAGCTGTCTGTCTCAGGATTCGTAAAACTTGAGATTGTGTGGTAAAGGGTCAAAAGATTTACTGTAGAGGTAATTTCTTTTTACTGTCTCAAATCACAGTCTAGTTTCTAGGTATCTGGTATAAATTCACTTCTACAGCTACCAAGCTAGCTTCTGTTCTGAGTTGTTTCCATTCCTTGTCTATTCATGGAGGGGATCCTGCATTGCTCAGTGGTAAAGTTTACCACTTGTAACTTTGAGGCCCCGAGTTTGAGCATCACTGGGATGACTAGGTTTATCGTGTGAGTGTCCTACGGAAAAGCACCTCAGATCCCTAGCCTAGAACTGGTAATACCCATAACATACATGAATAAGCAAACTGCTGCCATGATATGACTGAAATAAATGTTGACAGCAGCGTTAAACACTATTCAATCAATCAATTAATCAACTCTAATGGAAATGAAACAAGATTCTATGTGGTAGAGAATCTTTTGCTTTTATTTTAAGGATTGAAAAATTATTTTTCTCGGGCTGAAGCCAACAGTTTGCATCCACTTCGACTCTGAGGTAAAAATCTGACCTCTGGTAATCCATTTCCGAAGAGTTCCTCGTTTTTCAGAGCTCAGGGCCCCGTTTTATCAAGAACATCAGTCATACATAAGACCACAGCTGTAGAAGGAGACTTAAATGAAAAGGACAAAATGCTTGTAACCAGCATTTGCTCCCTCTCCTGCAGTGTTTTCTACAATTTCGATGACAAATTCCACCATTTGAGGCCACTTTTTTTGTCTTCAAATGCTCCCAATATGGGCAAGGACAAATTATTGTTGTCTGGTAAAGAATTAGAGAAATGTTTCCTTTTCATGTAGATTACGCAGTATTTCTGTTGATCAGTTTTGTATTCATTGTAAATGATATTGCATTTATGTTATGACATAGATATTTTATCTATAACAAGATAGAAGGTGAACGAAATAAAGAATAAATCTGTGATACGAGTATACACCTGTTATACTTTCAGTTTTCTGTTATCATTTTATTCAAATCAGCACAGAGATTGGGGGAATATAGACATGTTGTGGTACAAACATCAATTTTTAGCTTCTTGGTTTACTCTAGTTAGCAACTCACCACTCGTCACAACTCGGCCGATTCGGTACCTACATCTAACCTCGTCTGTATAGCTGTCGTTTTCCATTTGAACTGCCAATCACGTGATCTTATACATGGCGGCGCCACTGTAAGTCGTTTAGCAACGACATAAACAACGTCAATGAAATTATTCACATCTATCTATCAGTCGGTGAAAACTTCAATCGGAATTGATAAACCACATTAAAAAATGAATGTAATGAATTTACAACTGTTTGTCGACTGAAATACCGTTAGAAAGATTTCGATAGAAAATTGAGACTCAAATTTTCTTTTTTAAGAGGAGCCTTACAATTTTCATAACGGTAAACCGGCGTATTTCTGGCGATGAAATGTACCGTGTAGGTGCATATCAAGCAACCAGATACAGCCGAGGGATTTGATGGCTCCCATCACCCGAGGTATGCCGAATGGCAATTCACCTGACGGCCAAATTATAGACTCGTCCAAAATTAAATGTCACTCAAATTACGTTACTTTCTTTGAAAGGGTAGAAACATTGTAGAAAGAGAAGTAAATGCTTGTTACCAGCATTTTCTCCTATTTCCATAATGTTTCGATCTATTACTTCCGATATTTTAATGCGACTTTTTGATCAAAAATGCACACACACACCCTGGAAAAATAAAAACAGTGTAAAAAAAAAATTTGACCAAAAATTCATTTTTCATCTTCATTTATTAGTTTTCTACCATTATATCCTTGGTTAAGTCACATGTCTGCCAAAACAGATTTGTTTCTTTTTCTTGATTCTCAATTATATTGTCAAATTTGAAGCATTTCACCTAGTGCGCGCCTGGGCCGTTGGAACTTGATTCTAAAACCTAACGAACCTGAGGCAGGCTTCCCAGCACCACCCCCAAATTTAAATGTGATCGATTCTCCTTTCCCGATTCCAACAGCACCACCAAGTGACCCACCTAAACCTTTTCCGTTAACATAAGTTCCGGTTACAGATAGGCCTACTGTAAATCCGCCTCGGCCTCCATTCCCACTCGGGGTTGTTCCTTGTGTAGAGCCATTGGTGTATAAAATCACGCAGGAAACCAGTAGTAAAGCTACAGTAAAAACTGGTTGCATCATATCCTGTAAAATATGTAATGAAGTCATATCCAAGTTGGTAATAATTAATTTTTTAATAGGACAAGAAAGAAAGAAAGCAACACAGAAAGAAAGAAGCACAGAAACAGAAAGAAATAAGGAAAAGAAAGAAAGAAAGAAAAAGGAAGGAATGACGCGGGAAGGAAGGAAGGAGGGTGGGAAGGAAGGAAGGAAAGTCATTTGCCTCCTGTCACAGCCTTTTAAAAATAGAGGTAATCGGATCTCTCTCGGTATTGTGTACTTTAAATTTAGATTTTGTATAATCTAACCAAACTTCTAAAATAATTTATCACCGAATTAACCCTTTCCCAAACAACCCCTGGTTTTTACGGGTCAGGAATAGAAGCCTTTTGAAAACATAATGGGAATAGGAGAAAATGCTGGTAACCAGCATTTTCTCCTTTTCCCACAATGTTTTCTACCCTATCATATAGAAAAATCATGTTTTTAGCAACTGTTAATTTGTCATCTGCAAAATGCTTTCAATTTGGTCTGGTCCAAAATTTGTCGTTTGGGAAAGGGTTAAGTGAAGCAACAGCTGGTAAACCATTAGTGAAATAGAAAGATAATGGTAAGAACAAATATTTTTCAGAGGTATTTCCTGAAGTCTTTACCAAACGACAACATTACAGTCTTGTCCAAACTGAAAGCTCTTAAAGACGACAAAACTAAATGTAGCTTAACTTACAGGATTTGTCTTTTAACCCTGTACACCACATGACAAAATCTGGTCAAAATTCAAACTGTTTGCAGACAATATATTAAACGTTATGTAAAACATAAAATTTTTCTAGCAAAGGAAAGAAAACATTGTTGGAAAGGGATAAAATGCTGGGTTACCAGCATTTTCTTGTTTCCACCAATGTTTTCAAAGGCTGTCTCCTGATGGTTGTAAAAACTCGGATTTGTGTGGTAAAAAGTTAAAGTGAAAAAAGAATTGTGGGAAAATGAGAGAATGCTAGTTTCCAATATTTTCTCATTTTTCTACAATGTTTTCGTAAGTCCCTTTTGCCTGAATCATTAAAATGCACTATCATGTGGTAAGGGTTTAATGGGCTTCAATGCCTCATAAAGGTTAGTAGCGGCCGAATGTAAACAAAGCGGGTGTCAAAATGCGTTTGAATTTAAATCATACCATTTAAAGGAAATTATTGTGAAGATGATGTAGAGGATATTTTTTTTCGATGCTGTGCAACTCGTACTAGTAATATGATGATGTTCACTCGATGAAATAAATTTCGATTTTTCACCGAAAAAAAAACACAAATGTCCTAGATCTACATGTATTTATTTCATGCTTCTTAGCCTTTTTTGTTGGGACTTTCGTCAAAATCCAATACAGTTGTTTTTTGGTAATTCCCCGTGGCGTACCCATTCCAAATAAGAACACATTACAGTATTACGTAAAGCGAGAGAAAAGTAGGGTAAATACGCGTAAATTACGTCATATTTTACCCTTGTTGAATGACACGCGCTTTTAACTAGGTAACTAGTGCGCGGAAACTACTGTGTCCGGCTTCAATTGAAAATATGAAATTGGTGTTTTTCACTGGTCGTAACGATGAAATACGAGGTATGTCCGTAAAGTTCGTGGACACTGCTAAAAATTTAGAAAAAAGTACCCATCAGGCGCAGGAAACTTAAATCATCATAAAGAGCAGACTTTTCTCAGCCGACATGTGAACTTGAAGAGGGTGCCGCTACTGTTAATAGTTTTCCATTTATTGATCGTTGCCAACACACAGATCTACCGGTAAGAACATGGGGCTGGTGTCGACGTCGCTATGACGTCACGACATCGTTTATTAGTCAGACGTAGGATTGACAGTGTGTCAGATGCTTACTATAGAGTGGTTTCGAGAGTGAGTTCATCGACTAGCTGATAATGAAAGAGTACCTTTTTTTAGCTCCACTGGCCGAAGGCCAGTGAGCTATTGTCATGGCGTTGTGTCCGTCGTCCGTCCGTCCGTGCGTCCGTAAACTTTTTCTTTAAAAAACTTCTCCTCAGAAACTATTGACTGGATTTTTACCAAATTTCACAGGAATGTTCCTTTGGTGGTCCTCTTTCAAATTCCTTCAAATAATTGTGTTCCATGAAGAATTCTGGTTGCCATGGCAACCAAAGTAAAAAACCTTTAAAAATCTCTTCCTCCCAAACCGCTATTTGGATAGCATTATTATTTTGCAGGAATGTTCCTTAGATACAGGTTTACAGAATTCCTTAAAAAGATCTGTCAAAAAACATGGCTTTTATGGGAGACTCATTTTCCTTTTATGGTATAAAGTAAAATCTTTGAAAAATTTCTTCTCTAAAACTATTCATTGGATTTCATTGTTGTTTTGCAGGTAAGTTCCTATGGTGGTTGTCTACCAAATTGTTTCTTCAGTGAGCTAAAATGCAGGATTGAATGATAATTGTTAAAAACTTCCTTTCGCCATTATAGAAATATCAGGCCTGTGGAGCGATACAGGCGCTCAAGCGCCTCTAGTCTTGTTTCATACGATAGATCTACTTCTTGATTGCGTTTTTGTTTTTGAAAGATTGAAGAGATAGACATTTTTTTTTTTCAGATAATTGGCTTGCCCTGAAAAGGACTGTCTTTCTATTCGAGTTTTGTTACTCCGAATCTGTTTCATTGGCGCAACTTCTGTGGGTGAAAGCATGATTATATGGGGCGTTACTTGATTTTTGGGGGGTTTTTTTTAAGCAGTTTAATGATTAAAAAAAACCTGAACTCTTTCATGTTCACATTTTGTATTGTCACCATTTTTGAAACATTTTTGTGTGTGTGTGTGTAATTGCTTTCTATGCATAGGTTCTACCAAACATATTATAAAATATATTCTAACATGACACGTGAATTCGGCTCTATAAACACAGTGCAACGAAAGCGTGCTAAAATCTGCGTTATTCTATGTAGAGTGACGTCATTCTATATATAGAATGACGTCATTCTGTGTAAAGTAAGTAAGTTATTCAATGGAATATAATCTGCATCCGCGTTTTTACTCTTAAGTATGAACTTGTTTTCCTTTCATTAAGAGTTGGTCATGTTAGAATCGAAATAATCTTCTTTCTATCGTGGTTTATCGTTCAATAAACCACGTTTTGAGTTATGAGGCACAATAAATAATCCACGAGGGCGATAGCCCTCAATAAACTATGGTTTATTGAATAAAATATGGTTTATTGAATAAACTATGGTTTATGGTTCAATAAACTATGGTTTATGGTTCAATAAACTATGGTTTATTGAACGATAAACCACGATAGAAAGAAGATTATTTCTTAATTATTTCATGCTTTCCGGTGAAATATTTTTCGATATTTCATGGTTACGACCAGTGAAAATACCGATTTTTATATTTTAACTCTTCAATTGAAGGCGGAAACAGTTGTTCCCGCGCACTAGTTACCTAGGTAAAATGCACACGCCTCACAACCAGATGGAAATATGACGTAATTTACCTTACATTTCTCGCGCTTGACGTAATATTGTAATGCGTTGCTATGCGGAGGGGGTACGCCACGGGAAATAACCGAAAAAAACTACTGGATTTTGATTATGTTCCCCCCAGAAAGGGTTAAAAGCATGAAATAAATAGAATATTTGTTTTTTTTCGGTGAAAGATCGAAATTTATTTCATCACGTGAACATCATCGGTAATATTTTCATTTGTGGCTACGCCACTCGTGCAAACATTACCGATGTTCACTCGATGAAATAAATTTCAATCTTTCACCGTAAAAAACAAATATCCTCTATGTATTTTGGTAGATCTACTTGAAATTTTATCGTTTCGGTAAAGTGATAAATGAAAAAAATTGCATTGTTTCAACGCTGTTTAACGAGCTGGAATGTCTAAAACAGGGTCCTGCTCGTTGAGAGTGAACATCACTTATCTCCATAATACCAAAGCGACTACTTGTTCCATACTCCGACAGCGAAGGTAAAGAGGAAGAAGAATAGAGTAAACATTTGTTTTATTTGGTGCAGACCACATAGGATAAGTCCTGTAAGTTCAAATCCGATGCTAGATAAATTACATGATTCTTTTAAGACGTTTAAAAAATCACGAACAAAATTATCAACACCTTTTTATTATCTTATTTACGAAATCAACACCACTTTGAATACCAAGACAACAGATAAGATCCGGCTTCATTAGCATGGATACGGCCCTAACTTTGTGGTACTGGCATTGAACTTTCGAGAATGTGGAAATCCATCACGTAAAAGAAAACAAAATGCATGATCTTTTGAATTTTTATTATGTTTATACTTTTTTTCACATAGGTATTAGAACAACTGCTGCGTCGGCCGCAAAATCAAGTAAGGCAAAGATTTCGGAAAATCTGTACCAATTAGCAACCATTCTACTAACAAAAAAAAAGAGCCAAAATTTCAAGATAAGAGATCGTGTTCGACTCGATAGAAAAAAAAATTGACAAGGAATATAACAAAATGTGTATTTGACAAGGGAAATAGACAAGAACAAATTAGGTAGTTACATTAATTTAGCTAAGAGAACGATAAGTGCATAATATTACAAAAAACGAAAATTGGGATGTTGCATTTTGTTCAGCTTTAAGAAGAAGCAGAATTTGATGTTGTAACATCGAATGTTGTGATTTACAAAGCAATGACAGCGGAGGAAAGAAAAGGAGACAATGTGCAATCAGTTCCAATAAAATAAATCAGACAAACAGGCAGTTCGATTTAATTTTCCTGCTGAATCTTACAATTCTTATGCCAGTGTTTTCAGATGTAATAACTGAAATGATTCAAAATACCATAGGTGCCATCCTTATATAAAAATTTGAAGACTGTGTACATTACCGTTTAAAACGCCAAAGAGTCTGAAATTTGAACTATTGTGAAAACGACGATCAATCTTACTTCATCGTTATTTTCATAAATGGGCGGTTCACCGGTTTTCTTGGGAGAAAAATTCTTCCAGGCAAAAATATTAAATCCACCATAAATACATGTATTGTATTATTATAAAAGCGACGCCAGAAGGTTCATTCAGTACAAATCTACAGATAAGCTCACCATGGGGCAGATCAGCAGACAGCTAACCGAAGGTCTAGCCTTCTAATCCCCCCTCCCTGATACGTGTGAATTAAATCTAGTAAGCGTTCGGGTAACACACCGTTCTTCGTACCTTTGTAGATATCGGTTAACAACTGTTAGAGTTACAAAGATTTATAGAAAGAAGTGGGAAAGAAAACATGACGGGTGTTGCCCTCTTGAAAGTTAAATTCATAAGAAAAGTTAACTTAAGGTGGCACACACTGACTGTAATGAGAAGAATAAGACTACACGCAGTCTGTGGGGCAAATGTTGCCTGCTGTTACTGGAAAAAAAAGTCAGTCAAGAAGCCAGCTTCCAAAACAAACAAAACGGCCCTTTTCAGGGGCTACCAACTATCACGAAAGAGGATTTTTTTTTCAAATTATTATAAACATCTCATTTTATTTGCAGATCATTTAGTTCTTTTAACGAAGATTCTAATCAATGTACAGGCTCAAAGTGATAGCATTGTTAAATACTCAGATCTATGTAGAATTGGAATATATGTAAACAAGACAAAAATTATGTGTTTTTGGTAAAAGCATCTTTCATTATTGGTGAGACTGTCGAAATTGTTGACAAGTTTATTTATCTAGGTAGGAAGTTGTACTATAAAGTTACTATGAAGTACCTCCAGGTACTTTTAGACTCGCTGTGCAGAGTTCACACGAACAAACAACGGAAGATTAACATGGAATAATCGTAGTTTTTGATAAGGTTTCATCACATATAAAAACCAAAGTAGCGCTTTTCTATTCTATAGTTTTACCTCTTTTTGCTTTGTGGTGCAGAAACGAAGGCTGTCTACAAGTTTAGATATGTAATAAATTTGATTTGAAATTTTATAAGTATCTCCTTGGTGCAAAAAATAAATAAATCAACCAAATTATGCAGCTCTTGGTGAGTTTTGGAGACTGTCCCTGTCTGTTATTCGTAAACAATGATATCATAAGTTTTGGCGTAGAATCATGAACGGTAAGACGCCTCTGTTATATGAATCATACTTTTTGAACAACGTAACATAATATATCAATTTTTTTGTCAAACCTAATTAATTATATCACTGACCGTTTGGGCCATACTAATATTCGAATTGCTGTCAATGATATAGGTAACCTCAACTAGATATATAGAGAAAGATTACGATACCAACTTATTCAAAACCGGAAGGAAACAATCAATAATATGCCAAAAGTTTCAATGTCTAATTTAGAGAATCAGAATCGTCATATCATAAACTTTATTCAGACATTTGTTGTTTTAGAATGCGATAAGTTAGAAATTAAAGCTGACCGTTTTGCTAATACGCCATGAAAAGAGAATTTTTTTTAAAATCTGCAACATTAATGAATTGCTTGATAACTTTCTCTTGATTGGAAATGATAACAATAATCATAATATGTGTTCGATTAAAATGATATCGATCAAAACAACAATTACCAGATTAGGAGAGATAATTGAAATTACAATTTTTCAGATTAGGAATTCTATTCATGTTAATAGTGTTTACCAGATTTAAATTGATATCAATTAGAACAATATTTATTGGATTAGGAATGAAAATAGAATGATAACTTTCCTTACTAAAAATTATACTGAAAAATGATAACTTTTAACAGGATAGTACTTGTATACATGAAGATAATAATTATGATAAAACGTGATCTTGATCATTATTACCAGGTTATAAAAGATATTGATAATTGTGAACATTTTTAGATTGGACATTAATGATATTGACAATGATATAAGATATTGCCTGTTTTGTAGCGATATCCAGAGTGAATCAGTATTTTATATATAACTTTTCTATGTTTGAGATGATATTGATAATATATATAAAAACACTACCTGTTTTGTAACAATATTCAGTGAATCAAGTGACTTAATACAACAACAGATTCTTCTATTTTTCAACAAAGTATTAAATACTTACACAGTAATACCTTTATATAGGCACGATCATTAAATACTTACAAAGTAATACCTTTATATAGGCACGATCATTAACTCTAAAAAATTCATTAACCTTTTCAATCGTTAATTATCACAAGAAAGAGTTTTGTTAGGATTAAGTGCATTAAATGATGATTATGTGGTTAAACCCAGCTTAAAAAGAGTGTAGATCAAGACCTGTCTGCACGTATGTGCACGAATGCTTGCAAACTCAACTAAAGCTTGGCTTAGCGCTTTTTTGAGATAATCTACCTTAACTTTTTAAAGCGGCACGTTGCCTGTTTTACACATTTTTACCTCGTTAGATGTGACGTTATACTACTTACTTATATACGTATATCTATAGTAATTTACAAATCACACGAACGCAATATCAAAAAGAAAGGTATTCCCCTATGCTGAAAGAATTTCCTCTTGGAGCGCTGGCATATTTGAGGGTTGGTAACAATAAATGCTTGGAGCAATGTAGATGAAGTACAGACTGCCTGTATCGGATTTGTGCGATCAAGAGCAGACTGCACAGAATTGACTATGATCTCATATCTACACCGTCTACTATTTTGTAAAATGTTCTAGCAAAAACACCATAGACTTTGCAATACGTTTTCTCTTTTTGCTGAAGTTCATTTTATGATCCACAATTTTTTCCTTCTATATATATTATTATGATATATTATGAATTATGATATTATTCATGTACTTGTTAACTTGTCCCACATTTTTTCTCAATGGTCTCTTCAAATATACATGGAGGTAGCTGATTGCTTATGACTTGTTTAGTTCATTAACACTTAAGATGCTAAGCGCGACTAAAGGACCTTTTGCGAACAGTATAGATCAATATCAGGCTGCACATAATTTTCAGTCTGATCATGGATTTACACTGTCCGATTAGGAGATATTTTTCCCTCAAAAAATACCTTTGGAATAGCAAATTCGGGATTTTGCTATTGGCTTGAAAGTTTCATTTCACTTATTTAGCAGGTTTAGGGTTAAATTCTCGATTGATTTAATGTAACTCTTTACCAGACGACAAAATTTTAGACTGCAAAGCATTAGCAGACAACAAATAAATTGTGAGTGATTGGATTTGTCTTTAATAGGTTAAAAAAAAAAACATTGTTGGAAAAGGAGAAAATGCTGGTTACCAGCATTTTCTGCTTTTCCAACAAATGTTTTTAAAAGCCATCTGCCTCAAGGTGTTTAGAACATTGGATTGTCTTATGAAAGGTAAACACAAACTCAACCAAACTCTTTGGAAGATACATTATTGAATTTATTATAGGGCTAATTAATTATTTGGTCACCGATTCACATTGTTTCCATGAAAACGGTAGAAAAGAACAGTTAGAAAGATTATTGTGTTGGTTGTCTAACCCAGTACCAAACAATTCCGAGTTTTAACACCCTGGAAAAAGGGGGGTTTTTAAAAACAGTGTAAAGGAAAAAAATACAGAAAACCAGCGTTTTCTCCTCTTCACACAATGTTTTCTACCTGTTCAAATACAATTCCGATCATTTAAGCCACATTTAATGTGTAGGCTGCTAATGCTTCAATTTAGAAAAGTTAAAAATGTTGTCGTTTCGTAAAGATTTGAAAAAGAAACTTTAGGAAAGAACTGATAGGTGCTCTTGCCACAATGATATTACTGAAATAATGCTGAAAACGGCTTTACACACAAAACAAACAAAGAATTCAATTCAATAAATTGGTTTTGCATTTATTTGTTATCATTAGTAGTACATGTGCACCAGCTGACTGCAAAGACCTTCATGGTCTGTCATCTATTGGGATATTCTGACTTCAAATGCCAATTACTCTTTACCTGACAATCCCTTCTATAAGGACTCTAAGCAACAAGGTGGAATTTGAAAACATTTTCAAGAAAGGCGAAAACTTTGGTGACTAGCAAACTATATTGCTTTTAGGTCATAAATCAATGAGCTGTCTTCTTTTGTCACGGAATTCTAACTCTAAAGCAAAAAAAAAAAAATCAGCTTCAAGTTCAAACTGATCAACAACAACAAGAGAATCTCTGCCTAGAAATACACAGTCTAAAGGTAAGATAGCTGAGAACCAGTCAAGTGCAATAAAACAGACAGAAAGTGATGTAAAGGAAGTATGCGGGGGAGCATTCGGCAGATCTTGGGTGACCCGTTTTTTCAGGCTAGATGTCAAGACGGAATCAACCGAGTTGCGAAGAGTGGGTGGGGGAGATGATTTTGATGGAATGAAGATGGAGGCTGGAATGATGACTCCCGAAGATCTACATGTGGTATGTTAAGAATGATTTTGCTAGATCAAATTCATGTGAAGGATTTTTAGTGGAAAACTTGTAAAAATTGATGTGACTGCGACAAACTAACTTCTTCACCAAACAATCTGGAGTTTTAAAGACCGGAAGGAAAAAGGATATAAAATATTGTGGGGAGAAAGGGAAAAATGCTGGTAAGCAGCATTTTCTCCCTTTGCCAAAATGTTTTCTTCCCTTTCAAATACAGTTCCAATCATTTTAACCATATTTACTTTGTCGTTTTCAAGTGCTTTTGATACTGAAGAGATGACCTTTTTTAGAAATAATTCTCGATTTGCTTAAATGGTTTTGGCTGCTGATGCGTCATCTTTTTATTAAACAGTAGGCATTATATTTATGTGGAAAAAAACAGAAACCATTTGTTTTGTAATAGGTCAATAAATTACCAACCGGAGTTAGGATAGGATCAAACCCACAATTGTGAAGCCAGTTAAGCTGCTACTGTTTTGCTGGAGAAATGATGATGTATAAGTGCCAGGTTTTATTGCACCTGATTTAATCTTTACCTGACAATGCAGTTTAAGACTTGTCCAAATTGAAATTATTTACATAGACAAATTAAATGTGACTCAAGTTATGGTAGGAAAAGGGTGATAATGTGAAAGAATTTCCAGGAAGACGTGGATAGGTTTACTGACTTCCGTTGGAAAAATCTGAAATGCAATTGAAAACAACTTAATCACCAAATAAACCAACAAATCTTAATGTAAGATGAGCATCCAACCTCGGGTAATTCTTTACCGAACAACCCTTCGAATTTTAGGGGCCCAGGGCCCCGTTTTATCAAGACAGTTGATCGCACGTAAGATCGTAACTGAAGAAGGTTTGAGTGAAATTGACAAAATTCTAGTTACCAGCATTTTGACCCTTCCCTGCAGTCTCATCCACAATCCCACTGACAACCTCAATCATTTTAGTTACCTTTTTTGTATTGTCTGTATAAAATAAGATATATAAATCTATTTTTTTTTTTTTTTTTCTTTTGCAGATATGCTGCACCACTCGTAAAAATATTACGGATGATGTTCACTCGATGAAATAAATTTCGATCTTTCACAAAAAAAAAACTATTTATTTCATGCTTCTAACTCCTTTTTTGTTGCGAGTTTTATCAAAATCCGTTACAGTTGTTTTTCGGTAATTCCCTGTGGTGTACCTCCCTCCACAAAAGAACGCATTACAATATTACATAAACCACGAAAAATGTGGGATAAATGCGCGTAGATTACATCATATTTCCCTCTGGTTGAATGGCACGCGTTCTTCACTCGGATAACTGGTGCGCATGAACTAATGTTTCCGCTTTCAATTGAAGAGTGAGAAAATATGAAATTGGTATTTTTCACTGGTCGTAACCATGAAATAACAAACCATAATCCACCAAAATTTCTCGATAAACTACCGAAAAGCATGAAATAATAAGCAGTATTTCCGTTGATCTGATTTTTTACTCACTGTATATACTTTGCATGTATGTTATGACATAGATATTTTATCTGAAATAACAAAGGAGGTGTGCGAAAAAAAAAAAAAGGATTCCATTCCTTAAATTCTAGAGCTTTGATGAAAACTTTGACAGCAAAAGTGAATTTTTCTTCTTCAGTCATTAGCCTCGCACTACTATTTCTTCTGTTGAACTACATTTTTTATACAATCGGAATACTCTGTATTGTTTCCTAGGTTGAATCACAGTCATTGTTCCTAATTGCGAAGCATTTCACCAAGTATGCTTCTACGTCGTCGGAACGGAATTTTCACACCTATTAAGCCTGAAGCCGGCTTCCCGCCACCGCCACCAACATTAAATGTGAACGATTTCCCTCCGCCGATTCCAAAAGATCCGCCAAGCGACCCACCAAAACCTTTCCCGTCCTGCCAAAATCCGGTTCCAGAGAAGGAATGGCCGGTTCCAGGCGGACTCCATTTTCCAGTCAGCGAAAATCCGTCTACGCCATTATTTCCGGTTAGACCTTTCCCACTCCAACTCCACGGGCTCTTTCCACCTGTGAAAGGTCCCAAATTTAGGTTGATTTTCGGTTTTTGTGTAGGGCCAAGCTGGTAAGCGTTGGTATATATGATCGCACAGGAAACCAGTAGTAAAGCTACAGTGTAAACTGGTTGCATATTATCCTGTAAAGAAACATGTCATTTAATAAAATGCGAATCTGTCAGAATTTTAAATCTTTATCACACCACAACATTTAAAACTAGCCTATATTGAAAGCATATGCAAGCGACAAAGTTAATTGTAGCTCAAATAATTGAAATTTTCTTTAAAAGGGTAGAACATGTGAGAAAAGGACAATCTGTTGGTTACCAGCATTTTCATCTTTTCCCATAATGTTTTCTAAATCCTTCTCGCCCAAGGTCGTTGAACCTCTGGGACTAATTGGTAAAGGGTAAATTTCATATGGCCATAGATAAAAAGAAAGTTACAGAGTTATACACCCTCCTGTAGCAGCATGTTGATTATATGAAGATTTAGTGGGCGGAGCTTAACCGTTGTCCTGCTACATAAATCAAACTTTCAAGGCGATAGTTAAAACCCGAATGATGATACTTCGAATTTATTTTTGGAGGAAAATATCTCCTCATCGTAAAAGGACAGATCCCATCATTTACTATTCATTTGTTGTCTGCAAATGTTTTTCAAGTCTAAAACTTTGTCATCTGGTAAAGAGTTACACGGAATCATTCCAGATTTAAATTAACCCTTAAACCACTAAGTAAGTGAAATGAAACTTTTAAGTCGATAGTAAAATTCCAAATTTTGCTATTCCAAAGGCATTTTTTGGGGGGGAAAATATCTCCATTTTGGATAGTGTAGATACAAGATCAGACTGCATGTTCTGTCTGCAAAAGGTCAGTGAGTCGCGCTTATCAGCCTAAGGGTTTAAAAAAAAAGATTAATTCAAGCGTTTGAAACCAAAAGACAATTTGATTTGTCAAGCTGTATCAAATTCAGCAGACTTTCTGTGCAGTCTGACTTTCTTTTTTTCGATAATAATAGTGGCCTGCAACATGCGAAAAGGGGCATTCGGACATTTGCGTAAAGTGTCGTCTCGGATCAGCCTGCGCAGTCCGCGCAGGCTAATCCAAAACAACACATTCCGTTTTTATGTAATTTTCTGTTTTGCGCAGGTCTACTGTAGCGCAAAATCTAATGTAGTCGTAAAGTGCCGTCTCGGATTAGCTTGCGCGGACTGCGCAGGCTGATTCGAGACGACACTTTAAGCAAATGTCCGAATGCCCCTTTTCGCGTGTTGCAAGCCATATCATACTGAATTACCAAACACTTCATACAGGATATCTTTGCAGCTCTTTTGGAACCCACTATGTACCACTGGGTTAGAAAAAAGAATTTTTGTTTCTTGAGTTCAAGATCAGGACTAGACTGATCCAAGTGGTGCAAATTCCTTCACATGAATTTTTTTTTTTTTTTTTTTTGTCTTATCGAAACCATGATGATCCAAAGAGAAGGTGCCACAATAAAGAAAATGTCGATTTATTTCCAAATCATTATCTATACTAATAAATATACAATGATAAAGCATTTCACTATATTTGAAATGATATCGATAGTCATGTTTTTTGCTTGATAGAAATGATGTCGATTAGAACACAATTACCAAATAAGGAGTGAAATTGAAGATGATAATTTTCCAGATTATGCATAATTTTGATAACAGTTTTCACCAGATGAGAAATTATATCGATTAGATCACAATTACCAAATTAGAAGTGATATTGAAAATGATAATTTTCCAGATTACGAATAATTTTGATTATAAAATTTTTACCAGATTGGAAATGACATCCATTAGAACAGTTATCACCAGATAAGGGGTGATATTTTAGGGAAAAGTATTGGTGATAATGATGTTTTCCAGACAAGAAATGATATCGATTAGAACAATGATTACCAGATTAGGATTAATTTTTGAAAATGACAAATATCCAGATTAGGTATGATATCGGCGAGAATGATTTTTAGCAGATTAGAAAGTATTTATTTCGTGCTTTCCGGTAGGTTATCGAGAAATATCGATGAAGTATTTTCGATACATGTATTTCATAGTTATGACCAGTGAAAATACCGATTTTTATATTCTAACTCTTCAATTGAAGACGGAAAGAGTTAATTGTTCCCGCGCACTAGTTACCTAGGTAAAATGCGCGTGCCTCACAACCAGATGGAAATATGACGTAATTTACCTTACATTTCTCGCGCTTGACGTAATATTGTAATGCGTTGCTATGCGGAAGGGGTACGCCAGGGGGAATAACCGAAAAGAACTGTACCGGATTTTGATTAAGTTCCCCCCAGAAAGGGTTAAAAGCATGAAATAAATAGAATATTTGTTTTTTTCGGTGAAAGATCGAAATTTATTTCATCTCATGAACATCACCGGTAATATTGCCACGATGATATTACCGATGATGTTCACTCGATGAAATAAATTTCGATCGGTAATGATTATTGTCAGATCAAAAAATGTACCTATCGCTTACTAAGATTAGTGTCTGTATTCACCATCCATTCTTTCCGATATTCACCATCCATTCTTTCCGATATTCTTAGTCTCATTCTCCAAGATTTTCTAAATTTGAAAGTATCACAACTTCTGATTGGCTAAACCATTTGGTTAAATCAGAAGATGTGTCACTTTCAAGTTTAGAAAATTCTGGAGAATAAGACCAAGAACAATCTTAAGAATAGTTGGTGAACACGGCCCCAGGTCTAAACTGTTATTGAGTCAATTTGACGATCATAACTGCTATTACATGTTTTGCAACGAATTTCAAAATGAATCAGTATTTTATATATGATATAATATTACTAACTTTGAGATAATATTGATAATAATCGATATAAAAAATATTTCACGTGTTTTGTAGCGATATCCAAAATGAGTCAACTGACAAAATACAACAACTGACTCTCGTATTTTGAACAAAACTGTTCAACGTTTGCTCGCTAATACCTTTATATAGGGACGATCATTAACTCTGAAAATTAATTAACGTTTTCAATGGATCATTATCACAAAAATAGAGTTTGTTAATGTCAGTGCCATTAAATGACGGATGTATACCTAAGTCCATCTTAAAAGACGTGGACAGTGTAGATCAAGAACAGAATGAACGTATGTTCAGTCTGATCTTAATCTACCCTCTCTGCTAAATTCATTCTTAGTTAAGTAAGGCAGGATAAGGGTTTAGATCCTGTTTACGTTAGCATTAATGAATGACATAAGGATGTGAAATTTACAATAAAATCAACATGGACAATAAACAAGCCTTGTTTTATAACATAAACCGGACCTTTCAAATTGCATCCCCAAGTCGCAAAACACTTTTTTAACACTTGTCTTGGCTTAACTTGACTAAGATTGACTTTAACCCCGAGGCTGCTAAGCGCGACTCGCTCACCTTATGCGGACAGCGTAGATAGGAGATTTTTTCCTACAAAATATACCTTTGAAATAGAAAACTTTGAGTTATTGCTATCGGCTTGAACGTTTCGTGTTAGTTATTCAGCAGAATAAGGGTTGACTTTACTTGACTAAGATTGACTTTGATAAAAGAATGATATATAGCTGCGTTGGAACTGTCCATACCGACATCGCTGTAGATGTGCATCTTGCTGATCAACTCATTACGAACTAAAAATAAATTGCGACAGGCAAACTTTCTTCTATACAATACGAGTACAAAAATCACACGAACTGAGTTTGATAAAAGAATGATATATAGCTGCGTTGGAACTGTCAATACCGGCATCGCAGTAGATGTGCTTCTTGCTGATCAACTCATTACGAACTAAAAATAAATTGCGACAGGCAAACTTTCTTCTATACAATACGAGTACAAAAATCACACGAACTGAGTTTGATAAAAGAATGATATATAGCTGCGTTGGAACTGTCAATACCGGCATCGCAGTAGATGTGCTTCTTGCTGATCAACTCATCAACTCATTACGAACTAAAACAAATTTGGTACAGACAAACTTTCTTCTTTACAATATGAGTCCAATAATCACACGAACTCAGCTTTACTAAAGTAGTGAAGAAGTAATGTAATGTAGCAAAAAGGAGAATTATCTCGTTACGAGCCATTTTCCTTTTTTTCACAAGGGTTTGGAGTGGTCTGATGCAAGCTCATAAATAGCCAGCAGGAAGCAAAAAGTTTTTAAAAAAATATCAAGCGAGTTTGCAATTTGTTTTGTCTTGTTCAAAGGTAAGCGATAATAAAACGTTAGAGCCGCAGTTTTTCGGTTTTTTGTTGTCCGTCTTAACTCTTTACCAAACCAGAAAGTGTTTGCCTTTTCCAAATCGAAAGCATTTGCAGACGACAGACGAGATTTTTAGGAGACATTGCGAGGAAAGGAAAAAATGCGGGTTACCAGCATTTTCTTGTTTTCCAACAATGTTTTCAAAAGACCTCATGTCAAACTCAATAAAACTCAGGATTGTGTGGTAATGGGTTGGGATCGCGTCATTTAAAGCTGTAGCAATTGACATTTGGCGCTTCAGCGGAAAGTGCAGATTCAAGGTCAGATTGCTTCAATGGTGCAGCCTGATTTTGGATCAACACTGTACAAATTTGCTTAATTTCCAAACCAAATCACTTCTGCTGAAAGAATAAAGCTTTTTCATCAGTTCAAGTCACTATCAATTTTGTTTGTTTGTTTTTTGTTCGTTTGTTCGTTCGTCAGTTCGTTCGTCCATTCGTTTCGAGGTTTACACGGTTTCCAAAACATTTAAAAAAAAACAGTTACCAGTTCACCTTTCGATGTGCTTCTGGAGTATACTTTATCAACACTTTGCACAACACTCTTTCCATGCCGCTGATGTCTTTCCCATCATGGCAGAGAGAAACTCATCCTGTTGCAATGGCTATCATCAGCCCTCGCAAAAAGTTTGGTCGAGATAGAATTCGAACTCACGACCTCCTGGGTTTACGAGGCCCGTATGTTACCGACTGAGCTACGGGGCTCAGCTGCAAACACATGTTTGACTTTCAATCAGTATAAGCCGCTAATTATGATGAAAATTTCCAGCCAATGGTTACAAAAAAATTGAGTCATGCTCTGTGAAAAGGGGGAGAGGGTTAAATGCATCTTATTTCATGCTTTCCGGTAGGATATCGAGAAATAGCGGTGAAAATATTTTTCGATATTCCACGGGTACGACCAGTGAAAATACCGATTTTTATATTCTAGTTACCTAGGTAAAATGCGCGTGACTCACAACCAGATGGAAATATGACATCATTTACCTTACATTTCTTGCGCTTGACGTAATATTGTAATGCGTTGCTATGCGGAGGGGGTACGCCACGGGGAATAACTGAAAAGACTGTACTGGATTTTGATAAAGTTCCTCCCAGAAAGGGTTAAAAGCATGAAATAAATAGAATATTTGTTTTTTTCGGTGAAAGATCGAAATTTATTTCATCTCGTGAACACCATCGGTAATATTTTCACTCGTGGCGCAGCACGAGTGAAAATATTACCGAATATTTGTTTTTTTCGGTGAAAGATCGAAATTTATTTCATCTCGTGAACACCATCGGTAATATTTTCACTCGTGCTGCGCCACGAGTGAAAATATTACCGATGGTGTTCACGAGATGAAATAAATTTCGATCTTTCACCGAAAAAAACAAATATTCGATTTATTTCATAAAAACGTCGATTCATGTCACAGGCTGACACGGGTCGATACCATTTGCTATTTATAGATTTTCTGCACGTCAAAGGACCGTTCTACCCCATGATCCATTCGGTTGTTAGACAAATAGGATTTTTTGAGTCCTTAACTACATTATTACTTGCTTGGTATAATACATCACCGAGATGCATTAACCCCCCTTTACCAGAGAACGGTTCAGATATTCTTTTTGCCGGATCAATGGATCGGATAGCGTAGAACAAGATCAGACTATACGTTTTCTGCAGTCTGATCTCGATAGAAATGTCTACAAAAACATATGGAGTTGCTCCTAGCGGTTGATCACTAAGAGTGATAAATGGTGTAAATGAAATTGAGGCTTGGTCAGTTAAACGGATCGTGACTTAATTAATTATCATTCCACTCAAAATAATGTACACTACAGCGTAGATCAAAAATCAGACTACAATTAATATACAGTTTGATCTTGATCCACTCTGTCCGCAAAATCACTTAAAGGTGGCCCTTCAGATTTTGGGACGAAAATTTTACAAAAATACAAAAAAATCATCCTTATACTCCCGAAGCCTTTTAATTTTCATTCATAAAACCTCAGTAGTCGAAAACCATCCGACAACAAGAGAAATTAGAGATTTACTACGGCTCAGGTCGTCACCGACGGGAAACACGGTCTATTTTTACATGAGCAACTCGCTCATTTACATACCGGAAATACACAGACGAAGCTTCAAACATAGCGTCCGAAGAAGACATTATGGAAAATAATTACATGCTTGTTATGTTATGCAATTTAAGCGTCATTAGTCACGTGCCAGTCACTTGACATATCCACAATGCTTTTTTGATTTCTGGCGCGAAATCTAAAAATACCTTAAGAGGCTACGTAGCCTTTTAAGGGAACACCATCAAAAAAAAAAATTTTTTTGTAATTTTATGATTCTTAATTATTGATAATTTGTATTGTTTTTTCATATAAATTTCAGTGATATATATATTTTTTAATTTGGTGAGATGTGAAAAATCTTAAATACCCACCTTTAAAGCTAGACTCAGCGCTCTTATGAGATCATCTACGGTTTCTTTTCAGGTGACACGTTTCCTGTTTTACATATTTTTTTACCTCGTAAGGTAAGACGTAATACTAATAATGTATTTACATCAATAATAATTTACATATATTTACATACACGGACGCAATAGGAAAAAGAAGGATATGCCCCTATGCTGAATGAATTTCCTCCTGGTGCGCTGGCATATTTGAGGGTTGGTAACAATAAATGCTTAGAGCAATGTAGATGAAAATCAGACTGCTTGTATAGGGTTTGTGCGATCAAGATCAGACTGCACAGAATTGACTTTGATCTCATATCTTACACCGTGCACTATTTTGTAAAATGTTCTAGCAAACCCCCCCTAGACTTTGCAAAGCGTTTTCTCCTTTTGCTGAAGTTCCTTTTATCATCCACCGTTCCTTCCTCCTGACTTATATTATTTATGTACTTGTTAACGTGACCCTCATTTTTTCTCAATGGCATCTTCAAATATGCATGTAGGTATTCGATTGCTTATGACTTGTTTACTTCATTAACACCAAAGATGCTAAGCGCGACTAAAGGACCTTTTGCGGATAGTGTAGATCAATATCAGACTGCACATGTTTTCAATCTGATCATGGGATTTACACTGTCCGATAAGGAGATATTTTTCCCTCAAAAAATACCTTTGGAATAGCAAATTTTAGGATTTTACTATCGGGTTGAAAGTTTCATTTCACTTATTTAGCAGGTTTAGGGTTAAAATCTCGATTGATTTAATGTAACTCTTTACCAGACGACAAAATTTTAGACTTCAATACATTTGCAGACGACAAAATTTAATCAGTTTTAAATGATGGGATCTGTCTTTGAAAGGGGTAAAAAAAAATTGTCGGAAAAGGAGAAAATACTGGTTACCAGTATTTTCTCCTTTTCCCACAATTTTTAGAACCTTTAAGAGCCGTCTGCCTTAGGGTATTTAGAACACTAGATTTTCTGGTGAAAGGTTAAACGCAAGTTCAACCAACTCTTTTGGAGGATTGATTATAGATTCTATAACAGGACAGGACTAATAGTTTGCTCACTGCTTGACATTTTTCCGTTCAAAAGGTAGAGAAGCAGCCATTGGATTAGAAAGACTGGTGTGGGGGTTGTTTAACCCTATATCAAATTATCCAAAGTTTTAACAAACTTCAAAAAAGAGGCTTTTAAAAGTATCGTGAGTAAAGCAAAAATGCTGAAAACCAGTATTCCCCCCCCCCCCTTCCCACAATGGTTTTTACCTGTTCATAAATAATTCCTATCATTTAAGCCACATTTAATTTTTAGTCTGCGTATGCTTTCAAGTTGGACAAGTTTAAATTTTTGTCGTTTCGTTAAGAGTTAAGAAAAAAAAAACTTCAGGAAAGAATTGATAGGTGCTCTTGCCACAGTGATATTACTCAAATAATGCTGAAAACGGCTTTACACACAAAACAAACAAAGAATTCAATTCAATGAATTGGTTTTGCATTTATTTGTTATCATTAGTAGTACATGTGCACCAGCTGACTGCAAAGACCTTCATGGTCTGTCATCTATTGGGACATTCTGACTTCAAATGCCAAGTCTTTACCTGACAATTCCTTCTATAAGGACTCTAAGCAACAAGGTGGAATTTGAAAACATTTTCAAGAAAAGCGAAAACTTTGGTGACTAGCAAACTATATTGCTTTTAGGTCATAAATCAATGGGCTGTCTTCTTTTGTCACGGAATCCTAAATCCAAAGCAAAAAAAAGAACCAGCTTCAAGTTCAAACTGATCAACAACAACAAGAGAATCTCCGCCTAGAAATACACAGTCTAAAGGTAAGATAGCTGAGAACCAGTCAAGTGCAATAAAACAGACACAGTCTAGTAATCAGTCTAAAACAGGAAGTGGTGTAAAGGAAGTAGGCGGGGGGGAACATTCGGCAAAACTTAGGTGACCCGTTTTTTCAGGCTAGATGTCAAGACGGAATCTGTCGAGTTGTGAAGAGTGGGTGGGGAGATGATTTGGATGGAATGAAGATAGAGGCTGGAATGATGACTCCCGAAGATCTACAACTGGTATGTTAAGAATGATTTTGTTAGATCAAAATTCATGTGAAGGATTTTTAGTGGAAAACTTGTAAAAATTGATGTGACAGCGACAAACTAACTTCTTCACTGAACAATATGGAGTTTTAAAGACCGGGAGGAAAAGGGATATAAAATATTGTGGGGAGAAAGGGAAAAATGCTGGTAAGCAGCATTTTCTCCCTTTGACAAAATGTTTTTTTCCCTTTCAAACACAGTTCCCATCATTTTAATCACATATTGAAGAGATTACCTTTTTTAGAAATGATTCTCGATTTGCTTAAGTGGTTTTGGCTGCTGAGGCGTCATCTTTTTATTGAACAGTAGGCATTACATTTATGTGGGATAAAAACAGAAACCATTTGTTTTATAATAGGTCAATAAATTACCAACCGGAGTTAGGATAGGATCAAACCCACAATTGTGAAGCCAGTTAAGCTGCTACTGTTTTGCTGTAGAAATGATGATGTATAAGTGCCAGGTTTTATTGCACCTGAATTAACTCTTTACCTGACAATGCAATTTAAGACTTGTCCAAATTGAAATTATTTACATAGACAAATTAAATGTGGCTCAAGTTATGGTAGGAAAAGGATGATAATGTGAAAGAATTTCCAGGAAGACATGGATAGGTTTACTGATTGCTGCTGGAAAAATCTGAAATGCAATTGAAAACAACTTAATTACTAAATAAACCAACAAATCTTAATGTAAGATGAGCACCCAACCTCTGGTAATTCTTTACCGAACAATCCTTCGAATTTCAGGGGCCCAGGGCCCCGTTTTATCAAGAAAGTTGATCGCACGTAAGATCGTTACTGAAGAAGGTTTGAGTGAAATTGACAAAATTCTAGTTACCAGCATTTTGACCCTTCCCTGCAGTCTTATCCACAATCTCTGACAACCTCAATCATTTTAGTTACCTTTTTTGTATTGTCTTCATAAAATAAGATGTATAAATCCATTTTTTTTTTTTTTTTTGCAGATATAGAGGATTTTTTTTTTTTTTTTCGGTGAAAGATCGAAATTTATTTCATCGAGTGAACATCATCGGTAATATTTTCACTAGTGGCTGCTGCACCATTCGTAAAAATATTATCGATGATGTTCACTCGATGAAATAAATTTCGATCTTTCACAAAAAAACCTATTTATTTCATGCTTCTAACTCCTTTTTTGTTGGGAGTTTTATCTAAATCCGTTACAGTTGTTTTTCGGTAATTCCCCGTGGTGTACCTCCCTCCACAAAAGAACGCATTACAATATTACGTAAACTACGAGAAATGTGGGATAAATGCACGTAAATTACGTCATATTTCCCTCTGGTTCAATGGCACGCGCTCTTCACTCGGGTAACTAGTGCGCATGAACTAATGTTTCCGCTTTCAATTGAAGAGTTAGAAAATATGAAATTGGTATTTTTCACTGGTCGTAACCATTAAATAACTAACCATAATCCACCAAAATTTCTCGATAAACTACCGAAAAGCATGAAATAATAAGCAGTATTTTCGTTGATCTGATTTTTTACTCACTGTAAATACTTTGCATGTATATTATGACATAGATATTTTATCTGAAATAACAAAGGAGGTGTGCGAAATAAAAGAATAAAAACTCGGGATTGTATGTTAAAGGGTTAACATATTAAACGACCATTCCTTAAATTCTAGAGCTTTGATGAAAACTTTGACAGTAAAAATGCATTTTTCTTCTTCAGTCATTAGCCTCGCACTACTATTTCTTCTGTTGAACTACATTTTTGATAAAATCAGAACACTCTGTATTGTTTCCTATGTTGAATCACAGTCATTGTTCCTAATTGCGAAGCATTTCACCAAGTATGCTTCTACGTCGTCGGAACGGAATTTTCACACCTATTGAGCCTGAAGCCAGCTTCCCGCCACCGCCACCAACATTAAATGTGAACGATTTCCCTCCACCGATTCCAATAGATCCGCCAAGCGACCCACCAAAAACCCTTCCCGTCCCGCCAAAATCCGGTTCCAGAGAATGAATGGCTGGTTCCAGGCGGACTCCATTTTCCAGTTAGCAAAAATCCGTCCACGCCATTTTTTCCGGTTAGACCTTTCCCACTCCAACTCCACGGGTTCTTTCCACCTGTGAAAGGTCCCAAATTTAGGTTGATTTTCGGTTTTTGTGTAGGGCCAGGCTGGTTAGCGTTGGTATATATGATCGCACAGGAAACCAGCAGTAAAGCTATAGTGTAAACTGGTTGCATCTTATCCTGTAAAAAAACATGTCATTTAATAAAATGCGAATCTTAACTCTTTATCACACCACAACATTTAAAACTAGCCTATATTGAAAGCATATGCAAGCGACAAAGTTAATTGTAGCTCAAATAATTGAAATTTTCTTTAAAAGGGTAGAACATGTGAGAAAAGGACAATCTGTTGGTTACCAGCATTTTCATCTTTTCCCATAATGTTTTCTAAATCCTTCTCGCCCAAGGTCGTTAAACCTCTGGGACTAATTGGTAAAGGGTAAATTTCATATGGCCATAGATAAAAAGAAAGTTACAGAGTTATACACCCTCCTGTAGCAGCATGTTGATTATATGAAGATTTAGTGGGCGGAGCTTAACCCCTATCCTGCTACATAAATGAAACTTTCAAGGCGATAGTTAAAACCCGAATGATGATACTTCGAATTTATTTTTGGAGGAAAATATCTCCTCATCGTAAAAGGACAGATCCCATCATTTACTATTCATTTGTCGTCTGCAAATTTTTTTCAAGTCTAAAACTGTCATCTGGTAAAGAGTTACACCGAATCATTCCAGATTTAAATTAACCCTTAAACCACTAAGTAAGTGAAATGAAACTTTTAAGTCGATAGTAAAATCCCAAATTTTGCTATTCCAAAGGCATTTTTTGAGGGGAAAATATCTCCATTTTGGATAGTGTAGGTACAAGATCAGACTGCATGTTCTGTCTGCAAAAGGTCAGTGAGTCGCGCTTATCAGCCTAAGGGTTTAAAAAAAAAGATTAATTCAAGCGTTTGAAACCAAAAGACAATTTGATTTGTCAAGCTGTATCAAATTCAGCCGACTTTCTGTGCAGTCTGACTTTCTTTTTTTCGATAATAATAGTGGCCTGCAACATGCGAAAAGGGGCATTCGGACATTTGCGTAAAGTGTCGTCTCGGATCAGCCTGCGCAGTCCGCGCAGGCTAATCCAAAACGACACATTCCGTTTTTATGTAATTTTCTGTTTTGCGCAGGTCTACTGTAGCGCAAAATCTAATGTAGTCGTAAAGTGCCGTCTCGGATTAGCCTGCGCGGACTGCGCAGGCTGATTCGAGACGACATTTTAAGCAAATGTCCGAATGCCCCTTTTCGCGTGTTGCAAGCCATATCATACTGAATTATCAAACACTTCATACAGGATATCTTTGCAGCTCTTTTGGAACCCACTATGTACCACTGGGTTAGAAAAAAGAATTTTTGTTTCTTGAGTTCAAGATCAGGACTAGACTGATCCAAGTGGTGCAAATTCCTTCACATGAATTTTTTTTTTTTTTGTCTTATCGAAACCATGATGATCCAAAGAGAAGGTGCCACAAGAAAGAAAATGTCGATTTATTTACAAATCATTATCTATACTAATAAATATACAATGATAAAGCATTTCACTATATTTGAAATGATATCGATAGTCATGTTTTTTGCTTGATAGAAATGATGTCGATTAGAACACAATTACCAAATAAGGAGTGAAATTGAAGATGATAATTTTCCAGATTATGCATAGTTTTGATAACAGTTTTCACCAGATGAGAAATGATATCGATTAGATCACAATTACCAAAGTGATATTGAAAATGATAATTTTCCAGATTACGAATAATTTTGATTATAAAATTTTTACCAGATTGGAAATGACATCCATTAGAACAGTTATCACCAGATAAGGGGTGATATTTTAGGGAAAAGTATTGGTGATAATGATGTTTTCCAGACAAGAAATGATATCGATTAGAACAATGATTACCAGATTAGGATTAATTTTTGAAAATGACAAATATCCAGATTAGGTATGATATCGGCGAGAATGATTTTTAGCAGATTAGAAAGTATTTATTTCGTGCTTTCCGGTAGGTTATCGAGAAATATCGATGATGTATTTTCGATACATGTATTTCATAGTTACGACCAGTGAAAATACCGATTTTTATATTCTAACTCTTCAATTGAAGGCGGAAAGAGTTAATTGTTCCCGCGCACTAGTTACCTAGGTAAAATGCGCGTGCCTCACAACCAGATGGAAATATGACGTAATTTACCTTACATTTCTCGCGCTTGACGTAATATTGTAATGCGTTGCTATGTGGAAGGGGTACGCCACGGGGAATAACCGAAAAGAACTGTACCGGATTTTGATTAAGTTCCCCCTAGAAAGGGTTAAAAGCATGAAATAAATAGAATATTTGTTTTTTTCGGTGAAAGATCGAAATTTATTTCATCTCATGAACATCACCGGTAATATTGCCACGATGATATTACCGATGATGTTCACTCGATGAAATAAATTTCGATCTTTCACCGTAAAAAACAAATATCCTCATTATCGGTAATGATTATTGTCAGATCAAAAAATGTACCTATCGCTTACTAAGATTAGTGTCCGTATTCACCATCCATTCTTTCCGATATTCACCATCCATTCTTTCCGATATTCACCATCCATTCTTTCCGATATTCTTAGTCTCATTCTCCAAGATTTTCTAAATTCGAAAGTATCACAACTTCTGATTGGCTAAACCATTTGGTTAAATCAGAAGATGTGTCACTTTCAAGTTTAGAAAATTCTGGAGAATAAGACCAAGAACAATCTTAAGAATAGTTGGTGAACACGGCCCCAGGTCTAAACTGTTATTGAGTCAATTTGACGATCATAACTGCTATTACATGTTTTGCGACGATTTTCAAAATGAATCAGTATTTTATATATGATATAATATTACTAACTTTGAGATAATATTGATAATAATCGATAAAAAAAATATTTTACGTGTTTTGTAGCGATATCCAAAATGAGTCAACTGACAAAATACAACAACTGACTCTCGTATTTTGAACAAAACTGTTCAACGTTTGCTCGCTAATACCTTTATATAGGGACGATCATTAACTCTGAAAATTAATTAACCTTTTCAATGGATCATTATCACAAAAATAGAGTTTGTTAATGTCAGTGGCATTAAATGACGGATGTATACCTAAGTCCATCTTAAAAGACGTGGACAGTGTAGATCAAGAACAGAATGAACGTATGTTCAGTCTGATCTTAGTCTACCCTCTCTGCTAAATTCACTCTTAGTTAAGTAAGGCAGGATAAGGGTTTAGATCCGGTTTACGTTAGCATTAATGAATGACATAAGGATGTGAAATTTACAATAAAATCAACATGGACAATAAACAAGCCTTGTTTTATAACATAAACCGGACATTTCAAATTGCATCCCCAAGTCGCAAAACACTTTTTTAACACTTGTCTTGGCTTAACTTGACTAAGGTTGACTTTAACCCATAGGCTGCTTAGCGCGACTCACTTACCTTCTGCGGACAGCGTAGATAGGAGATATTTTCCTACAAAATATACCTTTGAAATAGGAAACTTTGGGTTATTACTATCGGCTTGAACGTTTCGTGTTAGTTATTCAGCAGAATAAGGGTTGACTCTACTTGACTAAGATTGACTTTGATAAAAGAATGATATATAGCTGCGTTGGAACTGTCCATACCGACATCGCTGTAGATGTGCTTCTTGCTGATCAACTCATTACGAACTAAAAATAAATTGCGACAGGCAAACTTTCTTCTATACAATACGAGTACAAAAATCACACGAACTGAGTTTGATAAAAGAATGATATATAGCTGCGTTGGAACTGTCAATACCGGCATCGCAGTAGATGTGCTTCTTGCTGATCAACTCATTACGAACTAAAAATAAATTGCGACAGGCAAACTTTCTTCTATACAATACGAGTACAAAAATCACACGAACTGAGTTTGATAAAAGAATGATACATAGCTGCGTTGGAACTGTCAATACCGGCATCGCAGTAGATGTGCTTCTTGCTGATCAACTCATCAACTCATTACGAACTAAAACAAATTTGGTACAGACAAACTTTCTTCTTTACAATATGAGTCCAATAATCACACGAACTCAGCTTTACTAAAGTAGTGAAGAAGTAATGTAATGTAGCAAAAAGGAGAATTATCTCGTTACGAGCCATTTTCCTTTTTTTCACAAGGGTTTGGAGTGGTCTGATGCAAGCTCATAAATAGCCAGCAGGAAGCAAAAAGTTTTTAAAAAAATATCAAGCGAGTTTGCAATTTGTTTTGTCTTGTTCAAAGGTAAGCGATAATAAAACGTTAGAGCCGCAGTTTTTCGGTTTTTTGTTGTCCGTCTTAACTCTTTACCAAACCAGAAAGTGTTTGCCTTTTCCAAATCGAAAGCATTTGCAGACAAGTTAAGATTTTTAGGAGACATTGCGAGGAAAGGAAAAAATGCGGGTTACCAGCATTTTCTTGTTTTCCAACAATGTTTTCAAAAGACCTCATGTCAAACTCAATAAAACTCAGGATTGTGTGGTAATGGGTTGGGATCGCGTCATTTAAAGCTGTAGCAATTGACATTTGGCGCTTCAGCGGAAAGTGCAGATTCAAGGTCAGATTGCTTCAATGGTGCAGCCTGATATTGGATCAACACTGTACAAATTTGCTTTATTTTCCAACCAAATCACTTCTGCTGAAAGAATAAAGTTTTTTCATCAGTTCAAGTCACTATTAATTTTGTTTGTTTGTTTTTTGTTCGTTTGTTCGTTCGTCAGTTTGTTCGTTCGTCCATTCGTTTCGAGTTTAACACGGTTTCCAAAACATTTAAAAAAAACAGTTACCAGTTCACCTGTCGATGTGCTTCTGGAATATACTTTATCAACAGTTTGCACAACACTCTTTCCATGCCGCTGATGTCTTTCCCATCGTGGCAGAGAGAAACTCATCCTGTTGCAATGGCTATCATCAGCCCTCGCAAAAAGTTTGGTCGAGATAGAATTCGAACTCACTACCTCCTGGGTTTACGAGGCCCATACGTTACCGACTGAGCTACGGGGCTCAGCTGCAAACACGTGTTTGACTTTCAATCAGCATAAGCCGCAAATTATAATGAAAATTTCCAGCCAATGGTTACAAAAAATTGAGCCATGCTCTGTGAAAAGGGGGTTAAATGCATCTTATTTCATGCTTTCCGGTAGGATATCGAGAAATAGCGATGAAAATATTTTTCGATATTCCACGGGTACGACCAGTGAAAATACCGATTTTTATATTCTAGTTACCTAGTTAAAATGCGCGTGACTCACAACCAGATGGAAATATGACGTCATTTACCTTACATTTCTCGCGCTTGACGTAATATTGTAATGCGTTGCTATGCGGAGGGGGTACGCCACGGGGAATAACTGAAAAGACTGTACTGGATTTTGATAAAGTTCCTCCCAGAAAGGGTTAAAAGCATGAAATAAATAGAATATTTGGGGTTTTTTTCGGTGAAAGATCGAAATTTATTTCATCTCGTGAACACCATCGGTAATATTTTCACTCGTGCTGCGCCACGAGTGAAAATATTACCGATAGTGTTCACGAGATGAAATAAATTTCGATCTTTCACCGAAAAAAACAAATATTCCATTTATTTCATAAAAACGTCGATTCATGTCACAGGCCGACACGGGTCGATACCATTTGCTATTTATAGATTTTCTGCACGTCCTAGGACCATTCTACCCCATGATCCATTCGGTTGTTAGACAAAAAGGATTTTTTGAGTCCTTAACTACATGATTACCTGCTTGGTATAATACATCACCGAGATGCATTAACCCCCCTTTACCAGAGCATGGTTCAGATATTCTTTTTGCTGGATCAATGGATCGGATAGCGTAGAACAAGTTTTCTGCAGTCTGATCTCGATAGAAATGTCTTCAAAAACATATGGAGTTGCTCCTAGCGGTTGATCACCAAGAGTGATAAATAGTGTAAATGAAACTGAGGCTTGGTCAGTTAAACGGATCGTGACTTAATTAGTTATCATTCCACTCAAAGTACACTACAGTGTAGATCAAAGATAAGACTGCACTTAATATGCAGTTTGATCTTCATCCACGCTGTCCGCAAAATCACTTAAAGCTAGACTCAGCGCTCTTTTGAGATCATCTACGGTTTCTTCTCAGGTGACACGTTTCCTGTTTTACATATTTTTTACCTCGTAATGTAAGACGTCATACTAATAACGTATTTACATCAATTATAATTTACATATCACACGGACGCAATAGGAAAAAGAAAGGTATGCCCCTATGCTGAAAGAATTTCGGCCTAGAGCGCTGGCATATTTGAGGGTTGGTAACAGTCAATGCTTAGAGCAATGTAGATGAAGACCAGATTGCCTATATCGGATTTGTGCGATCAAGATCAGACTGCACAGAACTGACTTGAATTTTATATCTACACCGTCCACTATTTTGTAAAATGTATTTGCAAAAACACCCTAGACTTGCAATGCGTTTCCTTTTATTGCTGAAGTTCATTTTATCATACACCATTCTTCTCTCCTGACTGATATTATTCAAGTACTTGTTAACGTTTTTGATGACTTGGTAACGTCATTTTTAGCGGATTTGCTGTATAGCAAATCCGCTTATTGTGATAGTTTTGGCCGGAACCAAGTACATCATGGGTAACGACGCATGTGCGCTCACTTTCAGTTTTGCATGGCTGGCGTAGGGACGAACAACACAGATCTACAGCTATATGATATTCAGCTCTGACTTTGAACGAATCATACAAATTATGTTTGATCTCTTTATCGAAATTTCGTCAAAACTACAAAAATTGTCAGTTTGAAATACTCTAAATACTTAAATAAACTTTGGTGTTTTTTTTTTTTTCATTAAATATTGCCATATGCGTATGAACATTGTTTACACAGACTGCCCCCATTTTTATTCAAGAAATGTTCATTCACAACTTATGTCGTCCGCTGTCGAAATAAACAAGGAGATTAAGCAATAATTTCTTAATGAAATTACCTTTTTAAACTCTGTATTATATCAAATATCTTTAACTGTTCAGACAGCTAGCTAGAATTTGGCCGTAAATAATTTAAAACCCTTTCGATAACGAATACACAGAACCCGTAAAGTCGATTCGGCACCTTGTTAGGTACCGCCCTTCGTATAGCACTATCGATGAATTTCCGAATTGTATGAAACATTTCTGTGAAACGTTTAAAAAAAAAATGAAGATCGTGTAGTCTATTTAAAAAAAATATTTGACGTTTGATTTATGCAAGACTGCTTCCAAAATTTCTCTCCAGTTATCGATGGGACATAAAGAAATCCTTCGTTCACATACGGTCCCGATCAAGTACGAACCCGTGACGTGAATTTATACTGAGGATTTTCGATAGGAAATCGTGTCCTTCTATGTGAACTGAACATCCACTAACTTAACCTAACATCCTGGATTTTAAACCTCAGATACTCAATTATCTTCAAGGTGTAAAAGTCCATTCATAGTCCTTCTAATATGCTTGAATTTTATTTTGTTACCTTTGATGCAAAAGAATTAAGAATGCAGAATTTTCAAACAGATGTTTATTAATAAAGGGTCCACAGAATTACATCTTAGTCTGGATCTATACGTCTTACTATTTGGACATGTAGATTTAAATTCTTTGATATATTTTTTATGCTTGGAGATCGAAGTATATGTACACAGAGCAAATTGAAAATATATGTACTTATTTAATAAAGTACATATTTATGAAGAACTGCTGCTCAACCCATACTAGAGACGGTAACTGTGCTTCACGTAAACAGCAAGTAATTCAAACCTCTGAATGAAAGTATGTCTATAGTTTTTAAAGTTTTATAGAGGGACCAATTCCTTTAACCCTTAGGCTGCTAAGTGCTACTCAAGGACCTTTTGCAGACAGTGTAGATCAAGATCAGATTGCACCGAACGTGCAGTCTGATCTTTGATCTATACTGCCCAGTAAGGAGGTATTTTTCCTCCAAAAATAACTTCGAAATAGAAATATTTGGATTTGTACTATCGACTTGAAAGTTTCATTTTAGTTATGTAAAGGTAAAATTTTACTTTGCATGGCAACTTGTCACACTGAGTGTGATCTTGGTCCATTCTGGCTGCTTCAGCTGTACCCAGGGCAGGGATTTGCAGATATCAAAACGCAAATAATATCTGGACTATATTCTTCCAGGTGATGAGTGATGATTTTAATTCTTTTCTTCACACCATGAGAATGGATTCACTCAAAACTGCATTGGAAGCAATGAATAGCCTTTTTACCAGTATTAATATTGAATTTCAAGTATCTCATCATACTACATCATGTTTTTTTACACATGTCCCTGCAGTGGTTCAATTATGTAATACGACTCAAATTCACAAAGACGTGGCTCAAAACTTCAAAAAGGCATCTACATCTATATGTTAATGAAGAAAATTTACATGATCACTGACAAAATGTCAAAATCCCATCACACTGTAACTTTCAATATATGTGAGACTTAAGTCCACTTTTTACATTGTTCTTATTTACACATGCATTTTTCGACTGAATAGAAATGGACCCAAGAATGTGAGTTTGCATATTACATGTAGGTCTGTTATGTTTTATGTGATACTCATAAAATGAACTTGAAATTATATATTAAGTATTAGTACGTTTTTTATAGTTAAGTGTAACACCGTTTTTTTTTTTTTAAACTGTGAATGATAATCTAAGTTCAGACTGTGCAGAATATGAGGTCTAAGCTTGCGCACGCGCGCACACACACACATATATATATATATATATATGTGTGTGTGTGTGCGCGCGCGCGCACAAATATAGCAGTGAAATGACATAATCCTGTTCCTTTATTTAGTGAGGTTCTGTGAGACTGTAGCTGATTGGTGAAGGTGTCAGTTGAGTTATCCCGGATTTTATCCTCACCTAGTTGCCAGGATTTTGTAGAAGTGCCTATAGACAAGACACTGCGTAGAATCAGCGTAGCCCTAGTAAAACCCAAGCCGTACACAAATAAATGGGTTGTTGTCACTGTAAGACTGAAACAGTGTTGAAACTAATGTAACCACCAGAAACCAATCAAACATCAAATTATTCTTGAAGGTAGTTACAATCGATTTCATGTTTTGTGCCAGAGCATGAGTTAACCTTACTTTTCTTTTGTAAAATCATTATTTCTTGACTTGTGTCTTTATGATGATACAAGGTGAATTTTCATTTATGTAACAGAAGGAAGGTATATTCAATACTCATGAATTACACATGGCCTAAATCTTAGAAAATACTGAACACACCATTTAGATTTCTCCTTTCAGACTATTACATAACATTTTTTTAGGTCAGGAATAAAACCAAGAATTTTCTTTTTAAAACAAAGAAGAAATCATTGTATCTAAACAATCAAATTGTTGTGTCTAGTTTGATTTTGTATTTCATTTTGAAATTAATAGTTTCAAGTTGTGTAGTAATAAGGAAGAACCCTTGAAGGGATTCCTAGATGTTAGAGTCATGGAAAGGACAACGTGCTTTCAGTAAGAAATTACATACAAAAAGCCATTGTATCTATTTTCCTGAGAGGACTCCAGTGTTTTTTTTTTTTAATTCTTTACCACACAACAAAATTTGAGACTTGTCCAAATGGAAAGCATTTGCTGATAACAATCAGTGTGACTCAAAATATGAATTTTATTTTTGGAAGGTCTGAAGACATTGTGGGGAAAAAGGAAAAATGCTGGTTACCAGCATTTTCTCATATTCCCAAGTTCTTTTTAAAAGCCTTCTTCCTCAGGGATTGTTTTGTAAGGGTTTAAACTAAATCATACTAGTTTCAAAACAATACATGCTTTATACTTCAGAATGAGGACAGTTTGTTTGCTTTATAGCAAGAGTAGATTAAAATCAGACCACCCAACATAGTAAAATCCCACTCCTATAGGCACACTATTTTAGATTTGAATTGTTTGCAGTCTATATGATTATACCCACTATATGAAAGTTTAGAAAGTGTTGTGTTTATAGTCTGACTAGGTTTGTAAAATGCTGTTTTAAAAATCAAAACCTTGATATCTGAGTACAGAAGTTTCAATATTTCAAAAGAATCTTGCATTATGCTGATTAATAATGATTTTAGAAGTGCTGAAAATGCTATGGTAAAGGAAAATATAGTCATCATGTTTAGTGTATTTATTTAAGCTCACATGTTTATAAACCCTAGGGTGAGCTGTTAATATTTTCAATCTAATTTAAAGCATAATCTCAGACAAAAACCACCATCACTAGTCATTCTGAAAACCCTTGATTTCTAGTACAGCCAAGTAAAGCTCAGCCAATTGGATAAGTTGTTTCAAAAGTTTTTCTGAACATCCTTTAAAATGGGATAATATAGCCACACTTACCTTAGTTAAAACACATTATATCCTTTATGGTGTTATGGAATGGGGAAAAAAATATAAGGTAAGAATGAAAAAAAAAAAAAATCTGCTTGTCTACCAATGTTTTCAAAAACTTAAGAGCTACATTTTGTGAGGCTGACAGAAATGTAAGATAAAGGTTAACCTTGCAGGAGGCCAATGTTAGATCCACATTTGATTAATTGAATTGTGTTTAATGTTGCTTTCAACATTATTTCAGTCATATAACTGCTACAACTAGCTTATTTATGTATGTCTGGGTTTCAGCAGTACTAGGCTAGGGCTCTGAAGTGTCTTGTCTAAGGACAGTCCCACAGAAAACATATGGCCATCGGGTAACAAGTCCTAAACTTTACTAGTAAGCCATGCAGGACCCCAGATCCACATTTAGAGGGGAGTTAATTTTTGTAAGATTGTTCAGAATAGTCTATGTCCACCATCTATGCATAAATTACTTTTTGTTTTTTAATCAAAAATGGTAATTAAATAGATGCCATTTCGTTATTCATTCCTTCCCCATGACAAGGTTAAGGCTCTTTAAATGTATCTGCAGACAACAATTCAGAAACTGATACAAATAAGCTGAAGTTCACTCTTATGATTGAAAACACTGTTGGAACAGGAGAAAATACCGTCTACCAGAATTTTGTCCCGTGATGCTTTCAATTGCCTATTTCCTTCAGGGTTGTTAACATGAGTGTTCAGTCAAGTGTTAAAATAAACCCCAATCAAAATTTTCTCAAGATCCAGTTGTCAGATGCCAAGGAAACCTGACATGAATCCATATGTTGTATGCTGGTCTATCCCACAGATTGATATAAATGTATAGCGTGTGTTTCTATAAAGGTACACTTATCTGTCTTGCTATAGAGCTAGCTTTTGTAGCAATGTGGTATAGCGTTTGTCTACGGAGTCTGGAACTGAAGGTTCTAGGTTCAATCCCAACCTTTGGGGCTATTTAACAGAACTGTTACAGATACATGTAATCAGTATTCAGAATACCTTATTGTTTGTCCAAACATGGCCTTTATTTGAGCCTTGAATTTTATGTCATACAAAGTTAAATTGGGAGATTTTTTGAGAATTTTTCTTTTTTTAGCCCTTTAACACACAATAAATCCTATGTTTTATTAGTCCTGTGTAATAGGGCTTATGAAAACAGTGTTGGAAAACAAGACATCAGTATTTCTTTTCTTTTTTTTTTTCTCTCAGAATTTTTTCTACCCTTTACAAATACAGACCACATAATCTGAGAGCTCCATATCTATTGAATTGTTTGTTTATGCTCTAAACAGCAAGCTATTTAGTTTATATGCCACAAATCAAATTATTTTGCAAAAGGCCAATAAATACTACCATGTATATATATTTCTTTTCATATAAATTGTATGGTTAATTTCAGTAAAATGATGCATTTTTTTGCGTTTGATAATGGAATTGTAGGCTACTTTAGCAATAGGTCACTCTGTTTATTTTTATTACACCAGATATGACGTCTTGATACTGATTTGAATATATAAATCCTTGTTGATGGCGCATGTTATTGATTAAGTACCATTCCCTCAAAGTTTTCCAAATCTGTGGCATGAAATCTAATAATATTCAAAGAGGCTGTGTAGCGCATTAAGGAAATATCAATTCAGATATTTTTTTTCTAAATCTTATCTTTCTTCTTTACTAATGATTTTCCAGCTATAGTTCAGTAAGTCATTTTTGAGTTTGTTTGAATTTGAAAATCTGAATACTGTAGTTGGTTTTAATTTGGGGGAGTCAAAAATCTTGTCCTCTGGTAAGAAGTTCAACAACAAAGCACAAAAATTTCATATTGCATACATGTGTAAGTAGCAATATAATTATTGTACTCTTTGATCGTATTTGCTCATGATTGCTGAAACTGATTGACAGCTGTAGACCTTAACACTGTGTTTTTACAGAAATATCATTATATATCATCATCCTATTTTGTATAGGTTTTTTAAGCCTTACTCATCAACAAATCAACAACTGAAGTGTTCTATATATTTGTCAAATAATTTTCACTTATAAGTCCATGTTCTTTTTTTTTTTCCCAGTCCTATGCGTGTTTACAGTCCTAAATATAATACTGGCAGACAAAAAAACACATCAAATAGTTGGATCAAATTAATACTCTAATTAGTAGTAAAATAACAGTTGCTGCGCAGCACACTTGGTAGAACAACTTCGACTCCCATTGCCCTTGCTTACTGTACTAATTACTTACATATTATACATGTATTACATGTGATTAAAAAAAAAATTCATTACATCAAATTATAGCTTAAAACTGTTCAACAAATCCGCTTTTGAGGACTTTCAGTCCTTTGATTTTTCAATGGCATCTTCAAATATACATGTAGGTAGCCGATTGCTTATGACTTGATTACTTCATTAACACTTAAGATGCTAAGCGCGACTAATGGACCTTTTGCGGACAGTGTAGATCAAGATCAGACTGCTCATAAAGTTCAGTCTGATCTTGGATTTACACTGTCCGATAAGGAGATATTTTTCCCTCAAAAAATACCTTTGGAATAGCAAATTCGGGATTTTGCTATCGGCTTGAAAGTTTCATTTCTCTTATTTATCAGGTTTAGGGTTAAAATCTCGATTGATTTAATGTAACTCTTTACCAGACGACAAAATTTTAGACTTTAATACATTAGCAGACAACAAATTAATTGTGAATCATCGATTTGTCTTTAATATGTTAAAAAAAACGTTGGAAAAGGAGAAAATGCTGGTTACCAGCATTTTCTGCTTTTCCAAAAATGCTTTTAAAGCCGTCTGCCTCAAGGTGTTTAGAACACTGGATTGTTTTATGAAAGGTAAACACAAACTCAACCAACCCCCTTTGGAGGATTGATTATTGAATTTATATCGAGACTAATTAATTCTTTGCTCACTGATTCAAATTGTTTCCATGAAAAATGTAAAAAAAAAATAGCACGATTAGAAAGATTTTTGTGTTGGTTGGTTAACCCCATACCAAACAATTCCGAGTTTTAACACTCTGTAAAAAAGGAGGCTTTTGAAAAACATTGTGAGTAAAGGGAAAAAACGAGGACCTTCTCCTCTTCCCACAATGGTTTTTCGTATTCCTATCATTTGAGCCACATTCAATTTGTTGTATGAATATGCTTTCAATTTGGACAAGTCTAACATTTTGTCATTTGGAAAAGAGTTAAAAGAAGAAACGTCGGGAAAGAATTGATAGGTGCTCTTGCTGAAAATACATTGCTGAAATAATGTTAAAACGGCGTTAGACACAAAACAGACAAACAAAATTAATTAACTCACTGAATTGATTTTGTATTTAATTGTTACACAAAGTGCATGTGCATCAGCTGACTGCAAAGACCTACATTGTTATTTATTGGAACATTCTGACTTCAAATGCCATTTAACTCCTTACCTGACCCCATGTATAAGGACTCTGAAAAATCAGGTGGCTTTTGGTAACATTGCGAAAAAAGGCGAAAACTTTGGTGAGTGGTAAGCAATATTGCTTGTAGTTCTCCAATCAATGAGCTATCTTCCTTTATCACAGAATACTAAATCCAAAGCAACAAAATCAGCCTCAAGTTCTGACAGATCAACACCAGCAAGAGAATTTCCGCCTAGAAATACACATTCTAAAGCTAGATGTCATAGCTGAGAACCAGTCAAGTGCAACGAAACACACACCAGAACGGAATGCTTCTGGGTCATAGTATCCAAAAGTAGTTCCACTTGAAAATTTGATATGTAGCGCTTCTGCCACATTGTTTTCATGAAAGATGATAGGACAAGCCTAAAATGTGTTTCAGAAGTTGATTCTTCAGAGAATGAATGCATTTTTTGCATTTCTTTCAGCACTATATTTTGTATGAGACCTGGCAAAGAGGCATGATCTATCCCCGCAGTGAGGGCCTGGACTCACAGCGATTTTTAATGGTTGATGCGTTTGAAGAGGACTAGCAAAAAAGTTCACTGCTCATGATGCTATTTTCTACACCTTTTAGTGAAGGACATTGGATATATATTTGGCGGGAAAAAATTGCTAGGCTCCCACTTCGTCAGGGAATCAGCAGCAGCTAGTCGAAGAGAGCAATTTTTACACGATTTTCGATGAGCCAGAAGGAAATGTGTGGGGAGCTGACTTTGGATGGAATGATGATGGAGGATGGAATGATGACTCCTGGGGTATGTTGAAAATGATTTTGTTAGATCACACTTCATGTAAAGGCTCTTCAATGAAAAACTTGTGAAAATTGATGTGACTGTAACAAATTTAATTATTCAGCAAACAATTTGGAGTTTTATCGACCCTAGATAGAAGGATAGAAAACATTGTGGAGAAAAGAAGAAAATGCTGGTAACCAGCATTTTCGTTTTTTGGCACAATCTTTTCTTCCCTTTTCTTCCTTTTCCCTTTCAAACACCACGTTTACTTTGTCGTTTGCAAGTGATCTTGATATTGAAGAGATGTCCATTGTTAGAACTGATTCTTAATTTGCTTAAATGGTTTTGGTCGCTGATGCATCAAAAATATTCTTTTTGAACAGTGGGCATTATAATTTTATGGGATAAAAACAGAAATTAATTTTGTAATAAGTCAATAAATTACCCACCCAGGGTTAGGGTAGGAACAAACCCACAATTGTGAAGCCCGTAAAGCTTAGATACCTTTTAGCTGTAGAAATAATGCTGTATAAGTGCCAGGTATTATTGCACCTGGTGTAACTCTTTACCATACAACACAGTTTTAGACTTGTCCAAATTGAAATCATTCGCATAGACAAATTACATGTGACTCATATAATGGTAAGAAAATGATGATAATGTTAAAGAATTTCCAGAAAGGCAAGGATAGGTACACTGACTGCCTGTTAAATAACTGAAATACAGGTGAAAACGATGTTTTGCACCAAACAAACTTGCAAGTCTTACCGTAAGATGAGCATCACTCGTGTAATCTTCTACCGAATAACCCCTCGTTTTTTTTAGGGTCCATGGCCCCGTTTTATCAAAAACATTGGTTGCACGTAAGATCGTAACTAAAGAAGAGGGTAAATCACAAAATTCTGGTTACCAGCATTTTGTACCTCTCCTGCAGTCTTTTTCACAGCCTAAGTGTCACCTTTAATCATTTCAGCTACATTTTTTAGTTGTCTGCATTAGCTTCTAATACGGACAAATCCGAATTTTTGTCGTCTGGTAAAGAGTTATAGAAATGTCTCAACCTCATGCACAGATTACGAAGTATTTTCATTGATCTGAAACGTATTCATTGTACATACATTTATTTTGTATATATGTTATGACATGGATATTTCATCTTAAAATGATAAAGGAGGTGAATAAAGAATGAATCTGTAATAAATACACCTATATTTATTTCATGCTCTTCGGTAGTTTATCGAGAAATAACGGTGGAATATCGTGCTGGATATTTCATGGCTACGACCAATGAAATTACCGATTTTATTTACCAACTCTTCAATTGAAGGCGGAAACAGTAGTTTCCTAAACAGCGGGTGCCATTCAACTAGATGGAAATATGACGTAATTTACACTACATTTCTCGTGCTTTACGTAATTTATTGCAATGTGTTGTTATCGGAGGGGTATGCCACGGGGAATTACCGAAAACATCTACTGGATTTTGATGTAAGTCTCCCCAAACAGGGGTTAGAAGCATGAAATTAATAGAAAATTTGTTTTTTTTTTTTCGGTGAAAGATCGAAATTTAGTTCATCAAGTGAATATCATGCGCCACTCGTGAAAATATTACCGATGATGTTCACTCGATGACATAAATTTCGATCTTTCACCGAAAAAAAAATCCTTTATATTTTTTTGTTATTTGTTTTATTCAATTCAGCAGAGACTTTGGGGGAATTTAGACATGCTACCGCATGATTACAGATATCAATTTCCAATTTCTTGGTATACTCTAGTTGATATCACGTTCATCTGCGAGGACTGTGATTAAAATTAGACTGCACAAAGCGTAAATTCTCATCTTCTATCTGCACTTCCGATTTCTTTAAGGTGACCTTCACCAACCATTATTAATTTCTTTCTTAGTCAAAGTTTATATTTAAAAAGTGACGCAACTTGTAATTGGCTAATTCATTTGGTTAAGCCAATTAGAAATTGTGTTCTTTCAAATTTGGAAAATTCTTGAGAACAAGATTAAGGCTTAAAGTGGTTTGTGAATATGGACCCTGATTAAAACTTTCATCATATATACACAGACACTCCAGAAAAAGCAGCGTAAACTTAAAAGGTATTTCGGGAGAATCTAAATTGGCGATGGATGAAAACATTGACGAACAAGTCATTCTTCTTTTTAACCTATACGCTGCTAAGCGCGACTCACTGACCATTTGCGGACAGTGAAGATCAAGATCAGACTGCACAGAACGTGCAGTCTGATCTTGGATCTGCACTGTCCGATAAGGAGATAGTTTTCTTCAAAAAAACAACATTATTCGGATTTTTTCTAACGGCTTGAAAGTCTCACTTCACTTTTTTAGAAAGGATAAGGGTTAAATTATCAGTTTAATTCGTACCATTATACCTTCGGTCAACTCACTTTTCTATTAAAAACAATTTCGTTTCTTTTCCTTGAATCACAATTGTTTTGTTAAATTCGAAGCATTTCACTAAGTGCGCTCCTTCGCCGTCGGAACCTTATTTTAAGACCTAGCGATCCCGAAGCAGGCTTCCCAGCACCGCCCCCGAATTTAAATGTTAATGATGTTCCTTTTCCGACCCCAATCGATCCACCAAGAGACCCACCTAAGCCTTTTCCGTTTCGCCACATTCCAGTTCCAGAGAATGAATGGCCGGTTCCAGGCGGACTCCATTTTCCAGTCAGCGAAAATCCGTCCACGCCACTCTTTCCGGTTAGACCCTTTCCACTGAAACTCCACGGGTTCTTTCCACCTGTTAAAGGTCCCAAGTTTAAGTTGATTCTCGGATCTGGTGTAGGGCCACGTTGGTTGGCGTTGGTATATATAATAGCGCAGGAAACCAGTAGCAAAGCTACAGTAAAAACTGATTGCATCTCGTTTCCTGTAAAAGAAACACGTCATTCAATCATAAGCGAGTTGGTTTAAACTTTAACTCTTTACCAAATCAGAACATTTGAGACTATCCTAAATTGAAAGCATATGCAGACGACAAGTTAAATGTGGCTCAAATGATTGTATTTGTCTTTGAAAGGGTAGAAAATGTTGCGGGAAAAGGAGAAAATGCTGGTAACCAGCATTTTCTCCTTTTTCCACATTATTTTCTTCCTTGTTACAATTAGAATAATATAATAATCAATCGATCTAGCCATACTTGATATGTCGTCAGCAAGTTCCTCAAAATTTGGACAAGTCTAGAATGTTGTCTGGTAAAGAGCAAAACAAAGATGATATGTTTTAGGAGGTACTGAGTTACCATCTGACCACGACAGACACAAGTTGTTTGAACTCGTTCACACAAAATTTCTTCATTCGATCCCTTTATTTAACCGATGGCGAACCATACAAAGGTGCCACATAAGGAAAAATATCCTTTAATATTTTTCCTTACATTAGAACTCATATTGATAGATCTAATAATAGTAGTAATAACTCGACTGGGAACATTATCGATAATAACAATTTTTGTCGGATTAGAAATGATATCTATTAGAACAATAATTACCAAATAAGGAATGATAATGAATATGACAATTTTCTAGATAAGGAATAATATTGCTGACAATAATTTTTGCCAGGCTAGAAATTATATTGACCGGACGATGATTACCGGATAAGAAATGATATTGGAAATGAAAATTTTCCACAGCAAATGGTATTGATGATATTAAATTTTGTTAAACTAGATGTGATATAGATTGGACAGTAACTACCAGATTAGGAATAATATTGAACATGATAATTTTCCAAATTTAGTAATAATTTTGACGATGATGATATATATATACGACTAGAAATGACATCAGCTAAAAATAATTTTCAGATTACTAATAATTAAAAAAAAAAAAGGAAATATTTTCCAGATCAGAATCAGTACTGATTAATATATTCACATTAGAACTTGTATGTACGATGTTTAACATGATATTGGTAAGTATTACCAGGTTAAAATTTTGTTTAAAATTGTAAATATTTCTGGGTTGGAAATGATATTGATGATAATGAAAATATCAACTGTTTTGTAGCGATATCCAAAGTGATATTTAAAATTGTAAATATTTAGAGCTTGGAAATAATGAAAATATTACCTGTTTTGTAGCAATATCCAAAATGAATCAGCTGACAAAATACAACGACAGACTGTTGTATTTTCCACTAAACTATTTAATATTTGCACTGTAATACCTTTATATAGACAAGGTCATTAACTCTGAAAATTAATTAACCTTTTACAAACGTTAATTATCACAAAAAGAGTTTATCAGGGTTATTGGCACTGTAGGATAATTATATGCCATAATGCATCTTAAAAGACGCGGACAGTGTAGTTTAAGATCAGACTGAACGTATGTTCAGTCTGATCTTAGTCTACACTCTCCGCTAAATTCATGTTAAGTTATGTTAGGCAAGATAAGGGTTGAGATCCGGTTTACGTTAGCATTGATGAATGACATAAGGATGCGAAATTTACAATGAAATTTACATGGACAATAAATCTTTGTTTTTTACATAAACCGCAACTTTCAAATTGCATTCCCAGTACGCAAAACACTTTTTTAATACTTATCTTGGCCTGACTATAACCCTTAGGCTACAAGGAGCGGTCAAGTTGTGACTTACCATTTTTACCCCCTTACATTTCCGTAACATTTCCGGTGAAACTTTTTACATTACGAACATGATTTTTTATGGTACTACGACCTTAATGAGTACAGAATAGAATTAAATAATTATTTCAAACCTCTTTTCCTGTATGTTCAACTTATCGACCTCCCAACGAGTGTGAAGTTTCTTTTTTGACTTAGTATATATAATTTTTCCAGCCAATGATAAAAAAGCAACGCCCTGTGACTAGTGGGTTTGACGCATCTGCGAAAAGGTATCCACCCATGTCAGCCTGCGCAGTCTGCGCAGGCTGACATGGGTGGATACCTTTTGCTATTTGTAAGTCTTCTGCAAGTCAAAGGGTTGTTCTACCTCATTATTTATTTGGTTGTTGGGTAAATTGGATTTTATGAGTCCTAACTACAAGATCACTTGCTCGGTATAATACATCACGTAGACGCATTAAACCCCCTTTTGCCAGAGCATGACTCAAATACATGTATTCTGTTTGCCGGATCAATGGATCGGATAGCGTAGAACAAGATCAGACTATACCTTTAGTGCAGTCTGATACCGATGGAAATCGTCAACTAAAAAACATGGAGTTGTTCCTAACTGGTTGATCACAAAGAGTGATAAGTAGTGTCAATGAAATGAAGGCTTGGCCAATCCGAAACGGATCGCGACTTGAAAACTTGATTAGTAATCATTTCACGCAAAATAAAGTACACTGCAGTGTTGATCAAAGATGAGACTGACTTTCCTAAGCAGTCTGATCCTGATCCACTCTGTCTACAAAATCAACTAAAGCTAGGCTCAGCGCTTTTATGAGATCATCTTCGATATGTCTATGGTAGCTTTTCAGGTGACACGTTTCCTGCTTTACATATTTTTTACCGCGTTAGATGTGACGTCATACTAATAAAGTATAACATCCATAATAATTTACATATCACACGGACGCAACAGGATAAAAAAAGGTATTCCCCGTTGTTGAAAAATTTACCTCCTGACACGCTTGGCTATTTGAGGGTTGATCATAATACTGCTTAGAGTGATGTAGATTAACATCAGATTGCCTTTTGATGACAGTGCAGATCGAGATCAGACTGCAGAGAACTACTTTTTAATGGATTCACACCGTCCAGTATTTTGTAAAATATTCTAGCAAAAACACAGAAGACTTTGCAATGTTGGTGTTTCTTGATGAAGATTTTTTTATTATGCACTGTCCTTTCCTACAGAAATCAGAGGCTTTCTTGTTTTTTTAGCTCACCGGAGCACGAAGTGCTCAAGGTGAGCTTTTGTGATCGCCTTGTGTCCGTCGGACGCCGTGCGTCGTCAACTTTTACCTTGTGTACGCTCTAGAGGCCACATTTTCAGTCCGATACTCATGAAACTTAGTCAGAATGTTTGTCTTGATGATATCTCGGACGAGTTCGAAAATGGGTCGTGCCCGGTCAAAACTAGGTCACTACATCAAATCTTAGAAAAACCATATGTACGCTCTAGAGGCCACATTTTCAGTCCGATACTCATGCAACTTGGTCAGAATGTTTGCCTTGATGATATCTCGAAGAAGTTCGAACATTGGTCAATGTTTGTCTTGATGTTATCTCGGCTGAGTTTGAAAATGGGTCATGTTGGGTCAAAAACTAAGTCACTAGGTCAAATCTTTGAAAAACATTGTGTATGCTGTAGAGACCATATTTTCAGTCCAAAACTGTTGAAAGTTGGTCAGAATGTTTGTGTTGATGATATCTCGGACAAGTTGGAAAATGGGTCATGTCGGGTCAAAAACTAGGTCACTAGGTCAAATTTTAGTAAAACTTTGTGTACGCTCTAGAGGCCATTTTTTCGGTCCAAAACTCTTGAAAGTTGGTCAGAATGTTTGTCTTGATGATATCTTGGATTGCTTTGAAAATGGTTCATGTCGGATCAAAAACTAGGTCACTAGGTGAAATCTTTTAAAAACCTTGTGTACGCTCTACAGGCCACATTTTTGGTCCTAAACACTTGAAAGTTGGTCAGAATGTTTGTCTTGAGGATATCTCATACAAATTCGAAAATGGTTCATGTTTGGTCAAAAACTAGGTCCCTAGGTCAAATCTAAAAGAACCATGTGAACGCTCTAGAGGCCATATTTTTCAGTTCAATACTCATGAAACTTGGTCAGAATGTGTGTCTTGATGATTTCTTGGACGAGTTTGCAAATTGGTCATGACGGTCAAAAACTAGGTCACTGTTCAAATCATACAAAAACCTTGTTTACCCTCTAGAGGCCACATTTTCAGTCAAATACTCATGAAAGTTGGTCAGAATGTTTTTCATAATGATATCTTGAATGACTTTGAAAATGGATCACATGGGGTCAAAAACTGGGTCACCAGGTCAAATCTTTAAAATAGCTCATGTAGCTTTAGAGTCATCATTTTCTGTCCAGTATTTATGAAAATTAGTCGGAATGTTTGTCTTGATGATCAATATGATGAAATTGAAAATAGGTCGCATTGGGTAAAAAACTAGGTCCCCATGTCAAATCTTGGAAAAACCTTGTGTACACTCTAGAGGCCACATTTTCTGTCCAATACTTATGAAAGGCGGTCAGAATCTTTGTTTTGACAATATCTACAATGGGAAAATGGGCTATGTTTGGCTAAAAAGTAGGTCACTGAGAGAAATTCTAGAAAAAGCTTGTGTACAAGCTAGAGGCCAAATTTTCAGTCCAATAAGTATAAAAGCTTGATAGAATGTTTGTCATAATATTTCGAAAGAGATTGAAAATGGGTCATGTTTGGTCAAAAGACTCAGGTGAGCGACTACAGGGCCATCATGGCCCTCTTTTTTTTTTTTTTTTTTTTAAATGCCGCTTTCAACAATCTTTCATCTGAAAGAGTCAAGAAATCGTGCGGATACGGCGTTAAGTAAAAATGGCACGGATAAGAAACATAAAACTTATTTAAGAGCCTTGCTCTGAGGTTAAATGCATCTCCGAGCGAGTCATCACATGGTTATGGGTACATAAAATCCATATTCTAACATGACACGTGAATTACGCTTTATAAAATCTACGTTATTCTATGTAGAGTGACGTCATTCTATATAGAGTGACGTCATTCAGTATAAAGTAAGTAAGTAAGTTATTCAATGGAATATAATCTGCATCCGCGTTTTTACTGTAAGTATGAACTTGTTTTCCTTTGATTAAGAGTTGGTCATGTAAGAATCGAATATCGCCCTCGTGGATTATTTATTGTGCCTCATAACTCACAACTGTGGTTTATTGAACGAAAAACCACGATAGAAAGAAGATTATTTCTTAATTATTCTATGTAGAGTGACGTCATTCTATATAGAGTGACGCCATTCTGTATAAAGTAAGTAAGTAAGTAAGTTATTCAATGGAATATAATCTGCATCCGCGTTTTTACTGTAAGTATGAACTTGTTTTCCTTTTATTAAGAGTTGGTCATGTTAGAATTGAAATAATCTTCTTTTTATCGTGGTTTATCGCTCAATAAACCACGTTGTGAGTTACGAGGCGCAGTGAATAAAACCACTCGGGCTATCGCCCTCGTGGATTATTTATCGTGCCTCATAACTCACAACTGTGGTTTATTGAACGAAAAACCACGATAGAAAGAAGATTATTTCTTAATTATTCTATGTAGAGTGACGTCATTCTATATAGAGTGGCGCCATTCTGTATAAAGTAAGTAAGCAAGTTATTCAATGGAATATAATCTGCATCCGGGTTTTTACTCTAAGTATGAACTTGTTTTCCTTTTATTAAGAGTTGGTCATGTTAGAATTGAAAAAATCTTCTTTCTATCGTGGTTTATCGCTCAATAAACCACGTTGAGAGTTATGAGGTGCAATGAATAAAAACCACTCGGGCTATCGCCCTCGTGGATTATTTATCGTGCCTCATAACTCACAGCTGTGGTTTATTGAACGATAAACCACGATAGAAAGAAGATTATTTTTCAAATATTTAACAATTGACTGAATCATGAATGTGGTAGACCGGTCCTTTGACAAGCCGAAAACTGACCAATAGCAAAAATGTTTCGACCCAAAGTCAGCCTGCGGGGACAGCGCAGGCTGACCTGGGTCGATATTTTTTGCAGATGCATTAAGCCCACTTTTCACAGAGCAGAGCTCATATATAGACTTATTTGGGAAAAAAAATGGTGTTTTTTTTTTTAATTACATGTAGATCTACATGTATATAGAAATCATGAAGTCTTTCAGCTCCAAATATCTAAACTCGGTCTCTTTCGAGCCACCATCAACTGAAACTTTAAAAAGATTTTTGACACATGAACTTCACTATACAAGCGATCTAAAATCAGACGGCAGGTTCTGTGCTGTCTGATCTTGATCTATGCCATCCGAGAATTCCGATGTTTTCAACCATGTAAACGATTGAAGAGGTGACATGTCATCGCTCCTTTTTTTTTCGACTGTAACAGTTCTGTATTTGTGTATAAAAAAAAAAACAACTTGAATTTGAGACATACTCTGGCATAAGGGGGTTTAATGAATCTCCATGATGCAAAATATCAAGCAAGTCATCACATAATCATGGATCTATAAAGTCTATTTTGTATAACAACCGATTAATTCATGAGGTACATTAATTTTGTCCTTTTACATGCAGAAAATTGGCTAATAGCAAAAAGGTTCGGACCAGGTCAGCCTGCGCGGACTGCGCAGGCTGACCTGAGTCGATACTTTTTGCAAATGCATTAAACCCCCTTTTCATAGAGCATAACTTATTTGTATGATGTTATGTTGAATGGCAGAATCGATGAATGGGGTAAATAAAAATCAATATTATCGATCTATAAACATCAATTCGTAAAATCTTTATGAACCCTTACAGTAATGACACTTTCACCACTATAGGTGAAAACAAGGGCTGTTGCGGAAGGTATAGATCAAAATCAGACTGCACAGAACGTGCAGTCTGATCTTGGATCTATACCTTGCGCTTGCATTGTCAAGCCTATTAAATAATAGTTTGTCATTTATTCAATGGATTGTATTTTTAACCGTCGAAAGTATTATAAATGAAAACCGTGTGATCAGAATTTATATATTGTGCCTATGAAAGACTTAATAGATAGTATAAAATCAAATTTTAAACTGGAATAAAAAGCTCGAAAATTGTAATTTCGAACTTGTTATTATTATCATTATTAATTTTTTAATAAAATATCTCACAATATATCAGACATCGAAGGTGTGGATAGTAGATCAGACTGCAAGATCTGTGAAGTTTGATCTTAAACAATTCTTTTTTTTTTTTTCTACGAAAACGTCCCAAATTGTCCTATCCATTGATGGAGTGTCACTTTGGTTGCTGAGTGAAACTCTAGTCGCTGTTTGTGGACGGTGTAGATCAAGATCAGACTGCACGGAGTCTGATCTTGGATCTACAGTGTCCGATACGCTGATATTTTCCGACAAATAGAACTTTGAATAAGCAATCATTTGCTTTTTTTTGTAGTGTTCAGAAAATTCATTTGATCTTTTTAGCAGAAGGGTTGTTAAATACCCCCGTTCGTAATACTGTCGTTTATTCAAGTTCGTCCACTTGAAAATTACGCCCTAAACCGATCAAAACTGATATTGTACAGGTTTTGAAAATCGAAATTCCAGGGTCCTCTTATTTTTAAATATGGGGGAATAGGCATACATATTATGTGTTTTATTTTCGGGGTGAAAAATGTTATGAGAATCACGAGACATATTGAGTCTCCAAAGACAGAGAAATAGAATAGAATGTCCTATTAAATTTATGAAAGAGAAAATCTTTGGGAGAAAGAATTGGAAATTAAAAGACGGAAAAGTGGAGATGACAGCTACTATGACTTGCCAACTTTTAATTCTTCTGTTTGTTTTATGTGGAATACAACTTCATGTACAAGGTAGGACGTTTTGATCATTGGTTTTAAGGACAAAATCTCAGTAAATGCTTTTGGGAAGTTGACTGATCACATTGATGCCAAACACAAACTTTTTGGAACTGAAATGACCTATAGTGTTCTATAGTGTGTTCTATAATTACCCTATGTTCTATAGTTACTCTATGCCCATCCTTCCTTCCTTCTTCCGTCCCTCCCTGTCTCCCTCTCTCTCCCCCTTCCCTTCCCCCACTTTCTTCCTTCCTTCCTCACTTCCTTCCTTCCTTCCTTCCTTTTGTTTCCACATTTCCAATCTTCTTTCCCTCCTTTTGTTTCCACCTTTCTTATCTTCTTTTTTTTCAATTACTCGGACTATTTGGTTTCTGTTGCTGTTTATTCAGAGTATTGTTGAGAAACGGAAGAAAACACTTTCAAATAAAGTTTGTTAAAAATGTATTAAAATTCGTATATATGAAATTACCTAAAGTTTCTCTTCATTCAGCTGCTATTTTACACGTAATACTTATTTAATACAAATTTATAAACAAAGGTTAGGCCTTAGACGATTTAATACTGAAGAAAGAGCAATCACTAGATAGTAGAAGAAGAGAATCAAAGCACTGAAAGCAATGCTAAGTTTGGTGCTTTTAATACAACTCATGTGCTGCATTATATGGCAAGTATTGACTTTGCGATGTTAGGTACCGCAGAACTTTTTTTAAAAGCTTGATTTCCCAATGGTAAATCTGAGTTAGGATGCTTTGCACCTAGCTCGAAAACTAAATATCTTTTAACTCTTTTGCCTGACGACGAAATTTAGACATGTCCAAAATCAAAGCGTTCGCAAACGTTATATCAAATATGGCTCAAATGACAGGATTTGTCTTTCATAGTACAGAAAACATTATGGAAAAAGGACAAAACTCTGGTCACAGAATCAACATTTTCCCCTTTTCCCACAATGATTTTGAAATTCGTCCACAGGGTGTTAAAACATGGAGATTTGGGTAAAGACTTACACCCTTACCACACCATTCCGAGTTTCCGAGTTTAAACGACCCGGAGAAAGAGACAATTTGAAACATTTGGAAAAATGGTGAAATTTTGCTGATAACCATCATTTTCTCGGTTACTCGCAGTGTTGTCTTCGTTTTCTAAAGCAAATCCCATCATTTTAGCAGTACTTAATATGTCGTCTGCAAATAATTTCCATTTGGAATAGTCTAAAATTTGTCGTCAGGTAAAGAGTGAAGTCAAGGCTGCTTTGAACAAGTACATTCTAACTTAAACTCCCCGTTTTGTGCAGTCTGACATTGGACATACAATATCTGCAAAAATAACTGACGTGCAGTCAGCCATGATCTACGCGATTCATTTTTTCATACAGCTGCAGCTCCAGTGTTTAACAGCGGTCTACCGACCACTTACACCATACCGGATTCTACCGGAACAATTGTAAGCGTTGCAGTGGTTGTTGCTACAGATGCAGACGGTGACGCTATTAGGTTATACATGGCCTTCAATCCGTACTTTGTTTTTGTAGATAATTCTGATGGAACAGGTAGTATATTTATTCAATTATTGAGTTATTCATTTTGCCAAGTATATCATTAGTTGCTTTATGCTTTTCAACCGTCCTACACAAATGAAACTCAAGAAAATGCAAGCAAAATGGCCGAATACTTGGAAGCTCTGCCCATGCTTAAGTTACAGGTTTCGTCTTTGATGTATCCCTGGCTACGTCCTTATATGGGCATGCCTTAGTACGTCCCTTTTTCCTGAATCTACATAAATAAAGGGCTAGCTACACCTATGAATGTGAATGGTATAAGGACCAGGAAGTCGCAGCAAATAATAATTGATACAATTCAGACGACATCGGCGAAGAAGCCTATAGCTTGGGCTCTAAATGCAGTAAAACAGACGGAGTCAGCCGACATTTCAATATATTTGAGCCATGCTCTGGGAAAAGGGTGTTTAATACATAGAGGATATTTGTTTTTTACGGTGAAAGATCGAAATTTGTTTCATCGAGTGAACATCATCGGTAATATTTTCACGAGTGGCGCAGCCACGAGTGAAAATATTACCGATGATGTTCACGAGATGAAATAGATTTTTATCTTTCACCGAAAAAAACAAATACTCTATTGATTTCATGCTTTTAACCCTTTCTGGGGGGAACTTAATCAAAATCCAGTACAGTTCTTTTCGGTTATTCCCCGTGGCGTACCCCCTCTGCGTAGCAACGCATTACAATATTACGTCAAGCGCGAGAAATGTAAGGTAAATTACGTCATATTTCCATCTGGTTGTGAGGCGCGGGAACAACTGTTTTCGCCTTCAATTGAAGAGTTAGAGTATAAAAATCGATATTTTCACTGGTCGTAACTATGAAATATCGAAAAATATTTCACCGATTATTTCTCGATAACCTACCGGGAGCATGAAATAAATCTCCGTTATCAAATCCGCATTATACCAAGCAAATCGTTACATAATTGTGGATCCATAAAAAACCATTTTGTCAGACAACCGACTGGATCAGGAGGTGGTATGGTATTTGGACATGCAAAAGATCCTCAAATAGCAAAAAATTTCGACTCATGTCAGTCTGTGCGGACTGCGCAGGCTGACATGATTATAACTTTTTGCAAATTCGTTAAACCCCTTTTCACAGCATAACTCACTTAATATGGAACCGCGCAGGTTGGCATGATTGGAAACTTTTAGCAAATGCACATGCATTAAACCCCTTTTCACAACATGGCTCACATGTTATAGTCTCAGTACATATACTTAGACAGGCACAGCAACACTTCGCGTAGTCAATCTCATTTGCATTTATTAAAGGGAGTTAATTATGCTTATATATAACAATAGGCCTTCCTCTTACAGCTTGAACTACTTTCAGGTGAAGTATTTACTGATCCTCTTACATCTGTCCTTGAGATCTCTGATACTACAGAAACCTTGACCTTCACGGCCATCGATAGCACGTATGCCGACGCCAGTACAACTTATAGCGTTACAGTAACAAATGAAGTAAGTAAAGTATGATGTTTTTATCTTTTAAAGATAACGGTTTTATCTTTTTAACCTTTAGGCTGCATATCGTGAATCAGTGCCCGTTGGCGGACAGTGTAGATCAAGATCATACTGAGCAGAATGCACAGTCTGATCTTAGATCTACACTGTCCGACATGATGTTGTAGTTATCCCTGGCAAAAGGAACACTGAAAGATGAGTATTTGGATTCTTTTTTCAGTAATGGCTGGTAATTGTGCTTTAATTCATTAAGCAGTCATTAATTGTTTGATTAATCAGGGTCCGTATTCATCGAAATAATGAAATAATGATGAAAACGGAGTTAAACATTATTTAAACAGTTTGATAAAGTCCTCAATAATGCGCCTAAATAATTGCGGAAAAATGTATATAATAGCTTATCACTTTTATCTTGCTACCCTTTCAGGCTCCTACTTTGTCAGGGCTTCCGACGTCAGCGCAGCTCAGCGAGGATACCATACTGGAAACCCTGGTGTACGTGATTACATGCACGGATCCTTCAGATGACGTTTCCAGTAGTCTTGTTAGCGTTACGCCGTCAAATTCGCCGTCGCAAGAACTGTTTTTCGTGCAGAAGATACCTACAAATACTAGTAAGAAAGCATATAGATACTGTGTGTTTAACATGTCTAGTTTCATGACGACAAGAAAGATGGAAACCAGCTTACCAAACGACAAAATCTTAGACTTGTCCATATTGAAAGCATTCCCATACGACAAATTAAATCGAAATTTGCATTGAACGGGATTCTGGAAAAAAAGGAAAGAACTGGCTGATTACAATGGTTTAAAAGGAAAGTATTTGTAATAGAATGTTATAAATCTAATGGAGAAGTTTAAGGTAAGCAAAACCAAAAAGTTAACCCATAGATCTAATTACATTGTACATCTGCAGCCCAAAATACTTATTTTTTAATGCCAGGCTACGGTGTGTATTCGAGGTCACAGTCCGACGGTTCCCAAGGACGTTTCAGCTATAACTCACAGCGTGATTACGTCATAGACGTCGAATGCACAGATGAGAAAGATGCTGTGACGGGAAGTCTAACTGTAAATCTACAACAAAATCAAGCGCCTGTTATCACGACTCCGAGTAGTAAGTCACCCATCCATCTAGATGGTCTATAGACTTGATCCTACCTTTTGCGAAAGAAGCCTGTTTCTTTACGTCCCCGTGGAGGGGCGCTTTTGAAAATGTCGGAGGGAACAAGACAATGCCGGTAATCAGCATTTTGTTATTTTCCTGCCATGTTTTCTACGCTTTCAAATACAAATCCCATCATTTGAGTCACAATGATCTGCAAATACCTAAGATACCGGCAAGTCTAAATTTAAGTCATATTGTATATTAGAAAATTACGACTGTTGTGTCATCGCAGCAGGAGCGGTGATTTTTGTTGGGTATCATGCCAGTGTTTCTCCCGACGGTTGTTTATCATTTTTGTTTAACTCTTTCAGCGACAAATAAATAAACTCGACCTCTTTCAACGGCTAAATATACAATCCATTGAAACTTACAAAGATTTTAATTGTATAGGCTTGACTACACAAGCGGACGGTATAGATCAAAGATCAGACTGCACGTTCTGTGCAGTCTGATCTTGATCTATGCAGTCCGCAAAAGTCACTGTTTTCACCCATGGCGCTGAAAGGGTTGAGGGTCAATGTTTACACAAAAGCTCACACAACTCCAGGTAGGAAATAGCTGGCCAAAGTTTGTTATATTTCATTTCGAATTTCACGTCGCCATGTGCGCTCCCTTTTCAGTTTGCGACAGATGGACAAAAAATAGGTTGATATGATGATAAAAAATAATTATGTAGGCCTGCAAAGATCTTCCGAAACTATATTTAAACCTGTATTCAGAGACCACAAAGTGGAAGAAAAAAAAAAGGTCACTTACAGTTGGTGGTCTTTGGTCGATTACAATAAGTGACCTTTAATCAATTATAATATTATAAGTGGTCTCTTGGTCGCTTACAGTATGTGGTCTTTGGTTGATTTCAGTAGGTGGTCTTTGGTCGATTACAGTGGGTGATCTTTGGTTGATTACAGTAGGTGATCTTTTATCGATTATGATATTATAAGTGATCTTTTGGTCGTTTACAGTAGGTGGTCTTTGGTCGATTCCAGTAGATGGTCTTTTACTACAATTTCAATTCAGTTGATTTAACGTTTACCAAACGACAATATTTTAGACTCGTCCAAATTAAAAACATTTGCACAGAACAAAATAAACGTGACTCAAAAAAATGGAATTTTTCTGTGATAGAGTAGAAAAACTGTGTAAAAAGGAGAAAATGCAGGTTACCAGCATTTTCTCTTTTTTCCTCACTGCTTTCAAAAGCCCTTTTTCCATGGGGTCGTTAAAAGGTTAGGATTGTGCGGTACAGAGTATAAAACTTACACAGAATCAATTGAGTGGTCTCTAAACTTTTTACCAAACGACGAAATAGCCTGGTCCGAATGAAAAGCATTTGCAAATGAAAAATCAGATGTTACTCAATTAATAAAATTTGTCTTCCCAAAAGGTAGAAAACATTGTGGGATAGGGAAAAAAACCTGGCTACCTGCATTTTCTCCTTTACCCACAATGTTTTCTAAAGTCTTCTTCCTAACGGTCTTTAAAAGGCGAGATTGTTTGGTAAAGGGTAAAAGCAGTAGGTTCTTCAATACAGCTGATATCTCAGAGAAGTTGAACTCTACTTGAAAAAATGTCCCATGTGTTATTTTACAATTTCGGGAGCAATGTATATCTTTAGTTTGGATTATGATCACTCGTTTTTCTCGATTAAGGCCGTTGTCCGAAATTTTGAAAACAATAAAAAAAGTTTACTATTCTTCCCTTCCAAAATATTTCCCACTCACGGCGATATTTCTGCTAAACGGTTCTATCGTCTGTTATGTAGTTCCTTTCAAATCTTTGTTTTGCTGTTTTCCTTTTTAAAAGAGGTCAGGTTTGTGTAAGGATATTTCTTACGCACCGATATCTTAAAATGAACTATCTTTTTCGAAAAAAGAATGATTTCTCGGCACCTGCTCAAAATACAGTGAAAAGTCATGCCACATGTTTATTGTGTCATTTGTAAAACTCTGATCAGGTTATTAAAAAAATGGAGTAACCTATTCCATATCAAATTGGTGATTTTGCAGTGGCGGCTTTCAAATTTTGGTAGGTGTAGAATTGATAATAAATTTTATTTATATCTACCAATTAGCGAGTGCAACACAAACTGTGTTGTCAACAGTGGTAGCCGGTGATGTTGTTTATACAGTGACAGCCACAGATGCCGAAAGCGATACAATCAGCTTTACTTACAGCAGTGATCCAACTGGAGCGCCTTTCAGTGTCTTAGCGTGTAGGTATAACACTCTTAATAATGGCGTGTAGGTATAATGCCCTTATCCACACGAAATACTTAAAACATGTATGTACGCATTTCAAACCGAACTACATCTGTAAACATGACTCCTTTCCATTACGTAGTCGTAACTTTTGACTCTGTAAATGTTATGTAATATTTATATGTTGTATCTGGGGTCATCTGTCTAAGTACTTGAAAAGGCTAGCTCTATCTAGGTCCAAGTCTATGTCTAGTAAATAGGATAAATAAAACAGGGTTTTTTGGTCCGTCGCCAACTACCGGTGATATCATATTTGGGGCCAAAGATATTAACGCAAAACTATGTTAATTCGCAAACAGTGGCTTCTGCGGATGGCATACATCCAAGATCTTGGATCTATACCACCCGTTTGTTCAGCCAAAGCTATATGATAAAAGTCTCTAAATTTCAGCCGTCGAAAGATGTCTGATTTATATATTTGCGCTGAAAGAGTTAAACAGTACTTCAGCACAAACAAGTGAATTATGCAGAATTTTAGACTTTATTCCACTACATTATATTATATTAAGTTTTCGTCTTTCAGCCTAAAAACTTTTTTAAAAAATGAGATCAAAATTCTAAGAGTACTGGTGAAGGTAACCAAATTGGTAACGAAGAGTGTAGATTCAAAACTTGTCTAAGCAGTCTGGTCTTGCATGTTGACGATCTGCAAAAGTCCAAGTATTGCCCAGTATCTGCTAACGGATAAACGTCGTACAACTTCCGGCTCAAAAGTAATCAAAGATAGATCTACATAAGCCTTTTGTCATACAGTTTTCAAAAATATCTTAGATGATACTCGTATAGAGGAAAATGTGTAGCCGTCTGCTTTTTTTTTTCCATTTTCAGCGGGGGCTGTTCAGTCCACTTCTGATTTGGCCTCTGTAACGGCATCCACCTCGTACACGTTGACAATTACTCCAGCAGATGAGAAAAACAACGGCACGTCCGTAACACTAACGTTGGTGATTTCAGGTAGGCTTGTATTTCTACACTCACTAGAGAATAGGTTTTGTTATGGACGTTAGTCTGCTTGTTTTACCTCACTGCATATCTGTCTTCCAACCACCTATTTCTTTGTCCATCTCTCTGTCTTTGTCTGTCTGCCTCTTAATGTCATTGTCATCGGTACTAACTCCCTCTGTCTCTCTGTCTCTCTCTGTCCCTCTCTCATTTGTAAGGATTTAACTTTAATTTCAATGAAAAGTCCCCTTGGCGACTCTGTTGCAGCAATACTACTCAAGCCATTCTGCACAGTGGCAACAGGAGCTAATCCTTTTAGATAAAAGCTTTCATATCTGAGGAAGGATTTTGAATTCCTTTCACAGAATATACCGTTCTAGATTCTTCACAATACTACTATTACATTTCTGCTGTACAAGATGGCTGCCAGCTCTAAAATAGAAAGAAACATAAGGTCACCACGGCTCTCTTGCTATGATAATCATAACGCAGCCGCCATTTACAGCTTGCGAGCAATCGTTAAATGTCTGTTTATGTAAACACTGAACTTTGTTTTCTCGCTGCCAACAGGTGCTAACAATGCCCCGACGTTTACAAACTTGAATAACACGGTGACAGTAGACGAGAACACTGCGAACGCCACGTCCATATTTCAAGTGTTAACGTCTGATCTTGACGGCGATTCATTGACGTTTTTGATGACGTCAAATCCTGCGACTGGGACGTCACTATTTGCCTTAAATGGAAGTGAGCCAATTACCTTTTTTTTCCCTTTGTGAAATTAATGTTGTGCAGCATTTTTTTTTTTTTTCTTCCTTTATTATGCACTGATAGAGCGTGTTATATGGACACAGTGTGTCATGGAGATCGATTTTATGGCTTTGTTTCACCCGACCAATGTAGATTAACCCGTTACCAAACATTCCCTAATGTTGAAAGTCTTTCAGAAAAAGGACTGTTGAAAACATTTTAGGAAAATGAGGAATGACGGTTACTAGCATTTTCTAGTTTTTCCCACAATATTTTTAATGTCTTCTCATGCTCGTTAAAAACTAAAGACTGTTTGATAAAGTTAAATTATGATACTGATGTTAATGGCAAACTTCACATTTTTCCCACTCAAAATGTTGAAAGAAAAAACAGCATGTTTTTCTTGGAAACGGGTCGCATGATCAGAATCCGAATTATGGAAAACTAGCTAGTACGGCAGTAATAGAATACTGTACCTCTGTTTAAGGTGACGTCATCACTATCTCAGACCTGAATTACGAAACGCTAGCGGATACAGTATACGAGTTGGCTATATATGCATCAGACAGTCTGGACACCGCCACCGCAACATTGACGGTGTCTTTAATTGATGTCAATGAAAACCTGGTATGGACAGCCTCAACTTACAGAGCGGATATTGCGGAGGGATCTGTAAGTGGAGCGCGTTAGTAACGTCGTTACCGTCGCCAAAAAGAGTCACCAACGGCACTATTGTTCTTAATCTAAAATCGAAGACTCACCATCCGAATGGCTGAAAACTTTCGTCTCGGTATATCAAATCTGCAGTCTTCGTGATAAGACTAAAAGTAGGGTGCGAAATGGTTACTTGATATTTTACCTGAACGAAATCTATAAACCTTCCCATTTTTTTAAATATGGTTAGCCGCCGAGCTCAGTCGATAAGGTACATGGCTTCATAACAGGGGGTTGCTGGGCCAATTTCTATTCCGAAACTTTGACGATTGTTACTGTGACAAGATTCATTCTCCTGTCATCGATGATCATTGTTTCGATGATGTTTAAAGACGGGTTCGATATAGACCAACTGTTCTATGTTCGTTAACGAATTCAACGGCACGATAATATCTCATATTTTAAAATAATAGTATCATCATTATTATTATCATTATTATTATTATAATTATATTTTTACTATCATCATCATCATCATCATTGTCATTATCATTATACTAGTAATTATCGTCATCACATTTTTATCATTTGGTCTTTTGTTTATTCTTTATCCCTTATTTAAAAACCTAATTTTCCAGGCTGTAGGGACCACACTAACCAGTCATACACTGAATGTAACAGACCCTGACACAGGAGATACGTTGACCTGCGAAATGTCATGTGTTCTCTCAGGGTAAGCTCGTGACCACTGATCTCTGGCTTCATCTCTTTTTACACGATTCGTTGAAAATAGAGCCAAACCAACGATTGCGATGGAATCAAAGACACTTGCTTCAGAGTGTAAAGAAGCCAATCAGAAGCAATGGTTGCTGTTCCAGCCAATCACAGATAGCATTTGCGCGCGTTTACATAGTTGATGTTAAGAGCTGTGCAGATTCTGCGCACGCAAAATTCAAAAAAAAAAAACAAGGTGCCTAAAGTCCCCCCCCCCCTCCCAGCCGAACAAAATAACGCAGCGTGCTTAAAACTCTACCTTAAAAAATTATCAGTTTCAGAGATGTCCGATTTCTTTTCGATGATTTTGTAAGATACAAATTGATTCAGGACTAACTACTCAGTAGTAGGTTACTGTTGATTCGTTGCAATGTAAACATGGCAGTTTGTCCTGCACTTCCGGTTGAAAATCAAAGGACCTAAATTGTTTTTATAAACGTTGCCAAGGCATACGCGACCCCCCCCCTCCATGTAGCAGTTTAGATTAGACTGTACGTACGATTGTGCATAGGCTATTTTGTGGTCTGAATTTGATCTACATGTATACTGTCTGCTAAAGTAGTTCATGATGCTGAAGGCTAAAATAAAAATAATCTTTCCCGTTACTCGTACAGGTATTTCAGTATATCGACGAGCTGCGTCATTACTGTGATATCGGTGTACAGTCTGGACGCTGGTTTACCTAGCAACGTCACGTGCGCTGTAAACGGAACTGACAGCGGAGGGAATCTTGCAAATACGACACTTATTATAGACATTGGTATGTAATAGTTTAATTTGTAGACATCCTGCTTATCGAATTCAGACCTAATGAATATCCCTTGAAGCGTCAGCTGGAAAATTAACATTAGTGTTTTTGTTGGGACTTGGTACTGTTAAATTCATACAACCGATATTTCTAGCCTTCTTATAGACGGAGACAATCATATTTACCATCCCCTCTGGAGGGTTTTCCTAGCTGTCCATCCAAATTCTGTCTTTCCAGTTGATACAGATTGAAAGACAACATCAGTCAATAGGAAGTTAGTCATGTAACGGGACCAGACCCCTGACTCACAGAGCAATGTATTATTCTTTTCTCAAAGCGTTTCATATTATTCTTCTAATTAGTGGGACGATACTACAACTTGAGGAAAAAAACTTGAATAAACTACGAGTGAAATGAGTTTGAAAATAATGGCATGAACTATTCATTCCATACTTGGAAAACTTAGACACCTTCTAACTAGCTAAACCAAACGGTTTAGCCAATCAGAAGTTGTTTACTTGCAAATTCTGGAAATCTTGAGAATAAGAGATTAAGCCCAAGAACGTTCTTAAGAATGGTTGGTGATTACGGACCCTGAAGTTAGATGCTAGGCTAAGCTTTCATTTTCTTCACGTTTCGTTTCAGTTGACACCAATAACTACACGCCCACATTTGCAGTAACTACCTATGTCTTCTCGGTGTCCGGATACGAAGCTCTCAACACGACACTCGGTACGGTGTCTGCCACAGACAGTGATGCTGGAACGTTTGGCGAGTTCTCCTATTCTTTAAACCAGTCTGCTTTTACTGAAACAGTTTTCAGTGTATGTAAATTACTGACAAAATAGACTCAATAGTGATCAAAAAATGCGAAGAGAAAATAGCACAGAAATAGTACAAAGAAAATAAACATATGTACACACAAGTACAAGTAACAAGTATTATCATACTGCAAAGAAATTTCTAGTGATCTAATTGGATAATATGCCCCGAACGTATATGTCATGTACACTGGCAAAACCCACGTAAAAGCAGTTTCCCTTTCGGGAGCCCCGCATATATAACTACACTTTCAACACAACATCCAAAATTGCGGCGTCGATCGATACGAGCCGCCCACAAGACAAACATGTATACTGAGTAGCCTGCAACATATTATTACTAGTTTCCCTTGATGGTTGTCATTAAAATGGAAAGAATGGATTATTTTTTAAAATAAATGAATATAAAGCTAAATACATGTATTGTCGTTCGATTTCATTTAAACCGATGGAGGGGGTAAAACGAGCCATCCCTCGTCAGGCAGGCAAATTGTGAAGTGTCATAACTCATACATGGTGCATAACGTAAAAAGGATAACCTAATGGTCATTTGAGGCAACTAATGGTCTTTTACTTTTGCCAACAAATCATTAAAATTCATATTTACTTACCTTAAAGTCGTTTAAATCCATGTTAAAAATAGGTCGAATGTCTATCGCAGTGACATATTCTCCATAATGCACCAAACTGCACGTTTTACCAAGGTTTCAGTGACGTCAGTTCCCAGTGACGGGAAATTCTATTTCGTCAGTGTACTCAATTCGTGACACCATAAAACAGGGAAATTTCGCTTAAAACACGTTGGAATGGTAAAACTTTGCAGTATAATAAATTTGTTTTACGGTCAGGTCGCATGGGACTTGGAAACTTGTTCACGGCTGTGGCGAATCATGTCGCCACCTCGCTTTCGGCTTGGGGCAACATGATTCACCACAGCCGTGATCAAGTTTCCAAGGGAAAAAGAAGAAAATGTTTGTAACGAACATTTCTCCTTTTCCCACTATGCTTTCAACCCTTACCACGAAAAATCCCACAACTTGAATCATGTATACATGCATGTCTCTGCATGAACTTTGCATTTGAGCAAGACAAAACTTTGTTGTCTGGTATAGGATTATATTGGAAAGACTGTGTCTGGAATCACAGGCCCGGGTATTTTATTTATTGTACATGTATGTAGAAGCACTGTAGAGTCCATATTGAATATCATCTTGTATCGTTAGAACTGCATAATTACCTCCCTTTCATTAATGCATATGCGATAGACTGTGCAATATGTCGGAAATATTTGTTTAGGTATATAGGCTGAGGCTGCCTCAAAGATATAAAGTCGGATTCTTCGGTCTATTAGGAACCATCGTGTGTCCCCAAGTCATTATTGCCTGACCTGAAACATGAGCTTGTTGTTGCGATTTACTTATTATAACACAAGGGAGACATTTGGCTTTATTTCTTTCCTTTCAATCTTTTAGATTTTGGGCCTCTTGTTTTTTTTTTTTCTTTCACATATCGTTACTTTTTTATTTTGGACAGATAAATGCGACTTCCGGTTTAATCAGTACAGCCATCAACATCGAGAACTGTGGCTGTACTGGAATCACGTGGACAATACCTGTTTATGCTACGGATAAGGGCGGCCTTGTCGGGACAGCCTTTGCTCAAATAACTGTTGGCGCGACCACAACAACGATATCAACTACTACTACGGACAGGTATGGATAATTGCTTATCATCAACTCATGAAACAATTTACGGCAGATGACTTGAACATTTTTTCTTTTAAAAACGGGGAAAAAAACGAACGTGGATTTAAATTGTAACACTTGAATGTGCGTGACAATATTGCTCTTGACGATGAATTTCTCCTTTTGCCAAGGATTTTTCAAAATCGTCTGCTAAAATGTGTCTCAGGCAGCACTAAAAAACAGATGTGTGTTTGTTTTCAAACTTTTTTTTTCCTAAAAAATTCTGTCTGTACATTTAATTCGTGAAATTTTGTCTATACCAAGTACCATGCACTGCATTAGCAACTTATTTGCACAGCTGTTTGCTTAGTTTGTAACCGGAAATATTAATTTGTTTTACAACAGGTCAAGGTCGTTTCTTGAAGATCCGAGGAATGCTGCCTGGTTCTCTGTGTTTCTAGCAGCTTTAATTATCGCTGCGATTGTTACTGGGCTGGTTCTCATCACACAAGCGTTTACTAGCACGCGATTTGTGTTTCGAGGCAGGTATGTAAATTTGCCAATCAACACACAATTTAATTATTGTTCTACTTCGTAAAACCAATTTTTCTTTTGCAGAAGGGGGTGGTGGAGGTAAATTAGAATAAGTCTGTCCGACTGTATATCAGTTCGACCGTCTGTGTGTATGCTTTTCCACATATCGAGCAATTATTTGATGTGAGAAAGAGAGAGGGAAAAAAAACTTGTCGCGATGACTTCTATCGACCCGAAAAGAAGTTCGACCGAGAAATATTGTTTTTGTTACCATGTCAGTAGTTCGTCCTCGCAACTCCTGGATTTAATCTGAACAACGTTGGACCGTATTCACCAAATATTGTAAAATGCATCCACTGTCCATTTCAGTGTTTTAAAAGTAATGCAATATCTGGCCATTTACTAAACTAGAGATGTCTTTGAAATTGACTAAAATCTTGTGAATTAGAATAGAAAAAGTAATTACGAATGATTGAAGAATATGGACGCTGCGCGCAGTGCTGCTGCACTGTTTCGTTAGAAAAGGATAACCACATTCTCGCCATGAGCTTTACTCTTTCAGTTCAGATTTTTTTATCAATATCCTATTCACATCAATAGTTAAAAAAAAACTTCATTGCCTGTCCTGGATTGTTCGAGGCTGTACCTTATACTTGTGTTGCAGAAATCGTCCGAGAAACAGGCTATACGACAGACAAAGAGATCGAGACTTTCCAATGGAAGATACCGACATACCAGGTAATTGTTTGGCTTGCTTTGTACTGGACTGATTCGTCACCCAATAAGAGTTTCATATTTTTTTATTTGGGAAAGCAGCCTACGACTTACAGCCGAGCCCCGGTAGCTCAGTCGGTAGAGTACAGGACTTCAGAACAGGAGGTCGCTAGTGTTACTGGGCTTGGCCAATTTCTTTCCGAGGATTGATGATAGTCATTTCAAAAGGATTCATTCTTCTCTCACCGTTGACCATTGTTTCGACGATGGTTATGTGGGAAAGCAGCCCACTGGCTTTGAAAGGGTATTGTGCGGAACACTGGTAAAAATAAACTCCAGGAAAGCATTGATAGGAGCACTTTCCGCAGCGATATAACTGAAACAATGTTGAAAACAGCGTTAGACGCCATTCAATCTATCAATTGGCCAATGGTTCAGAAACTTTACTGTGAGAAGTATTTGTGAAAAAGAACTTCAGGAACACATGGATGGGTGTCACTGAACTGCTGTTGAAGAACTGTCCGTCCGTCCGTCTCTCCTTCCGTCCGTCCGACCGACCGCCCGTCCGTCCGCCTGCCCGTCTGTCCGTCGGTCTGTCTGTCTGTCTGTCGTTTGAAAAATTTTGTTCCATATTACAAGGAACTTGCAACAAATCTCTCTCTCTCTCTCTCTCTCTCTCTTACATAATCACATGTCATTCAATCGATCGAAATATCAATCCAATGGTGTATCATTTTGTTTATATTCACTTATATATATTTCAGCACGGAACTATCCCAGGCCTCTCCGTGAGTAATTTATTGTATAGTGCCGAAACCTTGGCTTTCAATCTTGGTGCTGACTCACCATCTATCATAAATAAGGCTTTAAGTTTTAATTTTAGAAATAAACACGATTTCTAATTGGATAAACTATTTGCTTAAGCTAGTCAAAAGCTGCATTCCTTAAAGGACTCAGGGGTTTTACTTGTGCATTACGTCAGAGACAAAACAGAATAATTAAAGGACTCGTGAAAGTCATTGACATTGGATTATTCAATAGCGAAAACACTAAACAATCAAACGTTTGCTTCAGCAATTTCAACAGGTACATGTATAAAGTCACATTTTAAATTGCTATCTTTTGTGTTTTGGCGGACGTGATGTAGGCTTTTGTGTATTATTCAGGCAAAAACACAATCGAAAATTATTTTCATATTGTAGAAATTCGTAGTATAATTAAAGATTTGTTGGGCCCAGTGTTTATCGCCGTTTTCAATATTATTTCAGTTATATCACAGCTGCAGGTGCTCAGTCATGTTTATCTTGAGGTTCTTTCACTCCGCATACATTCTTTTAGAAATAATTACATTTGTACTTCTTTCCCACACAAACACCTTCAAAACAAAATCCATTGTAGACAGCAAACAGAATCAAAGTACTGACAGTCTAGCTAATGTGGAATAAGCAGCCTTTTGGTAAAGGTACATGTAACTCTTGGTTGGCCCAAACAAGATTAAAGAAAAATACTCCAGTCCGGTGCAAATCTATCCGGTCCAACACTGTAATTAAGTCTGATCCGGTTCGGAAGAAGAATGATCTTCTGTGGGGCAGTATTTGTTGACTGTGAGGTTTTTGTTTACATTTGTATGTGGGTCAATCTCGATTGCAATAGATGGTGTTCGTTTGCCTGAAAGTTAATTCTACCAATTGTTGGTAATTGCAGATGAACAGCCGTGGAGGAACGAGTACCGATATTGGTGAGTGCCCTTTTCAGCTACAAGACGTTTACATCTGTTTAACGCTGGAGTTCCAGTGTCCTCATAGACTGTGCTCGTTCTTTATAATCCATAAGTCCAAGATGAAACATTGAGCTGTTCCGTTTTTATTTTGACTTTTGTTTTAATTCATGTTTTTTTCCATCGTGCATTTATAGCTTTGTCACTCAGGCAAATGTTTTTGAACTTCGTCCCCTATAACTCAATATATAAGACTTATCTTATACATAATCATCTGGTTAACCCTTTACCAAGCGACAAAGTTATAGAGTAGAATAAATTAAAACATTTGAAGTTGACAAATTAAATGTGGCTCAAATGATTATTTGTCTTTCATAGAGTAGAAAACATTGTGGGAAAAAGGGAAAATTCGGGTTACCAGCTTTTCTCGTGCAGGTGCGTGAAAACCTGGGATTGTATGGTAGAAGGTTTTGAAGAAGGCGAAGTTTTTGTATGTTTCATATGTCGATGTTAAATGCCGTTTCGACAGTAATGTTATTTGCGTTAAATCACAGGGACCAGTGATCCTAACCCCTGTATTTCTGGAGTTTCCCAACCAGTGCTATAAACAAAACAATATCCTTGCCATTGGCTGCTTTTCCAGGTAAACAAAGTCGAGACGATGTTCAGCTGGGAGAGGGGAATAAGTCCTGATTCAATTTCAACAATAAATACCCTCTTTCCCCCCCCCACCCCACCCCCAACAAAAAAATGAGCAAAGCCGTGATTAGAGTTTTCTACAGAAAAATTAGTGGCACCGTTCCTCACCACTGAGTTACGTAGTCTAAGGCGTGAAATAAGCTGCAATATTGTATCTGATAATATATGTCTTCCATATGAAAAATTTATATTGTATTTTAAGAAATTATGAAATAAATTTATTATGTATGAATGATGTATATATAATGTGTATAAGATATATTCATTGTGTATAAAATACTTATTGAGTAAAAAATTATATTTTGGGTATAAAGTATATTTATTTTGTGAAAAGATTATTTTTTGGGTTAAAGGATATATATTGTGTATAAAAAATATTTACTGTGTATAAAATATTTATTGGGTAAAAAAAATATACCTTGTGTATAAAATAAATTTATTGTGTATAAAAAAATATTTATTGAGTGAAAAAAATATATATTATGCATAAAATAAATTTATTGTGTATAAAATATATATATCGTGTATACAGTCACGAAAATATTTATTTGCGAAATTAAAATTCATTAGCTAGAAAAAATTTATATATGGTATCAGGAGAACTCGTACCCTGGAGAACTCGTACCCTTAGCTCGAGGGTAATGAGTTTTCGTGCGTCTTCCGATCTCCTGTCGAACGGGCATCTGACTCAGACCTCTTAAAACGTTGGTAACCAGCATTTTCTCCTTTGCCCACAATGTTTTCTACATGTAAAGCAACTTTCTGTTATAATATTTCTGTGACCATTCGGGACAAAACCGAAGGCAGCCCCGTGCGATGCCAAGGTTAAAAAGAGAATTTTAATTTATGTAAATAATGTTGACCAGGAACAGGTTATATGAAGTAAGTAATACATACCATTGATGACAATTTTCTTGTTTAGACCAGGGCCCGCATATGCCATCCTTCCAATATAGCATTCGTAGATTTATTTTCAAGAATTGTCTATATTTCAAAAAACGTATATCTTTGATTGGCTAAATAAAATCGTTTAGCCTATCAAAAAGTTTGTGGCTTTCTAAATTTATTGTAAGACAGACGTGAGCATTTTCATTACTCCTTTACCAAAAGATCCCGTTTTTTAAACTATCCTGAAGTCAAATACCTTTGAAAACGTTGCAGGAAAAAAAGAGGCAATGCCTGTAGCCTGCCTTGTCATTTTCGACAATATTTTATAGCTTTATAATGCCAAATCTCATCTTCGAGCCATATCTGTTATCGACAAACGCTTTCAGTCTGGAAAAGCTTACAATTTTGTCGTAATGTAAAGCGCAAAATTATATACGACTGCGGCACTAAATGTAGTGAGGTAATTAGATAGCGAATAATGTAAAACTGTATGACAAATGGGTGCAGCGTCATATAAAGTTAGATTGAATGGTGTTTATTTTGAAAGGAAATGACATACAAAAGTGTAAACGCGCAATAATGTTGATAACGTCACGTTCTAAACGCCTTTGTGTTCCAGATCGAGCGAGGTAGTATATTTCCGACTGGCCCCGACACTTATACAGAAGACCCAGCGGCCTGATAAAGTATATGTCATCTGTGATGAGATATATCGTTTGTAAGTCTTATCATTCTCATATTATACGCGTTATCTCAATAATTTCCGAACAGCCCTCGTAGGTGAACAGTTTCAACGATTGTTTTCTTCACATTAACCCTTAACCGCTCAACAAACAACCCAGGGTTAAAAGGTTCCACACAAAAAATCCTTTAACAGTACTAAACTATAAAAGTTTTAGAATTAACCGATTAAAAACATTTGCAGACGGCAAATTAAAGGTGGTCTAATTATGTAGTTTGTCTTTGATAGGATAAAGAAAAAAAAGTACATCCATAGTCCTTCAAAAAAAATGCAAAATGAAGAACATGTCAACGATTTCGTCTTTCGCTAAATACCAACCAACACAGGCACCATTCAATTTGTCATCTCAAAAAGATCTGTTCACAGCCATGAGCCCGAGTTTTTGTTCATCCTGTGAAAATAGTCCCATTAATCTATAATAAAACATATCTAAATCTTAATTATATACCACCTGGCCCTCTCAGCTCTTTGAAACAGTGCAACAAAAATGTACATAGGTCTACTGTTGACAAAGTTCTACAACCCGGAAACGATCTCGCAGTGTTGCGACACCTTGCTGTATCAGTGGAGGTAACGAAAGCGAACGTCCAGTTTCTCGTCGACCTTACCGTTGCACATATTTCAGTTTTGTAGATTTACTGAATATATAGTGATAAACAATATTTATTTCATGCTTTCTGGTAGGTTATCGAGAAATATTGGTGAAATATTTTTCGATATTTCATGGTTACGACCAGTGAAAATACCGATTTTTATATTCTAACTCTTCAATTGAAGGCGGAAACAGTTGTCCCCTAGCACTAGTTACCTAGGTAAAATGCGCGTGCCTCACAACCACATGGAAATATGACGTAATTTACCTTACATTTCTCGCGCTTGACGTAATATTGTAATGCGTTGCTATGCAGAGGGGGTACGCCACGGGGAATAACCGAAAAGAACTGTACTGGATTTTGATTAAGTTCCCCTCAGAAAGGGTTAAAAGCATGAAATAAATAGAATATTTGTTTTTTTCGGTGAAAGATCGAAATTTATTTCATCTCTTGAACATCATCGGTAATATTTTCACTCGTGGCTGCGCCACTCGTGAAAATATTACCGATGATGTTGACTCGATGAAATAAATCTCGATCTTTCATCGTAAAAAACAAATATCCTCTATGTATCCACAGTCCATGGAGCTCGGTAATAAAATCTTCATCAATGATTGACTTACCCCTCATCCTGCTGAATAAGATAGATAGATACCTTCAAGTAGGTAGTAAAAACCCAAAGGTTGCTATTTCATAGTTATTTTTAGAGGAGAAATATCTCCTTATCGGACAGTGTAGATAAAAGATCAGACTGCACGTTCTGTGCAGTCTGATCTTGATCTACACTGTCCGCAAAAGGTATATGAGTCGCGCTTAGCAGCTAAAGGGTTAATTCTTTACCAAATGACAAAATTTTAGACTGGTCCGAATCAAAAGCAGTCACAGACGACAAATTAAACATGACACAAAAACTGAAAATTGCTTTTAGAAGGATTGAAAACATAGAGGAAAAAAGGAGAATATGCTTTCAAAAACCTTCTACAAATTTCTTAAAACTCGTGATTGTGTGGTAAAGGGTTAATCTTTACCAGAGGACAAATTCTTTGACTCATCCGTGTTCAGAGCAAATGCAGACGACAACTATTTGGCAAACCAAATGGGACTCAAATTATTATACCCCCGCAAAACGAATGTTTTCGGGGGTATACTGGAATCAGCCTGTCTGTCCGTGTGTCCGTCCGTGTGTCCGTGTGTCCGTCTGTGTACAAAATACTAGTAATTGCCTGTTTCTGTCAAAGCGCTGGCGGGGGTATTAAGTCACATTTAGTGACAGCTCTAGTTGAAATTGTCTTTGATATAATTCTACATGTATAACATTATGGAGAAAGAAGAAATGATGGTCATCAGCAAGTTCCTTTTTTTTTAATCTTCATCATCGGAGTCGAAAAAGCACGGTATAGTCTAACAGAGGGATAAACAAAATCTCAATGCAAGCCTTTTTTCACAATTATGTTTAAACCTAAGTTCTCGTACGTCTGAATGGAAATATTAAGTTCGATGCATTAAACGCTTTTGAAATATAAAAAAGAGATTTCGTCAAAACATCTAAAGTATCCCTACTTTAACATTATTCATAATGTATAGAGAGAAAACATGTTTAACACTTAACCAAACTATCTCGAGATTTAACGACCCTATTATAGAGAAGGCTTTTGAAAACATTCTGGGAAAAGGAGAAAATGCTGGTAACCAGCTTTTTCTCCTTTTTTCCACAATGTTTTCAGCTCTTTCAAAGACTAATCTTATAATTTGAACCGTATTTAATTTGTCTCCAGCTGTCAGATTGAAGTAGTATTAACCTTTTACCAAACCATCCCGAGTTTTAACAACCCTGAACTAGAAGGCCTTTGAAAACATCGCGGGAAAGGGGAGAAAATGCCAAAGGCGGGGGGATATAGTTTTAGAGTTGTCCGTCCGTCCATCCGTCCGTTCGTCCGTCCGTCCTTCCGTCCGTCCATCCATCCGTCCGTCCGTGTGTCCGTCCGGGACAATACCTCCAATACCATTGCACGGAATTTCGTGAAACTTTATATGTGTGAACAATAACCTATTCCGCCGATATATTTATTTTGTGATTCGATGCAAAATGGCCGACTGGGTGCGATTTTGAGTTAAGCGGTCGCGTAAATTTTTGAAAAGGTCTTTTTAAGCGGGGGATATCATTTCAACCGAATTGCTTGGGTTTTTTTTCGTATGGTAAAGGGTAAAGATATTCAAGTGTATAAAATATTACCATGGATTCACCGTTTGAACAGTTTATAAAAACTTGGAGTTCCTTACCAAAACCTATTAGATATTTGGTAAACAGATAAAAAAGAGTAGAGTGACAAAACGATTGTGGTACCTAGCAAAATTGCTCCGTCTGAAAACTTTCTTTACTTGGCAAAATGTCTTATCTATGCTTTCTGTTTTGACATCCAGGATTTAACCTATACTAAGGGTAGGATTAAACCGTATTTGATTCAAACATCAACAGACACTATTGATATCTATTCAATTCATTCAGAAGATCCCATTAAAAGTGGTCAAAATATATAGATACACAAATAAATCCCCGTCATGGGAAAATCAATACTTCTCGCAATCCACGAACAGTTTCTAAGTATGGCGTATATTGATGATGATGATGATGATGACGAAGATGATGATGACGAAGATGACGATGACGAATATAATAATTTCTGAGTATTACGTATGATTATGATGATGATGATGGCGATGACGATAACAACGACGACGATGATAGTGATGTTGATGATCATGATGATGACGATCAATATGATAATGATCATGATGACGACGACAAAGATGATAATGATGATGACGACGATGATGATGACGACGATGATGATGATGATGATGATGATGACGACGATGATTATGATGATGATGATGATGATGTATACCCTGGATGTTTTATGGGTATTTTCTGGGGTTTCTTTGAAGGTAGAAATAATATTTACTTTTAACAGATGAGATCTTTGAACAAAATCTTTTCAAACCAAAGCGTCAATGCTCTATTTTATACACCTCATATTGATTTTTTCAAAGATAGATGGGTGCTAAAAAAGTTTTGGTAGAAAATAAATTTATAAAAGAAAATATTCCGTTTTCTCTTGGATTAGACTAAGTGTGTTATTTGTTTATTTATCTGTGAATCGGATTTTTGACTTTTTACCCTCAACTCATCCGCAGGCTGATCCGAGACGACACTTTACGCAAACGACCGAATGCCCCTTTTCGCGTATTGCAAGCCAAAAAAACTAGACCAATTTCGACGGCTGAACATACAATCCACCGAAATTCAGACAGATTTTTTATTCTCTAGGCTTGACTGAACAAGCGGAAGGTATAGATCAAGATCAGACTGAACTTTCTGTGCAGTCTGATCTTGATCGATACTGTCGGCAAAAGCCCCAGTTTTCGCCTATGGAGCTGAAGGGGTTACCGTGCTTATTTAATTCTTTACCTAAGGTCAACATTTTAGACTTGTCCAAATTGAAAGCAATTGAATACGACAAATCAAAAATAATTATGGAAAGTGATCAAACTTGTCCTTGATAGGGTAAAAAACATTGTGGGAAAAGGAGAAAATACTGATTACCAACATTTTCTCATTTTCCCTCATGGTTCCCTAAAACCTTCTTCCTCACGGTTGTTAAAAGTCGGGTTATGTGAGAGGGGTTAAAGCAATATACGGAACCATTGTTTGAAATTTACCATTGATTCTATTAATTGAGTAATGTGACGATTAACTCATTACCACATAATCCCATGTTTAAATTGCCCTGTGTAAAAGGAGTGTTGTAATCATTGTAGTAAAAGAAGAATAGCTAGTAACCTGCAGTTTCTTCTTTTCAGTATCATTTTCTTTTTCTTTTTGACGTTTTCAAATTCCATAATTTTAGCTACATATCGTAATTTGTCTTCTGCAAATGCTTTGACTTTGGACAACTCTAAAATGTTGTCTTGTGGTAGAGAGTTAAACAATTGATACGGCACCGTAGAGCTCAAACGAAGACTGGCCTTTAAGGCTACACTTCGGGAAAACCATGGCTGATACTCGTGGATTAAATACTGAACTGGAGGAATAAGTGCGAATCATCCGGATGAACTTACACCATCTGAGAAATCTGATAGAACAACCGTATTCATTTACCATTCCAAAGTCTTCTTTCAGATTTAGAAAGTAACACAATTTCTGATTGGCTAAACCAAATGGTTTAGCCAATCAGAAATTTTGTTACTTTAAAATTTAAAAAAATCATGGGAATAGGCATGAGGATGTTATTAGGAATTGTAGGTGGGTGGCGGGAAAACAAAGTCTTCATATGCACTTTATCGTCAATTGGGCGTGCTTCTGATTTCATTTTTAGTTTTTCGCCTTTCTATAACTTGTCTGACATAAGGTTAGGGAACATTTTCAATAGCTTTCCTACCGAATCCTCGGTGAAGGCACATAAAAAGAATAAAGATGTTTTGACTGCAATACTTTGTGAAAGATGGTGATGGATCTAAAACTGGTTTATGCTTTGTTTACGGCCGTTCTTGTTTTAAAAACTGCCCATGGACAAGGTAAGCACGTTACACAGTTTTCGTTTTTAAACTCGTTATTTTAGCAATCCTTTATCACACAATCCAGTGGTTTAACGAACCATGGGAAGAAAGCTTCTTGAAATATTGTGGTAAAAGGAGAAAGAAGAAATTGAAAAACGCAATTTCTCCATTTTCTCCATTTTCCACAATGGTTTCTAACCTATCAGTGAAGTTTGAAGAGTTTATTCGTACCATTTGTCGTTTGCAGATGCTTTCAGTTTGGGAATGTCCAAAATTTGTCGTTATGGAGAGACTTAACAATTAAACTACTGGCCACGACATTAATCTCATTGAGGCCTATTTATTTACACACGGTGTAGATCAGAATCAGACAGGACGGATTTGGGATCCATGCTGACCGATACTTAGAAAGATATTCCGGCCAAAACGACTCTAATCGTTACCAGACGACAAAATTTCACACTCTTCTAAATTCAAAGCATTGGCAGACGACAAATTGAGTTTGGCTTATTTCATAGCATTCGTTGTTAAAGAGCAGAACACACGGTGGGAAATGAAGAAAATGCTGCTTACTGGTTGGTCAGCATTATCTTCTTTTCTCATATTTTTTAATTTTTTTTTTCCCTACGTTCTGTGCAGTCTGATCTTGATCTGCACTGGCCGCAAAGGCAACTAAAGTTGTCAAAGGCACTTTGACGTTTAACATTTTTCTTACAGATCCACCAGTATTTGTCACGGCATTTCCCACGACATATGAAATCCCGGACACAATGGGGTTCAGTCAGAGTGTTGCAACTGTCGCCGTATACGACGCTGATGCCGGGGGAACGTTTTCTACCCTCTCCATGACGCCGAACACTTTGTTTGAGTTCGTAGACTTGGGGGATAGCACAGGTTTTATTTCAGCCATGCTCTGGCAAAAGGGGGCTAAACTTATCTCTGTGATGCATAGTACACAGTAAATCATCACATGACCAGGGACACATAAAATTCATTTAGTCTAAGAATCGACTAGATCGGGAGGTAAAATGGTCTTTCAACAAGCAGAAAATTGACAAATAGCAAAAACTTTTGAACCATGTTAGCCTGAGAGCACTGCGTAGGTTAACATGAGACGATACTTTTTGCAGATTCATTAAGCCCTCTTTTCACAGAGCATGGCTCAGTTTTCATTTCGACTTCCAAATATACGAGACACAGGACAAAGAACATGGGTCCGTATTCACCAGTTATTCTAAAAAAAAAAACATTCTTCGCCAAATACTTATGATTTTCTAAATTTTACAGCAAAGCAATTTCCAATTGGCTAAACAAAGTTTATGACCCCGAAAAAGAATGAAACTTATGAAAACATTTTGTAGTAAAAGGAGAATATGCTGTTAACCAGCATTTTCTCCTTTTTTCCCACAATGTTTTGTGTCCTTCCAATAACGAATCCCTTCATTTTTAGACACAATTAATTTTTCGTCTGTAAAATGTTTCAAATTTGGACAAGTCTACAGTTTTGTCGTCTGGTATAGAGTTGATAACAAAGTTTCACTGATAGAGATTATTTATCTTCCGCTAGGTGGCATTTTTCAAATACATACCTATCTGATTTTGGCATTCTGGGTATAGAACCGGACTACTTTTTATGACGGCAATCGATGCAGTGAATTTCAAAATATTATAAACGTATACTCAGTAAACCGCTACCTGGTACGATTCAAATAGCCATTTTTAACTATCATTTAACCCAGGCACCATTCATTTATCAACACAGCCCATAAAAGCTTGAGAAATAGCCATAGCTTGGTGGGATCATTATTTTTGTCGTCAAAGTCTGTTGCACGAATCACGGTTTTCCCCATGTCTATATTTAGAAACTGTATAGAAAAATTTGCAGAAAAAAAAGGTTTTAAAACTATTATATGTTTAAGAAATCTGGGGTGAAAAGTAGGCTTGATTTTTCCACAGACGTATCATTAATAGCCATTTTCCGCATGCTACTATTTTAGCGGGCGATTACACACCGCGTATTACTAGTAATATTTATATTGTCCAGGATAGTGATGCGTCATAATTGGTAAATCTTCGAAGAATATGACATGCGCAGGTAACGACGTTGACTCCTGCTCCTTGTTTCAGGTGTAGTGCTGACTGATGATACCAATGCTATTGCTACTGGATCTGGAACTACGCAGACGCTTACTTTTGTCGCCATTGACGTCACAAGTCAAACAGCTACCATATCATACGATATGAATATTCTAAATACGGTAAGATACTCAAGTGTTACTAGAACTTGTTTTTCTACAAAAAAAAGATGTCTCCCCCCTTTTTGGTGTCAGAAGGATTGATATGTCACCAAGGCAATTTCTAACTGAAATAATGGTCATTTTTCTCTAACGCTTTTCGAGTTATAGAGCGAACACGAAATTGTACGTAAAATGAGTAAGGAAAATAATCAAAGGGAGTTAACTGGAAATATACACAAGCCAGAGTTATTCTTCTTGTGCATGACACTTCGTCTCATGGTGCTTTACAAATGTGTGAAGTTTTATCAAAATATCTTACAAGGTTTTCGAGTTATAGAGCGGACACGAAATTGTACGTAAATGAGTAAGAAAAATAATCAAAGGGAAATAACTCGAAAAATATACAAGCCAGAGTTATGGTTCTTGTGCATGACACTTCGTCTCATGGTGCTTTACAAATGTGTGAAGTTTTATCAAAATATCTTAAAAGGTTTTCGAGTTATAGAGCGGACACGAAATTGTATGTAATATGAGTAAGGAAAATAATCAAAGGGAAATAACTCGAAAAATATACAAGCCAGAGTTATGGTTCTTGCGCATGTCACTTTGTCTCATGGTGCCATACAAATGTATGAAGTTTTATCACAATATCTTAAAAGGTTTTCGAGTTATAGAGCGGACACGATTTGTGACGGACAGACAAACAGATGGACAGACGGAGGCACGGGAAAAACAATATGTCTCCCGACCCTGACGGGGGAGACACAAATATATACATGTATCAGTGTTTGTACTAGAGCTGCATCCAGGGAAAATCAAAGGACTGAAAGTCCTGAAAAGCGGATTTGTTGAACAGTTTTAAGCTATGATTTGATGTAATTAATTTTTTTTTTTTTTTAATCACATGTAATACATGTATAATATATAAGTAATTAGTAGAGTAAGCAAGGGCAATGGGAGTCGAAGTTGTTCTACCAAGTGTGCTGCGCAGCAGCTGTTATTTTACTTCTTATTAGAGTATTAATTTGATCCAACAATTTGATGGGTTTTTTTTCTGCTAGTATTATATTTAGGACTGGAAAAATAAAAAAAAACAAAGATGGATTTATAAATGAAAGTTATTTGACAATTATATAGAACACTTCAGTTGTTGATTTGTTGATGAGTAAGACAAAATAGGAGGATGATATTTCTGTAAAAACACAGTGTTAAGGTCCACAGCTATCAATCAGTTTCAGCAATCATGAGCAAATTTGATCAAAGAGTACAATATATTGCTACTTACACATGTATGCAATATGAAATTTTTGTGCCTTCTTGTTGAACTTCTTACCAGAGGACAAGCTTTTAGACTCCCAAAAAATTAAAACCAACTATTTAGATTTTTCATACCCTCAACAAACTCAAAAATGACTTACTGAATTATAGCTGGAAAATCATTAGTAAAGAAGAAAGATAAGATTTAGAAAAAAAATATCTGAATTGATATTTCCTTAATGCGCTACTCAGCCTCTTTGGGTATTATTAGATTTCATGCCACAGTTTTGGAAAGCTTTGAGGGAATGGTACTTAATCAATAACATGCGCCATCAACAAGGATTTATATGTTCAAATCAGTATCAAGACGTCATATCTGGTGTAATAAAAATAAACAGAGTGACCTTTTGCTAAAGTAGTCTACAATTCCATTATCAAACCCCCAAAATTGCATCATTTTACTGAATTTAACCATACACTTTACATGAAAAGAAATATATATCTGGTAGTATTTATTGCCCTTTTACGAAATAATTTGATTTGTGGCAAAAAGAAAACTAAATAGCTTGCTGTTTAGAGCATAAACAAACAATTCAATAGATATAGAGCCCTCAGATTTTGTGGATTGTATTTCTAAAGGACAGAAAAAATTCTGGAAGGAAAAAAGAAAAGAAATACTGATGTCTTATTTTCCAACACTGTTTTCATAAGCCTTATTACACAGGACTCATAAAACATAGGATTTATTGTGTGTTAAAGGGCTAAAAAAAGAAAAATTCTCAAAAAATCTCCCAATTTAACTTTGTATGACATAAAATTCAAGGGTCAAATATAGGCCATGTTTGGACAAACCGTAAGGTGTTCTGAATTCTGATTACATGTATCTGTAATAGTTCTGTTAAATAGCCCCAAAAGCTTGGATTGAATCTAGAACCTTCAGGTCCAAACTCCGTAGGCAAACGCTCTACCACAATGCTACAAAATCTAGCTCTATAGCAAGACAGATAAGCGTACCCTTATACAAACACAAGCTATACATTTAAATCAATCTGTGGGATAGACCAGTATACAACATAATTATGGATCGATGTCAGGTTTCCTCATCCTCATTGACCCAGTTTCGATTCATTCTGTAATCGACCCTGGGTTATTTCGCTGGCGTTTCCTCGTTCTCATGAATTATTCATGAAGCATTTTGATTGGTGATCTCAGTTTTTCCTTGAGAAAATTTAAACTATTTTTATCACAAATACGTTGTCATTTCTATTTTTAACTTGTCGATATCTAATCACATCATTCGTTGCAAATCAAGCTTAGCGATACTTTAAATCTGGCGTCGCCCATCAACACCACATTCGAGAAGCGTTTTTAAAGAAGAGATTTTCGGCGTACACGAAGATCGATAGTGTCGTCCCTGTATTGCAGAATGACATATCTCACAGGAGACAAGCACGCGGACGGGCCATATTTGTTGACAACCTCGGGTTTTTTCCATAGTGGGGTTATTTTTTATAACGGAAGAAATGAAATTACCCTCTCTACAAGAGAGTATCATAATGTTATCGATCTTTCGATTGGCTATTAGGGTACTTCCCGACCATATGAATATTCATAAGAAACGACGAATTGCTAGTCAATTATCCCAGGGGTAGATGCATGGAGAGTAACGTAATGCTTCAAACCTGGGTTCCGAGGATGGGTTTCCTTGGCATCCGACATCTGGATCTGGAGAAAATTTTGATTAGGGTTTATTTTAACACTTTACTGAACACTCATGTTAACCCTTAGGCTGCTAAGCGCGACTCACTGACCTTTTGCAAACAGTGTAGATCAAGATCAGACTGCACAGAATGTGCAGTCTGATTTTTGATCTACACTGTCCGATAAGGAGATATTTATCGTCCTCAAAATTACCTTGAAATAACAACCTTGGGATTTTACTATCGACTTGAAGGTATCATTTGAGTTATTCAGCAGGACAGGGGTTAATAACCCTGAAGGAAATAGTCAATCGAAAGCATCATGGGACAAGGACAAAATTCTGGTAGACAGTATTTTTTCCTGTTCCAACATTGTTTTCAATCATAAGAGTGAACTTCAGCTCATTTGTATCAGTTTCTAAATTGTTGTCTGCAGATACATTTAAAGAGCCTAAACCTTGTCATATGGGGAAGGAATGAATAACGAAATAGCATCCATTTAATTACCATTTTTGATTAAAAAACAAAAAGTAATTTATGCATAGATGGTGGACATAGACTAATCTGAACAATCTTACAAAAATTAAATCCCCTCTAAATGTGGATCTGGGGTCCTGCATGGCTTACTAGTAAAGTTTAGGACTTGTTACCTGATGGCCATATGTTTTTCTGTGGGAGTGTCCTTAGGCAAGACACTTCAGAGCCCTAGCCTAGTACTACTGAAACCATACATAAATAAGCTAGATGTAGCAGTTATATGACTGAAATAATGTTGAAAGCGACATTAAACGCCATTCAATTAATCAAATGTGGATCTAACATTGGCCTCCTGCAAGGTTAACCTTTATCTGACATTTCTGTCAGCCTTACAAAATGTAGCTCTTATGTTTTTGAAAACATTAGTAGACAAACAGATTTTTTTTTCATTCTTACCAAAGTCATGTTTCCCCAATCCATTACACTATAAAGGATACAATGTGTTTTAACTAAGATAAGTGTGGCTATATTATCCCATTTTGAAGGATGTTCAGAAAAACTTGTGAAACAACTTATCCAATTGGCTGAGCTTTATTTGGCTGTACTAAAAATCAAGGGTATACAGAAGGACTAGTGATGGTGGTTTTTGTATGAGATTACGCTTTAAGTCAGATTGAAAATATCAACTGCTCACCCTAGAGTTTATAAACATGTGAGCTTAAATAAATACACTAAACATGATGACTATATTTTCCTTTACCATAGCATTTTAAGCATTTCGAAAAACATTATTAATCATCATAATTCAAGACTCTTTTGAAATATTGAAACTTTTGTACTCAGATATCAAGGTTTTGATTTTTAAAACAGCATTTTACAATCCTAGTCAGACTATAAACACAACACTTTCTAAACTTTCATATAGTGGGTATAATCATATAGACTGCAAACAATTCAAATCTAAAATAGTGTGCCTATAGGAGTGGGATTTTACTACGTTAGGTGGTCTGATTTTAAGCTAATCTTGCTACAATGGAAACAAACTATCCTCGTTCTGAAGTATAAAGCATATATTGTTTTGAAACCAGTATGATTTAGTTTAAACCCTTACAAAACAATCCCGACTTTGAACGACCCTGAAGAAGAAGGCTTTTAAAAAGAATTTGGGAATATGAGAAAATGCTTGTAACCAGGATTTTTCCTTTTCTCACAATGTCTTGAGACCTTCGAAAAATAAAATTCATATTTTGAGTCACACTGATTCTGCTATCAGCAAATGCTTTCCATTTGGACAAGTCTCAAATTTTGTTGTGTGGTAAAGAGTTAAAAAAAACACTGGAGTCCTCTCAGGGAAATAGAAACAATGGCTTTTTGTATGTAATTTCTTACTGAAAGCACATTGTCCTTTCCATGACTCTAACACCTAGGAATCCCTTCAAAGGTTCTTCCTTATTACTACACAACTTGAAACTATTAATTTCAATATGAAATACAAAATCAAACTAGACACATTTTGATTGTTCAGATACAATGATTTCTTCTTTCTTTTAAAAAGAAAATTCTTGGTTTTATTCCTGACCTAAAAAATGTCATGTAATAGTCTGAAAGGTGAAAAGTAAATGGTGTGTTTAGTATTTTCTAAGATTAAGGCCATGTGTAATTCATGAGTATTGAATAAACCTTCCTTCTGTTACATAAATGAAAATTCACCTTGTATCATCATAAAGACACAAGTCAAGACATAATGATTTCACAAAAGAAAAGTAAGGTTAACTCGTGCACTGGCACAAAACATGAAATTGATTGTAACTACCTTCAAGAATAATTTGATGTTTGATTGATTTCTGGTGGCTACATTAGTTTCAACACTGTTTCAGTCTTACAGTGACAACAACCCATTTATTTGTGTACAGCTTGGGTTTCACTACGGCTGGGCTGATTCTACGCAGTGTCTTGTCTATAGGCACTCCTACAAAATCCTGGCAACTAGGTGAGGATAAAATCCGGGATAACTCAACCGACACCTTCACCAATCAGCCACAGTCTCACAGAACCTCACCAAATATATGAACAGGATTATGTCATTTCACCGCTATATTGGTGCAAATATATATATATATATATATATAAAGAAAACATTGACTGTATAGGTTCAAGCTTAGACTTCATATTCTGCACAGTCTGAACTTAGATTATCAGTCACAGTTTCAAAAAAAAAAAACGGTGTTACACTTAACTATAAAAAATGCACTAATACTTAAAATTTCATTTTATGAGTATCACATAAAACATAAGAGACCTAATGTAATATGCAAAGTCACATTCTTGGGTCCATTTCTATTCAGTCAAAAAGTGTAGGTGTGAATAAATACAATGTAAAAAGTGGAATTTAGTCTCACAAGTAATGAAAGTTACAGTTAAAGTGTGATGGGATTTTGACATTTTGTGTGTGATTATATAAGTTTTATTTATTTACATATAGATGTAGATTCCTTTTTGAAGTTTTGAGCCACGTCTTTGTCAATTCGAGTCATGTTACATAATTGAACCACTGCAGGGACATGTGCAAAAAAAACATGATGTAGCATGATTAGATACTTGAAATGCAATATTAACACTGGTAAAACGGCTATTCATTACTTCCAATGCAGTTTTGAGTGAATCCATTTTCATGGTCTGAAGACAAGAATTAAAATCATCACTCATCACCTGGAAGAACATAGTCCAGATATTATTTGCTTTTTGATATCTGCAAATCCCTGCCCTGGGTACAGCTTAAGCAGCCAAAATGGACCAAGATTACACTTAGTGTGACAAGTTGCCATGCAAAGTAAAAATTGACCTTTACATAACTAAAATGAAACTTTCAAGTTGATAGTACAAATCCAAATATTTCTATTTCAAAGTTATTTTTGGGGGGAAAATACCTCCTCACCGGGCAGTATGGATCAAAGATCAGACTGCACGTTCGCTGCAATCTGATCTTGATCTACACTGTCTGCAAAAGGTCCTTGAGTAGCACTTAGCAGCCTAAGGGTTAAAGGAATTGGTCCCTCTATAAAACTTTAAAAACTATAGGCATACTTTCAGTCTGAGGTTTGAATTACTTGCTGTTTACATGAGCACAGTTACCGTCTGTAGTATGGGTTGAGCAGCAGTTCATCATAAATATGTACTTTATTAAATGAAGTACATATACTTCAATCTCCAAGCATGAAAAATATATCAAAGAATTTAAATCTACATGTCCAAATAGTAAGACGTATAGATCTAGACTAAGATGTATTCCTGTGGACCCTTTATCAAACATCTGTCTGAAAATTTTGCATTCTTAATTCTTTTGCATGAAAGGTAACAAAATAAATTTCAAGCATATTAGAAAGACTATGAATGGACTTTTACACCTTGAAGATAATTGAGTATCTGAGGTATAAAGTCCAGGATATTAGGTTAAGTTAGTGGATGTCCAGTTCACTGAGAAGGACACGATCTCCCATCGAAAATCCTCAGTATAAATTCATGTCACGGGTTCGTACTTGATCGGGGCCGTTTGTGAACGAAGGATTTCTTTATGTCCCATCGATAACTGGAGAGAAATTTTGGAAGCAGTCTTGCATAAATCAAACGTCAAATATTTTTTTAATGTTTCACAGAAATGTTTCAAACAATTCGGAAATTCATCGATAGTGCTATACGAAGGGCGGTACCTAACAAGGTGCCGAATCGACTTTATGGGTTCTGTGTATTCGTTGTCGAAAGGGTTTTAAATCATTTACGGCCAAATTTTAGCTAGCTATTTGAACAGTTAAAGATATTTGATATAATACAGAGTTTAAAAATGTAATTTCACTAAGAAATTATTGCTTAATCTCCTTGTTTATTTCGACAGCGGACGACACAAGTTGTAAATGAACATGGGGGCAGTCTGTGTAAACAATGTTCATGCGCATATAGCAATATTTAATGAAAAAAAAAGAACAAACTTTGTATAAGTATTTAGAGTATCTCAAACTGACAACTTTTGTAGTTTTGACGAAATTTCGATAAAGAAATCAAACATAATTTGTATGATTTGTTCAAAGTCAGAGCTGAATATCATTTGTAGATCTGCGTTGTTCGTCCCTACACCAGCCATGCAAAACTGAAAGTAAGCGCGCACGAGTCGTTACGCATGATGTATTTGGTTCCGGCCAAAATGATCACAGTAAGCGGATATGCTATATAGCAAATCCGCTAAAAAAGGGTTGATGCATCTTAGTACGGCATTCTCTCACCACTCACATTGCTGTGTGATTAGGATAGGGCTGCTGTAAGTGGGATAGTGGTGGCCTTTCTGGCATCATACTACAAGATATGTCGAGCTTTTGGCGAGCTTAATAACATTTTTTGAGAACGACTTTAACGAAAATTTTACCTCAAAAGCCAACGCATGTCAAATTCGTTTTATCACATAACTGATTCTCAGAATTATAGTTCAAGACGTGTTAAAACATAGGCCTACATGTGCATGTGTATTGAAAGTTACACAAAGTCTATTCTAATAACGGTTTTGTTTTACATCGAAAGGTACTAAAATTTGCAGCTTTGTCACGATCACAAGTTTTAACAGTAACTGTTAGTTTCACACAGGAATCTTGGTCGGCAATGTTTTCGAAATGAGGTGTATAGTTACAGCGCGTTGACCAAACACGGCACTATTTTCTTTTTCTCAGACGGGTGTGAGACAAGAAAATTTGTAATGGCTGTCTTACATTGAAAATAAGGGGAGTTACATGTATGTGATAAATAACTATTTTAAACACGGTAAGATTCTCCACTCGTCACAACTCGGCCGATTCCGTACCTACATCTAACTTCGTCCGTATAACGGTCGTTTCCATTTGAACTGCCAATCGCGTGATCATATACATGGCGGCGCCACTGTTTAGCAACGACATAAACAACCTCGATGAAGTTATTCACATCAATCTATCTGTCGGTGAAAACTTCAATCGGAACTGATAAACCACGTTAAAAAATGAATGTACGAACTGTTTGTCAACTGAAATATAGTTAGAAAGATTTCGATAGAAAATTGAGACTCAAGTTTTCTGTTTTTAGAGGAGCCTTACAATTTTAAGAATGGTAAACCGGCATATTTCCGGCGATGAAATGTACCGTTTAGGTGCATATCAATCCACCAAATTCAGCCAAGGGATTCGATGGCTTCCATCACCCGAGGTATGCCGAATGTAAGATTCTCAAGTCGGTATGACTAGTGTTTTACATATCAGTCACACTTGGCATATAGTTACAACATAGGGCCGCCGTAAGTACCTGAAATCTAGCAGTACTCGCGGCGGTCCAAGAAGGTCCGTGTTGCTTGTAATGACACAAAGGCGTGTCTCTGTATTTTATAGGAAATATGAGTCAATAGGCGATCAATATTTTTTCTAAGTTTACCTCAGAATAAGACTGAAGTTAAGGATAGGACACCCTAATGGGAGACGTGTAACATCGCCTTTCATCGCCAAAAAAATGTACGAATTCGGCTAAGACTCGGGTAATCCGTAATCGATCGGCCGATAGACTCTAGTCCCCGCCTCGATTACGGATTACCCGAGTCTTAGCTGAATCCGTACGATTTTGGCGATGAAAGGCGATGTTACACGAACGTACATGAATCCCATTAGGGTGCCATATCTTTAAATGAATGTAGCAAGCTAAAATGTTTAGCGACAGCGTCGGTCTGGCTGCAATGTCGCAATACGAGCATAATTATAGGCTCGTTGAATGAAATTTTACAAGTACCTCAAAAGTCACCATATACCAGATTCTTTATAAATAAGGATTTTCTTTTTTTATGTGAGCAATATGCTCTTGCAAAAGGGGATTTAATGAATCTCCATAGTGCATTATACCAAGCAAGTCAATACAGTATTATGGATCCATAAAATACATTTTGTATAACAGCCAATCTAATCGTGAGGTAAAACGGTCCTTTGAGCTGAAGAAAATTGACAAATAGCAAAAAGTTAGCTGACAGCGCAGGCTGACATGGGTAGATACTTTTTGCAGATGCATTCAATCCCCTTTTCACAGTGCACTGGTCATGTGTTCTGAAGGGATAAGAAAAAGAAATGGCAAAAGACCCACTATTTTGTCTTTTTACTTGTTTGTTTTCTCCGAGACCAAAAATAGTTCATAAAATATTGTACAGCAATTACTCAATTTGAGTGATTTCTCGATTTGTCATGACGTTTGAATATTTACCCCTCGAAAAGAGTACTTTTAGAGATGTCTAAATAAAGAGAAATAAATAGTTTACTGCATTACAGTTGCCGACTTTGTCTGACCTCCCAACAAGCGCGCAAGTCTCGGAAGATGTAAGCGCTGAAATTCTTGTGTATAATATCACATGCACGGATCCATTTGACACTGTGTCCAGCAGTCTTGTGTCTGTGACTCCATCGAACTCTCCCAGCTCCGAGTTCTTCTTTGTACAAAGGATACCGTCTGACACAGGTAACGTTGAAATTGTTATCTTAATAGAACAGAACAGATAGAGAGGGGGGATAGAGAGACAAGCAGTCAATGCGACTGGTGAACTGTAAAGAAAAGCGAGGAATGGTGAAGAAAGAGCAGAGCAGAGAGAGAGAACGAGAGAGAGAGAGAGATAGACAGAGACAGAGAGAGATAGTTAGATTGAGACAGAGGGAGAGAGATGGACGGACGGACGGACGCCGAGAGAGAGAGAGAGAAGCAGAGAGATAACAGACTAAAAGGTAGAGTATTTGCAAAGATAGAGTTATTCAAGACAAGCAACGAGATGGATAAAGACTGACAGAAATGACAGAAAAGGGGATAATCTACTCGAGGACATGGCTTATTCAACCAGGTGGCTAATTTTGGAATTCTACCATTATATCTATGATCACATTTTATTGCTTTTCCTCAAATGTTTGATGTTGAAATCTAGGCGATTTTATTTTTGTTTATTTTCAGTGTACGCCGTGTACGCACGATCGCAGACTGATACGTCCCAGGGTATATTCAGCTACAACAGTCAACGAGACTACATGCTAGAGATACAGTGTACCGATACGAAAGATTCTGTCGTTGGGTTCCTAACGGTCAACCTCATACAAAACGAACCCCCGGCTATTACGAACATGCCATGTACGTACACATAACAAAAATTTGTCTTATAGTTGTCCTTATAGTTGTCCCAAGATAACCGTGAGCACAGGAATAATTTGCATGATCTTAAAAAGAAAAGTCGGCATGGTCCAATCAAATGACTTTAGTAGTGATTATCACTTTATGACCACACTGCCAGCTACCAGCTGCACATTACTTCTTTTGTCTTGCAGATCACTTCTGAAAATATGTGGCGAAAAGAGAAATTACTCGAGACGAGCAATTTCTCTCCCTCTGCAGCAAATTTTCACATGTTTGAATGTATCAAATTTTATTTGGCCAAAAGCCCTTTTTCTTCGAGTCGTTGTGACACGGAATTGTGTGATAAAGGATTAAGACAGGTGTAATTGTATACTGTGTACATCATCCAGCAGAAATATCTACGACCGTGGCATCAAGCACGACCTCTGTACAGACTTTGATCACAGTAACAAAGACATCGATGCTACCAGTTCATGTCTCCGTGAGTAGTTATGTCCAGACAATTGGGCAGAGTGCCTACTGCCCTGCTGCCTCTGCTGCGCCTAGAGCCGTCACGCGTGAGTACCTAAGAACAATGGGTCATTCACGCGTGGCTGCCCACCAACAACGGGATAGTATTCTGGAAAAAGTGGGGTTTTATTCTGGGAACAATGGGTTGGGTATCGTATGTCTGCCTAGAAACACTGACGTCATTTCCTTACGCATACCAGAGAACATTAGGCAGAGTGCCTGCTGCCCTTACTGCTGGTAACGCGATAAAGCCCACGAACAATGGGATATTATTCCGAGAACATTGGTACTCATGCGTGACGGCTCTAGGCGCAGCAGGGTCAGCAGGGAAGCAGGCACTCTGCCCCACTGTCTGTTCATTACTACTTCTGTGTGTAATCTGACTGGATGTCCATTTACAGTGGAGTTTCGAGGATTCCTTTTAATAAATATTCAAATATATAGACTGCAATGGATTTCGCTTACAGCAGAAATATCTACGTCCGTGGCATCCAGCACGGCCTCTTGACATACTGTGATCACAGTTGTAGCGTCCGACAACGAGAACGGCCACCAAGTTTGTCGCTGTCTTTAGCCAAGTTGACGTCTAGTTAAAGTCATTAATGTTGAGGGTTCCTTTTTAGATTAATATTCTAATTTATACACTGCAAATGCGTTCATCATACAGCGGGAATACTGCGACCGTGGCATGAAGGACGGCCACTGGACAGACTTTGATCACTGTAGGTAGCGTCTGAGAACTGAAACAGTCCCTGTGTGTAGCCCAAGTAGATGTTCCAATTTCCTGTTATGAATTTTTTTTTTTAACATATGTTTAAAGTTACAAACTGCAATGCATTCATCATACAACAGGAACATCTGCGACCGTGACATCAAGCACGGCCTCTTTAGACTGTGATCACTGTAGTAGCGTCCGACAACGTGAACCGTGCAATTAATTTGGCTCTGTGTATAAACCTTCTGGATGCTCATTTACAATAATGAGTTTTGAGGATTTCCTTTAAAAAGTATTCACATTTTTAGACCATATTAAATTTCTCCTACAGCAGAAATATCTACGACCGGGACATCAAGCACAGCCTCTGGACAGACAATGTTCACAGTTGTAGCGTTTGACAACGAAAAAGACATCCAAGTTTGTCGCTGCGTGCAGCCAACTGGTCTTCTAATTAAAGTCATGAATTTTGAATATTCTCTTTGAATAAATATTCAAATTTTTACAATGAAATGCATTCATCATTCATCTGGAACATCTGCGACCGTGGCATCAAGCACGGCCCCTGGAGAGATCAGATTAGTAGCGTCTGGCAAAAGGAACGGTGCATCTGTTTTGTCGTTGTGTGTAACTCCATGGGCTATTCAAGTACAGTTTTGTGTTATGAGTGGGTTTTTTTTTTTTGTGAATAAATATTTCAATTTTTACACTTTTATATTTTTCATTTATCATTCAGCAGGAACATCTATCAGCGTGGCATCAAGCACGGCTTCTGGACAAACGGTTTTCACAGTAGTAGCATCCGACAACGAGGATGACGTCATCAGCTTTGTCTTCACATGCAATCCAACTGGATGTCCATTTACTGTTACGAGCTGTGAGTTGTATTAAATGACCCTTTACTTAAAATTCCCAAGTTATAACGGCCATTAAGAAAGAGGCTTTCAGAAAAATTGTTTGTGAAAAAAGAAGAAATGCTGGTAGCCAAGTTTCCTACACCTTTAAAATCCATTCATTCGAGCCACATTGAGTTTGTCATCTTCAAAGGCTTTCAGTTTGGACAAATCTAAAATCTTTTCATCTGATAAAGGGTTAATGATAGATAGATGATGCCATTAAATCTAGCTCCTAAATGATGCATTGTTTTTATATTATACACTCACATGTTCATTATTCAGAGTGTCAACCGGTCTCTTGACAAATTTTCTGTGATGCATGGTACAAAATTAAACTTTACGGTAACCCTTTGGCGCAGACGGATGACGTGGCCGGTAAGAAATTGTGTTACTGTCCAAGTCTAGAGTAAGACTTCTGGGTCCACATTCACCAATCATACTGAACACCAGTCTTATTCTCGAAAAGTTTCTTAATTTTAATGTAACGTAACTTCTGATTGGCTAAACCAAATGGTTTAACCAATCAGAGGTTACTTTACTGTCTAAATCTATAATAAGACTAGGAATGTTCTTTCAATGGTCGGTATACGGGCCCTGATCTTTGATACACAACATCAAACAGATTATATGAGATTCTAAAACAGAGTAAAATTGGAATCTGGTTCAATCTTAGAAACTGAAAATTTGGTTTTTCTTTCATTAACCATTTTATCAGTGGAGACTTGGAAGAATCTTGATTAGTTTTAACAACTATAGTTGTGTTAGACACTTTGTCACATGAGCCATGCTGTGACAAAAGGGGTTTAATGTATCTCCATGTTGCATCATAGCAAGTCAGTCATTACATAGTTATGAATCCATAAAATCCATTTTATCTTACAACCGACTGAATCCTGAGGTAGAGTGGTCCTTAAACACGAAGAAAATTCATCAAAAGCAAAGAGTATTGACCCATGTCAGTCTACGCGGATTGCGCAGGCTGACATTGGTCGATATCTTTTGCAGATGCATTAAACCCCTTTTCGCAGAGCACGACTTAAACGGTCTTACCTGTACCTTGCGTTTCGCTATATATACCGCCATGTAACTATCTTTGATAAACTAATGTACTTGCCCTACAGTCAATACCACAACAGCGCTCGTTGAGACATCAAGTGACCTTTCGACCTTGACCTCGGCATCAGACTTGGGATATGATATGACCATAACTCCACTTGATGATAGAAATACGGGTACCTCAAAGATTTTAACCATTCTAATTACAGGTAGTATAACATTTTCTCAGTTAACCGTCTTCGATATACTGCATGACACAATAGGGAAAATAATAAAGGGAAAGGAGAAAAATGATGTTCTTTGTTTTTCTCAGAATTAGAAAACATTGGAGCAATTCTTAGAAAATCAATAGGAAATTACACTAATACACATGTATATCAAAATCTCTCCACTTTATGATCGTGAAATATTTTATTTGTGTAAGAACTGGTCAAACGTTTTGTACATATGCTGATATTGTATATATGTTTTGCAAACGCCAAAGAGATTTTGTCAACTTTTTATCACTACAAGTATTAAGCCAACTTTTTGCCAGAGCATTATCATAAAAGCGTTAAATAAATTTGCAGGAGCAAACAACGCCCCGACGTTTTCCAACCTCGATAACGCAGTTACCGTTGATGAAAACACAGCAGTTGGTGCCACTGTGTTTAGGATAACAACTAGTGACGCAGACATGGATACAGTAACATTGTCGTTTACGTCAGACCCCACTTCCGGTGCCACTTATTTTGATATGGATTCGTGTATGTATGGTCAGATATTCTCATAGGAAACAGAGTTAAATGTCTCTATCTTATGTGAGATTTTTTCCTGAACTGTCGGTTTTTTTTTTTTTTTTTTTTTCAAACAGTTCGGTTTCAAATGACAAAAATCTTAATTTAGATGACACAATACTGTTTCGACTGAACTGCTACCAGGGCCGGCCAAGCTTGAAACCTGGGGAGGTCGTACGTTTGAATCTCAAGCTCGATCAATTTTTTTTTTTTTTTTTACTAAAGTCTTTGTGACAGAATTCATTCCTTACTCACCGCGCTAGAGTTTATTTCAAAGATGGTGATGTGGAAAAGCTGTCACTAGCCTTGTACGAGTATTTTACAAAATAATGGTAAAAGAAACTCCATAGGTGCAGTTACCGTCACGAAATGACTGATATAATGTTTAAAACGACGTTAAACACCAAGCAAACAAATAAACCACCATTTTCTTTCCAGATGGAAACGTTACTGTTTTATCAGCTCTGAACTACGAAGCCCTGACCAACACGACGTTTGTGCTAACAGTTCTGGCTACCGACACCAAAACTACGTCAACCGGGACTCTCTCTGTCATCGTGACGGACGTAAACGAGGCTCTCACCTGGAACTCCGCGAACTATCGACTAGACATATCAGATGGCGCGGTAAGTTCATTTGTTCGTCCAGTGATTGAAAAATATATTTTGTTGGTTTAGACTTAGAAAGATCTATAAATTGTACTTATACGCGTGAGGAAAGAATCTATAATTTGTACTTATACGCGTGAGGAAAGAAAACGGTTTTGCTGAAATTCTCAGAAGAAATCTATGCATGATAACAACAGTTTACTATTCGATTAGTCAGTAAATGTGAAGACCGAAGGTCAAACCCATTATATGGGCGGCGGTCCGGTTTTTACAAGAAAAGTTAGTACTATGAACATCAACCGAAAATGATACTTCTCACGTTGGTGAGCAAATTTTTATTTTATAATTGCTGACTCGAGCCAAAACCAAACAGTACTTACCTTCCCGACTTGTTAGTGTCAGTTTTACCTTTTCTTATGATGTTTTCAAAAGCTCTCTTCTGCTCACTTGTTCAAACGAATATATTTTCACCCAAGAGAAACCAAAAGAAATAACTATTTTCAGTGGAAATAAAGGAATGAAATATTGGGATCTCGAGGCATCTTTTCTCCAAAAAAAATTTCGTATTTATGCACGATGGAGTTTATCCCAAAATGCTTATGATGTTTAGTATGATTTTAATCTACACTGTACGCAGAAACAATGTTTTTGTATATAAATATACCGTGTATATATTTCCTTCTTTTAAATGTATACCGTCCATATCCTTCACTTTTTGCACTTTATCTGTACATATTGTACACAGCACACACTTACAATTCATACACATACGCCTTTTTTAGATACTATCACAATCGGTTACATGGGAGGATTTAAAAGTAAGTTGATATTGAAAATATTATTTTCTTTTAAAAATGGTAATGGGTACCTTGAAGATTTGTTCTTACAATTGTCGTGGGTTAAACAATACTAAAAAACGTTACGATTTATTTTCACTTCTTAAGGAAAAGAATGTTGACATTCTATGTTTACAAGAAACTCTTTTCTTTGCGGAAATCGAAACCAAAATTATCAGCAATGGGAAGGAAACTGCTTTTTCAGCCATGGTAATTCAAACTCCAAAAGCGTAGCTATTTTATTTAAAAAAGGTATAGACATTAAGGTTTTATCATGCAAAACTGATACGGAGGGACAATTTGTTACCCTTAAATTATTGTATAGCAACACATCAATGATACTTGCAAATGTATATGCTCCAAATATAGACATTCCAAAAATTTTTGACGATATTTTTAATCAAATTGAATCGTTTGAAAATAACAAGAATATTATTCTTTGTGGCGGTTTTAATCTTGTTTTAGACACTTCAATTGATTTTGAAAACTACAAATACTTAAATCATAATGCGAGATCAAGAAAATTTTTATTGACTAAAGTGAATGATAGAAATCTGATTGATCCTTTTAGACAATTGCACGGAGAAACTAGTAAATATACATGGAAGCGTTTATTGCCCTTACAGAGAGGAAGACTTGATTTCTTTTTAATGACTCTTACCTTAGTTCCCTTTCTCAAAAATTGTGTATATGTTATAAATCTGACCACTCAATCATTGTTCTTGAACTTCAACTTTCTGAACAAAATCATGAAAAAGGATTTTGGAAGTTAAATAACTCATTGCTGAATGATAAAGATTATGTTGATTGTATAAATAGAAAGATAGATAGCGTTATTTTACAGTACTGTTTACCTGTGTACAACACCGATAAAGTGCTCAAGATAGAACCATCAGACATACAGTTTATTATAAACGATCAGCTCTTTTTGGAAACATTACTTATGGAAATACGCGGAGAAACAATATCGTATTCAAGTCACAAAGCCAAAACAAAATGTCAAAGAGAAAAAAAAACTATTGAAGATAAAATTGCTCAATCAGAAAATAATTTCAATGAAACAAACAAAGATAGGTTAAGTATATTACAAACTCAATTGGAAAATTTGAGGCAAGAAAAACTAAATGGTTACTTCACCAGAGCTAGAGCAAATTGGATTGAGAATGGAGAAAGAGCAACAAAATATTTTTGTAACTTGGAAAAACAACATATAGCTTCAAAAAATATACCTTTCCTATTAAAAGACGATGGAAGTCATACTTTCGATCAAAATGAAATTTTAGTAGAAGCAAAAAATTATTTTGAAAATTTATTTACTGAAAAAATCTCTAATATAGACATAAACTTTGAAGTTTACTTGAAACATTGTGCAGCGAATAAATTAGATGAAAAACATAAAAATGCAATCGAAGGACTTTTACAATACAGTGAGGTAACAGAAACATTAAGAAGTATGAAAAATGACAAAAGCCCTGGTATAGATGGTTTTACTACAAACTTTTACAAGGTGTTTTGGATAAGGATTGACCACTTTGTAGTAAAAGCCTTAAATTATGCATTTATGACTAATTCTTTTTCAAAAAACATTAAGTTAGGGATTATTACACTAATTCCAAAAGAAGATAAACCTAGACAATTTCTAAAAAACAGGAGGCCGATTACACTTTTAAATGTTTTATATAAACTTGCAACTGGTAGTATAACTAAATGAAATAAAAATGTTTTAAATCACGTCATATCAGGAGATAAAACTGGTTTTTTACAAGACAGATTTATAGGCGAAAATACAAGACTAGTCTATGATATTATGCAACACTGCGAACAACATCATATTCCTGGATTGTTGATGTTAATTGACTTCGAAAAAGCTTTTGATTCTTTATCTTTTAACTTCATTAAAAACGCGTTAACCTATTTTAATTTTGGGGAAACATTCAAGAAATGGATTAAATCATTTTTGTATAATACTGAAGTTTCTGTTCAGTTAAATGGATTTTTATCAGAATACTTTACAATAAGGAGGGGCTGTCGTCAATGGGACCCAATTTCTTCATCCATTTTTATTCTTTCCACAGAAATACTAAATATTGAAATAAAAAATGTTAAGAATATCAAAGGAATAAAGATAAAAAACCAAGAATACATAATATCGCAATTCACAGATGACAACCCCTTTTTTAGACGAGTCTGAAAAAACACTCATCATTACTTTGGAGCTGCTTGAACACTTTTCACACATTTCTGGTCTTAAAGTCAATTCTGATAAAACCAAATTAATATGGACTGGTTCCATGAAATATAGCATTCGAGCAATTAAAACGAAATGGAAATTAGCATGGGGGGAAACCAATTTAAATTACTTAGAATCTTATTCCATGTTGATTTGGAAAAAATGTTAAATTTGAATTATGAGCCCAAATTACGAAGTATAAGTAATAGCATTTCATATTGGAAAAAAAGAAAATTAACTCCTATTGGAAAAATAAGTGTGGTCAAAAGTATCTTAGTGCCAATTCTCACACATTTGTTTATCTCTTTACCAACACCGACCAATGGATATTTGAAACGAATGTATGACACTCTTTATAAATTTGTATGGGATGGCCCAACTAAAATAAAACATACAGTGCTAACCAAAGATTATGTGGAGGGGGGCTTAAGGATGATAGATATACAGAGTTTTAATACAACCATGAAATTAAAATGGATAAAGAAAATAGTTGCTAATGGTAAAAATGATTGTTACAAATTTATAACTAACATATTTGATCCAGAGGGAATTTTTAATTTGGGAACTTTATACTGCAAAAATATTCTAGGCACAATAAAGGATGTAATCTGGATAGATGTTTTAAAATCAGTCACGGTATTTAGCTCTAAATGCAACTTTAAAAAATGGTCGGAAATAATGACCATGCCTCTGTTTTATAATGAAAACTTTACGATAGATTTTAAATATATTTACAACGCCAATTTATACAAATGTGGTATAAGATATGTTAAAGACATGTTGAGCGACAACGGATGTTTTAAAAATTTTAATGATATCAAAACCGTTACCAAGAACGGAATAAATTTTGTAAACTATTATAGTATTGTAAATTCAATTAAAGCTTTCTTTTTACAGCAGAATATTTCAATTCCAATTATACATACAGTTTTGAACGAGTGCCATAATCCTTCAATTAACAGTTATTTTTTTCATATAATAATTAAAAAAGACATAAACAAACACGTTTACAACGCTCTTATGAAAAACAATGAAACACCAACAAGTAGGAACAAATGGTCTACATTATATACTGGTTTAAACTTTGATTGGAAACAAATTCTTGGAAAAGTTTTCAAATACACACGAGATACTTACACCTGATAGTTACAAACAAGAATAGTGCATCGTATTATTGCAACAAACTCCTTACTTTTTAAAATGAAGCTGATAGATACAAATTTATGTACATTCTGTGGTACAGACGCTGAAACAATTATACATTTATTCTACGAATGTAGATACACGAGATCTTTGATAAATAGAATCACAGGAATAATAACCAATTTTGATCAAACTGTGCAATCAATAGCTCTATTTTACTTTTGGGCTCAAGTGCACCAAACATTAAATTAGATATAAAAGTATATCTATTATTGCAGAAACAAACTAAATAAACTTTCAATAAACAGATTAAGGAACCATCTTATCACTAATTTACACATTTACAAAAATACTAAGATGTCTGAAAAAGGAGAAAGTATCATAACATTTGTAGAACATATCATACAAAACCTCCCATGAGCCGATTAAGATAGTGAATAATTGAAGACAAAACCAAAGAAAACGCAAAAACACAGTCAATTAGTACAAAGTAAAATTACATAAAGACAAAAACTTTTTTTTTCACTTTTAGTGCGTGCGCGCTCACCCACACACCCACACACATACACACACAAACTTTTTCATCACAAAAAAGCTTTGTTGTCACCTTTTGATCATCAATTTGGCTCATCAATTGATATGTAAATTGGTTAAATTTGAGATTCTGAATGGTAAAATTGTAAAGGAAAAGACTTTGAAATTTGTTTATAAACATAATGATATTGTGCACCACATGTAATACTAACAAAATATTTACTAACATTGATTTGTAAGGTATGTTGGGGGATGGCCAAGACCCTCACACACCGATTGACGTGGCAAATAAAGCTTTAAAAAAAGAAAAAAATAGACACTAGTTGGCTTTTGAAATGAAATTTTATAGTCTACACTCAAACCGTTGAAAGCACTTGTGTGGTATTTGTCAAGGGAGCCATTGTGTGGAAGTATTTATTTGAAAAAAAAAAAACAGTAGAAAGATTATCCAACTCAAGCTACTTGTCAAATTAATAACTTTGTCATAAAGCAGTTATAAATAATATCAACTCTTATTATGACCTAGGATGTCCTTTGCAACAAGTGGAGACCAAAAAAAGGCTGCGCATCCTTGGAGTCTTATCTTTATCTGCACTGTTCGCTTATAATTGATAACATCAGGCCAGCGACCCTGTAAATATCAATAAACTAGTAAAAAAATGGGAATGAAAAAGAAAAAAACTACAACCATTCTGCTCACAGAGATGACTTTTGACATGCGTGCTGCACCTAACAACTTTAAACAAGCCGGTTTTTACTATAAGTTACAATCATTTTTTTTTTTTTCGATCTGGGAATATTCATGCACAATCTAATCGAGTAGCGTGTTATCATGCGGACGAAAAAGCCTGGGCGAACAAGCACAAGGACAAATTGTTTTAGGAACGATTGATTGAATTTGCCTTTATTTATCGTCGCCACCGATTGCCCGTATGGGCGACACCCCCTGAAGGCAGTTAGTATTGTAAACAAGGGATAGTACTGATACAGGACGAAACCCATTCTAAGTTACGCCTGGTTCTTTTACGTGCTCGGTGTGTAGTACCGTCAAACGGGACCTCGGTTTAACGTCTCATCCGAAAGACCATTAGTAATTTTAGATGGCCAGCCCTGGGAATCGACCCTACACCCTCTTGTGACCCGAAACAACCTGTTCACGAGTCCGACGCTCTACCAACTGAGCTATGCGGGCTGGTCTTTTTTGGGGACGAACAAGCCTGGAACCGAGCGGTCAGGCGCCAATATAAGGGTATATGCTGGTAAAGCTCTTTTCAGTAAAAAAGCAGTATTTTCACGATCGATGCCCCAACCTTCTTTATTTCAATACGCCGTTTTCAATTAAATATCTGAGTGCCATCGAAACACTTATTTGTCTGAAAAGAATTGAGTTTACTTGGGTTTTCTTCCTTCGGTTTTGCACAAACTACGATACATGCTTTTCAAAATGCCCTAATGAACTCTAAGTGGTATTGTCTTCGACAAATGCCACAAAAATGTTATTAAGCTTGACAGAGGCTGGCCCAAAACATTTTTCTAGACCCGTAAATGACAAATATTTATCACAAATACCAAGTTATGCCAGATCCTATCTGTGCTTAACCCTTAACCTGCTAAATAAGTGAAATGAAACTTTCTAGCCGATCTTAAAAGCTGCACCGAAATTTTGCTTTTTCAGTGGTTCTTTTTAGGGGAAAATATCTCCTGTGCAGTCTGATCTTGATCTACACTGTCCGCAAAAGATCTTTGAGTTTCGTCAGTTAGCAGCTTAAAGGTTAATAACGTGTTGCAGGTTGTTGGTACGACCTATACAGTGACAAATCTTGCTGTGACAGACCCTGACGTCAATGAAACCCTGACATGTACGATGTCGTGTTCTCCGGCAGGGTAAGAAAAATATCAGTATCTATAAATAAGTATATGAGGCATGCTCTGTGAAAAGGGGGTTTAATGTAACTGCTTAACTCTTTACCAAACGATAAAATTTTAGACTTGTCCAAACTGATAACAATTTGCAGACGGCAAAATAAATGTGAATCAAATATTGATAACTCTTGTTGGAGGCACAGAAAACCCAATTTGATCAATTTACGTTCTTGGGCTTCGTAAACCTCCCTCCCAAGTTAGGTGGTAGCCTCTTAAATACGACCCACCCTCTTCTATAAGGCGTATTTCAATTTTTATTCCTAGAACAGCCTTTATTCCTAGATACGGGTTTGTTTATGTGGTACCAGATAAAGTGGGCATGGTCCCTTGTTGAAAAAACAAAATGTCAAATAATTGCAATCTATGTTTTTTGTTATATCTATTCTACTCTAAAGGACACTTTAGAATACCCCAAGACTTCTTATTCGCACGAAAATGCATTTTATTTTTATGATGAAATGTCTTTCTGAAGTATAATTCACTATTTTAACTACATAATATCTTTACATTGTATTTTATACATGAGTGAAACAGCATCTTCTTTTTCTAAACTTGAAAGCATTTCAAAAATAGCAGATTTATTACCTCTGTTTTTCTTTTAGATATTTCAGTATGTCTACGAGTTGCGTCATCACAGTGACGTCTGTATACAGTCTAGACGAGGGATTGGCTAATACAGTCACGTGTACCGTAAACGGTACTGACAACGGCGAAAACACTGCTACAACGAGCCTCGTTATAGATATAGGTGCGTCAATTAAAATTCCATAATATAGTCATCACATTTCTTTGATTTATATTTCACAATGCAGAAGCAAATAACAGATATGTCAAGGTGGTTCGTGATGTGTGAGTTAATTCTTTACCAGACGACAAAATTTCCGACTTGGCCAAATTGAATGCGTTTGTAAAGAGACATAAAATGTTTCTTAAAACGTACAATTTGTCTGTCAAAGAAAGGAAAACATTTTGGGAAAAAGTAGAAACTGCTGGTTTCCCACAATGTTTTCAATAGCCATTTCCTTTGGATCGTTTAAACTGTGGACTTTGTGGCAAAGAAAAAGTAATGTGGCAAGGTGAAGTAGTAGAAAAATAGGAGGGTTTTTTTAACACTAAAATGACATACCGAAGCCTTCTTTAGCATGTATTGTATCGTATTTACGGCAATGAACTGATAATCGGCTCAGTAATTACCTTCATTTTTGACAATATATTACGTCCGAATATTTAAAAGGAAAAACTGATCGATCGAACTGGAAGCCAGGATAGGTGTCCCCCGAAGATGAATGTATCCGAAACCATTACTGCCAGGAAAGATTTTAGAAAATGTAGTTTATTTTTCGATGTATCATGCAGTACAATTATCTCTATATGTATTTTAAATGACATTATGTAACTTGTTAACTTGTGGACCAGCAGAAAAAATTTTAGACCAGGCTGTAAACCATACAATATGATATGCATCTGTTACAATATTTAATCTTCAAATACGATTTCAATGTTTTATTTGGTAGCACCATGTTTGGTCGCTGTCGCCGTTCAGAACTGCATCATAAACAAAATCTAGCAAATTGGGGTTGTATCCTCTTTAGATTAAGTTTAAACGCTTGTTTGCACTGTCTTAATTGAATTGCCTTGCCTACCACAGAAACATTCAGTAATTTACATAATACGTAAACCCAGATTCGCTTCGCTGAAAGAAGTCTAAAACGACGTCAAATATGACGTCTTACGATGCTTATGTCAAACGTGTGCAAGATAAGAAAATTCGTAATGCGTATATTACACTGAAAACAAGGGTGGTTATGCGATAAAGTAATTACCATAGCCCAATCCGATTGCTCTAACATCTGATGCATTTGTATCTACGGATTCGGTCGATGGTATTTAGAAACACGTTTTTTAAGCATGTATTGTATGAAGAAATATACCATTCACCAGAAATTACGGATAACAATCATTTTCTCTCTTTTCTGATTCTGATCAGTTGATGCCAACAACTACACGCCGATATTTGAGGAAGCTGGGTACGTGTTTACTGTATCGCCGTACGAGGTATCCGGTGTTACATTAGGGACAGTCAATGCTACAGACGCTGACACGGGAACCTTTGGACAGTTTTCATACTCACTCAACCAAACCCATCTTCCTGCTACGTATTTCACTGTACGTGTACGGTACTTCAAGTCCTTTGTTTATACATGTAATTCTATTCTATGATTTGGGTTTTCACACTATTTCTGTCAGGAATTGAACGTTTAATGCGATATTTTGATAGTTTTCGTAGTTGTTTTCGTAAGTGTCTGATATTTTTTTTTAAATTTTATTTCAGTCACGGATCAAATTCTGAAATAGTACCTCTTCGCTAAAACATCGAGAAAACAGATCTAAAAGTTTTCTCATATCTTAAGTAGAAAAGAAGGTGGAAAACAAAGGTGTCGAGGAAATTATGTCTAGTTGACGCATAATCCTTTAAAGCATTTGGGAAGTATTTCATGTTCATCACACTTTCAAGGGCTTGATAAATAAATTGGACCTTTTCATTTCTTTACAGAGCACCAAATATTAAAAGTTTCTGGCTTTTCTAATCAAGATCATTTACGAAACTTAGAGAAGTATAGATAAATGATCAGGTTGCATTTTTCTGTGCAGTTTGATTTGACATCAAGTTCTCAACTGTCCTCAATTCTTTTCAGTGTGTTGAATGGTAAAATACATAGATTAAATGAATATCGTTTCAAAAGGGCCTTTTTCCTGTCTAGATTGGCTCGTCTTCTGGTAACGTCAGCACGGCCGTTTCCATGGAGACGTGTAGCTGTTCCGGTTCCACCCTAGCAATCCCTGTGTACGCCACAGATACCGGCGGGCTGGTCGGAACGTCTACTGTTTATATCACTCTCACCTTGACGTCTACAACCACGTCTTCTACAACTACAGAGAGGTTTGTTCACTTTTTAACCCTTAGGTTGCTGAGCCCGACCCAAGTACCTTTTGCGGACAGTGCAGATCAAGATCAGACTGCACAGAACGTGCAGTCTGATCTTTGATCTACACTGTCCGGTAAGGGGATGGATGTTTTCTCTGAAAAATACCTTTGAAATAGCAAAATTTGGGCTTTCTACTATAAGCTTGAAAGTTTCATTTCACTTATTTAGCAGGTTAAGGTTTTTTTCCTTAACGATGAGATAGCTCGTTACAGTTCCGCAGAAGCTATTCCGGTAAGATACTTGGGGACTGGTTGGCATATCTACTGTTTGCGTCGCTCTCATCATCACATCTAAAATCTCCTCTAATCGTTACACTTACCGAACACATTGCCATGAATTTACGATTTAAACCTCTTTCGGCAGTAGATTGCTGATGTAGAAAACATGGCATTGATCAACAAATGTTCGGGTGTTCACAGAAATTAAGTTATTTTACAGATATCAGCTCACATATCCATGTAATTCCCTTTTCTTTCCTTTAACCAGCATTACGTAGCACTGTCTTTGCAAGAGTTTCACTGTTTACCGCTTAGCATAGGTAAGACCATGTGCAGCGGTGAGACAGAAATAATTTCAGTTGCCGTGACTGTTGTTAAGTATCTGAGGTAATTTTTTTCCTGTTAGAAATTTAGCGACTTAATAACAAACTGTTGTATCTTCCATTCGGTTTTATTCCTTTTTTTTGGTATTTCATTACTTCTGTACACCTTTTTAGCGGATATGCTATATAGCAAATCCGCTTACTGTGATCGTTTTGGCCGGAACCAAATACATCATGCGTAACAACGCATGCGCGCTCACTTTCAGTTTTGCATGGCTGGCGTAGGGACGAACAACACTGATCTACAAATGATATTCAGCTCTGACTTTGAACAAATCATACAAATTATGTTTGATTTCCTTATCGAAATTTCGTCAAAACTACAAAATTGTCAGTTTGAAATACTCTAAATGCTTAGACAAAGTTTGTTCTTGTTTTTTTCATTAAATATTGCCATATGCGTATGAACAAATGTTTACACAGACTGCCCCCATTTTCATTCAAGAAATGTTCATTCACAACTTGTGTCGTCCACTGTCGAAATAAACAAGGAGATTAAGCAATAATTTCTTAGTGAAATTACATTTTTAAACTCTTTATTAGTTTAAATAGCTTTAACTGTTCAGACAGCTAGCTAGAATTTGGCCGTAAATGATTTAAATACCCTTTCGATAACGAATACACAGAATCCATAAAGTCGATTCGGCACTTTGTTAGGTACCGACCTTCGTATAGCACTATCGATGAATTTCCGAATTGTTTGAAACATTTCTGTGAAACGTTTAAGAAATGAAGATTGTGTAGTCTTTTTTTTAAAAAAAAAACTATTTGACGTTGATTTATGCAAGACTGCTTCCAAAATTTCTCTCCAGTTATCGATGGGACATACAAAAATTCTCCGTTCGCAAACGGCCCCGATCAAGTACGAACCCGTGACGTGAATTTATACTGAGGATTTTCGATGGGAAATCGTGCCCTTCTCAGTGAACTGGACATCCACTAACTTAACCTAACATCTAGGAATTTAAGCTTCAGATACTCAATTATCTTCAAGGTGTAAAAGTCCATTCATAGTCCTTCTAATATACTTGAATTTTATTTTGTTACCTTTCATGCAAAAGAATTAAGAATGCAGAATTTTCTGACAGATGTTTGATAAAGGGTCCACAGGAATCACCTTAGTCTAGATCTATATGTCTTACTATTTGGACATGTAGATTTAAATTCTTTGATATATTTTTTATGCTTGGAGATTGAAGTATATGTGCTTTGTTTAATAAAGTACATATTTATGATGAACTGCTGCTCAACCCATACTAGAGGCGGTAACTATGCTTCATGTAAACAGCAAGTAATTCAAACCTCAGAATGAAAGTATGCCTATAGTTTTTAAAGTTTTATAGAGGGACCAATTCCTTTAATCCTTAGGCTGCTAAGTGCTACTCAAGGACCTTTTGAAGACTGTGTAGATCAAGATCAGATTGCACCGAAGGCGCAGTCTGATCTTTGATCTATACTGCCCGGTAAGGAAGTATTTTTCCCCAAAAAATAACTTTGAAATAGAAATATTTGGATTTGTATTATCGACTTGAAAGTTTCATTTTAGTTAAAGGTCAATTTTTACTTTGCATGGCAACTTGTCACAGTGAGTGTGATCTTGGTCAATTCTGGCTGTTTCAGCTGCACCCAGGACAGGGATTTGCAGATATCAAAAAGCAAATGATATCTGGATTATGTTCTTCCAGGTGATGAGTGATGATTTTAATTCTTTTCTTCAGACCATGAAAATGGATTCACTCAAAACTTCATTGGAAGTAATGAATAGCCGTTTTACCAGTGTTAATATTGAATTTCAAGTATCCCATCATGCTACATCATGTTTTTTTTGCACATGTCCCTGCAGTTGTTCAATTATATAATATGACTCAAATTCACAAAGACGTGGTTCAAAACTTCAAAAAGGAATCTACATCTATATGTAAATGAATAAAACTTACGTAATCACTGAAAAAATGTCAAAATTCCATCACACTTTAACTGTAACTTTCATTACATGTGAATATAAATTCACTTTTTACATTGTACTTATTCACACCTGCATTTTTTGACTGAATAGAAATGGACCCAAGAATGTGAGTTTGCATATTACATGTAGGCCTCTTACGTTTTATGTGATACTCATAAAATGAACTTGAAATTACTGAGTATTAGTCCATTTTTTATGGTTAAGTGTAACACCGGTTTTCTTTTTTTGAAACTGTGATTCATAATCTAAGTTCAGACTGTGCAGAATATGAGGTCTAAGCTTGAACCTATACAGCCTATGGTTTTTTTTATATTTGCACCAGTATAGCAGTGCAATGATATAATCCTTTTCATTCATTTAGTGAGGTTTTGTGAGACTGTGGCTGATTGGTGAAGGTGTCGGTTGAGTTACCCCGGATTTTTTTATCCTCACCTAGTTGCTAGGATTTTGTAGGAGTGCCTATAGACAAGACACTGCGTAGAATCAGCCTAGCCCTAGTAAAACCCAAGCTGTACACAAATAAATGGGTTGTTGTCACTGTAAGACTGAAACAGTGTTGAAACTAATGTAACCACCAGAAATCAGTCAAACATCAAATTATTCTTGAAGGTAGTTGCAATCAATTTCATATTTTGTGCCAGTGCATGAGTTAACCTTACTTTTCTTTTGTGAAATCATTATTTCTTGACTTGTGTCTTTATGATGATACAAGGTGAATTTTTATTTATGTTACAGAAGGAAGGTATATTCAATACTCATGAATTACACATGGCCTAGATCTTAGAAAATACTAAACACAGCATTTAGTTTTCACCTTTCAGACTATTACATAACATTTTTTTAGGTCAGGAATAAAACCAAGAGTTTTCTTTTTAAAAGAAAGAAGAAATCATTGTATCTGAACAATCAAATTGTTGTGTCTAGTTTGATTTTGTATTTCATTTTAAAATTAATAGTTTCAAGTTGTGTAGTAATAAGGAAGAACCCTTGAATGGATTCATAGGTGTTAGAGTCATGGAAAGGACAACGTGCTTTCAGTAAGAAATTACATACAAAAAGCCATTGTTTCTATTTCACTGAGAGGACTCCAGTGGGTTTTTTTTTTTTTTAACTCTTTACCACACAACAAAATTTGAGACTTGTCCAAATGGAAAGCATTTGCTGATAACAGAATCAATGTGACGTTCTGTGCAGTCTGATCTTGATCTACACTGTCCACAAAAGGTCAGTGAGTCGCGCTTAGCAGCCTAAGGGTTAACATGGTGTTCAGTAAAGTGTTAAAATAAACCCCAATCAGAATTTTCTCCAGATCCAGTTGTCAGATGCCAAGGAAACCTGACATGGATCCATATGTTGTACACTGGTCTATCTCACAGATTGATATAAATGTATAGCTTGTGTTTGTGTAAGGGTACACTTATCTGTCTTGCTATAGAGTTAGCTTTTGTAGCAATGTGGCAGAGCGTTTGCCTACGGAGTTTGGACCTAAAGGTTCTAGATTCAATCGCAGCCTTTGGGGCTATTCAGCAGAACTGTTACAGATACATGTAATCAGTATTCAAAATACCTTACGGTTTGCCCAAACATAGCCCATAGTTGACGCTTGAATTTTATGTCGTACAAAGTTAAATTTGGAGAATTTTTGAGGATTTTTCTTTTTTTCAGCCCTTTAACACACAATAAATCCTATGTTTTAAGAGTCCTGTGTAACAGGGCTTATGAAAACAGTGTTGGAATACAAGAAATCAGTATTTCTTTTTTTTTTTTTCTTCTTCCAGAATTTTTTCTACTCTTTACAAATACAAACCACATAATCTGAGGGCTCCATAGCTAGTGAATTGTTTGTTTATGCTCTAAACAGCAAGCTATTTGATTTTTTTGCCACAAATCAAATTATTTCGTAAAAGGCCAATAAATACTACCAGATATATATCTCTTCTCAATAAAGTGTATGGTTAGATTCAGTAAAATGATGCAATTTTGGGCGTTTGATAATGGAATTGTAGGCTACTTTAGCAATAGGTCACTCTGTTTATTTTTATTACACCACATATGACGTTTTGATACTGATTTGAAGATATAAATCCTTGTTGATGGCGCATGTTATTGATTAAATATCATTCCTTCAAAGCTGTCCAAAACTGTGGCATGAAATCTAATAATACCCAAAGAGGCTGAGTTGCGCATTAAGGAAATATCAATTCAGATATTTTTTTCTAAACCTTATCTTTCTTCTTCACTAATGATTTTCCAGCTATAATTTAGTAAGTCGTTTTTATACTCCCGTCGAAGAACCATAACTCTTCCTAGCACGAATTTTGAGTTATTCCCCTTTAATCTTCATTTTTATAGTATATCTTGCTTGTCCGGAGCAAAACTTTGTCATGTTAAGTAGGAATGACTTGAAATATGGTATGCTTATTTGTTGCAATATTTGGAAGTGCAGTGCACAAGAATTGTAACTCTACCTCGTGCTGTCTTTGAGTTATTTCCCTTTAATTGTCATTTTTTCAGCATTTAGTGTTTGTCCGGAATATAACTTTGTCGTCTGAAGTCAGAACGACTTCAAACTTGGTATGCATGTTTGTTGCAATATTACGGAGTACAGTGCGCAAGAACAATGACTCTACCTAGCGCGAATTTTGAGTAATTCTACTTTGATCTTCATTTTTACAGTATTTCTTGCTTGTCCGGAACGGAACTTTGTCACCTCAAGTCAAATTGACTTAAGACTTAGTAAACATGTTTGTTGCATTACCTGCCCTTTACGATTATTATACCCCTCGACAACTAGCGGTGGGACGGGCGTATCTTGCGACAATTTGCCGCTCTTGTTGAGTTTGTTGAGGGTATGAAAATCTAAATAGTTGGTTTTAATTTGGCGAGTCAAAAATCTTGTCCTCTGGTAAGAAGTTCAACAAGAAGGCACAAACATTTCATATTGCATACATATATAAGTAGCAATATATTGTACTCTTTGATCAAATTTGCTCCTGATTGCTGAAACTGATTGACAGCTGTGGACCTTAACAATGTGTTTTTACAGAAATATCATTATATATCATCATCGTATTTTGTATAGTTTTTTAAGTCTTACTCATTAACAAATCAACAACTGAAGTGTTCTATATATTTGTCAAATAACTTTCACTTGTATAGCTATCTTGGTTTTTTTTCCAGTCCTATGCGTGTTTACAGTCCTAAATATAATACTAGTAGAAAAAAAAAACATCAAATTGTTGGATCAAATCAATACTCTAATAAGTAGTAAAATAACAGCTGCTGGGCAGCACACTTGGTAGAACAACTTCGACTCCCATTGTCCTTGCTTATTGTACTAATTATTTATATATTATACATGTATTACATGTGATAATTTCTTTTTTTATTACATCAAATCATAGCTTAAAATTGTTCAACAAATCCTCTTTTCAGGACTTTCAGTCCCTTTGATTATCATTTTTTTGCAGACCAATTACATTTATCGAGGACTCAAACAACACGTCCTGGTTAGCCGTGTTGATAGCCACTGCAGTCGTGACGGCTATAGTGACCGGCTATGTACTATTAAAATACGTGTTCACTGGTCCGGGTAATATCTGCAACAACAGGTAAAAGTCTTCCGTCTGTCTTCATCAATTATGTTAACACTCTACCACACAATCTCGAGTTTTAACCACCCTTCAGGAGAAGGCTTTTGAAAACATTGTGGGAAAAGCAGAAAATGCTGGTGACCAGCATTTTCTGCTTTTCCCACAATGTTTTCTATCCTGTCATAATAAAATTTAACTTCATATATATTACCTTCGATTTTGTCTTCTTCAGCAGCTTTCAAATTGGAAGAGTCTAGAATTCTTTGTTAAGTAAAGTACTAATACTTGTCCTTTAGAGACTAACTGTAACAGGAAGTAGCGATATGCATTATAAGATTAGCTTGTCGCAATGAAGAGCAAAACAGATACGCACACCATATATAGCTTGGGCACTTAATGCAAGCACACAGACTGAGGCATTCAGACATTTTCGGATAGAAAATGTTTCAGCCTTGGCAACCTAACATTGCAAAAGGAAATAGGAAAGCACGGAATAGTACACTGGCCGCCGTGATATAACTGAATTGGCACGGAGTAGTACACTGGCTGCCGTGATATAACTGAAATAATGTGAATACGACGTTAAACACCATAAAGAAATAAAGAAAACATTTGTTTCCCTTAATCTTCAAAATACTGAAGAAACTGAATGTAATTACGCGACTAGATAAGCAGGCCAATGAAATATTGCTGATTGCCCCGTTCCATGATCAGCAGACGGGCCGTCATGTCGCATCTGATCTATTCATTATATTCCGCTAGGTGGCATTTTTCAAACACCTATCTGATTGGACACTCTTGGTACAACACCGGACTATTTTTCAAAATAGAAATCAATTTGTAGCCAATGTAATATAAAATATACATTTATTCAAATCAACACTAACTGGTACGATTAATCCAGCCATGGTCAGCTTACATATAACCCATATACAAGTCATTTATAAACACAGTCCCTGTAGGCCTTGGAAAAAGTCTCGGTTAAAGCTCAGCATGGTGGAGACAGCTTTGTTATTTTATGTAACCCACTCGAAGAAAGTTATTATTATTATTATTATTATAAATCTCTGTGAAAAAACCCTGAAATTTAGACAGAAAAACAGGCTTGATTTCTCAACAGACGTATCATTCATAACTATTTTCTGCTTGCTACATTTTAGCGGCAGAGTTTGAGAAATGAATTCCTTGTATTGATATCTATCCTGCACAGAAAAATGGTGCGTCATAGCCGACAGGTCAATCTTCAAAGAATCTGACATGCGCGGACAGCAAACAATTGTAATCAAATGTTTTACTCTTATGAACAGTAATGATAAAACGTTCGGGTTTAAGGGAGAGAAGAAGATTCAATAAACTCTTTCTCCCTTCTCCACAATATTTTCAAGAGCCTTGTGCTGCATTCCGCAAAAACAGGTATCCGCCGGATATAGTGTTTTCATGTTGTTCCTCACTGTTTTATCTTTTCAGGGTGAATAAACCATTTAAAAGCAAGGCAACTAGGGCAAAAAAACCTAAAGCTACTAATGTGCAAAGGCAAACGGGAGAAGATATTCCACAAAGGCGCGAATCCGAGCCCGAGCAAGGTGGTAAGTCTTTAATAGTGGATCGATACTTTTTTGCAGATGCATAAAGATGCATTATCCTCAAGCATTTATCACAGTTGGTCATGTTATGTTTCAACCCTGTCATTGTCATTGACCATTTCAGTAGCTTTTGTTCACGGTGTAGATTGAGATTAGACTACACAGAACGCCCGCTTCTCAATTTTCATACAAACTACGACTGAGAGAGATTTTAGTATGATATGGGACTGTCTGTACTAGTAGACGCTGAAAAAGGCCAAGTTTATGTATTTACCTGTTCAATAAGTGAAATGAAACTTTTAAGTCGATAGTAAAAACCTAAATTTTGCTGTTTCTAAGGTATTTTTTCGTGGGAAAAATTTCTCCTCATCGGATAGTGTAAATCAAAAATCAGACTGCACGTTCTGTGCATTCTGATCTTGATCTACACTGTCCGCAAAAGGTCTTCGAGTACCGCTTAGCGGGACAAAGGTTAAGCAGAGTCTCAGGCAGATTTGTTCATCTGTCTGTATTTTCTGCTCTTTCTTTATTTTGAATGTTTACGTTCGGCTTCCTTTTTTTTTCAGGAAACGACTTTTCTCCACCAAAACGTAAGCAAAGATCTATCTATCTATCTATATATCTATTGTTACGGGAGATCACTCCTTCCTTACAGCATAGCTTCTTCCCGTATAAAATCAATACCTGACAACCGTGCTAGGAGAATTCTCTTCAGATCAGTGGTTAGTGTGTTGCACTTTTGTACCTCAAATAACAAGGATCTTTACCGAACGGGTTCGAATCCCAGCCGGGGCAGTTTGTATTTGAGCTATGCATTTGTTGCGAACTTTCATCCGTTCTATCAACCGTTTTCTCAATTTTACCTGTGTCGATTACTTGCCAAATATATTATCAAAGTCGGCCTGCTCCAGAGAGGGACATTTGCTTAAATTGAAAAAGAAAATAAAACAGACCAGGAAAAAGAGTTTTGGTGTACGCAGGAGACATCTAGTGCAATCGTTTCTATTTGGGCATCATGCTGGTTTTTCTTTTTCTTCTTTTTTTAATTACAGATCAGCAAAGATGGCGAAACGAAAAGTTTCTTTGAAGGTTGACCCTGCACGAAGAATACCAGTAATAGACTGTTGGGGATGATGGGACATATATTTTGTTGGGTTTTTTTTTGCCACAATAAATTTTATTTACTTTCTCTTTTTTCTAACAAGATTTTAATTACTACTATAAAAGGCATTACCACCTGAAACAAATTTGCTGCAAGAAATTTTGAAAACGCCCTTGTAAACTGAAAAGTTTCAACTTGACTTATGCCCTGGCAAACTGAAAGGATTCAATTTTACTACGCCCTTGTAAACTTAAAAGATTCCACTTGACTTACGCCTTTGTAAACTGAAAAGGTTCAACTTGACTTACACCCTTGTAAACTGAAAAGGTTCCACTTGACTTACGCCCATGCGAACTGAAAAGATTCAACTTAACTAATGCCCTTGCAAACTGAAAATGTTCAACTTGACTTACGCCCTTGCAAACTGAAAAGATTCAACTTGACTTACGCCCTTGCAAACTGAAAAGATTCAACTTGACTTACGCCCTTGTAAACTGAAAAGGTTCGACTTGACCTACGCCCTTGTAAACTGAAAAGGTTCAACTTGACTTACGCCCTTGCAAACTTAAAAGGTTCAACTTGACTACGCCGTTGTAAACTTAAAAAGGTTCCACTTGACTTACGCCTTTGTAAACTGAAAAGGTTCAACTTGACTTACGTCGTCATAAACTGAAAAGGTTCAACTTGACTTATGCCCTTGAGAACTGAAAAGATTCAACTTGACTAATGCCCTTGTAAACTGAAAATGTTCAACTTAACTTACAGCCCTTGTAAACTGAAAACATTCAACTTGACTTACACACTTGTAAACTGAAAAGATTCAACTTAACTTACGCCCTTATTAACTGAAAAGATTCAACTCGACTTAAGCCCTTTTAAACTGAAAAGATTCCACTTGACTTACGCTCTTGTTAACTGAAAAGAAACCACTTGACTTACGCTCTTGTTAACTGAAAACATGCAACTTGATTTACGCTCTTGTAAACTGAGAAGATTCAATTCGACTTACGTCGTCATAAACTGAAAAGATTCAACTTAACTTACCCCCCTGTAAACTGAAACGATTCAACTTGACTTACTTCCTCTGCAAACTGAAAAGATTCCACATGACTTACAGCCGTTATAAACTGAAAACATTCAACTTAACTTACGCCCCTGTAAACTGAAAAGGTTCAACTTGTTTTACTTTCTCTGCAAACTGAAAAGATTCAACTTGACTTACAGCCTTTGTTAACTGAAAACAAGCAACTTGACTTACGCCCTTGCAAACTGAAAATATTCCACTATACTTACAGCCCTTGTAAACTGAAAACATTCAACTTGACTTACGCCCTTGTAAACTGAAAAGATTCAACTTGATTTACACCCTCATTAACTGAAAAGATTCAACTTGACTTACTTCCTTTGCAAACTGAAAAGACTCCACTTGACTTACAGCCCTCTTAAACTGAAAACATTCAACTTGACTTACGCCCTTGTAAACTGAAAAGATTCAACTTAACTTACGCCCTTATTAACTGAAAAGATTCAACTCGACTTAAGCCCTTTTAAACTGAAAAGATTCCACTTGACTTACGCTCTTGTTAACTGAAAAGAAACCACTTGACTTACGCTCTTGTTAACTGAAAACATGCAACTTGATTTACGCTCTTGTAAACTGAGAAGATTCAATTCGACTTACGTCGTCATAAACTGAAAAGATTCAACTTAACTTACCCCCCTGTAAACTGAAACGATTCAACTTGACTTACTTCCTCTACAAACTGAAAAGATTCCACATGACTTACAGCCGTTATAAACTGAAAACATTCAACTTAACTTACGCCCCTGTAAACTGAAAAGGTTCAACTTGTTTTACTTTCTCTGCAAACTGAAAAGATTCAACTTGACTTACAGCCTTTGTTAACTGAAAACAAGCAACTTGACTTACGCCCTTGCAAACTGAAAATATTCCACTATACTTACAGCCCTTGTAAACTGAAAACATTCAACTTGACTTACGCCCTTGTAAACTGAAAAGATTCAACTTGACTTACGCCCTTGTAAACTGAAAAGATTCAACTAGACTTACACCCTCATTAACTGAAAAGATTCAACTTGACTTACTTCCTTTGCAAACTGAAAAGACTCCACTTGACTTACAGCCCTCTTAAACTGAAAACATTCAACTTGACTTACGCCCTTGTAAACTGAAAAGATTCAACTTAACTTACGCCCTTATTAACTGAAAAGATTCAACTCGACTTAAGCCCTTTTAAACTGAAAAGATTCAACTATACATACGCCACTGTTAATTAAAGAACTTGACTGAACTTATACCCTTCTAAACTGAAAAGATTCATCTCGACTTAAGGTTTTATAAATTAAGTACAAGTGAAAACTAAATGACAAAAAGGGAGTTTCTCGTTAATGTTTTATGTTTTAATTACTTGTATGTTCGAAGTCACAAAACATCGCATGCCGGTTTAAATGTATCGATCGATAAACATTTTTGATTGATAGATAAAATTTTGCTGAACAACCAGCTGAATCCTTGGGTAGAATGTCTATTGACATGCAGAAAATTTACAAAAGCAGATAGATTCAACACAGGTCAGCCTGCACGGACTGCCCAGGCTGAGCTGGATCGAAACTTTTGAAGATGGATTAAACCCACTTTTCATAGAGCATTATGAAATGTAGAAACGAAGAAATGACAACTGAGCAACGAGTCAGAAAAAGTGTTAACATTGGAAGCGCATTTCACATCGGTAGTTGCCTTTGCGGCCAGTTTAACTGAGATTAAGATCATACTTCACTAAACTTCACTTTCTCAGATGTCAAAACAGAATCGTTCAAGTTCAATGCATTTGCAGAGGACAAGATAAATGATGCTAAAATGATAGGATTTTTCTTTACAGGCCAGCAAATATTGTAGGGGAAAGGGAAAACATGCTACTTAACAGCATTGTCTCCTTTGCCTACGGTGTTTTCAGAAGCCTTCAAAATGCTTACAAAAACGCGAGATTGTTTGGTATTGGGTTAAGACCGTGGGTTTTTAATCCATAGGTTCTTGACTCGATTCCCGCTGGTTGCAGTTGTCGTGGAGTATCCATCGGCAAGACACGTCAGAACCCTTATCCGGTGCTGATGAAAGCCTCCTAACAAATGGATTGGCGGGCTGTTGCCGTGATATAACTAAAAAGCACAGTACCGGCCAAAAGTAAACAATGCGGGTGTTAAATGCATTGAAATTGAAATAATACCATTTAAAGGTACGGAAATTGTTGTGAAGATGACAATATGGTATTGCACATTAGGTCCAAGTATTAGTCGCTTGCAGAAATAATTATTTTAATGCTAGTGAAAAAGTTGCCATGTCGTTCTGTCTTTTGTTTATATTTTATCTGGTTTTAAGATTAAATTCTTTGCTGGAGACTAGCACTTGGACCGCGCGTGCAATAAAAGATTATCATCTTCACAATACTCTCTATTCTTTTAAATGGTATAATTTATATTCAAAGCATTTCAACACCGCAACGTTTACTTTTGGCCCCATACACACACGATCCCTGCTTTACACAAAGGTATAACCTGGCGGAAAGTTATTCAAATATTTATTCAAATCATAAAGTTATGCAGTATAGTGAAACTTGTTTTCAGACTTTATGCTTGCATACCTAAACTGCGTATGCATATTTCGTGCCTTCGCAATTTAGTAAGAGGTAGCCCTGATAGGCTGAAAAAGAATGCCTAAGGCAATCAAATTGCTTACTTTGAAACGAAGAATTTGAAAATTAAATGCACCTGTTTGTAAATACTACCCGAGCCATAAGTTTGTAGGTACTGATAACAAAAAAGAATGAAAGATTATCACATGTTTTATTATTTATTGCACATATCAAAAAAAATACGGTATAAACCATCTTAAGACCAGGATAAAAACATATGACTAGTGTTCTGTATAATGACGATTTAATGCTGCCCCGTGATGTATCATACCAAGCAACTCAGTACATAATTATGGACATGTTAAATCTATTTTGTCTGACAACCGACTGAATTTGGAGGTAGAAATGTTCTTTGACGTGCAGAAAATTTAACCACAGCAAAAAGCATCGATCTAAGTCAGCCTGCACGGACTGCGCCGGCTGACTTGGGTCGGTACTTTTTGCGGATGCAAAAGCCCTTTATTCACAGAGCATGGCTAATACATGCATGTAATTGTACCCACATGTACCTAACAATATACATGTACAGAGATGGCAGCAATGTGACGCTTTACCAGTCGTCAAAAGTTTAGATACATGTAGCTCCAAACTTAGAAATTATAGTTTTTTTCTTGTCCCACAGTGTTTTCAAAATTTCTCGTCGTCGGGTTCATTAAAACATGGAATATTTTGGAAACCGACTGAATCATGAGGCAGAAATTGTGTTCCTTTGAAATGCAGAAAAATTTACCAATAGCAAGGAGTTTCCACTCAGGTTAACCTGCCCGGACTACGCAGGCTGACATGGTCGATACTTTTTGCAGATGGATTAAACAACCTTTTCAGACAGCATGGCCTATATGTATTGCCATGCTGATCGAATATGTTCTTCTTACCGCTATTTCGACTAAACTTCTTTTATTGCCTATCTAAATATGTATCTCTTTTAACAAACAGTGTGCACTCCAAATAGCACCATCCGAACTTTGATGAAAATGAGCCTTTGACTGCGTATGTGCGTATGCCTATTTCTTTGTATTGCTTTAAGCTAAAGAATGAAATGTAATGACATTAATGATGTTGATGATATTAACAGAATCTCTCTCTCTCTCTCTCTCTCTCTCTCTCTCTCCTTACAGCTCAAGTTTATTCACTGACGTGAAGAGATGTTTGATTGTCCTGTAGGAATGAATCCTAATCTTCTTAAACATGGCCAGCAAGTCCTCCGGTTTTCTTTCTACCCAGTGTAAGAATCCATTTGAAATTCCCTCGGAAAACGACGACAACCTACGGACGATATACTGCAAGTGTGTGACACTACTCTCGGATAATTTTCCTGATTCGATAAGAACAGCAGTATGCTCAGCTACACTGTTCAGTTCTTGGTGAAGATCGATCAGCTCATTTGCATATTCTACCAACTTTTCTTGCTCGTTTCGATACGTCGTTTTTTGTCCCTTGAAATTAAGTAAGACATTTATTCCTCTCTTAGCACTTTTACCTATATAAGTGGACAAATATTTAACCAGTGCTTTCCTCGCTGCTTTTAGTTTTTCAACTTTGAATTGATGCTGCTCGACTCTGTGTTTGACAGCAATGTTGTACCACCTTCTTGTCTTAAAATTCCTTTTCGTCCTGTTGTCTTCAATCGTTATTTCCGATGTATTGTGGTCGTTCTTCACACCGAACCTGTAGCAGCTGTTATCGTGTGTGTTGGATGACCAATCTTTACCACAGCCCCAACAGAAAGAGTTTCCACAGACACAGGCCATATAGGGACATCCACCATTTTTTTCAACAAACTTTTTGCAGTGTGGACAGTTTTTACCATTGACTATCACGGTATCAGCACTCTCAACAGGAGCTAGACCGATGTCTCCAGTCTCTTCAAGTCTCTTATAATAGTCCACAAATGATTCACAAGGAGCAGGCCAGTGTGGCTGTCGCAGACAATCGAAGCAGAACTCATGTCCACATTCACATTTTCCAGTTTTTACGTCCATTCTGTTCACCTTCACAACTCGACCACACCTTTTATTTGGGCACCATTTTGTATCGTCCCCAAGCTCTACATTGTTGTCGTGACAAATTTTCGCATGACGAATGACGTCATTAAGACCGACCAGAGACACCACGGTGCCGGAATCAACAATTTCGTCACAATCAAACTCTGGACAGGTAAGACGCGTTGCACCTGCGTCGATCCGACTCGCCAAATATTCAGCCCAACAACCATCACAGAACCAATGTCCACAAGAAATCAAGCAGGTGCCAGGGATTTTCGCACCGAGGGACTCGTAACATATATCACAGAGTTTTTCATCAAGACTCGACATCTTTAAATTGTCCTTGTTACTAGGATTCATATCTGTGTCAGTAATATCGGCAAAATCAACTAGCTTGGTTACAGATTCCTCCTTGCCATGTGCTAAATAACCAAAATAGCAGAAACTTTTGCTGGGAGCATAAGCCTCGCTTTCCCAGTTCCCAGACTTTTCGATATGTGAAACTCGGTGTTTTTTAGAAATCTGGACGTATTTAGGTGTTTTCAAAACAAACTCAGGAAGTGTTTCAACATAAAATACAGTGCGTTCTAGACATTCTTCAACAGTGGTTTCCATGTAGTCAAATAATGTTTCTACTCTGTGAGTATGTAGGTTCTTTTGACTATCTGTCTTCAGGATAACTTTATAGATTCTCTCCTTCTTATTGTTAACTTCGCTGTCAATATCCAAACAGAACACAACACACGCATTCATTTCTTCTTGCGCCTCCGTTTCTGTTACAATAGAAGTGCGAGTGTTTCTAATACGCTCTGTTATATCGATGACAAACTTTCTTGGAAAACAAGAACACTCTACATACTGTTCTCCATAAATGTTTTTTAGAGTGTCCGGATGAACCTCCCTGTTCTGTATTGATACCAGAACTGGTTCAACTACAACTGGTTTTTCAGCTATGCCTTTGACTGTAATTTTATCAGAATTTTCACTGTTTTGTGGAATTGGTTCAACTACGACAATTTTTCTTATTGTTTGGGGTGTTGGGTCGGACAAGTTCGTCTTAGAATCTGAATGCTTACGTTTGCGTTTTCTTTGTGTTTCCTTGCGTATTGTATCACTAAGAAGTTCTTCAAGCAGAATTGTTGTGCCACTCTCACCAAATTCATTCAATTTACTGACATTCACATCTTCATTTTCATCATCAAAGTCATCATAATCTAAATACTGGATTTCTTTTAAAATTTCCTGTCGACATTTTTTTCTACCGTACCCACGTGTCTTGTTATGACAATTACATCGCCTACGACAACCGCAGTAAAATCCCCAGTTGGTATCTGGTTCGTACCCCGTGTATCTAGGCGTATGGCTGATGCCGCTGGTAGGGGACGGAGGGTGCAGCACCTCATATCTAACACTACTTGGCACGTGAATGGGCTCCTCGATTTCCTCGTGATCAGGCACACCTCGTCGCCATCTATTTTGTCTTTCGCGTCGTGTAAGATTTTCTCGTTTGGGTTTTAAGATGCTACTTGCGTTCAAGTAACCAGTTTTCCTATGAATTCCACGTTTACCATTCTTCAGATTGTTAGGATTTTTTGATGTATGGACGCTGATGCAGTTTGTTCGACTAAGTATCTTATGGCGCTCAACAATTTGGACTGCGAACTCTTCATCGTCGAAATCGCCATCTTCGATGCTTCTTTTTATGATATTTGGGAGTTCCCATCTACCTTTTTTGTTGATGGAGTATGGTACCCTACTTTGGTGAACATCAATGTCACCAAGAATGTTTTCTTTCTCGACTGTTCCATCATTCAAAATCAAGTTTCTGACGATGAGGGCTTCTTTTCTGGAAAGAAAAATGGATTTTTTTTTTATGTTCCGTTGTGCACTGTTCGCAAACTGTAAACTGCAAACAACTGCACTAGTGCAAATATCTCGTTTGCATAGACTGGTATGCCATAGTTAATTTGATTTAACCTTTACCGCATAACCGAATTCTTAACGACCCTGAGAAAGACGACCATTGTGGAAACAGGAGAAAATGCTGATAACCAGCATTTTCTCCTTTTCTCACAAAGCTTTCTGTCCTTTCTTAGACATATTTGTCTTTTGAGTCACATTAACCCTTTACTGCATGAACCGAGTTTTAACGACCCTGAGAAAGAAACCTATTGAAAACATTGTGAGAAAAGGAGAAAATGCTGGAAACCAGCATTTTCTCCTTTTCCAACAATGTTTTCGCAACTGAAAGGCAAGTTTCATAATGTGAGCCACCTTTGATTTGTCGTCTGCAAATGCTTTGCTTTTGGACAAGCATAAAATTTTGTCGTCTGGTAAAGAGTTAAATCGGTCGTCAGCGACTGCTTTCAATATGGACAAGTTTCCAATTCTCTCGTCTGGTAAAATAAGTATTCCTGCCATTATCTGCCGCTAGGTGGCATTTTTCAAATACAAAGAATCTGACAACCGGATATTCCTGCAAAATGAGGCTCCATCGTATTAACCCTTAACTAAACAATCCAGATTTTTTAACGACCCCAGGTAGGACTGCTTTTGAAAACATTCTGGGAAAAGAATGTAAACTAGGGACTGCCCAGGCTGATATGGGTCGATTTCAAGTATGAAGAATATGACATGCGTAGACAACCGGATATTCGTGCAAAATGAGGCTTCATTGTATTAACCCTTAACTAAACAATCCAGATTTTTAACGACCCCAGGTAGGACTGCTTTTGAAAACATTCTGGGAAAAGAAGGTAAACTGGGGACTACCCAGGCTGACATGGGTCGATTTCAAATAGGAAGAATGTGACATGCGCAGACAAAGGTATTCCTGCAAAATGAGTTTTCATTGAATTAACCCTCAACTAATTAATCCCAGTTTTATCGACCCTCAGGATTGGAAGGCTTTTGAAAATAATCTGGAAAAAGGAGGTAAATAGCGGACTGCCCAGGCTGACATGGGTAGATAATTTGTAGAGATGCATAAAATCCTCCTTTTCACACTGCATGGTTCATTTGTATTGTGTGTTTGTAGTTTATAAGGATAGCAAATCCTTACTCTCTAAAAGCAATAGACTTGTACCTGTAGTCCAACTGTAAGCTAACTGACGACAATTTTGGTCATAGTAAGGCACCAGGTGGCAGTCATTGCGAATGGACGATCAGACTGAACCTTCTCTACAGACTGCACTTTCTTTGTAACCTGATCTTGACCTACACCGTACGATAAGGCTTATTTACATGCCACTTGTACTAAGGGAGTTACGTTAACCCGTAACTGCATAATCCCAACTTTTAACTACCCTAAATCCTCAGGCTGCTATGTGCGACTCACTGACCTTTTGCAGACAGTGTGGATGAAGATCAGACTGCACAGAACGTGCAGCCTGATCTTTGATTTACACTGTCTGATAAGGACATATCCCCCCCCCAAAAAAAAAAGAGAATTATCTTTGAAACAGAAAAATTTGGGTTTTTACCTTCAGCTTGTAAGTTTCATTTTACTTACTTAGCAGGATAAGGATTGAGAAGAAATCTAAAGAAAACCTTGTGGCAAAAGGAGAAAATGTTGGTAACCAGCATTTTCTCCTATTCTCACGATGTTTTCTACCTTATCAAGGACACAAGTTATCGTTTGAGCTACGTTTATTGCGTCGTCTGCATATGATTTCAGTTTGGTTGTGTCCAAAATATTGTCGTTTGATAAAGACTTTAAAGAGTTTTAGCCCTTTCATTACTGAATAAATAAATTTTCTCGAAGGGTACAAATTATACACTTCGGCTGCAAGATCAAGAGACATTTTAGTCATAGTCTATAATACAGCAATGGACAGTGAAGATCAAAGATCAGACTGCACGTTCTGTGCAGTCTGATCTTGATCTACACTATCCACAAAAGCTTCTGATGTTGTCAATGGTATTGAAAGCGTTAACCCTTTACCAAACAATCCCTGGTTTTTACGACCCTGAGACAGAAGCCTTTTGAAAACATTGTGAGAAAAAGAGAAAATGCTGGTAACCAGCATTTTCTCCTTTTCCCACAATGTTTTCTACCCTGCTGGAAACAAATTTCAATTTTTGAGTTACATTTATTTTGTCGTCTGAAATTGCTTTCCATTTGGACGAGTTTAAAATTTTGTCGTTTGGGAAAGGGTTAAGCAAGAGTGAACAAAACAGAAACAGGCTGTATATGGTAACAAATTAACCTAGAGCTTACCTGTAATGGCCCTGAAAGCCGTTGCGCTTTGCTGCTTTAAAAGTATTCCCTGATCTAACTCCGTGTTTCGACACTTTCAGGACCATTTTGATTGTTTTTCCTGCTATGGTCCTCGCGTCTGATCTAGTCGTTTGCTAGACTATAACGTAAGCTGACAACGCCCGACGTAAACAAACGATTTTTAAGCAGGCTCGATATTTTATCTAGTTGTGCAATGCAGTCTTACAATAGTAAATGGTACAAAAATAGGATAAACGTAATTTCTATTTTTGGATCAAAACTAATGACATCGTGATCTCGTTCTATTTTTAGATAGGATTTCCCTTTGCACATTTCTGCGATTGGTGTACACTGTCAAAAACGTTTGAATCGCCTCACAATCTTGATCTTTTACATCAGTTCCATTTCAATTTAGGGAAAGGGGAAAGATGCTGGTTACCAGCAATTACTTCTTTTTCCACAAATTTTCCTATTCTTTTGAAGACCAATACCGTCCTTTGAGCAGCGTATCTTATGTGATCTAATCAGCATATGTTTTCAAAATGGAGAGATCATCAAAGTATTTTGTACAGTGAAGAGTTAACTTCCGGTTGACTATCTCTCATATTTTCTGCGCAGTGGGTTCTGGCAAATAGCAGGGGGGAAATTAACTCCTTCCTAACTGTTGACGATACTAGAAGCTTTTGAGGATAGTGTAGATCAAGATCAGACTTCACAGAACGTGCAGTCTGATCTCTGATCTACATTGTCCACGTTTTTATTTTAGATTAAGGCCAAACTGTCTCTTCATCTTGCAATGGAACTACATTTATGGCCAATGAAAAAGTGTAAAATATTTACTTGGTTGTGAAAGAGTTCACGTGTGATTGTAAAATCTAATCAAATTTTCCCCGGTGATATGTTTTGACAACAGACGCCGTTGAAAACTTTCCTGTCAATATGGACTGAATGCAAACATACGTACCATTAGTTCTTTGGCTGTAATTCCTTCATTTAACACGACTTTTTAACAGACGACAAAATTCAAGACCTGACAAAATTGAAAGGATTAGCAGACGACAAATTAAAGGTTGTTAAAATGTAGGAAATCGTCTTTAGTAGGAAAGAAAACATTTTGGAAAAAGGGAAAAATGCTGGTTTCCAGCATTTTCACCTTTTCCAACAATGTTTTCAATTGCCTTTTGTCATCAGGATCGTTACAATACGTTTTTTTTTTGTTAAGGGTTAACAGGGTCTGCCGCAGTTTAAGTATCCACCTTGAATGTTATCAAAAGCTTTTTCCTTCTTGGGATCCTTGTAGGAAATGTCCGATTTTTTCCAATGTATCTCCCATGATATCAAATTGCATTTTCTGTTTAGTCTGATCTTTATCACACTAAGAAGTTCGTAAGAAAACGTAACTGCAAAAGAAACCAGGAACTAGGAAAGCAAGATTTGCTTCCCCTTAGCTATAAAGAAACCCTATGGTTTACTGCGACTCTTACGTGTTTCTATTTATAGCGCTGATGCTGGCGTAATCACGTTCCTGAATAACGAGATTAAACCGAAGACGACCAACAAAACTTTGTTGAAACGGGTATTTTTCCTGCATTATTCTCCAGATTTCAGGTAATAAAAACTCTACCGAATTCAACGAGCTGATCTGAAATCCGTTTCAGGAAGTTATGTAAATCGGTTATCGGGTGACAACGCCCTAAAAATAGACAATAACGTTGTGGTACCGTCCGAGATTTCGCGGGACCACGTTTTATCCGTTTTTGCTGACGCATCCATCCGGAAGACAGGCCCATACATGCTCGATCGGGAAATTTCCTTTGTTAAAACCGTTGGGTATTGGTGAAAACAATGTGGGCAAATCAGCAGGCGGACGAAGCGAGATTCTTCTTGGCCACCCTGGAGTCTTTTCAGACCGGTAGAGTTACTCCATTGCTGAAAGAAGAACTTCGATGTAAAATACAGAGTCGCCGACTATCAGAAGGCAAGGATGAACTTAGCGTAAACTTAGAGGAAGAAGACGTTGATTCAAAGGTAGGTTCTAAAGTGATTATAATTATATACATGTTTCGTTCTTTTCATTGCTTACATGTTTCATTCTTTTCGGTAATTGGGGAGATTGTTTAAGGACTTTTACGGACTGTGTGGATCAAGATCAGACTGCACAGAACGTGCAGTCCGATCTTTGAACCACACTGTCCGATAAAAAGCTTTGAAATCAGTATATTTCCCTACCGAATGGAATCCTCCATAACACTTTTTTGACACTTATTAAAATGACTCGCACAAAAGGAAGTAGGTCCACTCTTTTCAGAAATCTCTTCAATAAATGTATCGATAAATCCTTCGATTTTTTTACCCTTTACCTACACAATCCCCAGATTTTAATGACCCTGGTGAAAAATAAAGCCTTTCTGAAACATTGTCAGAAAAGAAGAAAGAAAGAAAAGAAGAAGCTGGTAGTTCTGACCAGCATCTTCTCATTTTCTCACTATGTTTTCTCCTTTTTCGAGGACAAATTCCACCATTGTGTCATCTGCATCATCTTCATTATCGTTTACTCTTTACCAAAAGACAAAATTTTAGACTGGTCTAAATTGAAAGGATTTCCAAACGACAAATGAAATGTGACTGAAATACTGGAATTTGTATGGTAGAAAACATTGTGGGAAATGGAGCAAATGCCGGTTAGTAGTATTTTCTCCTTTTCCCACAATATTTTCAAAAGCCTACTTTTTAAGGGTAATTAAAAGTCGGGATTGTTTGGTCAAGAGTTAAGTCTAAATTTTGTCGTTTGATAAATATTAATAATATGTCTGCTGCAGTTTCCAGACCTTGATGTATGTGAGTCATGCTACATGTATGTGATAAGGGAGGGGGTTGAGGGAACTGTTTCCTCCCTCCGTACTACATCGCCTGCTCTTACGCCTATTCTCAAACCAGTAACGTCAATAATACTATTCATACGAATACCAACAACAGGTTTTGTTTCACCCTTTACCAAGCGACAATTTTTTTTTAAGACTGGTCCAAATTAAAAGCACTTGCAGACGACAAATAAGAATATAATCAAAAGATAAGGTTAGTCTGTGATAGAATAGAAAACGTAGGAAAAGGAGAAAATGCTGGTGACCAGTATTTTCTCCTTTTCCAACAATGTTTTCAAACGCATTTCTTCCCCGGGCTCGTTAAAAATCGAGAATGTCTGGTAAAAAGTAGAAAGTAGATATTTGTGTATCTTAACTTTTCACCAGACCACAAAATGTTGGAATTCCCCAAATTGAAAACACCTGCAGACGACAAAATGTTGCAATTATTCAAAATGAAAACACTTGCAAACGACAACTTGTTACCCAAATTGAAAACACTTGCAGACAACAAAATGTTGGAATCTTCCAAATCGAAAACACTGTCAGACGACAAACTGTTGGGATACCCCAAAATAAAATCACTTGCAGACGACAAGTTAAATGTGGCTTAAGTTATTCGATTATCCTTTAAAGGGTAGATAGCAATGTGGAAAATGGATAACATGGTGGTTTCCAGCATTTTCTCCGTTTTCCACAATGTTTTCAAAAGCCTTTTTCATCAGGGTAGTTAAATACGTGATTGTTTAAGAGGGGTTTAAAGAAAGTAAACGAAACTAAAGCAGCCAATACTTAATAATGTACAAAAAAATACAGGGAGTCATTGTTGCAAATGAAGAAACTTGTTATCATAATGAGCAATTTCTCCAATTGCCACGATGTTTTCAATAGCTATCTATAGCAAAATGTATCCATCACAGAAAAGGGGCAAAGGTTCTTAACACAAGGCATATATTAAAATAAAGTTACACTTTTTACTTTGGCAGGAGAATAACATCATTTTTGCAGACAGAGAAACTGGTCTTCGTCAGCATTTTCATCATTAGCCACGATATTTTTCATTTATGTCTCATTTCCCTTCCTATTTTTTGTTTTGTCAGAAATTTCTCTTTTTTTCAACCTTGTTTTTACTTGTTAATGACATACTACACGAAGAGTAAGGTCAAAAAACAATCTGACCTGGGGGAAGGGTAAAGGATATACTACTTAAATATTACTTTATTCTAGGTTCCTTTAAACCTTTACCACACAATCCTAACTTTTAACGACGACCTTTGAAAACATTTGAGGAAAATGAGAAAATGCTGGTACAAGGGATTGTGTCGGTAAAGGATTAACTCTTTACCAAACAACAAAATTTCAAATTTATCCAAATTGCAAGCATTTGCATAAGACAAAATAACTGCTACTCAAAAAATAGGATTTGTTTTGTTATAGTAGAAAACATTGTGGGAATAGGAGAAAATGCTGGTTAGTTTGAACATGTTTTATTCCACAGATGTACAATATACGAGCGTACATAAGCAATACAATACAATCAATCCTGCAGAAATGGATCAGAATGAAAGCAAAGCTCTATAATTTTCTCTCCACACTGTTGTTATAAAGATGTCTCTTTTACAGGATTGTAGCTTAAGACCAGACGAGATAGAAAGAAACAAGAGAAGAAAAGAACAGAATAGAAAAGCTGCCGCCAAATTCAGGAAAAAACAGAAATCCCAAAATAAAGCTTTGCAAGGGGTAAAAATACACTTCTAGTTTATAACATAGTGTAACACGTGAATTCCTTTTCAAAGTTAGGTTGTTTGGTTGATTGGCGAAGTGATCAAACCTTTAGTTTTGGTTGGTTGATTGGTGTTATCGTTGACTAGTTAGTGTGACGGTTGGCTTATCTGTTTGTCTGTCTGTCTGTCTGGTGGTCGGTCGGTCGGTCGGTGCCTTTTACAAGCAATTTCTCCTCCTGCAACGATGTTGTCACTTTTATTTTATGTATTAACATTTAAGTTACGACTCAAAGTTTTCTGCTGTACATTTATTTTCTTCAGTTTATCTGAACCCTTTACCTAAAGTGAGTTAAAGACCATTAGTAAAAAGACTCTTTCTAAACATTGTGGGAAAAGGAGAAAATTCTGGTAACCAGCATTTTCTCATTTTTTCCACAATATTTTCTATCCCTACAAAGACTAGCCCCTCTCATACACGTTTAGTTTGTCATCTCCAATTGCTTTAATTTAAAGGAGTCTAATAGTTTGTGTTCTGGTACAAATATCTATATAAAAGCAAATTTAGTTCATATTGAAACATCACTTTTTTTTTTACTGAAGTGTTTTTATTTCAGCTTGTCGGAAAGCTAGAGAAGAGGAACATCGAATTAAAAAAAGAAGCAGCTGAGTTAACTGGAGAGAGGGACGCACTGAGAGCCGAAGTTCTAAAAATACTTCACAAGAAATCCAGTCATGAACTGTCATTCCAACAGATTTCCATTAGTGACTTCCAAGCGTCCTAAACTTTTACCAAGCGATCCCGACATTTATAGACCCTGGTGAAGAAGGCTTTTGAAAATATTGTGGGAAAAGGAGAAAATGTTGGTGCCCAGCATTTTCTCCTTTTCCCGCAATTTTTTGTACCATTCCAGAGACAAGACAAATCCCATCATTTGAGCCATATATAAATTGTCGTACCTAAATACTTTCAAGATGGACAAAAAGTTGTCGTCTGCCAAAGAGTCAAATAGATGAGGGCGCTTGAAGCGTTTCAAATCAAAGTACTGAATGTCCTGCATGTGCGCGTGATCAAAACCTAAAACATTGTTTCTGCAGTAAGACCTACGCTTACAGTTATCTCATCGGAAGCAATCGAATCCTTAAAAATGTTCTTTCACTTAAACCTTCGTCGTGGGTACACATAAGAATTGTCTCTGAGATATATTTTGATGAGTACTCGAATGTTGGAGTTAGAATTACATTAAGAATGGGTAAGTGAATTCGGTCCGAGACATTGCGTCTACCGGTATGCTAGGTATAAACGCTGAGCAACTGTCTTATTTTGCCAAGGACGTAAACAAGTCATGTTTATTTTGTCACCACACATAGATTCATTTACATTATTTAGTGTGCCTATAATGGTCACTTGTTGTTTTATTTCCATTACATGGGTTGACTTTTACGTAACTATCAACTGGGATTTTAAGCGACAAGGAACTTTTACTAGTCCTTTACATGTTGTTAACACAAACCCATTCACATGTAAACATAATTCTGTGTATATACTCATAATTTTGAGTATCACAAAGCCAAAATGGTGTTTATTTCATTTACACAGACTGATTATGTATATCATGTCACATTGCAGTTCATTTTTTGTTTTATTGTGCTGAGAACTTTCATCCTGTACCATGCAATCCCGTGTTTAACGAACCTAAAGAATAAGGGATTTGAAAACATAATGGGAAAAGGAAAAAATTCTGGTAACCAGCGTTTTCTCCTTTCCCACAATGTTTACCATTTCAAAGACAGAAATCCTTGGTAAAGCTACATTGAATTTGTCTTCTGAAAATGTTGTTTATTTGATATAGTTTAAAGATATGTCAGTTGGTAAAAAAAGTGAAGTGAAAAGTGATATTGCCACCTCACATCCATTAATTTGCATAATACCCTTTCTATTTTATTTTCATTACTCCTTAAAGTGCTGAATTAATTAATTAAATGTAACTTATCGATTAACCCTCCTAGCGCCATAGACAAGGGCAGAGGCTTTTGCAGATGGCATAGATTAAGATAAGACTGTGTAGAACGTGTAGTCTGATCTTTGATCTACACCATCCGCTTGTGTAGTCAAGCCTATGGGATAACATTTTTTTTTTTTAGTTTCAGTGTATTGTATTTTTAGGAATCGAAAGAGGTTGAGTTTATATTGTTGGCGCTGTATGAGTTAAACTTTATCCTGCAAAATAAGTGAAATGAAAACTTTCAAACCGATTGTAAAAACCAAAACTTGGCTATTTTCCTTTTTTTCCTTGTCGGACAGTGAAGATCCAAGATCAGAAGGCACGTTTTGTGCAGTCTGATCTTGATCTACACAGTCCGCAAAAGCTTCCCGAGTCGCGCTTAGCAGCCCGTGGGTTAAGAAACACCGCCGAAATATTGCTATGTCATAGTTCTTTTTGCCAGAAAATTTATCAAAGGTAACGAAAAAGTGTAGATCTTAGATCAGACTTCACATTATTTGCAGTCTGATCTTGATCTGCACTGTGCGCTTTAAGGACAAAACATATTGACTTTGTTCATTATTTTGTTTTGACTTTGTTTATTATGACATTATTTTTCGTTTGATAGTTTCCATTTCTTTTGGCACCAAATCAATATATTCGTTTTCTTTATAGCGCTAAACATTCATATTTCAACACAAAATAAAGAAAAGTGTTAGTTATAATATAAGAAATCAAGTAACAAACAGTTTAGATTCCCATCAGACTAAGCAACATTTGAAATTTGATCATAATCTACACTGTCATCAGAGTTTTAAGGTAAAACAGCCAAAGGTAAAAAAGGCAAAGGTAAAAATGCCATATGTACACATGCCATAGGTAAAAAAAAAACATTGACTAAATGCCGTAAGTAAAAATGTCAGACCTACTAGGTAAAAAAGCCATAGGTAAATCGCCACTGGAGTTCCAAAGCATTCGCTCATTTTTTTTTTCTTTTTGTATTTCGGTTTTCAGTTATTACGAATGGACATGTTTACTCTAAAATATCTTGAAGTTAAGTTCAGTACATCAAAGGTAAAACTGTCGTCATTCCTGCTATGCATTTCTTTTTCCTCCAAAAGTGTAATTCCATTCCTGTTTTTAAATTACATTCCTATCCTTTCAAAACATTTTATTTTCAAAATTTTTGTAAGGGGCTCTTCGTAATTCAGAGATTACACTCGGACGAAAATTGAGCTATGCTGGATACTATCGGACTCACTTCTGATGAATATTGCTATCTATCCACATGCTCTGTCCCAGAACAAAGCACAAAAAAAACACAAGGAGCGGTGAAACCCGAAAAACACTGTGATTAATCTGTGGCAGTTGATATAACTGAAAAATGCCGAAAGCCTAGTTCCTTTACTGTCAGTACATGTAATTCATGCTTTAAAGATAAATGTCTCTATTTCCAGAACAAAATCTCTGCATCCGGAGACTGGGACCCGCATTTCGGTGCGCCAAGGCCCGCATTCATCGACCATTCTAAATGGCATTCTTCATTTATATCTAGATTCAGAGACTAAGAAAGTAAAGCAGTTGGTATACCCAATCAGAAATTGCATACTTTGAAATTATGAAAGTTCCTGAGAGTTAGTTAGACATAGAATACTGCCATTTCTGTCATAAAGAAAGGTTGGTGGCAGTGACTTCGGGCCCTGATCTCTTTCTTCTTCTTCTCTCTCTCCCTTTCCCTCACTCTGTCTCTCTGTCTCTCTCTCGTTGAAATCCATGAAAAGTTTTTCTGTATATATATATGTATATGTGTTTGTGAAAATCAATCAATATGGATATGTTTGAATGGCAGTTATAAATAGTTGTGAAAAAAAGAAATGCTTTTGATTGTTCTTTCAGTTTCCTTTATCTTAATATTTGAATATTATGCTTTGCCATTTGACTACACAGACGGTCAGGCTTTTAACTAATCTCAATGCAAGTATCTTTAATGTACGAGAAAATTTATTAGCAGTTCCCTTGGAAAAAGGAGGCTTTAAAGCATCTTCACAATACATTATATCAATTAGTTGTTGCAAAATACGGATTATATGTCCAATTACCAGTCGATCCCGAATTTATAGACCCTTGGGGAGAAGACTTTTGAAAAATATTGTGGGAAAAGGAAAAAATGTTGGTGCCCAGCATTTTCTCCTTTTCCCACATTTTTTTCTCTTCCATTCCATGAACGAATCCCATCATTTGAGCAATATTTAAGTTGAATCATTAGGTAGAATGGTCCTTCAGCATACTCAGGTCGACACGAATAGATATTTTATGCAGATACATTGAATCCCATTTACATAGAGCAAGACTCCTATGATGCATTAAAGTTTTTAAACAATTGCAAAAATGCAAATGCACTTCATAATGAGCAATTTCTCCGTTTGCGACAATATTTTCCGTCCGTCTTCCTATGCCAGAATTCTAATTCTGTCAAATTTGTTTTACATTTATTATTTTTTACCCTTCCCTTGTAAAAAACAATACAGAAGATTTTATACTACAAGCATTTTAAAAGCTAGCTATGCTTTTTCAGGCCCTACAATATATGCCTTCATTCAAGCACTAGTTTTACCAACTCGGTCGAAAATTTTGTCATCTGGTAAAGCCCCTCATAAGTAGTATTCGTCATAACTTGGTTGAAGGAAAGCTAAAAGTTGTGATACATCACTACACTAGAAATCTAGCGATCCCGAAAAAAAGTAAGTAAAAAAAAACTGACAACATAATAATCAATATTTGTATTTACTGATGAAAAATAGACTGCAAAATACAAAGCAACATATATACATGAATCTGTACAAACAGAGCCATTTCAACAAAGGATAAATTTGACATTAATACATATATGTACCTGATACTGGCATTTACAGAAGAAAATATCAGAAAAATATGAACTTACCCAGTCTTATGTATTATTATTATTATTATTATTATATAGAGGGGGGGGGGTCTGGCAAAATTAATAGCAGGGAGGAAATTAAAGGTGTGATTGTAAATATAATAAAATTTTTACTGGCTAAAATATACTATGCAGCAGACGACATCGATCAATTTACTGTCAATACTGGCTGAATGCAAAAATACTACTAGTTCATTGCTTGTAATTCCTTCCTTTAACACGACTGTTTAACAGACGACAAAATTCAAGACTTGACATAATTGAAAGGATTTGCAGACGACAAATTAAAGGCAGCTAAAATATAGGAAATCATCTTTGATAGGATAGAAAACATTATCTGGTTTCCATCATTTTCTCCTTTTCCAACAATGACAATGATAATGACAATGACAATGACTTTATTATAAGTAATAAGGCCACCGGCCCATAATACCAAAAATACATGTAGAAACAAACATTATACAGAGTAGATGAGTTACGTTCAATACTTGATCATGTTAAAATCCAAAAAAAGTTGTAACAATGAGTTTATGTTAATTGCAAGACGCTACCTTGACATTTAGAAATTGCACCTTTTAACATTTTTCCAAACAATACCTAGTTGTAACCATCCTGAAGAAGAAGACTTGAAAAATACAATGAGAAAATTAGAAAACGCAAGTTACCAGTATTTTCTCCACCTACAACAATACAATCTACCCTGTCCGAGACAAATCCCTTCCCATCAATGTCCTCTCAATGGGTCAAACAGTCTGGGTCAACTAACAATGACAATGACTCTATTTAAAATTAACAAGGCCACCGGCCGATAATACAAGAAAATACATTTTAAGATAAATATTATACATAACAGACGAGTTACGTCCCTTTTATTACCATGCTAACCATTAACCTGACCAAAAATACAGTTAACCTTTCAAACTAATAGTATGTGCCCTAATTTTGCTATTTCATAGGTACTTATTGGGGAAATATTTATCCCTATCAGACAGTGTAGATCTAAGATCAGACTGCAAGATCCTGATCCACACTGCCCGCAAGGGTCTGAGAGTAGCGCTTAGGAATAAAAGGGTTAAAATCGAGTATTGTTCTAAGACGCAGTAACACTCAGTATTTACATTGGAAAACGACCGCTTACAGGAACGTCATAATGACAACATTTACCATAAAAACTTAGTTTCAGTGACCTTGAAGAAGAACAATTGAAAACATTGAGAGAATAGGACAAAACGTGGGCAACAGCATTTTCCCCTTTTTTCAGCAATATTCCTTATTCTTTCCGATGCAAATCCATAACTGAGGCCATAATTTGTGGCATACGTTTCCATAAAGTTACGTCTTTAAACTTGTGTAACCAAGTTTGCTAGTATTTTAAATCACTTAGGAAAAAATGATAATAATAAAAATTCTAAATTTGTCCATTTACATGTAAGTCATTTCATAAGCATGTATATATAATGGGCTAGTTATCTAATGATGATTGGATTTGTAGATTGAAGTAAATAGTAAAAATTAGCTTCACTACAACTAGAAGTATACCAGTTATATAGAAAGTTTGTTCTTATTTCTTTAAATTTTTCACATTCAAAAAAATACATGATACTCACATTCTATAACTTTAACCTCATAATTGCTGTAACAATAAAGACAAATTCTTTTATCTCGCGGTATACCATTATGTCTGCCTGTTTCAATTCCAAATTTGTGGTTCGAGCATCGAAATTTTGAAAGCGCAATTCTTTGTTTCATTGGAATATCCAGTTGTAAGTATTTTTCTACGTTTAATAATGATTTATAATGTTTATAATGATAACAACGGCTGGATGCATTAATGGATTCATGCCAATTTTGATTCGCACAATCTACGAGTCGTTGTTTGAAAGTCTTTAAGAAGATACTCGTATTTTCAATTTCTTGACTTATCCAGACTATTCCAAAACCATACATATGTAGCAAATTTTTAACATTTGAAGCCCAGGTTCTGCGTCCCGCGTCGTCTAAATTTTTAAGCAATAAATAAGAATTTCGAGGGTATCTATGGTTTGACATTTGTAAGAGTTTACACCAGTATTTAACACAAGATAAATGATAATCAATATAGAGCGGATAACGCCCACATTCACCTAAAGCTAATGTGTTATTTATTGAACTATTCAAAACAAGGTATTTTTTACAAAATTCAAAATGAACTGATTCTAAAACAGGTGAGTATGTATGTCCCCATATCTGGGCCCCATAGCACAAAATTGGCTTGACCATTGAATCCAACAATGGTTTCAAATGCATTTTTTTTTCCATTAGGGTCTTCAAAACACGGGACAGTTTTTGTGAATGGTTAACAGGTGGTCTGCTTTAAACATTTTTGTCCAGCTTTAATGTTACCGGAAGCTTTTCTTTGTTGGGGTTGTTGTAGAAAAAGAGACCGATTTATCCCATAAATCTGCCATGATGTCGCATGGAGTAAATCACACATTAGATTGCATTTTCTATTTAGTCTGATCTTTATCACACAAAGAAGTTTGTAAGAAAACGTAACTGCAAAAGGAATCAGAAGCTAGAAAAGCAAGATTTGTTTCCCTTTAGCCATGTTTAGTTTGCGAAGTTCGCTCATATATGTTTCTATTTATAGCGCTGATGCTGGCGTAATCACGTTCTTGAAAAACGAGATTAAACCGAAGACTAATAAGAAAACTTTGTTGAACAAGATATTTTTCCTGCATTATTCTCGACATATGAGTTACTTAAAACTTTATCGAGTTCGACGAATTGATTCTTAATTCATTTCAGTAAGTTATGTAAATCGGATATCGGGTGACAATGCCCTAAAAATAGACAATAACGTTGCGGTACCGTCCGAGATTTCGCGGGACCACGTTTTATCCGTTTTTGCTGACGCATCTATCCGAAAGACAGGTCCATACATGCTCGACAGGGAAATTTTCTTTGTGTAAACCGTTGAGTATTGTTGATAACAATGTGGGCAAATCAGCAGGCGGACGAGGCGAGGTTCTTCTTGGCCACCCTGGAGTCTTTCCAGACCGGTAGAGTTACTCCATTGCTGAAAGAAGAACTTCGATGTAAAATACAGAGTCGCCGTCTATCAGAAGGCAAGGATGAACTTACCGTAAACTTAGAGGAAGAAGACGTTTATTCAAAGGTAGGTTCTAAAGTGATTATAATTATATACATGTTTCGTTCTTTTCATTGCTAACATGTTTCATTCTTTTCGGAACTTGGGGAGATTGTCTGAGGACTTTTACGGACTGTGTGGATCAAGATCAGACTAGACAGAACGTGCAGTCTGATCCACACTGTCCGATAAAAGGCTTTGACATCAGTATATTTCCTTACCGAATGAAATTCTCCATTACACTTTTTTGACACTTTAAGCCTTATTACAATGACTCATACAAAAGGATGCAGATCCACTCTTTTCAGAAATCTTTACTCTTTATCGATAAATAGTTTAAACTATGAACCCTTTACCTACACAGTCCCGAGATTTAATGACAATGGTGAAAAATAAAGCCTTTGTGAAACATTGTGAAAAAAGAAGAAAATGCTGGTAGTTCTGACCAGCATCTTCTCCTTTTCTCACTATGTTTTTCTCCTTTTTAGCAGATTTGCTATACAGCAAATCCGCTTACTGTGATCGTTTTGACCGGAACCAAATACATCATGCGTAACGACGCATGCGCACTCACTTTCAGTTTTGCATGGCTGGTATTGGGACGAACAACGCAGATCTACAAATGATATTCAGCTCTGACTTCGAACAAATCATACAAATTATGTTCGATTTCTTTATCAAAGTTTCGTCATAACTACAAGAATTGTCAGTCTGAAATACTTTAAATACTTAAACTTTTTTCTCTTTTTTTTTTCATTACATATTGCCATATGCGTATGAACATTGTTTACACAGACTGCCCTCGTTTTCATTCAAGAAATGTTCATTCACAACTTGTGTCGTCCGCTGCCGAAATAAACAAGGAGATTATGCAATCATTTTCTTAATGAAATTACATTTTTCAATTATGCATTGTATCAAATATCTTTAACTGTTCAGATAGCTAGCGAGAATTTGGCCGTAAATAATTTAAAACCCTTTCGATAACGAATACACAGAACCCCATGAAGTCGATTCGGCACCTTGTTAGGTCGCCCTTCGTCCAGCACTATCGATGAATGTCCGAATTGTTTAAAGAAATGGAGATCGGGTAGATCTAGTCTATCAAAAAAAAAAAATTGACGTTTGATTTATGCAAGGCTGCTTTCAAGATTTCTCTCCAGTTCTCGATGGGACAAAGAAATTCTTCGTTCACAAACGGTCCCGATCAAGTACGAACCCGTGACATGAATTTATACTGTAGATTTTTGATGGGAAATAGTGTCCTTCTCAGTTAACTAGACATCCACTTACTTAACCTAACATCCTTGACTTTAAGCCTCAGAGACTCAATTGTCTTCAAGGTGTAAAACCATTCATAGTCCTTCCAATACGCTTGAATTTCATTTTGTCACGTTTCATGCAAAAGTATAAAAAAAAGAATGCAGAGTTTGCAGATTGATGTATGATAAAGGGTCCACAGGAATGCATCTATACGTCTTACTATTTGGACATGTAGATTTAAATTCTTTGAAATATTTTTATGCTTGAAGATTGAAGTACATGTACACAGAGCAGATTGAAAATATTTGTACTTTATTTAATAAAGTACATATTTATGATAACTGCTGCTCAACCCATATTAGAGACAGTTCTGTGCTTCATGTAAACAGCAAGTAATTCAAAACTCAGAATGAAAGTATGCCTATAGTTTTTAAAGTTTTATAGAGGGACCAATTCCTTTGACCCTTAGGCTGCTAAGTGCTACTCAAGGACCTTTTCCAGACAGTGTAGATCAAGATCAGATTGCACCAAACATGCAGTCTGATCTTTGATCTATACTGCCCGGTAAGGAGGTATTTTTCCCCAAAAAAATAATTTTGAAATAGAAATATTTGGATTTGTAATATCGACTTTGAAGTTGCATTTTAGTTATGTAAAAGTCAATTTTTACTTTGCATGGCAACTTGTCACACTGTGTGTGATCTTGGTCCATTCTGGTTGCTGTAGTGCCTTCATCTGTACCTAGGGCAGGGATAATTTACAGATATCAAAAATTAAATTTCTGTACTATGTTCTTCGTGGTGATGAGTGATTTTTTTAATTCTTTTCATTAGACCATGAAAAGTGGATTCACTCAAAACTGCATTGGATGTAATGAATAGCCTTTTTACCAGTGTTAATATTGAATTTCAAGTATCTCACAATGCTACATCATGTTTTTTTTGCACTTGTCCCTGCATTGGTTCAATTATGTAGTATGACTCAAATTCACAAAGATGTGGCTCAAAACTTCAAAAAGGAATCTAGATCTATATGTAAATGAATAAAACTTACATAATCACTGACAAAATTTCAAAATCCCATCACACTTTAACTGTAACTTTCAATATAATGTGAGACTCAAGTCCACTTTTTACATTGTACTTATTCACACCTGCATTTTTTGACTGAATAGAAATAGACCAAAGAATGTGAGTTTGCATATTACATGACTTTTGTAGGTCTCTTATGTTTTATGTGATACTCATAAAATGAACTTGAAATTATTAAGTATGTGTATCAGTCCATTTTTATAGTTAAGTGTAATACCAGTTTTTTTGGTTTTTTTTAGTTGAAACTGTGTATGATAATCTAAGTTCAGACTGCACAGAATATGAGGTCTAAGCTTGAATCTATACAGCCTATGTTTTTTTTTTTTTATATATTTTCACCAATATAGTGGTGAAAGGACATAATCTCGTTCATTTATTTAGTGAGATTATGTGAGACTGTGGCTGATTGGTGAAGGTGTAGGATGGGTTATCCTGGGTTTTATCCTCACCTAGTTGCCAGGATTTTGTAGGAGTGCCTATGGACAAGACACTGCGGAGAACCAGCCTAGCCCTAGTAAAACACAAGTGGTACACAAATAAATGAGTTGTCGTCACTGTAAGACTGAAACAGTGTTGAAACTAATAAAACCAACAGAAATCAGTCAAACATCAAATTATTCCTGAAGGTAGTTACAATCCATTTCATGTTTTATGGCAGTATATGAGTTAACCTTACTTTTCTTTTGTGATATCCTTATTTTCTTGACTTGTGTCTTTATGGTGATACAAGGTGAATTTTCATTTATGTAACAGAAGGAAGGTATATCCAAAATTCGTGAATTACACATGGCCTAAATCTTAGAAAATACTGAACACACCATTTAGTTTTCACTTTTCAGACTATAACATAACATTTTTTAGTTCAGGAATAAAACCAAGAATATTCTTTTCAAAAGAAAGAAAAAATCATTGTATCTGAACAATCAAATTGTTGTTTCTAGTTTGATTTTGTATTTCATTTTGAAATTAATAGTTTCAAGTTGTATAGTAATTAGGAAAAACTCTTGAAGGGATTCCTAGGTGTTGCCATTGTTTCTATTTCCCTGAGAGGACTCCAGTGTTTTTTGTTTTTTTAACTCTTTATCACACAACAAAATTTTAGACTTGTCCAAATGGAAAGCACTTGCTGATAACAGAATCAGTATGACTCAAAAAATAAATTTTATTTTTGAAAGGTCAGAAGACATCATGGGAAAAGAAAAAAATGCTGGTTACCAGCATTTTCTTTTACATTTATTCCCAAATTCTTTTTAAAAGCCTTTTTCCTCAGGGTTGTTAAAAGTATGGATTGTTTGATAAGGGGTTAAACTAAACCATACTAGTTTCAAAACAATACATGCTTTATACTTCAGAATGAGGCCAATTTGTTTGCTTTGTAGCAAGAGTAGATTAAGATCAGACCACCTAACATAGTAAAGTTCCACTCCTATAGGCACACTATTTTATATATGAATTGTTTGCAGTATATATGAATATACCCACTATATAAAAGTTTAGAAAGTGTTGTGTTTATGTTCAGACTAGATTTTTAAAATGCTGTTTTGAAAATCAAAACCTTGATATCTGAGTACAGAAAGTTCAATATTTCAAAAGAGTCTTGCATTATGATGATTAATAATGATTTTAGAAATGCTTAAAATGCTATGGTAAAGAAAAATATAGTCATCATGTTTACAAACCCTAGGGTGAGCTGTTAATATTTTCAATCTAACTTAAGGCATAATCTCAGACAAAAACTGCCTTCACTAGTTCTTCTGAAAACCCTTGATTATTAGTATAGTTAGATAAAACTCAGCCAATTGGATAAGTTGTTTCAAAAAATTTTCTGAACATCCTTCAAAATGGGATAATATAGCCACACTTACCTAAGTTAAAACACATTGTATCCTTTATGATGTTATTGAATGGGGAAAAATGACTTTTGTAAGAATGAAAAAAATAAAAAGTCTGTTTGTCTACCAATGCTTTCAAAAACTTAAAAGCTACATTTTGTGAGGCTGACAGATATGTCAGATAAAGGTTAACCTGGCAGGAGGCCAATGTTAGATCCACATTTGATTAATTGAATGGTGTTTAATGTTGCTTTCAACATTATTTCAGTCATATAACAGCTACAGTTAGCTTGTTTATGTATGTCTGGGTTTCAGCTGTACTAGGCTAGGGCTCTGAAGTGTCTTGCCTAAGGACACTCCCACAGAAAAATATGGTGCTTCCAGTGAGGCTGGAACCTAGGCCATCAGGTAACAAGTTCTAAACTTTACTGGTAAGCCATGCAGGACCCCAGATCCACATTTAGCTGGGAGTTAATTTTTGTCAGATTGTTCAGATATGTCCACCATCTATGCATAAATTACTTTTTGTTTTTTAATCAAAAATGGTAATGAAATGGATGCTATTTCGTTATTCATTCCTTCCCCATATGACAAGTTTAGGGCTCTTCAAATGTATCTGCAGACAATAATTCAGAAATTGATACAAATGAGCTGAAGTTCACTCATGTGATTGAAAACACTGTTGGAACATAAGAAAATACTGTTTACCAAAATTTTGTCCTTGTCCCATGATTCTTTCAATTGCCTATTTCCTTTAGGGTTATTAACATGAGTGTTCAGTAAAGTGTTAAAATAAACCCCAATCAAAATTTTGTCTAGATCCAGTTGTCAGATGCCAAGGAAACCTGACATGGATATGTTGTATTCTGGTCTATCCCACAGATGGATATAAATGTATAGTTTGTGTTTGTATAAGGGGACACTTATTCTGTCTTGCTATAGAGCTAGCTTTTGTAGGGATGTGGTAGAGCGTTTGCCTTGGGAGTTGGGACCTAAAGGTTCTGGGTTCAATCCCAGCCTTTGGGGGCCATTTAACAGAAATGTTACAGATACATCTAATCAGCATTCAGAATACCTTACGGTTTGTCCAAACATGGCCTATATTTGACCCTTGAATTTTGTAACATACAAAGTTAATTTTGGAGAATTTTTGAGGATTTTTCTTGCTTTAGTCCTTTAGCACACAATAAATTCTGTTTTAAGATTCCTGTGTAAAAGGGCTTATGAAAACAGTGTTGGAAAACAAAGCATCAGTATTTCTTCTCTTTTTTTTCTTCCAGAATTTTTTCTACCTTTTACAAATACATACCACATAATCTGAGGGCTCCATATTTATTGAATCGTTTGTTAATGCTCTAAATAGGGAGCTATTTAGTTTTTATACCACAGATCAAAATTATTTTGTAAAAGGCCAATAAATTATACTAGATTTATATTTCTTTTAATATAAAGTGTAGAGCTCAATTCAGTAAAATGGTGCAATTTTGGGCGTCTGTTAATGGAATTGCAGGCTACTTAAGCAGTAGATCACTCTGTTTAATTTGATTACACCAGATATGACGTCTTGATACTGATTTGAATATAAATCCTTGTAGACGGCGCATGTTATTGATTAAGTACCATTCCCACAAGGATTTACAAAACTGTGGCATGGAATCTAATAATACCCAAAGAGGCTGTGTAGCCCATTAAGAAAATATCAATGCAGATTTTTTTTTTTTTTTTTTTTTTCTAAATCATATCTTTCTTCTTTACTAATATTTTTCCAGCTATAATTCAGTAAGTCATTTTTTATTTTGTTGAGAGTATGAAAATTTGAATAGTTGGTTTTAATTTGAGAGAGTCATAAATTTTGTCCTCTGATAAAGAGTTCAACAAGAAGGTACAAACATTTCATATTGCGTTCATGTGTAAGTAGCAATATATTGTACACTTTGATCAAATTTGTTCTTGATTGCTGAAACTGATTGACAGCTGTAGACCTTAACACTTTGTTTTTACAGAAATATCATTATATATCATCATCCTATTTTGTATATTTTTTCTTTTATTCTTACTCATCAACAACTGAAGTGTTCTATATATTTGTCAAATAACTTTCACTTACATAAATCCATCTCTTTTTTTTCAGTCCTACTCGTGTTTACAGTCCTTATTAATACTAGCATAAAAAAAAACATCAAATTGTTGGATCAAATTACTACTGTAATAAGTAGTAAAATGACAGTTGCTGCGCAGCACACTTTGTAGAACAACTTCGACTCCCATTGCCTTGCTTACTCTACTAATTACTTACATATTATACATGTAATACATGTGATAAAAAAGAATTATTTTCATTACATCAAATCATAGCTTAAAACTGTTCAACAAATCCGCTTTTCAGGACTTTCAGTCCTTTGATTCTAAGACTAATTCCATCGTTTGTCGTCTGCAAATTCCTTCGTTAGCGTCAAGTCTAAACTTTGTGTCAAGTTTAAATTCTGTCGTTTGGTAAAGGTTAATATATCTGCTGCAGTTTCTAAACCTTTATGTATGTGAGTCATGCTACATGTATGTAGGGAGCTTGGGGGCGGGCCTGATTCCCCCAGCTGCATCCCCTGCACTTACGCCTATGCTCAACCCAGTATGTCCATGATACCATTCACAGGAGTACCCACAACATAGGTTCTGGTTTACTATTTACAAACCACAACATTTTCGACATGTCCAAATTGAAACCATATGCAGACGACAAAGTAAATAATGATCAAAAGGTAAGAACTGTCTGTGATAGTATCGAAAACATTGAGGAAAAAAGAAGAAAATGCAGGTTGCCAGCATTTTCTCGATTTTCCATAATGTTTTCAAAAGCCTTTCTTTCGCAAGGGAAGTTAAAAATCGAGATAGTTTGGTAAAAGGTTAAGAAAGTAGATATTTTTTTTATCTTAAATCTTTACCAGACGACAAAATGTTGCAATCCTCCAAATTGAAAACACTTGCAGACGACAAAATGATGGAATCCAACAAAATGAAAATACTTGCAGACAAAAAAATCTTTGAATACCTACAAATGAAACACTTGCAGACGACAAAATTTTGGAATCCTCCAAAATGAAAACACTTGCACACGACTAATTTTGTTTGAACCTTCCAAAATATAAACACTTGCAGATGACAAAATGTTGGAATCTTCCAAAATGAAACACTTGCAGACGACAAAATGTTGGAATCCTCCAAAATAAGCACTTGCAGACGACAAAATGTTGGAAGCTCCAAAATGAAAACACTTGCAGACGACAAGTTAAATGTGGCTCAAGTTATTCGATTATCCTTTAAAGGGTTGATAGCATTGTGGAAAATTAAAAACATGGTGGTTACCAGCATTTTCTCCGTTTTCCACAATGTTTTCAAAAGCCTTTTTCATCAGGGTAGTTAAATACGTGATTGTTTAAGAGTGGTTGAAAGAAAGTAAACAAAACCAAAGCAGCCAATACTAAATGATGTACGAAAAAATACAGGGAGTCATTGTTGCAAAGAAACTTGTTATCATAATGAGCAATTTCTCCACTTCCACGATGTTTTCAGTAGCTATCTGCAGCAAAATGTATCCATCACAGGAAAGGAGTAAAGGTTCTTAACACAAGGCATATAAAATAAAGTTACACTTTTAATTTTGGCAGGAGAATAAAATCATCATTGCAAAAAGAGAAAGTGCTCTTCGTCAGCATTTTCTCTACTTGCCACGATATTTTTCATTTATGTCTTCCTATTTTTTGTTTTGTCAGAAATTTCTCTTTTTTTTTTTAATATATATCAACCATGTTTTTACATGTCAATGACGTACTACACGAGAGTAAGGTAAAAAAACAATCTGACCTAGGGTAAGGGTAGAGGATATACTACTTAAATAGTATTTTATTCTAGGTTCCTTCAAACTTTTACCACACAATCCTAACTTTTAACGACGACCTTTGAAAACATTGTAGGAAAATGAGAAAATACTGGTAACCAGCATTTTCTCCTTTTCCTACAATGTTTTCTAATCTTTAAAAAAAAAAGAAGTTCTATTTTTTTAATAACATTTATTTTGCCGTCTGCAAATGCTTTCAATTTGGACAAGTTAAGATTTTTGTCGTTTAGTAAAGAGTTAACCCTTTACCGACACAGTCCGTTGTATAAATGGCTCTGTTGAAAGAACGCTTCTGAAAAAAATGTAGATAAGAAAGGAACTACTGGGTAACCACCATTTTATCCCTTTCCCACAATGTTTTCTTCCTTGTTTACTTGATTAAATATCATAATTCCAGGCATTTCTAATAATTCGTCTGGAAATTCGTTCAAATTTGACCAGTCTAAATTGTCACGGTCACCTGTTAACTCTGTATCACTCGACAAAATTTTCGTCTGGTCCAAACTGAAAGCAGTTGCAGCCGACAAAATTAGCGTGGCTCAAATGGTGAGATTTGACTTTAAAAGGGTAGAAAACATTGTGAGAAAAGAAGAAAACGCTGGTAAGTTAAAACGTGTTTTATTCTACAGATGCACAATATACATGTATAAGTAATACAATACAATCAATTAACAAATGTAACGTTAGGATCGGAACGAAAACAAAGTTTACAGAGTTTCTCTCCATACTGTTGTTATAAAGATGCCTCTTTCACAGGATTGTAGCTTAAGACCAGACGAGATAGAAAGAAACAAGAGAAGAAGAGAACAGAATAGAAAAGCTGCCGCCAAATTCAGGAGAAAACAGAAATCCCAAAATAAAGCTTTGCAAGGGGTAAAAATACACTTCTAGTTTATAATTTAACCCTTATCCTGCTAAATAAGGAAATGAAACTTTCTAGCTGAAAGTAAAAAGCAAAGTTTTTTTTAAAGATATCTCCTTATTGGACAGTGTAGATCCAAGATCAGACTGCATGTTCTGTGCAGGCTGATCTTAATTTACACTGTCCACAAAAACGTCAGTAATTCGCGCTTAGCAGCCTAAGGGTTAAGTATTGTTACACGTAAATTGAAATTCCCAGTTACACCGGTTGGTCCTTTGGCTGATTGGTAGCCAGTTTCTCTGGTCAGTTTGCATGACATCGCTTTATTTGTTGGTTGGTGTTTTGGTTGGTTGGTTTGTTGGCTGGTTGGTTGGCTGGTTGGTCGGTTTATCGGTTGGTGGTTCATGGGTTGGTTCGCCGACTGGACGGTTTATTGGTTAGGTTATTCGTTGGTTTGTTGGCTGGCTTGCTGGCTAGCTGGCTGGTTGTGCTGTCTGGCTGGCAGATTCATTGGTGGATAACTGGGTGGCAAGGTGGGTGAGCGGATGAATGGATTGATAGATAAATGGATGGACGGACGGATAGATGGATGGATGTTCGGTTGGTTTGGTTGGTTAGTTGGCTGGTTAACTTAGATGGTTGACTGGTGGACCGTTATTTGAGTAGTTTGTTGTTTTTGTGATTTATTGGGTTTTCAGCTATTTTATGGTTTGATAGTTGGTTCTGTAGCTGTTAGAGGGAGAACAGTAGGATAAATGTATCTGTAGGCTGGATTGTGATAAACTTGTTGTTGCAGATAAAGTGGGTGTTTAGATTACTATCTTTGACTGGGCAGGAAGCGAGTTGTTGGTAATTATAAGTTGATGGCAGCTTAGTCGGTGACAGCAAACAATGTAGCCTTCGGCAACAATGTTTTAACTTTCATCCATGTATTTGATATAAAGTTTTTTTTTTTAACTTTGAATGGATGTTTCAAAGCCGTATACAGCACTAAAGGTTTTTAATAATCCGCTAAAAACGTACATGTAAATCACTACCGCTAGACAGAGTCAAAATCAAATCTCATTTTATTAAAGGTGCATTTTGTTTGCTTGTCATTGAACGAGCAATTTCTCCCTTCGCCATATTTTTTTCCTTATTTTCTTTACAGCTTGTTGTAGAGCTAGAGAAGAGGAACGCCGAATTAAGGAAAGAAGCAGCCGAGTTAACGAGAGAGAGGGATGCGCTAAGAGTCGACGTTCTAAACATACTTCAGAAGAAATCCAGTCATCAATGTGGCGACAATGAACTGGCATTCCAACAGTTTGACTTCCAAGCGTCCTAAACCTTTACCAAGCGATCCCGACATCCATAGACCCTGGTGAAGAAGGCTTTTGAAAATATTGTGGGAAAAAGAGAAAATGCTGGTGCCCAGCATTTTCTCCTTTTTCCACAACATTTTTCTACCATTCCAGAGACAAATCCCATAGCTTAAACCATATCTAAGTTATCATATGCAAATGCTTTTAAGATGGACAAAAATTTGTCGTCTACTAAAGGGTCAAATAGATGAGGGTGCTAGAAGTGTTTCAAATCAAAGTACTGAAGGTCCTGCGTGTGCGCATGATCAAAACCTAAAACATTGTTTCTGTAGTAAGAAATACGCTAACAATTATCTCCTCGGGAGCAATCGAATACCTAAACAATGTTCTTTCATTTAAACCTTCGTTGTGGGTACACATAAGAATTGTCTCTGAGATATATTTTGATGAGTACTCGAACGTTGGAGTTAGAATTACATTAAGAATGGGTAAGTGAATTCGGTCCGATACATTGCGTCTACCAGTATGCTAAGTATAAACGCTGAGTGACTGTCTTATTTTGCCAAGGACGTAAACAAGTCATGTACATTTTGTCACCACACATAGATTCATTTGCATTAATCAGTGTGTCTGTAACGGTCACTTGTTGTTTTATTTCCATTACATAGGTTGACTTTTACGTAACTGTTTTATTGTGCTGAGAACTGACATCCTGTACCATGCAATCCCGCATTTTCTCCTTTTCTCAAAATGTTTACCATTTCAAAGACAGAAATCGTTGGTAAAGCTACATTGAATTTGTCTTCTGAAAATGTTGTTAATTCGATATAGTTTAGAATATGTCAGTTGCTGAAAAAAGTGAAGACGTCAGTTTGACGTTGCCACCTCACATCCATTCATTTGCATACCCATTGTATTTTTTTCCATTACTCCTTAAAGTGCTGAATCAAATGTAAATCGATTAACCCTCCTAGCACCAATGGCAAAAACAGGGGCTTTTGCGGACAGAATAGATCAAGATCAGACTGCACAGAACGCACAGTCTGATCTTTGATCTACACCCTCCGCTTGTGTAGCCGTGCCTGTAAGATGACAATCTGTTTCAGTTTCAGTACGTGGTATTTTCAGGAATCGAAAGAGGTCGAGTTTTATATATATTAGGCGCTAGAAGGGTTCAGAAACATTGCCGAAATATTGTTATTTTGAGGTTCTTTTGTCAGAATATTTATGAAAGTTAAACCGAAAGTGTAGATCTGAGATCAGACTTCACATTAATTGCAGACTGATCCTGATCTGCACTGTCCGCAAAGGCAACTTTAAAACCGGTCCCTGCGCTTTAAGGACAAAACATATTGACTTGGTTCATTATTTTGACTTTGTTTATTGTTTTGAGTTTGTTTATGATGACATTATTTTTCGTTTTATTGTTTCCATTTCTTTTGGCACTAAATCGATAAATTTGTTTTTAAATTATATAGCGCTAAATATAATACATTTCCATACAAAATTAATAAAATAAATAAAAGTTTTAGTCATAATAAAGAAATCAAGCAACAAATAATTTAGATCCCGATCAGAGTGAACAGAATTTGTAGTTCGAGAATGATCCACACTGTCCTCAAATGTGTACTGTAAAAAAAACATAAGTAAAAATGCCATAGGTCAAAAAGCCATGAGTAAAATGCCATATGTAAAAAAAAAAAAGCAATAGGTAAAATGCCCTAAATTAAAAAAGCCAAACCTACTGGGTAAAAAAGCCATAAGTGTTCAAATGCAATCGCTCATTTTTTTCCCCAACTAAATTTCAGTCATACCGAATGGACTTGTGTACTCGAAGTATCCTAAAGTCAAGTTCAACATATCGCGGGTAAAGTTTTCGCCATTCCTAATATACTGTATATTTCATTTTTCCTCCAAAACTTTCATTCCTTTTCTGTTTTTAAATTAAATTCCGATCCTTTCAAAACATTTGTCTACATCTTTCTTTTTTTACCAAATCTTTGTGAGGGACCCTTCGTTGCTCAATGGTTACAACCGGACGAAAACTGCGCAGTGCTGGATAGTATCGGACCCAGTTCTTCTGAATTGCTATCCAACTGCATTGAGTTTCACGGGATAAGGCAGCGAAAACCCCGTAAAAGTAGCGGCGAACCGCAAAAACACTGTTATTGATCTACTACAGTGAAATAACTGAAAGATTGTTGAAAGTTTACTAGTTCCTTTACTGTTAATACGTACGTGTAGTTCATACTTCAAAGACAAATATCTCTATTTCTAGGGCAAAATCTGAGCAGTCAGGAATGCATTTTTGGGTGCTCCTTAGCCCGTATTCACCAATCATTCTAAATAGCAATCTTCATATAAATCTAGATTTAGAAATTAAGAAAGTAAAGCATTTTCTGATTGGCTAAACCAACTGGTTTAGCCAATCAGAAATTGCGTTACTTTGAAATTAAGAAAGTTCTTGAGAGTTAGTTAGACATAGAATACTTTTATTGAGAAAGGTTGGTGAGGGTGGCCTTGATCTGAATCCTCTCTCTCTCTCGCTCTCATTTGTTGAAATCCATGGAAAGTTTTTCGTGCATATATGTATATATGTTTGTGAAAATCAATCAATACGGATATGTTTGAATGGCAATCATAAATAGTTGTGAATAAAATTATTGCTTATGATTGTGGTTTTAGTTTCCTTTCATCTTAATCTTTGAAAATTATGCCCTGCCAATTGACCACACAGACAGTAAGGCTTTTAACTATATCCTCAATGCAAGAATCTTTAATGTAGACCGCATAGCTCAACTGGTAGTTCGCAGGACTCGTGAACGTAATGTTTTGGGTCACTTGAGGATGTGAGCTTGATTCCCACGGCTGGCCATCTAAAATTACTATTAGTCTTTCGGATGAGACGTTAAACCGAGGTCCCGTGTGACGGTGCTATACACCGAGCACGTCAGAACCGGGCATCACTTAGGATGGGTTTCGTCCTGTATCTGCACTATCCTCTGTAACAATACTAACAGCCTTCAGGGGGCGTCGCCCACATGGAAACCGGTGGCGACGATAAATAAACGCAAATTCAGTCAATCTTAAATGTACGAGAACATTTATGGGCAGTTCCCTTGGCAAAGGAGGTTTAGAAGCATCTTCACGATGTTTTTGAAGCATTGCAGGAAAAGGAGAAAATGCCGGTAACCAGCATTTTCTCCTTTTCGCTCATTATTTCGCCCATTAAGAGACTCGTCCAACCATTTATACTACATGTAATTTGGTTACCAGCATTTTCTCATTTTCGAACAATATTTCGCCCATTAAGAGACTCGCCCAATCATTTAATTTTATACTACATGTACTTTGTCATCTGCAAGTGCTTTCAATTTGACACTATGAATTCCTCAGGGAATGAATGAAACACTATGAAAAACAACACTCTATTGTTCGATATTTTGACTTTTGTCTTCTTCAAGACTTCGAAGCACTTTTTCCTCCAGAACATTTTTAAGCGTACATTACCTAAACTATATTGTTCAAAAATAAAGTGTTGTTTTTCATGGCTTTGAATTTTGACGGTCAAAAATTTTGTCATCTGGTAAAGCCCTTCATAACAGTATTCGAAATGACTTGGGAAAAGGAATGCTAGAAGTTGTGATACAACTCTACACTAGAAATCTAGCGATTCCAAAATAATAGAAGAAAAAAATATGACAACATCATAATGACAACATCATAATCAATCTAATTATGTATTTATTGATGAAAAATAGACTGCAAAATACGAAAATATACATACATGCAGCTGTACAAACACGGCCATTTCGACAAAAGGAAAAATTTGACATTAACACGTATATGTACATGATACTGGCATTTACAAAAGAAAATATCAGAAATATTAACTACGTATATATCTAATCATCATATGTTTTTAAAATGGTCGGATTATTAAAGTATTTCGTATGGTAAAGAGTTAACTTTCGGTTGACGACTTATTATATTCTTTGCGCGAGGAGTTCATGAACGATTAATAGCAGGGAGGAAATTAAAGGTGTGCTTGTAAATATAACCAAATTTTTACTGGCTGAAATATACTATGCAGCAGACGACATTGATCACTTTACTGTCAATACGGGCTGAATGCAAACATACCACTAGTTCATTGCTTGTGATTCCTTCCCTTAACAAGACTTTTCAAACAGACGACAAAATTCAAGACTTGACAAATTTGAAAGGATGTGCAGACGACAAATTAAAGGCAGCTAAAATATAGGATATCATCTTTGATAGGATAGAAAACATTTTCTGGTTTCCAGCATTTTCTCCTTTTCCAACAAAGATTTCAAATGCATTTTTTTCTTTTTTCATTAGGATCGTTAAAACACGGGATAGTTTTTGTGAATGGTTAACAAGTTGTCTGCTTTAAACATTTTTTCCACCTTTAATGTTATCTGAAGCTTTTCTTTCTTGCGATTGCTGTAGGAAAAGAGAATGATTTATCCAATAAATCTGCCATGATATCGCATAGAGTAAATCACAGATTACACTGCATTTTCTGTTTAGTCTGATCTTTATCACACTAAGAAGGTTGTAAGAAAACGTAACTGCAAAAGGAATTAGAAACTGGGAAAGCAAGATTTGTTTCCCTTTAGCTATGAAAAAACCCCGATAGTTCACTGCGCTCTTACGTGTTTCTATTTATAGCGCTGATGCTGGCGTAATCACATTCTTGAAAAACGAGATTAAACCGAAGACTACCGAGAACATTTTGTTGATCAAGAAGTTTTTCCTTCATTATTCTCGACATATGAGGTACTTAAAACTTTATCGAGTTCAACGAATTGATTCTTAATTCATTTCAGTTAGATATGTTAATCGGTTATCGGGTGACAACGCCCTATAAATAGACAATAACGTTGTGGTACCGTCCGAGATTTCGCGGGACCACGTTTTATCCGTTTTTGCTGACGCATCTATCCGGAAGACAGGTCCATACATGCTCGATCGGGAAATTTCCTTTGTTTAAACCGTTGAGTATTGTTGATAACAATGTGGGCAAATCAGCAGGCGGACGAGGCGAGGTTCGTCTTGGCCACCCTGGAGTCTTTCCAGACCGGTAGAGTTACTCCATTGCTAAAAGAAGAACTTCGATGTAAAATACAGAGTCGCCGTCTATCAGAAGGCAAGAATGAACTTAGCGTAAACTTTGAGGAAGAAGACGTTCATTTAAAGGTAGGTTCTAAAGTCATTATAGTTATATACATGTTTCGTTCGTTTCATTGCTTACTTGTTTCATTCTTTTCGTTACTTAGGGAAATTGTTTAAGGACTTTTACGGACTGTGTGGATCAAGATCAGACTGCACAGAACGTGTAGGCTTTGATATCAATATATTTCCTTACCGAATGAAATTCTCCATTACACTTTTTTGACACTTTAAGTGTTATTACAATGACCCATACAAAAGGATGCAGGTCCACTCTTTTCAGAAGTCTTTACTCTTTGTCGATAAATACTTTAGACTATGAACCCTTTACCTACACAATCCAGAGATTTAATGACCCTGATGGAGAAAAAAAAGCTTTTGTAAAATATTGCGAAGAAAGAAGAAAATACTGGTAGTTCTGACCAACATCTTCTCCTTTATCACGACATTTTCCACTCTTTCTGAGACAAATTCCATCGTTTGTCGTCTGCAAATTCCTTCGTTAGCGTTATGTCTAAACTTTTGGTGAAAAGTAATAAATATCTGGAGCTTCGTTTAAATGAGTCATGCTTACATGTATGTTGTGAGCTGGGGGGAGGGGGGGGAATAGAGGGGACTGACACCTATGCTCAATCCAGTATGTCCATGATACCATTCACAGGAATACCCACAACATAGGTTCTGGTTTACTATTTACAAACCACAAAATTTTCGACTTGTCCACAGACGACAAAGTAAATAATGATCAAAAGATTTGTCTGTGACAGTATCGAAAACTTTGAGGGAAAAAGAAGAAAATGCTGGTTGCCAGCATTGTCTCTTTCCCACAATGTTTTTAAACGCATTTCTCCCCCAGGATAGTTAAAAGTCTACTTTGTTTGATAAAAGGTTAAGAAAGTAGATATTTGTGTATCTTAACTCTTTGCCAAACGATATGTTGGAATTCCCCAAATTGAAAACATTTGCAGACGACAAAATGGTGCAATCCTCCAACATTAAAACACTTGCAGACGACAAAATATTAGAATCCTCCAAAATGAAAACACTTGCAGACGACAAAATGTTGGAATCCCCCAAAAGTAAAAACACTTGCAGACAAGAAAATGTTGAAATCCTCCAAAAGTAAAAACCCTTGCAGACGACAAAATGTTGCAATCCTCCAAAATGAAAACTCTTGCAGACGACAAAATGTTGCGATCCTCCAAAAGTAAAAACCCTTGCAGACGACAAAATGTTGCAATCCTCCAAAATGAAAACACTTGCAGACGACAAAATGTTCAATCCTCCAAAATGAAATCACTTGCATATGACAAAATGTTGCAATCCTCCAAAATGAAAACACTTGCAGACGACAAAATGTTGCAATCCTCCAAAATGAAAACACTTGCAGACCACAAGTTAAATGTGGCTCAAGTTATTGGATTATCCTTTAAGAGGTAGATAGTATTGTGGAAATAGAGAAAACGTTGGTCAGCAGCATTTTCTTCGTTTTCCACACAGTTTTCGAGAGCCTTTTTTCACCAGGGTGGTTAAATAAGTGGCTGTTTGGTAAAAGATTAAAGAAAGTTAAAGAAACCAAAGCAGTTGATACTTGTAATGTACCGAGAAAAACATGGAATCATTGTTAGGAATGAAAAAACTTGTTATCATAATGAGCAGTTTCTCCACTTGCCACGATGTTTTCAATAGCTATCTGGGGCAAAATGTATCCATCACAGGAAAGGAATAAAGGTTCTTAACACAAGGCATACAGTATAAAATAAAGTTACACTTTTTATTTATGAAGGAGAATAAAATCATCTTCACAGACAGAGAAATTGCTCTTCGTCAGCATTTTCTCCACGATATTTTTCATTTATGTCTCATTTTTTCTTCCCTTTTTTTTTTTTGTTTGAAATGTCTTTTTCTTTTTTGGCAACCTTGTTTTCAATTGTCAATGACATACTACACGAGAGTAAGGTCTAGAAACAATCTGACCTGGGGGAAGGGTAAAGGATATACTACTAAAATAGTATTTTATTCTAGGTTCCTTTAAACCTTTACCACACAATCCTAACTTTTAACGACGACCTTTGAAAACATTGTAGGAAAATGAGAAAATGCTGGTAACCAGCATTTTCTCCTTTTCCCACAATGTTTTCTAATCTTTAAAAAAAGAAATTCTAATTTTTGAATAACAGTTATTTTGTCGTCTGCAAATGCTTTCAATTTGGACAAGTTAAGATTTTTGTCGTTTAGTAAAGAGTTAACCCTTTACCGACACAGTCCGTTGTATAAACGGCTCTGTTGAAAGAATGCTTCTGAAAGCAATTACGGTAGATAAAGAAAAAACTGCTGGTAATCGCTATTTTATCCCTTTCCCACACTGTTTCTTCCCTTACTTGAAAAGATATCATAATTCTAGGCATTTCTAAAAATTCGTCTGGAAATTCTTTCAACTTTGACCAATCTAAATTATCACGGTCACCTGTTAACTCTGTATCACACGACAAAATGTTCGTCTGGTCCAAACTGAAAGCAGTTGCAGACGAAAAGAATTAGCGTGGCTCAAATGGTGAGATTTGACTTTAAAAGGGTAGAAACATTGTGAGAAAAGGAGAAAACGCTGGTTAGCTTGAACATGTTTTATTCTACAGATGCACAAAATACATGTATAAGCAATACAATACATTCAATTAACATATATAACGTTAATACTGCAGAAATGGATCGGAACGAAAACAAAGTTTATAGAGTTTCTCTCCGTACTGTTGTTATAAAGATGTCTATTTTACAGGATTGTACTTTAAGACCAGACGAGATAGAAAGAAACAAGAGAAGAAAAGAACAGAATAGGAAAGCTGCCACCAAATTCAGGAAAAAACAGAAATCCAAAAATAATGCTTTGCAAGGGGTAAATATACGCTAGTCTTCTAGTTTATAAATTAGTGTAACATGTGAATCTCTTTTCAAAGTTAGGTCGTTTGGTTGATTGACTAAGTGACCAAAGCTTTAGTTCTGGTTGGTTGTTTGACTGGTTGGGTGATCGATTAGTTGGTTGGTTGGTTGGTCGACTAGTTTGTGTGATGGTAGGCTTATCTGTCTGTCTGTCTGTCTGTCGTTCTGTCTGTCCGTCGGTCTGTCCGTCGGTCGGTTCCTTTTACTTTGGAACAAGCGATTTCTCCTTCTGCAACGATGTTGTCAATTTATTTTATGTATTAACATTTTAGTTACAATTCAAAGTTGTCTGCTGTACATTTAGTTTCTTCAGTTTATCTGAACCCTTTACCTAAAGTGTGCTAAAGACCATTAGTAAAAAGACTCTTTCTAAACATTGTGGGAAAAGGAGAAAATTCTGGTAACCAGCATTTTCTCATTTTTTCCACAATATTTTCTATCCTAACAAAGACTAGCCCCTCTCATACACGTCTAGTTTGTCGTCTCCAATTGCTTTAATTTTGAGGAGTCTAATAGTTTGTGTTCTGGTACAAATATCTACATAAAAGCAAATTTAGTTCATATTGAAACATCACTTTTTTTTTTTTACTGAACTGTTTTTATTTCAGCTTGTCGTAGAGCTAGAAAAGAGGAACATCGAATTAAAAAAAGAAGCGGCTGAGTTAACTAGAGAGAGGGACGCACTGAGAGCCGAAGTTCTAAAAATACTTCACAAGAAATCCAGTCATAAACTGTCATTCCAACAGATTTCCATTAGTGACTCCCAAGCGTCCTAAACTTTTACCAAGCGATCCCGACATCCATAGACCCTGGTGAAGAAGGCTTTTGAAAATATTGTGGGAAAAGGAGAAAATTCTGGTGCCCAGCATTTTCTCCTTTTTCCACAATATTTTTCTACCATTCCAGAGACAAATCCCATAGCTTAAACCATATCTAAGTTGTCATATGAAAATGCTTTTAAGATGGACAAAAAGTTGTCGTCTACTAAAGGGTCAAATAGATGAGGGTGCTAGAAGTGTTTCAAATCAAAGTACTGAAGGTCCTGCGTGTGCAAAACCTAAAACATTGTTTCTGCAGTAAGAAATACGCTAACAATTATTTCCTCGGGAGCAATCGAATACCTAAACAATGTTCTTTCATTTAAACCCTTGTTGTGGGTACATATAAAAATTGTCTCTAAGATATTTTTTAAGAGTACTCGAACGTTGGAGTTAGAATTACATTAAGAATGGGTAAGTGAATTCAGTCCGACACATTGCGTATACCGGTGTGCTAAGTATAAACGCTGAGTGACTTATTAGAGTCTTATTTTGCCAAGGACGTAAATAAGTCATGTACATTTTGTCACCACACATAGATCCATTTGCATTAATTAGTGTGTCTCTAACGGTCACTTGTTGTTTTATTTCCATTACGTAGGTTGACTTTTACGTAACTATCAACTGGGATTTTAAGCGGCAAGGAACTTTCACTGGCCCATTCCAAGTTGTCATTACGAATCCATTCATTTGTAAACATAATTTTGTGTATATACTCATAATTCTGAGTATCACAATGCCAAAATATCGTTCATTTCATTTACACAGACTGATTATGTATATCATGTCACATTGCAGTTCATTTTTGTTTTATTTTGCTGAGAACTTTCATCCTGTACCATACAATCCCGTGTTTAACAAACCTAAAGAATAATGCGTTTGAAAACATAATGGGAAAAGGAGAAAATTCTGGTAACCAGCGTTTTCTCCTTTCCCACAATGTTTACCATTTCAAAGACAGAAATCCTTGGTAAAGCTACATTGAATTTGTCTTCTGAAAATGTTGTTTATTTGATATAGTTTAAAGATATGTCAGTTGGTAAAAAAAGTGAAGACGTCAGTTTGATATTGCCACCTCACATCCATTCATTTGCATACCTATTATATTTTATTTCCATTATTCCTTAAAGTGCTGAATTAATTAGATGTAACTTATCGATTCACCCTCCTAGCACCAAAGGCAAAAACAGGGGCTTTTGCGGACGGCATAGATCAAAGATCAGACTGCACGGAACGTGCAGTCTGATCTTTGATCTACACCCTCCACTTGTGTAGCCATGCCTGTAAGATGACAATCTGTTTTAGTTTCCTTGGATTATATTTTCAGCAATTGACAGAGGTCGAGTTTATATAATTGGCGCTAGAAGGGTTTAGAAACATCGCTAAAATGTTGCTATTTCAAAGTTCTTTTTGCCAGTATATTTATTTTATCAAAATTAACGGAGAGTGTAGATCTAAGATCAAAGTGCACGTTCTGTGCAGTCTGATCTTGATCTGCACTGCCTGCTAAGGCAAATTATAAAAACGGTTAAAAGCAAATTAAAAACTGTTCCCTGCGCTTTAAGGACAATACATGTACATATTGACTGTGTTTATTGTTTTGACTTGGTTTATTGTTTTGACTTTGTTTATTATGACTTTTTTTTTCGTTTTATTGTTTCCATTTCTTTTGGCACCAAATCAATACATTCGTTTTTTTATGGTGCTAAATATAATTTCCATACAAAATAAATAAAAATTTTAGTCATATTAAAAAAACCAAGTTATGAACAGTTTAGATCCCGATCAGACTGAACAGAATTTGTAGTTCGACAATGATCCACACTGTCCTCAAATGTGTACTGTAAAAAAGCCATAGGTAAAAATGCCATAGGTCAAAAAGTCATGGGTAAAATTTCACGTGTAAAAAAAAAAGCAATGGGTAAAATGCCCTAAATTAAAAAAGCCAAACCTACTGGGTAAAAAAGCCACAAGTGTTCAAATGCAATCGCTCATTTTTTTTTTCCCCCAACTAAATTTCAGTCATACCGAATGGACTTGTGTACTCGAAGGTATCCTAAAGTCAAGTTCAGCATATCAACGGTAAAGTTTTCGCCATTCCTAATATATATTTCATTTTTCCTCCGAAACTTTAATTCCTTTTCTCTTTTTAAATTACATTTCTATCCTTTCAAAACATTTGTCTACATCTTGTTTTTTTACCAAATCTTTGTAAGGGACCCTTCGTTGCTCAATGGTTACATCCGGACGAAAACTGCGCAGTGCTGGATAGTATTGGACCCAGTTCTTCTGAATTGCTATCCAACTGCATTGAGTTTCACGGGATAAGGCAGCGAAAACCCCGTAAAAGTAGCGGCGAACCGCAAAAGCACTGTTATTGATCTATTACAGAGAAATCACTGAAAGATTGTAGAAAGTTTACTAGTTCTTTTACTGTTAATACATACGTGTAATTTATACTTCAAAGACAAGTATCTCTATTTCTAGGGCAAAATCTGAGCAGTCAGGAATGCATTTTTGGGTGCTCCTGAGCCCGTATTCACCAATCATTCTAAATAGCAATCTTCATATAAATCTAGATTTAGAAATTAAGAAAGTAAAGCAATTTCTGATTGGCTAAACCAATTGGTTTAGCCAATCAGAAATTGCGTTACTTTGAAATTAAGAAAGTTCTTGAGAGTTAGTTAGTTACTATTGTTGAGAAAGGTTGGTGAGTGTGGCCCTGATCTGAATTTTCTCTCTCTCCCTCTCTCTCTCTCTCTCTCTCTCTCTCTCTCCCTCTCTCTCTCTCTTGCTCACATCTGTTGAAATCCATGGAAAGTTTTTTTTGCATATATGTATATATGTTTGTGAAAATCAATCAATACGCATATGTTTGAATGGCAATTATAAATAATTGTGAATAAAATTATTGCTTATGATTGTGCTTTTAGTTTCCTTTCATCTTAATCTTTGAAAATTATGCCCTGCCAATTGACCACACGGAATTCCACAAGGAATGCTAGAAGTTGTGATACAACTCTACACTAGAAATCTAGCTATTCCGAAAAAAAATGAAAGATAAAAAAATGACAACATTATAATCAATATATGTATTTATTGATGAAAAATAGACTGCAAAATACAAAAAACATACATACATGAATCTGTACAAACACAGCCATTTCGACAAAAAAGATAAATCTGACATTTAGACATATATGTACATGATACTGGCATTTACAAAAGAAAATATCAGAAAAATATATGAACTTACTAATTTTTACGTAATTTTATTTACTTTTTTTTTTTATATTTATTCATTTTCTTACAGGGGGGGGGGGGGGGGGGGGGGAAATGGAGACAAACAAATAAAATTCCAACCACTATTGGATTTATGTGATGAAAATCTCGTCCTTTGCCGTCTGGGGTCGTATGCAATACCATTTGCTCTGTGAAAAGAGGGCTAAATACATCTGCAAAGAATATCAACCCAGGTTTCGACATACAGAAAATTTACCAAAAGCAAAAAGTTTCGATGTTTTCTGCCCTTTCAAAGACAAATCTAATCACACAAGTCACATGTTATTTGTCGTATGTAAACGTTTTCAATTTGGACTGGTATAAAATTCTATCGTTCGGTAAAAGAGTTGAAAAAAATATTAACAGGCATTATATTACATTTCGAAATGTTTATATACAAATATTTCGAAATATAATACCTAATTTGTCTTGAAGCGTTGCTTCATTCATTACCAAACGACAAAATTTTGGACTCGACGAAATTGAAAGCATTTGCAGACGACACATTAAATGTTGCTAAAATGATGATTTTTATCTTTGATAGACTAGAAATCATTGTGGAAAAAGGAGAAAATGCTGGTTACCAGCATTTTCTCCTTTTTCCACAATGTTTTCAAAAGCCTTCTTTCTTAGGGCCGTTAAAAATCGGGATTGTGTGGTAAAGGCTTTAGCACACGTGACACTTTATTGTCGTTAATTTTATTTAACCCTTAGGCTGCGAAGTGCAACTCACTGACCTTTTGCGGAAAGTGTAGATCAAGATCAGACTGCACAGAACGTGCAGTCTGATCTTGGATCTACACTGTCTGATAAGAAGATATTTCTCCCAACAGAATATATTTGAAATTGCAAAATTTGGGTTTTTTTTACTTTCGTCTTAAAAGTTTCGTTTTAGTTATATAGCAGGATAAGGATTAATCGTGTACATATTTTTATCATGCACAGCCACGGTATCAAGTGAAATATACTTAACCCTTAGGCTGCTAAGCGCGACTCAAAGACCTTTCGCGGACATTGTAGATCAAGATCAGACTGCACAGAACGTGCAGTCTGATCTTTGATCTACACTGTCCGATAAGGAGATATCTTTCCCAAAAAATACCTTTGAAATAGCAGAGTTTGAGTTTTAACTATCGGTTTGAAAGTTTCATTTCACTTATATAACAGAATAGGGGTTAATCTTGTACATATTTTTATCATGCTCAGCCACGGTATCAAGAGAAAGGTACTTAATATTGTATAGAATACAATTTAAGGTAGTGGACCCGTAATACAGAACAGCTATTTCCACTATAATATTATCCTAGAAAATTTGCTATGATTAAAAATGAGTATTATTGTATTACTTTAACCGAGCCACTTTTTCCTTTTTTTCCTTCTAAGAATTATCATTTATAAATCTAAAACCACTATATTCTCATTACAAAGGGAGATTATAATTACCTCCCTTTTCTGGAAACTAGCATAAGTATCAACAAATAATTTCAAGATAGACATCAAAGGAATTTCTGGTCGGTTAAAAATGTGCAAAAGTATTATATCTGTATAAATCCGTATTTATCAACTATCAAGAAATTTTATTCCATGCTGCACTAGAAGTGTTACGAGTCTACTACCTTAAAATTGAACTATAGTCTAGCAAATGGGTTTAACTCTTTTCCATATGATGGAATTTTAGACTAGTCTAAATACAAAGCATTTACAGACAACTAATTAAAGGCTGCTTTAATGATGAAAGTTGTCCTTGATAGAGTAGAAAACATTGTTGGAAAAGGATAAAATACTGGTTGCAAGCATTTATTCCTTTCCCCTCAATGTTTTGAAAAGGCTTCTTTCTCAAGGGTGTTAGAAGTTGGGTTTGTGTGGTAAAGGGTTAACGCATCTTCGTGATGCATGATACAAATCAAGTCATTACAGTATTATGGACCCATAAAATCCGTTTTGTATAAAGACCTAACGAGTCATGAGGGAAAGTGGTCTTTTGACAAGCAGAAAATTGACCAAAGCAAAAAGCTTTGACCCAAGTCAGCCTGCGCAGACTGCGCAGGCTGATCTGGGTCGACACTTTTTGGTTTGGGCAATTTAACCCCCTTTTCACAGAGCATCGCTCAATTGTATAAACATATCTTTTTTTACTCTTTATCGAACAACAAAATTTTAGACTCATCCATATTGAAAGCATTAGCAGATAAGAAATTTAATATTGCTGATATATTTGGATTTTTTTTTTTTTTTTTTTTTTTTTCTTTTTTTAAAAGGAGAGAAAACATTGTGAGAAAAGGAGAAAGTGCTGGTTACCAGCACTTTCTCCTTTTCCCATAATTTTTTCAAAAGCTTCTGGTCTTAGGGAAGTCGGAATGTCTGGCAAAGGGCAACGTAAAACCCTGTCGGATCGAAAAATGCCTACGGTAAGACTAAAATGCCTACGGTAAGACTTAAACCAGAAATTTGGTGTCGACATCTTTAAATTAATAGTAGGCGTTTTAAAACTGATAAAACAACCTTTACAAAAAAAGCAAAATTTCTTCACAACAGCCTTAAATGAATGCACAACAAAGTAGAAAAATGAAGTCAACCAAACGAAACTAAAAAACAAGAGGACCATATTGACCCTAAATCGCTCACCTGAGAACACAGCCGGTTAAAAAAAAGTTTCCACTTTACAAAAAAAAATAGTGCCCCTCGGACGAGACTAATTTTGACCAAAGGGATATTATTTCAACAATCTTGGTACAGGCCTACTAGATAATGCCACATACAAAACATCAAAAGGTTAAGAACAAAAACTTTGTGACCCCCCCCCCCCCCAGGACAAGGCCAATTTAAACCCATGTCCATTATTTGAACAACCTTGATATTGGTACCGAAGATAATTCTACAAATCAAATTTTACAACCTTTTCCTAAATGGTTTGTAACTACATATATATAAAGCCCATAAAGAATCTTTCCCCCCCCCCCCCCACACCACCACTTGGCGAAGCCAACTCCAGAGCTGTTATTCTACTGTTTTGGTGGAGCTCCAGCGGACAATTAATACAGCTCTAGTTCAGATACTTTTGAACAAGAGAATTTTCAGAACTTACCTATATATAAGCCAATGTAAATGTCTTGACCTTTTGTGCAATTTTGACTCCGGGGACTATAATCTAAATATTCTTAGTAGAGGTTCCACAACATGATGGCACACATTAAACATCATAACTCAATGTATAACAGTTACATAAAAGCAGTTCTTTACAGTTTTCCTTATATTAGCTCACCATAACTTGGACCCAGGGTCATTTTTTTTTTTATCCCAGGACTATAATTGGAAATATTTTGATAGAGGTCCACGAGATTAAGCTACATGCTAAATATGGTTGACTGACAAAGGTGTTATACTTTTTTGGACAAGAAGAGGTTTTTTTTAAATATAAAGATCTAGCAATATTTCCCAATTTGTTGCCATGCCAACCAGAGTTCTACAATGCATTCAATTCTTTGAACAACTTTGGAAGAGCCAAACCCGAGGAACATTTTAGCGAACTTTGGCAGGCATCTGTCTCACACTTTGGAAGGAGGGTTGTGTAGAAGACACACAACTCACAACGTACGCCGACGGACAATTGCTGACCACGATTAGCTCACCTTAAATAGGTCTACAAGACTTTATGCAGAACAGTCAATGACTGCATCTTTTTTTTTTCAAATCTAGATTTATACATAAAATGATATATTTCAAACCCTAACTTTCTACAGCTATAATACTTTGTAAACAACATTTTTATATGAATAAACATGTACATCTTGTCTATCAAACAAATAAACAAACAAACAAACAGAAACAAATTTTGTTTGAATATCCATGTTGAAAGAGAGGAAAAAAATTCAACAAATCAAAACAGCCCTCCACAACAGTCATGCAAAACGTAACAATTTGAAAAAAAAAATCTTAAGTAATGGAATTTAAAACTAGAGGCGCTTGAGCGCCTGTATCGCTCCACAGGCCTGATATTTCTATAATGGCGAAAGGAAGTTTTTAACAATTATCATTCAATCCTGCATTTTAGCTCACTGAAGAAACAATTTGGTAGACAACCACCATAGGAACTTACCTGCAAAACAACAATGAAATCCAATGAATAGTTTTAGAGAAGAAATTTTTCAAAGATTTTACTTTATACCATAAAAGGAAAATGAGTCTCCCATAAAAGCCATGTTTTTTGACAGATCTTTTTTTTTTTTTTTAAGGAATTCTGTAAACCTGTATCTAAGGAACATTCCTGCAAAATAATAATGCTATCCAAATAGCGGTTTGGGAGGAGAAGATTTTTAAAGGTTTTTTACTTTGGTTGCCATGGCAACCAGAATTCTTCATGGAACACAATTATTTGAAGGAATTTGAAAGAGGACCACCAAAGGAACATTCCTGTGAAATTTGGTAAAAATCCAGTCAATAGTTTCTGAGGAGAAGTTTTTTAAAGAAAAAGTTTACGGACGCACGCACGGACGAACGGACGAACGAACGGACGGACGGACGGACGGACGCACGACGGACACAACGCCATGACAATAGCTCGCTGGCCTTCGGCCAGTGGAGCTAAAAAATGAACCAGTCAATAGTGTCTACAGACCAATGATATTCAGAGAGATTTTTGGCCTTATAGGCTAGACTAAACATGCAGACCGTGTAAGTCAAAGATCAAACTGCACGTTCTGTGCAGTCTGTGCAGTCTTATCTTGCTATTAAACGTTGACAGAAGACAAATATTTAGCCTCGATCTCTTTCGACGGCTGTAATAATAATCCAATGAAACTCACAGATTTTTTTTTTTACTGTATAGGCTTGACTATACAAGCGAACGGTATAGATCCAAGATCAGACTGCACGTTCTGTGCAGTCTGATCTTGATTCTATGCCGCCCGTTAAGGCCCCTGTTTTTGGCTCTGACGCTGAAAGGGTGAAAAGAGCATTGAAGAAAATACAAAACTAGCTCTCGAAGAAGAAGAAGAAGAAGAAGGAGAAGAAGAAGAAGAAGAAACAACAAGAACAACAAGCAAAAGGTCTTAGTCACTGGTTAAAGTTACTACATAATTCACTTCTTAATGAGTAGTATTCTCCTAGAAAGTTTAATCTGCTTATATATTATAATAATTCAATATTAGATCTAGTTTTTTTCATGAACATTGGCGAGTTCTGATTGGCTGAAAAGATTTTTTCATAGCTCCATGAAAAAAAAAATCAGCAGTGCCGGAACTACTTTTGCAGTCAAACTAATGCAAACAAACATGTATACGAGATTTCATAATGTTTTTCGTTCTGATCTTATATCGAGTCCAAAGTTCAAATTGCTAGCTGAGTTTATTTTTTCTGAATACTGAAAAAAAAAATCCAACAGTAAATTCAAAGAGAGAGCTGAAAACTCATTGATACTCTGCTGGGTTTAAACAATCTTATTTTCAACTTAATTCTAGCGTGATTTGAACTTCTAATAATAAATCCATTCATTCTGCAAATGTTCAATACTATAATGACGTCATGAATTACGTCATTTTTACGTCATGAAGGAGCAGTTTTACCGAGCTATGAAATATCAATGAAAAGGACAGTAAATAAATACGCAATGTTGGATTTACAAAAAAAGAGCAGTTAGAATTATTTAAGTACATATTTGTTGTCTGTGATATTGAATTATATGGAATGAAGAGATTTTTTTTTGTTTTCATGGAGGTAAGAAAAAAGAAACTAGTGAGCATCCTAATCACACTTTTGTATGAAACCACTTCGCGGTTTCATACAGTGTGATTAGGTTTTTTTTTTTCATACCTCCATGAAAACAAAAAAAAAAAATTCTCTTCATTCCTTAAATTATCTTTCATTATAGCCAGTGGAATCTTTTTCTACATTCATTCATACATTCATTTTACACATTCAGTAACAAAGGGGCCAAAATTCATGAAAATAATACATGTACACCCGAAATCCAAATGATTATTTATAGACTAGAGTATCAAATGAATAAGCACTTATTGTTTAAAATAGGAAAGAAAATTGGTGTTATATATCCTGTTTCAATAAATTGAGTCTCCATACAAAGGCAAATAAATCGAAGAGTCTTTGCCAAAAGTGAGACATAAACAGAGACCTGCCTCATTTTTGCATGAACTCCTATACCCTGTTGACAACCTCTTGCATCTGATAGAAGACCTTTAGGAAAATATTGTGACGAGAGGAGAAATCGTTCGAAGCGAGCAAATTAAAAAGATTGTCCTTTTGGCAATTTGTTTTCATAGGTATTCGTGCATTTAATTTGAACTCGTTTTAATAACTCATATTTCACCGGGATGTTTTCAATGTAGTGCGCTGCAAATTTCTTTAACACTTTACCAAACGACATAATTCTACACATGTCAAGATTGAAAGCATTTGCAGACGATGATTTAAACGAAGCTGACATAATTTAATTCATCTTTGAGAGGGTAGAAAACATTGTGGGAAAAGGAGAAAATACTGGTTAACAGCATTTTCTCCTTTTTCTTACAACGTTTCTTTTTTTCTCATGGTCGTTAACCGCTGCATTGTTTGGTAAGGTGTTAGGAAAGCTATGTTATCAAAACGGAAAGAAAAATATGCATTATCTTATTTATGATTGGCTAGAATGGCAACAAATCTCTTAACTCTTTACCAGACGACAATTTTTTTTTTTTTTCTTGTCCGTATTCAAAGCGTTTGCAAACGGCAAATCAAATGTGGTTAATTAATCTTTGATAGGTTGGAAAACATTATAAGAAAAGGGAGTAAATGCTGGTAACAAGCATTTTCTCCTTTTCGCATATTTGTTATTCAAAAGGTAATTTATCTGTGATAGGTTGGAAAACATTATAAGAAAAAGGAGTAAATGCTGATAACAAGCATTTTCTCCTTTTCGCATATGGCCTGCAACACGCGAAAAGGGGCATTCGGACAATTGCGTAAAGTGTCGTCCCGGATCAGCCTGTGCAGTCCGCGCAGACTAATCCGAAACGACACTTTTCGTTTTTATATAATTTTCTGTTTTGCGCAAGTCTGCTGTAGGACAAAATCTAATGTAGTTGTAAAGTGCTGTCTCGGATTAGCCTGCGCGGACTGCGCAGGCTGATCTGAGACTACACTTTACGCAAATGTCCGAACGCCCCTTTTCGCATGTTGCAGGCCATATATGTTATTCAAATGGTTTCTTCTTCGGCGTCCTTAACTCTTATCCTGTCAAGAAATGAAACTTTCAAACCGATAGCAAAAACCAAAATTTTCCTATTTCAAACGTATTTTGGAGGAAAGATATCTCCTTATCGGGCAGTGTGAAAACAAGATCAGACTGCACGTTCTGTGCAGTCTGATCTTGATCTACACTGTCCGCTAAAGGTCAGTAATTCGCTCTTTGCAGCCTACGGATTAAGACGAGAGATTGATTGGTAAAGGATTAAACTTGGTTTGTACTTTTATAGAGAGAACCTCGAAATCAAAAAAGACAATTAAAAAGACAACTGCTACTTTTCCCAGACAATATCTCTTACATCGTCTAAAAAAGATTTCAGATTTTTTTTTTCAAAAATTGTGGACATCGTCTAACAGTGATTTTGGGGAAAAAAATTTTTTTTCAATAATTATTGTGGCGTTTCTTGTATTAGTCACTTGTTTGTGGTTAACAAATAACCTGGAAAAAGTCGATAAAATCTTTTATTTACTCTTTACAAAACAACCCTTAGTCTGGACGACCGTAAAAGAATGCCTTTGAAAACATTGTGGAAAAAGGAGAAAATGCTGGTAACCAGCATTTTCTTCTTTTCCCACAATGTTTTTAAGCCTTCCTGATACAATTCCATTTATTTGACAGTCATTTCATTGGTCATCTATAGATGCTTTGAATATGCTTTGAATTTGGACCAGTCTTAAATTTTTTGGTATGGTAAAGACTTGCCTCTTCGTAATATAACCCTGTGTCTGAACGAGCCTTGGGAAGAACATCTATGAAATCATTGCGGGAAAAGGAGGTAAATGCTTGTTTAACTCTTTTCCAAACATTCCCACATTGTAACCACCCTGAGGAAAAAAGCTTTTATTAAAAAAAAAAAAAAGCGTTGTCGTAGAAAGGAGAGAATGCTGGTTACAAGCATTGTCTCATTTACCCGCAATGTTTTCTACAATTTCAAAAAAAAAAATACGATCAATCATTTGATTCTCATCTATTCTGTCGTCTGCTTTGCCACATCTCTTTTGTCGTTTGCAATTGCTTTGAATATTGACTAGTATTAAATTTGATCGGGTGGTAAGCGACTTAAGAAAACACAACCATATCAGATGCTTCCATTCTCAGTTGGAAGCTAGATTCATATCTCTATTCGATGTACATGTAAATATTTATTATCTTTACAATTTTATTAATTTTCAAAAGAATGGTCAATAAAAATTTATTTCCCCATATTTCCCCATACTTGACATTCTTAAATGGTTGTAGACGATCGTTTCCGCTCGACAAAGACAAAACGCTTGAAAGATAATTTTGGTTACATTTGATGACGTCAATTCATTTCCGGTCTGACCATCTGCTTACTTTGTGCGCACTTTAGACTCGGAAAAACTTGGTGCTTTTGCTTACAGTGTAGACTAAGATCAGACTGTCCAAAATTCCGATCTTGCATCTACACCGGACCGTGCAGTATTTTGAGATATTAAACCAAAAATCATAAAATTGATCATATTTTCGTATCTTTTACGCAGTAAGCAAAATCCTATTTGTTTAGCAGTCGCTGTGTTAGTCTCTCAGAGAGTAGCACACATCGTGGAAAAAAGCAAGAAAGTATTAGTTCCAGCATATTCTCCTTTTTCCACCTATTTTTCAAAGAACTTTATCGCCAGGGTCGTAAAAACATTGTGTCGTTTGGTAAACAATTAAAGTAAGATACATACTATTTGATCAATGCTCTGTGAAAAGGGGGCTTTATGCATCTGCAAAAGGTTTCGATCCATGTCAGCCTGCGCAGACTGCGAAGGCTGACAAGAGTCGAAACCTTTTGCCAGTCGTCAATTTTCTGCATGTCCAAGGACCATTTTACTCCATGACCATGTCGGTTGTTTGACAAAATAGTTTTTTATGGATCCATAACTATGTGATGACTTGCTTGGTATAATGCTTCACGGAGATCCATTAAACCCCCTTCTGCTAGGGCACGGCTCTTTCCCTTCAGTTCGCTCTCAAAGTCATACAACAAAAGATGTAAAAATAGAAAAAGAAGAAATAGCACTAATTATGTCTGATGTAACACTTTACCAAAAAATTCCGTATTTTAACGACGCTGAGAAAGATGTGTTTAAACATTGTGGGAAAAGGAGAAAATGCTGGTAATCAGCAGTATTTTCTCCATTTCCCACAATGTTTTCTGCCCTTTTGATGTCGGATCACATTAAGCGATGTCGCATCGAATTTTTTCTATGCAAATGCTTTTCATTGGCTAAAGTCTTGATTTCTACATCTGGTAAAGGGTTGGACATTGAAGTCAATGCACCAAATAAGCACGTGATTATGTTTTTAACAGTACAATAGTTATGACTATGATCAGAGTTGTTATAAGAGTACAGGGAAACTTTAAGCGATACTATCCTTTCAACGTTATGCTATGAAAATCAATTCTTGAAAAAATATGTTTAACGACATACTTAATCTAAACACTGTTACGCAAATTTTACTAGAGTTTATATAGATCAGAAGCTAACAAAAACATGGAAAAACGGAAAAATCATTATAAAATACCCTTGGTTGTAGCACTGACTATTTACTAAAAATAGAACTATACACTTAGCTATAGCGTTGAAGTTGTAACGAAATACATTCAGTTATACCGTAGAACAGTTTTCTTAGAAATACATGCAAGTCAATAAGGATAAGGACTTTAATGAAATATTTATGGCCACCAACTGTAGGTTTTATAATAGACCTAATGCAATATAATGTCGATCATATAAAAGAATGACATTCAGTTACACCAAGAACGCTATCAACGAAAATAAAACTACATGTACTGTCAAGTATAGCGTTGACGTTGCAAAGATAATAGGGCTAACTAGATAAACGGCACTACAGGCCTGCCTATAAAATGAACACATCTTTGAATTTATTGAACACACCGGTATTTGAGATGAATGTCTCGATGTCAAAAATGATCCTCATTCATATGAGGTAAAACAGTTGAAATTATGATGGACAACAAGACGTCACGTGATAGTTATGTACAAACAAACATTATGAAAATTCAAACATGTTCTATGTATGAAATAAGAACAGAGACTGGAATGAAATGTATGAAAGGGAATATATTGTTTACAAACGGCTCTAGTTATGCAGGGAATTACATTTTGCAAATCTCGTGTCTGATTTTATCGGGTTTTTTTTTAACTGAAGACAATTCAAAATAATTAACAGCTCTCTTGAAATAAAAAATCCTAAATTTTATCCTAAGGCAGATTCTTTCCTACGATACTTCCAGTTTACGTATGAGAGCTCTAGATAAGAGGGTGTGATGGTATCCCAAATCCAGTATTTCTCTTCGAAACCCTATGTTGTGGATTACTCGTTAGACAATTCTAATGACTACCCACAACATAAGGTTTAGTGGAGATTTTTTTTTTAATTTGAAATCAAAATCACCCTCTCTGTCTGGAGCTCTAGACTATGAGTCCGCGCAGGCTGACCTAGGTCAAAACTGTTTGCTATTGGTGCATTTTCTGCATGTCAAAGGACCATTCTACTTTATGATTCAGCCATATTTTTCGACAAAGTTTTCGAGTTTAACAAGAAAAAATGGTTCATCACACCTCACACTGCTGAAGCTGCGGTTTGCTACATAAAATGACAATTTCAGACTGAGAAAGAGCCAAATAGAGCCATGCTCTGTGATTACGGGCTTTAATACATCTACAACGAGTATCGACCTATGTAAGCCTGCCTCGACCTAGGTCGAAACTCATTGTTATGGTGATTTTTTTGCACGTCAAAGGAGCATTCTACCTCACGATTCAATCGAATCTTGGACAAAAAGGACCGAAACTATCCTGAGTCTTGTCTAGTGTTATGTATAAAAAGGATGCAATGATACCCTTTACACAAAGCGTCGTTCAATTATTTTCAAGGCTTTTATCACCGGAACGTCAAAAAAAATATCGGATCATATAGATTCAACAACAGTTTGTACAGAACGTGGAACCTGATCTTGGGTCTATACTGTCCCCAAAAGCCCGTTAACTCTTTACCAGATGACAAACTTTTACACCAGTCTAACTTGAAAGCTTTTAAAGACAACAAATTAAATGCCACTAAAATGTTGGAATTTGCTTTGGAAAATAGAGAAAACATTGTTGGAAAAGGAGAAAATGCTGTTTACCAGCATTTTCTCCTTTATTAACAGTGTTTTCAAAAGGCCTCTTTTCCAGGGTCGTTAAAACTCATGATTGTGTGGTAAAGAGTTAATTCTGGGAGCTGAAAGGTTAATTCATCAAATCGATACTTTACCGTAGAAAAAAAAAAAGATCAGAAGTTTTTTTTTTTAACATCAGAATATCACAACTTACTGGACTGTTTAGATCCAGGATCAGTCTACACGTCTAATGCAAGCTGATCTCGATCAACAACGCACATGGAAGCACCAGTGAAATGCTTTCAACATTCTAAGAGGCTAAGACCATAAGGCTTTTGTTTACTAATTAATACAAAGATGGAGACTCCCTTATTTTGTCATAACTCTCACCGGGTACCAGCGCTTCTTCCTCGTCATTCATGAGCAATCCTATATCTTCGTCACCTTCATCAATCTCGTCCACTTTGTCCAGTTGTTGACATAGGTCAGCAAAGTCCTCATCTACACCGGTAAACTGGCCGTGAAAGACATCTTCGCCGAATTGCTGCGGCTGTACCCCTGCACAGAGCTGTTGTGGTATGTCCGACCAAGATGTTGAGGTTGACGGGAAGCACATGTAAGGATCCGCGGAGTATCTCCGATAAGGTAGCGCTGATGGAGTCACGTGACTGCTGACGTCAAAAGACGCCCGTCTTGACTGGGGAGGCGCTTGAGGTAATGGTACCATCTGCTGATATCCTGAGAATGGTGTTTGAACACAAGTGGTTGGTGTTTCTGGTGGTATCTCGTTGTAATCTAGTAAAGTTGACAGGTCGGTAAATTTTGGCATATTGTCGGAATAGCTAGCTGAACTGGTTGGAAGTTGAGCTTCTGTTGTTGCAATACTGCTGGACTTATCTCGTCTAATTCCTATGCCCTCTAAATTTTGGATCATCGCAGACTTTTCTTGTTCTAGCGATGCCACGAGATTTTTCAGCTGTTCGTTTTTCTCTAGGAGAGCTTGAAGTTCCTAGATGAGGGCAATAGAAAGGATAAGGCATTTGAAAAGTCTTTTGATCTTGGGTTACCAATTGATCTTTTTTTTTAAGCTAAAATATTATCTTTTGTCACAATGCTTTCACGTTAATTAATCTGTATACCTTCATTCATGTTGATTATTACATTTAAAAAGGTATTTTCAAATCTGAAAGCTGTAAATTTGTTACAAGAGTTAAAAGTCACCGAAATCAGTTTCTCAAAGGAAAGTCTTGATAAACTGACAGAGTACATGATCTCTCTCTTCCTTAACGCTTTGTGCTTGGCTATTTAATGTATTAATGAATCATTTGCCGTCCGCAAAAGCCCTAGTTTTCGCCTATGACGCTTAAAAAGTGTAAAAATTACGCATACATGAAAAATACGTTTGTTCTTACCTGAACACTGCAGTCAGTTTGTATCTTTTTCTTTCGACGGCATTTTTCCGCTGCAATCCTGTTACGCTCTCGTTTAAGTCTCCGCCTCTCAACCTCCTCCGCCGTCAGCTGTGAATAATAACGAATGTTGATAACCACTGATATTTCAAACAATATTACCACTCTACCAGAAGCAAGTAGCTGAAGAGGCTTATAAGCTACTTGTCAGAGGACAAAAAAAAATATTACTTGTCCGTTTTGAAAGTATTCGCAAACGACAAATTAAATGTGGGTCGCTCAATTGAGATTTCAAAGCTATTTGAAAGTGTTGAAGAACAAAACCTTTGTGGGTGACGAGGAGAAAATGCTGGTTGTCAGGATTTTCTCCTTTTCCCACAATGTTTCAAATCCCTTCCTCCCTTATGTCGAAAAAAACACTGGGATTTTTTTTGCAAATGGTTCAAAGTGTGAACCTCTAGCGAAACAAGAGCATTGCTCATATTATACTAGATAGTCTACAAGAGTAAAGTTTTGATATATAAATACACGTGAAAACATTGTAGTACAAAGCGAAATTACTTCTTACAAGCTGAGATTTGAACCCGAAACCCCTTCCAACGAGTCAGTTAATTGCGGGATCGGACAAGTCAGGCCAATTCAGGAGCAGTATTTACTTGCAACTCTAAACTGCTCTCCTACGCTTATTGACGGGGAGTTTCTCAATTTCAAAGTAAGGCAGTTTCTGATTGGTTAAACCAGGCTGTTTACTCGATACGATATTGTGTTACTTTTAGAATGAGATAAGAATGGTATTTCGAAGGGTTAGCAATCATGAAGGAAAGGACGTTTGAAAACATTGTAAAAAAAGCAGAAAATGCTGGTAACCAGCATTTTCTTCTTTTCCCACAATGTTTTCTACTCTTTCTGATACAAATCTCACCACTTTTACCACATTTAATTTGTCATCTACAAATGCTTCCAATTTGGAACAGTCTATTGAAATATTGTCGTCTGGCAGGGAGTTAACTCTTTATCATACAACAAAATCTTAGACTCTTCTAAATTGGAAGCACTTGCAGACGACAATTTCAATTTGGCTAAATTGATGGGATTTGTCTTGAAAAACAAGAGGGCCATGATGGCCCTGTATCGCTCCACTGGCTAATAAGTCAAAACACTACAAGCCAAACATTACAATACCTGGCCAATTGGTTTTAAACTAGAAGACATACAAAATTTTTTCTATAAAATCCTACGAGAAAGTTATGACCCCAGGGCAAAGCCATTTTTGGCCACAAAGCTATAATTACTTGAATCCTGGTGGAGGTCCACAAGATAAAGCTCCATACCAAATAATACAGGTGCAGAATGTGTGGTTATAAACAAGAAGATTTTCAAAGTTTCCTCAATAAAAGGCCATGTAAAACATGAGATCCCTGAGACAGGGCTAAATTTAGTAGCCCTAGGTCTTATGGTTAGTAACAAGATTTATAAAGTTTTCACTATAATAGCCCATGTAAAACTTGTGAACTCTGGGCTGGGGCCAAACTTGACTCCAAGGTTATAATTTGGGCCCTCTTGGTAGAGGCCCCTAAATAAAGCTACATGCAAAATTTGGTAGCCCTAGGCCTTATGGCTAGGTACGAATAGATTTTTAAAATTTTCCCTATATAAGCCCATGCAAAACTTGTGACCCCCGGGGCGGGGCCAAATTGGACCCCTGGGCTATCATGTGGGCACCCTTGGTAGAGACCCACTAGATAAAGCTACATGGCAAATTTGGTAGCCCTAGGCCCTATGGCTAGGTACGAGAAGATTTTTAAAGTTTTCTCTATATAAGCCCATGTAAAACTTGTGACCCCCGGAGCGGGGCCAAATTTGACCCCTGGGCTATAATGTGGGCACCCTTGGTAGAGACCCACTAGATAACCCTACATTCCAAATTTGGTAGCCCTAGGCTCTATGGCTAGGTACGAGAAGATTTTTAAAGTTTTCCCTATATAAGCCCATGTAAAATTTGTGAACCCCAGGGCGGGGCCAAATTTGATCCCAGGGCTATAATTTTGGCACTCTTGGTAGATGCCGACTTGATAAAGCTAAATGCCAAATTTGGTAGCCCTAGGTTCTACGGCTAGGTACCAGAAGAAGTTTTAAGTTTTCCCTATATAAGCCCATATAAAACTTGTAACCCCTGGGGCTGGGCCAAATTTGACCCCAGGGCTAAAAGTTGAAGAAACTTGGTAGAGGTCCACTAAATAAAGCTACATGGCAAATTTGGTAGCCCTAGGCCTTATGGTTTCAGACAAGAAGATTTTCAAAGATTTTCAATATTTTTCAGTTTTGTTGCCATGGCAACCAGAGTTTTTGAAGGAATCAAATTCTTTCAAGAATTCTGAAGAGGACCATGGCAGGATCACTTCTGTGAAGTTTCATCAAAATTGAATGGGTAGTTTCAGAGAAGAAGATGTTTGAAATAAAAGTTAACGCACGCACGCACGCACGCACGCACAGACGGACGCACGACGGACACCGGGCCATGACATAAGCCCGCTGGCCTTCGGCCAGTGGAGCTAAAAAAAATTTAAAAAAGCTTGAGTGAAAAAGAGAAGTGCTGGTTACGAGCATTTCCTCCTTTTGCCAAAATGTTTTTCGAAGGTTTCTTTTTTTTTTTCTTGGTTGTAAAACAACCCTTTACTGCACAATCACGAGTGAGAGACCATGAGAAACAAGTCGAAAAAAGAGATAATGCAGGTTACCACCATTTTCTCCTTTTTTCACAATGTTTTCTATTGTATCAAAGCCAAATCCTATCGTATAAACAACGATGAACTTGTCGTCTGCAAATGCTTTTAATTCGGGTAAGTCTAAAATTAGGACGCCTGGTAAAGGACACCTACACCTTTCAGGAAGTTTCACTTACAAACCGATCCTGTGTATATCACGACCTGACAGAATAAAAAAGCCATTGGAAAAGATTGAGGGAAAAGAAGAAAAGGCGAGTAAACTACATCTTCTTTTTATGTCAAGGTTTTCTTCCCTTTTCAAGACACACTCCAATATTGGAGCCAAAATTAATTTGTCGTCTGCAAATTCTTCGAATATTAACGTTGAAAAAAATCGTCAGATAAATTAAATGGGTGACCAAATATAAACAGCCTCTATAACATGACGATGTTAACCCTTAGGCTACTAAGCGCGACTCAATCACATTTTGCAGACATTGTAGATAAAGATCAGACTGCACAGAACGTGTGGTCTGATCTCGGATCTGCACTGTCCGATAAGAAGATCCCCTCCCACCCCCCCCCCAAAAAAAAAAAATCCTTTAAAGTAGCAACATTATGGGTTTTCCTTTCGGCTTGAAAGTTTCATTTCGCTTATTTAACAGGTTAAGGATTCATTTATTCACGCGCCTTTTTTGTGTTTAAAGTTCAAGGAACAACCTTTAAACCTTTTACAAACGATCCCAAGTTTTAGCGAACCTGAAGTAGAGGCCTTTAGAAAACTTTTCGGGACAATGAGATAATGCAGGTAACCAGCATTTTTCTCCTTTTACCGCCCCCTCCCCAATGCCGTCTAACCTATCAAAGCTACATTTAAATTGTCGTCTGCAAATGCTTTATAATTGGACAAGTCTATTTTTTGCTTGTGTGGTTAAGAGTTAAACAGCCCACTGGTATACTGAAATCCACGAACTTCTTAAAATAGTGCTTGTTCAATTCAGAATCCCGCGAATGACTTTCCAAGGTATAAAAATAAGCATTAGGATCCCCGTATGATATAATTTACATAAATATACAATATCCATGTCAAATGTATATGAGCTATGCTCTGTCAAAATGGGGCTTAATGTATCTGCAAGAAGTATCGACCCAGATCAGCCTGCGCAGTCCGCGCAGGATGACCCGGGTCGAAACATTTTGCTATTGGTCAATTTTCTGCATGCCAAAGGACCAGTCCACCTACGAATTCAGTTGGTTGTTTGGTAATCTGGATTTCATAGATCCGTAATCATGTGATGACTTCATGGTTTTCATGCATCACGGAGATGCATTAAGCCCCCTTTTGCCAGAGCATGTCTCATAGAGATAAGGCTCGTATAGATACATGTATTTTAAGTTTGTGCTGTATTTTAAGGGGCCGTTTTAGATTTTTTTTCCTTGAATTAAAAGTGTTGGTTAAACACTGATAAATGATACATTTTGTGCAAACGTAAATACACTGTACTACATAAAGGTAAAAAGGTACAACTCTGGCGTTAAAGGCTGGTCGCATCGTCTGCGCAAGTCATATTCTTCAAAGATACACCTGTCTGCTTTGACACATCACTATCCTCTACAGGATAAATATTAGTACGCTGTGCGTGAATTGCCGTTAAAAAGAGCCAGCGGAAAATGGCCACAAACAATACGTCTGTTGAAAAATCAAGCCGGTTTTCGCAAAAAAAAAAATCTTGAAGATATAACGTTTCAAACCGGAAAAATAAGTTTATAAAATACCATTGTCTACCACAAATTTCTGTATACGGTTTCTAAATATAGACATGGGGGAAAACCAGGATTTGTGCAACAGACTGACAAAAAATAACGTCCCCATTGTGCCGGGGCTACTTCCCAACCTTACAGGGGCTTTGCTTCTAAGTGACTAGTGCATAGGTTATATGCTAGCTATATCCATGGCTAGATGATTCGTAACAGGCAGATTTTAATGTATAAATTCATATTTTATTTTGGAATTCGCTGCATCGATTAGCATATTGAAAAGTAGTCCGGTTCTGTACCAAGAATGCCGTCATCGTACTTATTTGAATACGATATACATAACCGTTCGTTGATTTTTTTCTTTCGTGAAATTTCCAGAAACCTTTTCAAAATTAAGGAACGAAATCTAAACTTTTTCTTACATTTCTCTTTTTAATTTATTTATGGTTTGACAGCTATTGCCTTAATAAATTCCACGATAAAATATTTTTGAAAATTGGTTCGGTGATAAAAATCTGAATAACCCCCTTTAATATTATATCACGGAGACGTGCATTTTTTTTTTTTACCAAACGCGTAAACATGAACGGATTTTCCCTATACCTTTATGATAAACCGCATATGAACCCTTATCACAGAACACCGTGTTTAACGATCCTTGGGAAGAAGCGTTTTGAAAACATCGCGGGAAAAGGAGATAGATGGCTTCCAGGGATTTCTTTGTTTTCAAAAATTGTTTTTATACCCTTTCAAAGAGACATTTCATCATTTGTGCCAAATTTAGTCTGTCGTCTGCAAGTGCTTTGAATTTGGACTGGTCTACAATTTTGTCATCTCCTCTTTTTTTTCCGCATTTGCAACAGACGACAAGGGTAAACGCTGTGTGATAAAATGCACCCATAACCAAACAATCCCGAGTTTTAATGATTATAAGTAAAAGTCTTTTGAAAACATTGTGGGAAAAGGAGAAAATGCTGGTAACCAGCATTTTCTCCTTTTTCCCACAATGTTTTCTACCCTTTATTAGAAAAATTTTATAATTTGTGTTTCACTTAATTTGTCGTCTGCAAATGCTTCCAATTTGGACCAGTCTAAAATTTTGTCGTTTGGTAAAGAGTTAATCGAGAATTGGCTTTTCTTTTGATTTTTTTAACTCGTTACCAGACGACAAAAATCTCTTTACCAGACCGGAAAAACATAGACTTGTCCAGACTGAAGGGATTTGCAGACGACAATTTAAATGTGGCTCTAATAAAGCAACAATAAAGGCAAAATGTAAATAAAGCGGGTTTTTAAATGCAATTGGATTTATATCATACCACTGCATTACCATTACCTTTGAAAAGTATGCAAATTATTATGAAGATGACAATCTATCATTGTACGGTCGGTCGAAGTGTTAGTCGCTGACAGAGAAGTTAATTTCAAAACTAGGTTAAAACTTGTCAGGTAGCTGTGTCTTTTGTTTACTTTTTGTTTACTTTTTGCCTGATTTTAAAATTCTTTTTTCTGCCAGCGACTAACATATGGCCCAACCACACGATAACAGACTGTCATCTCCACAATATTTTCCATACTTTTAAATGGTATGATTTAAATTCAAATGTATTATGATACCTGCTTTGATATTTCGGCCTTTACTGGGCTTTAATGGTACTTGTCTTTGTAAGGGAAGAAAACATTGTGGGAAAAGGAGAAAATGCTGGTTACCAGTATTTTCTCCTTTTCCCACAATGTTTTCAAAAGACTTTTTCTTAGGGTTGTTAAAACTCGGGATTGTGTGGTATAGGGTTAAAAGATAATTTCTGCATTTTAACACTGTACAACACACTCCCAAGTTTTGACGACCCTAAGAAAAAGGGCTTTTGAAAACATTGTGGGAAAAGGAGAAAAGGCTGGTAACCAGCATTTTGTCCTTTTTCCCACAATGTTTTCTACGCTTCAAAAGAGGAATTTCAGTTTCTGGGTCGCATTTAAATTGTCGTCTGCAAATGCTCTCAATTTGGAGTAGTCTAAACTTTTGTCGTTTAGTAAAAAGTTAAATGGTTGAAAACATAAAGCGAAACTTTTCCAACAATTTTCTCGTTTTTTTTTTTTCGGAAGATCCTTCCTCCTCCTCAAGACCGTTAAAACATGGGATTATACAAAGTTTTTTTCCTGAGTGACTATAACACCAGGGTCCTTGAATTTGAAAGTCACACACTTTCTGATTGGCTAAACTATTCGGTTAAGCCAATCAGAAAGTGTGTTACATCTGATCTTGATCTACACTCTCCGCAAAAACGGGCATTAATTTTGAGAGGTCCTTGAAGAATTTCAAATAATATACTTGTGGAAGATATTTCAAACCGGAAATACTCCATCGAGCCATTTCCGGGCTCATGACTGTCATGACTTCCTGTTACGTAATGTACACGAATTAGCTTGTCTCCATTCTGCTTAATCAAAATGCCGTTGATTAAATATTTGAGAAAATTAACTTAGACCCTAACCAAACAACCCCTTTTTTTACAACCGCAGGGAAAAGGGGCTTAAAAAAAACATTGTGCAAAATGTAGAAAAAAAGTTAAGCTAACCAGAATTTTTCCTTTTCTCACAATATTTTCACACCTTTCAAGTCCAAGGATCATTCTACCTCAGAATTTAGCCGGTTGACAGACAAAATGCATTTTATGGATCCATTATTATGTGATGACTTGCTTGGTATGATACATACGGAATATTATGCTGTAGTGATTTTCCTGGTGCTTGTATTTACTTCGAGCAGCTGAGAAAATTTGGTATCGTGCGAGACCGAAGGTCGAGCGAGATGCCAAAGTTTTCTTATGCAGCGAGAAGTAAATACAATCACCAGGAAAATCACTACAGCATAATATTCCTACACCTTTTCAACGACAAAATATTGCAAATGATTGACATTTTATTCGAAAACGGTACGCAAAATAATGGTGTAGTAGCCAGTAACTTGGTTTTTATGAATGGCGGATAAATATTTCAACGTAAAATTTTGACCAATGAACTTGCAAATGAATACATACGTATACTGCCCGTGAGTTACGTCATTATGGCGTCATCATACCATATTTGGAACCGTATTCCACTGAGTGTAGATACGGATTTTTTTTCAGTCGTGTGTTATTTTATCCGTGTGCAACGCATGTATACTGCCCGTGAGTTACGTCATTATGACGTCATCATACCATATTTGGAACCGTATTCCACTGAGTGTAGATACGGATTTTTTTTCAGTCGTGTGTGATTTTATCCGCGTGCGACGCATGTATTTAACCCCGGAAAACTTACAGGTATATAATAAAACAGGATACACTAAACCCCCTTTTGCCAGAGCATCGCTCCTATACATTGGTTATAACAATTAAGGGTTGAGTGCAGATTTTTGTGTTTTCATCGAGATATAAAATGCAACTGCCTTATTACATGGCTTGACATAACGCCCTTTGGGCGTTATTTGCCATGTAATAAGGCAATTGCATTTTATATCTCGACGAAAACACAAAAATCTGCACTCAACCCTTATAATTGCACTCACTGTTCACTTGAATCAATTTTCGAAAATGATTGAGAGAAAAAATTACGGACAAATAAGACAGTATACAAGAGTTAATTTCTTTGGCGGATACTTGGTGGCACGGGCATGAATACACAATCAATTTTTAGCTTTGCAACATTTTTTTCAGTCAAAGACGGCCATTTTGCTGACTTTGAAATCAATAATTTCGATGATTTATCAAACAAAGTAGAAATTTCTGATACTGTCTATGAAAAATCCAATCAACTATCTAAACTCGAGGCTCGATATGTTTATTTGAATGAACTTTTTATAGATATTTTGTAAAGAATAGGTGTAGGCCTACATACCGTCGGCAGATCTGTTCTCGATGGGTAGAGATCTACCTGTAGCCGATATGAGACTATCTGAATTTTCTTGCAAGCTTTGAGTCGAATGACGCCAACGTTTAGTGAACCACTTATTAGAATGTAAATCAAAGCGTTGAGAACCCTGAAGTGGTATTTGTCAAGGAAGCCATTGTGTGGAATTGATAATTTGAAAGAAAAAGAAAAATATTATTCAAATATTGGCTTGAAAGTCAACCTACTAAGCAAATGTATACCTTTTTTTGGTTGAAGGGAGAGTACTCATGACAAAGTTAGGATTATTTGTGTATTGGTGGTCTCCCTTTGATCATTCAGGAAGAGTCATGAGTAATGTCCCTTGACAGTAGGATGCATGATGGATAGAGAGAGAAACCATGTGAATATATCGAATAAATTTAAGTTTGTACCTGAAAACTATGATTTTGAAATATCTTTGGCCATCAATATCTAATTCCCAACATTACAATCAATTATTTCGATTTATAAATATTCATGCCTAATCAAATGGAGTAGCGCGCAATCATTGGATGAAAAAGCCATGGGACGAATTGGTTTTGGAACGAAAAATCCCAGGACCAAGTGATCGGTAGACAAATTTTGTATCATTGCGCCAATAGAAGGCTGTGAGCGAGTGAAGCTATTTTCAATAGAAAATTAGTATTTCCACGATCGATGGCCTCACCTAGTGTATTTTAACATGCCATTTCCAATTACATGTCTGAATGCTACCGAAAAACTCATTTGTCTTAGAAAAATTGAGTTTAATTGGGTTTATTTCCTTCGGCTTCGGACAAAATACGATACATGGTCTTCAAAATTCAATATTGAACTCATAGTGGTATTGTCTTCGACAAATACCACAAAAACGGTGTCACAGCTGTTAATTCTATCCCAGTTCTAGGCTTGTTTTAAATATCATCTCTATCACGCCAACATTTTAAAATTCTTGACACACTGCATTCACTTCTTCCGATCCTTTCTCCAACACTCCTAGCTTTAACTACACTTTCTATCAAAACCACGATGAGATTTTTTTCTGATAAATAGTCATCTGTTAACCATCCTTTTTTAAAACTCAGTCCTCGCGATAAAAAAACTTAGAACAACTCCGTCATGAAACAAGAAATCAACTTCATCTAAGCAAGAGTAAAATTTCTGTTTACACAGTGCACTGAATTTAACTAAGTGACCTTGGCTTCATAGAAATCGACCGCTGACGTATTGAATGATGTAAATGATGACGTCGACCATTCAATACTTGATTCACTTTTAGAATGGTGTATTTTTAATGAGTTTAGGGTCAAATGAAGATTAGTATTCATCAATTTCTCCTGGTTTACTCGGGAGTTTTCTTTTTCAAGTTTTTTAAGCAAAAAAAATCAATCTTTCAGCATTTTACTGATTCAGCGATGGAACTCTAAAAATAGCACATAAAGAGCTTACATGAAATCTAAAATTAGATAATACACAACAACTTGAAAAACCGAAAGTAGTCCCATTGCGTTCATCGAAAAATGGTATGACGGTTTTTTCGTCACATGACCCGATTTCGACCAATCAAAAAACAATTTTACATAATGAGTGCAATTATTTGGTTATAAAAAGTTAATGTGATTAAATATCAGCACTAACTGCAATCCGGCGCATGCCATCAGTTCACTTTGATACATTTACAAAACCCCAACCTACATAAAACCGAAACCTATATAAAACCCCAACCTATATAAAAACACTAACCTATATAAAACTGCAACCTATATTAAACCCCAACCTATATAAAACCGGAACCTATATAAAACCCCAACCTATATAAAACCGAAACCTATATAAAACCCCAACCTATATAAAGCCCAAACCTATATAAAAACCCTAACCTATATAAAACTGCAACCTATATTAAACCCCAACCTATATAAAACCGGAACCTATATAAAACTCCATCCTATATCAAACCCCAACCTACATAAAACCGGAACCTATATAAACCTCAACCTATATAAAACCCCAACCTATATAAAACCTCAACCTATATAAAACCCCAAACCTACCTCAAATTTCTCTGGTTCTTTAAACACCGGTTTGGGAAGCTCTTCCTTCCCTGCCGCCAATCGTGAAGCCTGAATCTTTAGTTTCAGTTCCTCTTTGACTATGGGTGTTATCGACTTTGTCTGGATGGATTTTAGAGTTGCCTCAATCACATCAAAGTGTAGACCTTCCATTTGTAAATGCTCTTTTGTTTCGGATTCCTGAAATTATATAAAAGGGCCAATAATTTAGCTTATTCTTTGAAAAAAACAAAGTTGTCTGTCTGTCTGTCTGTCCGTCCGTCCGTCCGTCCGTCCGTCCGTCCGTCCGTCCGTCTCTCTCTCTCTCTCTCTCTCTCTCTCTCTCTCTCTCTCAAGCCCTGGGCCTATGAAAAAAAATATGAGCTATACTCTGGCACAAGGGGACTTGATATATCTTTGTGAAGCATTGTACCATGCCAGTCATCACATTATGGTTCAATTATATTTATATTAATTTTCTCTGAATCATGAGTAGAATAGTCTTCGGACATACAGAAAATTGCTTAAAGCAAAATGTTTCGGCCCAGGTCAGCCTGCGCGGATTGTGGTCGATACTGTTTGCATATGCATTTAGCCCCTTTTTGCTGACCCGTATCGATACTTTTTTGCAGATGCATTACGCCCCCTTTTCACAGAGCATGGCTCATGTAAAGTTCCTCTTTGACCACTCGAATCTGGTCTTGTCTAGCGCTTTGTCGGCAAAAGGATTGTTACAAGAAAATATCGATGCATAACATCAATGGCGCCGCAAATCGGTTGTTTCTGAAATACGGCACATTACACCAGGTTAATTTTTTACGCCGAGGGCATCACTGGAACAAACTTCGTAGAGGTCCACGTGATGATACTTCATGACAAATATTTAAACTCTGGACCATCTGAGATACGATCTGGTTTTTATCGATCTGGCAATGAAAGTACGGTATTTTACATGTTAAAAAACAAAAAATCAGTTCAAATAGAAAAACAAAGTTGGTACGGGCTCATTTTGGTAATGGAAGTACCGTATTTTTTAATGTATATTAAAAAAAAAAAACACTGAACCAGTCCATATAGTAAACAATATGGCTACCTCCACCGGCACTTTTCAAAAGCGAATAAAAATATACTGCCGCCGCTCATGCAGCGCCACAATAAATTATTGCACAAAGACGACACTTTATTCCCTGATCAATCAAGTCCTTACTAAACCATGTGAGCGTAAGAGTGGGGAGGGGAAAGAAGTGAAACGCCGCCCTGACAATTGCAAGTGGGCTTGCCCCTGAGTATTTGAATTATCCCAAGTATTTACCGTTTCCTTCCACACTAACAAGTCTTTATTTTTTGCGCCAGAAAAAGAAGGTTTGACCCTTTACCAAACAAAAACGATTTACATCGACCTTAACTCTTTCAGCACCAAATAAACAAACTCGACCTCTTTCTACGGCTCTAAATATAATCCATTGAAACTTACAAAGATTTTGATTGATGGGCTTGACTATGCAAGCGGATGGTGTAGATCAAAGATCAGACTGCACGTTCTGTGCAGTCTGATCTTGATCTATGCCATCCTCAAAAGTCACTGTTTTCGCCTACGGTGCCGAAAGGGTCGGGAAAGAAGACTTCTGAAAACCTTCACGGAAAAGGAGATAATGCTGATAAACTTCACGGAAAAGGAGAGAATGCTGGTAACCAGCATTTTGTCCTTTTCCCACAATGGTTTTAAAAGGCTGCTTTTTGGGGTCGTTAAAAGTGATGGGTTAAAGAAAGAAAGGCCCTTCCCCTCAAATATTTCAAATCTTCTCCCACAAACGAGATAAAAGTAATCGTATGATTCTGTTCTGGTCATTAGATCTCATCGTCGTAGAATTTACAATGCGACTGATGGGCAACGGATGGGCGATAGAAGTACCTGTTGTTGAGGCCGTAGATCAAGATCAGACTACAAAGAGCATGCAACCTGATCTTTGATGAGCACAGTTTGCTATCAACCCTAGACTTTTTAGTAACTTTATCAGCAATGAAAATGTGCTTTTCTGTCAGCCAAGGGCAAAAGTCGATTTCTTTAAAGATTGACAGCGAGAATGTTAAAAGTTCAGTCTATCATAATTATCATATGAACTTATTTCTTTCCAACCCAAAACAATTGCGTTCAGTCAAATGCAAATAGAATCGTTAAACTGAAGGGGAAAGAATGTTTTTAATGCTTGGAAAAGGAGCCCTTTTGGAACAATCTCTTTTAATAGTAGTACTCGTAGCGTCTGACATTAGGTCGTAATTACGAAGCATTGTCAATGACATCTTGAAACTAATTCTAAAGAATTTTCTACATTTCAATCAACACAATTTTTGATTGGCTAAACCAAATGGTTTAGCCAATCAAAATTTGTGTTGCTTTCTTAGGTATGAATTAGACTAAAAATGCACTTTGAAATGGTCGTTGAATACAGGCCCTGAAAGTCCATGATTCGAGCCCTCGTAGCCATGAAGAAATGAAAGATGACAAAAAGGGGCTTTCAACACGAAACGCACATACTAGTAGTTGTTTAGGTAATAACATATCGATGAGTTCTGGATAATTTATTAAATTTGCCGTCTTCAAGGATACAAGATGTTTCATATTTCGTTCAGAATGATTTTAGATAGCAGTAACAACTCAGTGGTCAAGATAAATGATGATATACAAATCATAAAAACCATCATTTCGACACAAAACCATAAAGATACTGTTGAAAGTATCCATTAGAGCTGTCTCATCGAGACAATGAAAATTGGTATATAAAACTTGGGTTTTAGTGAAGAGAACAGAATCTGATACTACTCAGGAGTGGATCTAGTTTTTTTTTTTCAAATGGGGTTGGGGGAGGGGGAAGGGGTCAGGGAAATTGAAGATATCATTACATATCAAATTTTCTACGGCATAAAATGCTTGTATTTCCTGTCAGTGTGTATACTGGTATTGTAGTATACCTGCAAACAATATTACAAGAAAACCTTTGCAAAGAAATGGGTTTTTTTTTTATAATACTTGGTCAAAATTTTAGGCAGACAGCGATTACTTTGAAAATTCTAAGTCAACTCTTGTATTATCTAAAGCCTTTTACAAACGATATAATTTTACACTTATCAAATTTGAAAGCATTTGTAGACAACAAAATTATGTTGGCACAAATAATTGGGTTTGTATAAAAAAAAAAAAAGAGTAGGAAACTTTGCGAGAAAAGGAGAAAATGCTGGTTACCAGCATTTTCTCCTTTTCTCACGTTTTCAAAGGCCCTTTTCCCCATGGTCGTTAAAACTCAGAATTGTGTGGTAAAGGGTTGAGCATTTTTTGTGCCCCAAACTAGAGACGACAATAGTTGCCATCTTGCGGATTACAGACTAATGTTTTTTTTTTTCCCAGCCCTGACACTGTTTTCAACGATATTTCAAAGCTAACGCATTTATAAAGATACATTTATACTTGTTTTTCAGCCAGTTTTCAGCCAGTTTTTAACCCATTTCATCCTTATTTTATGAAACTATAATCATTCTCGTATCTTCGTGCCAAATGTTGCCCCTTACGGCTGCAAGGTCGCAAAGATTGCGACGGATAGAAATTTCATTTCATGTTTTGGAGGCCTTCAAAGTGATCGCTGTTGTCGTGTCCGGTTTTAAATGAAGACAAATCCCTGATCCGTTACATAATAATTATATATTGGTATTTTATCTATGTTTACACAACTGAGCTATTCTACACACTTTCAAGTTTTAACATCTCTCTCTCTCTCTCTCTCTCTCTCTCTCTCTCTCTCTCTCTCTCTCTCTCTCTGTAAGGAGGTATCTTCAAGCAAAGCGAAAGATTCGTTCCTATAGTAAGGACTTTCGTCATATATTGGCAAGGTTTGTTCCCCGAACGCCTACTTCAACAAAACAACATAGGGTGTGAATTAGGGATAGGGTGGTCTATTTGGGAAATAGTTGTAATGATAAACTACAGGTAAAAAGCATCTGTTTAAAGGATGGGCCGAACAGAGATGCGAGCTCGGAACCCTTGCAATAAGATCAATATGCAGTTTTGGTAGCTTAGCTGCATGTCTTATCCGATAGTTTTCAACCACAACTTTACTGTTTCGCTACCATATACACGAATCCGGTTTTTTTTTTTGTGTGTGTGTGTGTGGTCTAAAAGGAAACTTCCACTGCATTTGAAGATGTAGCGAACGATATAGATCCAAGATCAGAATGCACGTTCTGAGCAGTCTAATCTTGATCTACCCCTTTCGCAAAAACATGTGAGCCATGCTCTGTGGAGGTTTCATGCATCTGCAAAAACTATCGACCCATGTCAGCCTGCGCAGTCTGCGAAAGCTGATATGGGTCGAGACTTTTTGCTGTTTGTTAATTTCTTGCATGCCCATGGACCATTTCACCTCAGGATTCAGCCGGTTGTAAGAAAAATGGACTTTATGGATCAATGATTTTGTGATGACTGGCTTGGTACAATGCATCACGGAGATGCCTTAAACCCCCTTCTGCCAGAGCGCTACTGACATTTCATGGGCGGTGAAAGAGTTTTTTTTCCCTTGGTATGGACGCAACCTTCCACTGTATTTTGAAAATGATATCTTTCGAAGGTCATCATCAGGAAGACGACGGAGTAGATCATAAACAGACTGCACGTTCTTTCTTAATCTTCTTCCTTGGCAGTGAGAGAGTTAATTTCCTTAGGCAGACGGTGTAGATCAAGATCAGGCTTTCTTACTCTTATTCTCCAAGATTAATTAAATTCGAAAGTACCACAGCTTCTAATTCTCTCATTTGGTTTAACTCTTTACCAGATGACAAAATTTTGGGCTAGTCCAAACTGAAAGCATTTGCAGAGCTCAAAATTAGTTTGACTCAAAAATGGAATTTGCTTTGGGAAGGGTAGAAAACATTGTGGGAAAAGGAGAAAATGCTGGTTACCAGCATTTTCTCCTTTGCCCGTAATGTTTTCAAGAGGCATCTTTCTTAGGGTCGTTAAAAGTCGGGACTGTGTGGTAAAGGGTTAACCAGTCAGAAGTTGTGTTACATTCAAATTTAGACAGTCTTGGAGAATAACACTAAGAATGTATTAAGAGAATATAGATCTTGAGACCGAAATTGTATGAAGTAGCTCTAAAATTGTAAAATTTTTAGGTCTTTCTAATGACTGTATAAGTACAGATTCAGAAAATAATTTGGGGATCAAAACCTACAATCCCCTTTGTTTTTCAATGCCCAGAATTATGAAATGGGTAGGTTTATTAGAATTGCCTCAATGAGACAATGAGACAAATCTTACGTGTGCCAAAATGTCAGAATTCCTTTAGGACTGATCTCCATCTTTACTGTATTCAAAAGGAGTTCCAAATGTGTAGAATGACCTAAGGGATCTTGGGGTTTTTTTGCCTGAATAGAAATTTCGAATCTTGGTACCTCGGTCTGTAAAACGCTTAACCTTTAGGCAGCTAAGCGCGAGTCAGTGGCCTTTTGCGGACAGTGTAGATCAAGATCAGACTGCACAGAACGTGCAGTCTGATCTTGGATCTACACTGTCCGATGAAGAGATATCCTTCTCCCCAAAAAATACCATGGAAATTGCAAAATCTTGGTTTTTATTATCGGCCTGAAAGTTTCATTTCACTTATTTAGCTAGATAAAGGTTAGTCATAACAGAATCAGAATCAGGGTCCGTGCTCACCTACGATCAAATTGTCCAGAATTTTCTAGATTTGAAAGTTACACAACTTCTGATTGGCTAAACCAAATGGTTTAGCCAATCAGAAGCTGTGTTACTTTCAACTATAGAAGATTCTGGAGAATAAGACTAAGAAAGTGTCCAATATTTGACGTGTAACTTCCTGTTAAATTATCGTAAGACGATGTAATATATATAAAATATACAAAATCAAATTCTTTATTCTAAATATAATACAAGGCCTCTGGCCCAAAATACAAATATATACAAAATGAACAAGATGAAGAGTTTTGTTAATACACTAATAAAATAATCTACATAATGACAATATTTTTATATCATGAAAATGATGAAGAAAGATCACATTAGAGAACGGTAAGGCTATATTAAAAGTATTGTAAGTACATAGTAATATGATACATCTACATGATAAAATGTCTGTCTGTCTGTCTGTCTGTCTGTCTCTCTCTCTCTCTCTCTCTCTCTCTCTCTCTGTCTCTCTCTCTCTCTCTCTCTCTCTCTCTCTCTCTCTCTCTTTCTTCTCTCTCTCTCTCTCTCTCTCTCTCTCTCTCTCTCTCTCTCTCTCTCTCTCTGTATTAAATACACTGGGTTCAATTCTAATTTCATTAATCAAACTTCATCAAAAAGAGAAAAACTGCTCAGGGAGTGTGTGATAAAGCAAACTCCACGAACGCTTGAATAGGTAAACTGGTCGCTGTAATAAAACAGAAACATTGTTGAAAAAAGCAATAATACAAAATACAATGAATTAAAATTGAGTCTACAGAGCTTTTGAAAGTTTAGCAAATAAAGATCAGACCACACTGAAGGTGCAGTCTGATCCTACGTGCTCACCACCAGATATTTTGTTAACCCTTCGGCTGCGAGGCTCGGGCGCTTTTTTGAACAGTGTCAATCAAGATCAGACTGCACAAAACGTGCAGTCTGATCTTTGATCTACACTGTCCGAAACCATAATTTCTTTGAGGAGAAATCAACTTGGAAACCGCAAAATATGGGTTTTTATTGAGTGGATATTTTCGTTTCATTTACTTAACTGTTTTAAGTGTTAAGATATTAATACAACCTTAGCACTGCAAGGTGCATAATGAAAAATTTCTAATTCATTTTGTACACTATGTAAACTTACCCACGTCTCGCATAAATCATACCGTTGACGGTAACGGAAGAAACTTCCGCTTAGTTAATGAACCCTTAGACCGCTAAGCGCTACTCACTGACCTTTTGCGGACAGTATAGATCAAGATCAGACTGCACAGAACGTGCAGTCTGATCTTTGATCTACACTGTCCGATAGGAGTATATTTCTCCTCTAAAAATAACTTTGAAATAGCAAACTTTGGGTTTTTACTATCGACTTGAATCTACCATTTGACTTATTCAGTAGAATAAGTATGAATTTTGAATGGGGCTTAATTGACTTTAACCATATATAAAGAAAAAGCGGAGAGTGTAGAACAAGATCAGACTGCACGAATGTGCAGTCTGATCTTATTCTACAATCTCCGCCGAATAAATTCCTTGTCACATAATGTCTAGGTAAAGATAAAAAATTAGCAAAAAAAAGAAAGTAAGAAGAAATGCTAAAAGGACATTCTACACTTTTTTCATCTTTTATGCCAGTCTGATCTTGTTCTACACTCTCCGCCGAATTAATTCCTTGTCACTTAATGTCTCGGTAAAGATTAAAGATAACAAAAAAAAATAGAAGTAATGTTGAAAGGATATTCAACACTTTATTCCTCTTTTACCCGAAACTCGTTAAACTTCTTTCATACAAACTAAGAGTCGTTAATATAATTTATTTCTTTATCTTTGATCATTTAATTTGGAATGGCAGAGATTACAAGTATTGATACATTCTAAAACAAAATCTTACCAATCACTGTTAGAAATTTCGAGAAAGTTGCGTAATTCCTCACTTCTCCTTCAAAAGTTTATCTTATAGTTTGGTTTCCCTACAATTTCACCACCAGTTATCAGTCAAAAATTTTCCAACTGGAAATTCCCATAATTGATCGAGTTACCTCCCCTTCCTGTTTCGCCCAACAATCAGAAATTTCACTATTGGAAATTCCCACATTTGGACGGGTTACCTCCCCTTCTGGTTTCGGTAGCATTAATTAGTACACTTTTTTTCATGAGTTCGAATGGTGCTTTGACCGTCTACCAAACAATGTAATTATAGACTTGTTTAAAATGAAAGTTCATGCATACGACAAAGTAAACACTATTCAAAAACTGAGACTTGTCTCTTGAGGGGAGAAAACACTATAAGAAAAGGAGAAAATGCTGAATACCAGCAATATTTTCAAAAGCTTTCGTTATTATGGTCATTAAAAGTCGGGACTGTGTGCTTTCAACTCTTTTAAAGATATATCTTGATAACAGCTCAGCTATTCATGTGTATCCTGGACCTCACAAGTATTCCGGGACCGGGGACGGTTCAGTAGTGCCTTGCCAAAGGACATTCTCATGCAATCAGCGAGGTCAGCTTGGCTCGAACCCAGAACCTCTGCATAACACTCACTGAGCAATGCCAGACCCCACATTTTATATTTGAGAGTCTGTCTTAATTCTTTTGCTGCTAATTCAATGCGCTTTGACGGACAGCGTTGATCAAGATCAGACTGCACAGAAGTTGCAGTTGATTTTGCATTCACTGCTCGTCATGGTAAGTTTTATTTTCTTTTTTCGGCAAAAAAAAAAATCTTTGTAATCGCATCATGTTGGGATTTACATTATAGGCTGTGAATTTTAACTTCCTTTATTTTGCAGTTGAACCATTCATTAGACAATTTCCTACTTTTAATGAGCTTAAGATATTTATTTAGTTATTGTATGGTGTTTAACGCCGTTTTCAACATTATTTCAGTTATATCGCGGCGGCCAGTGAACCTATTCATGCTTTCCTGGAGTGTCTTTTACCGGTATTCCGCACTTTTTTTTTCCAAGCCACTGGATGCTTTCCAACATAACCAGCGTCCAGACAATGGTCAGCGGTGGGAGAGGAATGATATCCTGTCGCAATGACTATCATCAATCCTCGGAAAGAAGTTCGCCGAGCCAGGGATCGAACCCTAGACCCCCTGTTCTCAAGTCCTGCACGCTACTAACTGAGCTACTGGGGCTCGGCTAATGAGCTTGAGAGAAATGGCTTTTGAAAACATTGTGAGAAACGAAGAAAATGCTGGTTACCAGCATTTTCTTCGTTTCCCACAATGTTTTCTACGCTTTCAAAAACAGTTTTCATTATTCGATGATCTTTCGATTAGGCGTGTTCTTTCAGTTTAGAAGATTGAAAAAAGAATTGTCGTCTGGCAAAGGTTTAAAGGCTGATTCAAATATAACATTAAGCCCATTCCTGTACAGACTAATTTCCGACCGATCAAAAACTATCGAAAGTTGCACAAAGATGCTTAAGAAAAGGGAAATACTTTAATTCTAAGATAAACATTGTGTGAAAAGAAGAGTTGGCTCCTTACAGACATTCTGCTCCTTCTTACACATTCCTTCCCCTAGATTTTTTTTGAAAGCAACAAATTTGGTGAATTAGCATACATAACACACGACATTATGCTTTGATTAGAAAAATGTCGAAAGCTATTTATAGCGGCCACGATTGGGGAGGGGGGGGGGGGGAAGCTTTATCTGTAGATGAGGGAGCAAGCAATTTCTACAAACCATTGAAACTGAATCGTGAGGTGAACTGGTCTTTTGACATCCAGAAAATTAACCAATTACAAACCGTTTCGACCCATGTCAGCCTGCTCCAAAAATTACCTAGTAACGATCCAAATGCAGTTTTCCGCATTCCAGCCTGTTTGGACCAAACGTTTCACGATTTATCGTTCTATGCAGTCTGACCTTGGATCTGCACTGTTTGCAAAAGGCACATGAATGCATTTTGCAACGGCTAGGAGTTTGTTCACTTATGCTTTGATTTTCCCCGTTTTAGTTTTTATGGAAAATACACTTGAATGCGAAGTTCTCGAAATTACAGAGATTCAAGTGTTAGTTTCGTCGATAAAGTGTTTCTTTTTCCCCATTTTTTTTTTAAGTTTTCGACCCTTTCATGTACATTTTTTTTAGAAAATTCCGAAGACTGTTATTCTGTCTAGTTATAAGTGGGTAAAGAAACAAGGGAGAGAGACAGAGAGACAGAGAAAAGAGGTTTCGAAGAAAATAATGGTGAAGAGAGATTACTATAAGATACATGTAAGTCGGTCAAAAAAAAAAAAACCCCAAATGCTACAATTTCCAGACTGTTTCAGTCCAAAAGTCACACTGTGACACACTGTCAGTACTGTCTGAACTTGGAAAAACTGTCTTCATCCACAATTCAAGTTGAGCTTTGACATTCTTAGACCAGAGAGTTGCTTAACCTTTTATACACAATCCCGTTTTAAGTGAACCTGAAGGAGAATGCTGTTGAAAACATTTTGGGTTTTTTTTTTTTTCTTTGATAGATTACAAAACAATATGGGAAAAGGAGAAAATTTTGGTTACCAGGATTTTCTCCTTTTTTTAAAATAAATTTTACGCTTTAAAGACAAACCACAGAATTTATTCGTCTCCTGTAAATGCTTTGCGTTTTGGACACGTCTAAAATTTCGTCATCTGGTGAAGACTTAAACTGCAATTGTCCGTATGGATTGATCCATAATTAATGCCTGCGGTAGCTCACTTATGAAAACATTGTGGGAAAAAAGAACAGAAATACATTGTTCTCGACGAGCATTTTCTCCTTTGACAAAATACTTAAAATCTTCATTTTTGCTGGTTACCATTATGTTTTGGCAAGAATATTTTTAAAAAATCTTCAGCTATAATTTTGTCCCAGAACAATACAATACAAGATACAAAGTTTATTAATACTTTCCAGACCTCTGGCCTAAAGAACAATCTTCTGTTACAATGCATGATATAAACATGGATATAGTTAAAGAGCAAAAGTGTCTATATACCTGTATATTCCTGCATATACCCTCCACATACTTTTCTTTAACTCTTTACCACAATACAGAAATGTAGACTTATCCAACTGATAGCATTTGTAGATGACAATTTAAATGTGGCTCAAACGATGGAATATGTCTTTTACAGGGTAGAAAACATTGTGGAAAAAGGAGAAAATGCTGGTCGCCAGCATTTTCTCCTTTTCCCACAATGTTTTCAAAATGCTTCTTTCTCAGGGTCTTTAAAACTTGGGATTTTGTGGTACAGGGTTAATTTTTGAAGTGTATCTGTAACCCTTTACCACAGAATCACTTATTTTAACGACCCTGAAGAAGAGAGCTTTTCAAAACATTGTGGGAAAAGGAGCAAATGCTGGTAACCAGCATCGTGTTCTATTCTCATAATGTTTTCTACCCTTCCAAACAAGAGTTTAATTTTTTCAATCACATTTGTCTATTGTGTTGTCATCAAAATGTTTTTTCAATTTGGGCAAGTCGAAAATTTTTTCGTTAGGTAAAGATTTTAACTCCTTACCTCAGGACAAAATTTTAGACTTGTCCAAACTGAAAGCATTTGCTGACGACAATTTAAATGCGGCTCAAATGATGGAATTTGTCTTTTATAGGGTAGAAAACATTGTGGGAAAAAGAGAAAATGCTGGTCACCACAATGTTTTTAAAATGCTTCTCTCTCAGAGTCGTTAAAACTCGGGATTATGTGGTACAGGGTTAACTTTTGTAGTGTATCTTTAACCCTTTACCACACAATCCAGACTTTAAACGACCCTGAAGAAGAGAGCTTTTGAAAACACTGCGGAAAAAAGAAGAAAATGCTGGTAACCAGCATGTTCTCCTTTTCTCTAAAGTTTTCTACCCTTCCAAACAAGAATTTAATTTTTCAATCACATTTGTCAATTGTGTTGTCATCAAAATGTTTTTTAATTTGACCAAGTCTAAAATTTTTTCGTTTGGTAAAGATTTAACTCCTTACCTCAGGACAAAATTTTAGATTTTTCCAAACTGAAAGCATTTGTGAACAACAGTTTAAACGGGGCTCAAATGATGGAATTTGTCTGTAGAAAACATTGTGAGCAAAGGAGAAAATTCTGGTTACCAGTATTTTCTCCTTTTACCAACAATGTTTTTCAAAAGGCTTCTTTCTAGCTATCGTTAAAACTCGGGACTATGTGGTACAGGATTAATTTTTGTAGTGAACGTCAAACTCTTTATCTCAGGACAAAATTTTAGAATTGTCCAAACTGAAAGCATTTGCTGACGACAATTTAAATGCGGTTCAAATGATTAAAATTGTCTTTTTACAGTGTACAAAAACATTGTGGGAAAAGGAGAAAATGCTGGTTACCAGCATTTTCTCCTTTTCCCACAATGTTTTCAAAAGGTTTCTATCTCAGGGTAGTTAAAACTCGGGATTGTGTGGTACTGGGTTCACTTTTGTTGTGTATCTTTAATCCTTTATCCCATAATCCCTTGTTTTAACAACCCTGAAAAAGAGAGCTTTTCAAAACATTGAGGGAAAAGGAGAAAAAGCTTGTAACCAGCACTGTGTCCTCTTCTCACAATGTTTTCTCAAAACGCTTTCAATTTGGGCAAGTCTAAAACTGAAAGCATTTGTAGATGACAATTTAAATGCGGCTCAAATGATGGAATTTGTCTTTTATAGGGTAGAAACGGTTGTGGGCGAAGGAGAACAATGTTTTCTCAAAATGCTTTCAATTTGGGCAAGTCTAAAACTGAGAGCATTTGCTGACAACAATTTAAATACCGTTCAAATGATTAAATTTGTCTTTTTACAGGATAGAAAACATTGTGGGAAAAGGAGAAAATGCTGGTTACCAGCATTTTCTCCTTTTCCCACAATGTTTTCAAAAGGCTTCTTTCTCAGTGTCGTTAAAACTCGAGATTGTGTAGTAAAGGGTAAATTTTGTAACTTGTATGTTTCACAAAGGAAGGAAGTCCTGTATAAAATGTAGTAACTCAGTAACATGAAGTCCGTTGCATCATAAGCCCGACCTTTCCTATTTCCATCAAAGTCAAACTAAAATCTAAATGCGTGTTAACCTTTCACCAAAAAAATTCCGAATTTAATCGTGACTGAGAAAGAATGCCCTTTTGAAAACATTGTTGGAAAAGGAGAAAATGCTGGTAACCAGCATTTTCTCCTTTTGCCACAATGTTTCCAAACCTAATAAGACAGATATCACCATTTTATCTGCATGTGATTTGTCGTCTGCAAATGCTTTCACTTTGGTCTAGTCCAAAATTTTTGCAGGCTACCTGCATTTTCTCCTTTTCCCACAATGTTTTCAACCCAAATAAGACAGATTTCATAATTTGATCTACATGTGATTTATTGCCTGCAAATGCTTTCACCTTGCTCTAGTCTCAAATATTGTCGTTTAGTAAAGAGTCTAAATTACTTTTCTGCAATGTTTTCTGCCCTTTCAAAGATATTTCCTAGACGCTTTTCATTCAAATTGGAATTTTCTTGACCAGGTAAAGGGTCAAAGAAATTGATTTAGCAGACGATTTTTTAACGTTTTGAAACAAAATAAAGATCTAGTTGAAAGAGAATGCATTGCTTAATCTGGCAATCATTTCAGTAGATCTTTATCGTTTGAGAGGTAAACACTGTTTGCAAAAAAGGCTTATCGTCTGGAATCAAGTTATTTGGGAAATGAATCAGAGATAATATACTTTTCCCGCGCATTTTATGTAATGCGATTCAGTGTCGTATTTCTTACTGCATAGTTACAGCAAAGAGCATTAAAATAAACAAACTGCATTTTGTACCTAAGAAAAGACCCAGAGCCATTGCAATTTCAAGACCATACTGTAGGCTGACCATATATCTGTATAGTGGACAATGTGCAGTCTGATCTTGATCTACACTGGACGTACAAGCAACCAAACACATGCTTGATACCGTTAGGACTGCACAATAATTAGAGCTATCGCAAACATGTATACATGTAATTATGATATTCGTAGATCTATATGCAAAAAATAATTATGAAAAGTATCAAAAAATACAAAATACTTTTCTTTCTTCTTCTTCCACTTCTTCCTTTACATTAAACATTTTTATTTCGATTGATTTTCGTCTGGAAGATCCTTTTTTGCAACTTTTTGTCCGAAGAAATTCACTTCGTCCAACTTTTTTCCAAGATGTCCGACCGACGTTTGTCAAACGTTCGCTTCAATTCTGCTGACGCATTTTAAAGATGGCGGACGACTTACAGGGGGAAAAGGGGGAATCCCCAAATGCCAGCGCTAACGACACTTTTTTTTTCTTTTCAAAACTAAATAAAATCGTCTTTTAATTTCGAACTGTACAATTTTATCTACTTCTAAGTTATTTTTACGCACCATTTCAGTTCTTGCCAATAATCATAGGATATGCCTTAGCATTATCTGAAGTTGTTTCAATTCTCGACCCTTAACTCTGATTTAAGTTTATTCGAATATCACAGAGCAGAGATGTCACATTTTTCAATACAAGAATTATATAATACATCTGTACTAAGCAAAAGACAATATTACAGGTCTTAGAGGAAAGTGCAGAGTAAGCTGAGGCTGCATGTTTCGTGCAGTCTGTGGTTGAATATAGATCTACACCAGAATACATTTTAGACCAAAATCAGCTAAAGCATTGTAACACAGGGACTTTTCTCACCCCAAGAAAGGGAACAGAAAACTGTCCATTTAATTCACTCAACACTATGAGGGTTATTGCCCCTTTACCTGCTTTATAAATTAAACAAAACTTTCCAATACGAGGTAACAATTCAAATGTAGCTATTTAAAGTTATTCGTCGGGGGGGAAATTATGACCTTATCGGACAGTGTAGGTCAAGATCAGACTGCACGTTCTGTGCAGTCTGATCTTGATCTACACTGTCCGCAAAAGGTCCTTGTATCGCGTTAAGAAGCCTGATGGTTAACCCTTTACCAAACATTCCCGAGTTTTAACGACCTGAGGAAGAATGTTCTTTAAAACATTGTGGGAAAATGAGAAAATGCTGATTACCAATATTTTCTCCATTTCCCACCATGCTTTCGAAGAAAATCCCACTTGTTGATCAACAATGAATTTGTCGTCTGCTACCCCGTGATCGTTAAGTGAGGAATGAAAGCAGATTTTTGCGTGAAAATATCGATATGAATTGATCAAACCGACTTCTAATGGTGAACAATAAATATAACATGCCATTGGATAAAATGCTTTAAAATGACATTATTGTGCAATATCAATATCAATGTTTATATTTAGACCCGAACCGATCGAATACAACTTTTCACTCCGCCCACATCTTTATGGGCATTTAGAACAATATTTCAATTAAAGTAATCAATAATACATATTTCAAATAAAACTTGCCTCGATCGGCTGCATTGTTGATGTAAATCCCACTTTGAAACGATTGAAAATAGATTATCGGCAAACTTCACGTTAAACAATGACTAGAGTGCAACTATGAATGAAAGCTCAGCATATTTTGAACAAGTCTGGACATGTTTTCAAACCGCATGTACGCTCACAAGGGAGATAACAACCAAAACAAACCGGCCCAGCTGATTTCTGTTTTCTCTACGTAAAAGTCCGAGTTATCAGAATCACAACCTGGCCACGTCACCAAGAATGACGGCATGGCTAGGATTATTTTTAGCCAACCTGGGAATTACCGGTATTTAAAAATAGCGCGCATTCTTGTCGCGAAAAGGCGGGGTCTGGAAAGGAGTTTGAATTACGCCGGCCCGGCGAGTATTCATTCTGTCCTTGATCGTCTTTGAACAGATATGAATATTGAAATCTTACGTCAGAAAATTTGCAGTTTGAATGTCAAACATAACTTACATAACTTGAATATCTTTGCACTTTTCAGTGATTCAGTTTTACGCCTTCTCCTTCTAAATAACTGAAAAGAAACTTTCAAGCCGATAGTAAAAACCTGAATTTGGCTGTTTCAAAGTTATTTTGGGGGGAAATATATTATGAACACTTCTTTCAACGTCTGAAATACGATTCACTGAAGATAAGCAAGGCTTTTTATCTCACAGACCTAACTATACGATCGGGCGGTATAGATCCAAGATCAGACTGCACTGCCTGTGCAGTCTGATCTTGATCTATACCGTCCGCAAAAGCCCATGTTTCTCCTATGACGCGGAAAGGGTCAACTTTTTGTTCACCAAGTGTTGAAATCAATTTAATTGCTACAAATAAAAGTGACTTCTTAGTCTCATAGAGAAATTAAGTAGCACAATGTGTTGATCCAAGATCAGACTACCTGATCTTTGCAGTCTGATCTCGATCCCAACCGTCCATAAATGCAAACTAAACTGTCCTTGGTGCCCTGAGTGATAGAGTGAAGACAACGGGCTCAGTCGGTAACGTCCAGGACTTGAAACCAGGGGGTGGAGGACGCCGGTTCGAATATCCAGCTCGGCCACTATGATTTCTTTCCGAGGATTATTGATAGTCGTTGCAACAAAATTAATTCTTCTTTCACAGGTAATTATTATTTCGACAACGGTTACGTGAAAAAGCAGCCAATGGCTTGGAAAGACTTGTAAGAAAACTGTGGCAGTTGAAAAGAAGCAACAGGAAATCATGCAGGGATAGGTGCACTGGCTGCTACAATTAACTGAAATAATGTTGAAAACGGCGTTAAACACCATAAAAACAGATCTTAACACCTAAAATGCCGAAAAATAGACATTTTCTTTCTAGAATAAGACCGATATACTATATTAATCATTACAAATTCATAGCTTCCTTTTGACCGTACTTAGTTTTTTAGGGAAGCGGACAGTGTAGATCAAAGATCAGACTGCACGTTTTGTGCAGTCTGATCTTGATCTACACTGGCCGTAAAGGCAACCATTATTAGTGAAAGGCGCTTTGCGGGTTAAAAGGTAGATAGGGAAATATTCCGATACAAGTTAAGACATGAATGTGATTTGGTTCGGTGAGTTTAGGTTGAACGAGAAACTAAGTCAAGTACAGGCGCTGACCTCATCTGAACTGAAGCTGAAATTATTCGGTTAACCGTTTACCACGCAGTCCTGAGATTTGACAATCCTGAGGAAGGCTTTTGAAAACACTGTGGAAAAAGGAGAAAATGCTGGTAACCAGCATTTTCTCCTTTTTCCACAATTTTTTCTACCCTATCCAAGACAGATATCATCATTTGAGTTATGTTCGGCTTATCGTCTGTAAATGCTTTCGATTGGGTAGAGTGCAAAATTTTGTCGTTTGTAATATAAGAGCGTTAGTTCCTTACCTGCGGTTCTGCGTTGCTCAGTGGTAAAGTATGGGACTCGTAACCTTCAGGCCCTGAGTTCGAGCCGCACTGAGTTTTTTTTGGGAGTACCCTTTGGGCAAGACACTTCAGAGCCCTAGCCTAGTACTGTTTAAACCAAGGAAATACATGAATATCTGAGCTTTCGCCATGATATGACTAAAGTAATGTTAAAAGCGGCTTTCCTCCTTTTCCCTCAAAGATTTCCAACCTTTGAAAGGCAAATTCATTTAGTTAAGCCACATCTATTTTGTCGTCTGCAAATCCTTTAATTCTGGACAAGTCTGAAATTTCGTCGTCTTGTAAAACGTTCATAGGGATGTTAAGGTAATACCATTCTAATGAAAAACAGCTATTTCCACAACAATATTATCCTAAAAATTTTGCTATGATTAAAAATGAGTATTATTGTAATACTTTGACCGAGCCACTTTTTCCATTTTTTCCTTCTTAGAATTATCATTTATAAATCTAAAGCCACTCTATTCTCATTACAAAGGGAGATAATAATTACCTCCCTTTTCAGAAAACTGACAAAAACATCATCAAATAATTTCAAAAAAGACAACAAATGAATTTCTGGTCGGTTAGAAATGAGCAAAAATATTATATCAGTATAAATCTTTATTTATCAGATAATAAGAAATTTTATTCCATGTTGCTCTAGAAGCGTTAGGATGGTAATACCTTAAGCATGTGTATATCATTAGGAAAGAAAATCAAAGGACCAAAAGTCCTGAAAAGCGGATTTGTGGAACAGTATTAGCTAAGATATGGTGTTATTATAAATACAATTTCCATTACGTATAATGCATTTACGTGTATACATGAGCTATGCTGTGTGAAAAAGGATCATAATGTATTTGCGAAGAAATCGACCCAGGTCAGCCTGCGCAATTCGCGCAGACTGACCTGTATCGAAACTTCTTGCTATTGGTCAATTTTCTGCATGTCACAGGACTAGTCTACCTCAGGATTCAGCCGGTTGTCAGACAAAATGGATTTTTTATGGATTCATAGTCATCTGATTACTTGTTTGGTATCATGCATCACGGAGTTGCATTAAGCGCCCTTTTGTCAGAACATGGTTCATATAACTAGTGAGTGGAGTTAGCAGGGACAAGGAAAGTCAACGTTTTCTGCCAGACAGGATGCGCATTAATTGTTATTTTATTATCTTTAAAGGAGTAGCAATTTGATCCATCAATCTGGCGCAATTTTCTGAATTAAGATTTGGGACTGTATGTACACGTGTAGGACTGTAAAGAAGCATGCGCGCTACATACACGCTTGCGCTCTAGTCATTCTACTTTCAGTTTTAGCAAGTGTACCCCGGCCTCGTTTTTGTCACTACCGTATTATGCATGATGTACATGTATTGTGTGTACATGTATTTGGTTCCGGCCGGTTTGATCGCAGTAAGCGGATCAGCCATACAAAATCACTAAAAAGGAGTGTGCGAATTATGCAAGCATACCTTGATCCTCTGCCTTCGGGTGCCGAGGGCCTTCAGACCAGGTGGTCGCTGGTTCGAATCCCCAGCCCGGCAAAGTTCTTTCCGTGGATTGATGAAATTCATTGCGACAGATTTCATTCCTTTCTCTTCGCTGACTATGTTTCGACGACTGTTATATGGGAAAGTAGCCGGTGGCTTGGTCAGGAAAGCATTGGCAGGTACAATGGCTGCCGAGACATATCCGAAATAATGTTGAAACGGAGTTCAACACCCTACAATCAACCAATCAATCCTCTGCCTCCGCAAAATATACCCAGCCTCCGCAAAATATACCCGGCGTGTAATCTTTCAGCCTACTTTTATAGGACTTAAGGTCATAAGTGGGACTCAGTCAGTTGTTTATGTGTTTGTTTGTTTATTTGGACAGTCTGGATCAAGATCAGACCGCACAGGGCGTGCACTCTATCTTTAGATCACCAATGGTCGCTATTTTTGTGATTAATTTGCTACATACATGTACTCAATCGTTGTCGTCGACGTCGTCGTCGTCGTTGTTGTTGTTGTTCGGGCAGTATAGATTAAGATCAGACTTCAAGGAGCGTGTAGTACAAATGTTACATTATGAATATTTCAAATAATTTGATACAAACTCTTTTGAAATTGTTTTGCTTTGTTTTTTAGCATGTAGATCAAGATCAGACTGCAAAGAGCGTGTGGTCTAATCTTGCATCTTTACTGTCTGTTATTTTGTGAATAAGTTGTTACAAAGTCCATTGAAATTGCAATGCGTTTTTTCGTATGTGCTTTGTTTTGTTTTTCCCTTGACTAAACCAGTCTACGTGTCATTTACTGCTCTGATGAGCTAACTCTTACGCTTGCTATGGCAAGCTATATAACTTTTGCGGACGGTGTAAATCAAGATCAGACTGCATAGAACGAACAGTCTGATCTTGGGTATACAACGTCCGTTCCCCATGCTAAAGTATGCCAAAAAAATCATCTTCATTTGCCGTAGAAATCTACTTTTAAACTTTGAAAATTTGTGGAATTTATTTAGTCGTCAGAAAGAGTTTAATTGCCCACCAGCGGCCAAGAGTAAACAGTTCGTGAGTCAGATTGCAGGCAATTTTAACCTTTTATCAGACAACAATGTTATAGACTTCTCCAAATTGAAACCATTTGCAGACGACAAATTTCACGTGGTTGTGATGATGGGATTTGTTTGTGCAAGGGTTGAAAACATTGTTGGAAAAGGAGAAAATGCTGGTTACCAGCATTTTCTCCTTTCCCAACAATGTTTTCAAAAGTCTGTTTTTACAGGGTCGTTAAAGCACAGGGCTGCGTGGAAAAAGGTTATATTTATATACACCATGTAAAAGTACGGATATTTACGTAAGTCTGATGTGTTATTTTCGGCGTTTGAGGAATCGAATTAGACGAAAATTAATTTCCCTTGTAATAGTCTAAGCTCCGATAGGAGGCGTTTGTGTAGCGCACGAGTATAACGGTCGTGCGCGGGTTCTTCAGTTCAGAGTTGGAACCGACTGGGACTACGCGTACGAGGGGCGTTCAATAAGTAATGCCCCTGACCCACTTCCAGTTGTCTGATCTAGCTGAAATTTTGCATGTGCAATGATTTATATCTCTATGGGTTATGTGGCAAATTACAGCTCTGAACTAATTGTGGTTTCTGATTTACGGGTGTTTGAACTGAGTCAGTTGTGAAATGGAGCCTGTTGAGTGTCGCGCAGTGATCCGGTTTTTGTATTTGAAAGGACGCACACCACAGGAGACTTTTGATGAAATGAAAGAAACTTATGGTGATAATGCCCCATCATATGACCTTGTAAAACGCTGGCATCGTGAATTCAAACATGGCCGGAAGTCTGTGGAAACAGCTCCCAGACCTGGTCGCCCCCCTTCTGCCATTGATGAGGCATCTGTCCGTCAAGTTGAGGCTGCCATTTTGGAAGATCGGCGCATTACTATTCGCCAAATAGCCCAAGAGGTCAAGATTAGTACAGGGTCTGTGGAAACTATCATTCATGACCATTTGCATATGCATAAGGTGTCTGCCAGATGGATTCCCAGGTTGCTCACACCTTTCCAGAAGCGAGAACGTGTCGAGTGCTCGAGGATGAATTTGGAGATGTGCCAAGAAGGTGAGTCAAAGTTTTTCAAAAGACTGATTACACAGGATGAAACCTGAGTCTATCACTATGATCCAGAGACCAAAGCCCAGTCAATGCAAAGAAGGCAAGGTCGCAGCCCTCCGCTGGCAAGGTCATGCTCACAGTCTTCTGGGACCAGGACGGAGTAGTGATGACAGATTTCCTGGCAAAGGGTACCACAATTACAGGAGCCTATTATGCTTCACTTTTGAGGAAATTAAGAGAAGCTATCGAAATCAAGAGGCGGGGCAAGATCAGCAAAGGTATCCTCCTCCTGCTGGACAACGCTCCGGTCCACAACTCGCATGTCGCCAGATCAGAGGCACGGGCGTGTGGCTATGAAATCCTCCCCCATCCTCCCTACTCTCCTGACCTTGCACCCTCTGACTTTCACCTCTTCCCAGCCATGAAGTTGTGTTTGAAAGGAAAGTGTTTCCCAGATGATGCAGCCTTGATTTCTGAAGTCACGTCGTGGTTGGAGGACCAACCTGGGATGTTCTACAAAAACGGTCTCCAGAGCTGCATCAAACGATGAGAGAAATGCATAACTCTGGGTGGTTCTTATGTAGAGAAAGACTAATAACTGTGCCAAGTTTTGTGGCTCTACTGCTATGGGAAGTGGGTCAGGGGCATTACTTATTGAACGCCCCTCGTACATTTCTATTTCATTGTTTAGTTCATGTACCATGTTATGTTTATAATTTGACACAAAGTACGGTGTTAGGCGCTCAGAGCGTCGTGAGTCAGGCGTGGCTGCCATTAGAATTGCTGGCGAGGTGTTAGTCCTCGTCATGGCGCTTGCCATATTGTTTTAGAGTACCACAATGTCGTGGGTCAAGGCGTGGCTGCCTTTAGAATTGCTGGCGAGGTGTTAGTCCTCGTCATGGCGCTTGCCATATTGCGTTTCATAGTACCAGGATGTTGGTACGCTGTCCATGGTGTTTGCCATGGTGTGTTTAGAAGAAACCATCGCGTTAGTACGCTGTATTTCATCGTTATGTTATGTGATGTGGTTGTAAAAAACGGTATATTAAACGGTAGACAGTCGGTCAACGGTTCCAACTGTTATACCAAAAAATATGTAAGTATTGTATTGATTGTAAGAGGAGTGTGAGTTTGCAAGGGAAAATCTGTTACTGTATGGTCTATCAAAGTTGAAGTCGCTTGCAAAAAAATGAATCGTAAAGCAATTCAGCATGAAAAAACACTCTATTGTTCAAAACCGTGAGTCAGGGTGAGTATCTGTCTCGAGACCAGATGGTTGCGGGTTCGATGACAAGGTGAGGCAAACTCTCTTTCCGGCGATTTTTTTCACCTCTCAACTCAAATGCATATAAGAAAAGTAGACAGTGACTTGGACAGCAAGATATGCCAGTACTGGTGTGATAAAGCCGGGAAATACATCCATAGGAGCACTGACCGCCGTGGTATGACCTAAGCTGTTGAAACGACGTTTAACCAATATAATCAAACCTGTATTTTTTCTGCCTGATGTCCTTAAGCCGCCCTTCTTCCTTTGTACTAAAGTCTAAAATGTTGATATGTTCATGTTTTCATAGTGTTTCATTCAATCCCTGAGGAATTTTTAGTGTCATTGTGTAAAGCTCTATGGCCTGCAACACGCGAAAAGGGGCATTCGGACTTTTGCTATAAAGTGTCGTTTCGGATCAGCCTGCGCAGTCCGCGCAGGCTAATCCGAGACGACACTTTCCGTTTTTATATAGTTTTCTGTTTTACGCAAGTCTATTGTAAGACAAAATCTAACGTAGTCGTAAAGTGCCGTCTCGGATCAGCCTGCGCGGATTGCGCAGGCTGATCCGAGACGACACTTTACGAAAATGTCCGAATGTCCCTTTTCGCGTGTTGCAAGCCATATATGAGCCATGCTCTGTTAAAAAAGGGGCTTACTGAATCTGCAAAAAGAAAATGCATGTCAAAGGACCATTCTACCTCAAGATCAAGTCGAGTGTTACTCAAAATGTATATTATGGATCCATAATTATGTGATGACTTGCTTGGTACAATGCATCACGGAGCTGTATTAATCTCCCATTTTTCAGAGCATGACTCATAGAAAGAATCCAAGCTGCTTTCAATTTGACCCATGGACTATTTACTTTTGGCTGCAAGTGGGCCTTTAGTATCACTTACATCAGCTGGTAGCCTGTATGGGCGTTGTCTAGGCGCTGACTTAAACGTTGTTGACATTGTGAAGGTGAAATACTGCAATATTGCAATAGAATGTGGAAAGTAGACTACATTGAAAGAAAAGTCATATACTGAAATATTTCGTCAATGTCATCACCGGGAAATTTTTCCGGGGCTCCGTGCAGACAAAGAGGAGCTCGATGGGGAAGTTAAATCAGTTACTCATGCAGACGACATTTTTTAATCCTGTTTGCTGTAGTCGGCCACTTTTGAAGAAAACATTTTTTGGCGGAAAAAAGGAGAAATTGCTCTTGCGAGCAAAAATTTCTCCATTTTTGTCACAATATTTTTCACTTTTATTAATGTATTACAAGAAATTTGAGTAGGTTATATGGCCTGCAACACGTAAAAAGGGGCCTTCGGACGATTGCGTAAAATGTTGTTCCAGATCAGCCTGTGCAGTCCCTGCAGTCTAATCCGAAACGACACTTTCTGATTTCATGTAATTTTCTGTTTTGCACAAGTCTACTGTGGGACAAAATCTAATGTAGTCGTAAAGTGCCGTCTCGGATTAGCCTGCGCGGACTGCGCAGGCTGATCCGAGACGACACTTTACGCAAATATCCGAACGCACCTTTTGGCGTGATGCAGGCCAATTATAATCTGAGCTATACTCTAACAAAAGGAGGTTTACTGTATCTTAGTGATTCATTGTACCAAGCAAGTCATTGCTTAATTATGGGTCCATAACATACATTCTGTTTTGTAACCAGCTGAATCCGAGGTAGATTCCTTCCTACACATGCAGTAAATTTACAAAAAGCAAAAAGTTTCGACACAGGTCAGCCTGCGTGGATTGCGCAGGCTGACCTGGGTCGGTACTTTTTGCATACGCATTAAACCCCCTTTTCACAGAGCATGGCTCATAATGTTTACATGAAATACTTTTCAATGTCGTATGGTGCAAATCTGCGTCAGGGGTAAACCGTTATATATCTTGACCTTTCCAACGTCGGGTTGACAAGCCCATTGGCTCAGGAAGTAACTTTAGAGCAGGATACTTGTAAACGTCAAATCTCTGGCCACTTGAGGGTGTGGGTTCAATCCCTACGGCTAGCCACCTAAAATTACTTACTGTCTTTCGGACGAGACGTTAAACCCAGGTCCCGTGTGACGGTGCTTTACACGGTGCTCGTTAAAGAACCAGGCGTAGCTTAGAATGGGTTTCGTCCTGTATCCTGCACTGTTCCCCTGCAACATACTTAACATACCTAAGAGTCTTCTTTGAGCGTCGCCCATCATGGGAAACCGTCCTCGCCGATAAACAAACGTAAATCAACCAACCAAAGCCGTGTCGAAATAGAAAACTCTATATATGATATGAAGGATCCGTCCTTATATTGACTCAGACGTGGCATATTTTAATTGGTTACATGTATAGAGAAGATAATACATTCAGTCTTGGTAAACTCTTTACCAGGCATTAAACTTAATCCTGCAAAATAAGTGAAATGAAACTATCAAGCCGATAGGAAAAAAAACCCAAATTTTGCCATTTCAGATGTATTTTTAACGGTAAAGGTAATTCCTCATCGGACAGTGTAGATAAAGATCAGACTGCACATTCTGTGCAGTCTGATCTTGATCTACACTGTCCGCAAAAGGTCCTTGAGTCGCGCTTAGCAGCCCGAGGGTTTAAATTTTAGACTTGTGCAAAAAACAAAGCCTCTGTACATTGAAAAAGTTGATGTTGCTCAAGTGCTTGAATTTCTGTTGGAAAGAGTAAAGAAAATTGTAGGAAAAAGCACAAAATATTAGTTACTAGCATTTTCTCCTTCTTTCTCAAAAGCATCGTCAACAGACGGGATTGTTGGTAAAGGGCGAACCTTTGTTTATTTCTTTTTACATTCGTTTTGTATCCAAGGTCATTTTGGTTCCGCCTTCGCGTAACTGTTTTCCATTAACCTTATACCACAAAGGAAAATTTAAAAAATAAATCCTTACAGCTAGAGAAATAAAACCCTGTTAAAACCGCTTGAAAGTGTGTATAATAGCTCAGCTGTGTAAACATAGATAAATAATCAATATATATGATATAAGGGGCAGAAAAACACAACGGATTTGTCCTCATTTAACACCGAAAACGAAAAACGCGAATGCTTTGAAGACCTCCAAAACATGAAATGCATTTTCTATCCGTCGTAATCTGCGCAATCTTGCAGCCATCGGGGGCAACATTTGGCATGAAGATACAAGAATGGTTATGATCTAGTTCCATAAAATAAGGAGGAAGTGGTTTTTACCAGCGTTTTCTCCTTTTTCAACGATGTTTTGAAAGGTCCTCTTCTTCAGGTTACCAACAACCTGACATTGTGTGGTAAAGAGTCATTGAAAAAAACACGGGATGAAAGTTGCCATTTAAAAGTCATATCCCAAATTTTGGTACTTTAAATTCCTTTTCGCACGATAAAATCCTACCGTGTCGGAAGGTGTAGATCTAGGATGAGACAGCATATTCTGTGCACTCTGATCTTGATCTGCACTGTTTGCACAAGCACAGTCATTAAGTCGCTCCAAACAGCAAGTTTCAACGCCCTTTGTATCTCTCAACGCATAAATTATTTCCGACAGTAAATCTAACGAATTGATTGAATTTGCGTTTATTTATCGTCGCCACCGGTTGCCCATATGGGCGACGCCCCCGAAGGCTGTTATTGTTGTTACGGGGGATAGTGCAGATACAGGACGAAACCCATCCTAAGTTTCGCCTGGTTATTTAACGTGCTCGGTGTATAGCACCGTCACACGGGACCTCGGTTTAACGTCTCATCCGAAAGACTATTAGTAATTTTAGATGGCCAGCCGTGAGAATCGAACCCACACTCTCAAGTTCACGAGTCTTACGTTCTACCAACTGAGCTATGTGGGCTGGTCCAAATCTAACGAGCTTAACGTAAAGGTCTTATATACCGTTTGCGGGGAGATATTGCGACATAATTAGGTAATATTCGACAAATCAAAGCATAACTTTGCACATCAAGATAAATCATCATACCCGAAATTGAAGAATTTCTACCAAGAAAACTGGAAATCCTACTGAAATAACCATGATGAAATAGAGTATATAATGATAATTATGGGAGATAAATTATTACAAATATTTGTCAAATAAATTGAGTTCTCTCCCTTTGACCATTGCACGCTTTGTTATATAAAGTCATAAATTTAGAGAAATTAGATCAACCCTTTACCGGACAATCCCAGCTTTTAACGACCCAAAGGAAGACGGCTTTTGAAATCATTGTTGGAAAATGAGAAAATGTTGGCAACCTGCATTTTTTGCTTTTCCAACGATGTTTTTTGTAACCTATCAAGGACAATTTTCGTCATTTGGGCCGACCTGAATTTGTCGTCTGCAAATGCTTGCAATTTGGACCAGTGTAAAATTTTATCGTTTGGTAGCTTTAAAATCCCTGCGGCCATGTTTTTACTAGAGTAAAGTTCTATAGAGAAACATGGGTGATGTATTCCTATAGTTCATTTATGCCATTTGCAGGAAACTTAAATAGGTGGAGTGTTAGGCTTTTGACAGTTTCGGGTATTTTTGCTAGTTTCATCTTAATGGCAGCCAAGAGTGCTTAACGGGTTCTTGGAAGGTATGCTAATGATGACTATGCTATTATTTCTGTGAAGTGACATCCAGAATGGTGCAGTAGTTTAATCATAAAAAAATGTTTTCAAATAAAAGTAAATGCTCTCACGCGCAGACAGACACAGACCAAACATAGGATCAATGACAATATCCACTTTTACAGTTTTAAGTTGGCTTGCAACACGCGAAAAGGGGCATTCGGACATTTGCGTAATGTGTCCTCTCGGATCAGCCTGCGCAGTCCGCGCAGGTTAATCTGCGACAACACTTTACGACTACATTAGATTTTGTGCTACAGAAGACTTGCGCAAAACGGAAAATTACATAAAAACGGAAAGTGTTGTTTTGGATTAGCCTGCGCGGACTGCGCAGGCTGGTCCGAGACGACACTTTACGCAAATGTCCGAACGCCCCTTTTCGCGTGTTGCAGCCAGTTTAGCCAACCAGAAATTGCTTTTCTTTGACTTTTAGAAAATTCTTGAGATATAGACTATGAATAAGAATGGTTAGTGATTACGGCTTCAGATGGCTTTGTTTTCGCAGGAACGAAGCCAGTGGCCAAGAAAGAAAACTGTACATAGAGCTAGGGTACACAAACCCAGAAATGCATCAATAGGTGTACTATCCGCCGTAACTGAGATACGTGTAATGTTGAAAAAGGAACAAACGACGTTAACTTTCATGCTTTAAACTGAAATACTGAATTGGGATATTTTCAAGGTCTTAGAATACAATTTCACAGCAACGAAAAAAGAGTTTCGCTCATAGTATAGTTTCTTGTGGCAGACTGTATAAATTTAAGATCAGACTGCACGTTTTGAGCAGTCTGATATTGATCTACGCCGTCCGCAAAAGGTATGCAACTGGCAAACGGCAGTAAAAGTGCTAATACAATAAGGCCTGCAGCCGACTTTTCTTGTCTTGCAGCAGATTCATGTTTTGAAAATATTGCAGCAGAAGGAAGTATTTCTCGTCAAGAGCATTTTCTGTCACCAATGCAATATTTTCACGACAATTTACAAATATGGTAGTTTGACTATCGCCTGTAATTTACAATATTATTTTCAAAGATCTTCTGCAACGTTTGTTTCGGCGCTTGGTGAGTTAGACTTGCAAATAAATCGAAACCATTTTTTTTAGAAGAAAAGAAGAGGGAAAAAAGGTTACGTCATAAAAAATAGTTTATTATTAAATAATAGAAAATTTATTTAGTGACAAATAACGTACAAAATGTATCTATAAGAGTGAAACAATACTTTCTAATCTATTCGTGCGATTGGCTACATCTGTCATGTGACCGGAAATGCCATTTGTCAGTTCATATAGTCAATCTCTTGCATAACAAAAGAATTCCAGTCTACTAAAACACGTTTGTATTAATTCAGCTAAGTGCCGATTTCCCTTTAACCTACCAAACAATCCCCAGTTTTGACGCTTTGAAAACATCATTTTCCCACGCATTGAGGGTAGGGTACCCAAATGGGATTCGTGTAACATCGCCTTTCATCGACAAAATCGTATCGATTCGGCTAAGACTAAGGTAATCTGTAATCGATGCAGGGAAGCAGCGTCTATCGGTCGATCGATTACGGTTTACCCCGAGTCTTAGCCGAATGCGTATGTTTTCCGGCGATGAAAGGCGATGTTACACCAATCCCATTAGGGTGCCCTATCCTTAACTCTTTCAGCGCAAAATAAATAAACTCCACCTCTTTTGACAGCTCTAAATACAATCTGTTGAAACGTACAAAGATTTTGATTATATAGGCTTGACTACACAAGCGGACGGTATAGATCAAAGATCAGACTGCACGTTCTGTGCAGTCTGATCTTGATCTATGCCGTCCGCAAAAGTCACTGTTTTTCGCCTTTGGCGCCGAATGGGTTAAAAGCATTTTGTTGATGACAAATCAAATATGGCTCAGATGATTGGCTTTCTCTGTGAAAGGATGGAAAACATCGAGGAAAAAGGAAAGAATGTTGGTTACCAGCATTTTCTCCATATTCCTCAATGTTTTCAAAAGTCTGTATTACATCAGATCGTTGTGCCACGGCATCTATAGTTTGATAATGGATGAACAAGACTCAAATAAATAAAAGGAAACTGAAAAATAGATCTACTGAAAGTGTGTGAAAATGCAACTGCGTAAAATCTTTTCGCAAACACTTTGCTACACGTTGGTGACTTTGTGACTTGCAGACGAAACTAATGAAAACATTGTCGCGAGATGAGAAACCTCCTGTCACGAGTAACTTTTCCTTTCCGCCAAAGTTTTTGTTTTTGAATCCATACAATAAATCCCTGAAAACATGTAGATTTTTATTTTGTCTGTGTAACGAAGTTACTTATATAAATTTCTTTCAAGAGGCAATGGGTTAAAATCGATTTCTCTTTCTTCCACAATCTTTAACAAGCTATTGGCTTGAATGACACTACAGAACAGTTTAATATTCAAAATTATTAAATCAGCGCGAGAGTAACAATACGTCAAAACCACAATTATAAAAAATTGTACAAAAAATATCAAACGCTTCCAAAGGCTAAGGCTTCTTGAAAACAATGTAAGAAAACGAGAAAATGCTGTCAACAAGTATTTGCTCCTTTTTCCACAACGTTTACCATCCTTTCAAAGACGTCTTCTACCCTTTTAATAAAAAAATGCCTTCCTCTCCTTGAGCCATCATAGATTGCTTACGATTCGGGGGCGTCTAAAATGTTTTCGTCTAGCAAAAAGGGTTGTAAATAAAAGTTTAACAAATTTATGCTCACTGAGATCAAAATATGTGCATTTCTTTCATCTTCTACCAAACAACCACGTGTTTTAAAAACCAAGAGGAACGAGGGATTTGGAAAACATTGTGGGAAAAGGAGAAAACGCTGGTCACCAGCATTTCTCCTTTTCCTACAATGGTTTCACAGGCCTATAAGACAGGCAATCGAATTTAAGGAAAAAGAATTTTACGAGCATGCACTGGTAGCCAATGATCTATTACGTTCACTATGCATTTTCTCCTTTTCCTACAATGTTTTCAAAGGCGTGAAAGACAGGCAGTCGAAATGGTATTTGACATGCGTGCACAGGTAACAGTAGTAAATTATCTATTACGTTCACTATGCTAATATCTACAAGCAAAAGTCATTGGGTATGAAATACCTGCACACTGAAGTAAGTCAAGCGTATAAAACAGTATGAACTGCAAAATAACATAACGACTTGGCGGTCTGACACTAGAAAAGTTTTAGAATTGCAGCAATTAGAACTAAAATTTTGCTATGCTCTGTGAAAAGGGGACTTAATGCATTTGCAAAACGTATCGACTCATGTCAGCCTGCGCAATGCGCGCAGGCTGACATGAATCGAAACTTTTTGCTAGTTGTAAATTTTCTGTAATTCAAGGGACCATTCTACCTCAAGATTCCATCAATTGTTAGAGAAAATTGATGGGATGGATCCCTTACTTAGTATGTGGCGACTTGCTTGGTATAATGCATCACATAGATGCATTAAACCCCCTTAAAATTGCCTGGGCGTGGCTCAAATATAATGTTATAGATCTACATGCTTGACGATGGATGACTGGAATAAAAATACATGAATCTGAGTATCATTGAAAAAGTGGCTTTCTACGTATAAACTTGTCACATAATGATTATGCTCCTCGTATGCGTACAGATAACATATTTATCACATAACTTTCCATATTTTCAGTGTTGTTGTACATATTACGAATGTTCTTATCTTACACACGTTAGATATATTCTGTGTGACGTCATAGAAACGTCATTTTTTCTATAATAACGTTACTTTCAGAGAAGCGAGTAGGATTTTACTCGTGGAAATTTCAACGAGTATATGTATCTTTATGCATATGCTGACCTGTGCTTTGTGGGGTATCGTTGTATGGTTTGCAACACGCGAAAATGGGCATTCGGACATTTGCGTAAAGTGTCGTCTCGGATCATCCGGCGCAGTCCGCGCAGGCTAATCCGAATCGACAATTTCCGTTTTTATGCATTTTTCTGTTTTGCGCAAGTCTACTGTAGCACGAAATCTAATGTTGTCGTAAAGTGGAGTGCCGCCCCTAGCTTGCAAGCCGATGATAAAGAGATCTTAAACCTGTTTTGGTACTCGTTACACATTACCTCGTTGAAACAATTCTAACATGTACCCACAACAAAGGTTATGGGTTAACAGAGGTTAACAGAACAACCACTATACATGATAACATAGAAATACCATCCTACAAAATTTTGATGATCATGAACAGAAACAATTTTTGTAATGGTTTTGAAATAAACTTTCTACGGGCTGTCATTGCATGAAGGTCCATGTATATCCTATGACGTCATGAGTTCAAGGTTAAATGCAGTACAGGCCCTCCCTGTCCCTTCAAAGAACCCCATGATACCGCCATTACACTGATTGGCGGGAACCCGAGACCTCCTCCCCATTGGAACCCCAAACCCCTACAAAGTAATGATGAAGTCAGTCATGATGAGATTTGGGCCTCAAGATGCTGAACTTCCGGAACTCTGTTGTGAGCTGGTTCCCGGCATGCACAGGGACATGCTACTGTTGTTGTTTTCTCTAACTCCTGTAGGAAAATGATCCATAGGTATTCTTTTGATGGTGTCGTTGTTGAATTCCGCTGTTGTTGATGTTGCGTTTACGATCGTAGTGTTAAATGTAAAATTAACGTTCACATCTGCGCATGCGCCACTTTTAACATTCTGCGGGATTGCTTCTGTAGAGGAGGTCATAGCTTCATTTGAATACACACTTGTGGTGGGCACGTGCTCGGGTATTGTAGGAGGGTAGGGAGGGTTTTTGGGTTTGTGAACATGATGATGGGGACACCAGGGAATTTTAACACAGCTTTTCAGGTATTCTTCCACGATATGCTTCTCGGCTTCCAACTGACGGACTTTCTCGAGCAAGATTTTGTGGTGGGCTTCAAGGGACTCAAGTGTCTGCAATGAAAATTATTTTCCGATTTTAAAGCTAGTCGGATAATTCATTTCCTTACATTTCTAGCTTTCTAGCACTGGAAAACTTTCTTGTCAAATAAGAAATACCAATATTTATAAAGGTTTACACGAATTCATACCTGTATAGACAATACAATCGAGGAGACAAACATGCTTTCTAAAGTGTTCTCAACTGATCCCCTGAAATAAAACATTGCTCTGCCGAGAATGATTTAGACAAGGGATGGTTGACTCATTAACTTGCAGAAACAAAGGACACTTTCTGAAATCAGTACTAAAAATGCGTTTGAGACAAGTTATCAAAGTTCAAAGGTTCCGCGTTGTTCCTGTGCAGAGCGGGGTCAACCTGTGGAAGTACCCAAGTCAGTGCGCTTCCAGGAGGCAATCATCTAGAGTGATTTATATATAAGTTGTAAGAACTTGATTTACAATCGATGTTAAATAAATAAGCGTCGCTCTGGCAAAAGGGGGCTTAATGCATCTCCTTAATCCATTATACCACGCAAGTCGTCTCTTGAATATCATGGATACATAAAACCCACTTTGTCCACTAAGCGACTCCGTGAATAATGTAGTGAGACAAATCACTTGGCAAGTTGGCATGCAGAAAATTCACAAAGGGCAAAATGTATCGACGCATGTCAGCCTGCGCAGACTGCGCAGACTGCGCAGGCTGACATGGGTCGATACTTTTTGCAGATGCATTAAGGATAGGGCACCCTAATGGGCACCTAATAGGATTTGCGTAACATCGCCTTTCATCGCCGAAAATCGTATAGATTCGGCTAAGACTCGGGTAATCCGTAATCGATGCGGGGAACCAGCATCTATCGACCGATCGATTACGGATTACCCGAGTCTTGGCCGAATCCGTACGTTTTTCGGCGATGAAAGGCGACGTTACGCGAATCCCATTAGGGTGCCCTATCCTTAAATCCTTTTTTCACAGAGCATGGCTGAAATAGGTTTCAACAAATTTATATCCGAATATTTTGAAAAGAACAATATTCTTCATGTGTGCATAATGGTGGGACATTTTTCGGTTTCAATAGGACAAAGTCCCAAAATCTCCGTTCCCCACCCCTCCCAACTCCTTTCTGGCAGAACACTGATTTGAAACATTACCTTTTGAGCAGCACTGGCTTGTTGACGGCGCCTCTGTCTATAATTCTGGGCAGACAGCTTATTTCTCTCTTTTCTTCTCTCTTTCTTCAAGACGGCAGGATCCTACAATAGAACAAATCAGAACTTACAATTGTTGCTGGCTTTCACCCTGGAGCGTATTCACCAACATTTTTAAACCAGATTCTAACTCTTCAAAGAGTAGACATCTGATTGGCTGAGACTTTCTGTCTTATCCAATCACATGGTTTGGCTTAAGGATAACGACCCCTAACTCATCGGTTACTATCGTGTAACATCGACGTTTTCGTAAAGGCTATTCGGTCAATCTCGGCAGCTTCCGTCTTTTAATGAGAGTGACGGGCCTTAGACTCACTAACTCATCGGTAAATATCGTGTAACATCGACGTTTTCGTAAAGGCTATTCGGCCAGAGCTCCAGATAAGGGGGAGTGATGGTATTCTAAATCTATTATTTCTCTTTCAAACCCTATGTTGTGGGTACTCATTAGAATCGTCTCGATGAGACGATTCTAATGAGTACCCATAACATAGGGTTTGGTTGAGAATAATTAATATTTTTAATTTTAAAATCAAAATCACACCCTTTATCTGGAGCTCTGTATTCGGCCAGTCTCGGCAGCTTCCGTCTTTTAATATGAGTTAGGGGCCGTAGACCTTATGGAGCTTTAAGTGTTATGAGATGGCTTTTTCGTTTAGCATGTCATGTTTCTAATTATCACATGGCCTCAGATAAGATGAAATTTTAAACCTCAAAGACACACACTGCTAATCGTCAGCAAAATTCTACACACGCCAAATTAGCAGATCTTTTATTTTTTGGCACCTGAACCATCAAGAACCATCAAGAAACCAAATTGTTTATCTGACCGAATTCCGAAACAGATTTTTTGAAAAAAAAAAATGTTGGAGAGAGGTGGAGAAAAAAGAGAAGAAACACTGTTTTACGCTGTCCGATATTTTGGCACAATAATGGTCCAAACAAAACCAGCCTTGAAGTTGCATTATACAGGTCGTAACCCTTTAAATGTTCACCACCAAATCCCGTGTATAAAAAACCTTGACAAAGGAGGGCTTTGGAAAACATTGTGGGAAAAGAAGATAACGCTGGTAATCAAAGATTTCTACCCTTCCCGAGTCAATTTTCAGTTTTTGGAAGTCATGTTTAATTTGAAGTCTGCAAATGCTTTCAATTTACCACACAATCCCACAGTTAGTGACCTTGACAAGGGACGCTTTGGAAAACATTGAGGGAAAGGAGAAATTGCTGGTAACCAGCATTTTCTCCTTTTCCTACAATGTTTTCTACCGTTCCAAAGGCAAATTTCAATTTTTAAGCCGCATACGGTTTAATTTGTCGTCTGCAAATGCTTTCAATTTGGACCAGTCTAGAATTTTGTCGTTTGTAAACAGTAATGGCAAGTGTCCACAGTTCCTAACCTTTGGTTTGTTTGACAGTTTCAAGGTAGATATTTCTTAGCAACTTGAAATGTCTGAAATTGTGACATGATTTTCTTGTAGAATAATGTTTCCGCTATCCGTTGGTACTATGGATGTTAATAGTGGTATTAAAATGACTTGTACAAAACGTGAAATCCGTGACTAGTGTATTGAAAATGCATTACTTGTTGTTTACCTTACAGTGTATCAGTGTGTAATATACGATTTGAGACTGTCGCTCGCCGTTCACCTGAGATGACATCGTTTTGTGAAGTAATTAGGATTATGTCGATGCCGCACCGGTAAGTTTATTATATAAAATATCGGTCATCGGTAAATTTCATCAGTCTGCATTTGAAAAGTTTTAGTGAAGTTATCTTGAATTTGGGTTTGTCACTCCAGTCGCCAACTTTCAGGTAAGGTCGGGTGAGGGTGTGGGTTGTCCAGGGGTCTCTGGAGTAAGTAATATGGGGTGGGGGGGGCTCATTGGACAAACGATGGGTTTCAATTTCTAATTTCGCAGATCGCAAAAATATGCACTGAACCGCGCGAAATCAAGCAGGCAATCAGTACACGATTTAGTTATTTTTTGAAATGTCGATTTACTCTGTACCAAACGACAAAAATCAAGACTTGTCCAAACTGAAAGCATCTGCAGACGACAAAATAAACTCGACTCATTTTTTTTTTTTTTTTTATAAATATATATTGGTAGAAAACATTCTGGGAGAAGGAGAAAATTCTGGTTACCAGCATTTCCTCTTTTACCCACAATTATTTTCAAAAGCCCCTTTCACAACAAGAAAAGCACCTCTCATATATATACATCAATGAAATATGCGCATATCTGTAAAGATATTCAAGTATAAAATTTCATTCAAAAATTTCAACCAATATCTCAATAAAATCCACTTCCGAAACAAAAAGAAGCAGTGACGCAATTACCCATAAGTGTATCAGCTCTTTACTACACAACAAAATTTTAGACTTAACCACATTAAAAGTATTTACAGACACCAAATTCAATGTGTCCAAAATGTTAAGGTTTTTCCTTTAAAAGTTACAAAACATTGTGGGAAAAGGGAGAAAATGCTGGCTACCAGCATTTTCTCCTTTTCCCATAATGTTTTCAAAAGACTTTTTCCCCAGGGTTTTAAAACTGGATTATGTGAAGGGTTTATTTAATTAAGGCTTAACAAAAAATGTCTCTGTTTAGGGTTTCGCTCCGAGGTGCTGTAGGTAGGGTAGGTACTAAGGGATTTATTTTTTTTTTCCAAAAACTTTTTTCATGGACCATGTACCCAAATCACATCCAACAGATTTTTTTTTTTTCCCAATCGTAGCATAAAAAGTTTAGGATCAGCAGCATTTTCTAGGTTGGGTAGGGAAACCCTAAACACAGATATTTCTTTTTTAGGCCTAGTGCACTACTGCCTTCTAGTAGTGTATTCGGTGAACAATGCGCCAAGAATTTTACAGGGTCATATCGGAAGATTCAGTCTAAAGATATCTCAAAGCAATATCTACATGAACTGACCGACTTTAGTACTTCCATAACCCCTCCCATACCCTTACAGCTAATAAAACATGAAATATATAGCCAGCCAAAGAAAAAGATTCTGCGATTTCAAAAATCGTTAGCTGGTTAAAATCTCGCCGCATCGTACAGTGTAGATCCTAGATCAGACTGCACATTTTGTGCAGTCTGATCTTGATCTACATTGTTCACAAAGCATCGCGCTTAACAGCTTATGGACTGTTTCACTCCTCCCTGCAATGCAACTTGCATACAAACTTGCAGCAGATAACAAACTCAGAAATAGCTTGATCTAGAACTGAGCAAACACTCCATTTGCGATAATGTTTTAAAGTGTTTTCATTAATAAAATAGCCCGAAATTCCCTTCATTAGCTATCATTATATCGTTACTACGCAGATGTTTTGAAATTCGTCGACCGCAAATTTCATGAAGGAAGAAGAGCCAGGGTTAAATCGTTTTCATGAACTTGCAGTGACCCAATTCCATGCCACAAAGTATTCGGCTTTCAGTTTCATCTGCAGGTAAACTAAAGTTGTTTCTTGCAGGAAATTCGGTGAAATTTTATTAATCCAACATGTTGCAGTTGAATTCCGCAGTTTAAAGTGCGAGATGAGGTAAGAAAGTACATGATTAAGTAATTAAAAATCGCTTCACGTGAACAGCCGGTGACTGCGGCCTTGATCTTGTTCAGTTCTAAATATAGATTGTTGTGTCATTAAACGTAGTAAATTCCTTTGATATACCTAAACGGCTTTTACAACTAAATCCAATATCACCGAAACTACGTTACCAGGTATATGATAGATATTGAGATACAACATTTTGCCTTCCAGTTTGTGCCCGTACAAAATGGGATTTCCCCGCTAGGTGGCGCCTGCGTTATAGTTTGCCGGTTAACAGCTGATTCACAGCTGATCACGAAATCGTCGATTCGCTTTCAAGTGATTATGAAATGTGCAGTAACGTACTTCATAGGCGGATTTTGCGAATTAATGATCGGATTTCAGAAAGTTTAGCTCTACATACATTGATAAAACCTCTCTAAATTCAAGAATCTCACGTATTTCAGGAAATATTCTGGCTAATTTGAGGTGACCGAGTTAAAAATATATTTCGGTCAATGTATGCGATGTAAAGGGTTACCTGGTTAAAATGTTTATCGTCGATGCATTTTCCGTCAGATTTAATTTTAACCTCCTCTTCCGAGTCCACACCACTAAAAGAATCATTTGTATCCGTATTAGAATCAATTACAAGATTTCCTGCAGCATAACGGTCCTTATACATGTACACTTTGTCATCTTCACTCAAAGCTGACAGTGCTTTCATTGCGGCGAATCTGTCAATCATTTCCTCGCCAGAACTGTGCCGGCTTCTCGGCGTGCTAAAACCTGAGCTAATGACACGAACCATAATTAATACGATTGATGAAATATCTCTGAAAATAATTCCAAAATATAAGGAGATATTGAATGATACAAGTTCAGTAATCTATAAGTTTAACCCTGCGAGACTGACAGCGAAACGTTCACATTCACAGCTAAATCGATTGTGAGTGTATGTAGTGTAGCGATCAGCTGTAAGACTTGGGGTTGCACGCATTAACGGCGTGATCGGTGAAGAAAAATATGGGCTTGTTATTGGTAAATCTGTAGCTTGCATCAGCCCTAGCCAGTAGTTGGTTTACGATCAAGGTCGCTTTCGGGTAAAACTGATGCAGAATTACGTGTACTCTATTTTCTGACCGGGGTCGACAAAGAATATTCTGGTAGCTCTGATCATGATGAAATAAGTGTTGAAATTGAAAATACGTGGATCATTATACATTGTAAACTCAGATTTTTGTTTGTTTTTTCTTCTATTAATTTATTACAGACAAAAAGATTGACACGCCGTCTGTTTTCATAGTCAATAAATTTGCAAATCGACGTTAAACTTTGATCAAATTTTAGACTTGTCTAAGTTGAAGCATTTACAGACGACAGATTAAATTTGGCTAAAATGATAGGATTTGTATGTTAAAGGAAGACAACACCGTGGAAACACGACAAAATGCTGGTTATCTGCTTGTTCTGTTTTTTTTTTCCCATTTACATGTAGATCTAGATCTATATGGTTTTAGTAGCCATCTTCCGTAAGGTCTTTGACACCAGAGATTAAAGGCTCAATAGCAGCCAAAAGTAAACGATGCAGGTGTGAAAATGCATTTGAATTTAAATGGTACCTTTTAAAATTATGAAAATTATTGTATAGATGACAATTTGTTATCGTATAATCGGTCCAAGTGATAGCCGCTGGCAGAAAAGTGAATTTCAAAACCAGCTAAAAAAGTAAAGAAAAGATAGAGCCACCTGGCAACCTTTGACCTACATTCAAAATTCATATTTCTGCCAGCGACGACTACTTTGACTGACCGTACAATAAGAGATTGCCATCTTTACGACAATTTCCTTACTTTTCGATATATCTATTATGATTTAAATTTAAAATGTGTTTAAAGCCTGGATTGTTTACTTTTGCACGCTAGATCTATTTGGGTTTTTAGGAGTTTTGTTTTCAATTTTGATAATGAAACTAGAGTTTTGCCAATTAGGCCTTACAAAAAAAATATCTGTGTTTAGGGTTTCGGTCCGAGATGCTGTAGGAATGGTAGGGAAGGGATTTTTTTTCCAGAAATTTTTTACATCGACCATGTACCGAAATCACACCCAACAGAATTTTTTTTTCAATCGTAGCGTAAAATCGGCAGCATTTTCTAGGTAGGGTCGGGAAACCCTAAGTTCACAGATATTTTTTTCATAGACCTAAACAACCCTCTGTACCATGTGAGCGATTAATCGTCACAGGAAGAAAGTATAGTGCTCTAATGAAAAATACTGAAAAACCTGTCTAATGACCAATTCCTATCAACTCTCCACCGAACAACAAAATTTTGGACTCGACAATGTTGAAAGTATTTGCAGACGACAAAATAAATGTAGCTCATGTGATGATTCCTGTCCTTGATTAGATGGAAAACATTGTAGGAAAAGGAGTAAATGCTGGTTACCAGCATTTTCTCCTTTTCCCACAATGTTTTTCAAAGCCTTCTTTCTCAGGTTCGTTAAAAGGCAGGATTGTGTGGTAAAGCTTTATGTAAGCAACCTGTATATAGCGAGTATAAAATAAGTTCTCAGAGAAGCCAAATATGTTGAAATGTGCCTGTATTAAAGGGGCTTTTTGACATTGTTTGTGTATACCATACATAAAAATTTCAGATAAAAGCACGACAAATACGACTAAAATAAATATAGTTTTCTTTGCAAACCATAGAGACTGTATGGTAATGTCAGTGAAATGGTGAATTTTGGGTGTTAAAGTAGCGGTATCCATGGCGTTTTGTAATCGGGAACTCCGTCTACTTTTATGAGATCAGAAATGACGTCATCATACTGTGAATTTCTGGCGCGAAATCTAAAAATACTTTCAGAGGCATTAAGAGGCCACGTTGTCCTCCTTTAAGGAAATAGCATAGCTTTATATTTTTCTTACTTTTGCCCTTATTCTTTACTTACGGTTTGCAAGTTATCGCCTTACTTATTTTAAGTGATAAATCATTTTTTGAAGTTCGGTTCGTTTGTAAAAATCTGGCTCTCATAACATTTTATGCCACTCGACAAAAATTACTGCCAACTTACTTTTTCTCGATTTTATGCTTACAGATTTTAATCATTACACGACTTTTATACATGTATCGTTACTTAAAAGGGCCCTATTTTTTTTTTTTTTTAACGCTGATAAACACTACAAAATATCATTTTCTATGCAAACGTACGGAAATTGGACGGTTACATGCAGGGAAAAGGTGCAAGTTTGTCGTACAATTAACGGGTTGGTTGCTTTACAAACCATAACTCCGTGTATTTCTATGAGAAGAAATATGCCATCCTGCACAGTCGACAAGTTTGACAAGTTTTACTGATCACGTGACACTTCCAAAAATATTTGCGAAATGCTGGTGCGAAATTTAAAAATACCTTACGGGGCTACAAAACGTATTATAGGGTTAATTCACGTTTTTGAGGTCGTTAACATTCGGAGAGGCCTGAAAAATGTTTTAACGCCCGAGTGCGAAGCACGAGGGTGTTAAAGTATTTTGAGGGCCTCTGCGAATGTTAACGACCGAAAAAAACGAGAATTAATGCTATTATTGCATAAAAAGAAAAGTTTTTTAGCAATAATTTGCAACAATAGCAAAAATATTTCAATAGAAATGCAAATAAGCGAACTTCAAATGTGCTGAACATAAATGGGTAAAAACCGGAAGTCGGCGAAAAATTTTTTGTTACGAACGGTGAAGGGCCGTTAGTCCTACATGTCAGTTTTGGTTCTCTCGGTGTAAATTCACTTCGAATGATTTTTAATACAAAGTGGACTTTTGTGGGATAAACTTGCACATGTTTGGATCGATTTTAACTAGGATAAATGAGTGGATATGAATTTCTGTAACTGAAAGACGTCAGAGGGATCGATCTACATCAAGCGAGGGAATTACCGATCACGTTAAAAAGTGGGTGGGATGTAGCTGGTTTAGAGTACATTTCACGAGTGATTTTTTGTTCAGATCTCGATTAAACTGAGATCCTGTTCAAAATTTTGTTTGTGGTGTACTAATATCATCAAAGACAAGCCATGAAAAGGATCTAATATGGTACAAGTTCCTACAGTTTGATGGTCGGAGTCTTGGGAAAATCTGACAAGAACAAACGTTGTTTACAAGGTAGGCCCGAATCGAGGATGTTGATAGTACAAAGCCGGACGTTAACGGCGCGTGATTTTACTGATTAATACACGTTTTCTCCCGTTAACGCCCGGTTTTTACCCGTTAACACATGCTTATAACGGCCCGAAAAGGCACATTTTATGCAATAATAGGAAATAACGTTACTTCTGAAAATATCTTTCCTTACTGATGGTTTACCCGCTATTGTCTTACTAAATGAGTGATGAGTATTATTTTTTGTCAAGTTTTGTTTGATTATATAAATCTCGATAGCCCCTTTAATGTTTGCATGTAAAACCATCACATAAAATGTAATGTGTGTATTTGGATAAGACTAGAGATATTATTAGCAAACTGTTGATTGTGAAGATCCAATATAAAGTTTAACCCTTAGGCTGCTAAGCGCGATTCTAGGACCTTTTGAGGACAGTGTAGATCAAGATCAGACTGCACAGAACGTGCAGTCTGATCTTGGATCTACACTGTCCGATAAGGAGTCATTTAAAATACCTTTAAAGTAGCAAAATTTGGGTTTTTACTATCGGCTTAAAAGTTTCAATTCACTTATTTAGCAGGACAAGGGTTAAGTAGCAATTTGAAATTTGTGATCGAAATAATTGGGCAGTGCTTTAGTAAAAGGGGGTTTAACGCATCTCCATGATGCATGAAACTGAACAAGTCATCACATAATAATTACACATCCATAAAATTCACTTTGTCCTACAACTGTAAGGGAATTATGAGGTTTACTGGTCCTTTGACACACAGAAAAAGGACCCATAGCAAAAAGTTTCGACTCAGGTTAGCCTGCGCGTTCTGCGCAGGCTAACCTGAGTCGAAACTTTTTGAAGATGCATTAGGCCACTTGTGCAATCTGATCTTAATCTACTTTGAGTATGATTTACTTCAATTATTGTTGCCGAAAAAAAAAAACGCGCACACACACACATTTAAAATCAGATTTTTGTGTCAGGGGGAGAGGTGGGGTAGGTTGATATGGTCCGTTTAATTCTTTTTACAAGCTCTATGACACTGTCCACACCATTGGCCACTTTCCCAGTAAATAAACAACTGCACGAGAAACAAGTTAAGCCAAGAGAGAGGCACTGAATCCATAACATTGACCTCTCATTCATTCATCCGTTGTTTCGGCCAGGCTGAGATTTAAACTAAATTAACGGGCTGAATGATGTTTTACGCCGTTTTCAACATTATTCCAGTTATTCTATAGCCTCAGCTCATTTACCCAAATGTTTCATGAGGTTTTTAAGAACCAATCTGGGGCCTTAAAGTGCCTTGCCCGTGGACACTCCCACGTAAATAAAAAAAAGCGCCTCAATTTAAGATCAAACTCAGGACCCCTCCCCCCCGACAACTAATACCTTAGCCACTAAGCCATGCAGGAACCCCAGATTTAAACTAAAAGTCACGAAACTAGCCCAGGAAGTCAAAGCATGATGCAAGAATAAGAACTATGCCAGGCTACATTTGAGTGGAAGAGAACCCTCCAGGCAAGGCTATAACCCTGCACAATTTAGGAAAACAAATCCTGTGTAACCAAAAGGAAGAAGACCTTTTAAAAACATTGTGAGAAAAAGAGAAAATGACGGTAACCGTCATTTTCTCCTTTTCTCACAATGTTTTTATTTATCACACCAGAAAAACAACCCTGCTAATTTGTATCAATTTGGAATTTGCCTTTATGTGAAAGCGCTGAATTTGGATTGGTTCGCTAGATGAACAGTTGAAGCCGCGAAATAAACGAAAAATTCATTATAGATTAATAAAAAGAGACAATTCTAATTCCAGGGCAGTATTGATCGGGGGGGGGGGGGGGGGGGGGGTATCTCGAAAAACAGCAAACAGTGTAGATCAGAGATCGGACTGCAGGTTCTGTATTGTCTGATCACGATGTAAACCGTCCAAAAAAAGTAGCTCAACCATTTACCAGACTATTCCATATTTTGACGACACTGAAAAACGATTTTTGAAAAAAAAAATGTGGCAAAAGAGGAAAATGCTGGTTATACAAACATACCCTGCTTATGCCACAATGTTTTCCACACCTTTTCGGAACAGATTTCATCATTTCAGCCACATTAAATGTTTCGTCTGCAAATGCTTTGAATTTAGACAAGTGTAAGATTTTGTCATTTGGTGAAGAGTGAAGCCGCGAAGGACGCGCTAAGGACTACCTCTTTACCAGACGACAAAGTTTTAGACTGGTCCATAATGAAAGTATTTGCAGACGACAAAATGAAATGCGGCTCTAATCATTATATATTTTTCTATGACAAGTTAGAAAATATTGTGGGAAAAGGAGAAAATGCTGGTTACCAGCATTTTCTCCTTTTTCCACAATGTTTTCAATTACTTGCTTTCCAAAGTTCGTTTAAATAATGTGGTAAAAACAGTGTGGTAAAGGATTAATGAGCGATTATTTTTGTTCAAATATTGCCTCAGCATGATGAAATATTTTTTCTCCCTTCCTTTCAGCCTCAGGCGCTGTTGTAAACTCTTTCGCACACAGCCTCGTGTTTTAGCTACCATGAGCAAGAAAGTTTTTGAAAACAATGTGGAAAAAGGAGAAAATGCTGGTAACCGGCATTTTCTTCTTTTCCCACTTTGTTTTCTATTCTTTAGAAAGACAAATTTCAGGTTTTGAGTGAGATTCAATTTGTCGTCTGCAAATGCTTTGAATTTAGATAAATCTAAAATTTCGTCACCTTGTAGAGATTTAACCTTGATCAATATCTGAACAAAATGATGCTCACTTCCGTCGCCGTAAACGGGTTTCTTAAAATGTTGCGAGAAAAAGAACAATGGCTTGTGACGAGCAGCAGTTCCTCCTTTTTTACGATTGGCCTCCCTTCACCCCCCCCCCCCCCCCACCTCCCCCACGAAAAAAAGTGTGAGTCTAAAATGCTGCTGTGAGACGTTGATAGAGATGAGACTGTTCAGAAAGTGTAGTCTGTTTAGTTTCGGATCAACACCGTTCTCGATTGGTCGCTCAGTCGGACTAGTTGAGCGAGTGATTTGTCGATTGATTGATGTAAAAATTTACTTGTTCAGTGTGACTGTTAAGGTTTATCCCTCCACAGATCCAGAGCTCCAGATAGAGGGAGTGATTTTGATTTCAAAATTGACTATATTAATTATTCTCTACTAAACCCTATGTTGTGGGTACTTATTAGAATCCTCTCATCGAGACGATTCTAGTGAGTACCCACAACATGGGGTTTCGAAGAGAAATACTGACTTTGGAATACCATCACTCCCTCTTATCTGGAGCTCTGACAGACCTATACTTTCATTACCGAAAATATCCATCTCAACTATTGAACTATTCACTTATTTGATGTTTGATAATAGATCGTTTGGAATTTTAAATAGTAGATCTATACTGAGAGAAATCGCGTGACTTAATGCATATATTTTAGAATTTATATTCATCATGTATGACTAACGTTATAGTATACAAACTTTGTAGTTTTTGTCAAATAAACGATGTTCTGTTCTGTTCTATTTGGTTCAAAATTGTGACCAAAACGTAATAATAATTATGATGTTTGTTTGCAGAGAAATTTTATCGTTAGGTCGTGATAAAAGGCGAACACATTTACCTATTAAAACACACAACTCCGAGTTTAAAATCCCGAACTTGGATTAAAAGCCTATGAAAACATTGTGAGAAAAGAAGAAAATGCTGGTAACTTTTTCACATTATGTTTTCTATCTGCATGTGTTCTTTTTCTGTTGTCTGTGCTACATTTAATTTGGTGTCTTCAAATGCTTTCAAATTGGATGACTGTAACATTATGTTACTTAGTAAAGTGTTCATCCTTTTAGCGTTTCATAAATGGCCTGCAACACGCGAAAAGGGGCATTCGGACATTTGCGTAAAGTGTCGTCTCGGATCAGCCTGCGCAGGCTAATCCGAAACGATACTTTCCGTTTTTATGTAATTTTCTGTTTTGCGCAAGTCTACCGTAGCGCAAAATCTATTGTAGTCGTAAAGTGCCGTCTCGGATTAGCCTGCGCGGACTGCGCAGGCTGATCCGAGACGACACTTTGCGCAAATGTCCGAATGCCCCATTTCGCGTGTTGCAGGCCAAATAATATAGACTAAATATCTCAGTCACAACTAAAAAAGCAGATTTTGCAGTTTCAAAAGCTGTTTATGGAGAGAAAAAAAATCCGACATAGAAGCGGTCAGCTTAGATCCAAGTTCAGACAGCTCTTTCTGTGCAGTCTGATCCTGATCTCCACTGTCTGCATGAGCAATTAATTCAGGGCTTAGCACTACATGGGTTAAGATGGCGACACTAGATTCAAGTGACCTGGTCAAAACAACTAAGAGAGGCCATTGACTTAGTCGACCCCCTTATTATTAGAATTTTGTTTCTCTAAATGTTTAAACCACTCCATTGACTTGATACTTTGAGAAACAAATGTCGAACAAGCTTTAAAATTCTTTACACTTATTGTTAATGCTAAATTAGCATTTTTTGTTCAATAAAGTTTACATGCCTTGAGCAAGAGTGATAGTGAGAGAGAGAGAGAGAGTGAAAGAGAGCGAGAGAGAGTGAAAGGGAGCGAGCCTGAGAAAGAACGAACGAGCGAGCGAGAGAAAGGACGAGAGAGAGAGAGGGAGAGAGAGAGAGAGAGCTTGGAATTTATGTAACTTTTGATGTAAATATGACTATGTTCTGTGTACACGTCGAATAAAATGTTGTTCTGTTCTGTTCTGTTTAAAAACTCGAGTTTATTTTAGGTTATGGATAATCTTCGTAAATTAACCCTCAGCTTGCCCATATAAGTTAAATGAAACTTTCAAAACCGATAGTGAAAACCTGAATATTGCTATTTCAGAAGTTATTTTGGGTGGAAAAAATATCCCCTTGTCGGACAGTGTAGATCCAAGATCAGACTGCACGTTCTGTGCAGTCTGATGTTGATCTACACTGTCCACAAAAAGGTCTTTGAGTCGCGCTTAGCAGCCTTAGGGTTAAAACCACACGCTTTCCTGGATACTTCCTGGATTGCGCAGGCTGACCTGGGTCGAAACTTTTTGAAGATGCATTTAGCCCCCTTTTCACAGAGCATGACTCATTTCTAATCGGAAGGTAATGTTACGTTATTATATAGAATGACTGAGGATGAAAAATAGATCAAAATGAAGTTACAAGCATTCATAGAGCATTGTTTTACTGGTTGTTACTAATTTCCGGCTTGTCAATTTATCTGGTTTTTTATTTCATCCCATTTTTTTTATGTTTTGTGTGCACAAGTTGGGCGGGGTAGTTCAGAAAAAGAAGGGGGAAAAAAAGTTGAAAGGTCAAACTGTAAATAGCATTTTCTAAGGCCCCAGTGCAATGGCGGCCATAAGTAAATGAGGGTATTAAATTGCGTACTATTTAAAACTGGGGGAATTATTGTGAAGATGACTATCTTTCTTGTACGGTCGGTCCAAGTATTAGTCGCTCGCAGAATTGTTGATTTCAAAAACAGGTAAAAAGTAAACAAACGATAGAGTGACCTGGTAACTTTTTATTTAGTTTAACATTTCATTTTTTTCTGACAGAGACTAATACTCGGACCGACCGTACGAGAACAGATTGCCATCTTCACAATAATTGTCATACTTTTAAGTGGTATGATTTAAGTTTTAAGTGCATTTAACATCCGCATTGTTTACTTTTGGCTGCCACTGGGCCTTTAAATGTTCAGTTAAAATGTTTATTTTAATTTCTACCAAACGACAAAATCTTAGACTTGTCCATATTAAAAGCATTTTCACGCGACGTAATTAAATATGGCTCCGATCATGGAATTTGGCTTTGATAGGAAAGAAAACTTTGTAGGAAATGCCAACATTTTTTCCTTTTTCCACAATGTTTTCTAAAGCCTCATTCTCCAGTGTCGTTAAAAAACACGAAAAGTACGCTATTGAACAAGATGACGAAATAAGTGACAATGGGAATGGCTTACGCGATAAAATTATGAGCCGTGCTTTGTGAAAAGGGGGCTTAATGCATCTGTGAAAAGTATCAACCCAGGTCAGCCTGCGCAGTCCGCGCAGGCTGACCTGGGCCGAAACTTTTCGCTATTGGTCAATTTTTTTTGTTTCTCAAAGAACCAGTCTACCTCATGATTAAGTCAGTTACATGTATTTAAAAATGTAGCTCTTATGGATCCATAATTACGTGATGACGTGTGCTGGTATCATGTATCACGGTGATGCATTAAGCCCCCTTTTGCCAGAGCACGGCTCATATTTATGCTAGGGATAAAATAGTAATTATTAGCGTGATATCTATTTAAATAAAGTTATATCATTGTACACAGCGTGAATATAATGTAACGAGAATATTACGAAATTTATGTAAAACGTACTCCACAAGTAAGAGTGATTATGTAAAGAAATCTGGTACAGGTGAACCTCGTACCTCCGCTAGCATGACATTGTATGAATGGCGTCTTTAATTTACCACACAATCCCAAGAGAAAATGCTGGTAACCAGCATTTTTTCCTATTCCCAAAAAATTTTCTACCTTTCAATGACAATTGTTTTATGTTTCAAGTATCATTTAATTCTTCGCCTACATTTGCTTTCAATGACGACAAGGCTAAAATTTTATGTGGTAAGGGGTTAAACCCACCCACCCACCGCAACCACCCTTTTCCCTAGTACACTGAGATAAATGCAATTTTAGTTTTTGATGGGTCCCCTTCAGTACGGATCACAATAAATGTACAAATATGAAAAGAAGCGTTGTAAACATCACATTATTGAGACCATCCCCTTCCCCACCTTTCTAAAATCTAAAATATTCTCATAGAAGGAATTGTATATATAAGATCCCTGCTCATAGCTAGTAAACCAACTATAAGTAAGAAGAAAAAAGTCTAATTTCATAGCTATGCATAGTCTCTTACATGGAGAGAAAAGTCTGTACAGTGTAATATGCAAATTATAGGGAGCTTTAAAGAGGCATAATTATTCAGATTCCTGTGCTGTGAATAAAGGGTGTTTGTAGAACACTGAGAATTACTACAAAATACATCAGCCTTGCTCTGTGAAAAGGGAGCTTAATGCATCTGCAAAAAGTTTCGACCAAGGTCAGCCTGCGCAGTCCGCGCAGGCTGACCTGGGTCGAAGCTTTTTGCTTTTGGTAAATTTTCTGCAAGTCCAAGTACCGTTATACCTCAGGATTTAGCCGGTTTTGAGACAAAATGGATTTTATTGGTCAATAATTGTGTGATGATTAGCTTGGTATCAGAGAGCCAGATAAGCTGCGTATTTGCTTATTTTACGCAAGTTGGAATAGGAGTACGCAACGAAACTTATTTTGAAGCGTATTAAATACGCAAATGCAGTCTAGGATACGCAATTCATCTGATTTTCAAGGCGTATTTTTTGTCTACAACCAAACTAGGGATCTTGATCGGCTTTATTGTCACTGAAACGCTTACATATCACCTTCTGAACGAATTAAAACATTTTATGTAACGTGGTTATACTTGTACTTGTTTCGGAGTTCGGCGCGGTATGGAATCGTGGAATCCCCGAAACCGTTTTATGAACAAGGCAGTGTGTGCGATCACGTATAAATGTACATGATTCACGTATAAAATAGAAAAATCACGAACAGTTTTTCTCTACTATACGTACCAGAACGTACAAAAAGCTCGCCCTAAAAACAATGAAATTCATAGAACTTTGTAATTTCGGGGATAATTTGCACCGAAATGTTAACACACACTCACTCTAGCTTAGGGTTTCCCGATTCTAAATATAGACGCTGAACCGGAACGTTCTAAGGTTATAATATGATGTTATATTGTTCGTGTCCAAAATGTTGCGGCTCTGTTTTGATCGGTTTGCCAACTTTAACATTTTTGCCGCTAGGATTGTAAAATAAAACAAAGCATTAACAAAGCCGTTTGTTTTAGCGGACGAATTAGGCTGCAATTTGATTATTTGCTAGCGAAAGATGGCTCAGTTTAAATGATCTTTGTTCTTTTCAATAACAATACAATGTCAGAGCTACGGATCGGCAACTATCTTCCGAAGTTGACAGTACGTGCTACTCAAACGCCCATGCGACCGAAAATGGGTAAAAAAGTTCATTCATACACTGTAATCCGATTTGTAGTGGTGGGCCAATGATTGACTATAGTCGAAAGTCAGTTGGTTTTGGCTTCCGATTGCGATAAGCTATTGAGGAATCCCGGAATCGATTGTAGTCGGTACCAAAGCTCGCTCTGTCGCGAAACGTGAATACTGGTTTTTAGCGCTTGGTTTTGTGACTAATATTTATCAAACTCTAGGATTCAACACAGTGATAACAAACACGAAAATTGGCCGGAAAAATGAGAAAGAAATTTTTATCCATGGATGTCTTGACAAAACTTGACAACTCGGCAAGTTTCTCATTTGATCCCTGAGCCCGGGTTTTGACGCTTGGAAATTTGAAATGATATGTCGTTGCCGCTGAAAAATATCTGCCTAATTGTCAATCTAATGCATGAAATTATGTTCTAAGAGCTTCATATAACCTAGCTTGCATGCATCCGGCAGAAATATGGGCTAAACACGATCAGTATAAAATGCGAAGGACACGCGCGTGATCTAATGAAGCTGGCGAGTCATTTATGAGAACCTAATAAAGGTGTTAATCCTGTTATCTACTGTAAAGTGACAGATTTTAAATTTATATGCTATTCAAAATGACTAACTGTAAAATCATGTGGTAATACTTCTCCAGAAATTAATTGACACAAAAAATTGATCGCCGATAAAAACGTGAAAACCCATGACACTACAATGATTAACGTGGCATCGTCCGATCAGAGGGACTTCAAACTATCTTCTCATATTTAATAATGAATTTAAACAGTGAATTTACACAAATCTCTGAATAAAACAATAAGTGGAAGCTAAAATTCTGTCATGAGTGAAAAAAATTGTTGTTTTATGAAATGAAATATAGATCTAAAGCGGGGGGGGGGGGAGATGGGGGGGGGTCGTCTGCAAATGCTTGAAATATTTCTGAATTTTTTAACTGGTTTGGAAATTAAAATTTAAAGATCAAAATAAATGATATTAAATAAAGCAAAAAAATAATGGTATTGTATTTCCATTGATTTTTAAAGTACAAAACACAACATCTTTTTAAACTTACTATCATGTAGACAAATTGTCACAGTATATACAGCAAAAAGGCATTCTCAGTTCAACCAGGGATCTTATATTTGTGTATATACGATCCCTGGTTCAACGGAGAAACCGATTGTACAACCGATAGCTAGTTGGTTTGCTCTTTCGATTACAAAGTGATAATCATTTGTGAATTTAAACTGATTGCCCAACACTACTGATTTGATAGATTTTTTGCAGGAATTGGACCAGTTACATGGTATATCACTGACCTGCTTGTTTTAGCAAACATTAGAATTGATTTTGCCAAAAATGTTTGCACATTTTAGGAAAGGTTCCCAAAGTGTTTGAAGAGCTTTTAACTGTGAACATGTAGATCTATCTATAAAGTCTTGTTTGCACATATCGCATGAAAACAGTCTTTCATTAAAAGTGTCCTGCTCAAAACTGATAAAAATAATAAAATGATACTGTTAATTTTCAATCAATCTTACTAACTGGACAGTATCTATAGTATGAAATAAAAATGATGTAATTGAAACATACTCCAGTTCCAAACTGAAATGAAACTTGGTTTTTACTCCACCATTAGAATTTCGTTGCTTAAAAATTTATGTCTTAAGCAAAGTGGTTTCAATTTACCCCTTTCATAAGCAAAATGATGCTTAAATACTCCTTGGCTCAAAAAATTATCTGGGGCACTGTGGTATAATGCATCATGGAGATGCATTAAGCCCCCTTTTGCCAAAGCATAGTTCATATGTAATTCCCTGTTGACGTAAAGCAATTGAACGCTTACATTCAGTTACGTAGAAAATTCCAATTCCGCCATTATTATTAATATGATACTAGTACAATATTGGGTACTCCGTCTATTTTTGTGAGATCAGAAATGACGTCATCATACTTATTTGAATACGATCCCACATCAGAAATTGTGTTATTTTACAATATAAGTTTTTTTTAGAATAAGACTAAGAATGCAATTTAGAATAGTTGTTGTATATAGGGCCACGATAGTAATTCGAAAACTGACCCACCTGGAAACTGCCCCGACCCCACCCACCCACAAAAAGGTGTGAGCGCCTTGTATTTCAGTAGAATGTGACTGTTTGCTTGGATAAAATGTCAATGGATAATTTCAGAAATACAAAAAAATGACACAAGAGTAGAAGCATGAGTATTTTCTTTTCTTTTAATATATTGATTGTGGAAAATATTGAGGGAGAGTAAGGAGCAGTTGATGTAACAAGCGCTTGTTGCCCCTTCAGCACTTTGATCATTCACACGGCTATTTATACTCTTTACAAGACAAGGAAATTTTAGACTAGTCTACAATGAAAGCACTAGTGGACTTAAAACGTTGTGACTCATAATTTAGGATTAATCTTTAAAAACATGGAAACCACAGTAGGAAAAGGAGAAAACGCTGGTAACCAGCATCATCTGTCTGATGATCGTAAATCCACAAGTTTGTTCAGTCGAGTTAAAAGGTATATTTGGCCTGTAAAGATAGTCCGTCCAGACAGAACTGGGGGTGTGCACGATGACCTATTTTTATTATTGTTCGATTAAACTATTCCTCATCACGTGAGGAATGTGTGGCCTCGTTCTGTGTGTCCAAGGTCACCTGCCCTATAATACTTACGTGACTTTAATATCTCAGTCCGCAGTAGGTCGACTTTACACGCCTTTTTTTTTTCTGCCTAGCTTTATAAAAAAAAAAGCTTTTGACCTTCTTCTGAATATAAATCTCCAATTGATAGTAATTTGCAATTGGTAAAAAAAATGTTTATCCTGCGGGCCTCAATGGGTTGTCATGGGGGCCTATTTGCATGTATGACACCAAAATACAAGATTTGCTACTGTCCCGCTGGGGTTATTCATCTCATTTCGACTCCTTGGTAACACACTAGTTATATAAGACAATATAAATGCAGCTGAATTCATGCAGGATTTTGGACAAAAACTTTTTTTTTCTAGATCGTTCCAGAAAAGAAAAAGTATCTCTTCGGACTCAATACACTTAGATTACCCAAGGGGAGAAGAAAAAAACTGGTCACTAAGGCAGGTGTTATTTTAACCCCTTATCCCTGCTAGATAAGCAAAACGAAACTTTCAAGCTGATAGTCAAAACCAAGATTTTACTATTTCAAAAATATTTTGGATGGAGAGATATCTCCTTATCGGACAGTATAGATCCAAGATCAGACAGCACGTTCTGTGCAGTCTGATCTTGATCTACACTGTCCGCAAAAGGTCCTTGAGTCGCGTTTAGCAAGCTAAGGATTAATACATAATCGATTAAATTTTTCTAAGAAAGGGATGAAGAATAAAAAGAGTGGCCTGTTAAAGCAGTGGGTTGCTCAGTACAGGTGTTCTGTAGGACAAGTTCAACTCTAATGTCGAACGAAAGAGCACAAAATGTTATATAAGAGGGCCGAGTATGGTAGCGCAGTCAGTAACGCACAGGAGTTGAAGCCAGGGTCGCTGATTTGGATCCCCAGCCTCGTGAATTTCTTTCCGAGGATTGGTGATAGTCACTGCGAGAGAATTCATTCTTCTCCTCTTGCAGAAGATCATTGTTTCGACGATGGTAATGTGGAAAGCAGCCGGTAGCTTGGATAGAATATTGTGCGAAGTACTGGTTAAAGAAACCCCAGGAAAGCATCCATGGATAGGTGCACTGGCCGCCACGATAAAACTAAAATAATGTGAAAAGCGGCGTAAACAACATACCAAGGCCGGGAGAAAGAGTTAACTTGAGATATTTCATATAAAGCATTAATTTTGTCAAGGATCTTTATAACATATAATTATGTCTACGTGCAGAAATGCACAAATCTCATACTGACTTTTTTTCTCCTCGCGTAGTTTTAATATCTGATTACAGTTATACATCTGCTTTGAACTCCATCATCAAATGAAAAACAGGGACGTTACAAGGGGTTTCAGAATCATTACGCACTCCGAATCGATGGCGCTATATTACACCCTATGGCTGCTAAGCGCGACGCAGTGCATTTTTGTGGACAGGGTAATTAAAGATCAGACTGCACAAAACATGCAGTCTGATCTTGATCTACACTGTCCGATTGTCTGTCTGTCCGTCTGTACGGCCGTTCGTCCTTCCTGCCGCCCGTTCGTCCACCCTTTCGTCTGTTAACCGCCGTTTTAAACATACAAGTATTTGTACAAGGAACATAATCAAGAATTATTTAGGCGTAAGGCAAATTATTCTTGTAACTTTTCTTGAAATGTATGGACAAAATTGTGGAAAAAAAGTATTTTCCACCAAAGACCTCGTTGGAACAAGAGCGTCTTCACTATGTTTACACAACAATCCCGTGTTTTTACGAAGTTAAGGAAGAAAACATTTAAAAGTATTGTGAAAAAAAAAGCAGAAAATGCTGGTAACCAGTATTTTCTCCTTTGCCCACAATGATTATTCAGATCTCTCAAGGCAAAAACCTAATCGTCTGCAAAGGCTTTCAAGGCCGACCAGTCTAAAATTGTGTGTCGTTTGATAATAATTTAACCTCATTTTTGTGGCTTTTCTTTACGTTTTTATTTTGTAAGAGTTTGGTAGACTGATTTACGCGAAAAAAAAAACTTAAAAGCTATTATTTGAAGCAAGTTTTTCCATTTTCCTTGTCTTTGTCTGTCTGTCCGTCTGTCTGTCTCTCTCTCTCTCTTTGCCTATGTGTGTCTGTCTGTCCCTGTCTCTCTCCTCTGTCTGTCTGGCCGTCGTTTCGTCCGCTTGCCTGCCTCTCTCTCTCTCTCTCTCTCTCTCTCTCTCTCTCTCTCTGACTACCGATTTTTGGTTGCTCTATTTTAGATTTTTCACTATTCTCATGATCGATTTTGATATTTCTGTATCGCCAACCTTGCAAAAATTTCTTTAATAACCTTTTTCACCTTCCAAAAATAGTAAAACTACGTTAATTGGATTAAATTATTTTAAGCTGTTTTGAAATAAGAAAGAGAAAATCCTCTTACGCCTTTCTCTCACACACTAATAGCCCATTCGGTAAACCGAGGGCAATCCGTACATATAGTTACGGAATCGGCCGAGTTGTGACGAGTGACAAATACACGAAGCAATCCGGTTGTAGAGCTCAATGTTCAATGACGTAATTAACCCCTAACCTGCTAAACAAATGAAATGAAATTTTCAAGCAGATAGCAAAAACCCAAATGTAGCTATTTGAAAGGTATATTTTTGAGAAAATATCAGTGTATCGGTTAGTATAGATCCAAGATCAGACTGCACATTCTGAGTGTCGCCTAGCAGCCTAAGGGTGAATCAGGGATCGTATATACGATCCCTGGGTGAATGAAGTATTTAAAGACCTTTAAACTATTTTCAGACAAATCCGACCTTTTAGCACTCAGTCGATTACATAGCTTTGGCTTTGCACGAATGCGGAATCCTGAATGGCTAGGTTATGAAACTGTTGGCTTCGCAATCAGCAGGTCCCAGATTCGATCCTCACTCGATTCACTGGGTTTTCCGTGTGAGTGTCCTTGGACAAGACACCTCTTAGTAGCCTATTACTCTTAACAAAAAACATAGGCCTACATTTTAATATCAGCTGTCACCGTGACATGATTGAAATGAGTTTGAAAGCAGACACAAACCAATCATTCTGTCTGCTTTGCACGAATAAGACATAAGATCAGGGTCCAAAAATTTCCGGAAAAGACACTCGTCCTGTAGGACAAGTGACTTTGAAAAAACACTTGCCCTGCCTTGATCCTCACTCGTCCGACGAGAAAAACCTGTCCAATATTTGACTCCTGCTTTTTTTTTCAGCCGAAACGGAAATGCTAGTTATATTGTCTCCCGTAGCAACGAACATTAAATACCGGGTTTGAATATCCGGTATCATTTGTCCGGTCAAGTTATAAGAAATTAATAAAGCCAAAACAACACAGTTTTTGGACCTGGTTTCGGGAAAGTATTTGCGTTATTGTTAATATCGATCGTTTTAATAAATTAGCAAAGTCAATCGTATTGAATTAGATCTATCCGAGGCATATTAAAACATCTGTATGCAATGAAAATGTCCCGGGTTATATCATTAGGCTGACTTGAAACCGGTCTTTATTTGGAGCGGGTACCAGCAGGTTTTATGTCCTGTTTCAATATTTGATTTCCAGAATACCCTTAATTCTCTTCTTTAATAATGGAATGACCGTTTTGTCTCCTGTAAGTTAAATATTCATCTGAAAAACTTATTTGTTTACTACCTCCTATCATGGATTTTATGCACGTGTATATACGATCCCTGCTCCTATTTACCACTCGTCCTGTCGGACGACCATGACTAAAATTTCACTCGTCCTCACCCATTTCTCACTCGTAAATACGAGCGGACGAGTGGATTTTTTGGACCCTGAAGATCCGCATAGCTTCATTCGACCCACGCCATTACGTTGAATTCTAAAACCTATTTTGTCTGATACATAGACATAGACAGTTCTTTGCTAATTTGCTTTATGTTTAATGACGTTTTTCATCATTATTTCAATTATATCGCGGTCCCCAGTTCACTTATCCATGCTTTCCTGATTGAAGTATCTTTTATCAGTACTTCGCACAATGTTCTTCCTAAACCACCGGCTGCTTTCCCACAGAACCATCGTGGAAACAATGATCAGCGTTGAGAGATGTGTAAATCGTGTTGTAGTTATGATCATCAATCCTTGGAAAAGAAACTGGCCGAGCAGGGTATTCGAACCTGTGATCCCCGGTTTCAAATCCTGTAAGCTAACGACTGAGCTACCGTGCACGGCTATAACGATAGATCTAACCCATTTACTGTGGAATTTCTTCTATTGAGGGTCACATGGCTTCAAAAGGTGTATTAGCGTTTACTTGGGATTATAATTATTCATGAGTGATTCAGCCATAATGAACCCTATACAAAACGAGCACGTGTTTTAGGACAAATAAGCCTTTTGAAGACATTGTGACAAAAGGAGAAAACGCTGATAACCAGCATTTTCTCCTTTTCCCACTATGTTGTCTACGTGTTGAAAGTACAGAAAACGATGTGGAATAGAAGGAGAAATGGTTATTAAAACATTTTCTCCTTTTCCCTGAATGCTTTCAAAAGCCCTCTTCGTCTGGGTGGTTTATCTAACACCACATTACTATTTAACATGCATAGCGATACAGAGCTTTTGTCACTCTGTTTGAAAATGAATATGTACAATTTGTATAATATGTCAATAAGATGTGTGTTCTGTTCTGTTCTGTTCGGATAAAGGTTGTCATCACAAATGATAAAACTATCAAAATATTGAAAATGTGAATTAAGTTCCGACCAATAAACCGAGCACACATGAACAAGTTATAAGGCCAATCCATCATATGACTGAAAAAAAAAATGCGAAAATGTTTCTGCTGATCAGTTGTTTTGTACGTGATTTGTTAATTAACCCTTTACCAGACAATCCCTGCTTTTAACCGCCCAGATGAAGGCTTTTGAAAACATCATGGAAAAACAAGAAAATGCTGGTCACCAGCATTTTCTCCTTTTTCCATAATGTTTTCCCATCTGTCAATGACAATCCTATTATTTGAGTCACATTTGATTTGTCGTCTGCCAACGCTTACAGTTTGGGTGAGTATAAAATGTTGTCGGTTGGTAAAGAGTATCTATAAAAAAAAAATATGGTTGCAGAAAATCTTCATTTATTGTAAAATTAATGGCTGTATTGGCTTGAAACCTTAAATGAATATTGAATAATATAGTAAAAGATCAAAAGTAGTACTTTGCGGTCTGATCTTGCTTTTAAAAGTCTGAAAACGCGCCAAATGATGCAATATATCTCTTAGGTTTGCGACCTAGTTTTTATTTTTCAAGGGAGCCTATCGAATTAATTTTTTTTTTCGTTAATTCACTTTACTTCTAGTTACTTCCCTTGACAAGCTTGTGGAAATACGATGCACTAGTAAAAGACTTTATGAATACAATCAAGACCTTACTGTAATCGACATAATTTTTCAACCGATGAAATCGCTTTCTCTTTTTATATTACACCCCATTCCTTTACCCTACATACAGAGATGTGAGGAGCATAGTCAACTCAGTTTATAAATAGATGAGTCATGCTCTGTGAAAAAGGGGGGCTTAATGTATCGGCTAGAAATATCAACCCATGTCAGCCTGTGCAGTCCTCGCAAGCTGACCTGCGTGGAAACTTTTTCCTGTTGGTCAATTTTCAGCATGTCGAAGGACCATTCTACCTCATAATTTAGCCGTTGGTTTCACAAAATGGATTTTAAGAATCCATTATAACGTGATGACTTGCTTGGTTTCATATATCACAGAGATGCACTTAACCCCCCTTTTGCAAGAGTACGGCTCATTTCATCTGTTTTAGCCACTAGTGAGTTGTTAGAAGAGGCTCATCAAGTACTTGCCTTTGACTATTTTTGAGTATAAATTAATTAACCTTCTACAATATTACAAAATTTTAGACTTGTCCAAATTCAAATCAGAATACACAGTTCAAAATTTCGTTCAGCTGATGGGATTCTATCTAAAAGGATAGGAAAGGTATCATGTAAAAAAATAAGTAAATGCAGATTACAAGCAGTTTTTTTTTTCCTTTTTTCCAAAATATTTTCGAAAGCCTCTCTCCCTCGGGGTGGTAAAAACAAAGTGACGTATGATATATAGGATAATGATAGAATAAAGAAATTTGGTCCGGATAAGGTACGTAGAGATCCACTTGAGGATCAAATATAACCCTTTACCAAACAATCCCTTTACGACTGAGGTGGAAGGTTGTAGAAGTCATAGTGGGAAAAGGAGAAAATGCTGGTCACCAGCATTTTCTCCTTTTCCCACAATGATTTCTACTCTTCCTGAGTAAAATTCCAATATTTGATAGGAATTTAATTTGTCGTCTGCAAATGCTTTAAATAAAGCCGATTTTAAAATTTTGTCCTCTGGTGAAGAGTTAATCGTTCATGCTTACATGTATATTGATACGATTAGAAATGACGTCAAAATTTTTTCACATTGTTATTTGTATATTTTTTCTCAGCCTTTTCTTTAAAATTGTCAAGCACAAGGAAATTAGTCCTAGTAGTTCAGAGTTTGTAAGCAAGGAGGTCTGAGTTCGAATTCTGCTAACGAGTATATGAATTTCTTCTGGTTGAAAGTCAAAGCGAGTCAGTGTTCTTTCTCTGCGAAATATGTTTCACGACTTTTTGTTTTTGAAAGTAGTGTAGTAAATGGCTTGGAACCATTGAGTGTCGTGGCTAACGTTAGTTCTATCAAAAGCATTTCCAGGAATGCGTGCACATGTGCACTGGCTGCTATGAGTATAACATGAGTAATTATTGAAACGGTATTCGACGACAAACCAGCCAACGAAAATTCCTGGATTAATATTTATTAATTCTATTTGTTCGACAGACCAGAGTAGGCCCTACACAGAAGCATTGTTCATCATTTCGATATTAAAGGCAACTTGCGATGCACTGTTCGTTCCCTTTAAAGAAAAAGATCCCCACCCCACTCAGGACCTCTTTTTTTCCTTATGCATATTCATAGTCTTTGAACTAGGTCATAGAGCTATTTTCGTCCAGGGTCGCTGCTTCGGTGGTTTGAACTGTAAAGCTAACGTGGCTGAAAACAAAGTATACGTGTAGGTCAAATACCGATATCAATACCAAACATTCTTTCTTTTGTAATATTCGGAGATGTTGCATCAGAAACTAAAATCTAGGTTACTGGTATACTAAGATTTTTGTAATGCGGCTTTTTGGTTTTTTTTTTCATCGTCAAAGAAAAACCACGTGTACTTTCGTATTCACCGGTTGCGAAATTGAGGCTGTAATCAAGAAGTTAATAGATAGATTTATCGATAATTATTAGTTTTAACTAAAAATGGATCTACTTCCTACAAAAGGTGGTTCATTGGAACCGTTGCTATGCAAAACATTACTAACGCAATGATTTTCATCTGTTTGAGGGTTTTGAATATGTAAATAAGCTTCATGTGATTCACTTCCTCGTGACTGTGAGTACGCATGCTCACCTGATTTCTTTGAGATCCAAGGGAAATTCCAATTTTGCTAAAAATAGAGCTTAGCAATATTACATTCAGGTGAAGAAAACGATTACCCTACAAAAGTTTACCTTGACGTTTGTAAAACGATTTTCTAGCCAAAGTGTCAATAGATAAAAAGCGCAATACAATCTGTTATTTTTAAAGCGAGGAGTGCAGATCAACATCAGAATACACAGATCCTGCATACTGATCTTAAATCTACTCTAATCGGTAGAGGACTTGAAAACATCGTTGGGATAGGAGAAAATGCTGGTGACCAGCATTTCCTCCTTTTTCCACAATGTTTTCTACTCTTTCATATAAAATCCCACTATTAAACAGTCATTGTTGGGTCTGGATCTAGCATTGTGAGACCCAGGGGACACTAAACAAGTAAAGAAGAAATATTTGGGAATGATAGGAATGTAGTTAAAGGCCCAACACCTGCCATATGTGAACAGTGCGGGTATCAAAATGCATTTGAATTTAAATCATACCATACAAAAGTATTGCAATGTTTTTGAAGATGACAAACTGTTGTTGCACAGTCGGTCCAAGTGTTAGCTACTGGCAGAAACACATGAATTTTAAAACTATGTCAAAAGTTGCCAGGTCGTTTTATCTTTTGTTTACTTTTTACCTGGAAAATCGTCTTTTGTTTAATTCTTACTTTAAAATACATTTCTCTGCCAGCGACTAACACTCGGACCAAGCGTATATAACAGCTTGTCATCTTCACAATCATTTCCATAGTTTTAAACGGCATGATTTAAATTTAAATACATTTTAACGCATGCATTGCTTACTTTTGGGAGCTATTTGGGCCTTTAAACGATGAAAGACATTATCAGACAGAAGCACTTTCGTCGTCAGTGCAGTGCAGAGCACACTGTCTAATATACTGTACTTTCCTCTATCGCAAACATAATTGAGCCGTGCTCTGGCAAAAGGGGGCTTAATGTATCTCCGTGATTCATGATACAAAGCAAGCCATCACATACTTATGGATCCATAATAGTTACTTGTTTTAACAACTGACTTAATCATGAGGTAGACTTGGCCTTGGGCATACAGAAAATTGACCAATAGCGAAAAGTTTCGGCCAAGGTCAGCCTGCGCGGACAGCGCAGGCTGACCTGGGTCGATACTTTTCGCAGATGCATTAAGTCCCCTTTTCACAGAGCATGGCTAAATTATGTTAACACGTGTTCCCATAAAATAAACTTTACCATTTTACCAAATCCCGTGTTTTACAGACTCCGAGGGAAGAAAAAGCCTTTTAAAAGCATTGTGGGGGAACAAATGGAGAAAATGCTGCCAACCAGCATTTTCTCCTTTTTCCCCCAATGTTTTCTACCCTTTCAAAAACAAAAATTTTGATTTAAGCCACATTTGATATACATATCGTCTCCAAAAGCTTTCAATATGGCTAAGTCTAAAACCCTTTCTTTTTGGTGAAGAGATACTAGTAATTAATAATTCATAGTGATTATTCTCATTTTCATTAAGATGAACTCCAAGTCATGTGATGCCAATTTGATTCTGGAGGCCATGAGTTTTCGAATAGACTATTTGTAAATTATACTCAGGTATATACGCTCCAGAAAATATAATACACACACACGTATATATAAGCCATTCTATGGTAAAAGGGGGTTTAATGCATCCCCTTGATGCCAAGCAAGTCATCTCATAATTATTGATCCATAAATATCCATTCACTCTCATACAGTTGAGTGAATCTGGAGGTAGAATGGTCCGTGGACATGCAGAAAATATATGCGCGGAAAATATATGCGCGGTCTGCGCAGGCTGACCTGGGTCGAAACGTTTTGCAGATGTATTTAATCCCATTTTCACAGAGCTTGTCTCATATAATACGTACATGTATCCAAGCTCCAGGAAAATCTGTAAATAATTCTCTAAATGTATTACTCATCATTGGTAGTGAGTAGGCCTACATTAAAATTTCTTGGAAACTAGCTCTTATGCCATCACCAACAAGAAATATCCTTAAAAAAAGATAGACGGCGTAAATATGCCAGCAAATAAGCAGGGGCCCTTAAGATAAACATGTCTACATTTTTGACCAATCACAAATTTCTATTTATTCATTTTAGTTATCAGTACCGAAAAGTAGGTCAAAAGCCAGCACATTCAACTACGCCGAAAAAGGCTATACACGCATATTATTGAAACTGGGGTCAGACTATACCTAGTTCGAGACAATCGGTCTTGAATCTATGATAAGCCGAAATTCTTATTCCAAGAAATTTGTAAGGTTCCCGCGCAATCATGTAACCATACATGGTAATAGGAATATTTCTAGACGCTTGAGAGATAACACATTTCTGCTATTTTATAACGCTAACAGACTAATGACGTGTAACATTTCTTTGGCCGACCTAGTTGCAAGAACTTGATGTCAAAATGTTGTCATTGAAAAGCAGATTATTATCTGCTACTTGTGTACATTATGTAACTGAGTCACGCTCTGGCAAGAGGGGGTTTAATGCATCTAAGTGATGCATTGTACTAAGCAAGACATCTCATAATTATGGATACATAAAATCCATTTTTTCTAACAACTGGCTGAACATTGAAATAATGTTGAAAACGGCTTTAAACACTATACAATCAATCAATCAATCAAGTTTCTGTGTCAAAGGACAGATCTAAGGCTTAGATCTGTCCTTTGACACAGAAACTTGATTGATTGTATGGTATTTAAAGCCGTTTTCAACATTATTTCAGTTACATTGCGGCGACCAGTGCACCTTTTCATGCGTTCCTGGAGTTTTTTAACCAATACTCCGCACAATATTCTTTCTAAGGATTGATGATAGTCATTGCGACAGGATTCATTCCTCTCTCACCGCTGACCATTGTTTCGACGATGGTTATGTGGGAAAGCAGCCAGTGTCTTGGAAAGAAAATTGTGCGAAGTACTGTTAAAAGAGACTCCAGGAACGCATGGACAGGTGTACTGGCCGCCGCGATATAACTGAAATAATGTTGAAAACGGCGTTAAACACCAAACAATCAATCAATCAATAGATCTGTCCTTTGACACACAGAAATTTGGTTGATTGATTGATTCATTTATTGATTCATTGATTGACTCATTGATTGTAGGGTGTTTAACGCCTTGTTCAACATTATTTCAGTTATACTGCGGCGGCCAGTGCACCTATCCATGCTTTCCTGGAGTTTCTTTACCAGTACTCCGCACAATATTCTTTCTAAGGATTGATGATAGTAATTGCGACAGGATTCATTCCTCTCTCACCGCTGATCATTGTTTCGACGATGGTTAAGATGGAAAGCAGCAAGTGGCTTGGAAAGAATATTGTGCAGAGTATTGGTAAAAGACACTCCAGGAGAACATGGATATGTGCACTGGCCGCCGCGATATAGCTAAAATAATGTTGAAAACGACGTTAAACACTATGCGATCAATCAATCAACCTTTCCCACCCCATTTTCCATGCCATTTTCTCATACTTACAAAAAAGTGGCAACGCCATATTCTTCTATCTCGAGCTCCGCGAGGCGAAGTTTGATGTAGCGGTGAAATTCATTGAAGAACCACTCTCCGCTGAAAATTTTCACAAATGTCTTTCTCTCCTTTACCTCTACCAAATGCGATGCCACCAAATCTTTATCACAATGCAATAAAATGAAATATTTGAACATGAGAAAGATGTTCATCCCCCTGCAATATTTGTCGTGTATAGGTATACATAATTCTCAAGGTCACATTCCAAGAACAGCTATCGACTGACCTATCTCACCATATTATGACTCACCCGTGGTCAGTTAGTAGACAGAAGATTTATATTTTTAAAACCAGATTCTCCGTGTTTCTAGGCAGATGCTACTTGTTTACCTTAATGTTCGTGTTTCGGTTCTCTACTAGACGACAAAAGTTTAGACTTGTCCAAACTTGCAGTTAGAAGCATTTGCAGACGACAAATCAAATATGGCTCCAACGATGAGATTTGTCTCTGGAGGGGTAGAAAACATTGTGAGGAAAAAGGAGAAAATGCTGGTAACCAGAAGGGGCATAACTGTCTTGAAATACTGTTATGGTTATCTGCCTTTGTTGTATGGGGGTCTCCTTTTGATAGTTAACAACTTGTCCGAGTTTGAGGTAAATATCTTCAATACTAACAGAGACATTATAAAAAGTCAAGTCTTTGCACGGCGACGTAGACACCTATGGCTATGACAATAATTAGAAGTTTTCTTTGAAAACAGCCGAGGTAATAAGAATGTGAGAAATATTTTTAGAAGGTGATGACTCATCACCTTCTTATGCCAACGACACACTTTTTCCCCAAGATGACGTATTACACCTCATTTTCAAGAAAAATAGGTCCTCATAGATCAATGAACGGATGCGTCTATATTATTTAATATGTACAAGTAATGTGCAGATTTTAAAAATCAGGTTAAGCTAATTACACAAACAATGAATTTCAGAGTTAAAGTCGTAGAACTTGCACTAAATTTGAAATTAGTCTCGTTCCGCAGCTTTGACCTGACCTAGTTTATAAAGTGTACATCGCAGATGAGGCAGTAAAGGAAACACCCCAAAACATCCAAAACCACTCGAAAATTCCCAAAAAACCGCGGTCATTACACCTCAAGCACTTACTTTACATCTAAAACTCTATGCGAAACGACTGGATACACGATTTTATGGAAATTAGCTATGAATTAATGCTATCAATTTCAGTATTTTAGTTCTTTGATCCGCTTCAAGTCGAAGTATTTCATGTACTTTGATTAGCTGTAGTTGTTCTGAAAACCGAAAGTAGAGAACGATTGTAATCAATAAAGTTAAAAATCTACATTTGTGCTAGTTATTGCTGTTGCTGTTGTTGGCGACAAGGATATTTCGTTCCCTCCGTATACAGTAAATATAACTTGAAATATGACACACTGGGTAAAATACAGCAATGTCGACCGTGCATCGAGGAACGAGGAATAGCTGCCCAGAGTGGTTTTCAATACCAAATAGCATCGGTGATAATGTTTAAAAAAAAAGAGCTGATTCTTTTTTTTTTATCTCCATGGGGATCTAAGACTTACAGCTCACTCCGCAATTTTGTAGCACCTCAAAAGTTTAATGATAAGACTTTCGACCCAGTTAAAAACCATTATTTAAAAGGTAACTGGTCAACTCGTACCTAAGTCAACTCGTACCTCAGTCAACTCGTACCTATTTTGGTCAACTCGTACGCGGGTCAACTCGTACCCGAGTCAACTCGTACCTAAGTATTTTTATATCTTTTATTTTGTGATTTTTATCAGTATCAGTACATTAAAACAATTAAGTTTTGTGTTCTTGTTTATCTTTTTGTCTGTTTCTTATATATATCTGACATCATCACAACCTTATTGTCAATGCCGTACCATGTACCACCTATTTTAAAACCTGACCAATTACATTCATAGCAAACAAAATCAGGTCAAAAACCAAATATGAATTGTTTTTTGGGGTGGACTTTGGGTGCTTCAATAGAATGGACGTCATGTGTTCAGACCCAACATATGTCAAGACAACACCTAAATGACTGAAAATTCTGGTAAAGGAAAGAAACGAATGCCATACATGTAATACATTTTTTTATTTTCTTTGTCTTGTAAAATATAAAACAGCCATTAGATGTAAATAACAAAGAACCGCGTATATCATGAGAAAACATGTTATATGCAAAAACATAGGAGCAGACTAGCTGAACTGTGACTTTGATTTCGCTCCATGCATATTACAATCTCTTTTCATCGTAAATCTGAAATCTCGGCAAGTTTCCTTACAACGCTGCTCAAATAATCATCAGTTTGTCCTACACAAACAATTGCTTGAAAAAATACTCTTCTTCAGCGTAAACCAACATATAAAACATAACAATATAAAAATTTACACTATCTACAAACAAGAACATTTCCACTGAGAAAGTATATGTGCATGTTCCGTGCATTTTCGTATGTTGCTGTTCCTGCACAGCGAAGAGAACTAATATTGTCATATATCTTTGTTGTATTGTTTATCAATGTTCATGTGAACTGAGGGTATGACTTAACCAAAACAGGTACGAGTTGACCAAAATAGGTACGAGTTGACTTGGGTAGGTACGAGTTGACCAAAAAACAGGTACGAGTTGACCAAAATAGGAACGAGTTGACTAAGGTACAAGTTGACTTAGGTACGAGTTGACCAGAAAGCATTTAAAAGAACCCGAAACCTTCATCATTGCAGAACGATTTATGTTTCATTGTAAGATGCAAAACGAATATGAAACTGTAAGCAAGTAGTTGACAGAATTGATGTGGCTAAGTGAATCATGTGAGTTTTGGACATTTTTAGATGTGGTGAGTGATTGTTTCGTCTATAGGTTACAGAACAGTGTTACTCAGAGAAAGTTATTGTCAGCAGTGGAATTAACTTTGAAAAAGGCAGTTGATTTGGCTGTAAGTATGGAATTGGTAGACATTGAAGCGTCAGAAACCAAGGGCCCATGATAAAGTGTTCACATAGTGGTTTATGGGTGGTAAAACTGATCTTGACAGACAGAATTGTTTCTACAGGAATGCCAAGTGTCATAGCTGTAAAGGTCACTACAAGATGTCTCTGAAAAAGGCTCTTAAAAGATGACAAAAGTTCACAGCCCAGGGTGAAACGGGACAAGAGAAATAAACAAATGTCCATTTACTGAATGAACATCAAATTTTCGGAGTCTGGAAGTGAAAATGAGGTAGAATGGCCACTTTTCACACTAAGATCACTGTCTAGCTCAGAAATCTATGTTTCAGTGCAGATTGAGGGTAACGATTGTGACATGGAAATAGATACAGGGGCCTCTATGACTATTGTTTTGGAAAAATTCCATGAAAGTACTTTTAATGTGAAACTTAGCTACTTTTGGGTTGCTAAAAACATACACAGGAGATAAAGTTCTAGACCAGGTATAGTAACTGTCAAATATCATCATCAAAAGAAAAGTCTACCATTAGTTGTCATGTGTGGAGATGGTCTCTCTATTTGGAAGAAGCTGGTTAATGGAACTCAAGCTTGATTTGAAGAATATTAAATGGAGTCACCAAGTTGGTTCTTTATTGTTGTCAAAATACTCTAACTTGTTTGATACAAATATTGGAGTAATGAAAGGTGCCACAGCAAAACTGACATTAATTGATGACTGCAGTCCAAGCTTCTGCAAACCAAGACCTGTATAGTATGTAATAGAGAACAAAATCAAGACAGAATTAGAAAGACTAGTTGATAGTGGAAAAACGCCAACTTTGAATGGGCAACACCAAAATTAGCAGAGTGGTTGAAGGGCTCTTTGCGTAAACTAAGAAGTAAACTGAAACTTGTCAAAGTTGATAGAGACAGTAATATCAGTGTATCGACTAGCCCTGCAAAAGGTTGCAAGTTCTCTAAAAAACTGAACTAGAAGGTTTTACTGTTGTATTATGATTGATGCAAAGTACTCTTGTAAGTTGTGTCATGACAGGTCTTCAATTTCCTGAAACTGTGGTTAGCATACCATGAGAAAGCTGAAAACATTGTGGCAAAAGGAGAAAATGAGGGTTGCAAGCCTTTTCCTGCCTCACAATATGTTCTAACCCTTAGATGACTATTACCAATTGTAAAACCAAACTTTAGTTTGGACACAAGCCTTATGCCTTAAATTTCTTTGAAACTGGATTTTACTTACCATGAGAAAGTTTAAAACATTGTGGCAATAGGAGAAAATGCTGGTAGTAAGATTTTCTCCTTTTGACAAAATATTTTCATTACTTTTTAGCATTATTTACATCCTTTGAGTCATTATCTATATTTGTCTGCTGCAAATGCTTTCATTTTGATTGTCAGAAACTATCTTACCTGGTAGAGAGAATGAATCTCAGCAAAAAAATTCTGTGCAGGATTTTGGAAATAATAGTGCTTGGAAGATTTAAGAAAAAAGAAAACAAAAATGTGCTAAGAGAAACCATTATTCAAGCAAGTAATGCTTTCTCTTTCCATAATTTTTTTTAATAAAAAAAGTGAATGAATTGAGCTGGGGAAACAATAAACATGTTTAAACTCTTTACCACACAGTCCTGAGTTTTAAAGACCCTGAAGAGGAAGGCTTTTGGAAACATTGTGTGAAAAGAAGAAAATGCTGGTAACCAGCATTTTTTTTTCTCTTCAGACATTGTTTTAAAATATCTCAAAGCGAGATACTGTCATTTGTGTCGCATTTTATTTGCCCTCTGCAAATGCTTTCAATTTGGATTGGTCTAAAATTTTGTTGTGTTGCTATGATTTATGTAGTTTCTTATAGGAATAAGGATATTGATTAAAAAGAAAGAAAGTACATGTATTATATTATTTCTTGCATTGACATGGTTTTGTATTTAATTAAACTATGAAATTGTTGAAATATTACTATTTTCTTGTATAACTCGGCTCACATCCTGTTTTTAATGTCTGTCTAAACTTCTCCTCAGTCTGACCACTTCTCACCATTTTGAAAAACTTCTCCTAATTCTCAGGCTTGGGAGAAGTAACTTCTCCATAATGTTTTTTATCCAAAAAGTGTATGGAATGAGCTGGTGAAACAATAAACATGTTTTAGATCTTTACCACACAGTTCTGAGTTTAAGAGACCCTGAAGAGGTAGGCTTTTGAAAACATTGTGGGAAAAGAAGAAAATGCTGGTAACCAGCATTTTTTTTTCTCTTCCTACATTGTTTTCAAAGATCTCAAAGACAGATACTGTCATTTGTGTCCCATTTTATTTGTTGTCTGCAAATTGCAAAGATTTAAGTAGTTTCTTATACGAATAAGGATACGTTTAAAAAGATAGAAAGTATTATATTATATCATGTATTGACATGGTTTTGTATGTAATTAAACTGTGAAATTGTTAAAATATTATTATTTCCTTGTACAACTCAGCAGCTTACATCCTGTTTTTAATGTCTGTCTAAACTTCTCCTCAAAGTCTGACCACTTCTCTGCATTTTGAAAACTTCTCCTAATTCTCAGGCTAGGGAGAAGTAACTTCTTAAATTCTGAGAGTTAGCAGAGGCCTGAGTACATGTATTAAAACCTGACAATAAAGTTAGAATTTAAGGAGATTGCAAAGTCATCTTTAATCCTGTATTTGATTATAGGAGAATATCCATTACCTACAGCAGAAGATGTGTTCATAAGATTAGACTCGTGACAAAAGTTTAAAGAAGTTGACATGCATCATGTGTACTAAAATGTATGATTAAATGAGCAGTCACATGAATATGTGAAAAATCAACATTTATACTGGTTATCGCTGTTTAGCGGACTCTAAAACATTACATAAATCTGAGGAAAAAGATGTTATCAACCATCAGATGAATGTAACTGTTAATGAAATGATTCACTGTTAAAACCTATTTGCTAGCATATTTCTAGCATCACCTTCTATTAGTACTTTCAGTACTTTGATTTGTTTTTGGGACGAGTAGAGCAAAGGTCAAATGTTCAGTCCTATTACATTTACTCCGGTAAAAGAAAATACAGATGACCACAAGGGGGAGCGGATCCTGAAGCCTAATTTTCACGACACATGAAGCAGACTTTCCATAATGCGTTATTTCCCTGCAGTCAAGTTTTGCGTCTTCCAGATTGTCACTTTTGAAAACATAACCAACCATTGGTCTAAAATTAAGTCATGAACCAGTGAACTGTTAAACTTTGCTCAACTCTGTTCCAAGCGACAAAATTTTACACTCGACCAAATTGACGGCATTATGGGGGATAAAAAATTGAATGTAGCTCCAAAATTGAATGAATGTCTTCGAAATGGTAGAAAACATTGTGCAAGAAAGTAGCATTTTCTCCTTTTCCTATCATGTTTTCAAAAGTCCTCTTCTTCGAGGTTGTTGAAAATCGGCATTGTTTGGTAAAGGGTTAAGTCTTTACTAAAGAACAAATTTTAGAATCTACCGAATTGAAATCAACAGCAGACAACAAATCTGAAAGTGGTATAAATGAACTGAACTTCTTTGAAGGGTTAAAAAACATTGTGAGAAAAGTAGAAAATGCTGGTTACCAGCATTTTCTGCTTTTCCCGTAATGTTTTCAAAAGGCCTCTATTTCAGGGTTGCTGAAACTTGGGACTGAAACTCCTGGACTCTTCTATATTTGGTCATTTAAAAAGCCCCACTTGGACCATTTGTTAACAGATAAAAATGGTAAACTTATCAGCTGTAAAACAAAACTGACACAAAATGGTCTTGGGTATTTCTATGCTTTTATTGCATTTTTTTAAACAATTTTAAACAATACAATACATGTAACTATATATCAAAAACTAGTTTTATAAACTTCATTACAAAAAGGAATCTAAGGGCCATTTTACAATTTACATCAGTCACATGATTGGAAAATACACAATACTTAAACAAAGGTACCATTCCACATAATGATAATATACATAATTATTTCTCAGAAATAGTTATCACTCAATATCATAACACTGTAATATAAAATCAGACTGTACACTGAATGTGCAGTATGTTTTTGCCTACAGGCTGTCTTTAAAAGTGCCAAATGACACCCTTAACAAACTAATGGTACAAACTGCTTTTCATGCAGTTTAACACATCCAAGAAATAATAACAACTAAGTTGACCACTTTGACAAATGGTCGAAGCTCTAATGGTCAGCAAATTTGGCCACATCAACTTTGACCATGTCCATTTTGTAATTGTCAGCAGCATAACCATGTCAAATTTAAATGGTCAAAGGTCAACTTTGACCATGGCCATTTGTAAAGGTCAGCAGCTTAGCCATGTTAAATTAAAATGGTCAGCAGTTTTGACCATGTCAACTTTTGATGTTTACAAGCTTTAATCATGTCAATTTTTGATGATCAACGCTGGTTTAGCCATGTCAATTCTTAATGGTCATAGCAGCTTTGATGATGCCAACTTTTAATGGCCAGCAGTTTTGACTATGTCCATTCCTTTTTCTTTTTATCTACACCACATAAATATGATTCACTGCAAGAATCCAACTGGAAATATATGTGCATATTTTTTACCTAATACACATATACTCTCAACTGGGATTCAAACATACATGTGTATATTTACAAACGAGTGTGTCTTGTGCTTTTTACAACAACTTATACTGTTACCATTTAATACAATAAACAATTACAAATACCTCTGCCTGACTAAAAAATAATCTTGCACTACCATTTTCATTTCCCTAGGAATAAAACATTTTGGCCTAATTCAAAGTAAAAAAAAATTGTATACAATGAAAAACAAATCATTAAAAAAGGCTATCTGTTTTTCATTTGCTTACTCAGCAGTTTGAAATATGGTCCTAAAGCAAAATAACTTGTATTTCTCATTCTAAGATTAACCCTTTACCACACAATCCCTAGTTTTAACAACCCTGAAAAAAGAAGACTTTTGAAAACGTTGTGGAAAAAGGTAACTAGCATTTTCTCCTTTTCTCACAATGTTTTTTACCCTTTCAATCCCAACTTTTAACCACTCCGAGAGAGAAGCATTTTGAAAACATGGTGGGAAAAGTAAAAACTGCTGGTAACTAGCATTTTCTTCTTTTCCCACAATGTTTTCTATCCTTCCCAAATCATATTTTAATTTTTCAGTCATTTATCTTGTTGTCTGTGAGTGCTTTCAATCTGGACCATGTCTAAAATTTTATCATTTGGTACTGAGTTACCAGTAATTGTCACAAACAGAACCTAAGATTTACAATTTAGAAAAGTTTCCTAAAAAGCTGAGGAATATTACTTCTGGCCCCTGCAGGTCATTTTTTATATCTCGCAGCTGACCATTCTAAAAAAAATATAGTGACAAAAGGTCAAATTGTTTGTAACAACCTAAACAATCACCACAACTAGACTAGCCTTTTAATCCTTTACCAGACCATCTAGATTTTCAACAACCCTGAAGTAAACAGAAAATAATGGTAACCAGCATTTTCTCCTTTTCCCACAATGTTTTCTGCTCTTTCAAAGACAAATTTGTCCTTCATTAAATTTGTCAGCTGGAAACACCTTCAATTTGGATGAGTGTAAAATTTTGCTATCAGGTAAAGAGTAAAAAAAAGAAAAAGGGCTGTTAAAAAATATTGACAATATATCCTCTAGAGGGGCAGCATATGTTTTTGTAATGCATTAACAGGGCCAGTATACCACCATAAATAGAGAACCAGGAAGTATAGATCTAGGCAGTAAGTAACATTATCATCAAGAAATTTGGGAAAGAGTTGAAAGTCTGATAATTTTGGACCACAAAAAAGCAATATTTGACAGAGTGTTATGGTAAAAGATGATAAAGAAAAATACTAAACAAGTCCTATCATTTGGTTATGCTTGCTTTAGCTTGTGTAAATAAATGATATGAAAATAGACATGCAATATTTTGATTGTAAAAAAAAAAATGTCATGGTTTAATAAAAGGATATACATGTACTGTACATATATCTAAATAAAAACCAAGGGTTTATAGAAGAAATTATTTTGTACAGAAATTGTCAAGAACAATGACATATAATGTTGAAAGTGGCATTTCAAGACAGGTACCATAATATATAGGCAAAGTTCCAGTTCCATCTTAACTTACTACACTATTCATAACCTTTCCTTACATAAAATAATAAGGGGCATTCAAAACTTGAAAGCATTACATATTCATTAACTCTTTCCAAAACGACAATATAATTTAGATGGGTCCAGTTTGAAAGCACTTGCAGATGACAAAATTTATATGGCACAAAAGATGGGATATGAATCAGATAGTCTAGAAAACATTGTGGGAAAAGGTGAAAATGCTGGTTAGCAGCATTTTCTCCTTTTCCCACAATGTTTTAAAAGGCCTACTTCTCAGGGTCGTTGAAGCATTGGATTGTGTGGTAAAGGTTAAAAACCTATGTTGTGGGTACACATAAATGTAAACAACAACACAGTTTTAACCCATTACCACACAATCCCTACTTTTGACGACCCTGAGAAAGAAGCCTTTAGAAAACATTGTGGGAAAAGGAGAAAATGCTGGTAACCAGCATTTTCTCCTTTTCCCACAATGTTTTCTACCCTTCACAAAACAAATTTCAAATTTTCAGTCACTTTTATTTTGTCGTATGCAAATGCTTTCGATTTGGACAAGCCTAAAATATTGTCTTTTGGTAATGAGTTAATAAAGTCCTCTTGCATCATGGTATAATGAGCATTTTATAGACATTTCTCTTTTAAAATTTAAGCACTCTCAAACATCTTTAACTTTACAAGTGGTCCTACTAAGTTTAACCCCTTGCCAAACAATCCCATGTTTTAACATCTTATGATAAAGAATACTTTTTAAAACATTATTCCTAAACTTGTTACAAAATAATAATCACACCTGTTCCTGACCCTTAGGAAGACGCATTTTGCAAACATCAAGGGCAAAGAAGAAAATGCTGGTACCCAGCTATTGAAAATATTGTGGGACAAGAAGAAAATGCAAGTACACAGCATTTTCTTCTTTTCCCACATTGTTTTCCTCCCTTTCAAAGACAAATCCCACTATTTAAGTCACATCTTATTCTTTTATCTGCAAATGCTTTAACCCTTCATCGAACAATACCCATTTTTAACGACCCTGGGAGAGAAGCTTTTTGAAAACATTGTGGGACAAGAAGAAAATGCAAGTACACAGCATTTTCTTCTTTTCCCACATTGTTTTCCTCCCTTTCAAAGACAAATCCCAATATTTAAGTCACATCTTATTCTTTTATCTGCTAATGCTTTAACCCTTCATCGAACAATACCGATTTTTAACGACCCTGGGAGAGAAGCTTTTTGAAAACATTGTGGTAAAAGAAGAAAATGCTGGTAACCACAATGTTTTCTACCCTATTAAAGAAAAATTGCACCATTTGAGCCACATTGAAATTGTCGTCTGCAAATGCTTTCAATTTGGACAATGCTAAAATTTTGTTGTCTTGTACAGGGATCTTACATACATGTGTATATACGATCCCTGTCTTGTAAAAGGTTAAAATTGGACCCATCTAATAATTTTGTCCTCTGGTAGAGACTTTACTGTTTTGACACACTGTACACACACAAAAATGGTGGAATTGTGATGAAATGCTAAAGAAAAGCGCTTTTTCTGTCTTTTGTGCTGAATGTTACATAGATTGATCAATGTATCATATTCTAGCTAGCTCATGTCCAGATTTAACGACACCATAATGGTGTTATAAAAAAATCACACTCTTTGCAAATGCTTTGTCAAAAACGTTTCAGTTTTAATTCTCATTCTTTTGATTTGACAGGGTGTTTGTAAACAGTATGAATATGTGTGAGTTTCCACCTTGTACAATATTTATTTCAGGATGTCACAAGTTTTCACGAGATACCAGTCACTCAAAATGAGATTCCTTACCAGTTCTGTTGTGAAACATAGTTTCAAAAACAAAAGAATATCCCCATTATGGAGAATATAGCACTCATTTCTCTGAAGTTTTGATCAACAAAACATTAACATACAACTATCAATCTCAAAGAAATCTTAATATCCATCTAATAAATTGAAATGGTTGATTTCTTTCAATAGAGAACTTACTTCCTGTTACATAGGTCACATGACCTGTGAAGCAGGTCACATGACATATTGGACAGTCGGTTGACATTGTATGGGGTTCCATGTCACCAGGTTTGGCAGTCCATTTAATTTCAGATATATCTTCATGATATAAATGTAACCTGAAGTTTGGGGCAGACTGTGCTATGAATCTTCAGCAGATCAATCAGGTAGTCCCTTTCATCAATCAGTTGTTGAATTTCTAACTTGATTTTAGACTGGTCCTTTTCAAGTTTTTTTGTTTCCTGTGAAAAGAAATCGGTGAAAATTCTTATTGCTTGGTATCCAAAACATGTGATGATGTGAATAATCAATTAACTCAGAAGAATTGCTAATACAGATATATCTACAGAAAACAATGTGAAACCTTCCTGTTCATGAAAATGACATCGGTACTCACTACACTGACAGGAGGAGAGGTACATTCAGGGGAAAAAAGTTCTTAAGAAACTGACATGTAACTACTGGAAAAGTTGTAATTTGTTTTATCTTTGTAAAATCAAGTATTGATTTTACAAAGATAAAACAAATTACAACTTTTCCAGGATTGTAGATTTTGAGAGATGAATTGACTTGAAAATTTGTGTCTGGTGTGGTTTTGAAATAACAGGCAAAAACAAAAATCTTTTAAAAATTGACATCACATGATAATATTATGATGTCACAAAATCTTACCTCAAATGTGTGTAAGATAAGAAAATTTGTAATAGCTATATAACACTAAAATCAAAGGAGGTCATGTGATAAATCTAATTCTGTTAACCCTTAACGAAATGACAAAATTTTGGACTTGTCCAAATTGGAAGCACTCACAGGCCACAATTTACATGAGGGTCAAAAGGGAAAAGTTCTCTTAGAAAGGTAGAAAAAATTGTGTTTCCAACAATGTTTTCGACGGCCTTCTTCCTCAGGGTCGTTAAAACTCAAGATTGTTTGGCAAAGGGTTTAATGAATGGAACTTCTGCTCAACTTAGGGACTTAAAACCTTTCAACAGCAGGGGAGTTAAATTTTACACTTGTGTGGTTAAACACTTTGCTGAATGACAAAATGTTTCACTTGTCTAAATTAAAAACATTTGCAAATGATAAATCAAAGGTAGCTAAAATGACAAAATTTGTCTGTCATAGGGCGGAAAACATTTTTGGAAAAGGAGAAAATGCTGGTTACCAGCATTTTCTCCTTTTTCTACAATGTTTTCAACTGTCATAGGACACAAAACAGTGTTGAAAAGGAGAAAATGCTGGTTACCATCATTTTCTCCTTTTTCTACAATGTTTTCAAAAGCCTACCTCCACAAGGTCATTAAAACTTTGGATTGTGCAGTAAAGAGTAAGAAAAAACTTTATAACTTACAGCTTCCAGAACATCTGCCTGTTGTCTTTTTTTACTTCTACATTTTTGAGCTGCCAGTTTGTTTCTCTCTCTTTTCTCCTTTCTTTTCTCATGTTCCTCTGCGGTCAACTATAAACATGGGGAAAATCTGGATATTAACAACTTGACATCTGAAAATAGCAAGAGCACCACATGCCAACGCTTGGCTGCACTTGCTTCATTTTCAAAGAAAATCCTAAGGTGAAAAAGGGGCATATTGTCTAAGTTTGAAGTAAATATCTTCAGTAATAACACAGATATTACAAAATGTCAAGCTTTTGATGTACACTTTTCTTATTTTGCAAGACACTCCTGCCACAGGTTTCCTGCATTGTCTCCTTTTCCCACAGGTTTCTACACTTTACAAACAAAGCTCATTACTTGACCAACAATTAGTCGTCTGCAAATGCCTGCAATTTGGACTAGTCTAAAACTTTGTCATCTGGTGAAGAATTAAAAGAGTAGGTAAAATGTTAGTTTAACTCTTTACCACACAATCCCGACTTTTAACGACCCTGAGAATGAAGCCTTTTGAAAACATTGTGGGAAAAGGAGAAAATGCTGGTAACCAGCATTTTCTCCTTTTCCCACTATGTTTTCTACCCTTCCCAAACCAAATTTCAATGTTTCAGTCACATTTATTTTGTCGTCTGCAAAATGCTTTCAATTTGGACTGGTCTAAAATTTTCTCATGTGGTAAAGAGTTAAAGTACCTGTTCTGGAGCAGGTGGAAGAAATTCAACTTTGATTTCCTCTTTTCCCGCTTTTCTTCTCTTTTCCAAGATAGACGCCTTCAGCCCGTGCTTGAGAAATGTTGGTATATGCGATGCTATAGAATCCATTGATGAAGCTGTGTCTGGAGTGGGTGGGGGAAGCGATTCAGCGTATGATGATCCTGGACTGAATGGTGTGGACGGAGAACTTGGTGGTAAGTCTGTTCCTACGTTAATGTCATCTGATGCGAGTAATGTTTGAAAGCTTTCGTTTTCAAAATTTGGCGGGAATTGAAAAATAAGTTCTTGCTGCATATCTGAACCTGAGGTAGATGGTGGTGTTTCCTGTGCTGGGATTTCTCCGGCGTCCATCACTACTTCCTCACTTGGCACACAAATGTCGTCTGCTGTAAATTGAAAAAGGTCAAATCATTAATTTGGTATATATACTGTAGGTAACTTTAATACATTAATTTACCATTGAGTCTAGCAATGTTTAACCCTTTCCCAAACAATCCCTGGTTTTCACGATCCTGAAAAAGAAGCCTTTTGAATACAGTGTGGGAAAAGGAGAAAATGCTGGTAACCAGCATTTTCTCCTTTTCCCACAATGTTTTCTACCCTTCCCTAAACAGTTTTCAACTTTTGATTCACATTTATTTTGTAGTCTGCAAATGCTTTCAATTTGGACAAGTCTAAAATTTTGTCGTTTGGTAAAGAGTTAAAACAATAACGCCTTTCAATCTAGCCATTTTACGGAGACAGACAGTGAATATGGGAAGGGACAAAATGCTGGTTCTCCTTTTCCAAAAATGTTTCGAAAAGCATAATTTCTGAGGATTGATGTGACTTGTGATTGTTTGTGATACAGTTTACTTATTAATCCTTTACCATCAATCTGAAGTTTTAACAAACTTGATGGAGAAAGCTTTTGCAAACATTATGGCAAAAGGAGAAAGTGTTGGTAACCAGCACTTTCTCCTTTTCCAACAAAGTTTTTCTACCCAATCAAAGACAATTTCTATCATTCGAGCCACATTTACATTGTCGTCTGCAAGTGCTTTTAATTTGGGTGTGCCTACTGTTTGGTTGTGTAGTCAGGAGTTAAATTGGTAATTGGTACTTTATGAGACTAAAAGACAATATTTCCTAGTCATATGCTAGAAATATCCCTACCTATATAAGCATCTTCCATGAATGTTTGGGCAAAAGAAAGATCACTATTGTCAAAGAGCTGATCTGTATCAAGCTGCTGATCCAACTCCCTCTGGGCGGGGACATAAAAATTCAACTCCCCGGCATCAGACACTGTGCCTGGCTTCTCTCCAAAAATCAGGTCAAGGAGATCTATTTGGTTTGTCATCACCATTTTATCTGAAATAAGATATATAGATACATGTAGATTAAAGTAACAATAAAGGCCAAAGTAGATTTGTATCATACCATTTAAAAATATGGAAATTATTGTGAAGACAATAATCTGTCATTATACCGTCTGTCCAAGTGTTAGTCGCTGACAGAGAAATAAATTTCAAAACTAGGTTAAAACCTGCCAGATAGATGTGTCTTTTGTTTACTTTTTGCCTGATTTTAAAATTCTTTTTTCTGCCAGCGACTAACACATGACCCAACCACACAATAACAGACTGTCATCTTCACCATATTTTCCATACTTTAAAATGGTATGATTTAAATTTAAATGTATTATGGCCTCCACTGGGCCTTTAACTAACCTATTGATTGAATGGTATTTAATGCTACTTTTAACATTATTTCAATTATATCATGGTGACAGCTCACATAAAACCATTTATATCCTTGGTTTCACCAGTATTAGGCAAGGGCTCTGAAGTGTGTTGCCCAAAGACACTCCCATGAAAAACCCAGTGCTTTCAGTGAGGCTCTAACCCAGGGTCTCTAGGTTAGGAATTCAACACTTTACCACTTAGCCATTCAGGGCCCCTTGAAATAAAGATATTTTGGACATTTTTTTATTTAACCCTTTACCCGACACAAACTTGTAGTATTGTCCATAATGAAAGCTTTTGCAGGCGAAAAATTAAATGTGGCCCTAATGACTATATATGTTTCTGAAAGGTTGGAAAACATTGTGGGAAAAGGAGAAAATGGTGGTTACCAGCATTTTCTCCTTTTCCCACAATGTTTTCAAAGGCTTTCTTTCTCAGGGTCTTTAAATGTCCGGTTTGTATGGTAAAGGGTTAACTCTTATAATACCTGCTTAAATGGGCAACTTTGAATTGTTTGTTTGTTACTTAAAGCTATACAAAAATTTAGAACTGTTTAAATTTAAAGTAGCTGCAACTGACAACTTACACGTTCCTCAAATAATGGTATTTGTCATTGAAAGGGTAGAAAATATCGTGGGAAAAGGAGAAAATTGTGGTTACCAGCTCTAAAGGATCTACATGTACATTGATAACTTGTAAGATAATTTGATCAAAAATAGTTTAAAATAACCGTTTGTCACACAATCCCGAGTTTTAACTATCACTGGAAAGCTTTTGAAAACATTTTGGGAAAAGTGAGAGAAGGCTGGTAACTAGCATTTTCTCCTTTCCCCCAGGGATCTTATATACGATCCCTGTTTTCCCACCATGTTTGCAACCCTTTGAAAATCACATACTCATCTTTTGAGCCACATTTAATTTGTCGTCTGCTAGTGCTCTTTATTTGAGTAAGTGTAAAATTTTGTCCTCTGATGCAGTTATAGACAACTTTTGAAATTAATGTATCCTACTTGAAGGGTCTTCTTTTTCCATACTGGGAATATTTTGTGGGAGATCAATGTACTTGGATATCTAGAAAGCCAGTCTTTATCAAAGTGTCCTGTTTAGTCCGTCTGTGTTTGCGATTCAGATATATAGATTTGACAAAAATCGCTGACACAGCGAATCTCACACTATGTCATAATATATATCGACGAGAATATATCGTTTGCTTTTGTTTACTTTTGTTTTTGTGATATTTAAACTTGCTATTGATACGGAAAAACTGTTTATAAACATGACCTATTTTTCGCTTAGCGATGGATCAAAAAGGAAATATCACGTAGAATAATGTGAATAACTGTCGGACAAAGACGTGGAATGTTCTCCTTTTCCCTCAATGTAATTTTTCACCTAAATCTAAACTAAGAGCAAGTAAATGCGGCGACTTCAAACAATAATTCTAACCTATCCTATATTTATCTATGCGATAAGACTTGGCTAGCTCCGCCCCAATGACATCATTTGCACATGCGCACTGCTCCCACTATTGGGAAATTCCCTACTTATCGAACCATGTCAACCGCATTCCAACGATGGCGCAATGGTCCGAAAATCTGCGGAAACCATAAAATTTTCTTAAATACGGACCAAGATCAACAAAATGAAAGAATGATTTCGGACACAGCGGCACATTTAATATCATTCTTACGAAAAAGCTAGACTGTTTGCAATGACAATTGAAATGAAAGATAGAATTTAGCGTTTAAAGCGTTGAATTACGATTACATTCCAGAAATTTTAGTAATTACACATGGTCCAGAAAATGAACATGTAAAAATGAGTTCTTGTAGGATTTCGATTCTTAATCATTATCAGTATAATGTTTTAGATTTTTAAATGCAGTATTAAATGGCATAGATGTAAAATCTATCTTCCTGGAAATCTAGTTGGAAAAGGTCTGGTATAAACAGTGACCTGTAATACATAGCATCATGTGTTAAGTACCGAAAGAATAGTTTGAATAATACTCATCTAAATCTGTTTTTCGCGGGTTTAACATTTATTTCATTTTTTTCACACTTCGAATACTATCATTCTACGAGTAACATTTTCATACCTTGAACAAACACAACTTTGCATCCATCTCTCATATCATCCGAACCGATCAAACAGCGCAACATGCCGAGGTCTCAGTCTGGAGTTCAAGTCTAGTCAACCCTCAAACAGCAGGTCAGGTGCAGGCCCACAAACCAACCCGGGGACCGAAGTTAACTGTCACCGTGACATCGTCGCTGTACCACACCCAGCGTCCCATTCCCCGATAAGCCCTGGGTCAAAAGTTTACCACTGTCAAGTCTAGGAATAAATCTAGGCCTACCTTTCTGTGAAATATTCCTAAATCCGAAAAACAGAATTTTCCAGATAACAGATTTACTTTTAGGTACATAAAAATATAACGTTTGACACACGTTTGTTTTGATGTTAGCGCTTCGAGTGCTATTAGTCGATTCAGCACAACGTTGTGAAATACTTCTATTAATACCTCCACGCAAATAGCTAAAAATAGAACATGCCCCACGTGACCACCTTTACGTAGTTAAATGTGTTGCTACTCGCAGAAAATAGATCAGTCTTGGCCGGTATTTTTACATTGTGACACATGGCTACATGAAAGAGCAATTTTTAAACTTTTACACTCTATACTACCTGTTTATTGCAGTATTATTCCAAGTCAAATCAAAGCACAGTATTTCGTTTGAAAAATAAACCGTTCATGTACATTCTGGTCATATGATTTGTGTTGTAGTCACGTGACAAATCGAATGTAAACATTACAGACGACGTTGTTTTGAACAGCGTGGCAATTTCGGATCGTCTGCTATTCGTTTTATTGATGAATCATGTTTGAATCACATGGCGGGAAACGAATGATCGTCGTTTCGAATGTTCGACCGTATTCTAGTGAATAACTCTTTACATTTCTCAATCACAGAGCCAAAGGGCGATTTGAAGGAAAATATTTAGGTCAGATGTTTTTTTGCTTTCGAGTCAAATCACTAATGTGAAGATTAAAGACGATGTTTTAGTTAGTCTCTTTATTAAACCTTCTTTGCTAAAGACAGTGAATATATGCTCTGTTAAAAGGGGGCTTAATGAACCTGCGAAATGTATCGATTCAGATCAGCCTGCGCAGTCCGCGCAGGCTGACCTGGACCGAAACTTTTCGCTGTTGATGAATTTCTGTATGTCAAAGGACCAGTCTACCTCATGATTCAGTCAGTTGCTGGACAAAATTGAATTTTATGGATCCATAATTATGTGATGTCTTGCTTGGTATAATACATGACGGGCATGCATTAAGCCTCTCTTTGCCAGAGCATGGCTCATATATTTTGTATCCTGTTGATTGAGGATGGCTTACAAACTTTAAAATAATTTTCCTCGATGATGTCAAAGCAGTTCTTTTCATGTCACCTGGCAAAAGCTAGACAATTTTACTAAATCGTAGAGTTATCAACTTAATTTCTACGAGATACCAATCCGCCGGTCCGAGTGGGAGGGGGGCTAGTAAATTTCTATCCGCTGGTGTGAGGGAGAGGGGGCTAATAAATATCTATCCGCTGGTCCGGGGGGTGGGGGAGGCTACTAAATTCCTATCCGCTGGTCTGAGGGATGGGGGACATTTTTTTTTTTAATTCCTCTTTTTGATCTGACGCTACAAGACCGTATTCACCAACCATTCTGCTTTCTAGGCTGACACTAAGTTTAGAAAGTAACGTAATTTGATTGGCTAAACTATTTGGTCCGTGGTTATTTGCAAAAAGAGAAATCTCTCAAAGACCCGTGACATTTTAAAATCAACCCTTATCCTGATAAATAAGTAAAATAAAAATTTCAAGTCAATAGTAAAAACCCAAATTGTGCTGCTTTAAAGGGTTTTTTTTTTGTGTGTGTGTGTGTGGGGGGGGGGGGGGGGGAAGAGAGATCTCCTAACCGGACAGTGTAGATACAAGATCAGACTGTCCGCAAAAGGTCTTCGAGTCGCGCTTACCAGCCTTAGGATTAATATTGAGTGTCTCTTGGTATATACTAGCCCATTACATTGATTTCAATTTTTCGGCGATGCTGAATGCCCTGGCTATTGACATATTTTTTGGTATAATGACATAAAAATGAAAAGATGGTAATTTGCTATTAATAAAAAAAAAAAATGTGCTCGTGTGTTTTCGGCGGGCCCCTCCTAGACAATTTGCCCGCATATCTGGTTTATGAATTAACTTGTAATCTTGCTATCTTGTTTGAAATGTATATCTAATTAAAAATTCCTCTCTTGAAAAAGCAAATGAAGAGCAATAAAGAAAGAAAGGCAACTGCAGTCATGGTTATCTTTTACTATTTTTCTTTATTTGAGCCTGCCTGCCTGCCTGTCTGTCTGTCTGTCTCAGTCCTGTCCCTGTCATTGTCTGTCTGTCTGTCTGTCTCTGTCTGTCTATCTGTCTGTCTGTTTGCTTTCTGTTTGTCTGTCTGTCTCAGTCCTGCCCAAGTCATTGTCTGTCTGTCTGTCTGTCTGTCTGTCTGTCTGTTTCAGTTGTGTCTGTCTGTCTGTCTGTCCGTCTGTCTGTCTCAGTCCTGTTCCTGTCTCTGTCTGTTAGTCTGTCTGTCTTTTTATCTGTCTGTCCGTCTGTCTGTCGGTCGGTCTCTGTCTCCCTGTCTATTATTCTGTCTCTGTCTGTCTGTCTCTCTCTCTCTCTCTCTCTTGCTCAAGGCCTTTTAAACTCTTGATTTCCTGGCAAAGGGTTGGGGCCATTACCTTCTTAAACAAATTGAGGCAGACAACTTTGAAAAGATAACTTGTAAATTTTTAATTATAAACACAAATTGGGGTTTAACACATGTATGAGTATTATATGAGCCTTGCTCTGTGAAAAGGGGGTTTAATTAATGCATCTGCAAAAAGTATCGACCCATGTCAGCCTGCGCAGTCCGCGCAGGCTGACATGAGTCGACCACTTTTTGTTATTGGTCAAATTTCTGCATGTCAAAAGGACCAGTCTACCTCATGATTCAGCCGGTTTAGGACAAATTGGACTTTCTGAATCATATAATGCATTTGACCTCCTTTTGCCAGTTGCCAGAGCATGGCTCATTTGTACAACAACTGTGGCAATATAAGAAATTTTGCTCCTTTTGCCACAGTGTTTTCAACTGTAGTATGCTAAAACCAAACATCAAGATACGGTAATGCATAAGACAGAAATCTGCCTCGAAGAGGGCACTTTGCCCCCCCCCCCCCCCCCAACACACACACAGACGCCCGCGCCTTTATCGTAATCACAGATTGACTTTTCTGATGTTCATGTAGTAAATGAGTTATTAATGACTGCAAAAAGCATAGACACATTTTAATATGTGCAGTTCGGGCAGACTGACATCGGTCGAAATATTTCGCTAATGGTATTTTTGTTTGCTCGTCGAGGAACTATTCTACCTCATGATTTACCTCCTGCAACAACATACTTGGTATAATGTATTTCAAGAATGCATTAGACAACCCTTTCCCAGATCGCGGCCCAAACGTGGTTTGAATTTTAGAAACAGTGTTTTAAAAAGTGGCTTACATTAAGACAAAAAAAAAAGTCGCCCGCAGATGTTCGGAATTTAAAACACAGCACTGATAAAAACAAGCCTTTCTTTGCTCATAATCTAGTTGATTAGTTCATCCCGCCATCTGTCAACATGTAACATGAGCAATGCCCATCCCCGTCGACTGAACACAATATTATAGTCTAATGTACGGACGGGAAAGATAATTTATGGGTTTTGACATTTGATACTTGACTGAAGTATCATTTCAAAATAAACGGGTTTCCTTTCTACTGCACAATCCTTGTAACAAAACCAATAACATATGATCTTCCCGTGTCATTGTCTTATTAGATTTGGAAATTTTCTGTCCCTTTTACCTTTATTTATTCTTTCTTTCTTTCTTCATTCATTTCCTTCCTTCCTTCCTCCCTTTCTTCCTCTTCCCTCCATCGCTCCCTTCCTTCCTTCCTTCCTTCCTCCGTCTCCTGATTCCTTTCTCCCTTCTTTTCTTCCTTCCCTCCCTTCCTCCCTTTCTTTAGTCCTTCCTTCCTTCCCCACCTCCTTCCCTTCTTTCCTCCCTCCCTCTCCTCCCTCCCTCCCTCTTACCTTGCTTCCATTCTTCCCATCTTCCTTCCTTCCTTCCTTCCTTCCTTGCACTGCAGAGACGCTCCCTAGTACTGGTGAAACCAAGACATGACTTTGTAAGCTGCCACCATACCATGATATGACTGAAATAATGTTGAAAGCGGCATTAAACAAATAAAACTAAGAAACTGATTACCGAAGGCCGAGTTCTCAACATTAGAAGAATTATTAAGGAGTAAATTTTTCATGACACGGAAAAAAATGTTGGAAATGGTGAATTGCTCGTTAAGAGGTATTGGTTTCATTTCCTACAATGATTTGAAAAGTTATCCAAAGCAAAGCCCTAAGAAAATCGCCGTTTAGTGTGAAGTTAATTTGGTTTATGTACATTAGACTCGTTATTTATAAATATATGAACCATAACGTTAATAAATATAGATCGATGGCTATATTTAGCAAATGACGTCTTTTTCAAGGACTATTTTTTGTGTTCTCGTGCATTCGATTGACCTGAACATGTACATTTACGTTTTAATCCCGAGCCCAGGGTCAAGGCGGTAATTTAATCTTTAAATAACTCTGGACCATATTCACCAGCCATTCTTAAAAATATTCTTCGTCTTAATCTAGATTTAGAAAGTAACGCAAGTTCTGATTGGCTAAACCAAATGGTTTAGCCAATCAGAACTTGCGTTACTTTCAAATTCGATAAATTCTTTGAGATTAAGAGTAAGAATGTTCTTAAGATTGGTTGGTGATTATAGACCCTGATCGCTGTTCCCCCCCCCCCCTCCCCCTTCCCCCTTTCGATGATCAGATTGGAGCCCAGGATGGTCAAGTTACTCCTAGGGTGGTATTTAACCCAAAAGACGTTTTCATTATTGAAATTTTATAAGATTCAAGTTTATAACAAAATTTCAAGACTGCTCTTGTCCAAAATGTCGGGCAAGCAAGGCAGCATACTTGTAAAAGGCGCTTTAAGAATAAGGACAAAGGGGGGGGGGCTACTTAGACTTTTTTAATCTAACAAAATTTCAATGAATTTAGTGTGACATTGGCTGGCAAATCATCAAAACTTTAAAGTAAATTTAAATATATGACAAAATTTGTCGTTTGGGAAAGAGTTAAATCTCATAGTAGTACCAAATTGTGTTCGCAGAAAATGCAAGATCAAGATCAGATCTAAATCATTGGGAGAGGATCTTATTTCTTTTTCAAATCTGAACTTTTTTTTTCCCCCATTCTATTTAAGTTGGTTGATTGAATGATGTTTTGCATCGCTTTCACCATTATTTTAAACTTAAAACAACGGATGGGGGAGGGGGGGCGGGGCTAGCATTTATGTTGTTTCCTGAGTTTGAACGGTACTTGGCTGGCGCGCTGAAGTGTCTAGCCCAAGGACGTCGCAATAAAACGTAGTACGCCGGGTTAGGAAAATTTTATTGCTAAATCTAAATCATGTTACTTGGATAGAAGCCAAAGTTCGAGAAAGAATGTGGTCTGTTGGACTCATTGAAGAAAAATACCAGAAACACATGGATAGGTGCATGAAATGCCATGATATGTCTGCAGAAATATTCGAAATGGCAGTAAACACAATAACAGACCATTGGGGTTTCCTTGACTTAGTTAACCTTTTCCCAGAAAACAAAATTTTTAGACTTGTCCAAATGAAAGCATTTGAAGGCGACAAAATGAAATGTAACCCAAATGATGGAATTGGTCCTTGCGGGGGTTGAAAACATTGTGGGAAAAGGAGAAAATGCTGGTTGCCAGCATTTTCTCCTTTTTCCACAATGTTTTCAAAAGCCTTCTTTATCGTTAAACCTCGGGATTGCTTGGTAAAGTGTTAAAAAGGTGCCATATGCATAACCAACAGATACTCTGTTCGATGCCCAATGGCGCCGACGGTCACATGAGAGTGTCCTTTGGCAAAGCACAGCAGTTCCCAAGTCTCGTCTGATGAAATCGAGGAAACTCAACCGTAAGCGACTTGCCGTCGCGATATAGCTAAACAATTCTTAAAAGTGATGTAAGTACCCGATATAGAGACACAAAGTAACGCTTGTCAGAATGATTAATCCATTTATTTACCCTTAATCTGCTGCGATTATAATGTTGAATAAAAGAAAGACACAAGAATTTTAGTTAATTTAAGTTTAGACAGATATTTATTTTCCAGCGGAATCTAGCAATTTATAACTCAAAAGTGTAGAGCCAGATCAGACTGCACCGGGTTAGTTCTATTTTTTTCAAGAAACACAACTTTTTCGTGGGAGTATTCTTTGATAAGATACTTCAGAGCCCTGGGCTTGTACTGATGAAACCCAGGAAACATGAATATGTGAGCTGCCACCGTGATATGACTAAAATAATGTTGAAATTTGTGTAAAACATTCAATAAATAAATCAATCAATTGCGAAATACATCGATAAATCGCTTACGGCAATTTAAAGTTTCAACTTAAGAGATGGGGGTCCTGCGTGGCTCAGTGGTAAAGTGTTGAATTCGTAACCTGGGGGCCCCAGGCTTGAGCCCCACCTGATCTGATTAGCCTTTCGTGGGAGTGCCTTTGGCCAATACACTTCAACGTCATAGCCCTAGCCTAGTATTGGTGAAACACAGGAAATGCATGAATATGTGAGCTTGCCGCCGTGATATGACTGAAATAATGTTGAAAGAGGCTTTAAACACCATTTAATCAATCAATCAATTGTCAAGGTGGTAAAACTAATAAGATTACGGCTATCATTATTATTTTTACCATAATGATTCATTCATTTACTAATCTTTATCCTGCTATGATGATAATGTTAGATGAAAAAAAAAAAACGTGAATTTTCGTCAAGTTTATTGCCACTTACAAATATTTTTTTCCCTTCAGAAACTTGGGAAGCAAACAGTTTAGAGCAAATTCAGACTGCACTTATTTGCTGGCTGAATTGTATCTGCATTTTTCACGAAATACAACTTCTCCGTGGGAGTGTCCTTGAGCAAGACAGTTCAGAACCTTAGCCTTGTACTGGTGAAACCTTGGAAACACATAAATATGTGAGCTGTCGCCGTGATAAAACTGAAATAATGTTGAAAGCGACGTAAAACGCCGTCCAATAGAGCAATCAATCGCGAAAAACATCAATGAATCGCTTACGGCAAAGTTTCAGTTCAGGAGATGTGGTCCTGCGTGGCTCAGTGGTAAAGTGTGGGACCCGTAACCTGGAGGCCTCACGTTCGAGCCCCACCTGGGATTGACCTTAAGCAAGACACTTCATAGCCCTAACCTGGTACTGGTGAAACACGGGTAATACGTGAATATGTGAGCTGCCGTCGTGATATGACTGAAATAATGTTTAAAGTGGCGTAAATCACCATTCAATAAATCAGTCGGTCAATCGCCAAATACAGCAATGAATCGCATAAGGCAAGTTAAACTTCAGGCTAAAGAGATAAACTTACCTTAATTGGATATGAAATCAAATACCGTATTGAGTATGGAAATACACCTGTATACGATACGCATTATGTCAATGGGCCATATTTGGCAATCACTATACAAATTTACTCCTAACTCTTAGGCTGCTTAGCACAACTCAAGGACCGTTTGCGGTCAGTGTAGATCAAGATCAGACTGCACAGAACGTGCAGTCTGATATTGGATCTACACTGTCCGATCTGAAGATATATTACCCTGAAAAATACATTTGAAATAGCAAAACATGTTTGGGTTTTTACTATGGGCTTGAAAGTTTCATTCCACTTATTTTGGAGCCTAAGGGTTAGTTCTTACTCCAAAGTCTAGCAATTTGATTGGCTGAGACAGAGCGTCTAAGCCAATCAGATGGCTAAACTTGGATTTGTAAGGGGTTTTTTTTGTGTGTGTGTGGTTTTAACGCCGTTTTCAACATTATTGTGTCGCCACAGCCAGTGCACCTGTCCATGTTTTTCTGGACCATATTTGGCAATCATCATAAAATTAATCTTTAATATTAACTTCCAAGGCTAGCTATCTGATTAGCTGAGAGGGCGCTTCTCACAATATTTTCCCAAGCCGCTGGCAGTTTTCCCTCATAATAATCTTGGAAACAATGATCAGCGGTGAAAGAGGAATAAATCCTGTCATATAGACTGTCATCAGTCCTCGTAAAAATTGGCCGAGTTGGGATTCGAACCAGTGACTGAATATAAAGTTTTAACAGTATGTTGAACCGTGAACCTACATACTCGCAACTGCCTTTATTAAAATGCTAAAAAGTAAATACGTGTACATGTAAAATATGTGTACATTTAGAATACATGTAAAAATACATGTAAAAAACCAAAACCAGGGACGTAGTACAGTGACCTGATGTGTGAAATAGTCACATGTTTAAAATTGATGACGCATCGCTGACGAAAGTTTTGCCAAGCTGGGGGCCAGGTTCGATACCTTTATGTAAATGAGTTAGTCATTCGATTAGGAGTCATAAGCCGGCCTGATTTTCAACCCTGTACATCACCTTATCAAAAAATTCTTTGGGAATGTTACATACTCAGACAAAAAAAAAAGTACATTGACTGATTAATAGTATATATGTTTGAATTTTGAAAGAAAACATATGGGGGGGGGAGAAAGTAATTGCTCGTTCTTCAATAGGCTTCTTTTTCCACAGTATTTTGAAAATCTAAGTTTGTTTACATGACCGGTGTGGGTAAAACGAAAATAGGGAAGGGAAAATGATCAAGCCCAACCCTTAACCCTCCACCAGACAACAAAATTTGAGACTTATCCAAATTAAAGGCATTTGCAGACGACAAAGTGTGATTTGATTTGTCTGTAAGAGGGAAGAAAACATTGAGGAAAGGAGAAAATGCTGGTTACCAGCATTTTCTCCTTTTCTCGCAATGTTTTCGAAACCTTTCTCTGTTTAGGTCATTAACACTCGGATTTGTGTAGTTGAGAGTTGATTTTCATGCAGATTTCAGTTCAAATATATCTACATTTTAATTTTTGTAAATATTGTCGCAAAATAGAAATTGCACAGGATAAGCCTTCTCTCCATTTTTTACGATGTTTTCCTAACTCTTTTTAACCTCTAGTGTAGATCTATCCTGTGTTCTTTTCTTCAAATAATTTTAGCATTCAAGGTTTCCAAATATACTTTACTTTTTCACACAATTCCTTGTTTTAAGACTCTGAAGCTGAGGAAGAAGGCTGAGGAGGAAGAGGCGTTTGAAAACATTGTGGAAAAGGGAGAAAATACTGTTAACCACAATGTTTTCAACCTTTTACAGAAACTTCCAATATTTGACTCACATTCTTGAATTTTGTCGTCTGCAAGTTTTATTCTTTCATTTTGAATTGTCTAAGAATATTGAAATCTGGTAAAGAATTTAGTTGAATTTAAAGCACAGCTTCGATCAAGATCAGACTGCAAAGTACATCCACACGATTCTAGTTTTTCAATGGGATTCTCTGACGAAAGTGATTCTTTAACCTGAACAAACCTTGGCCTCTTTATGAATATGTGATAACGAACATTTTATTACTCCAAAGATAAACCCATTATTTATAGAGCGAAAACACAGCTTTTGTGGCTTTTCAGACAATGTAAATCAAGATCAGACTGCACAACATGTGCAGTCTGATCTTTTGATCTTTGATCTACAATGTCTTCTTTATTCGTAGATTCCTATGAAAATCGCCGAAAAGTTATAATATCTAATTTTCATTACCTTCTTTAAAGATCTATTTCATTAATTCAAAGCTAAAAGGGGCAGTCCTTACAGTGCTTAAGAAACTGAATAAAGAAAAATCGTGCCGGAAAACGTCTCACCATACCGAATATTCTGTGCAGCCTGATCATAATCTGCACTGATTTACTCTGGCCGCAAAGGCAACTATAATAGTGAAATGCGCGTTCAGGATACAGATGAAATAGATCAAATACAGGTTTATGAGGAAAAGGGAATGTAGTCATCGGTAAGTTTACATCTGTTCTATTCATGATGATTAGTAAAATAAATACAACCTGTGAGGATCATTCTATCTGTCAGACGTCCTTGACCTGAAATACACCCAAAAACATTCGTAAACCCTATCTCTTCTTTTTAACCCTTACGCTGCTAAGGACCTTTTGCTAAGAGTGCAGATCAAGATCAGGCTGCACAGAACGTGCAATATCATCTCGGATATACTCCGTCCGATAATGTGATATTCTTCCCCTAAAATACCTTTGATTTAGCTAAATTTGGGGTTTTTTAATCGGCTTGAAAGTTTAATTTCTCTTTTTTAGAAAGTTTAGGGTTAAATAACTATCCCATTGTTGGTCTATCTATATCTCTGTTCGTCAGTCTGCATAATTTCCTGATTGATTGTCTGACTCTCTCTCTCTCTCTCTTTCTCTCTCTGTTTCCATCTTTCTTCCTGTCCTTCTTCCCCCTCTGTCTGTCAGTCCGCCCGCCTCTCTCTCTCTCATCTCACGGTTGGTTCCAATTCCAGCTCCGTCAGATTTATTTCTGTTTCCCTGGATTGACGAAATTCATTTCAATCCAAAGCTAAACAATGTTTTGACTTTGATGCGGAACAATAGCCAGTGCTTTGCAGTGTGTATTACGTGAGTCAAAGTGAAAAAAAAAAACATAGAATGATGGATTCTGGACAGTGCTTGAATGTAATAATCGTTTCACCGCCTAATACACTTAAACACGTGAAAGGGAGAATATCGGAATTTCCAGACGTTCGTTTCGGTTAATTGAACCGATTACGGAACAATACGGACTTTTCATGACCCCGAGGAAGAAAGCTTTTGAAAACTTCGTGGGAAAAGAGGAAAATGACCGTAACCAGCAAACACTATGTATATAATATTAATCAGCATGTCAAGACGTTTACACTTTTAGTTTCAGTTAATTCAACCTATTATTGAATAATCCCGACTTTCCCACAGCCCTGAGCAAGAAGGCTCTTGAAAACATTGTGGGAAAAGAAGAAAATGCTGGTAACCAGCATTTTCTTCTTTTCATTCAATGTTTTCTACCCTTTGAAAGAAAAACATTATGTTTTGAGTAATATTTGACATGTCATCTGCAATTTGCTTTCAATTTGGGCCACGCTTAAATTTTGTCGTTTGGTAAAGAGTTAAATTTAGTCACTTGAGGAGCTCCTGCACATAGAGTAGATTACGATCAGACTGCGCAATACGTCGAGTTGTTTTTCGTTATATGTAGACATTCTAGAAAACAAAAAAAAAAGATATTTTGCTATTTCGAGGGTATTTTTGGGAGGATAAATATCTTATAGGACAGTGTACATCCAAGATCAGATTGCACGTTCTGTGCAGCCTGATCTTGATTTACACTGTCTGCAAAAGGTCCTTGAGTCGTGTTTAGCAGCCCAAGGGTTAATCACATGAAGGTTTGTCGTCGCCACCGGTTGCCCATATGGGCGATGCCCCCTGAACGCTGTAAGTATTTTTACGGGGGATGGTGCAGGATACAGGACGAAACCCATCCTTAGTTACGCCTGGTTTTGTAACGTGCTTGGTGTATAGCACCGTCACACGGGACCTCGGTTTAATGTCTCATCCGAAAGACTGAAAGTAATTTTAGATGTCCAGCCTTGGGAATCGAACCCACATCCTCAAGTGACTCGAAACTTGATGTTTACGAGTTCTACACTCTACGACTTCAGCTACATATGGACTGGTCAATCGCGTCAATGTGATCTTCCTATGCTTTATATACTTGCGTGTTCTCGAATATATAATCATTATTGTATTATAGTTTATCAGATAGCATACATCGAGCACTATTACTCAATTTTTTTGGTTTATCTTTCAAGATAATTTCCCAAATCTTTAACCGCAACATGAATGATGCGTAAACCCTTAACCTGTTAAATAAGTTAAATGAAACTTTCATGCCGATAGTAAAACTCTTAATGATGCTATTTCAAAAGTTGGGGGGGGGGGGCGGTTTATCTATCTTCGGACAGTGTAGATCCAAGATCAGACTGCACGTTCTGTGCAGTCTGATCTTGATCTACACTGTCCGCAAACGGTTCTTGAGTTACGCTTAGCAGCCTAAGGGTTTAGGTGAGTCACCTTAATGTTTAATAACAGAAAGCCTGCTCTTTGTGCACAATTTTACTGCCCTTCAGTAAAATCAACTTGTTTGTTGGACTGGTCTTAATCTAAAAAAAAAAAATGGGAATATGAATATAATCATCACACTTTGAGGTCCAATGTTAAAAAAAAAAAAATGTGATAAATGGAAAAATTGCTCATTATGAGCATTTTGTCCTTTGGTCGCAGTATTTTCCAAAATTACCGACAGCAAAGGCGTGTGCGAAGAAAGGGATGTAAGGGCAATGGGTGGGGTTATTTGAATCCTTTTCACTTTATAATTAAATCAAAGTCTGACGAATAATAATGAGTGCATTTTGCAATTACACGCTGAAACTGCATGGTTTAACAGGATTTTATTTGTCTGTCTGTCTGTCTGTCTCTCTGTCTCTCTATCCATCTGCATATTGATTGATTGATTGATTGATTGATTCGTTCATTCATTCATTCTGGTTCCGGTAGCCCAAGTCTTTAAGATTATACCCTGTAAGAGAGTTCCGGATGTTGCGAGCTCGAACTCCGAGATCTGCGGAAGTCTTTTCAGCGTCACTGGGACAGGAGTCATTCTTTTACAACCCACTTACTGTTGTACATATATTGACGACTTTGTCATTTACTATTAAAATGCAAATGGCGACATTGCATGCTCTCGCAGACAGTGTATATCAAGATCAGACTAAACAGGTGAGTTTTTTTTTGCTGTAAAAAGGACATTTGAAATCTCAATTTATGACATTCTACTTTAAACTTGAAATTTTCCATTTAATTTATTAAAGTGACAATAAAGCCCAAAAGTAAACAAAGCAGGTGTTTAAATGCATTTAAATTCATATCATACCATTTAAAAGTATGGAAACGATTGTGAAGATGACTTGCTCAAACATCACTGAAAAGTCACAGACCACATGTTTATCAAAAATTTATTTCTAAAACTCTGTGAAATTTTGTTGAAATATATTATGAATTTGACATTTCTCATAACAATTTGTTAATTTTGCTTATTACTTTTTTGTTATTCATCGTCCAAATGGGCGGTGACAGTTTATAAGTTTTGCTGAGTACAGTGATACTTTCTCACGTTTGCAGGACACGGCTTTTGAAAACATCGCTTCAAACAAAGGAACAGACAGACGAAAGGATAGACGGACGTAGGGACGGAAGGGCGAGCGGTTGGAAAGACGGGAGGAAGAATGGGTGGACGGTACAACTGGTGTGCGTGCTGGAGGGTGGACGGACCAAAAGACAAGGGGGCCATCAGGCAAGCGGGGGTTTGAAGAAAAGGACAAGCGGAAAATCGGCCGTGCGGATGGGCTGACGGATGGAAGGACGGACAGACAGACACATAGACAACAGACAGAAAGAAAAATTATTTATGATAAATACAGCTGACAATGAGGGTAGTGCCCGCCCTTCTCGTCACCACTGTACACATCAAGGTCAGCAATGTTATCAATTTTATACGATGATTCATTTAGTATAGATAAACTATTTCACGTTGTTATCGCCATAATATAAGTCAGGACCTAGATGAAAGTAATATTTTCAGTTGCCAGATAGACAGACGGACGGACGGACAGACACACGCACAGACATACAAACAGACAGACAGATAATGATTAATGATATTAAAAGAAAGCCGACAATGATGGCAGTGCCAGCCCCTCATTCCTTGACTGCACACAATCATCAAGGTCAGCAGTGTTATCAATTTTCTACAATGATTCATTTAGTATAGATTAACCCTTATCCTGCTAAATAAGTTACATGAATCTCACGAGTCGATCGTATAAAACCAGAATAATGCTATTTCAAACTTACTTTTTGGAGAAAAAACATCTCCTTATCGGACAGTGTAGGTCGAATATCAGACTGCACGTTCTGTGCAGTCTGATCTTGATATACACTGTTCGCAAAAGGTCAGTGAGTCGCGGATAGCAGCCTAACGGTTAAAGTTGTTCTCACCACGATATAAGTCGAGAGCAAGATGAAAGTATTGGACTACTTTAGGTTGTCAGTGCAGTCTGATTTACCCTTTACCACACGAAAATCAATAAGACTCGTCCAGATTGAAAGCATTTGCAGACGACAAATTTAATATGACTGAAACCATTGCATTTATTTAAGAAATGGTCGAAAACCACTATAGGGAAAGAAGGAAATGCTGGTTGCGCATTCTATAATTTCTGCAAATGCATTAACAGTCTCGCTCAGTAGTTTAAGATTAAAATCCTGTGTGCCTGTGGGCAAAGCACTCTGAAAACATTGTTGTATGAGAAAATGCTGATAACAAGCATTTTCTCCTTTCTCTACGTATAGTGTCTTCTCAAGATCAAAAACCTACTTTTTCAGAGTCTCGAAAATTCGCAAGTGTTTGGTTAAAAGGTCCCACCATCACGCGCTCTAAACTTAGTGCCTGTCGCCCAGTAGAGCGTCTCGGGCTTAACTTCACTCTCTTGTCTATTTTTTAAACGTTGGTCGTCCAAGCTTCAATCGTAGTACGCTGTTTACTATTCATCAAGTTGAACTTAGCAAACAACTTGAGACGAGTGAGGGCGGTGTACAGCCTGTTACATTTAAGATTATGAAGATAGTGTTATCAAAAGTTAAACATCGTGTTAATGATAATTTATAGCGGCATAAAGGCCAAATAATTATCTCATAACGAAATACAGTGTATCAACATTTGTATACTCATTCAATCTGAATACATTGCAGAAAAAAAACAAATGTTTCCCAATTGTTGGGAATGTCTTTTATCGAGAAGAAAATATTGTGGGAAAAGGAGAAAATGCTGGTTACCCGCTTTTGCCCGTTTTCCCAAATTATTTTCGAAAAAAAAACATTCTTTTTTTCACGAGGTCGTTATAACACGGGATTATGTGGTAAATGGATATAAATCATTGATTATTTGATTGTATGGCGTTTAACGCCGCTTTTAACATTATATCAGTTATATCGCGGCGACCAGTGAACCTATCCATGTTTTCTTGGAGTTTCTTTTACCAGTACTCCGCACATTATTCTTTCCAAGCCACTGGCTGCTTTGCCACATAACCATCGTCGAAACAATGATCAGCGCTGTGGTCGTTGTGTGGTAAAGGGTTAACTTGCTAAATAAGTAAAATGAAACTTTTAATTCGTTAGTTATAACCTAAATATTGCCATTTCAAAGTTATTTTGGAAGGAAGATATCTCCTTATAGGCCAGTGTAGATCCAAGATCAGACTGCTCGTATCTATCTTCGAACAGTGTAGATCGAAGATCAGACTGCACGTGCTGTGCAGACTGATCTTGATCTATTTTGTCCGCAAAAGGTCCTTGGGTCGCGCTTTGCAGCTAAAGCGATAGATCTAATATTATCTTAAAGTATTGAATATCTTCTATTGTAACTAGGCCTCGGCTGACGTGAGTGGAATTTTCAGGAGATTTTGGCGGGAAAATAGCAGACATAACTTTCATGCTAATGAGCCTCGTTCCAGAACAAATGACCATGACCGATATATATATGTTGGCACTTGGTTATTAGCTTACGTGTGTTTATTTATAGATATGTATATAAAAGAATGAATGAAGTTTTCCGGCCCGTCGAAATCAAAGGTTGTACATATATTGGGCGCGATATGTATCTTGAAAAGGGTTGTTAAACCTGTCTGGTACCTCTTAAAAAGCATTAACACAAGAGTCACTTGAATCATTGTGACAAATGGAACAAGATTTATCTTTCACACAAATAGACAGCAAAGGAGATTCTGTGCTATGATTGATTGATTGATTAAATGGTGTTTTACGGGCCATTTTCAACATTATTTCAGTCATATCACGGCGACAGCTCATGTATTCATAATTTTCCTGAGTTTCAACAAAAGTCGGCTTGGGCTCTGAAGTGTCTTGCCCAAGGACACTCCCACGAGAAACCCAGTGGATCCAGTGAGACTCGAGCCCGGGACCTATTGGTGACGAGTCCTACACTTTACCTCTGAGCCACGCAGTGTCCCTACTAGAGTATGACCATTGAACAATTCAACTCTTTTGTTGTTCAGTATGAATAGAAATAATGAAACGTAAGAACGCCAGTATTTGCCTCTTTTTCTTCATTGTTTTGCATGTTGTTGAAAGAGTAAATTTAAGAAATAATCTTCTTTCTATCGTGGTTTATCGTTTAATAAACAACGGTTGTGAGTTATGAGGCGCAATGAATAATCCACTCGGGCTATCGCCCTCGTGGATTATTTATTGTGCCTCATAACTCACAACGTGGTTTAATGAACGATAAACCACGATAGAAAGAAGATTATTTCGATTCTAACATGACCAACTCTTAATGAAAGGAAAACAAGTTCATACTTACAGTAAAAACGCGGATGCAGATTATATTCCATTGAATAACTTACTTACTTTATACAGAATGACGTCACTCTATATAGAATGACGTCACTCTACATAGAATATCGTAGATTTTACCACGCCTTCGTTGCACTGTGTTTATAGAGCCGAATTCACGTGTCATGTTAGAATTTCAATTAGACTGGGCCATGCTGCATCTAAGAAAACGGGAGTTTCATTATCTGCAAAAAGCATCGACCAGGTCAGCCTGCGCAGTCCGCGCAGGCTGACCTGTCTCGAAACTTTTTTGCTTTTGTTAAATTTTCTGCATGTCCAAGGACTGTTTTACCTCATGCTATAATTGGTTGCTGGACAAATTGGGTGTTATCATAACTATGGATCCATAATTATGATTATTATTGTGGTATTTTACATCACGGAGATGCATTAAACCCCCGTTTGCCAGAGCATGGCTCACATATCTTTCAAGTTTATATATGAGCCATGCTCTGGCAAAAGGGGGCTAAATGCATCTCCGTGATGTGTGATTTCAAGCAAGCCATCACATAAGTATGGATCCATAATAGCCACTTTTTTAAACAACCGACTTAATAATTAGGTACACCGATCCTTTCACATACAGAAAATTGACCCATAGCGAAAAGTTTCGGCCCAGGTCAGCCTGCGCGGACTGCGTAATGTAACATGGGCTGAATAAGCATTAGCAGACAATGTAACCATGGCTCAAGAACTGAAATAAGTCTTTTTAAGAAAATAAACATTATGGGGAAAGGAGAAAATGCTGGTGACCGGGCTGGATTGTATGGTAAACGGTTAACCATTCAGCTGCTAAGTGCGCTCTTGCGGACAGTATGGATCAAAATCAGACTGCACAAAGCGTGCTCTCTAATCTTTGATCAACGTTGTCCGATACGGTGTTTTTTTTCTGGTGAAATCAGCATTGAAATCGCAATGTTTGATTTTTTTTTTATTTAATGGAAATTTTCGTTTCATTTAGTTAGCAGTTTAACGGTTAACACAAAGTAATCAGTGAAGTCCGGTAGCTCAGTCGGTAGCGTGCAGGACTTGAGAACAGGGGTCGTGGGTTCGATCCCTGGCTCATCTAAGGTCCTTCCTAGGATTGATGATAGTCATTGCGACAGGATTCATTCCTCACCTACCGCTGAACATTGTCTCGACGATGGTTATGTGGGAAAGCAGCCAGAGGCTTTGAAAGAAAATTGGGCGGAGAAATGGTAAAAGAGGCTCAAGGAAAGCAAGGATAGGTCCACTTGCCGCCGCGATATTACTGAAATAATGTTGAAAACGGCGTTAAAACACCATACAATCAATCAACCATAGTTTTCAAACTTCTTTGACAACCCCAGAGTGTTTACATGTAAAATCTGCGTATTCAGACCATTTTTGGAAATGATTCCCGGGCACAACATGACTATGACTAATTAACCTTCATAAATTTTGGAGGGGGGGGGGGGGGAGGGTGTGTGTGTCTGAAATACATGTATTATCCGAACTATTCAATGATTCACTCTCATGTGAGACCAGGATTCCAAGGACAATAAGGTGTGCAATTTATAAGGTATCGTTCGACTTACTTCCACCATTCGAACTCTTACCTCTCTCTCTGACGTCAAAATTTTAGACTATTCCCTTTTGAAATTATTCACAGACGATCAATCAAATGTTGATCAAATGATGTGGGTTTTCTTTGAAAGGGTGAAAAACATGATGGGTAAAGGAGAGAATGCTGTTTACGAGCATTCTCCCTTTTTCCAACAATGTTTTCCTGACACAATTTATTTTTTTACAAAAGAGGAGTATTGGTGAAAAAAATACCAATCCGAAATATGCTATGAATCAATCTCATGTGAGACCGGTATTGTATTGTAAAACGGGTGTGCAGTTTACGTATTATGTTTCGGTCTAGTTAAGTTACCCCTATATAATGCTTGTACACTCTTTACTAGCCGAAAAAATTTTTGACTCGTCAACTATATGAATTAAAACAGCTGCAGACGCCACATAAAAATGTGGCTCGAATGAATTGATTTGTCTTTGAAAGGGTTGAAAACATTATGAGACAAGAAGAAAATGCTGGTCACCGGCAATTTTCCTTTTCCCACCTTTTTTAAAAGACTTGGCTCTCAAGGTCGTTAAATCATGGGATTGTTTCGTAAAGCTGTCTCTTAACCAGACCACAAAATTTTAGACTCGCCCGTATTAAAAGCATAAGTTTGCAGACGACAATTTTTTTTTTTTTCTTCTTCAAATCACATGCTGAACATCGTGGGGGAAAAAAAGAGAAAATTCTGATTATCAGCCTTTACTTGATCTCTGTACTGGCCGTAAAAGCAACTATATAAGTGAGAGACGTTTTTTTTTTTCAAATATTAGCCCTTTACAAAACAATCCCGTGTTTAAACGACTCTTTTAAAACATTGTGGGACAAAGAGAAACTCCTTGTAAGCATTTCTCCTTTTCCCACAGCACACGGACTACACTTTCAAAGACATATCTAAAATGATGGGATTGGCCTTTGAAAGGGTAGAATAGGTGGGGGGGGGGGGGGGAAATGATGGTTACAAGCATTTCCTTCTATTTCCACAATACTTTCAAAAGCCCTTCTTCCTCGGGGGTCGTTAAAGCTGGGGGGGGGGGGGGAATGATGGTTACAAGCATTTCCTTCTATTTCCACAATGCTTTCAAAAGCCCTTCTTCCTCGGGGGTCGTTAAAGCTGGGGATTGTTTGGTAAAGGGTTAACCATCAGAAAGTCCAAGTAATCCTTGCGCTTCTTGACTATTACCAAAAACAATCGCGAAGTTTATTGGCATCTTTTTGGGTTCACATGACCGGAAGTACCAACAGAGAAGCGGAGAGTGGAGAACAAGACCAGACTGCACGTATGTGCAGGCTGATCTTGCTTTAAACTCTCCGCAAAATTCACCCATAGTCACAAACGGACAGACAAGAGTTAAAAGAATTGAATTTTTTCTCCGTCAAAGGAAAACCCCAAATAATTACAGGTTCAAGGCTGGGAGTCGTCAGCATGACTCAGCATAACGGAAATTTTAGATCCAAGATCAGACTGCATATTCATTGTGGTCTGATCTTAAGCCATACTAGCCACATTGGCAGCTGTAGATCTGAAAGGCGCTTTTTCGGACATACCGTATTTTAACCCGTAGAGCGCTAAACGAACCAACAATTTTATTTTTCAATCAAGGATAAACGCTAAAGAAATTCAAGCTTCATGGCTAGTAAACTGTCAGAATGACTCAGCATAAAGTACAGCCAAGATTCACCTCCAGACTGCTTTGTCTGTGCAGTCCGATCTTGATCTATACTAGCCGCAAAGGCAACAGTAGTTGTGAAAGGCGCTTGATTAACCCTCGTCTTTCTGAATCTATTTTTATCACTTGTTGACTGCCACAACGATGAGTCATGCTCTAGCAAAAAGGGGCTTAATGCATCTCCGTGATACTTTATACGGAGCAAGTCGTCACATAAATTATGAATCTATGAAATCTAGTTTGTCTAACAACCTACTGAATCATGAGGTACACTGGTCCTTTGACAAGTAGAAAAATGACCGATAGCAAAAAGTTTCGACCCATGTCAGCCTGCGCGGACTGCGCAGGCTGACATTGGTCGATACTTTTTGCAGATGCAATAGCCCCTCATTTCACAGAGTATGGCTGATATATTTCGTTATGTACATGTATGTACATGTACACATTGAATTATGATCATTTACACAGCATATATACTGATTACAAGTACTGATTAAGATCAGACTGCAAGTATTTGATACCGATAATTAAGCACGTCAGAAGAAAGGTTAATAATTTTATTGCGCAAAAATAAACATGAATAATATTTGCTACATCACAAGTTTAGAAAACCGAGGTCAAAAGTTTTCGCCTTTCGTCTTGGGATCGGATATCATCTATAGGATCCCTGTTTCCACGAAGTAATACGTCCGCTAAATGAAATGTACATCAAAGCTGAAATATACATAAAAATAAATAACTTAGCAAGGATATCTAACGAAGTATCCGGCCTGGTAGAAACAAGATCAGACTGCGTGTTTTTGCAATCTGATGTTGATCAGCATTGTCCTTGGGGGAAAAAACACAGTAACGCAAGCTCTGCCTCGCGGCAGGGTTATTTTGGTTTTCCATGCAACGAGCTGCACAGCTTCCGGGAATAAAATTTAATCTACATGTAGCAACGATTATTTTGCGAGTTTATTACCATATATGGTAAAAAACTGTTTTGTATTTCGATGAACCACGTGTTCGGCTACCCTAGCAGCCCGTCCAAATTTTATGCCCATATAAGGTAATATAAAGGCTTTTAATTTAAATTAAGAAGTAGGGCTCGCGCGAGAGAGTGCTATTGTTTATCTTGTCGCAACTTTTTATTTATCGGCGTACGATCTTTTTTGGTGTCCTGTAAAAAAAATCGATAATTCATTATGCCTTTTGCAGTCGATTTTTTTTTTTTGTTCGCGTTTAACAGAAGACTACTTTTAAAAACATTGCGACAAAAGGAGAAATTGTTCGACACGAGCAATTTCTCCTTTTTTCGCAATGTTGTCAAATGTTTTCAGTTGTTTTGATGTGTTTAATGTTACTTCTTATTTTCTTTCTCTACTGTGCGTGTTAGAGCAGACCACTTTTAAAAACATTGTGGCGAAAGGGCAAAATGCCCAATTTCTCCTGTTGCATTTTTTTTCTTTCCAGATGTTTTAATGTTTTTTATATTATTGCATATTTATACTATCTCTACTGTGCGTGTCACACTGGACCATTTTTAAAAACATTGTGACGAAAGGGAAAAATGCTCGACAAGAGCAACTTCTCCTATCGCAGGTTTTTTTTTCAGATGATTTAATGTATATAAGTTAACAACATTTTGATGTCTATTATCTCTTTAATGCGTCTTACAGCAGACTTCTTCGGAAAACATTGTGGAAAAGGAAGAAATTGCTCTTGACGAGTAATTCTCATTTTGCCAAAAATTCTCAGATGTTTAACTTTTTATAACACAATCCCGAATTTTAACGACCCTGAGAAAGAGGGGGGGTTTTTGGAAACTTTGTGGGAAAAGGAGAAAATGCTCGGTTACCTGCATTTTCTTCTTTTCCCACAATATTTTCTACATGTTATAAGAACAAAATAAATGATCTCAGCAACATTTAATTTGTCGTCTGCATATTCTTTCAAATTGAAACAGTCCATAATTTTCTCGTCTGCTAAAGAGTTAAATGTATTATGACGTTACTTTATGTCTGTTATCGCTATCTGACATGTCGTCTGTCTCAAATATTTTAATGGCAGGTAGTACAATAATACCTTTTGATAATAAAGCGTCGCTGGCAATGTACTTTTGGTATTTTTTATCTCGCTTTATTTGACCCATTACTAAATAATCATAATGTTTAACTCTTTCACTACTGAATAAATAAATTGCATTTTCTCAAAGGCTAAAAAATACATTTCCTCTGCAAGATGAAGAGACAATTCGGTCATAGTCTAGAATAAAGCAATGGACAGTGTAGATCAAGGATCAGACTGCACGTTCTGTGCAGTCTGATCTTGATCTACACTGTCCGCAAAAGCTTCTGGTGTCGTCTATGGTATGGAAAAAGTTAAATAAGCAAGTTTTCGAAAACATTGTGAAAAACGAAGCAACTGCTCGTAACAAAAAAATCGCTTCTTTTTCATAACTATTATTTGAAATTTCATTCCATTAGAATCGCCGGTAGCTCAGTCGGTAGCGTACAGGGGGTCGCCGGTTCGAATCCCCAGCTCGGGTAATTTCTTTCCGAGGATCGATGATTGTCATTGCGACAGGATTCATTCCCTTCTCACTGCTGATTATTGTTTCGATGACGGTTATGTGGAAAAGCAGCCAGTAGCTTGGACAGGATATTATGCGAAGTACCGGTAAAAGAAACTCCAGGAGAGTATGGATAGGTGCACTGGCCGCCGCTGTATTTTTATTACTGAAATAATGTTGAAAACGGCGTTAAACACCGTAAGATCAATCTATCCAACTGAATCGACATTTTCCTTTGTTTAAAGTGTTTGTCATCTGTGTGATCCGTGATAAATTAAGGGTTGGTCTAAAATGAGGCATTAACGTGTGTTATATGATTTGACCATTTCTGCGCCACTTGCGAAAACATTGTTTTTTTTTACGGATGGCATGAATCAAGATCAGTGTGAATTAAAATATGCAGTCTGATCTTTGATCTATACCTTCCCCTTTGTTAAATCAAGCCTATAAGATAATAAAGAAACGACATAAGAATCTTGATAGGTTTCACATGACTGTATTTCATGCCGACGAAAGTTGTTGAGTTTACTTGATCCACGCTCTCGCAATTTAATGACTTTTAGTGCAACTCCGTGATCCATTATACCTAGCAAGTCATCACATAATTCTGTATCCACAGTCCATTTTTTCTAACAACAAACTGAATCAAAAAGTAGGCTGGTCCTTTGACAAGCAGAAAATTTGCCAATAGCAAAAGTATCGATTTAGATCTGCCCATGTGATCGATCCTTTTTGCAGACGCGTTACACCCCTTTTCACAGAGCGTTGCTCATAAATTGAGCCAGGCTTTGTGAAAAGGGGGCATAATGCATCTCCGATATCCATGGTACCAGGTAACCCATCACATACTTATGGATCCACAATAGCCACCTTTTTTAACAACCGACTTAATCCCGAGGTAGACTGGTCCCAAGACAGACAGAAAATTTACCAATAGCGAAAAGTTTCAGCCCAGGTCAGCCTGCGCGGACTGCGCAGGCTGACCTGGGTCGATACTTTTCGCAGATGCATTAAGCCCCCTTTCCACAGAGCATGGCTTAATTATATTCTACCAATAAGATAGGGCTCTTTCCCCCCCCCCCCCCCCACATTTTTAACACTGGAATTCCGAGCCGAAAGAGCCCGATAGTTCAGTAACGTCATCGAACAAGGGCTAGTAAACCAGGGGTCGATGGCTCGATCAGCGAATTTCTATCGTACTTTAAATGCTGGTGTGGATTAATTCATCTCTTACAACAGAACATTGCATCGACGATGTTTGTTTGGGAAAGCAGCCGGTGTTGAATGTTTTGATCGATTGACTGAATGGTGTTTTACTCCACTTTTAACACCATTTCAGTGATGAAACGATGACAACTCATATTTTCATGTACGTCCTGGGTTTTGCCAGCACCATGCTAGGGCTCTGAAGTGCAAAGAACACGCTCGCGAAAAACTTAGTGCTTGCAGTCAGGCTCGAGCCGGGACCATCAGGTTACGAGGCCAAAAACTTTACTGGTAAATGGTAAATTTTCTCCTTTTTTTTTCCAACAACAATTTTCTATCCTTTCAAAAAACAAATTACATGTACGTCATTTCAGTCACATTCAATATGTAGTCTGCAAGGTCTCCGAATTTGTATATGTATAAAATGTTGTCGTCTGGTAGAGGGTTAAAAGGCTTGTCACGTGGGAGTCACTTTGGGAAAGGCATTATGTGCTGTCTGATCTTAATCTAAATTAACTGCAAGAGCAAAGCAAGTGAAATAAGTTTTTCATAATCTAAGGGAGGTAACTTCAATATAATCAATGGACAGAGAGCTTCTTAAGAACTGCAAAATTAGGTCCCTTCTTAATGCGGAAAAAATGCAATGTACACGGCGTACATCAAATCAAATTAATTTGTCTTTCGTGGACAGTGTTGGTCATGATCAGACATCAAAGAATTTGCAGTCTGATCTTATGATCTACATTGTCCTAAAATTTGTGAAACAATCAGGCTATAGTATCCTTGAAATAGCAATGCTAAGTCTGTTTTATTTCTGACTAAAAAGGTCCACTAGTTTTCATGCTCAATGAGTTAATTTTTATGTCGGATTACAAGAATTTAGACTAGTTAAATACAGCTAAACTGATGGTAATTTCCTTTCAAAGAGAAGAAAAGATTGTGTGAAAAGAAGAAAAGGATACCAGGCAGTTTTTTTTTTTTTTTCATAGAAAAAAGCTTTATTCTTCAGGATCGTTACAAAACACAGGACTGTTAAGTGAAGTTTTAAATGGTTGAATGACTTGGTCCTTTTTTGTAGTAATGATATTTATATCACTTGAAAACAATGCAACGACAGTTTTTGGTGGCTGTAGGGAGCGTAGGGGCAGCCAGAATAGTTGCTAGCACATTGTTGGTTGTTGCTTTTCCGGCCGAGCCTGAAGTCCAAGCGGTCACATGCAGAGCTCGTAAAATTCAATCTCAACTCAGCGAAACTCATTCCGACGATGCTTGATATTCAATGCGGTAGGATTCCCTGCTGTATCACCGCTGAACAATGTTCAGCCGTAATAAATGTGGGAAAGCAGCCAGTGGCACATTTCCAAGTAAGAAATATAACCTTCAGAATTCTTCAAATGAAATGTCCCTATTTACCCTGTACTTCACAATCCCGAGTTTTAATGACCGTGGATTAAAGGACGCTTGAAAACATCGTGAGAAAAGGAGAAAATACTGGTAACCAACAACTTTCTCCTTTTCCCACAATGCTTTCTACCATTCAAAGACAAATCCAATAATCTGACTCTCCTTTGAAGTATCGTCTATGAATGCTTGGGACAAGTCTGAAATCCTGTCGTTTGGTAGAGTTACATTGCAGCTTCAAGGTTGTTTTTGGCAAGAGTAGCGGACAGTGTACGTGTGTTCATGTCGCACAATAAGCTAAAACGGAGCGACCTTTTTGAGGGTGTAATTCTTACACAAGCGCTGTAAAATCGAAATGCCCATTATAAAAACAGTCCGTGGGTAATCGTACAACAAAAAATGAGCGTGCGACCGTCGATTTAAAAATGCACGTAAGATGCTTACGAGTATGCTGGTCACCAGCATTTTCCTCTTTTTTCACGACGGTTTCGAAAGGCTTCTTTCTCCGGATCGATAAAAAACGAGAGTTTGTGATAAAGAGTTAAAGGTTGATCATGTTACGTTGTCAAATTTTGCATATTTTAAAGCATTTCTCTCAAATTTTAACACTGCCAGTTATTTTCAATGGTAGACTAGTAAGGGGTGTAACCACGTACATTGATTTGAACATCGCTTAAAACTTCCGGAGTTGCTGTTCCTGATAATTCTTTAAATACCTTATTTAGTACAAGAAAACTCCTTTCCTTTTGATCGTGAGATACTGTAGAGTTTTTTTTTTTTGCAGGAGTATTTCATCTTTAACCTTTTACCTCACAATTTCGTGTTTTCATGACCCTTATGCAAATGACATTTGAAAACATCGTGGGAATAGGAGAAAATGCCGGTTACCAGCATTTTCTCCTTTTCTCACAATGTTTTCTACCTTTCCATTCACAGATTTCGTCAATTGAACATTATTCAATTATCGTCTGTAAATGCTTTCAGTTTCGACAAGTCTTAACTTTTGTCGTCTGGTACAGCGTTAAGTACCCTAAGGGTGAGGTAACAGAATCGATACATAGTTGCATGTCTGTTAATTCAAAGAGAGATATTTTTTCTATACAAAGAAAATGTCAGATCTATTTATGGAATTAGGCAACGCCTGTCATGTAAATGTCTGCAAGTTTTTGAACCCTGTACTAAACAATCCGGTGTTTTATCGACCGCGAAGGGAGAAGACTTTTGAAAACATCGTGGGAAAAGGAGAAAATGGTAGTCATTTTCTAGGTTTTCTTTTGGTCTCAAAAATCTATACATATTGTTGTCAGCGTAAATATATACAAGATCAGACCGCACGTTTTGTTCAGCCTGATCGTGACCTACGTTCACCATAAAAAACATCCATGGCAGCAAGTAGTTCCTTTCCCAAACATTCACAAATCTTAAATCTTAGACTGTTACGCGCGACTCGCTGACCTATGGCGGACAGTGTAGATCAAGATCAGACTGCACAGAATGTGCAGTCTGATCATTGATCTACACTGTCCGATAACTACATAGTTTCTCCCAATAATTACCTTTGAAGTAGCAAAATTTGGGTTTTTACTATCTGCTTGAAAGTTTCATTTCACTCATTTATCAGGATCGGGGTTAATGACCCCTTGGGGGAGGCTTTTAAAATCGCTAATGGAAAAGGGGAGAGCTGGTAACCAGCATTTTCTCATTTTCTAACAATGTTTTCTTCTCTTTCAAATACTGCTCTAATTAATTGAACCACATCTAATTTGTCGTCTGCAAATGCTTTTAAAATTGGACTAGCCTTGAGATTTTTTTTTTTTCTTTTCGTAAAGGGTTAAGGGTTAGCGCTGGAAGAAACTATGAAAAAAAGAGAAGAGAAGAAAAAAAAATATATTCAATAATCATCTTTTATAACAGGAAGAAAATACGTGTTCCGTAAAACGTGCCTCTGTTAAGGTGAGGGTCACAAAACGATGGGAAAAAAAAAAGACAGAAACTCTTTACCAGACGACAAAATTTAAGCCTTGTCCAAATTAAAAGCAATTTGCAGACGACAATTTGAAATGTGAATTAAGTTATGGTTGTCCATGAAAGGGTAGAAAACGTGGTGGGGAAAAGGAGAAAATGCTGGTTACCAGCATTTTCTACTTTTCCCACCATGTTTTCAGAGGCCTTCTTTTTTATGACTAAGACATTGGATCGTTAAGTAAAGGGTCGAATCGTTTATTTCAGGACTTTTGTAATTATTATGATATTAAGAAGAATGTTTATTACTAGTATAGAAGGAAATAAATTAATACTCCTCTAAGAGTAATTTGCGAAGCTTTGCTTTTTATCATTCCATCTATATTCGCCAAAAAAAAATCCTTTGGTAAAAAAAAAATTCAGCCATGCTCCTTGAAATGGGGGCTTAATGCATCAGCAAAAAGTATCAACCCATGTCACCCTCAGCAATCCCCGCAGGCTGGCATGGGTCGAAACTTTTGGCTATTTGGACCATATACCTCCAAATCCAGTCAATTTGTAAACTGAATGGATTTTATGGATCTATAATTATGTGATGACTTTATTGATACCATGTATCACGGAGATGCTTTAAACCCCCTTTTGCCAAAGCTTGGCTCATGTATTAAATAAGGAGAGCCATTCCTCTTTACAGACCAATGGCTGCCCTTTTTCCTGCCTTGTCCTATTGGTTTAAATAAGGTCGCTGGTTCGAATACCCAGCTTAGCCACATGTTTTCGAGGACTGATGATAGTCATTGCGACTGGATTCATTCTTTTCTCACGGATGAATACTCTTTCAACGATACTTATTTTTGAAAAGCTGCCAGTGACCTTCGAAAGAACAATTTTTTCACGAGTTTTTGGTTAAAAGGAACTCCAGGAAAGCACGGACAGGTGCACTGGCCGCAGCAATATAACCGGAATATTGTTGAAAAACGGAGTTAAACATCATACGAAAATACATGTACATGTATAGTTGATATGAGGAATTTTGAAGTACATGTACATTTTCTTTTTCCGGTATAACTATTTGTATTTTCGCCTGAAATGGTCCTACGTCACTACATTTATTTCGATAATCTTTTGTCGGGATCACGAATTTTTCCTCATAACCATTGAAGTAGAAAATCTTGAAAAGGACAAAAATATCCTCGCAAAATGTAGACAACTATTCTAAGTAAAGATTTATTCCATAAATGTAATAAATGTACATGAATTAATATTAAATAAATATGAAATATTGTGGCAAAAGGAGAAATTGCTTGTTACCACCAATTTCTTCATTTGCCTCACTATTTTCCACTCTTCTCTCCCTGCACGACAAAAGAAATCGTCTGGCCAGTGATGATAAGGTTATTGACGCACATACACACACAAATAAAAAAGAAACATTTTAAACACTAGGTAAAGGTAGTTCAAAACAGCAACTTTTCATTTGCCACAGTGTTTTATGGTCTAGTTTCTTACAAGTTCGTCACCAGTTCCGTTTCATTAGTTCCGGGTTTTTTCTCTGGTTTCGGTTCGAAACGGAGGAGAAGAGGCGAGAGTGAAGTCACGAGTTTACGTCTATATCATGCCAACGATGGTTTCATATAATCATTAACTGTGTTCATCAAAGTGAAATAATATCCACAGCAAATAAGGTAAGTCTGGACTGTAGGCGTAATTAGCCTATTTTCCTAGTTTCGTAGCAATGGAGACAGACAGACAGACAGACAGACTCCCTTTATAATTGGGGCTATTATAGTAGGCCTAATTTTATATAAAGTGCCAAAACGGCTAGAAATTTGAAGTGATTGATTGATTGATTGAATGGTGTTTACGTCGCTTTCAACAATATTTAAGTCATATCACGGCTACAACTCACTTATTCATGTATTTACTGGGTTTCACCAGTACTAGGCTAGGGCTCTGAAGTGTCTTGTCCAAGGACACTCCCACGAAAAGCCCAGCGGATCAGGTCGGGCTCGAACCCGGGGCCTCCAGGTTACGAGTCCAGTCTAGACTGGTCCATCAGTATACTAACAATGAGTCGATCATGTTGTAAGAAACACGTATTTGTTTGCATAATGTTTAATGTCGTTTTCAACATTATTTCGCCTATAGCGTGTTGGCCAATGCACATGTCTACACTTTCCTCGAATTTCCCAGCGATGAGAAAGGAATTAATCCTGTCGCAATGAATATCATCAATCCTCGGAAAAGTATTGACCAAGCCTAGGTACAGTATTCGAATCAGCGACCTCTGGGTTTAAAGCCCTGTACGATAACAACTGAGGTACCGCGCTCGGCGTTGCAAGAAAGAAGCATGGTACCATAACAGGCCTATAACATGTAAATGAGCGCTTTGCATAGCGAAAAAACCCAAGCATACTATAGTGGAGCGTAATTACAACTTTGGTTGCACTTGCGGACAGTACTGATTAAAGATCAGACTGCACAAAACGTGCAGTCTGATCTTTGATCTACAATGCCCGCTTGGTTGAGACTTTCCGGACAAAGGCAACCTTGAATTTGCTACTATTTGGGTCGTTTTACTTGACTGAAAATGTTAAATAGGTTAATTCGGCGCTATAAGGGTTTGATAATCCTTTTCCGAACTACTCCGACTTCTATACTAACAATCCTGATTAAGAAAAAAAAACTTGTGAAAACATTGTAGGAAAAGGAGAAAATGCTGGTAACCAGCATTTTCTCCTTGTCTCCACAATGTTTCTTTTTTAAATGACTAATTTCATGTTTTAGTAATATTTGATAATGTTGACTGCAAATGCTACCAATTTGGACCAGTCTATCTTTATGTATTCCGGTGAAGAGTTAAACCTCAGGCCGCGAAGCGCGACTTAAGGACCTTTTGCGGACCGTGTAGATCAAGATCAGACTGCACAGTACGTGCAGTCTGATCTTAGATCTACACTGTTCGATAAGGAGATATCTTTCCTCTAAAAATACTTTTGAAATTGCAAAATTTGGGTTTTTAGTATCGACTAAAGTATCATTTCACTTACTTAGCAGGATACGGTTTAACTCTTTACCAAACGACAAAATAGTATACTGGTCCAAATTGAAAGCACTTGCAGACGACAAAATAAACAGAACTCAAAAACTGAAATTTGTTTCCAGCGGGGTAGAAATCATTGTGGGAAAAGGAGAAAATGCTGGTTACCAGCATTTTCTCCTTTTCCCACAATGTTTTCCAAAGGCTTCTATCTCAGGGTCGTAAAAACCAGGGATTGTTTGGTAAAGGTTTAAGGGGGCCTTGATTAAATCTGTACCCCATAGCATTAGCCGATATGAATCTGGAGTACAGCTGAAAATTTTTTATTGTTTATCGTGAAAAACCTCGTTAATCGGACAAATATATCCTGCTGAATTTGATACCTAACTGAAATTGGTATTATAGAGTTGAAACAAGCAATCGATAACAGATGTAGTCGAAGATCAGAATGAATACTACAAGTGTAGACTGATCTATGTCTTTTCAAAGATTTAACCAGCAGTAAATACGTGCGAGCTGATCTACGTTTAAAGAGAAAAAATGGAAATCGATGATACCTCAGATCAGATTGATTGATTGGATTGATTGGATTGATTGATTGATTGATTGATGTTTTACGCCACTTTCAATTTTATTTCAGCCACATCACGGCCACAGCTCGCATATTCATATATTTCCTAGGTTTCAGCAGTACTAGACTAGGGCTCTGAAGTGTCAGGCTTGCACAAGGACACTCCCACGAAAAGCGAAGTGGATCCAGTGAGGCCCGAACCCGGGGCCTCCAGGTCACAAGTCCTACACTTTACCACTAGGTCACGCAGGACTAGAAAGATTGCGAAACGTGGAAGCTGGTTTCCATCTGGAGATGTAACAAGCCCTTAATGATACCCTAAGATCAAAATAAATTCTAAACATGCAAACTGATCCATGTCTAAAGATGAAAGCAGCAATCGATAATCATGAGCCAAAGATCAGAACAGATGCTTAAAGAGCGACCTGATCTCAATCTAGTGGGGGCGAATAGACTAGATCTACCGAACTTTTATCCAAGTGTCCTGTTTGAAGTTTAAGAAATAAACGCTACGCTCGCTTCCTTCTGTACATGACCTTTTTTTGTCTTACCTGAGGAAGGAAGCCGTTTGAAAACGTTGTGCGAAAAGAAGGAAATGCTGGTAATGATGCAGCATTTTTTTTTTCTTTTCCCGCAGTGTTTTTTTGTTCTACTTCTTTAAGGACAACGTTGACAATCTCACGAAGCCACATTTGTCGCCTTCAAATGGAAGTAGACTTAATCCAAAGTTTTGTCATCAGGTAAAAAGTTTCATTTTTTTTTTAAATCCGTCTGATAAAGGAAGTTTCAAAGATTTAAAAAGGGGCACAGCTGATAGAGACCATTTCTCATTTATTCCGCTATGATAGCAGAATTGGAAAACGTGTTTTCAAATTCTTCCAATCGAAAATGATATGAACACGTGCCCTGCATTAGGTTCTAACTGGATCAAGGCTAATAGTAAAGGGGGGGGGGGAAACGTTCTGAAAGCAGTCAAAAATGAAAAATGTCTCCCTCCGTTATCTCAGTATTAAAACTTCTCATTTTGCGAAAAACAAGGAGGGTTATCAAGTTTCTTTAACAATTAACATCACCGGGGTTTAAAGAAAAAGAAGTTCACAAACATGAACGCGCTACATTGGTTTTGGCCACGTGCCAAATGACAGCGCATGCAGCCTAGCTAAATTCCAATAACCAATCAGAAAGCGCAGTGGTTTGGACTTTCCCATTTCAGTGAACACCATTAGGGGTGTTGTACAGAATGCGACCGATTGAAAAGGGCTTTTTGCGCTGAATTCTTATTTATACTCTCATAAAAGAAGATAAAATATATCCTATATGTAATTACATACTCTGAAGGTAAAAAATTTGGAAAAATATTGTAGTTTTAACAGGTTGACCTACTTCTGCTTCACCTGATTTTCCCACTTAGAATGTACTCGTCTACTACAACCGATATATAGAATACACACGCTCTGATCGTAGTAGTAGTCGGTAAAACCCAGAAAGGTGAATGTATGTACGGGGGAATGTGCAATACAAACAGTGGTGTTCTTTGTTTACGTGAAACGGAGTATTGGTGACTTTAGCAAGAAATGGTCCTATTACACCGGAATAACATTAACAGTTGTAAATAATCGTGTGTTTTCGCGGATATAGGTCCTCGCCTTTCACATGAATGCATGTGTCATTGAAGTCAAAAAGCCGGAGGAGGCGAGACAAAACTCCGCGCTCCACTCCCGTCCCTCCAAACACTAGGGGTTCGAACGTTGGTCTGCCGCCCGGGAAACTCTCTGAGGTCGCTAGGTGGCTCGAGCAGGGCGGGGTTCAGTCGAGGGACACGACTAGCACGTGCGATACTCAGGTTATGACGACAGATATGTTGAAGTTCTTAACCAATAAACTAAAATCTCAGAGTTTGAATGAGGCGCAGGCATATCAAGTCGAGGTAAAAACATTATAAAAGATGACTAAATCTACTAACAGTAAAGATGGTGAGTGTGGACATTTAGCTGTCCACATTCTTGAGAAAACAAGTTAGAGATAATGGGGGGATATAACAGATTTAGGGTATTATGTGGTAAAGGAAAGGCTGATGCCTATGCTGTTGGTACTTATTAGAAATGTCTGTTGGAACTAGACAGTTCCAATGGGTGCCCACAACATAGAATTTAGAACATATGAAAATTTAAGAAGAAAAAAATCTTATTTCTGGATCAGGTGACCTGAATATTACTTTCTAATCAGAAACCTATGTTGTGGGTATTCATTGGAACCGTCTCAACGAGACGGTTCCAATGAATACCTGTAACATAGGTTTTTCGCAAAAAAAACTGAAATTTTTTTTCCTTAAAATCACCAAAATTACGATCCTTCTCTTACAATATTTCTTTTCAACCTATCTTGTGGGTATTCATTAGATTTGTCTTGTCAAGACCATCTCACTGAATACTAAAAACATAAGTTTTTGGTGACAAAATGGATTTCTATTTCCTTAAAAACCTGAAAAACCCTTTCTTCACATTTTTTTTTTTTTGCTGAATCTATCGTGAGGGTATTCTTTAGATTCGTCTGAGCGAGGCGATTCTAATGAATACCTACAACATATGATCTTCGTGACAAACTTTAAAAATATTCTCCTGAAATCCGAAACCCACAACTGATCTACTGGTATATTGTAACTGCTGGAATTCAATGATGATACACCACTTTCTTTGTCAACATAGTTACCCCTTCCCATTTTAAACATCCTCGCCTTCAAAGAAAGCTTTGTAAAACATTGTAGGAAAAGGAGGTAATGCTTGTAACTAACATTTTCCTCATACTAAGATATATTTCACTGAATCAAATTTTAATTTGGATTATCCAATAAACCTGAAAAATTGCTGTATGTTTAAGTCTCATTTTTTGCACTTCGGTTTTTCAGAACTATAGGTGCCATTGCAGGCAATTGGAGATCAAGATCAGGCTCCACTAAACTTGCAGTCTGATCTTTCATCAACATTGTCCACTTTGCTGAATCACTAGATCTACATACAAATTAAAGTAACCTTGAGATTGCAATTCAAATTTTTGTTTCATTGGTTGGCTGATATTGTGTATTGGAATTTATTCTGTTCTAGAAGGGTATGCCTTTTGCCACTTAATTCTGAGTTTTAAAGACAGGAAAAAAAAAATCCTAAGAAAAGATTGTGGGAAGAGGAGAAATGCTGGTAACCAGCATTTTCTCCTTTATCCACAGTGTTTTGTAACCTTTTAAAGGCTATTCAAATTATGGAATTGTTAAACTCTACCAAATGACAATATTTTAGACCAGTCTAAGTTGAAAGCATTTGCAGACGACAAAATGAATTCAACTCAAAAACCAAAATTAGTTTTTAGAGGGGTAATAAACATTGTGGGGAAGTAAGGAGAAAATGTTGGTTACCTGTATTTTTTCCTTTCCCCACAATGTTTTCAAAAGGCTTCTTTCTCAGGGTCATTAAATGTTGGGACTGTTCACGATTAACAAGGATATTTACAAAGTTGTCTGCTGTAAGTTTGTTTCCCAAGTAATGAGGCATATAGCTGACTAAAGATTAACTCTTTACCAAATGACAAAATTTTGGATTTGTCCAAATTGAAAGAATTTGTAAATGACAAAATAAATGTGACTAACAAATACAAATATGATTTGGGAAGGGAAGAAAACATTGTGGGGAAAGAAGAAAATGCTGATTACCATCATTTTCTTCTTTTCCCACAGTGTTTTCTACAGCTTTCTCGCTCAGGGTTGTTAAAAGTCTTGATTGTGTGATAAAGGGTTAACCCTTTACCCAATGACCACAACTTTATATAACCCAGAGAAAGAAGGCCATTGAAAACATTGTGGAAGCAGGAGAAAATCTTGGTAACCAGCATTTTCTCCATTTTTCCATAATGTTTTCTACCAATTCATAGACTGCTCCCATAATTCATACGAGTCCACTTATTGTGGCGACTGCAAATTTTATGTCATCACTTTGAACGAGTCTGAAAATTTTGTGTGTAGTAAAGAGCGCTAATTCTGCATCTTGCTTTTGATCTACAGACAGCTGGCCCATATTGGGACAGAACATGCTATTTCATCTATTATTATGTTTCTTCTACATGAATAATTCTTCATTAACTCTTTAGCCTTATACCAAACAATCCTGAGTTTTAACGACCCTTCAAGAGAAGTCTTTTGAAAAAAATTGTGGGAAAAGGAGAAAATGCTGGTAAACCAGCATTTTCTCTTTTTCCCACAATCTTTTCTACCCTTCCCAAAACGATTTTCAGATTTTCAACTTTTGAGTCATGTTTATTTTGTTGTCTGCAAATGTTTTAAATTTGGGCAAAGTCTTAATTTGTTGTAGTTTGGTAAAGAGTTAACTTGCCAAACGACAAAGTACAAGACTGGTTCAAATTCTTAACATTTGCAGAAGACAAATTCACCTTTTTCCAAACAGTCCCGAGTTTTTACAACCCCAAGGAAAAGCTTATTGAAAACATTATGGGAGAAGGAAGAAAAACTGGTAACCAGCATTTTCTCCTTTTCCCTCTAATGTTTTCTGTCTTATTCAAGACATATCATTTTAGCAAAGTCTGAAATGGTGTCGTTTGGTAGTGAGTTATACTTGAGATTGTGCAGTTAACTTTGGGCTTAGCCTTTTACTACATAATTCTGAGTTCTAATGACCCTAAGAAAAGATATTTTTGAAAACATTGATGGTAAAAGGAGAAAATGCTGGTTACCAACATTTTCTCTATCCCACAATGTTTTCTTACCTTTTAACTCTTTACCAAATGACTAAATTTTAGACTGGTCCAAATTGAAAGCACTTGCAGACGACAAAATAAATGTAACTCAAAAATTGACATTTGTTTCCAGAAGGGTAGAAAACATTGTGGAAAAGGAGAAAATGCTGGTTACCAGCATTTTCTCCTTTTCCCACAATGTTTTTAAAAGGCTTCTTCCTCTGGGTCGTAAAAACCAGGGATTGTTTGGGAAAGGGTTAACTACAGATTTCAGTATTTGAGCCAATTTTAATTTTTCACCTGCAAAATTAATGCTCTTACTATTGAGCCAGTCCAAAATTTTGTGGTTTGATAAAGGGTTAACTCTTTCATTACTGAATAAATAAATTGCATTTTCTCCAAGGCTACAAATACAGTTCCGCTGCAAGATTAAGGGACAGTTTTGTCATAATCTAGATTACAGCAGTGGACAGTGTAGACCACATTCTGTGCAGTCTGATCTTGATCTACACTGTCCACAAAAGCTTCTGGTGCCGTGTATGGTATGGAAAGAGTTAAGTGGTAAGGAACCCGATATTTGGCTGATAAAATTCTGATGAAATGATGGGATCCTAAAATTTGCTCTGAAGATTTTTAAAATTACGGTATTTTTACGTCCTGTAAAAGAGGTGTGTCGCAGATTTATTTGTAACAGAGCTGATATGGCTAAATGTAGATGACTTTAGCCGAGCCCTGGCAGCCTACATGACTTGAGAACGGGGTTGCTTGTTTGATTCCCGGCTCAGCCAATTTCTTTCCATGGATTGACTATAGTCGTCGCGACAGCATTTATTCCTCTCTCACTGCTGATCATTGTTTCGTTGGTGGTTATGTGGGAAAGCAACCAGTGGCTTGGAAAGAATATTGTGTGCAGTACTGGTAAAAGAAACTCCAGGAAAGCATGGATAGGTGCACTGGCTGCCAGGATATAACTGAAATCATGTTGAAAACGGCATTTAACACCATACAATCAATCAACTAGATGACTCTACCAGATGAGAAGTAGTAAGATTTGTTCAAATTGAAAGCAACTTTGAGCCTGTGACAGTAGGGTAGGGTATAAACAATTGCGGGAATAGGAGAAAATGCTTTGAAAATGTTGGTTACCAGCATTTTGTTATACTACCACAATGTTTTCAAAAGCTTTTCCCCTTTAAGCATCACTAAATCGCATAGTTGCTTTGGTAAGGACTTAACTGATCTCATCAAAATTGGTCAAGGCTACAGTCTTCATGGTCGCAGGTTTGATACTCACCAGGGCATTCAGTACTGGTGAAACTCTGGACACAAATGTTTGAGCTGTCTTCGTGATATGGTTGAAAAATAGTTGAAAGCAATGTGAAACCCCATTAAAGAGTATGAAGAAAGAATGCCAAACTGTGACAGAGAGAACGCTTACGTAAAATTAAACCTGATGCAACTTACTATATTTAGTTCAGCTCAAGTAGTGGCATGACTTTCGAAAATGAATTATTTTTAGTATGTTTAACATCTTACCTCACCCCTCTTTCATCCACTTGCCCATTATCCAAAATATTTACCTTAGAGCTTTGTATACAATAAGGCTTTTTAACTCTTTGCCAAACAACAAAATTTTTGACTTTACCAAATTGAAAGCATTTGCAGAAATTAAAATGTGACGGAAATGGTGGTATTTATCTTTCAAGGGTAGAAAACCTTGTTGGAAAAGGAGAAAATGCTGGTAACCAGCATTTTCTCCTTTTCCATCAAGGTTTCAGAAGACAATTTTCTCAGAGTTTTGAAAACTCACGACTGTGTGGTAAGAAGTTAAACCCTTTATAAAACAATCTGGGGTTTTAAAAACCTTGAGGAAAATGGCTTTTGAAAACATTGTGGGAAAATGAGAAAATTTTGGTTTCCAGCATTTTCTCCTTGTCCCATAAGACTATCTACCCTTTCAGAAATCAATCTTATCTTTTCACGCAAATTCTATTTGTCATCTGAAAATGCTACCAATTTAGACAAGAATAAAAATTTGTCAGCTGGTTAACATTTTCTGATTTACACACAACCAGTATAGAAATATATGACTTATCCTTGCTGCTCAAGCTATGGGATTTGAAAGGATTAAAATATTTTGGAAAAAGAAGAAAATGGTGGTTACCAGCAATTTGTCCGTTTTCCCACAATGTTTTTTGAAACCTCTTTCTCCTGGTGGCAAAAAGCATGTGAATAGCTGGTAAAGTGTTTAACAATTTACCATACAATCTAGAATTTTAATGACCCAGTTGGAGAAGGTATCTAATGAGAACAATGTGGGAATAGGAAAACTGGCTGGTAACCAGTATTTTGTCCTTTTCCCAAAAGAAAGTGATTTACACCCATTCTGATACAAATTCCATCATTTGTACCAAATAATTTGCCATCTGCAAATGTTTTCAGTTTTGACCAATCTAAAATTTCGTCATTGGATAAAGAGTCAAGTGGTACACAGTACATTTTCAAATCCTGTTGCAAACTTGGTAAATTGAAGTGCTGCTGCATAATATGCTGCTTGTGATCATGACGAACAGTTCTTCAGTATCTTTTTTTTTTAACCTCTTTCCATACAATTAAATATTTTTCTCGACTTACAAAGGGCATTTTGGTGGAAAAAAAGAGAAAATGCTAGTAACCAGCCTTTTCTCCTCTTTCCTAAAATTGTTTTGCACTCTCTCTGGTTTAAGAAAATGCACATTATTTGAACAACATTTTATTTAGTATAGTCCAAACCGAAAGCATTGTTTTGCAGATCATGACAGATGTTTATTTTATGTAGCTGGTTAAGTGTAAGGTCGGATTGTTTGGTACAGAGATACACACTGGGCAAGTGCATGACACATGACCCAGTAGTCTAAGGTCTAATTTTGCTCAAAGGATAAAATGTCAAGTGTCCAGACCACAATCCATCAAGTTGGGTTGAAACTTTGGCAAGTTGCCATTTAAATCCAAATTCCACAGCTATTTTTGCCATGAAAGTAGTAGCCAAGTACTTTGATTTTGATAGGTTGATAAGTAAAATCCTTCTTATCTGAACAGACCAGTTATCCAGGCTTGAAATTTGACAAATGAAAACTTTTAACTGTTTACCAAATGACAACATTTTAGACCAGTCCAATTTGAAAGCATTTGCAGACGACAAAATAAATTTGATTCAAGAATCGAAATTTGTTTTGGGAATAGTAGAAAACATTGTGGGAAAAGAAGAAAATGCTGGTTACCAGCATTTTCTTCTTTTCCCACAATGTTTTCAAAAGCTTTCTTCTTCAGGGTCGTTAAAACTCGGGATTGTATGGTAATGGGTTAAAGGGACATGAAATTCACCTTTAACCCTTATCCTGCGAAAAAAGTAAAATTAAACTTTCAAGCCGGTAGGAAAAACCCAAATAATGCTACTTCAAACTTATATTTTGAATAAAAATATCTGATCAGACAGTGTAGATTCAAGATCAGACTACACGTTCTGTGCAGTCTGATCTTGATCTACACTGTCAGCAAAAGGTCCCTGAGTCACGCTTAACAGCCCAAGGGTTAAGATGCCCTCAGCTTTTCTATGATCATTCTCATAGAAAAATACTAGGTCAAACTAAGTCTCTATATCGCACTTCATTTCAGTTATTGGGCCTCAGTTCCATTAATGTCTGCAGGAAACCAAATCTTTACTTCCATATATAGTTATTGAATCAAAGGCGTTATTGATCTTTTTCTTTTCTGCCTGTAAGTTCTAGATATTTCATTTTCTTAGAATTCTCCTTTGCGTAACCTATAAAACGCCTATTACAACTGTAGTTGCCTTTGGGGCCAGTGTAGATCAGTATCAGACTGCATAAAAGGTGTAGTCTGATTTTTGATCGACACTCTCCAGTTTGCTGAGACATTCTGGCAAAATCAGCCTTTATATGGCATTTATTTGTGTCACATTTCTAGATTATAAATTCTGTTGGGTTGATTCGGCGCTCCGAGGGTCAATCATGGTTTTGTGTTTTTAATGACCCTATTAAGTCTTTCCATACGATAGAAGACACCAGAAGTTTTTGTTGGCAGTGTAGATCAAGATCTGTCTGATCTCTGATCTGCACTGTCCATTGTTTTATTCAAGACTATGATGAACTGTTTCTTGATCTTGCATTGGAACTGTATTTGTAGCCTTTGAGAAAATGCAATTTATTTATTCAGTAATGAAAGGGTTAAAGGAAGAAAGCTTTGGTCAATACATCATTGAAAACAGCATTTTCTCATTTCTGACTATGTTGAAGGCATTTGCAGGAGACAAAAGTAGCACAAATGATAATTTCTGTCATTTCTGTCCTTGATAGGGTAGAACATTGTTGTGGAAAAAAGAGAAAATGCTGGATACTAGCATTTTCTCTTTTCCCCGCAATATTTTCCAAAATCCTTCTTCAATGTCGTTATAACTCGGGATTGTGTGGTAAAAGGTTTAAATGTTACGTGTACATGGTGGGTTAATGTGACTGGATGTGAGCCATGTCGAAAAGACAACTAATGACACTTTACTGGACATTGCTGACCGGTCAGCGACACAACAGTAAACAGTTGTGATAGAAATTGTTTCCTCTATTGTTGTCAATAATGACTCCCAATATCTGCAAAGGTGTTTTGTGTCTCCCAGTGGGACTTGCATGGACTTTAACTCTTTACCACACAATCCCGACTTTTTAGCGACCCTGAGGAAGAAGCCTGTAGAAAACCTTGTAGGAAAAGGAGAAAATGCTGGTAACCAGTGACAGGTATCTCTTTAAAACCACAGGATAGAATTTTATGCCGGTCCAAAATTAAAGCATTTGCCGACAACCAACAAACTGAAAATTGGCATATTAAAATGTTATGCTTTGTCTGTGAAGGAGTGGAAAACATTATGGGAATAGAAGAAAATGTTGGTTACCTGCATTTTCTTCTGTTCCCACAATGTTTTCAAAAGTCTTCTTCCTTAGGGTTATTAAAACTTGGGATTGTTTTGTAAAGGGTCAACCTTAAAATAGACCACTAAATAAACCATAATAGTTATATTCAATCTAGTTATTTTAAATGGCCATGATAATGGCTATTTCGATGTTGAACTTGTCAAGAATGTCTTGTCAAAGTGGCCATTGTAGATCAAAGATTACACTGTACATTTTGTACAAGCTGATCTCGATCTACGCTGGCCTCAAAGGCAACTGAAGAAGTGAAAGGCACTTTGAGGGTTAAAAACTGAAGAAAAGGAGGAAATTTATATGCTTTAATGAGAAATTTTCATAAACTTCATCAAAAATGCTCTATACCTGTATATGAACTTGATACATAATTATGAACCTTCTCTATGAAAAGGCATCTACATAAAGTATGGACCCAGGTCAGGGACTGGGCAGGCACGTGGTCCCAATCCTTTTGCTATTGGTCAATTTTCTGCAAGTCCTAGGACCAGTTTACCTCATGATTCAGTCGGTTGTTAGACAAAATGGACTTTATGGATCCATGACCATGTAAAGACTTTCTCATTATTATGCTTCAACAGAGATGCAGTAAGTCTCCTTTTGCCAGAGCATAGCTCATATTGTACTTTATGGTCGGTAGATAGGTATAGTGATGGGTCCCAACTGTTCTTGTTAAAAATAGGTTTGTTGAAGGGTAAATGCTTGATGGAGCATTTTAAGCCCATGGGACATTAATTACATGAAGAATAATTATTCTCCAGTGAATCCTTTACCAAACAGTCCTGTGTTTTTTCTATTCTGAAAAAGTAGACTGAAGATGAAAGCTTTTGAAAAAGGAGCAAGTGCAGGTAACCAGCACTTTCTCCTTTCCATTCAAGGACAACTCATCATTTGAGGGGTCAACTACATTTCATTTTGTAATGCCTGCATAGTAAATATGTTCCACATTCCAATTAGACAACTCCAAAACTTTGTGGTCTGGTAAAGAGTTAACCCTTTACCACACAATCCAGTCTTTTAACGACCCTGTGAAAGAAACTTCTTTTCCCCACAGTATTTTCTACCCTGTCAAAGACAGAAATTATCATTAAGCTGCATATAATTTGTTGTCTGCAAATGCTTTCAATTTGGTCCAGTCCAAAATGTTGTGGTTTGATATAAAGTTTATGCTGCATCAAAGTGGGTGGCCTGAGAAGGACCTCAGTGATCTTTATGTTTATTTGTGGTTTACATAGTATTTATGTATAAATGACACCTCTCATGTGCTTAGTTCATAATACTCAAATTCAAATAAGGGGAGGAGAATGTTAGCAACATTTGGGTCACCACGCATTTTAGAAAGCTGAATCTCTGGTCTTCCATCTAAAAATTTGGTGTTTAGGCATATTCTGTGCAATCTGGGCCCGTATTCAAAAACCATTTGTAAGAATGTTCATAGGCTTATTCTCCAGAATTTTCTAAATGTGAAAGTCGCACAACTTCTGATTGGCTAAACCATTTGCTTTAGGCTTTTAGCCAATCCTAAGTTCTGTTAGTTGCACATTTAGAAAATCTTGGAGAATAAGACAAAGAACGTTCTTAAGAATGGTTCACTTAATTGGTGAATAGGATCCGTGATCTTTTTTGTCTGCACTAGCAATTAAATCCGGGGTTCAGGGCTAAGGTTTGACTTGTCCTTCTTGAAAACCAATTTTGAGAGCAAATAAATTTGGCTAAAAGGATACCCTTCATCTTTGAACCAATTTGTCTTTGAGCCGTTAGAAAAATTAACTTTTTTGGAACGGGAGAAAAGGCTGATTACCATGCAGCATTTTCTCATTTTCCCAAAAAGTTTTCAAAAACTTTTTTCCTCAGGGTCATTTAAATTCAGCATAATTTTGATGAAGTTTGCAAGAAAATGAAAAAATTCTTAGAGAAACTGATGACAAGTTATTTCACCATTTGTTGCTAAGTATTTGCATAGAAATTTCCTGTATGAATGCCTTGAAGTTATGTCTGCAGGCCTTCTCAAAGTAATTAGATACCCCATGGAAGTTGGTGTGTCAGAAAAGTAGAATTTCCATTCTTAACCTTTTATCAAACATTGCGGTATTTGAACAACCCTGAAGAAAGGCTTTTGAAAACATTGTGGGAAAGGAGAAAATGCTGGTAACCAGCATTTTCTCCATTTCCCACAATGCTTTCTACTCTTTCAAAGACAATACCATCATTTGAACCATATTTGGTTTGTCATTTTCAACTACTTTTGATATGGATGAGTCAAGAATTGTGTCATTTGCTAAAGAGTTAACCAAATGACAAAATTTAAAATCTGTCTAAATTGAAAGCAATTGCAGACAAGAAATGTGACTCAAAAATTGAAATTTGTTTTGGAAAGGGTAGAAAACATTGTGGGGGAAAAAAGAGAAAATGTGGGCTACCAGCATTTTCTCCTTTTCCCACGATGTTTTCAAAAGCTTTCTGTCCCATGGTTGTTCAATCTAGTCAGGATTATGTGGGAAATGGTGAAAGAAATACCTGACTGAATATTTTATGTTCTATGGTAGACTTGTTTTGGCCAGTCTAATATAATTTCCATGTTGCAGACATTGTAGATTCTGAAGATAATACTGCGCATTCTGTGCAATCTGATCTTTATCTACACCATCTGCCAAAGGAATTAATAGTTGTGCTTGGAGTATCATGTTTGGCATTGCAAAGATTCACCTGGCAAGTTTTCTATATACATCTCTACGTTTTGGCAAACACCCCTCCACCATCGTGCCAAATGACTTTTAGAATAGCATCATTAATTTCCTCAAGTAGGTCAAGTTCATAAGTGAAATATAGCTGGTAGAGCTTTGTCGAAAGGCAAAACATATTTAACTCTTTTCCGAAAGACACAATTTTAGACTGGTCCAAATTGAAAGCATTTGCAGACGACAATTTAAAGATGGCTCAGATGGCAGAATTTGTCCTTGATAAAGTAGAAAACGTAGGAAATAGACAAAATGCTGGTTATGTTTTCATACGGCTTCTCTCCAAGGGTCGATAAACCAGGGATTTTTTGGTAGAGTTAAGCCTTTTACCAAACAATCCTGTATTTTACTTCTCCTTTTGCCCTAATGTTTTTGAAATACTGTCGGCTGCATGGCACAAAAAATTCTCTATCTACCTGAAGCAATGAGTTCATTATCGTTGTAATAAACATCCACTGTCCAGCCATTGTGATATAGCTACTAAAACAACAACAACAACAAACTTTATTTATCTTATTTAGGCTTCTGGCCATAAGTACAATGATTAGTCGGGAAAAGAATATTATGTTAATGTCTTGTATTCAACTCCTTACCAAATGACAAAATTTAAGATTATATTGGTTTAACTTGAAAGCAATTTGCAGATGACAAATTGAAAATTGTGCAAATAGTCAGATATGTCTGTGATAGGATAGAAAACATTTTGTGAACAGGAGAAAATGCCGGTTACCAGCATTTTCTCCTGTTCCCACAATGTTTTCAAAAGCCTCCTCCCACAGGGTCGTTGAAAGTCGGGATTGTATGAAAAAGGGTCAAATGCTAATTTAACTCATTACTAGACAAACCCCCCCCCCCCCCTTTAGCTCTTTACAAGACAACAAAACTTGGACTTCCTCACGCCCATAAGAATTTTCAGAGCCACACACACACAGAGTCTAGATGTGGCTCAAATGGTGGCATCTGTCTTTGAAATGCTAGAAAACAATTTATGGCAAAAAGGGAAAATGCTGAAGACCCTGGTAACCAGCATTTCTTCCTGTTTTCCTAATGATTCTTTTGAAAGACTTGTTAAGTCTAAAAGCATTTTCAGACAACAAAATAGACTCCAAAACTGAAATTTGTTTTCATGAAGAGTAGGAAACATTATGGGAACAAATGGAAAATGCTGATAATCTCTATTAAACTCTAATAAGCATTCTCTGCTTTCCCCTCAATGGTTTCAAAAGCCTTTATTTGTTAAGTTAAAATTTTGGATAGTGTAGTTAAGGATTAAAAGGAAAATTATTCAAATTATATTTCCGGGGGATAAAAATCTTTACGAGATCCAAAATCACTTGATTATATGGTGCTGGAGAAAGCCTTGTATTGAAGTTTGAACTTTATGGCAAATTAATAGCAGCGCTTTATTGGTCGTCCTTGTATAGAAAATTTTAAAAATAGGGGCAAAAATAGAAAGCCATTCGAGTGACGAATAACACTTTTGAATGATTATTTCAATTGAAAATGAACGAGACTTGAATGGTTTTGAATGGTTCTATTACTTTTACCAATTATTATGGTTGAGTGTTTCTTCTGTCCTTTAAATATATCCTTTTGCTTTTTATATGGCCGTATTGAGTCCACCTTTTCCTTTTCAGGGCTTTCAAAAAATTTGTGACAGAGATAAAATGGCCTATAGCCCATTACCACCAAATCCCTAGTTTTAGCGACCCCAGGAAATTTGACTTTTGAAAACATAGGTGGAAAAGGAGAAAATGCTGTTAACCAATATTTCATACTTTTCACAGTTTTCACTCCTCTGAAGACAAATTTCAGTATAGGTAATTTGCAGCTGATGACTTCGTAAATATTCTTGTAAAAAAATGGTTATCAACACAAAATTGATAAAGTTTCATTTCATGCTTTTCGATAGTTTATTGAGAAATAATGGTGGATTATAAGATTTGATAATTCATGGCTACGACCAGTGAAAATTACCGTAAATGTATCCGTAACTTTTCAATTGAAGGCACAGTGGTTGCCAGGCACAAGTTAACTAGGCAAAGAGTTGGTTCCATTCAACCAGATAGAAGTATGACGTAGTTCACTTGCATCTACCCTACATTTCTTGCGCTTTACGTAATATTGTTAGATGTTGTCATGGGGGGGAGGGGGGAGGTCCACCACGGGTAATTACTGAGAACAACTTTACTGCACTTTGATGAAATGTTAACAAAAAAGGGAGTTAGAAAAATGAAATAAATGGAAGAATATTTGGGGTTTTTTTTATGAAAGATCGAAATTTAATTTCATCTCATGAACATCAGCTGCACCACTCATGAAGATATTACCAATGATGTTCACTCGATGAATAAAATTTTGATCTTTCACCAAAATAAACAGATGTCCTCTATTTCATACATCTTTTACTCGGCAAACAATATGCAAATAGACTACTCAGTGATAATTTGAGCAACATGGGATTGAAAATGCCTCTGTCCATCATGAGACCCTTAATCTTGGCACGTTTAATGGATAGGTCATCTGCCTGTAATTATTTTTTTTTATCCTTCAAAACAGGTTTGCTGGAAGACATAAATAGTTTCCGAAGTTTGCAGCCAATATTTTAATTCCATTGTTTTGCCTACATTCCAGGATGTTGCCGATGACGAACGTGACTCAGGGACAGAATCGGATGACAATCTGGACGATGAATATCCATGTAAGTATGGCAGCTAAATTCAATTTCAATCTATGTTACAGATATTATAGTCAAAATTAATGTGATTCCTACCCTTTTGAAAATTGCAATACAATAGTCCCTGTGTGACCCTTTATCAAACAACACGAGTTGTAACAAATCTGAGGAAGAACGCTTTTGAAAACATTGTTGGAGAAAGAAAACATGCTGATAACCAGCATTTTCTCTATCCCCACAAAGTTTTGTGTGATTTCAAAGACGGAATCCATGGCCACATTTGTCATCTGAAATTCACCTCAGTTTGATTAGGCTTGTTGTTTGAACTGGTCTTCAAAAACTACATTGTATGGCAAAGGTTTAAAATGGTGTAACTAGAGATATCTTGTAAAAATAGATGGCTTAAATTTGCCCACAAATAAGCCTGCAGGGGCCCCTCAGAATAAACATGTCCATTATTATTTACCAATCACAAATTTCTATTTATTCATTCCAGTATATCAATACCAAATAGTGGGTGAAAAGCCAGAGCATACAGCTAGGCTTAAAAACCTCTTTCAGAAATTTATGGGTGTGTAAATTCACTAAATTGGACTGAGAGCATGTCAATATTTCAAACTACAACTGAAAATTTTAGCAGTTTCTCCTTTGTGGATCTGTGCTGGAACAAATTGGCCCACAATGACAATTGAGAAATAAGAAAAAATTGATATGATAATAAATTTTTCTCATCAAAATGTGAAGAGCTGATCCAAATTGAAGACAAATTTCTGACTGGACAAAGGTCTTCTCTTTACCAGACCACAAAATTTTAACTCTTCCATATTTAACTCTTTACCAAACGACAAAATTTAAGATTTGTCCAAATTGAAAGCATTTGCAGACGACAAATTGAAAGTTGCTAAAATGATGATTTCTCTCTTTGATAAGGGTAGAAAACATTGTTGGAAAAGGAAATTTCTCCTTTCCCCCCAATGTTTCAAAAACCTTCTTACTAGGGTCCTTAAAAGTAATGTCTGGATTGTGTGGTGAAGGGTTAAAGCATTTAACTCTTTACCACACAATCCCAACTTTTAACAACCCTTAGAAAGAAAGCTTTTGAAAATATTATGGGAAAAGGAGAAAATGCTGGTTACCAGCATTTTCTCCTTTTCCCATAATGTTTTCTACCCTTCCCAAATCGATTTTCAATTTTTGATTCACATTTATTTTGTGTGGCTCAGATGGTGAAATTCGACTTTCAAGAGGTAAAAAAAAAATTGTGGGAAGTACGTCATTCTGATAAAGCGTTAACCTTTTTCCAAAATGATGTACTCTATACTCGCCAAAACTGAAAGCATCTGCATACAACAAAATTCAAAATTGGTACAAATGAGCACTTAGCAGATTAGTTCACTGCAACTTAGAAAAGCATTTTGGGGGGAAAGGAGGAATTGCTGATTACATGTCCAAGTATTTTCTGCTTTTCCCAAAAAGCCTCAAAAGTCTCTTTCCTCAAGGGGATTGTGTGTAGTGAAAGGTTAAGAAGAATTACTAAAAAAATTTATTTGCTGTAGACAAGTGACATATAAGAGACATGTAAACATAATTTATTACTTTAGCCTGAAGTGTCTGTTTTGTAAACCTACCTGTAAAATTGCACTATTAACCTTTTACCAAATCCTGTGTTTTAACTGTTCTAGAAAATAAAAGGCTTTGGAAAACATTGTAGAAGAGAAAGAACATACTTGATATCAAGTTTCTGGTCTTTCAAGGACAAATCCCAATTATATGAGTCACATTAAATTTGACATCAGTGTGAAGTGCTTTCATTTTAGGCAACTCTCATAGTTTGTTGTCTGGTATAGCCTCTAACTCTTTACAAAATGACAAAATTTCAGACTGGTACAAATTGACGGCCTTATCACATTACAAATCAAATATGGCTCAAATGATGGGATTAGTCTCAGAAAGGGTGGAAAACATTGTGTGAAAATGAGAAATTGCTAGTTACCAAAAGGCTTCTTTCTCAGGGTCATTAAAACTGAGGAATATGTGATAAAGAGTTAAATGATGCTCAAATGAAGGGATTAAGGGTAGTCTGTTAAAGGGTAGAAAACATTGTTGGAAAAGGCTCTTTCCTTACGTTTGTTAAAACATGGGATTGTGTGGTTAAATGTTAAATATTGATAATTATTATTTTTTATTTTTGCTCTCAATATTTCCTACCCTTTCAAATACTAATCGGTAAATTTTCATTTGAGCAACAATCAATTTGTGGCTGCCAACACTTTCAATATGGATAACTCTGGAATTCTGGGAAAGAATGAAAATTGAATCTGAACCAATCAGTTACAATGAGCGATCAAAGCCTTATGAATGTCTAGATAATAAATTCCATCTCATCTGGTCCAACTTTGTGGTATCACATAGTTACCTGTAGACAAAAGGTACAGACAGGATTCCATAAATAAATAAACAGGATGGGTCGATAGGGTTTTTGAAGTGATAGATTTATATGTATTGACCTTTTGCATGTAAACCTACTGGTAAGGATGAGTGGCATGCCTTTGGATTTAACTCTTTACTACATGACAAAATTTTAGACTGATCAAAATTGAGAGAAATAGACGATAAAAATTAAATGTTGCTTAAATGATAGGACTTGCTTTTAAAAATGGAGAAAACATTTTGGGAAAAGGACAAAATGCTGGCTACCAGCATTTTCTCCATTTCCCAAATTTTTTTCAAAAGGCCTGTCATCAGGGTCATTAAAACTTGTGATCGTGTGGGAAAGGGTTAAACTCTTTACCAAGGACTCCATTTTAGAAATTTTGGACTAAATCTCTGTTTTGAAAAACATTTGCAGACGACAAATGTATCCGAGATGATGAGATTTCTCTCTGAAAGGGAGCAAAGATTGTGCGGGATAGGAGAAAATGCTGGTTACCAGCATCATGTTCTCCTTTTCCCAGAAAACTAAATTTATTCAAAAGCTTTTTGTTTTTCCGGGGTCCTTAAAACCTTGAAATTAAAAGATGGGGAGGGGGGTAGAGATACAGATTTAAAAATATTTTGGTGTAAAATCAAATTTTTGAGTAAATTACTTTATTTGTGTAGAGAAACTGGACAGTAGTAGGAATTAGACAGTAACATTCTTAAAAACTGCACTGTTTGCGCTTTCTAAAATCCAGGTGTGGTCAGTTCCAAATTTGAAACAAGATATAAACTGTCTTTGCTCTCACTTGCATATTGCCCTGCATATTGATTATATGACATTTTCAGGGGTGTGTAAGAATTTACCCTGAACACTTACCACACAGTCCAGACTTTTAGTGACCCTGGAGAAGAAGCCTTTTGAAAACATTGTTGGAAAAGGAGGAAATGCTGGTAACCAGCATTTTCTCTTCCTACAATGTTTTCCACTGTATTAATCCTTTACCACACAATCCCGACTTTTAACGACCCTGAGAAAGAAGCCTTTTGAAAACATTGTGGAAAAAGGAGAAAATGCTGGTAACCAGCATTTTCTCTATTTCCCACAATGTTTTCTACCCTTTCCAAAACAAATTTCAATTTTTCAGTTACATTTATTTTGTAGTCTGCAAATGCTTTCAATTTGGACAAGTCTAAAATTTTGTTGTTTGGTAAGGACTTAAAGACGAATTTTATGCTTTGAGTTGCATTTAATTTTTGTCATCTGCAAATGCTTTCAGTTTGGACAGGGCTAAAATTTCGTCGTTTGGTAGAGTTTATCAAACAACCCCGAGTTTTAACTGTCCAAAGTCTGGTAGTGCAGTTGATAGTGTACAAATTTCAGATCAGGGACGAGCTTGTTCGAATCCCTGGCTTGGCCATTATCTTCCAGAGGACTGATGATACTCATTGCACGGAATTAACTCCTCTCACACAGCTCATTGTTTCAGTGATAGTTACCGGTATGTGAGAAAGCAGCCATTATGGCTTGGAAAGAAAATTTAGGTAATTATTGGTAAAAGAAAGGCATTTACTGGTGTACTGGGTGCTATGATATAACTGATCTTATGTTGAAACAGTATTAACCCTTTACCACAAAACAAAACTGTAAACCTGTCAAAAGCCAAAGCATAATGCAGATACCAAATTAAATGTGACTGAAATTGTGGATGGTTTTTTGATGGAGTAAAAAACATTCAGGAAAAAGGAGAAAATGCTGGTTACCAGCATTTTCTCGTTTTCCCACAATGTTTTTAAGTCTTCTTTCTCATACTAGGTAAAAATCTGCATTGTGTGGTAAAGGGTTATATACCATACAAACAAATACACATGATACAACTTTTGGAAGATACAAGTTTATTGCTGGGTGAACAATTTGATTCCATATTAAAAGAAGTCGATAACTTCTTATACTTTGATATTCCCGAGAAAATTGTTTGTTACATTAATTTGACAGGAGCTTGACCAGCACCATTGATTTCATTGTCACCAGGGATATATTTTGTTGTTTTGTTAACTCCGTATGTTTAACCAATTACTGTATAGGCTATTTCAACTCTTTTACCAAACAATTCCATGTCTTATTGTCTGTAAATGATCCTTAACTCTTTACCAAACGACAATATTTTGGACAGGACCAAATTCAAAACATCTGCAGACAACAAATTAAATCTTGGTAATATGATGATTTCTGACTTTGATAGGGTAGAAAATATTGTGGGAAAAGGAGAAAATGCTGGTTACCAGCATTTTCTCCTTTTCCCACAATTTTTTCTATAGGCTTCTTTCTCCGGGTTGTTAAAAGTCGGGATTGTGTGGTAAAGAGTTAAGAGGAATGCTTTTGATAAACATTGTGGGGTAAAAAGAGAAAATGTTGGTAACCAGCACTTTTTCCTTTCCCAAGTATTTTCTACTCTTTCTGATACATATCGCATGTTTTTTGCCACACTGAATTTGTCTTCTAGGAAATGTTTTTCCCATTGATCATGTCTAAAACGTTGGCATCTGGTACACAGTTGAGGTATAGCACTAATTTATACCAGTGACACAAACAAGAAACATTTGAATGGAAAGAAATTTTAAGTTTTTTAACCCTTCACCATACAATACCAAGTTTTAACAACCCTGAAAAAGAAGTCTTCTGAAAACATTGTTGGAAAAGGAGAAAATGCTGGAAACCAGCATTTTTTTCCTTTTTCCACAGTATTTTCTACCCTTTTAACTCTTAACCAGACAAGCCCTGTTTTTAACAACCCTGGGAAAGAAGCCTTTTGAAAACATTGTTGGAAAAGGAGAAAATGCTGGTAACCAGCATTTTCTCCTTTTCCAACAATGTTTTCTACTCTATTAAGGACAAATTCCGCCATTTGAGCCACTTCTGATTTGTTGTCTGCAAATGTTTTCATTTTGGACAAGGCTAAAATTTTGTCATTTGGTAAAGAGTTAAAGAAAAATTTCATCATTTGATCCACACTGAAATTGTCATCTTCTAACGCTTTCATTTTGGACAAGTCTACAATTTTGTTGCATGTTAAAGAGTCAAAAGGGTCCATTATTTTGGACTCAGAGGAATGGACTCCAAAATGGACATTGACCTTTTGCCACATGACATAACTTTAGACTCGTACCTACTGAAAGTATCTTTAGAGGAGAAACTAAACATTATTCAAATTATGAGTTTTATTTTTTAGGTAGAAAACATTGTGGAAAAAGGAGAAAATGCTGGCTACCAGCATTTTCTCCTTTTCCCTCAATGTTTTCAAAAGCCTCTTTCCATAGGATTGTTAAAATTGGGGATTGTGTGGTAAAGGGTTAAGTGCAATTTCTGAAAGCTTGAATTTGCAAATCGCTTCCCCTTTTAAAGGTTTTCTAAAGTAAAGAAAATGGCATGATGAAAGGTGAATTTTTACAGCTCAACTACCAGAAAAGTACAATTTGTGAAACGTTGAACATGCAAATTGCTTCCCCTCTAAAAGGTTTTTCTAAGAACAAAAAATGGCCTTAAAGCAGTCTGTTAACCACATGACAATATTTTGGACAAGACGAAATTGAAAGTGTTTGCTGACCACAAATCAAATGTAGCTAAAATGATTACTTCTGTATTTGATAGGGTGAAAAAATTGTGGGAAAAGAATAAAATGATGGTTACTATTATTTTCTCCTTTTCCAACAAAGTTTTCAAAAGCCTTCTCCTTTCAGGGTCATTAAAAGTCGGGATTGTGTGGTAAAGAGTTTAAAACATGCAGGGGTCAAATTTAACTTTTTTTTCAACTAGCAAAAATTTGCTAGTGACCATTTTTTCTACTAGCCAAAATCAATTTTGTACTAGCAATATTTTAACCCATTGCCACTCAGTCCCGTGTTTTAACAACTCTGAAATGAGAAACTTATGAAAACATTGTGGCAAAAGGAGAAATTGCTCATAATGAGAAATTTCTCCATTTCCGACAATGTTTTCTACATTTGTACCAAATGCAGACGCTTTCAATTTGGGAGAGTCTAAATATTGTTGAGTGGGTCTCATTTGTTTGCTCATACAATATTATAGCTCAGACTCTACACATTCTGCATGGCAAAGAAATATCCTTTGTTTGGACAAACTGTTTGATCATTAATTTATATTAAATAAATATTCTGGTGATGTCACGGAATCCGGCCTATTGCCGAAAAAAACGGATATTTTCCGCTCCATACTCTCAGCGAGGCAATGCAGACGTATAAACAACGTCAGAATCGTCTACGCGCTTTAAATATCGGATACATGTATTTACACTATCGCAACAAGCGTCTCTACGAATACCTGTCACGTGGTCGGTGATACTCTCAAAGGATAGTTCTACACCGCATACGGCAATTCAGTGTACACGAAAAACGATCGCATTTATGGATTAATTCAGATTTTTAAGCGGTAGGTTTGCCCATTTTCCGGCGCACTCGCAAATTATTTCGAGTGCTAGAATTTCGCACTCGCATTTTTTCATTTCAGCTCGTATTTTGCGAGTTTGCGACCGTTAAATTTGAACCTTGAACATGTGTATGATTTGTGACATTGCCATGTTTAAAAGCCAGTGTGAAGTTGGTTAATTCTACTGTTTCTTGTTGAATGTCCATCGGCCCGGCCGGGTGGCTCAGTGGTTAGCGTATCTGACTTGTGACCTGGAGGCTGCGGGTTCAATACCCGGTTGCGGCGAACCTTCTTTCTGGCGATTTTTCGCCTCTCACCTCTGATGCATGTGAGAAAAGTAGTCAGTGGCTTTGGAAAGAAAGTCGTGTTAGTACTGGTGTGAGAAAGCCAGGAAACACATGGGTGCGTCACTGACCGCCGTGATATGACCTAAGCTGTTAAAATGGCGTTAAACTCCAATACAAACGAACATGAATGTCCATCTGCTTCGATACAAAAAAGGATTAAGCCTATTTCGATTGTAAATCTCTTGGGCTTCCAATCCTTTATGATAACACACAGTATGTTTTTCTTCAGAATTGTATTTTCTTCCCAAGACAAAGAACAACAGACTTCTTTGACTAATAGGGATATTTTCAAGTCATTTTGTAAAGGCTAAAAGCTATGTAACAAGTTGTAACAGCAAACTGTTGTTATGAAAAGGCTGGGTTAATCTTACATCTCCGCCTACACATGTTCAGAAAGCTGTGAAAATTATATATCCGAATATTGGCAAACCTACTGGACTGATGACCTAGCAAAACAGAAATATGTGGGGACTGGAGGTTTTACGAGTTAAATCTACCACACAATCCCGAGTTTTAACGACCCTGAGGAAATAGCCTTTTGAAAACCTTGTTGGAAAAGGAGAAAATGCTGGTAACCAGCATTTTCTCCTTTTCCAACAAGGTTTTCTATACTTTCACAGACAATTACCATCATTTAAGTTATATCTTATTTGTCGTCTGCAAAGACTTTCAATTTGGACATGTCTAAAAATTTGTCGTTTGGTAAAGAGCAAAACATTACCTCATACTGTAATCAAAGGTCTGTTTGAGAATTTGAAATTCGGGTTTTGGACAAGTTGATTGATCTTTTACAGAAGGTACTAGAACATTCTGTTTTTGCCCCGAGAGAGAACAAGATGTTGGTAGCTGTACTTGATTACATTATTGGTGTTTTATAAGTAACAGGAACATGGAACCGAACTGAAATTACATTTACGCTCATGTACTGTGGATAACCTTCTGGGCCATTTCTACATGTAGCTTCCTGTTTGGATGCTTTACATGACTTTGTAAAACAGTATAATTATGATCAGAAAAACAATTTGCTTGTCAAGAAATGCATTGGGATCTTCTTTGGCTATATATCATCTATTTATTCTTCCCATTATTTGAAAATTATGTCATGATAACAGTTTGTGCAAAAGTCTTAAAAAACTGTAATATGATTTTTGTCCACAATTTGTAACAGTACCATAAATGTATTTCTTTAATCTTTTACTAAACAACCCTAATGTTAAGCAACACTTAAGAAGAAGGCTATGAAAACATTTTGAAAAGAAAATGCTTGAATTTCCAATTGCTCCTTTCCACTTTGTTGTTGAAGAGAGTGTTTTTTTATCGAAGGCTGCAGGGGAATAGAGAAATTTGTGTTACAATAATTCATTAAGCAAAATGAAAATAGAAATATTGTGCAAAGAAAGCATAGATTCTATTCCAAGTCTATTCTATCTTGTACCCTATTTATAAAGACAAATCTTCACCTTGTATCCTCTGGCTTGAATGGAATCTACTCCAGAAACACCAGATGCTCAAAATTAGGAGAAACACTGAAAACTTCGAGGTCAGAAACTACTAATCTTATCTACAGCTGAAGGTTCATAAGTCAAGAGTGAAAATTCATTAACCTTTAAAGTGCCTTCCACAACTTAGTTGCCATAGCAGCCAATGCAGATCAAGATCAGACTGCACAAAATATGCAATCTTATGTTTGACCTCCATTGTGTACTTTGCCAAGCCATTCTTGACAAGATAAACTTAAAATTGCTTTTCTTGTCTTTTTTATAGGCTGAAATTTTCAGATTGGTTTATCTGTAGTCTATGGGTGAAAAAAGAAGCACATTCCGGACATATATTGTATACTTTTACCCTCTCTCACAGTAATTAACCATTTACCACACAATCCCATGCTCTAATGACCCTCTGAAAGCTTTTGAAAACGTTGTGGGAAAAAGAGAAAATGCTGGTAACCAGCATTTTCTCTTTTTTCCACCATGTTTTCTACTCTTCCACAGGCAAATCACATTTTTGCGATACAGCTGAAGTTGTAGTCTGCAAAGACTTTGAATTTGGATCAGTTTAAAATTTTCCTGTTCGGTAAAGAGTTAAGCCCTCTACCAAATGACTTCCAAAGTTCTTTTCACCTTGTGGAAGAAATGTTTTCAAGCACTATATAACCAGCACAGTTACCAGCACTTTCTCCCTTTTCCACAATATTTACAGTGTCTGGAAAAGGAGACAGTGTTGTGCTGAGGAAATGGTAATTTTGAATATACTCATGGCAGCCATTTCAGCTCTAGGTGCACCTGTACCTCATTATCTCCCGCTAGATGGCATTCTACAAATACACATCCATCTAATATGGGCATTCTGGGTACAGAACCGGACTACTTTTAAAAACAATAACCGTTACTTTGAAATTCAAAATAAAATAAACGTTTACTCAATGAAACGCTACCTGGTGCAATTTATTCAGCTATGATCAGCTAGCATGTAACCTATGCACCGGCCGTTTATTAAAACAGCCCACAGGCTTGGGTAATAATGGCTTCAGTATAAGCCCTACTTTTCACTAGTATATGGGATCGGCGATGCGTCATAGCAGACAGGTCGAATCTTCGAAGAATATGACATGCGCAGACAACAACCTGTGCCTTTCATGATTATGAAACTTGCTGTGATGGCCTTTGTAGATAAAAATATCTTCAGCCTTTAGTGGCCATAGATCTATTACAGAATGTGCAGCCTGAACTTTGACCTAAGCTGTTTACTTTGGTAAGATTGTGTGTCCCAAAGCAGCATAGAAAATTTAGTTATTTGGTTCTTTTTCTTAGAACTGAAAACATCAATCAATGATGCTGATTTGGTACTCTCCTTTGTGATAACTCTTTTACCACACAATCCAGAGTTTTAACAACTCTGAAGAAAAAGCCTATTGAAAACCTTGTGGGAAAAGGAGAAAATGCTGGTAACCAGCATTTTCTCCCTTTTCCCACAAGGTTTTCTACCCTTCCCAAAATAAATTTCAAAACATGAGTCACATTTTACTTTGTCGTCTGCAAATGCTTTGAATTTGGACCAGTCTAAAATTTTGTCTTTGGTAAAGAGATTATAACGGGGAATCAAGATGAAGGAACTATACCTGATGATAGAAACCATTAATGGTCAGTGGTCTGAATTTGCAAAGCATATGTACATTGGAGGTGATAATATGGAGAGTTTTAAACAGTACAGATAAACAGTAGGGGGAACTGCTTGCTGTCAGGTCTGTTTGAAATAAACCTGTTATCACAACATGGATACCAGATCTGAATAGTACTTGAATGCCAAGGTTTCACCCTGAATCCATAGTCAGTGACCCACAGGACTAAGTAATTAGTTGGTAATCTAGAAGTTACAGCTTGGAATCCATGGTTCAGGCTCTAATCATTTTGAGGACTGATGATTGGCATCAGAACAGGAGTCATTCCTCTCTGATAGCTCAAAAGTGCAGATGGACTAGACTTATCCTGGTGCTGGTGAAACCCTGGAAAACATGTATAAGTGAGCTGTCGCTGTGATATGACTGAAATAATGCTGAGAGCGGCATAAAACACCATTCAAACAAGCAGATAGACAAGACTATTTTTGATAGTTCCATAGTAATAGACAGCCTGTAATACAGGGTTTATTCTAAAGTTCAAAATTTGTCGTTGAAAGGGTAGAAAATGCTGTTGTTAGGGGACGAATGCTTTGCAATGTGTTAAGTATTCCTCATGCTTTCTTAGTTTGCTTGACTTTGGCACTATGCAGTTTTCTGTTGTTTGCCTTTGATATCATGGATACAGCAGAGCTCTCTATGTCTTCCTTGTGTTTCAACAATGTTTGGCTGGGGCATGTAATATTACTTGAGCAAGAACAATCACACATGATCAAGGTTGCCAGGAGAGGGGAGCAAACAGGTTCTGTATTTACCAGCCATTCTGAAGAACAGTCCTGGTTTTATTCTCAATAATTTTCTGAATCTGAAAGTAGACGAACACATCATCTGATTGACTCAACCAAATTTAATGGTTTAGCCAATCAGAAGTTGTGTTACTTTCTAAATGTAGAATATGTCCAAGAACGAAATTAATGGTTGTTGAATACAGAACCAGGACATCCTGATAGCTAATCCAGCATCTTATCTACTGAGCTACATTGAGGACCTGTAGAAGTGACTTGCACACACACTTTTTACCTGGACTGGATTGGAGTTTGTTCTTGGAAATTGACCTCTACAGCTGAACAAGTCAGTACATTAATGATAAGATCTGTTTATCCCATTTCCAAACATTCCCATGTTTTTATGACCCTGACTTGAAGGCCTTTGAAAACATTGTGGGAAAAAAGGAGAAAATGCTGGTAACCAGCATTTTCTCCTTTTTTCCACAATTTTTTCTACCCTTTTCAGAAAAAATCTGATCATTTGAACCTTATTTAATTTGTCATCTGCAAGTGCTTTGAATTTGGGCAAGTCCATGACTTTGTTGTCTGGTGAAGAGTTATCTGATAAAGTATCCACATGTTTATCTAGAACTGTAGCCTTATCCATCTGAATGAAAAAATCAGCTGTGTCAGCTTGATCAGTGAAATCTTGGATGGACTGGTTGTTCAGTTGTTTAACTCTTACCAAATGACAAAATTTTAGACTGGTCCAGATTGAAGGCATTTGCAGACGACAAATGTAGTTCAAATGATGATGTTTTTGATAGGGTGGAAAACATTGTGGGACAAGGAGAAAATACTGATTACCATAATTTCAAACAATGTTTTCAAAAGACTTTTTTCTTAGGATATTTAACTCTTTACCAAACAACAAAATTTTAGACTTGCCCAAATTAAAAGCATTTGCAGACGACAAAACAAATGTGACTCAAAAACTGAATTTTGTCTCTGGAACGGTAGAAAACAGGCAGAACTCCAGATAGAGGGAGTGATTTTGATTTCAAAGTTGAAAATATTAATTATTCTTCACTAAACCCTATGTTACGGGTACTCATTAGAATCGTCTCATTGAGACAATTCTAATGAGTACCCACAACATACGGTTTTGAAGGGAAATAATGGATTTAGAGTACCATCACTCCCTCTTATCTGGAGCTCTGTCGGGGTAGTTAAAAGTCGGGATTGTATGGTAAAAGGTTTACTATTTACCAGACAACAAAATTTTAGACTTGTCCAATTGGAAGCTTTTGCAGACGACAAAGTAATTGTTACATGTACTCAAAAAATAGAAATTCACCTTTGGAAGGATGACAGATATGGGAAATGGAGGAAGTGCTGGTTACCAGCAAACTCTCCTTTTCCTGCATGTTTTTAACCCTTTACCACATAATCCCGACTTTTAACAACCCTGAGGAAGAAGGCTTTTGAAAACATTATAGGAAAAGGAGAAAATGCTGGTAACCAGCATTTTCTCTTTTTCATACAATGTTTTCTGCCCTTTCAAAACCAATTTCCATAATTTGAACTAAACTTGATTTGCCATCTGCAACTTCTTTCAATTTGGACCAGTCTAAATCATGTCGTCTTGTAAAGAGTTAAATGGCTAATTCCTTATCTAGGTATGTAAAACTTTGGATTGTGTGGTTAAGAGTTAACTCTTTACCAGACGACAAAATTTTAGACTGCGGGAAAGCAGCCAATGGCTTTGGAAGAATGTTATGCAAAGCACTGGTAATAGAAAATGGAGGAATACAGGGACAGGTGTACTGGCTGTGGCAATACAACTGAAATAATTTTGAAAATGGTGTTAAACACCATAGTAACAAATGAACAATTTTTAGGCGAGTTTTATTTAACTGTCGAGATCTACTAGAAAATAAAGCTTTAGACATTTTGAAGCAACTGCAGCAGACAACCAATACTGTACAAGTGGAAATTTGTGCGATTTCGCGAATTTTGAAAATTCGCAAACTTTCCTGTTCGCATATTTTACTACAAGTATACCAACAAATAACAAGTGTCTTGAATTCGCAAGCATTTCCGTTCACAAAATGTCTATAATCAGTAATTTGCAAATTTTTCGACACATGTAATGTATATCCACGTATACAGTAATTTATGTGGTTCAGTTTGTAAGACTGGTTCTTTGAAGATTAGAAAATGTTAGTGGGAAAAGGAGAAAATGCTGGTTACCAGCATTTTCTCCTTTTCCCACTACATTTTCCAGAGCCTCATTCTTCAGGGTCGTTAAAACTCTCGATTGTTTAGTAAAGGGATTTGATACTAGCCGTACAAGAGTTATTGACTCCCCAACCAATGTACTCTTAGATTCTGTAGGTCTTGCATACATATAGAGAAGTGGTCTACATGACTTTCATTCTGTGGGAGATATTGATTAAATAGCAGATGAAATAGCAGATGTATTCCGAAGGAAATCAATTATTTCAAGGTTATTTCCTCCTTTATAGTACAAATCCATGTGGCTTTCCTTTCTTAACTCTTTACTAAACAATCCCTGGTTTTAACGACCATGAGGAAAAAGCCTTCTGAAAACACTGTGGGAAAAGGAGAAAATGCTGGTAACCAGCATTTTCTCCTTTTCCCACAATGTTTTCTACTCTTCCAGAGTCAAGTTTCAATTTTTGAGTCACACTTATTTTGTCGTCTGCAAATGCTTTCAATTTGGACAAGTCTAAAATTTTGTTGTTTGGTAAAGAGTTAAGATCCATTCTGTCAGCTAGAGAGAAAAAAACATTGTTAAAACCTGGAAATGTGTAGAATGGCTCAGCTGTATAGACTCAGATCTATAAATTACTAAGTATATGGTATATGGATCCTTAGAAAAACTAGGGATTTGTCCTCATTTAAAATGGGAAAACAACAACAACTATTGCTTTGAAGGCCTTTAAAACATGACAGGCAGTTTCTATCTGTTGTAATCTGCACTACTGTGCAGCTGTCAGGGGCAACATTTGGCATGAAGATACAAGAATGATTATAGTTTCATGAAATATGAGTGAAATGGGTTAAAAACTGGAAGAAAACTGACTGAAAACGAGTATAGTTGTATCTTTAACCTTTTACCAAAAAATCATATGTTTAAAGGGTGCCTACCTAGGTTGCTCAGTAGTTAGCATATTGTGACTGGTGACCTGGTGGTTGCGGGTGCGATACCAGGCTGAGGCAAACTTTCTTTCCGGCAATTTTTTGCCACTCACCTCTGATGCATGTGAGAAAAGCAGTCAGTGACTTGGAAAAAAGTTTTGTCAGTACTGGTGTGAGAAAGCCAGGAAACACATGCAAGGGGCATTGACTACCATTACATGATATGACCTTAGCTGATATGGAAAAGGATGCAAATGCTTGGAAAGAAGTTGTGCAAAGAAATGGTCAAAGAAACTCCAGGAAATCACGGAAAAGGTGCCCTGGGTGCGAGGATATAGCTTAAATACAAAACAGACGAGCTGTGTCTAAAGGTAAATCACAAAGTGGGTTGTTCATACAGAAGAATGTGGGTCACAAGCCAGATCCCTGGGGTCTGTATTTGCATTACAGAACGTGTGGTTTTGGAAATTCCTCTATTAATGGTAGAGATATTTTGGGGAGATATTGACTTTTAACTCCTTACCACACATTCGCATGTTTAAACGACCCTGATGAAAAAGCCTTTTGAAAACATTATGGGTAAAGGAAAAAATGCTGGTAACCAACATTTTCTCCTTTCACACAATGTTTTCTACCCCCCACCCCCCAAAAAGGAATTTTAAGTTTTGAGTCACATAGATTTGACGTCTGCAAATGCTGAATTCGGACTAGCCTAAGATTTTGCCCTTTGGTAAAGATTTAGAACCCACTACAGAGCGATCCTATCTTTTGCAAACTGGAGGACAAAAAATGTTCTTGCAATAATTACGGGAGAAAAAGAGAAAATTCTAGTAACCGCATTGTCTTCATTTCAGATGTTTCCCCTCCCCTTCTGTTCAGATGAATATTCCATCATTTAACCCTTTACCACACAATCTAGACTTTGAACAACCTGAAGGACTGGAGGTTTTTCCCACAATGTTTTCCACCATTTCAGAGACCAGTTAATTCCATATTTCGTACAACATTTCAAGTGTCTTCAAATGCATTCAATTTTGATGAGTCTAAAATTTTGCTGTGTGGTAAAGACTAAACCTTTATCAGACAACAAAATTTTAGACTGGTCCAAATTGAAAGCATTTGCAGATGACAAAATAAATGTGACTCAAAAAATGAAATTGTTTTGGGAAGGGTAGAAAACATTTTGGGAAAAGGAGAAAATGCTGGTTACCAGCATTTTCTCCTTTTCCCACAATGTTTTCAAAAGGCTTATTTCTCAGAGACGTGAAAACCTGGGATTGTTTGTTAAAGAGTTAAGCTCACTATAACTTGTCACAGATATGCAAATACTTTCAATGTGGACCCATCTAAGATGATTTTGTTTGGTTCCTTGTTCACTTTTCTTGAAGGTATGTAGGATTATACACAGAGATACCACAATAAAACTGGTGCCTCAGTAATGTAGAACAACACATGGTATCACTGGCATAATCACTAGCTAAATCAAAGGACTCGAAGTCCTGAAAAGTGGACTTGTGGAATAGTATTAAGCTATAGTATGGTGTAACGAAAATAAAATTTCCCTTACATTTAATACAAATACATGTAATTAATTAGTGGAGTTAGCAATAGCAAGGAAAGTTGAAGTTGTTCTGCCAAGTTGGCCGTGCAATAACCTGTTATTTTATTACTTATCAAGGAGTAGTAATTTGATCCATCCATTTTCTGCTGGTGTTAGATTTAGAACTGTATACAGGTGTGACAAAAGCCAGGTTTGGTAGTACTGGTACTAGCTATAACTGAAAGTAGAATGGGTAGAGCCCAAGGATGTGTGACAAGATTTGGTTCTGGTCAAACCAGTCACAGCAGATTTGCTATACAAATCGGCTGAAAAGCCTTCTAAGTCAATACCCCTTGTATCAAATAAGCAGCAAGCCAACTTTCAAACATCCTATAACTCCTTACCAAACAACAAGATTCTAAACTTGTCTGAATTGAAAGCAAATGCAGATGACAAGCTAAAGGTTATACAAATTATGGGATTTGTTTTTGATAGTGTACAAAACATTGCAGGTGGGAATTTGGCGTTTGCATAATTATGGTTTGGATAGGTCTAAAATTTTGTCATATGGCAAGGGTTTATGTTGTCTGCATAACCTTTCAATTTGGGCAAGTTTAAAATAAGCATTCTAGTAATGAGTTTGAAATACAGACGGTCAACAAAAATTTAGGTTGAATACTTGTGAAATCATGTTGGAGAAACTGGTCATCAATGAATTTCTTTTGTGCCTTGATGTTTTCAGCGGTTTCCTGCAAAATGGCAATAAAGTTGCCTGCAGTTCCTAATGTCTGAAACAATTCTCTTTTCAGATGGTTCAAAATCCAGCTTGACGGAGAGCTCACAGGTAAACAGGGAATCGGGCGGCCTGCATGACCAATCAGGGGACACAACTGGTGTTAAAACACATGAAATCAGCGAACACAACTTTGATACCGTAAGCTGTACCTCGGACTATGAACGTCACAGTTTGGACTTTGATCGACACAGTTCAGAGGATGAGTTAATTACAATAAATAAAGAAAATGTTGCGGAAAAAAGGAAATGGTCGCAAGTTCAGAGGTGTTGTGATAGTGCTGGCTCCTCAGACGAGGAGGTCAAGGAATATTTGTTGACTCCACATCCAGTCTTGTTAAGTTCAAGCCCCCCAAAAGGTGTTCAAAAAATCTACTCACATATGCCATCCACTCGTCAGGTTCTAGCACGGATGGCTCCATTGTCAGTGAGTTCAGTATCTCCTCGAAAACGACATAGACATAATGCTACCTCAGACAGGCGGTTTGAATCGGATTCGAGTTCTTTCACACAAAGGCCATGCTTGGACTTTGAAAAAATGCAACAGGTACAAGCTTTCGTTTGACCATGTACCTTGTATTGTCTCACCGTGCTTTGCCGTTTCCTGACAGGGTGTGACAATTCACAGGGCCACGCGTTGAAACTCTTTACCAGACAAGAGGATTTTAGACCTACCCATATTGAGAGCATTTTGCAGACTACCAAATGTAATGAAATATGGATTAAACAAGGGAAATTGTCTTTGAAAGGAAAGGAAACATTGTAGAAACAAGGGAGAAAGCTGGTTAGCTGCATTTTCTCTATTTTCAACAATACTTTCGAAAGTTTCCCTCCCTAGGGTCAGAAAATCTCAGGATCGTTTGGTAAAGGTTTTGCTGGAAGGTGATATTACATAGAGGTTGGACAAATCAGGGGAACTAAAGAGCTGTTTATTTCTCAACAACCAGACAGAAATGTTAATCAAGAGTATAGGGCAAGTTAACCCAATACCATACAGGCTACTTTTATATTTACCACTCAACTCTTAACAGAAAGAAAAGGTTTAGACTTTTCCAAATCGAAAACATCAGCAGACAACACATTGAAGTATTACACAAGCAACAGGTTTGTCTTTGAAACTGTAGAAAACATAGGAAGAAAAAGAGAAAATGCTGGTAACTAGCATTTTCTCTTTTCCCACAATGTTTTTAATAGCCTTTGTCCACAGGGTTGATAAAAGGGTTACAGTGCAGATGACAGAAGGGGGAAGGTATTTGAATATTAAGACGTCTTTTTTGAAGGGTTCCAAAAAAGTTGTGGGAATTGGAGAATTTTTTTTTTTTTTTTCAGAAGAAATTGCTCCGGTTCCTATAATGTCTTCTAAATGAGTGCAAATGTCATGTTTGTATGGTACTGGATACAGAAAAAATAACGGCCAACATTCTACAAAGAGCCAGCAAATTTTGGATTTCAGAATTTTTTTTACACAATTTGAGATTAGCTTTGCAGTTTACCTGTGTGCAAGTGTATACACACTGTCCTTATATTTGATGATTACCCATGTAATAGATAATATAAACAGCATGAAGGTGATTGTAATAAGCTGTCATGGTAATGGGGACTGTTAGCCTTTCCCCTACCCAACGTTACATTCAGCATACCTTGGGTGATGGGAGCCATCAAATCCCTCGCCTGTATCTGGTAGCTTGATATGCACATACATGGTACATTTCATCACCGGAAATACGCTGGTTTACCATTCTGAAAATTGTAAGGCTCCTCTTAAAAAAGAAAACTTGAGTCTCATTTTTTTATCGAAATCTTTCTAACTATACTTCAGTTGACAAACAGTTCGTACATTCATTTTTTAACGTCGTTTATCAATTCCGATTGAAGTTTTCACAGACAGATTGATAGATGTGAATAACTTCATCAAGGTTGTTTATGTCGTTGCTAAACAATTTACAGTGGCGCCGCCGCATATAAGATCACGTGATTGGCAGTTCAAATGGAAACGGCCGTTATACAGACGAGGTTAGATGCAGGTATGGAATCGGCCGAGTTGTGACATGTACCCCACATTAGTGTCTTAGTTTACAAACTATTCCTTGCCATGAGAGATTTGATGGCCGAAAGTTGGTTGTCATTTATATTCATTGGGTAATAAAAGCAACTGTTCAAAAGATCAAAACATGTTTCAATTGGAACTAAAATTGGGGATTTGGGTTCGAATTCAAAACGAGTAAATTCGTTGGTTGAAAGATCCATAAGATCTGTAAAATTTCATCATGGTAACCAATGAAAACGCTTCTAAAAGTTTCGGGGCAGATTTAAAAAACTTTGGGTTCCAAGTACAAAGAGACAGGGCTATCATGGAAAAACCATGTGAAATATACCATGGCACTTGACATTACATGAATTGCTGTTTAATAACTTTTTGGGTTATCAGGTATGAGGGCTTGTGCATTGGGCAGTGAAATAATGTTAAGCATATGTACATGCACTTCCAGTATGTAGCACAGAAAGCATTCCATGGTGATGAACACAAGTGTAATGAGATTTGGGATGTAATTAGAAAATACAGAGCAAAATCAGTCCTGCACTAATCTGATATTGTATAATTTTGAAAAGGCCAAATGGGCTTATTTGTACTTTGTGGCTCAAAATTGTCTTTTTATAATTAGCTGTAGTGATTTGTAGAGTAGACGATATTTCTTATTGGAAAAAGAAATCAGTTAAGCATTTTGGTGTAAATGTTGACTCATGTTGAGAACTTTGACATGATGGTGTGGCAAGCAGAATTGTTACGCTCTCATAGGTGTGCTTTAACTTTAGTTTACGCAACATAATTCAGAGCTCCAAGTAGATGGAGTGATTTCGATTTCAAGATTGAAAATATTAATTATTCTCCACTAAACCCTATGTTATGGGGTACTCATTAGAATCATCTCATCGAGACCATTCTAATGAGTACCCACAACATAGGGTTTGGAAGAGAAATAATGGATTTAGAATACCATCACTCTCTCTTATCTGGAGCTCTGATAATTATACATATATTCGACCATTGTTTTGTGCATCTCCATTACACAGTCGTTTTTTTTTTCTGTACTTTGGCATCATATTTTTATAAGTGCTTTGTCTAAATGTGGTTGGCATGTGATAAGGGTACGATGGTAATGTTGTACAGAAACTACCTCAACGGAGAAGAGTAAGAGAATATAAGACTATAATTTGTGACGAGAGAGTATATTTTTTTGTAACATTGGAACTTTTAAAAGTTGAAAGACATTCAGTTGTATTGGGGCTACAGATACAAGGAGGATGGAAGGTAAAAAAGCAAAATAATTACCTTCTCCACCACAAACCTTTATTGTGGTTACTTATAAATTGTTTCTTAGATACAACTTCTGTTATTATCTATGATATGGGTTTTTATAAAGAACTTAAATTTTGAAAATAAACCTTCAAACTGTACCTGGACTCCTGACTTTATTTTAAAACTTAAGGCACTTGTTGGTATGTGCTTTTGATCCATAATTTAAAATCTTCAAAAATTTTCTACCACCCTTTTTCCCTTTTGCAGATTTACGTTGATGCAAATGGGTTGGTGTTTATCAACCATCCTAACTTCAGATCCATTTCTACATTCAAGAATAAACAATGTAAATGGCTGAGGTGGAGCATTTCAACCAATCTTAATAATTGAAACTGTTTACCACACATTCCCATGTTTTATCGACCCTGGGAAAGATAGCTATAGAAAACATTATAGGAAAGGCATTTTGTATTTTTCCCACACTGCTTTCTACCTTTTCATAAACAAAATTCAGTTTTTGAGTTGCATTTACCTTCTGCAAAAGCATTCAACTATGATGAGTCTAAAAATTTTGCAGAGTAATAAAGAGTTAGCCCTTTACCACAATGACCTTGTGTTAATGACCTTGAGGAAGAAAGCTTTTGAAAGCATGGGTAAAGGAGAAAATGTTGGAAACAAGCATTTTCTTCACTTTTACCACAATGCTTTCTATCCTTTTTAAGACAATTTAACACCTGAGCCACACTTAATATGCTTTGAATTTGAACAGGTCAAAAATTTTGTCATTTGGTAAAGAGTTAAAAGAATTTAGAAGTCTTGAATTTTTAATGGTTGATGAATGTTGCAGCAGGTTTTCTTGAATACATGTAGATTTCCAGAAACAAGTTATATTTTGATTTTATGTAGATATCTTTTATATTCAACATATAAATAATAAAGCACTTGGAAAACCTTGACTGATGAGATTGTTAAGCCTTAACCACAAAATCCCGAATTTTAACGACCCTGAGAAAGAAAGCTTTTGAAAACATTGTTGGAGAAGGAGAAAATGCTGGTAACCAGCATTTTCTTCTTTTCTCACAATGTTTTCTTTTCTTTTGTAGACAAATCCCATTACTTGTGCCACATTTACTATGTCCTTTGGAAATGCTTCCAATTCCGATCTGTCTATAATTTTATCGTGTGGTAAAGGGTTAAACAAGGATGAGATAGTACCAATGTATATTTGAAATCACCATTTTTGTCAGCATAATGATTTTGTCTTTCATTTAAAAGAGCTTAAAAAGCATTATGGGATTTCTAGAAAAGAGGAGTTGGAGTTGGACAAAGATAAACATGTGGACATGAGTATGTGTTTCGTCAATACCATTATAATATATTACACTATCTCTTTTTCATTCTGTGAATGGATGGAAGTGGTAAAACTGAGTTGTTGTCAAATGTTAAGGCAAATCTTATGTAATCCAACTGTAAATGCTTGTCTGCCTTGTCTGCATTTTTCATGCTCTTATTTTATCACACTGAGATAGGTTTAGGTGAAAAAATGTTATACCAGTACATATAATAAGGAATTTCGAGGTAAGGCTACATCAAATTTAAACTTGATATTTTTTGTAGGGTTTTCATCTCAGGTTATTAAATCAGGAACTATTTCTGAAGCCTTTTTATCTCACAAACAAACACACAGCTTTTATATAAGAATGTGCACTGATGTGCTGAAAGGTTTCACTACTGTAGGAGACAGTATACTGAGGTTTCTGGCAGGTGGCATAGAGGTTAAAATCAGGCTGCTTAAAACATGCATTTGGATTGATCTCTACTGTCAACCACTTCATTCCTACAGCTCAGTCTTGTGCATTGCATTGGATTTGTATTTTTTAGCTCCAGATTTTTTTGGAGGAGAGGGAACTGCTAAGGGAGGAAAGGGAACTGCTAAAGGGTTGAATGCATGAAATATAGGTTCACTCTTTACCAGATAAAGAGTCTAACAGAAGATGTGGGGTGCAATTACAGATGACAAATTACATGCATTTTCAATAATAAGAGTTTCTTTTCAAAAAATATAAAATAGTAGGAAAAGAAGACAAGGCTGGTTATCAGCACTCTCTCCTTTTCTCTCAGTGCTTTTGAATGGCTTCCTTCTCTGGGTTGTTAAAACAGGCAATTATTTGGTAAGGGGTGAAAGTTGGTGTGCATATGCAATTGATTTTGCCATTTGGGCTTCTTGTACTTGTTTCTAGAATTTTTGTACAAGTAAAGGGAAAAATAAGTTATCATTTGTACTACCTTAAACCATTTTTCACAATGAAAATGTTTACACATCATAAAATGGTTTGGCTACATGGAGTTGCAGAAGATTTCAAAATTTGACACAGGTTTTCTGTGTTAGAACCACTTGCTTAGTTGCTGAGGATGATGAGCACAAATCCTCTTTTCAGGACTTTCAGTCCTTTGATTTTATACTTTTTGCTGTACAGGTTTTATATATATATAGAGAGAGAGATATACAGCAAAAATCAATACATATTACACATCTGAAGGAAAGCCAATGGCATAACAGTGTAGACGACATTTGGAAAGAAGTGCAAAATTGCTCCTTTTCCGACAAGTGTTTTTCAAAGCTATCAGGTATTGTAGGGGCAAAGATTGTCACATTTGTATATTAATGGGTTAATTTTTTATTTCCCATCTGGTTTCAAAACCTCTTTTGTCCTCCACACTTTGTTATTCTTTGTTATGTATATTAGAAAATGGAAATGAAGTATTTTTATAAGGTCTAAAATGAAATATCTGCTGAAATCCTGCGGATTTCTATCTTATTTATGCCAGGGCAAAGATGTTATAACTACAACTGTGTCGTGTCTGTAACCCCTTACCTCATTGCTTAGATTTGGAATATACCAAATTAACATCTTACCAAGGGAGAAAATTATAAACTTGTCCATACTGAGAGTGTGTGCAGATGATAAATGTGACTCAAATAATTAGAGAAAGGGAGAAAATACTCAAACACTGTAAACAAAAGATAAGCTGCTCATGCCGCAAATTCTTCCACTTTTCATGAAGTTTTAACAGCTGGCTTCTGCAGGGACATGTTTATAATGAGGTGAAGGGTTAGGGACTGTAAGCACACCTTAAAATGATGTGATAGTGTTAGCTCAGGGAACAAAATGTGTATACACATATGCGCTGTATGATGGCATAAAAATTGCATATTTCAATATTATGATGGATTACTGTACTACACAGCATGTAAACTTCAATGATATTTTCAATTTTAACTCTTTACCACACAATCTTGAGTTCTAACATTTCTGAGATATTAGCCGTTTGAAAACTTTGTGGGGGGAAAACAACGTTTCAGTTTTTCAATGCTTTCAAATACATTTACCATCATTTCAGCTACATTTAATGTGTCGTCTACAAATGCTGTCATGCTTTCAATTTGGATAAGTCTGAAATGTTGTCAATTCATAAAGAGTTAACTATTATGAAGCCTATCCAGACTTTACTCTACCAGATGGCCAAATTTTAGACCTTGTCCAATTTGAAAGCATTTGCAGATGACAAATTAAGTGAGACTCAAATGGTATAATTGGCCTGTGAAAGTCAGTAGAAAACATTGTTGGAAAAGGAGAAAATGTTGCAATTTAAAGCATTTGCAGACGACAAAATAAATGTGACTCAAAAATTTTTTTTTTTGAATGATAGAAAACGTGGGAAAAGGGGAAAATGCTGATTATCAGCATTTTCTCCTCTTTCCCAGGATGTTTTCAAAAGCCTCTTTTCCTCAGGCTCATTAAAATTTGGGATGAAGTGGTAAAGGGTTAATCGGTAACTCTATATACATGTGGTAGCTTGTGGTTGAGATTAAGGATAACTATCACTTTCTTCTAGAATGCTGAATTGCAATGTCATTGAAATCACTGCATCACATTTAACATGGATTTTTCTCCTGTTTGATCCTGTAATAAAAATTTTGAGAACATATTTTTGACATTGACCTTATTTTGTGGGAATAATCGGCACGAATTGCGGTTGAAAAACATGTGAACACATTGTGGTAAGAGGAGATACTGCTCATTTTATGAGCAATTTCTCCTATTGCCACAATTTGTTTGAAAGTGGTCTGTTGGAACACAAAAAGTCATCTTTAAGGAGGTGTGTAGATTGGATGAAAAGGTACAAGATCTGCTATGTCATTTTCTTAGGATGATGATCAGTTTATATAACTATAACATGTAGTGGTAGCTCTGTATAATGTGAATAAGTTTGGTACTGTTCCTTTACTGTAAATATATTTTTGAAGAAAGAATGAAATGTAATAAAGAAACATTTATGTTTTAAAATTGTGAAACCTATAAAGCATTTAGTTTGTCGTTTCTTTTGTCTCCATAATTATGCCTGTTCTTGCCTCACAAAAAGTGGCTATACCTTATAAATGAGTTTTGAAGTCTGCAGAAATGCCAAGCTATCTATCAGTGGACAAAACTTTGGGCTTGTCCATATTAAAAGCAATTGCAGACATTAAATTAGATTAATTTCAAAATGATAGGATTTACTTGAAAGAGTAAAAGCATTGTAGAATGGTCCTTGCACATACAGAAAATTAACAAAAACCAAAGAAGTTTCGGCCCAGGACAGCCTGCGGGTACTGCACAGCTGACCTGGGTTGATACTTTCTGCAGATGCATTAAGCCCCTTTTTCACAGGGTATGGCTCATATACGTATTTTCCATTCCAATGTTCTAATTTGAGTCGCATGTACCAAAACAGCTTTAAATGTAAAGAAAAAGACAGTGCAGTAATGATCTGATAAAAGTACGTCCAAAATAGGACAGAGAGAAGAATAAGGTTCTTATTACATCACTTGATTTTTATGGCAATTCATTTCCTACAACCTTTACCAAACAACCCCAGTTTTCACACACCCTAGGGATACTTATCTTTTAAATGTGGTGAGAAAAGAAGAAAATGCTTGTAACCAATATTTTCTCCTTTTCCTATGATGTTTTTCTGTTCTTTCAAAGACATCCCATCCCTTGAACAAAACTTCACTTCATCTTCTACAAAATGCTTGTTTCATCGATTATGGACCACTCCTAAAATATTTTTGTCTGGTACAAAGGTAATGCCAGCTTTTTTTATTGCATCTTTGACACATAAAAATACTGTGACCAAAAAATTATGTAGAAAACAGAACTAAAAAGGAGTCTCATTTCTCCTCTAGGGCGCATACTACACATAAATGTTATTATTTTGATATTTTTTTCCCGTTGATATCCTGAATTCGGGTCAGTCCAATAATTGCTATGTAATATAAGGGTTTAATTTCCTCAGATGAGAAAGTTTTAAAATTGTCCCACCTGAAAACATTTGCAGACAAGGTGAATATGGCACACATGGTATTCATCTCTGAAAGGGTAGAAAACATTGTGGAAAAAGGAGAAAATGCTGGTTACCAGCATTTTCTCCTTTTCCCACAATGTTTTCAAAAACCTCTTTTCTGAGGTTTGTGTAAAACATGGGATTGTGAGGTAAAGGGTTTAATGCCCAGGCAGGAGAATGCTGACTGATGCTAATTTTGGAGTTGTATTGCCGTAAGCTGCTAATGGCCTTGTTAGGTAGTAATTGTACGACTGATTTTCCGGGAGGGCTAGAATATAAAAGGCTTTATTACGAATTTTTGTCGAGACCTAATATTGAGCAAGGAACAGAACTTTGCGCTCTCTCTCTCTCTCTCTCTCTCACTCTCTCTCTCCCCCTCTGTGTGTCTGTCTCTATCTCTCCGTGTGTCTTGTCTCTCTTACTGTCTGTCTGTCTCTGTGTGTCGTTAGCCTTCAAAGGCAACTACTGATCAATGGAGAACAATCATGATATAAAAACATTGTTGAAAAAGGAGCAAATTGCTGCAATTGATGACTTGTAAATCAAAAACTTTCAAAGACAAACCTCACCTTTAGAGCCACGTGTATGGGAATTGCTTGCAAATGCTTGAAAAAATTTGGACAAGTCCAAATTTTTTGTGAGTCCGAATTTTGTCATTCAGTAAAGCGTTAACTCCTTACCAAAACTTAGGGTTTTAACAACCCCTAAAGCCCCCGTCACACCGAACTAGATCTTGGAAGTCTTACCTCGTCCTGACATTGGAAAACGGGTTGCAGTCGGGCTAGACCGTGAAATTTTGGCCTGATTATGCCTGAAGCCCCTGTCTTACCAAACCTGTTTTTAGAGTCTTACCCCAGTCAACAAAATCGTAAAACGGGCTGCAGTTGGGATAAGATGTGTAATTTTGGTCGGTAAAATGCAAACGCACTGCCAATTGATGCCCAACTGCACTGTGTCTCTTAGGATCGAAGTATGGCAGTTCTGTTTGTAGTGCGTCCATCTTGTTTTAAGTACGTTGTCACTCTGTCTAATTACAGGACGGGATGGATGGCAAAAAAATTTTTAGCAGGCTCAAAGTTCTGGAGTACCCTTCCCGTCTTAACCCATTTATTAAGTTCGTAAACAGATTGTTAAAGGTTGCGAATACATCCACTCCGTCCAAAGACAGTTTAAGTCCGTTTGGCAACAATTTTCGGAACAGAGTGAGAATGAGTTTGGTGTGACGGGGGTTAAGGAAGAACATTGTGGAAATACTAGATTATACTGGTAAACAGCATATTCTCTTAGTTCCTCCACATTTATCATTTTTGATAGATATGCGTGCTAAATGACCAAAACTTTCGGTGCGCCATAAAACAACTTTCATTCATTCATTTTCCTTTTTCCACAGCGTTTTCTACTTGTAGAAAAAAAACAAACCCAAATCCCATTTTTTGAGCCGCTTTTAATTTGTTGTCTGCAAATACTTTCAATTTGCACCAGTCCAAAATGTTTTTGTCTGGGAAAGAGTTAACCCTTTACCATACAATCCCAACTTTTAACGACCCTGAAAAAGAAGCCTTTTAAAAACATTGTGGGAAAAGGAGAAAATGCTGGTAACCAGCATTTTCTCCTTTTCCCACAATGTGTTCTACCCTTCCCAAAACAAATTTCAATTTTTCAGTCTCATCTATTTTGTCGACTGCAAAATTAATGCTTTCAATTTGGACCAGTCCAAAGTCTTTTCGTCTGGTTACCATTTTCTCCTTTTCCCACAATGTTTTCTACCCTTTCCAAAACAAATTTCAAATTTTCAGTTTGATCTATTTTGTCGTCTGCAATGCTTTCAATTTGGACTAATCTAAAATTTTCTTGTCTGGGACAGAGTTAGAGTAGATAAAGCAGACACATGGATAACCCCAGGTTGACTGTAGATGTATTGTGAATCAGAAATTTCTAAACTGGAAATCTAAGGTGACAGACAGAAATGTCACCAAGTCATAGACCTTTAGGCACAGGATGCTTTCTAATTGTCAGTTTTTACAAGCAATTGCTACACTTGCTACTTTTCTTACACTGAGCCCGTGTAGCTCAGGCGGTAGCATTCAGGACTTGACAACAGTCGGGGTTGCTGGTTCAATCCCCGACTCGGCCATTTTCTTTACAAGAATGGATGAAGATGACTTTTCCCAATTGTTTTGACAATTTTTATGTGGGAAAGCAGCCAGTGGCTTGGGAAGAATATTGTGCAGAATACTGGTAAAAGAAACTCCAGGAAAGCATGGATAGGTGCACTGGCTGCTGCAATATAACTGAAACAATGTTGAAAATGGTGTTAAACATAAATGAATCAGTATATTTGTAAATGAATCGGTATATTTATAGAAATTAATCTTATAATAGCTGATACATGGGTTTACTGTCTATGTATATAAATCGGAAATTTGCAAACTACAAATCCCATGGTAACAGACGGAAATATCATTACAAAGTTAGATTTCATCAAGGATGTTATACAGTTGTCTCACTAAAACAATTGACATTACTTGCAAAGGTTAAACTTTCACCAAACAATACACTGCTGTAACTCTTTACCAAATGACAAAAGTTTAGACTTGTCCAAATACAAAGCATTTGCAGACAACAAATTAAATGTGGGTCAGACCGCAGATATCATCTTTAAGAGTAGAAAACAGTGTGGGAAAAGAGAAACTCAAGTTATTGGCATTTTCTCCTTTTCCCATAAATTTTTCAAAAGCTTTTTTTATCAGAGTCTTTAAAGTTTGGGATTGCTCTTTACAAACCACAAAATCTTAGACACGTCCAATTTTAAAGCATTTTGCATACAACAAATCTAATGTGATTCAAATGATTGAATTGGTCTCTGAAAGGGTAGATAAAATTTTGGGAAAGGGAGAAAATGCTGATTGCCAGCACTTTTGCCTTTTCCCACAATGTTTTCAAAAGTTTTCTTCAGGGTCTTTGAAATATGGGATTGTTTGGTAAATGAATAACGACCTAGAGGAAGAAGGCTAAACATCATTGGTATAGGAGAAACTGCTGATCAACAACAGGCATTTTCTCCTTTTCCCACATTATTTGAAATCTACCCATTTCTAAGACAATTCTGCCATTTTAGCCACATTTACTTAAAATATCATTTTCGAATACTGAAAATTCATATGAAAAATAAAGGAGGGTATAACACATGACAAAGTTCAATATGTGAAATCCTGTACATTGTTTGGTAGACTTCAACTGTTTACCAAACGACAAAACACTTGAACTTGTTCAAATTGAAAGAATTTGCAGACAACAAATTAAATACAACTCAAACATACAGGATTTGTTATTGAAAGGGTAGAAAACACTGTGGTTAATGGAGAAATTGCTAGTTACTGACATTTTCAAAATACTGGTTACAAGCATTTTCTCCCTTTCCCACAATGTTTTCAAAAAGCCCTTTTCAAGGGGGGGTTGCGTGTGATTAAAGCTCTGAATTGTGTAGTTAAAGAAGATCTGTTAAACATGTTTTCTTTTCTATATTTGGGGAAAAACCACCAAAAAAACAATTACTTTCACACTTGTATATTTTTTTTACCTCAATATATGCAAAGTTTTCCAAGAATAGATTTGTTCTGTATGACTTGCATTTCAGTTCCACTTACCAAAAGTCAACAGGCTTATATCATGGCCAGGTGTCTGTCGTGCGTCCCTCTGTGCGTGCATTGACTTTTATTTCAAACATCTTCTCTGAAACTACCCATCCAATTTTGATGAAACTTCACAGAAATGATCCTGCCATAGTCTTCTTCAGAATTTCTTAAAAGATTTTAACTCCTTCAAAACCTCTGGTCACCATGGTGACTAAACTGAAAAATATTGAAAATCTTGTCTGAAACGATAAGGTCCAGGGCTACCAAATTTGGCATGTAGCTTTATCTAATACCAAGTTTCTTACAATTATAGCCCTGGGGTCAAAATTGGCCCTGCCCCAGTGGGGTCACAGTTTTACATGGGCTTATATGGTGAAAACTTTAGAAATCTTCCTAAGGCCTAGGGCTACCAGATTTGGCATGTAGCTTTATCTAGTGGATCTCTACCAAGAGTGCCTAAATAATAGCCCTTGGGTCAAATTTGGCCCTGCTTTTTTTTTTTTTTTTTTTTTTTTTTTTTTTGGGGGGGGGGGGGGGGGGGGGGAATGGAGCCACAAGTTTTACATTGGCTTACATGGGGAAAACATAGGATCAGTGCTTATAGAGTGAAAATTCTAAAAATCCTCTTGCTCAAAACAACATCCTAGGGCTACTAAATTTTGCACATAGCTTCATGTTGTGGTTCACTTCTGAATTTGTTCAAAATTTAGCCCTGGGATCAAGATTAGTTCTGTCTCAGGGGTCTCATGTTTTACAGGGTCTTTTATTGTGGAAACTTCAAAAATCTTCTTCTTTATAACCTATCTAGACTTCTACAATCTAGACTTGTATTAATTGGTATTGGGCTTTATCTTGTGGACCTGTACCAGGATTCAAGTAATTATTGTTCTGTGGTCAAAGATGGCTTTGCCCTGGAGTCATAACTTTCTCATGGGTTTTATTGAGAAAATTTTGCATGTCTTATTGTTAGAAACCAAGTAGCCAAAAATTGTTATGTTTGGCATGAAGGGTTTCTGCTTAGCCAGTGGAGCGATACAAGGCCATCATGGCCCTCTTGTTTAACCAATCACCCACACAATCCCAAGTTTTAACGACCCTGGGAAATTAGATCTAGTCTTTTGAAAACATCGTGGGAAAAGGAGAAAATGCTGACCTTGCACAAACAAATTCAACCATTTGAACCACATTTAATTTATCGTCTACAGATGCTTTGAATTTAGACCGGTCTAGAATATTGCCAAGTGGTAAAGAGTTCATTCAAAGTTTGAATGATGAAAAACCTAGATGTCTTTTCCCTGGTCTTAACATTGTTGAAGAAAATGTTCACCTGTATCTAGCACAAATACCAGCATTATTGGGATAGATAAATACTTTAAGATGGGCCAAGTAACTTCAGCATAAAAGCTGAGCTATGAAATGATGAAGGAAAAACAATTAGAAAAGCACCTTTTATCACTCAAGGTGGCAAACCATAACTACAGATTATGGAAGCAAGAATGTCCACAAGGTTCAGGAAAGAGACAAGCCAATAAATCAATATGCAGTTTACTTGAAGTGGACTGTCCCTAACCTGTTGTGCTGAATAGGCAATATTTCAACTAATCTGGTGTCAATCAAATTAAGAAAAGAAATGAGGATGATGACAAAAACAGTGGTTTGGCTGTACAATGCTGATAGCATTGGGAGGGAGTTGATGGGATGACATTAACATAATGGTTTTGGTTGGGAATAATCATAACTAGCAGTGTTACTGGTTGGGAATGATGACATATACCGGTAAGTGTATGTTTGGGGATAAAGACAGAAAGTGTGGCTGTGTGGGGATGATGACATAAACACAAGGATAGGGGATATTGACATAAGGATAGAAAGTGTGGCAGGGTGGGGATGATGACATCAAGACAAAGTGTGGCTTGGTAGGAATGATGACATGAAGACAGAAAGTGTGGCTGGGTTGGAATGATGACATGTAGAAAAAGTGTGAAGATGGGTTGGAATGATGACATGAAGACAGAGAGTGTAGCTGGGTAGAAAGATGACATAAATACATGGATTGGTGATGTTGACATGAAGAAAAGGAGTGAAGATGGGTTAGGATGAAGACCGAGAGTGTGGATGGGAGAGGATGACATGAACACAATAATGATTATTGACATGAAAACAGGGAGTGAAGAGGGGTTTGGATGATGACATGAAGACAGAAAGTTTCGCTGGGTGGGAATCATGACATGTATCCTAATATACGACGGCCAATGCACCTATCCATGATGATGATCTGAGGCTGAAGGTGTGAGGTCGACTAGGTTGGGATGATGAAATGAAGACAGGCAGTGAAGCTTGTCTAGGATAAAGATGTTGGGAGAAGCTGGACAGGTATGATGACCAAAGAAAGGGAGTTGACCAGCAAATGTGACTGGATAGAGAATGATGTCATTAAGCAGGGCGAGGGGATGATGACCTAAAGACATGGCTCATGGCTTTGCAGGATAATGACAGAGATTGCATCTCTATATGGATGATGGCAAATTGACAAGGATTGAAACAGAGTAGCAGTGATGACAGAAAGACAGAAAACGTGGCTGGTTTTGACAATGCCATGAATACAGAGGTTGTGGCAGAGTAGGAATGACAAAATGAGGACATAGAGATGGCTTAAATTGGATGATGACATGAAAACAAGGAATTGAGCTTGGTAGGGATAAAGAAAAGGAGTGAAACAGGGTGCTGATGATGTCGTGAGGAAAGGAGTGTGTCTGAGTTGGAACGATAACTTTGCAAGCAGAAGGGCTGGTTGGAAATGATGACATGAATACATGGAGTTTGGCTGTGCAGGGATTGTGACATGAAGATAGGGAGTATGGCTTGGTAGGGGTGGTGACATGATAACAGGGAGTGTTGCTGGATAGGAACAATCAATGAAGACAGGCAGAGTGACTGGGAAGGGTTGATTATATGATTAACAGGAGTGTGGCTTGGCAGGAATAATGATACCAAGATAGGAATTGAGGCTGAATGGGGATGATAAAATGAAAACAGGGAGTCTGGCTGATAGAAATTATAACGTGAACATAGGGTTGGAGATGATAACAAATATATTGAGTATGGCAGGGCAGGAATGATGACATTAACACAGGGAGTTTGGATGGGTGGAGATGATGACATGACTATAGGAAATGTGGCTGGGCAAAAATGATGACATGGACACAAAGAGTTAAGGTGAGATGGGTTGATGACATGTTTGTAGGGGATGTGCCTTCAGATAGAGTTGATGCCATGAATATAGGGAGTGTGGTTGTGAAGAAATGATGACATGAATTTAGGGAGTATGAATGGGTGGGAGTGATAACAGAAATATAGCTGAGTACAGCAGGGCAGGCATGATGACAAGGTTACAGGAAATATAGCTGGACTGGGACAGATATGTGAAGCCAGTGTCAGTGTGGTTGGGCATGAATGATGACATGAATACAGGGAGTGTGGCTGTGGCTGGGTAGGCATTGATAACATAAAGATTCAGCATTAAAAGATGTAGGAAGAATTTCCCAAAAGTGACATAAGACTTTGTGACCCTTCATGTTTTTATCCTCAAAATTGACATAGTTTACATGTCAACTTTTTACTAGACAACAAAATTTAAGACCTGTCCATATTGAAAGCATATGAAGGAATTAACAAGTTAGATATTGTTTAAATAATAGGATTTGTTTTGACAGGGCAGAAAGCATTGTGGAAAAAGGGAAAAAAATACTGTTTACAAGCATTTTCTCTTTTTCCCATACTAGTTTCAAAACTCTTCCTCCCCAGAGTTGCAAAAGCACAGGAATGTTTTGTAAAGTGTTGAGGAGTAAATGGAATTAAATGTGTTTATTTGTCAAACCAGGAATATAATATCCGACTAGCAAACATTGTCAAACGAGGTCAATGGTTTTAGCGTTTCAACCCTTGGAGCGCCTGAGATAAACCCAACAGACATTTTCAGCCTAGAAGTAAGACACAAAATTTGCATATTCATGGTTGCTTTTGTCTGTAGTATTTAAGCAAAGCAGACAGTGTACATTATAAAGATCAGACTGCAAATATTGTGTAGTCTAATCTTGATCTAGACTGGCTGCAAAGGCAAAGTTGTATAGGTTTGAAAGGTGCTTTAACCATTTACCGCATAATGCCAACCCTGGGAAAGAAGCCTTTTAAAACATTTTGAGAAAAGGAGAAAATGCTGTTAACCAGCATTTTCTCCTTTTCCCACAATGTTTTATACCTTATCAAAGAAAAATTGCACCATTTTGAGCAAAATTGAAATTGTCGTCTGTAAATGCTTTCAGTTTGGACAAGGCTGAAATTTTGTCGTCTGGTAAAGAGTTAAGTGTCAACTCTTTCAGCTGAAAATATCATCCACTGAATCTCATGATAATTGTTATCTTGACAAGCAAAGGGACTGATTAGATCAAAGATCAGACTCATGTTCTGTGCAATCTGATCTTAATCTGTGCTGTCTTCAAAAGCCACTCTTTTCTCCTATGTCACTTAAAGAGTTAACTTCTGTGTAGTATGTACTTTATTGTTGATCTTTGATTGAAAGAAATTCTTGAAAGATGGTGTGCCATTATTTTTTGTTCTTTATCAAACTAAAATGGAGATTTTTTTTTAACTAAAAAATATGATATGATACATATCTTACATGTTATCTTCTTTCACCAATCTTGTGCAAAGGAAAAAGGTTTCAACAGGATTAATTATGGCCACCCTTGACTACACAATAATATTTTAGACTTGTCCAATTTGAGAGTATTAAATTTGCAAATGACAAATTTAACCAATGCAATTTGTCTTTACAATAGAAGAAATCATTGTTAGCAGCATTCTCTCCTTTTCCCACAATGTTTTCTTTTGGACTGTCAAAAGACTTAGTTTAAACGTATTTATTTTACATCGATTGAGAAACAAGTTTTTACAACTTATACTAATCTCTCTCGATTCTGCTTCCTAAGAAGTACACCAGGACTCGTGCCGAATGTGTGGGCCTATGAAGAATCCCAAAGTTGACACCCGCTCCCAGGTATTGAACCTTGGGACCCTATGGTTACGAGGCCAACGCTCTACCTCACAACCATGGACACCACGCTTGATTGTTTGGTAAAGGATTGAGAGTAGAGATTTAGAAAACTTGACAGGAGTTTTAACTCTTTATCAAATGATACAATTTTAGACTTGTCCAAATTGAAAGCATTTGCAGACGTCAAATTAAATGTGGCTGACATGATGGTAATTGGATGTGAAAGAGTAATTTTGAAAACATTGTTGGAAAAGGAGAAAATGCTGGTTACCAGCATTTTCTCCTTTTCCAACAAGGTTTTCAAAAGGTTATCAGGGTCGTTAAAAGTCGTCATTGTGTGGTAAAGGGTTAACCCTTTACCAAACGATCCCTGGTTTTTACGACCCTGAGATAAAACCTTTTTTAAAACATTGTGGGAAAAGGAGAAAATGCTGGTAACCAGCATTTTCTCCTTTTCCCACAATGCTTTCCACCCTGCTGGAAACAAATTTCAATTTTTGAGTTACGTTTATTTTGTCGTCTGCAAGTGCTTTCAATTTGGACCAGTCTAAAATTTTGTCATTTGGTAAAGAGTTAAGGCTTATTATAAGGTCAGGATAGATGAGAGAGATGATTTGAGTATATAACTTTCAGCTGACAAAACATGGGGGCCTTATCTACATAGTTAATCCCTGTTGGAGATACTAACACATTTAGCTTACCTCATGTTTTTGACTGGTTTTTAATTTCAACCCATTAACCCATTACCATACAATCTTGTGTTTTACTGACAACCCTGTTGCTCAGTATAGTTTGTACTGTTTAAAGATTGATTTCAACATTATTTCAGTTTTAAAATGGGGCCCAGTGTACCTATCCATGCTTTCCTGGATTTCCTTTTCCTAGTGATTTGCAAAATATTCATCCCAAGCCAATGCCTGCTGTTATATGGTAGGGAGCTTATCAATACTTTGTGGAAAGGGGGACAATTTCATACAACAAGCAGTAAGTTCTTTTTCAGCAATTTCCTGAATACAATAGGCCCCTAGATCAGTTAAGAGTTCATACTTGGGTAATCACATCAGCATTAAAATCACAGTTAGCCTGTATTGCTGGCCAACTCTGATTTTCCTTGCTCCACACCCATAAAGTTATAAATATGTATTACATGCAATGAAATGATGAAAAGATTGATTTACTCCTCCATATTGTTGCCGAATTGTGCTCCACTAATCTGCTTTTCAGGACCTTCAGTCCTTTGATTATCTCATCGAGACTGTTTCTTCCTGGTAAAAAAGTTTTCTTTATGAGCAATTTCTCCTTTTATCATACTGTACCTATGTTATTAATTAAACACTTTTAACCATGAACATTTTGTTCATATCTTATAAAGGTAAAAAATTCCAGTTATCATCTTTTAATACATACATGCATGCTAAATGACCAAAGCTGTGGATGTGCAAGAAAACGACATTCATTCATTATCAATAGCCTTTTTATACCATTTACTTAATGTTGTCATAAGTTTCCTGCTGCAAAACAAGACAAATTGTATGCAAGGGGTTTTATGCTAGAATCCCTCTCTGGCAGCAAACAAACAGACAAAAAAGAGAAGTTCGTCAGTTACAGCAGTCTAAACTGAAACTCATTGCCATGCAGTCCCGACTTTTAATGACCTTGATTAAGAAGCCTTTTGAAAACATTGTGGGAAAAGGAGAAAATGCTGGTAACCAGCATTTTCTCCTTTTCCAACAATGTTTTTAACTTTCCCAAAACAAACTTCAATTTTTCAATCACATTAATTTTATTATGTAGTCTGCAAATGCTTTCAATTTGGACTAGTCTACAATTTTATTGTTTTGTAAAAAGTTTATCCTTCACTACACAATCCAGGGTTTTAAAGATCCATGTGTAGAAAGTTTTTAAAAACATTGTGGAAAAAAGGAGAAAATGCTGCTAACCAGCATTTCTCCATTTCCCATGGTGTTTTCTACCCTTTCACAGTTAAAATCCCATAATTAAGCCAAATTAAATATGACATCTGCAAACGCTTTCAGTATGGACCAATCTGAATTTTCTGTCGTCTGGTTAAAGAGTAAGATGTTAGGGAGAGAAAAATTGGAGGAAAAAAGTGTGAAATGTAAATGAAGACACACATTTGAATAGTACAAAACATCTGTCTTGACACATATACCAGTACCCAGGCTATGCTCTGGTAAAAAGGGGCTTAATGCATCTCTGTGATCCATTATACTAAGCAAGTCATTCACATAATTAGGGTTCCAAATCTATCTAGTCTGACAATTGACTTAATCAGGAGGAAGACTGATCCATTGACATGCAGAAAAGTTACAGATGGCAAAAAGTTTAGAGTTGAAACTTTTTGCAGATGCATTAAACCCCTTTTTCACAGGGCATGACTCATCTTTTTTGTAGGTTATAGAATCATCTGGTAGCTTGTTTAATGTTTAGTTTTTTCATTGAAAACAGTCTGAACCCGGTTCCAACCATGACACTTTTGACTTTTTCAGATTTAGCCCTTTCGTACCAAATTACAACCCTGTGTTCTGGGGAAGAAGTTTTTTTAAAGTTTTCTGGGGGTAAAGGAGAAAATGCTAGTAGCCAGCATTTACTCCTTTTCCCACAACATTTTCTACCCTGTCAAAGAAATTGAGTTTACTTGTGCCGCTTTCAAATTTGTCGTCTGCAGTTGCTTTTTATTTAAGTCTTTACCACATAATCCCAACTTTTCACGACACTGAGAAAGAAGCCTTATGAAAACATTGTGGGAAAAGGAGAAAATGCTGGTAACCAGCATTTTCTCCTTTTCCCACAATGTTTTCCACCCTTCCCAAACCAAATTTCAATTTTTCAGTCACATTTATTTTTTCATCTGCAAATGCTTTCAATTTGGACCAATCTATAATTTTGTTGTTTGGTAAAGAGTTAAAGGAGTCTAAAATTTTTTGTTTGGTAAGGGGTTAAAGTATCTGTTGCTCTAGGACAAACTTATAGTTAGTGCAGGTGAGTTACAGCTCTCTGGTAGAGTAGAAAACATTGTGGAAAAAGAAATTGAATGTTACAAGTAACTTCTGCTCTTCCCACAATGTTTTCAAAGGCTTTCTGTCAGGGTCCTTAAGGCATGTGACTGTTTGGTAGAAGATTAGATTAATACATGATTTACCCCAAATCATTATTTTAGTTTCCAGAAAATAGTAGTACAAAGTTCCAATGCAATGTCAGCAAAAGTGAGGTAGCAACAGGCATATAGCCCTACCTGCATGCTCCCAGACAGACAGACAGGACATTTATCCTGAAAAAATCATTTTGAGGGAATGGATTATTTTTTTGTCAGGATCATTCAACTCAATTTTGATAAAATTATTGTAAAGCAAGCAACAAAAATTTAATATGTGGCAATATGTCTCTAATTGAGGCTGGATTTCAAAATTTGTGGCAGATGGCTACAACAGAGGGCAAGCCTTGGTTATGTGGTGTAAAAAACTAAGTCACTGGGTCAAATAAATGTAAATCCTTTTAGCCACTCTAGGGACCACACTTTTATGGCAAAACATCATGAAAACTTGGTCAGAATGTTTGTCTCCATATTTTAACAAAAACTGAGTCTTTTTTTTTTAATTCTTTACCAAATAATTCAATATTAGTTTTTTTCTTGAACATTGGAGAGTTCTGATTGGCTGAAAATTTTTTTTCATAGCTCCATGAAAAAAAAAATCAGCAGTGCCGGAACTACTTTTGCGGTCAAAGTAAAGTAAACAAACTACACTATACGAGATTTCATAGTGTTTTTTCGTTCTGATTTTATATCGAGTCCGAAGTTCAAATTGCTAGCTGAATTTATTTTTTCTGAATACTGAAAAAAAATCCAATAGTAAACTCAAAGAGAGAGCTGAAAACTCATTGTTACTCTGCTGGGTTTAAACAATCTTATTTTCAACTTAATTCTAGCGTATTGAACTTCTAATAATATATCCACTCAATCTGCAAATGTTCAATACTATAATGACGTCATGAATTGCGTAACTTTTATGTCATGAAGGAGCAGTTTTACCGCGCTATGAAATATCAATGAAAAGGACAGTAAATAAATACGCAATGTTGGATTTACAAAAAAACAGCAGTTAGAATTATTTAAGTGCATATTTGTTGTCTGTGATATTGAATTATAAGGAATGAGCAGTTAGAATTATTTAAATGCATATTTCTTGTCTGTGATATTGAATTAGAAGGAATGAAGAGAATTTCTTTTTTTTTCATGGAGGTATGAAAAAAAAAAAAACCTAATCACACTGTGATTAGGTTTTTTTTTTTTCATACCTCCATGAAAACAAAAAAAATTCTCTTCATTCCTTATATGACAAAATTTAGACTTGTCCGAAATTGAAAGCATTCATTTTGCTGGTAGGGGACAAGTTAGTAGTAACCTTAATGATGATTTTCTATCTTTGAATGGGTAGAAAACATTTCGGGAAAAGGAGAAAATGCTGGTTACCAGTATTTTGTTTTTTTCCCACAATGTTTTAAGAAGCCCTCTGTCTTAGGGTCATGAAAACTCAGGATTATGCATTGTCTGCGCATGTCATATTCTTCGAAGATTCGACCTGTCTGCTATGACGCATCACCAATCCCATATGCTAGTGAAAAGTAAAGGTTATACCGAAGCTATTACCCAAGCCTGTAGGGGCTGTTTTAATACATGGCCGGTGCATAGGTTACATGCTAGCTATCATAGCTGAATTAATCACACCAGGTAGCGTTTTATTGAGTAAACGTTTATTTTAGTTTGAAATTCAAAGTAACAGTTGTCACGTAGAAAAGTAGTCCGGTTCTGTACCCATAATGCCCAAATTAGATAGATGTGTATTTGTAGAATGCCATCTAGAAGGAGATAATGAGGATTATGTGGTAAAGGGTTAAATTCACTAGCAAAGTTAACAAGTCAAATTCTAGGAAATTCTTGCTCAGACTCTGAAAGCTAAATCACATTGTGAGGAATGACTTTGATGTACATGCACATCTACTGTCAAGAAAATTTTTAATCACTTTAAGAAATTATTTGATTCTTTTGTTATAATGCTTTAAAATAGAACATGTTTCCATAGCCGACAGCTTGCATACAAAAAGCAAAGGACAGGTTTGTCTCAGATCAAAACAAATCTATATTCTACAAATTTCTTCCGAGTGTTAGCCTTAACCTACACAATCCCAAGTTTAAAGGCCCTATAGCTGCCAAAAGTAAACAATGGGGGTTGTAAAATGCATTTAAATCATACCATTAAGAGTATGGAAATTATTTTTGAAGGTGACAATCAGTTATTGTAAGATCATTCCAAGTGTTAATCACTGGCAGTAAAATGAATTTTCAACTCAGGTAAAAAGTAAACAAAAGATAGGGAGACCTGGCAACTTTCAACCTAGTTTTAGACTTTGTGTCGTCTGCAAGTGCCTTCAATTTGGACAAGTCTAAAACTTGTTTTCTGGTATTAAGGTAAATTACAGAAATTAAAGTAGTGACAGGTACATGCAACTGTATTAATGTAACAGGGTGACAATGATATTTGATAAATGCTCTTGTTTTTGTCCTTGCATTCATCATACTTGATAGTTTACCCTTTGCCAAACAATCCCAATTTTTAACGACTTTGAGTTAGAGGCCTTTTGAAAACATTGTGGGAAAAGTAGAAAATGCTGGTTGGAACCAGCATTTTCTACTTTTCCCACAATGTTTTCTACTCTTTCAAAGGACTTAAATTCATTTGTACCACTTTCAGATTTGTCATCTGCAGATGCTTTCAATTTGGAAGAGTCTAAAATTTGTCATTTGGAAAAGAGTTAAATTTATGATGCTGTTTTATGATTTATATGAATTAATAACTATACAAGGTTACTTTAACCAAATCTTCGAAGTTGCAGGCAACAAGCTTAAAATAGGTACAAATGAGCGGAATTAAGTTCCAGATGGGTTAGGAAACATTGTGGGAAATTGTTTCAAGTAATTTCTCCCTATCCTACAATATTTTATAAAGCTTTCTTTCTGAAGATCATTAAAGCACAGGTTTGTATGGAAAAGGATTAACCAAAAAGATAAACCACTTAACTCTTTACTCCACAGGTACTCATTTTAACGCATCAAGAACAGACAGCTTTTGAAAACATTGTGGGAAAAGGAGAAACTGCTCGTAACGAGCAGTTTCTCCTTTTCCCACATTGTTTTCTACTCTATCAGATATCTGTATCTCCATTTGTCCACATTTTTGACATCATATCTTTATTTGCTGTTGAACTGGAAGAGTCTAAAATTGGCATATGAGGTAAAGGGTTAAATGCATATCACAGCTATGTGCTACATGTATAGATGATAAAGTCATTCTTAGTACTTACTAAAAACTGTGCATTGTAATGCAATACCAAGCCTGTTTTTGTCTAAACACCTGGCAAAGGAGCAGAAAGTGAAGATACAATATCAAACTGCATGTTCTGTGCAGTCAGGTCTTGATCTTCACTGTCACTATAAGCAACTAGATGTGGGTCCTGTGCTTTAACAGTATGGTTGGTATTACAGCCTGTGTCAAAACATGTACAGTCTGATCTTGAATTTATACAAAACACAGCTTTGAAATTGCACCTAACTTTACCAAACCCTTACCAAAAAATCCCAAGTTTTAACGACTCTGAGGAAGTTTTGGCTTTTGAAAACATTGTGGGAAATTCAACTCAATATACAGACCACCAAGTAGTACTGTACATGTACATGTGTACACAATCTATTTCATTAACTTTTTACCAAACAACAAGATCTAATACTCATTGAAAGTGAAAGCTTTTGCAGACAACATAATTTAATTATTGTAACTCAAATTATGTAATCTGTCTCTGAAAGGGTAGGAAACATTGTGGGGAAAGAAGAAGAAAATGCTGGTTGTCATCATTTTCTCCATTTCCAGCTAAGTTTTCAAAAGGCATCTTTCTCAAGGTCGTTAAAACTTGAGATTGTGTGGTAAACAGGTAATGATAAGCTGATGCAGGAAACAGCCACAAATGGTGGTCAGTAGTAGAACAAATGATTTGCCAAATCAGTTTGGTTGCCTGCAACTAAGACTAAGAAAGTATTTTGGAATAAATGGTTGGTACAGCCCAAAATCTTGATTTGTATTGTCCTCGATAAAGAGCATGCAGGGTCCATATTCATCAACCATCTGAAAATGTCCAGTTCTATCTTCCAAGACTGGCCATTTGATTGGCTGTGATGTCCTGTCTCAGCCATTCAGATTCCTGGTCATGGAACATACTGACATAAGAGTTCAACCTACAATAAGTAGTGCAAACAGACCCAGAACTCTGTGGGTCACTAAAGAAGTTCATGTCTGCTGTTTACCAGGTATTTCATTTACTCTTTACCAAACAATAAAATTTTGGACTTGACCAAACTGATAGCATTTGCAGATAACAAATTAATTGTGGCTTACATGATGAGATTTATCTCATGAAATGCAGAAAACATTGTGGGAAAAGGAGAAAATGCTGGTTACCAGCATTTTCTCCTTTTCCCACAATGTTTTCCAAATCCTCCTTTCTCAAGGTCATGTGGTAAAGGTTTAATGACAAGCTGACGAAGGACACAGTTACTATGGTGATCAGTGAAAGCTCTGTTAATAATACCAGTGAGCTTGCTTGGCTTAGAATTAAGACTTGGAACTGAATTTAGAATCATCATTTTAGTGAATACAACTGAAATTGTTTTTTATGTTTTAAATGCTCCACAGCCGAGAATACACAGGGTCCAAGTTCAACAACAATTCGAAAATTTCTGATTCTACAAGACTGGCCATTTGATTGGCTGTTGGCATTTTTTCTCAGCCAATCAGAAGCCTGGTCATGGAACACAGACTTGAACTTACAACAGTTAGTGCACATGGACTCAGAACTCTGTTATTGACAGCCAAATATAGTTGATAATTGATACATAGACTTTTTCATCATTAAATTCCCCTTTACCTAAAGAGAACATCTTGAAAACATTGTAGAAAAAGGAGAAAATGCTGGTAACCAGCATTTTCTCTTTTTCCACAATGTTTTCTACCTTTTCAAAGACAGTTGTCAGCATTAAAGCCACATTCAGTTTGTTGTCTGCAAATGCTTTGAATTTAGAAAAGTCCAAAATTTTGTAGTTTGGTAAAAGGATAGTTGACGCAGGAAAAAGCTGTAGTAGTCATCAATTATAGAACTGATAATGATACCAATCAGATTGCTTGTCTGGGAATTAACACTTTGGAACTGAATTTAGAATGATTGGTAAACACTACCTGAAATGTTGATTGTTGCTGCCTCTAGCCAAGGATAGACTTCATGCAATCCTTGTCATAAGCAGTTCGAGCCTGAATGAAAGCACTGGGCTTTGTGTGAGAGTGACCTTAGATAAGACGTCAATGTTGAAAGCAGTGTAAAAACCATTCAATAAATCAGTCAATCAACGAACCTGCCATAACCAAGGACAAAATTAGGTATGAACTATTCAGAAACTACCCAAATTTTTATTCTAAATTTCAAGACAAACCATCTGATTGGCTGCTCAAGATGTTTTATCTCAGCCAATCAGATAGCTATCCTTGGAATTTCAAATCAAAATTCAAGTTATAATGATGAGTAGGTACATGTTAATGTATGTTATGTTTGTTTCATTTAGAAAAAGCTGACACAAGAAGCTTTCACTAAAAGATTTCTTGCAATTTCGAATCTGAATTCAACTCATAATGATGAGTACATGCTGACCCAGAACTCTATGTACAACCTGTCATACTTTTTAATGTATGCATGTTTATTTCATTTTGGAAAGTTGACGCAAGAAGCAGTCACTATGGTGATCTTTGAAAGTTCTGTTAATTACACCGATCAGCTTGCTTGCCTTTGAATTAAGTCCAACGGAACTGGATTTTGAATGGTTGGTGAATATGGTCCGAAAATCTCAATTTATGTTGTCTACAAACCAGGGTACATATATTATATTCTTAAGAGCATTATTTGTCTTATTCTCAAGAATTTTCTAAATTTTAAAGTAACAAAACTCTGATTGGGCAAAACCATTTGGTTTAGCCAATCAGAAGTTTTGTTATATTCTAAATCTAGAAGAAGGCTAAGAATGAAACTAAGAATGGTTGGTGAATACAAGTCTAGAAGAACTCTAGGACAAACAACCACACAAACTTATTCTAAATTCCTTGCATTGCAACAGGATTCATTCCTCTCTCACCACTGACCATTATTTCGACGATGGTTATATGGGAAAGCAGCCAGTGGCTTGGAAAGAATATTGTGCAGAGCACTGGTAAAGGAAACTCAAGGAAAGCATGGATAGGTGCAGCCTGGCCATCCCGATATAACTGAAATAATGTTGAAAATGGCAATCAAACAATCAATCAAAATTCTTTGACTAGCCATTTGATTGGCTGAATGAATCAGCCAAACAAATAGCTTGTCTTGGGATTTGGAATTAGAACTCAACTCACTAATGATAAGTTCATGCAGACCCAGAACTCTCTATACAGACCACCATAATAGTTCATGTATGCTATATATTTCATTAATGACAAGCTGACGCAGGAAACAGTCACCTTGGTGGTCAACATTAGTATTGATAATGACTGGGAATCCACTGTGGCAGGTTGAAGTTTTGATGATGGTTGTCAACCTGAGGTTATCAAGTGACCAAGGTCATTTTGGTCCCAGCTGTAAGTACTGTTGAATGGCCCTTCAACCATGATGACAAGTGGTATGGTAGCGGACCATATTGGTGTCAAGGATTGCAGCATGTCAAAGGATGAATACTGGTAAAATAATTATGTTATCTAATGGTTTGTGATGGCCAGTGTTGAGTAAGTAGTTATTGAAAATATGAGAACATGTGTACCAGTTTAGAAAATCCTAGTTACTGTGTGTGAACTGCCAGGCAGCAGTATTCATTCTGTTAATGAGTTTCAGTGCTTTTCAAATACATGTATTTTGTGGTGAATTCAAACCTGGTTTAACCATTTACCAAATAAGCCTTTGTTTAAATGACCCAGAGGGAGAAAGCTTTTGAAAACATTGTGGAAAAATAAGAAAATGCTGGTAACCAGCATTTCCTTCTTTTCCCACAGTGTCTTCTTCCCTGCCTAAAGCAAATTTCAGTTTTTGAGTTACATGTATTTTGTCGTCTGCAAGTGCTTTCAATTTGGACAAGTCTAAAAATTTATCGTTTCGTAAAGACTTAATGAGTCTCAATGCCTTCTCATACACATTGTATTTTGTGGTGCATTCAAATCTGGTTTGACCCTGTACCAAAAACTCACATGTTTTAATGACCTTGATGGTAAGGGTTTTGAAAACATTGTAGGACATGGAGAACCAGCATTTTCACCGTTTCAGAAATATATTCTACCATTTCAAGTGAAATTGCCATCTTTTGAGCCATATTTTGTATGTCTTTTGCATATGCTTTCAATTTTAACATGTCTAAAAATTTGCCATGTGTTAAAGTGTTAATGAAATTTTACAGCAGATGATGTCAAATACATTCTTGTAAGCTGTTGATAATTAACAGGAAATAAAGTTTGTTAACCCTTTACCACACAGTCCCAAGTTTTAACAACCTTGACAGAGAAGGCTTTTGAAAACATGGTCGGAAAAGGAGAAAATGCTGGTAACAAGCATTTTCTCCTTTTTCCAACAGTTTTTTTTCTACCCTTTTAGACAATTCTCATATTTTGAGCCACATTTAACCTCTCATCTACATGAGCTTTTGGACAAGTGTATAATTCTGATGCCTGGTAAAGGGTTAACAAAAGAAAAGCAATCATGTTTTAAACATTGTGAAACAAGGCAAGAAGCAGTTTTGAAAAGCCTTTTCTGCTTTCGCAACAGTTGTTCAATCAGAATCTCCTACAAGATGAATTGATTGTTTGGTTGTATGGTGTTTAACTCTTTACCAAACGACAAATTTTTGGGCTGAACCAAATTCAAAGCATCTGCAGACAACAAATTAAATCTTGTTAATATGATGATTTCTGACTTTGATAGGGTAGAAAATATTGTGGGAAAAGGAGAAAATGCTGGTTAGCATTTTCTCCTTTTCCCACAATGTTTTCTATAGGCTTCTTTCTCAGGGTCGTTAAAAGTCGGGATTGTGTGGTAAAGTGTTACTGCCATTTTCAACATTATTTCAGTTATCTGCAAGATAATAAAAGTCTTACAAGGAGAAAATTTGTATACAGAATCTCAGTTACAAAAAGGAACCTAATTATCTACAAAGATGTAATGATTAGGTAGGTATCCATGTCTTGAGCATTACCAGACGACAAAATTTTAGACTTCAAATTGAAAGCATCTGCAGACAACAATTTAAATGTGACTCAAATGATGGAACTTCTCTTTGGTAGGATAGAAAACATTGTGGGAGAAGCAGAAAATGCTTGTTACCACAACAGGATTTTCATAGACAAATTCCATGATTTTAGCTGTATCAAATATCTGGTGTGCAGAAGCTTTCATGGAGAAGAGGTCCAGAACTTTTTTTACTTTGTAAAGATCGATTGAATAGTGTTTAACGCCGCTTCCAACATTATTTATGTCACATCATGGTAATTGCTCACTTATTCAAGAGTGCCCTGGGTTTCACCAGTACTAGGCTAGAGCTCTGAAATGTCTTGCCAAAGGGCACTCTCATGAAAAAGCCCATAGCTTCCAGTGAGGCTTGGGCTTCCAGCCTGCAAGTCCTACACTTTACCACTGAGCCACACAGGACTGCGCCACTTGAAAAAGCATTGCACAAACTGAACAAATACACACCCACATGAATTAAGCAGGTCTTGATTTATGAGAGGCATTTGCAACTGCAATGCAGCTTACATTTTAAATCTAGTGCAGATAATTTTTTAACTGGTAAATAATGCATAAACAGGCTATTTTTGATTGAAAGTTATTATTCAGGTTTCAGAACGCACCACAAAAATAGCGGTTCAATGAATATGAAAGTATTGGATTTATTTTACTAGATGCAATCAACACTTTTAGCCCTTTACAAAACATCCTGGGTTTAAACAGCTTTATGAAAACATTGTGGGAAAAGGAGATAATGCTGGTAACCAGCATTATCTCCTTTTCCCACAATGTTTTCTACTAGGTCAAAGACAAATCCAATCATTTGAGACACCCATTTAATTTGTCGTTTGCAAATGCTTTGAATTTGGACTTGTCTGAAATTTTGTCATTTGGTAAAGAGCTAACTTTTCTACCCGTAAAAAAAAATTGTAAACCTTTCCATATTGAAAGCTTATGACGATGACAACCCAGCTGAAATGGTTAGATTTGCCTGAGAAAGAGAAGGAGACATTGTGACAAAAAGAGAGAAAATGCTGGTTACGGTTACCAGCATACTCTCTTATTCCCACATTATTTTTGAAAGCATAATTCTTATAGTCATTTAATCTCTGGATTTTTCAGTGAAGGATTAAATCCTCTGCCAGATGATCCTGTTTTTAACAATTCTGAGGAAAAAGGCTGTTGAAAACATTGTGAGAAGAGGACAAAATGCTGGTAACCAGCATTGAAATATGGCTCAAATAACCAACCCTGTAAAAGACAAATTCCTTAATTTTAACAAAAACATTATTTTTGTCATCTGCAGATACTTAGATTGGACAAGTCTAAAACTATGTCATCTGGTAAAAATTCAATACCAAATAAATGAAAAAGATATTTTAAATCAACACGAAGGGCCAAGATACTCTGATGTAATTATACCTAATAACTCATCCTATCACTTTTTCACAGGGTCTGTCTGAAAATGTAATCCAAGATCAGACTAAACATTCTGTACAGTCTAATCTTGATCTACGTTGTCTCCAGAAAAAGCAACCACAGCCTTGGCAAGCATCCCAAAGGGTTAACGCTTACACTACTAAGCGTAACTTTGTGGGCTTTTGTGGACAGTGTAGATCAAGATCAGACTGCACAGAATGTGCAGTCTGATCTTGGATCTACACTGTCCAATAAAGGTTGGATTTATCTGACGAGAAAAATTTTTTAATTCTAAACTTTGGGTTTTCTCTCTTGGTTGGAAATCTTTGGTATGATTTAGTCAGGAGCTTGAAGGGTTGAAATCGTAATCTAATGATTTCCTATACATTATTTTTGGATCCTGGGACACTGACATTCATTTGATATGGATTCAATTCAGTGATTCTGAAAGCCTGAATTCTAAATAAGGAATATATTACAGTGTTCTGTCAAATGCTTTCAATAAATTGAATAATAACCTTTTTAAAATAATCCTCTTGCCCCTACTGGGCTCCTCATTCTAGTACCTTTTGCTCTTTTACTAGACAGCAAAAATTTTGGACTTGTTCAAATTGAAAGGATTTGCAGATGACTTTTTTAAATATGGATCAAATTATGGGATTCGTCTTTGAAATGACAGAAAACATTGTGGGAAAAGGAGAAAATGCTGGTTACCAGCATTTTCTCCTTTTCCCACAATGTTTTCAAAAGGCTTATTGCTTTGTTGTTAAAGCTCAGATTAGTTTGGTAACATTTTAACTCATTACCAAATAATCCTGGGTTTATTTGACTGGAAAAGAAGGCTTAAAATTGAACAATGTGGGAAAAACAAACTGGCTCTTTTTTTCTTTTCCCATAATATTTTTCATCTGCTCATCTGAGAAATATTCTTTCATTTGAGCCCCATCTAAGTTGTGGTCTGAGAATAATTTCATTTCCAACAAGTCTACAATTGTGTCATTGTGTAAAGAGTTAGAGGTGATGCATTAGAAACCTTTTTTTTTTAAAAAACATTGTGGCAAATGACCAGAAATGCTCATGATAAGGAAGTTCTCCATTTGTCAGTCTGGTTTCTTGGAGGTCTCTAAAGTCATGAAAGAGTTACTGTTGAAAATTTTATCTCTAAGTACTCCTCTGAGTTGCTATCAAGTTAGAGTAGGCTTTAAAATTTTATAGGTGTAATTTGTTGATCAATCCTGCACCAAAGGATCCTATGCTTTCACAACACTGCCGAAAAAGGCTCTTTAAATATTGTGGGAAAAACAGAAATGCCGGTAAGCAGGGGAATAATGCTTGAAAAATTTACCTAATGAAATAGTTGGCAGCTGACAAAAAGGGCACCATGCGCCTTTCAACTTTAACCCTTTACTCCATAGATACTCATTTTGATGCATCAAGAACAGACAGCTTTTGAAAACATTGTGGGAAAAGGAGAAACTGCTCGTAACGAGCAGTTTCTCCTTTTCCCACAATGTTTTCTACTCTTATCAGATATCCGTATCTCCATTTGTCCACATTTTTGACATCATATCTTTATTTGCTGTTGAACTGGAAGAATCTAAAATTGGCATATCAGGTAAAGGGTTAATTATTATAAAATAAAGTTTGATCTGAGGCTTCATCACAACATGATGGTTACAAATCATGACGAGGAAAGTTTTTTGACTGCTTACCAAATGACAAATTGACAAAACTGGTTAACTTTGTTGCAAAGGTAGAAAACAGTCTGGGAAAAGGAGGAAATGCTGGTTACCAGCATTTCCTCCTTTTCCCACAATGTTTTAAAAGCTCTCTTCCATAAGAGTCCAAAACATGGTATTATTTGGTAAAGGGAAAAAAGAAACATAAATACCATAACTCATCAATCAGTTTGGAGTTAAAACAATGGTTCCATGTACATTTTAATTATACGTCGTTAAATATAGTTGAGACATGCTCTGTGAAAAGGGGGTTTAATGTACCTGCAAAAAGTATCAACCCAAGTCAGCCTGCTCACTTTACGCACGCTGACCTGGGTCGAAACTTTCTGCTATTGGTGAATTTTCTTTGTGTCCAAGGATCAGTCTAACTCATGATTCAGTCGTTTGTTGACAAAATAGATTTTATGGATCCATAATTATATGATGACTTGCTTTGTGTGATGCGTCACGGAGATGCATTGCTCCCCTTCTTGCAAGAGTACGGCTCATTTTAATGAGAGCCCTTAATGGTACACGATATTAAGCTGTGCATTTCAACTTTAACTGCCACGAAATGCATTTTCATGAGATGCCTCGATGGTACACGACGTTAAGTATACCATGGTACACATCAGGAGAAGGGAAAATGCTAAACAAATAGTAAAACACATAAATATCTTGACACATTAACTCTTTTGGCAAAATTTTTGACTTTTACGAACTGAAAACATTTGCAGACATCAAATTAAATGATACAAAAATTATGAAACTTGTATTTGTATAGGTGGAAAATATTGTGGGAAAAAAGGAGAAAATGCTGATATCCACCATTTTTTTCCTTTTCCCCACAATGTTTTCAAAAACTCTCCCTCAGAGTCGTCAAAACTTGGGAATTTTTAGTCAAGGGTTGATTAGTTTGCAGTTGAAACGATGGTTCTAAGTGCTTTCACATCTTACTATTATTGTATCGTTGGTGCACGACATGAAGCACAGTACCACAAAAACGTTTTTTTTTTCTATTCGTGTGTGGTCGTGCGGTAGAGCGTCAGCCTCGTAATCATAAGGTCCCGAGTTAGATACCCGGGAGCGGGTGTCGACTTTGGCATTGTTCACTGGTCCACACAATCGGCGCAAGAACTGGTGTAGTTCCCATGAAGCAGTATCGAGAGAGAATAGTAATAGTTGTAAGAACTTGTTTCTCAATCGATGTAAAATAAACATGTTTAAACTAAAAACCTTTTTGGTCGCTGACAACAACGATACCATGTGCCTCTCAACTGTAAAAATCATGAATTGGATTCTAACGAGAAGCCTAAATGGTACACGACGTTGAGCATAGTACCAACAGAAAATGCAGGGGGAAATGGTTAAAAAAATACCTTACCATTCAATTAGTTAGTTGCAGACAACAAGGATACCATATGCTTTTCAACTGTAAAGATCATGAAATGCATTTTCATGGGAGGCCTAAGTTAGGTACACAACGCGAGAATTGTACCAAAAGAACATGCAGGAGAAAATTATTAAAAAGTTATCGTACCATTTCAACCAGTTAGTCGCTGAAAACAAGGATACCATGTGCCTTTCAACTGTAAATGTCATGGAATGCATTCTGATGAGAGGCCTAAATGGTACACGACGTTGAGCAGAGTACCAACAGAACACGCAGGGGTAAATGGTTAAAAAAAATACCGTACCATAGCAATCAGTTAGTCGCTGACAACAATGGTACCATGTGCCTTTCAACTGTAAATGTCATAAAATGCATTTTAATGAAAAGCCTGAATGGTACACGACGTTGAACATCGTACCAACAAAACATGCAGGGGGAAATAAAGCGCTTCATCAATCAGTCGGCAGCTTACAACAATAGTTGTACGTGCCTTCGAAGTTTTACTGCCTTGGAATACATTAATGGGCCATGCTCTTGCAAAAAGGGGGCTTACTGCATCTCCGAGATGCATTATATTAAGCAAGTAATCACATAATGATGGATCCATAAAATCCATTTTGTCTAACAAAATCTAATTGAATCCTGAGGTAGACTATACCTTGGCCATAAAGAAAATTGACTAAGAGCAAAAAGTTTCCATTCAAGTCGATACTTTTCCCAGATGCATGAAACCTCCTTTTCACACGGCATGGCCAAATTTAAGATATTTAAATAGCGACAGATAACAATGCTCACCATAGTAACCAATCAGGAACGGGAAACTGACCGTACCTGATCAATCAGTTTGCCGCTGACAACAATGGGGGTCCATGTTCTGTCATGAAATGCATTTTAATGAGAGGCCTCGTTGTTATATGGTGGTTATCATGGTTACAAATCATGAATGGAAGAATGTTAACTATTAACCCATAAAGCGATGGAACCGACGTAAGGTTGTTTTTTTTTTTGCTGGCAATGCAGATCAAGATCAGATTGCACAGAACTTGCAGTCTGATCTTAGATCTATACTGTCTACTACTTCGTTACATAATTCTGGCCAAATGAACACTGAGGTAACAATATTTTTAGATGTGTTCCTCATTGCAAACGTCCATTTTATTAATTCAGCGTTCTAAGGGTTACATCTCGCACTGTACATCAACCGGATAGCAGCTGAAAACGGCTGTTCCATGTCCTGTGGTAGATTTGTCTTGCAACATGCTAAAAGGGGCATTCGGACATTTGCGTAAAGTGTCGTCTAGGATCAGCCTGCGCAGTCCGCGCAGGCTAATCCGAGACGGCACTTTACGACTACATTAGATTTTGTGCTACAATAGACTTGCACAAAACAGAAAATTACATAAAAACGTAAAGTGTCGTTTCGGATTAGCCTGTGCGGACTGCGCAGGCTGATCCGAGACGTCACTTTACGCAAATTTCCGAATGCCCCTTTTTCGCGTGTTGCAGGCCATTTACTGTAATGAGATACGTTTTAAAGATATGCCTAATTCATACATGACGTTAACCCTTCTCTTGCTAAGTAATTGAAATGAAACTTTCAAGCCGATCATTCTTCTCTCACCGCTGATCATTCTTTCGACGATGGTTATGTGGGAAAGCAGCCAATGTCTTGGAAAGAATATTGTGCGGAGTACTGGTAACAGAAGCTCCAGGAAAGCGTGGATAGGAGCACTGGACGCCGCGATATAACTGAAGTAATGTTGAAAACGGCGTTAAACGCAATACAATCAATTATTCAATCAATTCAAGCCTATAGTAAAACCCACATTTAGCTATTTCAAAGTTGTTTTTTTTTTGTTGGGGGGGGTAAGATTTCTCCTTATCGGACAGAGTAGATCCAAGATCAGACTGCACGTTCTGTGCAGTCTGATCTTGATCTACACTGTCCGCAAAAGGTCAGTAAGTCGTGCTTAGCAGCCTAAGGGCTAAAATGCAACAAAACATTAACATTTATCTATTGAGTCATGCGCTGTAAAAAAAAGGGGGTTGAATGCGTTGTCAAAAAGTATTGACTCATGTCAGCCTGCGCAATGCATGCAGGCTGACCTGAATCGATATTTGAATTGCTGTTGGTAAATTTTCTGCATGTCAAAGGACTATTCTACCACCATGACTCATCCAGTTTCAGACAAAGTGGATCTATATTATGTGACGACTTCCAAGGTTTATAACGCATAACTCTTTACAAATCGACAATATCGTCGGCCTGTCCAAATTGAAAGCATTTGCAGACGACAAATAAGATGTGGCTCCAACTATGGGATTTGTCTTTGAAACGGAAGAAAACATTGTGGGGAAAGAATAAAATGCTGGTTGCCAGCATGTGGTTTCCCATGATGTTTTCAGAAGCCCGCTTCTTCACAGCGTTTAAACTCGGTATTGTTTGGTAAATGGTTAACAAAAACGTTAAGCCTTTGTTTCCTGCACACGACTTTAGTTGATTTTGCTCACAATGTAACCGACTCGTAGATGAAACTTAAACTGTAGTCTGACCTTGATCTACACTGTCCGTCAACTTACGAGATTTTCTGGCTAGAAAATGCTTGAAATTGTCACAAAAGGGCTACATGTAATCGGATAACGCTTATTTCGGACACCGGAGTGTAGCCAGCGGTTGTAACGATATTTGGAAATAACGAAATATGTCATTGGATACCTTGAATATCGTTATAAGCGGAGTTTATACTATATATATGCCTTGCTTCTCTTTCACGAGAACGTTTATTTTCGTTTAGCGACACTCCAGAGCTGACCTTTTTTAGAAAGAAGACAAAACTTAAGCATCCATTTTGAAAGCATCTATGGACAACAAATTAAATTTAGCGGCTTTATATCGAGGGAAATGACTTTGAAAGGTAAGAAAACGTTGTGGGAAAAGGAGAAAATGCTGTTTACCAGCATTTTCTCCTTTTTCCACAATGTTTTCAGTAGCCTCCGCTGTCAGGGTCGTAACAACATGGGCCGTTTGATGACGGTTTAATGAGCGAGTAGATCAAGCGATCACGGTGAATTTTAAAACGGGGATTGATTTTCACTCGACCATTAATCAAGCGTTGATAATTGTAATACATATTTCAAAGTGAGGGTATTCCCAGCGGCCCCAGAACCCGTGAAGTGATGAATAAATGAGTGATGCTCTGTGAAAAGGGGTATTTAATGCATCTCCGTGATGCATCATGCCAAGCAAGTCATCATATCGTTATAGATTCATAAAATCTTTTTTTTTTCCCTAACAACAGACTGAATCCCGAGGTAGAATGGTCCTTGGACATCCAGTTTCGTCCCAGGTCAGCCTGCTATTTTTTCGCAGATGGATTAAATCTTTACCAAAGACAAAATTCTATACTTGTCCAAAATAAAAGCATTTGCAGACGACAAATGAGATGTTGCTCATATGAAGAGATTTGTATCCGAAAGGGTGAAAACATTGTGGGGAAAGAAGAAAATTCTGGTTATCAGCAATTTCTCCTTTTCCTACTATGTTTTCAAAAGCTTTCGTTCAAACTTGGCATTTTGTGAAAAAGGATTAAGCCCCCTTATCACAGAGCATGGCTGAAATAAAATCGCCATTTTCAGGTTATAGAAGAAGCCGAAGTTATTTCAAATTTAACGCTATTTTGGCCTAAATATTTTCACAACATATCGGACATTGTACATAGCTCTGAGATCCCTTGTTTTCAGCGCACCGAGGAAAAATGCTGTTGAAAACATTTTTGGAAAATGGGAACATGCTAGAAACCAACTTTTTTTTTTTCTTTCCCCGTAATGTTTTCTTAAGTTTTATAGACAAATCCCAATCATTTTAGCCACATATAATACATGTACGTATGTCATCTGCAAATGCCTTCCATTTGGAGAAGTCTAAAGCTTTATATTAGTTAAAAGTTGGTCCTATTTCTATATACCAAACAAAGCGAGGCTTCTAGGTACCTTTGGAAGAAGGCTTCTGAAAACATTGTGGGGAAAGGAGAAAATGCTGGAATCCAGCATTTTCTCCTTTCCCCACAATGTTTACTACCATTTCAATGACAAATCCCATCATTTGAGCTCTTACAAGCAATTTCTCATTTTCCAATAGTATTTTCAAATGCTCGTCAAAGGACAGCTCTGTAACGGTGTAAATGTACAGTTCTCTTTTTCCTACACTGTTTAACCCTTCCCAAGACAAATGTCATATTTTGAGTTTAATTTTCGTCAGCAAATGGTTTCAGTTTTGACTAGTCTTGCATTTTATCGCCTGTGAACGAATTAATTTCAAGAGCATATATAATTATATATATACTGCCTGTACGCAAAAATGCAGTTGCATAGGCTACACTTTGCAATAAAAAAGAAAGATAAAACGGTATTTATTGTAATTCTAAGCCCTAGCTTTGACAAAATTTTGCCAAATATTCGTAACCAGAGGCTATCAAATAGCTTATACAATTCAAAAATTTTACGGGGGAGACCCTCACACACCCACCACCCACCTCCGAAAATTCCCTCTTTCAGCGCTTCTGGTGATACCTTTAATATCACTCTTGCACATACATGTACTTTATTTTGGGCTAGCTATGCCCCTGGACTTATTTTCCTTTTTCTTGACCGAGAAACATGAAATAATGATTGTCTCCTGCGTATACTTTAAATGCCTTATATGTATAAATATTAATAATTTCATTTATGGAAAAGGTTCGATCATTACGATTTGTTTAATCACGCAATATCCATTATTTTGATATACGCGCTGTTACCGAGAAAAACCTATTCAGATAGTGCGGTCCCCGTTTATAGCGACGGATCAATTTCCTCGTTTGCATGTATTCAAATGCAAATGAAGTCGAAGCCTTTTTACTCAAAATTCAATCATAAAAGGCAAATTAAAAACGGCTTTTGCATGACACACTGCGTATATCACTTTCAGTTTTAATGAAATAATATATCATAACACCCTGAAACATTCTATTTATGCAGCAGACGACTTACTCTTACTCAGACGGCAAAATTTTAAACTTGTCCAAATTCAAAACGTTTGCAGACGACAAATTAAGTGTTGTTCAAGTGATGGCATTTGCCTGTAAACGCGTAGAAAAGATTGTGGGAAAAGGAAAAAAATGCTGGTTACCCAGCATTTTCGCCTTTTCTCACAAAGTTTTCAAAAGGAGTCTCCATCAGGGTCGTTTGAACTCGGGATTGTGTGGTAAACGTTAGAAACATTCAGATCAACTCCAGATTTTCAACATGAACGAATGCTGAATGCACATATATAGGCCTAATTATTATTTAGATATGTGGAGGCATTGTGGCAAAAGTAGTACAGTGGACGACTATCAAAAATGTTGTGGCCTTAGAAGAAATTGTGCGTTGAAAACTGTTTTTTCATTTTGCCGCGTTGCTTTTAAAGGTTGTCTGCTACCAGACGAAAATTCAAATCATGATTGCCGTTTGAGGAAGGTAATGAGATAAGCGGTATTTTGTCAGCGTTTTATTTGCGCGCGATGTAAATTATGCCCTTTATCCTTTTACAACACAATCCCGTATTTTAACGTCCCTGAGAAAACAAGCTTTTGAAAACATTGTGGGACAAGGCGACAATACTGGTACACCAGCATTTTCTCCTTTGCCAACAATGTTTCTTTCACATGAAAGACAGACTTTTTAGTCACATTTACATGTGACGTCATGTGATGACGTCATATCAATGCTTTCAATATGGACACGTCTAAAATTGTTGCTTCGTAAAGCGTTAAAGACAAAAATGCGGTTTTTCTCAGCGTTTCGCTTGTATGCGATGTAAATTATTCCTTTTCAAAACAAGTATGTAATTCGAGTGCGTCTGTCATTAAAAGCGAATTCTATCTCGAAATTTAATTGATTTTTTTTTTTGCTTCGCCAATTATAATTCATGGGGTAAATTTATGAAACCATTTGAGTTACAATGAAAATTTGAGTCGGCTTTGCGGACGATGTAGATCAAGATCAGACTGCACAAAACCTCTAATCTGATCTAAGATCCGCACCGTGAGATAATTAGTGACAATTTCTTGCAGAAACATCTTATAAATTTCAATGGTAGTTCTTTCGTGGGAGTGTCATTGGGTAAGAGACTTTGAACAGAGCCATAACCTAATTACTTATGAAACCCAGGACATGCATAGAAAATGTAAGCTGTCGCCGTGATATAACTGAAATAATGTTGAAAACTGCATTAACCTCATACATATAATCATTAATTGATCGGATTCTTTTACCACAATGTTTTCGAAACCCGCCAGGTGTGAAAAAAAGGTAGTCTGAAGGGCTAATGAGTTTTAAATCATTTATGAAAAACAGTTAGGCCTATCAGTACAATCTAACGGAAGCAAGTGGTCCGACGACCCGGCTAAATGTTAGTTAACTTTCTATACGCTTTACCAAACAATACCGAGTTTTAATGACTCTTAGAAAGAAGTCTTTTGAAAACATCATGGGAAAAGGAGAAAATGCTGGTAACCAGCATTTTCTCCTTTTCCCACGATGTTTTTTATCAGTACAATCTAACTGAAGCAGGTGATTGGACGACCCGGCAAATGTTAGTTAATTTTGTCTACCCTTTGCCATACAATCCCGTGTTTTAATGACCCTTAAAAAGAAGTTTTTCGAAAATATCATGGGAAAAGGAGAAAATGCGGATAACCAGCATTTTCTCCTTTCCCCACAATGTTTCCTACCCTTTCAAAATCAAATTCAAATATTTGAGTAACAATTATTATGTCGTTTGCATATGGTTGTAATTTGGACTAGTCTAAAATTTTGTCGTTTAGAGTTTGTAAATAGTTATGAGACATGAGATCAGCGCAGTAAATCTCGACCGACAATCACTTCTTACACATGCATCTCGACCTGATCCGACTAAACAGAAATGCACGCTGTCGTAATGTAATATTGCATTAAGGGCCACCCTCTGGCAAAAGGGGCTTTTTTTTTTTGCACCTACGTGATGCATTATACTAAGCAAAACATGACATAACTATGGATCCATGAAATAAATTTTGTCTAAAAACCGATTGATTCATGAGGAAGAATGGTCTTTTGACAGACAAAATATTTGGAAAGAGCAAAAAGTTTCGCCCCATGTCAGCCTACGCGGACGGCGCAGGCTGACATAGGTCGATCTTTTTTTGCAGTTGCACTAAGCCCCCATTTCACAGAGTATGGATTATTTATACTTTGCACTAACAGAGTTTACGAAATGAATGTTTTCAGATAGCAGAAAATCGCAAGAGTTCAAATTCAAGCATCTGTATGTGCCGGAAATTGTTATAAGATGTTACTCTCGACCTACTTCGACGACAGAAAAACTCAGACAGGCTTTTATTTCATAAGTTCGAATAAACGAGCGGACAGTATAGATCCAAGATCAGATTTCATTCTCTGTGCAATCTCATCTTGTGATATGTATGCCCCCCGCAACAGCCACCGTTTTCGTTTATGACGTCGCATTGGGTAACGGCCTTATCTGCACGAGACATCGCCACACTGAAATATTGATAAGGAACACGACTTGTACTTTGGTAAATTAGCCATATTCTGTGAAAAAGGGTGTAATGCGTCTGCAAAAAATATCGACCCAGGTCAGTCATGACTCGGGACTTTTTGCCTATTTAAACATTTTCTGCGTGTCCAATGACATTCAGCCTCATTATTCAGTCGGAAATGGATATTATAGATCGATAACCAAGTGATGACTTTCTTGGTATAATGCATCACAGAGATGCATTAAACACCATTTTGCCAGAACATAGCTGAAATGAATAGACGAGAAATCATTGTGATTAAAGCAACAAATGATCATCTCTCCCTTTGTCACAATATTTCAACATTAGTCTGTAACTTATTGAAGTTGTCGTCTGCAGAAGAAAGTAATGCAATTAGGCAGCCTTAAGGTTACCTCGGTTACCTTTTTTTTTTATCGGGCGACAAAGTATTAGACTTGTCCAAATTCGAAGCATTTTGCAACCAGAAAATCAAGTCTTGCCTAAATAAAAGGATTTGTCTGTGAAAGGGTAGAAAAGACATTGTGGAAAAAGGAGAAAATGCTGGTGACATACATTTTCTCCTTTTCCCACAAAGTCTTCAAAAGTCATTTTCATAAGGATAGTTAACTGTTTACCACTCGACAAAACTTGAGACTTGAGACTGGTCCAAATGATTAAAACCATTTGCAGACGACAAATTGAATATAGCTCCAGTGCTTTTTGCTGTCTTTGATATGGTAGAAAACACTGTGCTAAAAGGAGAAAATGCTGGTACAGGCATTTTCTCCTTTTTCCTACAACGTTTTCAAAAGCCTTGTATTTCAGGGTAGTTAAAACTAGGGAATGTGTAGAAATGGGTTAAAAGACAGAATTGTTTGGAAAAAGGTTAGCTCAATAGATACAGGGTGCAGTGAGGTAGAAATGTTGCAAGTCAAAGAGAATTTTTTTTTTTTTAAAGCAGATTTATAATTCACGTAAACATGGGCCATATTCACCAACCATTCTTCAGAACGTTCTTTGTTGTATTCCTGATAATTCTCGAAATTTGAAAGTAACACACCTTCTGATTGGCTAAACCAAATGGTTTAGCCAATTAGAAGGTGTGTTACTTTTAAGTTTAGAAAATCTTCAGACTAAGAATGTTCTAAAGAACGGTTGGTGAATATAGGCCCTAGGTCTCTGTTCCATCATCATAATTATATATAGCTCAGTTTCGTCTGCTTTTTTGAAGATTTTTTTGTGTGTTTGTGTATGTGTATGGTGTTAAACGTCGTTTTCGATATTATATCTGTTATATCGCGACGGCCAAAATACCTATCCATGTTTTCCTGTGGTTTTCTTTTACCAGCACTTCGCACAAATTCTTCCCAAGCCACTGGCTGCTTTCCTTCGTAACCGTCGTCGAAACAATGATCAACGGTGTGCTATTAATTTAAGTAAAAATAATCCAACTCAAATATACTGGATATGTTGCGTATTTAAAATAGATTTATAATTCACGTAGATAAACTCAATGAAACTAGTCTCCGTTACATCATCATAATTACTCTTCACTTGTCGTCTGCACTTCGAAGAAAAAAGGCGCGAAAATGAAATACGTGTAAATCATTATGCATTTGATAGCAGCTGTTGACAAGTTTTCATTCATTACCCGACATGCAGTATTTGAGATTCCTAACTTAAAAGGCTTTTGCTGAAGGCAAAATTAAGAGGAGCGGCGTCAACCTTTTAACTCTTTTACCAAACAACGAAATTTTACACTCATCCAAATTCAAAGCTGTTGCAGACGACAAGTAAACGTGACTTAAATGAAGGCTTTTGTCTTGTGAAAGGGTAGAAAACAGTGTGAGAAACAGTATCAAGCATATACATGTACAAACACGGTGGCAAAAAAGATATAAATCAGAATAAGTTACTCCGTGCTTTCTCTCAAGCTTGTCTAATTAGCCTATATCTTAACCCTTTACCACACAATCCCGATTTTCAGCGAACTTCACGAAGAAGGCTTTCGAAAACATTGTGGGAAAGGGATTAAATGCTGGTTACTAGCATTTTCTCCGTTTCCATAATGTGTTCTAAAGCCTCTTCTTATAGTGTCGTTAAAACTCGGGAATTTGTGGTAAAGGGTTAAAGCTTACGAGAAATTGCTCATTTCTAGCAAATTCTTCAACTGTTTCAACGTTCTCAAATAGTTTTGACCGCAGAGGCATCAAAAGGTGAAAGTTACTGTTGTTTCTTTTGTATATATAGATCTACGAAAGAAACGAAGTATCAAAATGGTCAATCCTTTATCGCACAGTGCCGACTTTTAACGAACCTTGGCAAGAAGCCTTTGGAAAACCTAGTGGGGAGAGGAGAAAATGCTGGTAACCAGCATTTTCTCCTTTTCCCACTAGGTTTTCTACCCCATCAAAGACAAAAAATGCACCATTTGAGCCACATTGAAATTTCCGTCTGCAATTACTTTCAATTTGGACAAGGCTAAAATGTTGTCATGCGGTAAAGAGTTAAGGATTTCGAATAAATAAATAATGTAATAAGTAAGTGTAAATGTAGTCTATAAATATAAAATAACCGGACCATGTCAACAGAACGGCAATGAAATTTAAGATACTTAATGGAAATAAACATGGCGGGAAATATGCAGACTGTTTCTATATTCGGTAGCTGAAAAACAAAATGCATTCCCGCTGGGAGTATCAGTTTGGTTCTTTCCGTTATTTTCGGTCTCTGAGACTACCTGGAGGGTGACATGAAAGTGGGTGGAAAGCAGGCAATACGCCAGCTTGCAAAGAGAGAGAGAGAGAGAGAGCATGGAAAAATATAGCAAGAGATACGTCAACTTGCAGAGAAGGAGAGACAGACTGAGAAAAGAGAGAGAGATATCACAGAGCATGGTAAAAGAAGCAAGAGACATGGGAGCTTGCAAAGAGAGAAAGAGAGAGAGAGCATAGAAAAAAAAAGGAGATACGTCATCTTGCACAGAGACAGAGACGGAGACACCTCCACGAGAGAGACAGAGTTTAAATTTTTGAAGCAATACAAAACTTTAATACCTCCCTTTAACTCATGTTATCAAGTAGCTGATAACTCATACTGTACAGGATGTTATGCTTTCATATTTTACACCGCTGATCATTGTTTCCACAATTGTAATGAAGGGACGCAGCCAGTGGATTGGGAAGAATTCTGCGAGAAGTACTGTTAAAAGAAAATCCAGAAAAGCATAGATAGGTGCACTGGTCGCCGCTATACTACTGAAAAAAAAAAGTGAGAAGGACGTCAAACATCATACATACAAAACAAACAAATCATACAAGAGCGTTTTCAAACTCGGTGGTTTCAAAATGTTTTTGGCGGGAATGAGTTGATACGGACAAAGGCCATGAAAACGGATTGGTGTCCCGAGACCATTAAGGTTGCCGTACCCGATAAGGAACCGAAGTCAAGAACATTCTAATGATATCATTTATGGTCTTTTAAAACCCTTTACCAAACAATCCCGTGTTTTAACGAACCTGAGGAAGAAGCCTTTTGAAATCATTGTTGGAAAAGGAGAAAATGCTGGTACTAACCAGCATTTTCTTCTTCTCCAAATGTTTTCTTCCCTCTTTGGAACAGGTTTCATCATTTGACGTTCCCTTAATTTTTTGTTCGTGAGTGCTTTATGACGTGGCAAAAATAAACAAAATTGTCGTTTGGAAAAGGGTTAACTCTTTACCAGTCGACACTATTAATGGCTTGCAACACGCGTAAAGTCCGCGCAGGCTAATCCGAGACGGCTCTTTACGACCGCATTAAATTGTGTCCTACAGTAGACTTGCGTGAAACAGAAAATTACATAAAAACGGAAAGTATCGTCTCGGATTAGCCTGCGCGGACTGCGCAGGCTGATCCGAGACGACACTTTACGCAAATGTCGGAATGCCCCTTTTCACGTGTTGCAGGCCATTTTAGACTTGCCGCTACTGAAAGCATTTACAAACTACAAATTAGAGGTTGCTCTAACGACGGGATACGTCTGTAAAACGATGAAAAACATTGTAGGAAAATGAGAAAATGCTGGTTACCACCATTCGATAGTTAAGGATCGTTAAAACGCGGATTTGTTCGGTTAAGAGTCAAATCGGGATCCCTGGGCTGATCTCGTTTTCAGATAGAACTGCTTTCTTATCTCTAGGCCTTATTACCATTCAGTAGATGTTTTGGGACGGTGCAGATCAAGATCAGATCGCACAGAATGTGCTGTTCATTGTCCAATATTTTTATAAACTCTTCTGGCTTTAACCATCTTGAACATGCTATGACATGATATGGTAAGTTTTTTTCTTTACTGATAATATTCAGCGCTATGAACTCTTTGGACTTGATGACGAAAAGCTTAGAAATGACGAAAGCTTTGCAGACGGTAAGTTAGCATTTACCACATAATCTCGAGTTTTAATAACCCGATGGAAAGGCTATTGAAAACATTGTGGGAAATGGAGAAATGCTGGTAACCAGCATTTCTATTTTTCCCACAATTTTTTCTACCCTATCAATGACAGAAACTTAGGCTACATTTATTTTGTCGACTGTATATGCTGTTAATTTGGTTGAGTCCAATATTTTGTTGTTTGGTAAAGAAAGAGTTAGTTGAATGAGATTTGTCTTTGGTAAGTACTGAAGTAGAGAAAATTGCATGAAAATAAGAAAACATTCACTCAAATTTACCAGTACCATCATTTTCTCCTCATTCCCACAATGTTTTCAACAGCACTTTCCCTCGGTTACTAATATTTTCACAGCAATTTGAAAAACCTGTGAAATGCAGAAACTTTAAAAATTGTAATTTGCGTGGTAATGGATTCTTTCAATGCACCACACACACTGGAGGGAAAATATGCCAATTGTTCGGCGTTATCGATTCTGGACTCGAGGTGCTTTGATTCCCGTCAGCATTTTTTGCTATTCACAATGGGTCATTAAAATGTTACATGCAGCTCACGAACATGGAATATATCCGTCATCAAAAGGACTTTTTTGCATGTCAGTAACATGGAAACGTTGTTATTTGAAGTTTTATCACTTTAAATATGATTTTCACTGGCCGTGGGTGCTGTCACGTGTCACATTGCTCTGCGCACAGTTTAGGTTAAGATCAGCCTGAACAGGAGATGTTGATAAGTCTTAATTCTTATGAGCTGTTCTCTGTGAATAGGGGGTTTGACGCATCTGAAAGAAGTTTCGACTCAGGTCAGCCAGCACAGTCCGGGAAGGCTGACCTGTGTCGAAACTTTTTGCTTTTGGTAAATTTTCTGCATGTCTAAGGACCATTCTACCTCAATATTTAGTCAGTTGTTATACAAAATGGATTTTACGGATCCATAATCATGTGATGACTTGCTTGGTGTAATTCATCACAGAGATGGATTAAACTCTCTTTCACCAGAGCACGGCTCATATGGGTCCATATTTTGGCGAAAACGGTATTGGCCGATATCTTAGTGCTAGAAAATGAAATTAATAGTTCGAAAGGTGGGGCAGTGTTATATTTCAATTTAATCTTTTACCAAACAATTACGTATTTAACGATCCCCGAGTTAAAATCATTTTACAATTATTGTTAGGAAAGAGGAAATAGCAGGTAACCGGCGCTTTCTCCTTTTCGCACGATGTTTTCCAGCATTTCAAAACATTAAATTCCGCCAATTGAGTAAGATTTAAATTTGTCGTCTGCAAATACTTTCACTTCAGAAGAGACTAAAACATCTTCGTGTAAGAATAAGATCGGACAGTGTAGATCTGTATACATTTTGTGCAGCCTGATCCTAACCTTTATCCTGCTGAATAAAAATGATCGACGATTACAGAAAAATAGTTTGTTAAATGTACGGGTATTGGGTTGGGCTTATATGGCCCAAACTACCGATAAGGTAGCGGAGGGTGTAGAGCAAGATCAGACTGCACGTATGTGCAGTCTGATCTTGCTCTACACTCTCCGCAAGTCATCCATGGTCGCCAACAGCAGGATACGGGTTAATCAAAGCAAGTAAAGATAAACATTGCGCTAATAGTTACATGTATTGCAGTTAAACTGCAGTATTCGTGTATTGTACATGGTTAAAATATCACATCTATTTATTTCGCAATCTTAAGATTTCTTCTTAACCACAATCTTCCCACGCAAATCCAATGTATTTTGCAATCCATACCCTTTTATAAATGATCCATGCTCTGTGAAAACGGGGTTGAATGCATTTGTATAAAGTTCCAACCCAGGACAGCCTGCGCAAACTGCGCAGGCTGTCCTGGGTCGAAACTTTTTTTGCTATTGGTAAATTTTCTGCATGTCATAGGAAGAGTCTACATGATAATTCAGTTGGTTGCTGGACAAAATCCGGGATTTTATGAATCCATAGTTATATGGTGATTTGCTTGTTATTATCCATCAGGGAAATGTATTAAGCCCCCTATCGCCAGAGCATGGCTCTTATGTTTTTGTAGACATTGTAGATCAAGATCAGATTGCACAAAACGTGATCTACACTGTCTGATACGGCATTTTCTTTCCGGGGAAGTCAACTTTGAAATAGCAATATTTGGGTTTTTACTAAAATGAGTGGAAATTTTCGTTTCATTTGAGCCATGCTCCGTAAAAAGGGGGCTTAATGCATCTACAAAAAGTATCGACCCAGGTCAGTCTGCGCAGTCCATGCAGGCTAATCTTGCCCGAAACTTTTCCCTTTTGCTCAATTTTCCGTATGTCAAAGGACCATTCTAACTTATGATACTATCGGTTGTTAGACATAATGAATTTTAGAGATCCACAATTATGTGATGTCGTGCATGGAATCATGCATCACGGAGATACATTTAGCCCGCTTTTGCAAGAGCACGGTTCATCAATTAAGCAGTTTGAGGGTTTAAAACGGTGAGCGTTTTTTTTTTCAGCCCTGCGTGCGTAATGGTAATTATTATTTACGTTACAAATTACCATTAATCATTTCAGCAAGACATAATGGCATTTGTAATAGTGTCAAAATTGCCATTTAATTTTCCAATTACCGAAATTACTAACGACTTTGCAGAGGCGGAGATAGGCCTGCAATATTCGGGAGGGGAAAGGAGACTTTCTTTTTTTTCGTTCAACCCTTTACCAAACGATAGCGTTTATCACAATTTTGTAGGAGACGGCTTTTTTAAAACACAATTTGGCTTCTTTACAAAAGAAGCCAGGAGAGGTCTGCATCAATGTTTTCAAATAGTTTATTGGCTTTTAATTTCAATATATTTTGGAACATGTAAACAAACCAATAAAAAAGCCGCCACATAGAAACCTCATATGCTTTACATGACGGTCATTTGACCTTCTTGTCGCGTTTTCAAGTCGCGTAATATTGTCCAGCTGTCTTATTTCTCTTTTTTAACGAAATTCTTTTTATTTTTTCTTCTGCTTAGATTTATTTGCTTAATGAAAAATTACAATTATTTGAGAGGTCATTTGCAACCATGGCAAATTAATATAACAAATATTTTCTGAAATTCGTCATATAAAAATAAACCACTTCTATTTCCTGTTTTGTTTTTTTGATTTCGCTTTATTTACAAAACCATGACGAAACAGACTGTGTATCAGAACAATTTCGCAAGAAAAATGGATTTAGACAGCAAATTCTGTGGCAGTGTGCCTTTTAAACTCCAATAATTGTAAACAGCATCTTCTGATTTTCCATCAATGCTTTCCACTATTTTTCAAAGACCAACCCCATTCTAAGGGCCGGATTTACTCTGTCAAATACATTTAAGCCATGCTCTGTGAAAAGGGGGCTTAATGCAACTGAAAAAAGGATCGACCCAGGTCAGCCTACGCAGTTTGTGCAGGCTAACCTGGGCCGAAACTGTTTGCAAATGGTAATTTTTCTGCACGTCCAAGGACTAGTTTACCTCATGATACAGTCAGTTAGACAATATGAACTTAATGGATCCATAATCATATGATGACTTGCTTGGTATCATGCACCATGGAGATGCATTATGCCCCGTTTTGTCACAAAATGGGTCATATGTATGATTTCAATGGACAAATAAAAAATCACAGATTTTGAAAATTTTAAAGGATCAATGTGTGCATTTCGCTAATTAGGCAGTCAGTGTCGGTACAAGCTACGTTAAGACAACATACGAACTGGTAAAATACGGGTAACATATTCAAAGAAGGGACATTTGTCTTTTCCGTTTTCTGGCGAAATAACATCAACTTGATTCGCTTATGGAGAAAATGCAGATCATGATCAAACTGTACAGATCGTGATGAAAAAGTTCGTTCGCATTAATGTTAAAGACTGAACCATAATTCACATGAATTATTCATACTCTGTACATAACGAACTTTAATCATAAGGCTGCTAAGCGCGACTCACTGACCTTTTGCGGACAATGTAGAATAAGATAAGAACGTGCAGTCTGGTCTTTGATCTACACTGTCCGTTAACGAAATATTATTCCCCAAACCATGTCTTTAAAATAGCAATATTTGGTGTCTTTACTATCGAAATAAAAATTTAATTTTAGTTATTTAGCAGGATAAGGGTTAATAGTTTACGCGGTGTGCTATTTATATTTGAGCCGCGCTCTGTGGAAAGGGGGCTTAATGCATCTGCGAAAAGTTTCGACCCAGGTCAGCATGCGCAGTCTGCGCAGGCTGACCTGGGCCGAAACTTTTCGCTATTGGTCGATTTTCTGCATGTCAAAGGATCAGTCTACCTCATGATTGAGTCGGTTGTTTAAAAAAAGTGGCTATTATGGATCCATAAGTATGTGATGGCTTGCTTGGTATGATGGATTACGGAGATGCATTAAGTCCCCTTTTGGCAGAGCATGGCTCATATTATTATGTTTCATTCAGTGCGATCGGCGCAACATTTCACTCATAAAAGACTGTGAAATTGAGAAGGAAAAATTAAGTAGATACCTTTTTATTGGAAATCGTATCGTTTTTAAGAAGCGGGGAGGGGGGGGGGATGGGGGAAAAGAAACGTTTACAAAATAATTGCAAGGCAATTTACTTGTAGATTTACTTAGAGGGGAATAGCTTTAGAATTTCTGAACACTTTCATGAATAACACATTCATGTAAATTTACGTATTGAAATGAATAACACCATTATGTCTAAGAAAGCTTTCGAAATGCAGACAGACTGTCATTTACTGGAACAATTTGTATTAATGAGAGTTTTCTAGCAGAATACATTTTTAGAACAAGCCCAAATGCTAAATTCTCCATACCTTTTGATTCAGTCACCTGACGCACGAGACACATTTCCTCAAAGCCCTGCACATGCGTTTACATAGCGTTCGTCTGTAGCTGCACCAGGTATGGAAGCTCGTCGAGTTTCTTGCGGGGTAAAATTTGAGATTCGGCAAATTCATGCCCGAAGTTACGGGCGACACTTTGTCTGCGGATAAAAGCGGGTAGCAAGAAGTAAGTATGTTATCACATTGTGCCGCCTTTTGCACGTTTCACCATTTTTCGTGTTGTATTGTTCATTTTCCCAAAAACAAAATGGCGTCCTGTATCCGTTCATTCAAAAAAAGTGAAAACTGCACTTGTTCTTTCACGACTTGAACACCGAACATCTAGCTCTAGTTTTTCAGAATGTTAACCCCTCATTCGGCTGAAAAGTTAAATAAAACTTTCCCCAATAGCAAAAAACCCGAATGATGTTATTTCAAACTTATCTTTTTGAGAAAAATATCTCCTTATTGGACAGTGTACATCCAAGGTCAGACTACGTTCCGTGCAGCCTGATCGTGATCTACATTGTCCACAAAAGGTCAAGGAGTCGCGCTTACAAGGTTGAACAACAAAATGTTAAAATTTTCCAAATTAAAATCATTTGCAGTTGACAAATGTGAATCGAATGACAGTGTGATTTTCAATGTTCTTTTTCTTGAAAAAAGAGAACAAAATTCTCGCTATGTCAAACAGGATGGATCCAATATCGGATGGCATGTTCAATGCAGTCTGATCTTGATCTACATTTATTGTCTTCAGAAGTGTACTGAGTCATGTTTACCTGCCTGGGGCTTAAAATGAAGTAGAGCTCCTTAGGATCTGGGCTACTTTCAATTGTTATCTTGGTGCCACTGGCAGTATACGGATTTAAATTTCACCTACGTTTCAAATGTCTTTACTTGTGTTTAAATACTATCATCACTTTTAATTGGTTAAGTGACCTTCACTTGTACATAGAAGGGTGTTTGTAGAAACTCCCCCTGTTATTCTTTAACTCTTTCCGTACCATAGACGACGCCAGAAGCTTTTGTGGACAGTGTAGATCAAGATCAGACTGCACAGAATGTGCAGTCTGATCTGTGATCTACACTGTCCATTGCTATATTCTAGATTATGACCAGATTGTCTCCTGATCTTGCAGAGGATATGTATTTTTAGCCTTTGAGAAAACGCAATTTATTAATTCAGTAGTGAAAGAGTTAACCGAGAGAATATGTCAGAGATCAGACTACATGTTCTATGCAGTATGATATTTCGATCTGCACAACCCACCAAAGCATCTTATTTTGCCATTAGCAGGCAAACAGTAAACCCTTTACCACAATTCCAAGTTTTAACAACATGGACACGGAGTCTTTCTGAAAATATAATGTAACCAGCATTTTCTCCTTTTCCCACAATGTTTTCTACCCTTTGAACAACAAATTGTATCATTTTAGCTGCATTTATTCTGTTGCTTTTCAAAGTTTCCAGTTAGGAAAAGTAAAAAAAAATTGTGGATGGTTATCATGAAATTTGATTTATTTCACTGACTTTGGACATTCCATTATGTCTTAGCAAGAACCCAAGTTACTTATAACAGAAACCTGAGTAGTTCAACCCTTTACCACACCGCAAAATTTAAGACCCATCCAAATTGAAAGCATTTGCAGACGACAATTTTATAGTGGCTCAAATGACGCAACTTTTCTTTGACAGGGTAGAAAACTTTGTGGGAAAAGGAGAAAATGCTGGTTACCAGCATTTTCTCCTTTTCCCACAATGTTTTCAAAAGGCCTCTTCTACAGGGTCGTTAAAAGGCGTCATTGTGTGGTAAAGGGTTAACCCTTTACCACACAGTCCTAAGTTTCAACCTGCCTGAGGTATAGTGCATATTGTAAACATTGTTGGTAAAGGAGGAAATGCTGGTAACAAGCATTTTCTCCTTTTCCCACAATGTTTTCTACTCAAAGGCAGATGTCATCATTTAGAGCCCCAGTTATTTTGTTGCCTGTGACTGCATTTGGTTCAAACAAGTCCTGAATTTTGTCATGTGGTAGAAGGGTTAACTCTTCACCACAGATAATTTAAGACTTACCCAAAAATTGAAAGCATTTGCAGACAATAAATTGAATATGGATGAAGTAATAGTATCTTTCTTCAAAAGGGTAGAAAACATTATGGGAAAAGGAGAAAATGCTGGTTACCAACATTTTGTCCTTTTCCCACAATGTTTCAAAAGTCCCCTTTTCTAAGGGTTGTTAAAAAATTGATAATTTGATAAAAGGTTAAACAGAGAACTCAAATAATTTTTAAAGTATTAATTTCAGGTATTTAGTTTTCAGTTGAAGGTATTTTGTAAATTGGCTTTTAGGTTTTGTGTTTCAAGTAACCAAATTGTATAATTTCTGACCCTCAAATCGTGTGCTCACACTGTCCATGAAAGAGAAATTTACCTTATCTATCCAGGTTATTATAAACGACTAATCAAAGAATATTGACTCTTAGAATGTCAAACGCAACTTCAGGGTCTGTTTTCACCGACTGTTCTTAAGCACATTCTTGGTCTCCTCCAGAATTTGCTAGATTTGAAGTAACACAACTTCTGATTGGTTTAGCCAATCAAAAGTTGGGTTACTTTCAAGTTTACGAAATCTTAGAGAATTAAACTAAGAATGGTTGGTGAATACGGTTGATTGACTGTATGATATTTGACGCTGTTTTCAACATTATTTCAGTTATATCATGGTGGCTGGTGCACCAATCCATTCTTTCCTGGAGTGTCTTTTACCAGTTCTTTGCACCATATTCTTTCCAAGCCACTGGCTGCTTTCCCATAACCATAGTCGAAACAATGGTTGGTCAATGCCGACCCAGATGAATTTTGCAAACAATGTAGATCAAGATCTGATTTAAGAGAGCTTGTTGTCTTCTCTTGAATATACACTTAGATTATTTGTGCAATATTGTAAGAAATTGTCCTTGATATTGCAATACTTTGGCCTTATTTACTTACTGAAGATTTCTACCTCTTCAATCTGATTCTGCGAGGGTTTATTACACAAGAAGATCCTGTAGTGTTACGGTCATGAGGTAAAACCTTTTTTTTTTTTTTTCAAAACATTGTGGAAAAGAAGAATTTTTGTTTTCTTTTCCAACTATTGTTATCCATATAGGGACAGTTCCTTTTCTCACAATATTTTCTATCCTTTCAAGTGCAAATTTCATTGTTTTAGCCATACTTAACCCTTAAAGCACCTTTCACGACTATATTTGCATTTCCACAAAACGTGCAGCCTGATCTTTGATCTACACTGTCCGCTTTGTTGAAACACTGTAGACAAAGGAAACTGAATTGCTATTACTTCGGGCTTATTTCTAGGATGAAAATGTCTGATAGGTTTATTCTGGATCACTGTAAGGGATAACTTGTCTGTGAATGCTATCAGTAACTTTAGATGAAGGCAAGTCTAAAAATTCTATGCCTAGTGAAATGTTGACTGAAGGTAGGTGTATTAAGGATAGGGCACCCTGATGGGATTCTTGTAACATCACCTTTCATTGCCGAAAAACGTACTGATTCGGCTAAGACTTGGGCAATCCATATTCGATTGGCTGACACACACTGGTTCCCCGCATCGATTATGGATTACCCGAGTCTTAGCCAAATATGTATGATTTTGACAATGAAAGGCGATGTTACACAAATCCCATTAGGGTGCCCTATCCTTGATTTTGATTTAAAAAACAAAAATGGAGTAATTGTTTGTATTGAAGTAAAAACGTCCACAAAATACAGACAATGGGTGTACAATGGTAATGTTATACTTCTGATTTTTTGCTGAATTGGACAAATTAGTGGACCATGAACTCTGAACTAAACAGTGGTTTGTGAGTCCCAAACATAACAAGAACATGATCCTTAACTCTTACCACACAATCCGACTTTTAACGACCCTGGGAAAGAGGACATTTGAAAACATTGTTGGAAAAGGAGAAAATGCTGGTTACAAGCATTTTCTTCTTTTCCCACAATGTTTTCTACCCTTTAAAGACAAATTTTGTGTTTAAGCAATATTCAATTTAACGTCTGCAAATGCTTTTAGTTTGGACCTTGCTAAAATATTGTTATATAGTTAACTCTCTTAAACAAAAAAGTTATGGACTTGGCCAAATTTAAAGCAAATTGCAGATGATAAATGCAGCTCAAATGATGATTTCTGTCTTTGATAGGATGGAAAACAATGTGGTAAAAGAAAATTAATTGTTACCAGCATTTTCTTCTTTTCCAGCACTGCTTTCAAAAGCCTTCTACTTCAGGGGTGTTGAACTTGGGATTGCGTGCCAAAAGGGTTGAATGGGTTTTATCTGCCTTTGTAAAGGCTCGTGGGTTGGTATCCTGTGTATATACCTCTAGGCACCATTGTATGTCTTTGATATTCGACTCTATACCAAATGAAAATTTTGAGCCAACCACATTGAAAGCATTAAAATTTTGCCCACAATGAATTCGGTATAAGACAAAAGATCAGTCTTATCTTTGAAATAGTAGAAATCATGGTGGAAACGAGGGAAAAATTCTGGTCACCACCTTTTTTTCCTTTTCCGACATTGTAATCAAAAGCTCTCTTGCTTGTGACCATTAAAACTTTGGGTTGTTTGGTAAAGGGTTAGGAATTTAGCCAAGGACATCCAAGAACATAAAAAAATTGAGATTTTGTGTTTGAGTACCAAACCGTTCAATTGTGAAAATTTTATGAACTGATAGATAATAAAGAGAAAACAAACAATAGCCTGCAGGTTTTCAGTACCTAAAAGGCAGAGGACTTTACCCCAAGAGAGCTGATATAGAACTCTTTACCAAGTAAAATTTTAGATGTATTCAAATTAAGAGCGCTTGCAGACGACAAGTTAAATATGGGTCAGTTGATGGGATTTATGCTTGACAGGATAGAAAACATTGGAAAAGAAGAAAATGTTGATAACCAGCATTTACTTCTTTTCCAACAATGTTTTCAAAATGTTTGTTCTCCAGAGTCATTAAAAGTTTGGATTGTATTGAAATAGGTTAAATGAAAAGACTGCTAATGTTCCTGAGCATGAAAAGATGGCTTTAAAATCAAAACAGAGAGGTCCATCCAGATAGCTCAGTGGTTAGTGTATCTTACTAATGACCTTGTGGTTGCGGGTTCAATACCTCGCAAACTTTCTTTCCAGTGACTTTTCGCATCTCGCCTCTGATGCATGTGAGAAAAGTAGTCTGTCACTTAGGAAGAAAGTTGTGTCAGTACTGGTGTGAGAAAGCCAGGAAACACATGCATAGGTGCACTGACGCCTTTATGTGACCTAAGCTGTTAAAACCGCATTAAACTCCAATCAATGAAATATCTAACAGCACGTATTTCAGGCTTTGAGCAGTTGGGGGAAGTCACCAGATTTAACTTTTTAACCCGATAGGACTGAATAAATGGATTGGACTTGATGGAACTGAAATGGATTCAATAACAAGATTTGACAATTTTTCTTCAATCTTGTATGGACCAAGTTTTATCTTTACCAAGGACACTTATTCCACATTTGCTAGCCTGCCAGTACTTCCAGTGCTTTGATTTACTGATGATTGACAGCTATTGGCTCACTTGAATTATTTTGTCAATTTGGTGGTGAGATTGTCAAAATTAACCTGTTAATAAGTCACAGAGTAGCTACAGAGTAGATTCCAGATCAGACTGCAAAGATGTAAGGTCTGATCATTATCTACATAGTCAAAAAAGCAGCAAAAGTTGTTAAAGATTGAATAAGTTATCTCTTCTGATATTTTTTGTTACATGCTGGCTTTTTTAAAACCCTTGCCAAACAATTCCAAGTTTTAAGGATCCTGAGTAAAAGGACTTCTGAAAACAATCTGGGAAAATGAGAAAATGCTGGATACCAGCATTTTCTCCTATGCACTCAATGTTTTCTACCCTTTTAAGGACAAATTCCATTATTTAAGTCATATTTATAGATTGCAAATGTTTTTTATTATACTAATTCTCAACTTTTGTTGTTTGTAAAGAGGTAAATCTTGAAGCCATTAAATGTCATCTATGAAATATGTACATTTTCAAGTTTACTAGAGAGATTAGGAAGATAATCTATCTTTTTCTAGGGTCTGACTTGGAGATAGAAATATTCTTTGTCATTTATTAGACACTGGTAAAAGGATTTAGCCAACCATCGAGAGACAACAAATCAGCCCACTCATCACGTACTTACTGAATCGTAAAACCATGTAATTTTGCGAAACATTGTAAGGGGTATTGGGTAAATCCCAGTGATTGAAGAATGATTTACATTCAATCATAGAACAATGCAAGCGTAAAAAGCTAGCCCAAATTAGCAAATGGGCTTCCAGTTCACTGAATAGAGGCAATTATTTCTTTTTTTCAGTGTATTGTACCAAGCCCTAAGCTATGCAATAATTTTTCTCATTTGTCAGTTTATTTACAATTATTCACCCAAATGTTTTGCCATTTAACGCTGTAAGGATTTGCTAAACAAAGAGGAAAACTTTTGCTTGGGCTGAATATTTGGGTGACAGGCTTTTTGGAAACAGTGAAATACAAATAAAACTTGTATCATTGAGAGCACTATTTACTCTTTCATTATGCCTTTTTGGTTTATAGTCTGTAGAAACTTGGAAACATTTTCAGTTTGAAAAAAAGCTTTTTCTTACTTGTAATCAGAGCTCCAGATAGAGGGAGTGATTTTGATTTCAAAATTGAAAATACTGATTATTCTATACTAAGCCCTATGTTATGAGTACTCATTAGAATCGTCTCATCGAGACGATTCTAATGAGTACCCACAACATAGGGTTTGGAAAAGAAATAATGTATTTAGAATACCATCACTCCCTCTTATATGGAGCTCTGCTTGTAACAAAGTTTCTCCTGCTCAAGTTGACATAAGGGGTTGCTAAATACCCTGTAATGAGCTATAACAAAGGGTTTAATCCCCTTATGCTGAAAAAAGCTCACCTTGGTCTGCCTTCACCAACTATTCTTAGCCCTTACATTGCTACATAATTAAAATGAACACAACTTCTGATTGGCTAAACCAAATGTTTTGGCCAATCAGATATTTTGTTACTTTCAGATCTAGAAAATTCTTGAGCATAAAAACAAGAATATTCTTTAAGAATGGTTCTAAAGTGAACATAGATCCTGAACACAGTTCTCTAACTGTGACAAAAAATTAGATTCCTTGATATTGAAAAAAATTGCAGATATATACTGCATATGGCTCAAATGATGATGATTATCTTTGAAAGGGCAGAAAACAGTAAAGGAGAACATGCTGGTTACCAGTAAATGCGTTGGATTTGGACCATTCCATCATTTTGTCATTTGGTAAAGTGTCAAAGTACTTTGTTGAAATAAAACAGATATACATGTATCCTAAGAGGTGGGGGTTCAGAGGTTTTATACTGTGGAAGCATGAAAGATCCTCTTGTCAGAAACATTCAAGTCCGAGCCCGGTAGCTTAGTCAGTAGCGTGTAGGACTTGAGAACGGGGTCGTGGGTTTGATCCCTGGCTCGGCCAATTTCTTTCTGAGGATTGATGATAGTCATTGCCACAGGATTCATTTCTCTCACCGCTGACTAATGTTTCGACGATGGTTATGTGGGAAAGCAGCCAGTGGCTTGGAAAGAAAATTGTGCGGATTACTGGTAAAAGAGACCCCAGGAAAGCATAGATAGGTGCACTGGCCATCGCAATATAATTGAAATAATGTTGAAAATGGCTGTAAACACCATACAATCAATCAGTCAATCAATCAAACATTCAAGTCTGGAGTTGAAAATGGCCTTAACTGTCTAGTTTATTATACAAAGTTATATACAGTGAATATTTTGGTATGCAGCAACATCTTATGGATGTTTATTGTCTGGCGAAGATGGTCCGTAACAAGGTTCAGACTTTTCAAAGAACTAAAGGCACTAACCCTTTATCACACAATCCCGAGTTTGATGACCCAGCAGAAGAAGGCTTTTGAAAACATCGTCGGAAAAGGAGAAATTGCTGGTACCAACATTTCTCCTTTTCCAACAATGTTTTCTGTACTTTTAGAAATATATAATTTTAACCACTATTAATTTGTGGTCTGCCAATGCTTTCAATTTTGGCCAGTCTAACCTTTTGTTGTGTGGTACAGTAGAGGGTTAAAGCTTTCAGGTGAGTCATTCCAGGACCCATCATGCCTCTCTTGCTTTTTTGTCATTGTATTATTGCCATTCTCTTGTAGCCTATCTGGTTTCACAGCAACCAACTGGGCTGTTTAAAAAATCTCATGTAACACTTAAATTCCAATGTAATTGAAACTTTTACTCCATTGCATTAAGTGAGAGGCCAAAAGGTTCACCACAGTTTTTATCAAACAAAGAAACCTCCCCAGTATTTATGTCCTCATAAACTGTACCTTTGTATGTAAATTGGTAGGTTCTTTCAAATGTCCTGAAGTATTAACCTATTTATTCATGAAGAGCCCATGTTTAGGGACAAAAAGTTGGCGCTCATGAATCACGTACATTGTGTCAGGTGAACTGTAACTATATATTAAATTCAAAGTACTGATATTTAGGAAGTTCAAAAAAGATATTCCAATTCAGCATTTAATTCTGGGTTTAAAACAGTCAACATATATAACTAAATCTTAACTCTTTACCCAGGGAAAAAATGTTCGACTTGTCAAAATCGGAAGCATCCAAACATATTTATTGTAGCTGGTTACCAGCATTTCTCTTTTCCCCACAATGCTGTTATACCCCCATTCCAGTAGGCCGCGATCTACGGCGCTCTGTGCGCTCATACAGAGCGCCGTAGATCGCCTCAGATCGCTGCCGGATTGGTGATTATGAAGACACTCCCGCACAGATAACAACCAGATGACGAGTGCTACTGCATCTCTAATGGTCGCTATTGGATCACATCGGAGCGCAATGACCAGCATACTGGCGAACATTTTCGCTCTTGAGCGATCCGATAGCGCTCCAGTTACGATGTTTATGTTCAAGTTGTGTTTTGATAGCAATTTAAGCGGTTAAGTAGTGATGCGACGGCGTTCTGAACAGATCGCCACGGATCTTTGTGCAAGGGAGTAGACTGATGGCGATCTGTTAAAGATCTGTTAGCGTTCTTGGCATTCTTGGCGCTCTGCATGGCGATCTATGGCGCTCTGTGAGAGCGCCGTAGATCGCGGCCTAGTGGAATGGGGGTATTATGTAGTAAAAGGAAAAAGTACCAAGTTAACACATTGCACATTTTCTGTCATTTTTTATCATTTTCAGAATGAATACCCTAGTAAGTGCAAGATCAAGGTGTCTTTTGTCCAAAGTTTTCTCAGTATAATGGATGAAAGATCAGACTACATGTTTTGTTCAGTGTGATCTTGATCCTCAGTGGCCTCAAAGGCAACAAAATGTGTGAAAGGTGCAGTGACATTTTAAACGTGACTCAAATGATGAAAATTTTTATTGCTTCTGTGAGAAAAACTTGTTGGAAAGGGCCGCTTTCTCAGGGTTGTTAAAAGTCAGGACTATGGTAAGGGGTTAAGTAACTGGTAGACTCTGGACATCTTGATACAACAGGTATGACTTGAACAAAGTCTGACAATTAATTATAGCCCCTTCTACGAAGCAGAGGGGCGAACACTGGTTTCACCATGTCTGTCTGTCTGTCTGTCTGTCTGTCAATCCTCCGTCAATCCTTCCACATATAGACCTTTCCGTTTCCATGCTCTAACTCAAAAGTTGTTTGACCTAGGACCCTGAAACTTTATACAAAAGTTGATCATGACCCAAAGAGGTTCCCTATTGTTTTTGGGTTACATGGGTCAAGGGTTAAGGTCATAGGTGAAGTTTGAAAATCGTTTCTGTAGTCCTAACTTAATAGCTGTTTGACCTAGGACCCTTAAAATTTATACAAGTGTTGCTCATGACCTCAGTGCCTTGTTTTTGGGTCACATGGGTCACTTCTGAACTTCATTTGATAATCTTTCCATGCTGTAACACAGTAGCTGTTTGACCTAGGACCATAAAACGTTATGCAAGTCTAATTCATGATCCAAAGAGGTGCCCTATTGTTTTTGGGTCACATGGGTCAAAGATCAAGGTCACTGAATAACTTAGAAAATTGTTTCTGTGCTCAAACTCAAAAACTGTTTGACCTAGGTTCATGAAGATTTATAAAGTGTTGCCCATGATCGAAGGAGGTGTCCTATTGTTTTTGAGTCATTTGGGTCAAAGGTCAAGGTTACAGGTGATTTTTGCCTTGAAAATCATTTCTGTTCTCTGATTGTGCTGTTCCAGTTTCAAGGTGCTGGAGGGGGGTATTGTCCGCTTTGCGACAGTTCTAACAGTTCTAGTTAATTAATGGAAGAATTTTCAGGGAAAGCAGAAATGCTGTATCATTTGAATATTTACTATATCATGAAAATGGACCCAATGGAAGGATCAGATTAACCAGAGTTGCCAAATAAACCAATCAGACACTTTCATCCTAGAAATATGACCCAATTAATTGTAGTTTTATGGTTGCTTTCATCTACAGTGTTTCACCAAAGTGGACAGTGTAGATCAAAGATCAGGCTATACTGGCTACAAAGGCAACTAGTCTTGAAAGGCGCTTCAGGGGTTAAGCGTTCTGATTTCTGTAACATACAAATCTTCAACCAAACAGTAATCATTTTACATGGTTCACCTCTCCACTTTCGCTTACAAGAGACAATAGTAGATGACTGATAATTTTCATCAGGTGTTTCTTTACAGAAAACCATTTTGTCCTTCGGCAGTCATTAAAAAGTAATTGCATTGATATGGTCTATAGTTCAAGACCTTAATACATGATTTTTTAACAAAGGACAGCTTTAAGGCCTTTGAGGACAACAACTTTAGGGAAAGAGTTCAACTTTGAAAAGTGTCCTTAAATTGCTTATCAACTTTCAGGTCGTAACCCTTTACTGCACAAACCTGACTTAACAATCCTTAGGAAGACCGCTTTTGAAAACATTGTTGGGAAAAAGGAGAAAATGCTGGTAAACAGCATTTTCTCCTTTTTCCGAAATGTTTTCTACCCTATTAAAGACAAATTCTGTCAGCCTTTTCTTAAATTCTATTGACTCTTTACCAAACGACAAAATTTTAAGACTTGTCCAATTTGGAAGCATTTGCAGACCACAAAATGAACATGACTCAAAAATTGGTTTCTTTTTATGGAAGTGTGGAAAATATTGTGGAAAAAGGAGAAAATGCTGGTTACCAGCATTTTCTCCTTTTCCCACAATGTTTTCAAAAGGTTCCTTCCGGGTCGTTAAAAGTCGGGATTGTGTGGTAAAGGGTTAAGCCACCTTTACCTTGTAGTCTGCAAATGCTTTCAATTCGGAGCAGTCTACAATTTTGTCGTTTGGTAAATAGTTAAAAATAATTTCTATGTAATAGTTACCCCCCGGTCTCACAGACCCCGATTTAACCCCGATTTCGAAAATTTCAAAATCGGCGCGAAATCGGCTAGCTTCGGGAGAGTCGTAGTGCCTCCTGACTCAAATCGGCATCAATTCGGGATCAAAAATAAATCGGGACAAAAATTTCAACATGCGCAAATTTTTCTCCCGATTTCGAAAATCGTGCCGAAATCGGCGCACCTCGGTGTACCTCGTACTAAGTCACCGTTGTTCGTAGTAAGCAAATCGGCGTTATTAGGCGACAGAATTGGTCCTATTTCGGCGTACCTACCTCGGCGATGTACCCCGAATAACGCCGATGCACTACGAGTAACTCCCGATTCTCGCCGATGAACTACGACGAGATACGCGACTAGCATCCCGAGCTACACCGACCTACACCGAATAACTACGAACTGCTAAGATATCATCCCGTAGTACTACGAAGTACCCCGAATTCCGAGGAGTATAAAAAGGCGAATCAACTTTGAAAACAATTCATTCAGTTCCAAACCTTTGAACGAGACGCTTCCCTATACTTCGATACAATGGGACCAAAAAGAGGGCGTTTGAAGAAAAAGCAGTCAGCTACAACAGATATGCCTCCTCCATCGAGCACCCAAGCTCCACCATTAAGCACAGAGAACCAACCTGACCCTGATGTTATGCCGGATCAGCCAGCTGTCCTGCAAAATGAGTTTGAGGATGACGTCGACTCTGTTCAGCTGGAGCATTTTCCCTGTCCTTAAGTTGAATATAGAGGTAACACAAGATTGCAATTATAACGTCGTCTGTTGTTGTTGGCATGTTGTCACTCTAATATCCATATGATAACTGATTTTTTTTTGCTGTTAAATCACAGAATTTATATACCCAGTGTACGAAATCGGGGCATAATCCTGAAAAAAGATTTGAAACTCGTAGTCGATTCGGATCTGTCGGCGTATGTCGCAGTAAATCTTTGTGCATCGTAGTCCATCGTAGTAAGAAATCGGGACAGTCGGTCTAGATCGTACTGTTTCGTAGTAACTCGGCTCCTAAACTCGGGGTACTTCGGAACAAAATCGGGGCAAAAGCGTAGTAAATCGTATCGCATTGTAGTTTTTCGCAGCCCGTCCGGAACACACCGCATGTATGTCTAAAAATACGCCCCGTCCAAGGATGATCGGAGAAAAACGGCTCGAATTCGTGGTAAATCGGAGAAAATGCGCTCTCCCGAAGCACTACGATTATTTTGGAAATCGGGGTCTGTGAGACCGGGGGGTTACTGTTGTCATTAAGTCGTTATGTGTGTTATTACTAGTTCACTACTAAGTAAATTAATTACATTTTTAGCTTGGCTGCTTTCGAAGAAAACGGTGAGGTGTTGTCTTGGCCCTGGCTTTGTTATAATGGTGCTTTGACATTTTCAAAAACTTTGACATTTTATAATTCTGTACTGATGATAGTTGGTTTATACTTGGACAAATTGTTCACAATCAAAAGGGGAACTCGTACAACATGGGGAGGTAACTATCAAAATATTTTTGACACAGTTATACCTCTTTTTCAACTTAGAATTTTCACTGACAATAAAGCAGTTGCAGCCTAGTGTTGGCACCAGCATGCGGTGCTCTTGTTTCTGAATGGTTACAAATCCAGTTTCACTGCAAGGTCAAGTGACAAATTCTTCATAATGTAGAACAAGGAGCGGAAAATGTAAATCAGGGACCAGACTGCACAAAACTTTCTGACATCATCACTAGTGTGGGAAGAGTTAACCCTTTACCACACAATATGGTGTTTGAATGACCCTGAAAAAGAAGACTTGAAAACATTACAGAAAATGGGGAAAATGCTGATAACCAGCATTTTCTCCTATTCCTATAATCTTTTCTACTCTATCAAGGACAATTTTTGTTATTTAGACCACCATTAATATATCTTTTGCAAATGCTTTCAATTTGGACCAGTCTAAAAATTTGTTCTTTGGTAAAGATTTAACTCTTGAAGCCGGAATCACAACTACAGGTAAATATTGCTACTGCAGACATATTATCTTTAGATGATAATTTTAGCCTTTGATGTCATATACAATAAAAGAAACACATTTTATAAAGGGTAAGACAGGTTCAACACATTGCTTCATTACATAAACAGTACAACAGGTATTTTAGAAGAAAAGAATATCAGGTTCCCCTATTATTATGAAATCGGCCGACCGTAAAAAGACATTGTTTGTCTGGAGTAATACAGTATAGATCAAGACCTGCATACACATACTGTAAAATTGTGAAGATAGGGAGGCATTTTGACAGGATGAATGTTCCATTCAGGTAAATTTGTAAAGCTACTTTTGAGTTTGACCAACACAAGAAACGCCATTTCTGTAAAATCTGATTGGGGATTTTCAAAGATTTGTCAAACTTTAGAACATGATAACCAGTAGGCTAGAGTAGGAGCAAGATATGGGTAACTAAGCCTTAAAGAATAGGAAATTACCAACATGCATATAGAATTGTATGGAAAACATTGAATAAAAAAGAAGGAACTGCTATTAAAAGCTATTCCTCTGTTTCCCCACATGGTTTTACAAAAGTAGTCTGCTACAAAGACATTTAATACATAAACCTTATTCAAATGTCTACTAGAGAAAAGGATTTTGTAAGGAATTTTCTTAGACAAATGCTGAAATCCTTCTTTAAATCTAAAAGGTAATAATGAACTCTTGGCGAGCCTGTCACAGGTTATGTCCTGTTAGGCAAAAAAAGGTTCTTCTCTCCGATAATTCCACATATAGTAACTTATGTAGTCCCATACCAAACAAATCCTATGTTTTAATGACCCAGGTGAGCAAGAAAGCTGGCACTAGCATTTTCTCCCAGTGTTTTCCACCATATTAGAAACAAGTCTGGCCTGTTGAGCCACATTTGATCTGTAGTTTGCAATGTTCTGCTTCCCATTTTGACAGGTCTAAAATTTTGTCAGTTGGTAAAGAGTCGATCCTTTACTAAACTATCGCATGTTTCAACAACCTTATGAAATAAGGCCTTTGAAAGCATCGTTTGAAAGGAGAAAATGCTGGTAACCATTATGATCTCTATTTCAAACCATGTTTTCAACCGGTTTAACGGCAACTCAATGATTTGAGTAATTTTAAATTGTGCGTCTGTAAATAATTTCAGCTTTCACAAATATGAAATTCTGTCATTTGGTAAAGAGATAAAGTACATCATTCTATTGCTACATCTACTTACCCTTTTCCGTGTAACAAATTTTAGACTCTTGCTCGTTCGAAAGCATTGATCTGCAGAGGACAAATTTGAAATTTGTAAAAATGAATGAAAATTCTATCATAGGGTAGAAAACATTGTGGGAAATGGAGAAAATGCTGGTTACCAGCATTTTCTCCTTTTCCCACAATGTTTTCAAAAGGCTTCATCCTCAGTCATATTAGGGATTGCTTGGTAAAGGATTTGTTGATGGAGGATTAAATTTTGCTGTTAAGGTTAGCATGAATGACCTGTTGAATAAATAATTGGATGACATATACTGACATACAAATAATGTGTTGAAGAAAGACAACTTGCTGTGAAAAAGGTAAAAAGAGTAACTGAAGGATAAAAGTTTTACAAGGTCATGTCACAAGTTGGTACATAAATACTCTCTAATGATTTTCCTTATAATTATGCTGGGTATATACCTAATTTCAGTTCAATTTACAAACAATGTGAAAACTGGTAAAAGTTTATTGGTTATCCTTACTTGTCATCATGATAAATGTATCTCCTTTAAGGATGACGACCCCTAACTCATCGTGTAACATTGATGTTTTCATAAAGGCTGTTCGACCAATCTGGGCAGCTTCCGTCTTTTAAAATGAGAGTAAGGGGCCATAGACTCGCTAACTCATTGGTAAATTTTCATTATGTTACATTGACATTTTCGTAAAGGCTATTTGGCCAATCTCGGCAGCTTCCATCTTTTAATATAAGAGTTAGGGGCTGTAGACCATTAGACATACTTAAACAGAATGCAGTCTTTTGTATACCAGTGAAATTCATGTAGCATTGCAAAGGCTCTGAAAAGGTGCATTGGAGAGTTTTACTTTTCAAAACCTGATAAACTTAAAACTGAATACATGTCCTATTGCTACTGAAAGTCTTATTGGCTTAAAATGTGTTACAAAGGGAAGAAAACATTGATAGAAAAGTAGGAGATGCTGCTTACTAAAATTTCCTCATTTCACAAGGTCTTAAATTGCTTTCAAAAACTGTCTTCTTGCGTCTGTCAATCCATTTGCCTATTTTCTCGTTTCCGTGCTCTAACTCAAAAGTCTTTTGACCTAGGACCCTAAAACTTTATACAAGTATTCTTCATGACCCAAGGAGGTGCCCTATTGTTTTTAGGTCATATTGGTCAAAGGTCAAGGTCAACTTTGTTTGAAAATTATTTCCATGCTCTAATAGGTGTTTGACCTAGAACCCTGAAAAATTATAGAAGTGTTACAGCTCATGACCCAGGGTGGTGCTGTATTGATTTTTGGTCATACAGGTCAAAGGTCAAGGTCACAGGTGAACTTTGAACATTGTTTTTATGCTCTAACTCAATAGCTGTATTACCTAGGACCCTGAAACTTCATACAAGTGTTGCTCATGACCCAAGGAGGTTCCCCATTGTTTTTTGGGTCACATGGATCAAAAGTCAAGGTCACTGATGATCTTTGTTTTTAAAATCATATCCGTTCTCTGATTGTGCTGCTTCAGTAACAAGTTGCTGGTTGTGGGAATTTGTCTAGTCTTGATCTACATTGATTGCAAATACAGCTTAAGTTGCCCATCACATGCAAAGAAGTAAATTTGTTACAATTGCTATTATGAGTTGGCTGTCCCATATATCATTCAGTTAACTTTATACATCTCTTTATTTAGAATTGAAAATGAGACCACTAACCCTTTACCACAATCCAGAATTTTAACAACCTTGAGAAAAAAGTGTGGGAAAAGGTGAAAATGCTGGTAACCAGCATTTTTCACTTTTTTCCACAGTTTTTCTGTCCTGTTACAAACAAACATCATCATTTCAGGCAATTTCAACTTGTTGTCTCCAAAATTTAGTGCTGTGAACGTGGATGAGTGTAAAATTTTGTACCCTGGTGAAGAGCTGAGCTTGTAAGCCAACTCTTGCATTAAAACTTCGCAATTAGAAACCTGGAAAGAGTGACAGTATTAATAATTGTAATCACATTGATTTTTCCTCCTCAAGCTTTTAAAGAATTAATGGTTTTAATGTGTTGATCTCTTGAAGAAATTAAGTAGAGAACTCTTTACGAGCGTATTTTCCTTATTTGTTCCCATTAACAAAGACCTGACAGTTTGCAATGAATTGATATTTACACAGGAAAATAAGTGTGTACACAGTGACAGTTTTTATCCTGAGTTTCTGAGGGCTTTGGCCTTTATCCCTCTCTTGGAGTGTAGAACCAAGGTCAATGCAATAACAGGTCAAACTGGCCATATTAATTTAGCCATTGATACAAAAGGTGGTCAATGACATGCAGATAATTTGTGTGCATGTCCTATCAAAATATAGCTTAACTCTCAGATGGCTGAATAAAAGATATCACAATTTCGAATCAAATCTCACTCTAAGGCTACTGTACACTGCAGATTCAGAATTAGGCTGTATGTTCTTTTAAGTATATTTTGTTCAACTTTGTCCCAAAGAGAAAGTAGAATTCTGGTTGGTTCATCTTGCTGAAAGACAGGCAAAAATTCCATTGCCTCCAGTGAGGATCAAATATGGGGGCCCCACCATTTGGCAAACCTCAGGTGATCCATTGATCAAGTCCCTCGGCTGCTGCATCACATAGCTTGATATGCACCTACATGGTACATTTCTTTGCCAAAAGTACACCGCTTCATCATCCTAAAAATGGTAACATTCCACTCGCGAAGCAAACGCTAGTGACAATTTTCTGTTGGAATCTAAATACATTTCCATTGACAAACAGTTTGTACATTTATTTTCTAACTTGGTCTATCAATTATGTTTTTTTCAGCCATAGGTTGCTTATCACCATGGCTGTTCTTGCTGTTGCTACTCAATTTACAGGGTGCCACCATGTTTAAGATTATGTGACTGGTAGTAGTTCAAAATGGAAACCTCCCTTGTTACGGACAAGGTTAGATGTAGGTACAAAATTGGCCGAGTTGTGATGAGTGGGACCTCCAGATAACCCATACCACACTTTCACTACTTAGCCGTTCAAAACACTATGTATCATAAAGAGCTTAGAATAGACTGTATAGACATGTAATCTGATCTTGACAGCACTCATACTGGAGTACATCAGCAGTTATAAATACACAGGATATGAGCTTGCTGACTAGAATATAAGAGCCATGCTTTGATAAAAAGAGGATTAAACCATCTCTGTGATGCATTGTTTTAAGCAAATCACTACATAATTGTAGATCAATAAAAAAGAATTTGTCTAACAACAGATGAAATCATGGGGTAGACTGGTCCATTGACATTCTTTCCTTTTCCCACAATGTTTTCTACCCTAAAATAGACAATAAACTATCAATTTAGCTACATTTAATTTGTCGTCAGCAGATTCTTAAAATTTTGTCTTGTCCAAAATTTCGCAGTTTGGTTAAGAGTTAACTGGCTTGAGAATCAAGAGAGATTAGTATAAGTTGTAAGAATTTGCTAGTTACCTGGGCATTTTCTTTTCTTACAAGCCCGGCTGGGTAGCTTAGTGGTTAGCATATTCGTCTCGGTACCTGATAGTTGTGAGTTTGATGCCCAGTTGAGGCAAACTTTCTTTCTGGCGATTTTTTGCCTCTCACCCCTGATGCATGTGAGAAAAGTAGTTGGGGACTTGGAAATAAAGTTGTGTCAGTACCAGTGTGAGAAAGCCAGGAAACACATGTGTAGGTGCACTGACTGCCGTGATATGACCTAAGCTGCTGAAATAAGTAATCAATCAATTCTTTTCTGACAATGTTTTCAAAAGCTTTCTACCTTAGGGTCATTTAAACTCGAGATTGGGTGGTAAAGTGTTACAAGTCTATAAATGCCATGTGTTAAACATCACACACAAAGGAGAGATATTTAAAGAGTAGAGAAGATGGTATGGAAAACATGAGAAACAAGGAGCAACAACTTGTGTTAAGAGCAATTTTCTTCTTCTTTTTCTTCTGTTTTCAAAAGATGTTTACTGTAGAAGTGTAAAAACTGGTATTTGTAGGGTAATGAATGTAAGCATATTGTCATTTATGATAAAATGTATTAAATTAGTGTAAACCTATCGTTGTGAAAAAATGTTTTGCTTGTAGAAATTTTGTTGCTTTGGTCAATAATGTAGATTCAGATCACACTGCTAAAAATATTATTGTCTTACTTTGAAAAACTACGCTATGAAATACTCTGTTTGATAATAAAATTGATTGCTTACAGAAATTATGTTGCTTTGGTAAATAGTGTAGATTTGTATCAGACAATAACTATGCAGTCCAATCTAAATATATACTCTGACATTTTGTTGTTTTTTTGCTAGAACAGCCTTGAAATTACAGTATTTCTATCTTTCGAAAGTGCAAAATAATGTCATTTATATATTACAAATATAGCCCGGTCAGGTGGTTGCAGATCTGATACCAAGTTAAGGCAAACTTTCTTTTCAGCAATTTTTTTGCCTCCCACCTCTGATGCATGTGAGAAAAGTAGTTAGTGGCTTTGAAAGAAGTTGTGTCAGCACTAGGATGAGAAAACCTCAATGCAAACAAACAAATCATTATAAACATGCCTGGATTATGGATGTGTTTAGTTGTTACCTCTTCACCCCACAACAAAATTTTAGACCTTCCTTATTGAAAGCTATTGCTGATGACAAATGTAGCTTAAACTTGAAACCCTTGGATAGTGAGCACTGCACATTACCTCTCCATGCTTCCACAGCTCACCATGAGGTGCAGATTCACTGTTAACGTGCCTTTCAAGACTTTAGCTGCCTTTGCGGCTGGTGTAGACACAATCAGACTGCACAAAAACTCCACACACTGCCCACATTTGCTTTGTCACGATGAACAACAACTCTTGAAACTGGAATTATTTGTGTCGATTTCTAGACTGAAACTGTCCATTGGATTTATTTGGCTCTCTAAGGGATAATCCAAAGGATCATAGGGGATGGAGTAAGGATAGCTATTAGGGCTTGGCTTTTGGTATGAAACACAGCAGAAAGAAAATTAGTAGATGAATTACTGTAATTTTCATTTTAATACGGAAAGGCTGCAGAATTTAAAAGGAAAAATGTTGATCTGTACTCATGTTATTTAGTAGATGCAGAACCAAGGACCTTATGCTTTCAAGGCAACTGTTACAGGCATTCAAGCTTTCTTTGATGCATTTTAATGGACAACTTAAGAAAATGTGACTTTAGGAGTACATGATAAGGTAGCAGTATTAACTGACCAAATCTTGTATGTCCATTTATCCTGCCAGCTCTATATATAGCCTGACTCACGGTGACACAAAAGTTTTTTTTGCTGTCAGATTTGTCCAATGTCATTGCACCTTTATGAGACAATGTGAGAGAGTTGACAGTTGTACTTGATAAATTATCTCAAATATCCCAGTTGATCACACTTCTATGTGAAACACTTGCCAATAACATATCATTAGTTTTCAACTTTTCTAGCCTTGGTCATTGTGGGCATGACCGCATCCTTCATGGGAACTTTTTGTGGATTCATTGTTTATCACATTTCTTTTTTTATGTCCAGGTAAAAAACAAGGAAAACTCCAAAATGTATCTTGCTACCTACTCTTTATTTAATACCATAACCATCTTAATTACCTGCAACACTTTGATTACCTTAATTAGGAATTTCATTGCATCAATAATGATATTTTACAGAATTTTACCAATGAATGTATGATGTTTCAAAGCACTTGTACCAAAGGACTTACCTGGTCTAAATTGAGCTACAAAAGCTCCTAATGCAGTCACTGTGTAGCCTTATCTCTGCCTATACTGTGCACAGAGGCTTCCTTAACCCTTTACCACACAATGCAGACTTTTGACACCCCTAGGAAAAAAGCCTTTTGAAAACCTTGTGGGAAAAGGAGAAAATGCTGGTAACCAGCATTTTCACCTTTTACCACAATGTTTTCTACCCTATCAAAACAAAATTGCACTATTGGAGCCACATTGAAATTGTCTGCAAATGCTTTCAATTCAGACAAGGCCAAAATTTTGTTGTCTGGTAAAGGGTTAAAGGTGCTCATGGTATGTAAAGAGTTTACCAACATAATTACACAAGTTAGTTTAGTTGTTTATTATGACACAATCCTGAGTTTTAATGACCTTGATTAAGAGAGGGCTTTTGAAAACATCGTCGGAAAAGGAGAAAATGCTGGTTACCAGCATTTTCTCCTTTTCCAACAATGTTTTCTATCCTTCCATAGATGATTCTTATCATTTGGACCACAATGAATCTGTGGTCTGCAATTGCTTCCAGTTTGGACATGTAAAAAATTTTTTCTTGTGATAAAGGGTTAAAAGAATTCACTCTATTTGGCCACAAGATCCTGATTGTTTCCAAGTACTTGTGAGTTATTCCATATTTTTGGTACTGAAAGCACTTGTAGAAGAAATATGTGGCTCATACTAGATCTATCAGGTTTGTCTCTGTAAAGATAGAAAACTCCACAGAAAAAGATAAAAATGAAACCAGGATTTTCTCCTAAGCTCACAATGTATTCTAAAGTCATCTTCCTTGAGGTCTTGAAAGTTACTGGACTGTTTAGTGAAAGGTTATTGCAGCTGTTGTAACAGTGGTCCACCCATATGTCATGCTCACCTCCCTGCACTGCTCTGCTCTATCAATAAATAATAGGCATGACACAGGAATGTGTCCAGCTGTCTCTTTACTGTCAGTTGTTTTTCTGTGGTTCAATGAATTCCGACACAGGATTAGTACTGTGCACAGCAGAAATTATAGCATGCCCAGGATACCTGTATAAAAAGGCAAACATAGTGAGACCTTGAAATCAATCATTTGTAAGAAATGTACATGGTTAACTCTGTAGCAAAAGGCAAAATTACATTTGTCTCAAATGGTGAAGTTTGTCTTTGAAAGGATAGAAAGCATGGTTGGAAAAGGAGAAAATGCTGTTTACCAGCATTTTCTCCTTTTCCCACCATGTTTTCATAAGCATTTTTCTTCAGGGTCATGAAAATATTGTTTGGTAAAGGGTTAATGTATTGAAACTTTTTGTTAAAAGAGGAATTCCTCATCGCAAGCAGTTCGTCCTTTTCCCACATCTTTTGACAAAATAGGCTGCAGGACAAAAGAAGTCAGTCATAAACTGATGAAATTTATTGAGATAGTTGCAATGCCTCATGCTGACTGTCCTGTTGTGGGTCTTACCATGATTTCCTGCCTAGCCTGTTATCCTGGGAGGACTATACATGTTGTAGTACTGGTAGTCCTTGAAATACCATAGAAACAAAATAGAAATTGTCAGTCAGTAAACAAGAAGACCAAAACTTCCAGCCATTTGAAAGTTGTGCCCGTCGGAGTATCTAAGGACATATAAGGCATTGCAGAATAGATCAAAGATTCAACAGTATGTTGGGTGCTGAATCATCTTTGTCTGCCTTGTCAACCATATCTCTAGTGTCTTTTTGGTCATGAAACATCCTGTAAACCTTTGCATGTTGCATTTTGAATACCCTTTTACAGCTTTTGTTAGTTACATATTATGAAAAGAGGATGTTGTCATTCAAAATAAGTTGATGTTTGACAAACTTCAACTCATTACTAGATGACCAAGTTTTAGGCTTGCCCAAATTTGAAAGCATTTGTGATGACAAATTAATCTGGCTCTAATGATGCAATATGTATTTGAAAATGAAAAAGAAAAAAACGTCATGGAAAAAATAGAAAACGTTGCATACCTGCATTTTAGGGCTGACTATCGGCCTGAAAAGTGACTATAACGATATTTTTACTATTGCAGCATTAATATCGTGATACTATCACTATTGAGAGAACCATATCGTGATGCATCACGATACTATCGGGTTATATAAGATCTTCCTTAATACCCGGTCTCTGGCAGTTGTTTGCGCCAAATTGCAGGGCTCGACAGCAAATGTCGGATGTTTGCTCTGCAAATTTGTCGTGTTCCCATCGTGTTTCAGTATCACATAACATAATCTACATGCTACTCGCTTTTTATCAACATTCTCTCCCTCTTTAAGAAATCCGAAATGGACTCAAAACACTGGCCTTTCCAACTTCACGATCTCAAAATTAGCAGCCAACACAGACGACATAAACACGTATATAGACGCACTCGATTAGTAAGTACGAAAAAGTCAAGCTAAATTGATCGTGGACAATAAATAACATTTCCTATCATTTCCCGATTATTCCAGCTATTGAGTACGTAGATATGAAAATTAACTCAAATTTAAGACAATAGTTAACACACGTGAAAAAGATAAGAGAAATTTTTAATGTCTTCTCGAACATATGGAATCGATTTTTAATGTCCAAAAGGCATATACTAAAAACTGAAATCGAGCATGCCTTATAGTCACCACGAACGTAGCATTTAATCGGTCGTTATTCACTCTTTCATTCTTTAAGGAAGAACCCCAATCAAACATCATATTGGATCAAGCTAGCAAGCTAACAATAATTTCATGTATTGACTATCGAAACTATCGATTGTTGAACAAACTATCGGCAATTGTTATCGATGTCGGACATAGCAATCGATGCATCGCTATCGGGACAGTCAAAATTTGGATACATCGATGTATTGTTACACCCCTACTGCATTTTATCCTTATCCCAGAAAATGTTCAAAAGTGGTCTTCCTCAAAGTTGTAAAACTTAGGAATGATTGGCTGTTAATCCAGGAGTTCTGTGTCTGATCCATACTAGCTGTGTTGACTTGGCAAGAAACTGCTTAGCTCTTACCTAGTACTAGTGAAACCTTGGAAATCATTAAGTTGTGAGCAGTCAGAAATTATCTAGCCAACCAGGAGTTGTGTTACTTTCAAATTTGGATAAATGTGGAGAACAAGACTAGGAATGTTCTTAAGAATGGTTGGTGAATACACACCCAGATCTCAAAAAAAAAAATGTGTGTATGTGGCATGGTTCATGATCCTTAATCAGAATGGTTGTCTTGATATCTTTTTATTTTTACAGTAAGTCATAATTTTTTTCTCCATTAAAGATACAAAGGCTCAGGTGATTGGTCCAGGGCCATTTTGGCACTCTTGTTTATAGGTTTGTAGAAAGGTTTTGGCATCAGACTGTACAGTTTTGTCTTGAAATATATTTCACATGTATCTTCTGTGGCTGCTTTTTGTTCAAATTGATTCCTTTCCATTTTTGTGCCATTATTATTAAGAGGTAGCCTACCGGCCCCCTGTATTGCAAAGGAGTCCAGCACTGCTCTGTAGTATTGTGTTGGACTAACTTGGAGGCCCTAGGTTAGAGCATGTCTTTGTCATTCAAAGAGTAGAAAACATGGTGAGGAAAAGGAGAAAACACTGATTAACAGCATTTTCTCCCTTCGAGAGATGCTTTGAAGAGCCTTTTTTCTCAGGGTTGTTAAACCTTTGTATCGTTTCGTAGAGGGTAACTCTACCAAACGACAAAATTCTGGACTTGTCCAAATTCAAGGCATTGGTGCAAGACAAATGTTGTTCAAATGATTTGATTTGCCTTTTGAAGGGTAGAAAACATTGTGGAATAAGGAAAAAAAGCTGGTTACTAGCATTTTCTTTTTTTCCCCAATATGTTTTCAATAGCTTTATTCTTCAGGGTCTGTAGAACTCTGAATTTGTTGTAAAGGGTTAATGCAGTCTGTAAAAGTACCTAAAAGCCATTGTGACACACTACTAGAAACCATCAAAGTACAAAAGGACAAAAGATGATAAACATCTTCAATTTGCTGACAGTTTTTTACTGAACAATGTAGACAGGAAACAGTTGACATATCTCAGTATGCATACTGATGTTTGACTTATCATTGAATTGTTTTTTATGTGGTTTTATTCACCAGGGGAGATGAGGCAGCCTAATTAACCCTTTACAATACAATCCCAACTCTTTACGACCCTAAAAGGGAAGGCTTCTTGAAAACAATGTAGGAAAAGGAGAAAATGCTGGTGTAACCAGCATTTTCTCCTTTTCCTACACTATTTTCTACCTTGTCAGAAACAAAACCAATTGATCCATACTTAATTTGTGGCCTGCAAATATTACTGGTTTGGACAAGGCTAAAATTTTTTCGTCTGGTAAAGAGTTAAATGATATGCATATCCAATAAAAGATAAACGTGGGTTTGACATAGTTGCTCCATTATCCCTTAGACTACTAAATAAATTAATTTTTAGCTTGGCCGTTTTTCGAAGAAAACGCTGCCAAAGGTAATGCCATAGCTCTGACGTCTTGCTTGTCATCATGCAAAACATGGGAGGAAGTATCCATCAAGATATTTTTGATGCAGTTATGCCCTTTTTTCTTACAATTTTCACTTTAAAGCTACTGCAGACAAGTGAAGGTCCAAGATTAGATGCATTTGTTGTGCAGTAATATCCTAGCTCACAATGAAGGCAGAATCTGTTTCATTTTACTGGCACAAGGAGTAAAAAGTGAGGTGACTCTATATTTAGGTTATTACATGATAAAATTTTGAAAGGACTTTCAAGGAATTGTTTTAGTCTCTTTCTGTTCCCAGAAAGCATATATTACCTGTATATTACATGTGGAGAATTGGTATTATATCTGGACATTATTTTTAAAACTTCAAAAAAAAAAATGGACATTATAGTATAAGAGGGCAACAGACTGATGTTTTGCAGACATTTCAGTGGGGAACTATTGGCCAAGGACATTAACTCTGTACCATACGACAATAATGCTCATAAATCCAGTTGATTTCACTCTGTCTGTTAATGTTTTTTTTTTTCCACTTTTTTTCTTTCAAAACCATAGTTCAATTTTCAAGATATTTCATGCTGGTAGTCACAGCAGAGATGTTCATTTGAAAATGCTTGAAACGTGTGTACATCTTGATGGGACAACATGCAGAGCTGGGTTTCAAATGCCAGTGTCAAAGGTCAAGGTCACACCAGGGATCCAAGCTCCCATGCAGAATGCATGTCTCAGCCATGCACTCAAGGTCAAGGTCTTTTTTGGGGCTCACTTGCTTGAGCCTTCAGTTTTGGTCTTGCTCCATATCTCCGTGAACTTTGTTAAGAATTTTCAAAATAGATTTGATAAAGTTTTTGGCTAGGAAGATGATTTGCATAGCCCATGATTATAACTTGCACTGAGTCAAATGTTGGGGATTTTAGGTATTCAGCTGTCTCAGTCTGTCCATCTGTCTGTCTAAAACACTTTTTGTGGCTTCATGTCCCCTTGGCCCTTTCAGAGATTGTCATTGGTGAAATTTTCACTCTTGAAATGATTTTCAAAAACACTGGAGGCGATGAGGGTGGGTAGGTGTAGGGAGTGGGGTGGGTGGGGTGGATATAGCTGTCCATCAGACTACTGTTTTGTGTACCCTATGAGAGATGTTAATTTGTATCAATTTGAATTTTTCCTCTGCAGATGCATTCATCTTGGAATTGTCCATAATTTGTAGTTTGGTAAAGGATTAACCCTTAACCACACAATCCTGAATTTTAACGAAAGAGGTCTTTTTAAAACATTGTGGAAAAAGCAGAAAATGCTGGTAACCAGCATTTCCTCTGATTCCCACAATGTTTTCTACCTTACCTCTTTACCAAACGACAAAATTTTAGACTGGTCCAGATTGAAAGCATTTGCAGACGACAAAATTAATGTGACTCAAACATTGAAATTCGTTCTGGGAAGGGTGGAAAACATTGTGGGAAAAGGAGAAAATGCTGGTTACCAGCATTTTCTCCTTTTCCCACAATGTTTTCAAAAGGCCTCTTTCTCAGAGTCATGAAAACCCGGGATTGTTTGGTAAAGAGTTATCAAAGATAGAAATCATCATTTGAGGTACATTCAAATTGTGCTTTGCAAATGCTTTCAATTCGGTCGAGTACAAAATTATGACATTTGGTAAAAGATAACGGTGACCATGACCATCACTGCCAAGCAAATGGATAGTTTACAGTGACACACATGCTTACAAATCTACAAGCTGAAAGGTTCTACATTTTCCCTATCATACATTGTCAGTATAGAAAAGATTTATAGTTCATAAATTGCCCATTACTGCCAAATGCACAGTCTATATACTAAAACTCTTTTGACATGGTCTATACAAGTACTAAAGTCATTGTTTGTTTATGTGTTGTTTATAACACAATTTTCAATGGTATTTCAGTTATATCACAGTGGCCAGTGCACCTTTCCATGCTTTCCTGGAGTTGGTTTCACAAAAGTTTCATCGAAAACATTTGCAGACCACAAATAATGAACAAACCAAAAGGATTTGCAGGTGAAAAGTTAAATGTGATTAAAATTGTTTAGATTGTTTTTGAAAAGTTAGCAAACATTGTGAGAGTAGTAAAACACCATTTTGTCAAACAACCATCTAGGACGTTATTCAAACAGTTTTATCACAAACCAGTAAGTTCCATATTTTAAAAGGGAATAAGTGTTAGAGTTTTCGCAAAAAGAAAAAAAAAGAAAACAAAAAGTAGTGCAAGTCATTCCTAACCAAGTAAATTTAGACATAAATATAATGTGATGCAGAATTTGCCTGACTAACTTACATTCTTGTCCAGTATTTGGGAGGAATTATTGCCATATTATCAGCCTTATTATAAATAATTGAAGCGATTTTTCACATAATTATGACAACTGCTTGGCATTTAGTACAGGCAATAGCAATATGCATTTGCATAATTTAGCATTTGTTGTTTTATATTACCCGGCTTGCTTTGTTTGAAATTGTTAAAATTATGGGCTTTTGCATTTAATCCTGTAACATACAGTTCTGAGCTTTAATGAACCTGAGGCAGAGGCCTTTTGAAAACATTGAGGGAAAACTAGAAATGCTGGTAACCAGCATTTTCTACTTTTCCCACAGTGCTTTCTACGTTGTCAAAAAATGTTCATTCATTTGTACCACATTCGGATTTGGTGTCTGCAGATGATTTCAACTTGAAAGAGTAAAATTTGTTGTTTTGGGAAGGTATGATTTTTGTATGTTAATTGATATTATTTATATTTGAGTTTAATACTGTTTTAAAGGTTGTGGTCAGTGCACCCATGCATGTGTTTCCTGGCTTTTTCACACCAGTACTGACACAACTTTCTTCCCATTAGTCACTGACTACTTTTCTGATATGCATCAGTGGTAAGAGGTGAAAAATCAACAGGAAAGAAAGATTGCCTCAACCAGGTATCAAACAAGCAAGCACCAAGTCACAGATATGCCATCCACTGAGCTACCCAGCCGGGCTGATTTTTGTATGATCGAAATGATGTTGCAAAGTTGTGGTAAATAACAACATGCAGGGTAAGTGACCCAGAGAATGTGTGTTTGAATCCTTGCAATGGCTATACTCTATTTGAGGATTTGTAAAATTCACTACATCAGGCCTCGATCCAACTTTGTTTCTTGGTTATGTGAGAATAATGCAGCTCATGACTGCACAATGATTCACCATCTCTGTTCTCGGATTACATTTTGAAGACTCATGTTTCAGATATGAGAAAATTTGTTACAATATATTTTTTTCTCAAAACATCTTATTTCATTATGGTAAAATATTCTTTATTTAATGCTATCAAATTAGCACAGGAAGATTACAGCATTCCCTCAGCAGACAAATTAATTTGTCCAAGTTTCCTAGCTAACATTGCTATGCCCTAAGGATACTGTCATAACAATGGTTAAAGTAGCTGGAATCTGTCTTTGTTGGGTCTACGTTTCTTGCTTCTGCTGACAAAGTATATGATCAGCTTTCTTTAGAACTGTGTTTGTTGTTCATTATATTATCTTGATTCACCCCAACATGTCCAAATCGGCTTGTCAGTCTCTGTCTATTCATCTGACTATGAATATTCACCTTTTACACACGATGCCGACTTTTAACAACCCTGAGGAAGAAGCCTATAGAAAACATTGTGGGAAAAGGAGAAAATGCTTGTAGATGCTGTTTTCTACCCTATCAAAGGAAAATCGTATTATTTGAGCCACACTGAAATAGTCATCTGCTAATGCTTTGAATTTGGACAAGTCTAAAAGTTTGTTGTTTGGTAAAGAGTTAATATAGGTATATTAATAATTTTGAGTCGCAAGCTCCGTCCATTGTGTTGCTGTCAGTGTCTTGAAATCTTGTACAACAATTATTAACCTTTTACCAAACAATCCCGAGTTATAACAGTCCTGAAGTAAAATGGTTTAGAAAACAAAGCTAGAAAAGGAGAAAATGTTGACCAGCATTTTCTCTTTTTCCCACTATCTTTCCTATCTTTTGAATGACTTGGTTCAGTAATTAGCTCACATTTAATTTGTTGTCTGCAAATAATTCCAATTTTGGCAAGGCTAGAGCTCTTCTTGCACTTCTATAGACAGTTTCTAGCAAGATGCTTTGTTAGATTAGCTAACAAACCTCTCTTAAAGAGCTCTTAAGTTTAGTTTAAACATATACTCCTCACAAAAAGTTAAGCAACAATAAATTATTGCTGCACTAGAATTTTATTATTACACATATAGACAATATCATTGTATAAATGTAATGAGAATTGAGTTACAAACCAATCCAAGCAATTCCGTACTTCTGTCAGATAATGTTTCTCACTTACAGGGTTTTGAAGTGAGGCACTGTCTAAATCCACATGCAAAAAAGTGGTATACTACCAAGATGTTTTAAAACCTCTAAAATTTGTTCAATCTGCAACAGTCAGTACACGGTATGGCCACCATTAGCACGAATACAAGTTTGAACTCTTCAGAGCAATTTGAGAGGCCAGCAAGACCTCCAGATCTAAATCCAATTGAGCATGCGTGGGACATTTTCGGTAGGCGTGTCAATGATGGAAATGTGAGGCCTCAGAACCTCCAATCTCCTTTTGAGTCAGGAATGGCAGCATGATCCACAACAACAGCTGAACAGCTTGATCTGGTCAATGCCCAGAAGAGTTCACGCTTGTATTCATGCTAGTGGGGGCCATACAGTGTACTGACTGTGTCCTGGTTGCAGATTGACTGAATTTTAGAGATTTTAAAACATCTGGGTAGTATACCACTTTTTTACATGTGGATTTAGACAGTGCCTTACTTCAAAAGCCTGTGAGAAACATTATCTGATAGAAGTACAGAATTGCTTGGACTGGTTCTTAACTCAATACTCGTTACATTTGTACAATGAAATTGTCTATATGTGTGTAATAATAAAATTTTGGTGCAGCCGTAATTCATTGTTGCTTAACTTTTTGTGAGGAGTATATTTGTTTTACATCGATTGAGAAACAAGTTCTTACAACTTATACTAATCTCTCAATTCTGCTTCCTGGAAACTTCACCAGTACTTATGCCAAATGTGCGGGCCAATGAAAAATCCCGAAGTTGACACATGCTCCTGGGTATGGAACTCGCGACCTTATGGTTACGAGGCCTACGCTCTACCTCACAACCACGAACACCACACTTCAAGAGCTCTATGCAGGGCTAGTAACCTTTTAGTAAACAACAAAATTTTAGACTTGTCTTAAGTCAAAGCAATTGCTGTAGATGAAATCTGCATTTGAAATGGTAGGAAACAGTGTTGGAAAAGGAGCCACATACTTTCAAAAGCCTCCTTCCTTAGGGTTGATAAAACATGGGGTCGATTGGTAATAGATTGTCACCTTTTGTGACAGATTAAGCTTGTGTAGTACCATGTCAAAAGAGCCTTTGCTGTTGCAGTATCTATGACATTTTATTGACCGAAAATGTTCACTAGTTATTGACCACTTAACCCTTGGGCTGCTAAGCGAGACTCACTGACCTTTTGCAGACAGTGTAGATCAAGATCAGACTGCTCAGAATGTGCATTCTGATCTTGGATCTACACTGACCATTAAGAAGATATTATTCCCCAAAACATAACTTTGAACTAGCAGTATTTAGGTTTTTACTGTCGAATTGAAAATTTCATTTTGGTTATTTAGCAGGATAAGGGTGATAGGCCTAATAATCTAAAACATGGATGCAAATATTCTGCTACAGGAATAGCATATGGCAATATTTACCTATTGTAATGTTTGCACATACTAACTTTTAACCCTTAGGCTGCTAAGCGCAACTCACCGACCTTTTGCGGACAGTGTAGATCAAGATCAGACTGCACAGAATGTGCAGTCTGATCTTGGATCTACACTGTCCAATAAGGAGATATTTTTCTCTAAAAAAAAAACTTTGATATAGCATTATTCAGAGTTTTTACCATCGAATTGAAAGTTTTGTTTAATTTATTTAGCAGGATAAGGGTTAAGAAAACATTAGACACTTTCCTTTCTTAACTCTTTATTAAACGACAAAATTTTAGACCGGTCAAAATTGAAAGGAGTTGCAGACGTCAAAATAAATGTGACTGAAAAGTTGAAATTTGTTTTGGGAAGGGAAGAAAACATTGTGGGAAAAGAAGAAAATGCTGGTTACCAGCATTTTCTCCTTTTCCTACAATGTTTTCACAAGGCTTCTTTCTTAGGGCCGTTAAAAGTCGGGATTGTGTGGTAAACGGTTAAGTATTTACTGGATGACAAAATTTTAGACCGGCCTGTAATGAAAACATGAGCAGATTACAAATTGATATGGCTCAGATAATGGGCTTTGTTTAGAAAACATTATGGGAAAAGGAGAAAATGCTGGTTACTTTGAGGAAAAAAGAAGCATCATTTCCTGCTTTTCCCATGTTTTATATCATTTCACCGATAAATCTCATTGTATGGGCAACATTTACTTTGTCACAGTTGTACAAAATACTGTTACCAGTTGACCACACCCTCTCGAGGTTTAACGACTGAGATGGAGAATGCTTTTGAAAGCAATGTGTGGGAAAGGAGAAAATGCAGGAAACCAGCTTTTTCTCCTTTCCCACAATGTTTTCTACCCTTCCAAAAACAAATGTCAATTTTTGACTCGTTCATTTTGTCGTTTGCAAATGGTTTCAATATGGAGAAGTCTAAAATTCTGTCGTTTAGTAAACTCTTCAATATGGACCAGTCTAACTATGGACCACTTTGTTATTTGGTAAAGAACCAAGGTCTTCATATGGTCAGTTCTAGTATTCCACAACTTTTTCATTTATCAGTCTGAAGGAATTTAGAAAATGAGATACCCCCTTTCTTTGGTGCCCTTTATTGATTTCAGAAAAGCCGTTCTTCAATTCAGCAAAACTTTGTATCAATTTACCATTTCAATCTATAAGACACCGCAGGGTTCAACAATTCTTGTTTGCTTTCATTGGTTACGCCATAGATTTCCGTATTTATTGTGGGGAAACCCAATCCAATGTAAATATTTGTCGACCTGGTGTTTAATAAGTGAAAGACTGCCCAAGGTTATAGAAAACCTTGGTTAGCAACATGCTGTGCCATACCAGACATCTCTATTGGACAACATTTGACAATGCTCTTTCTGTGCCTTAAACCTTGACTAGATTATCCCTTTCAACGACCCTGTGGAAGACAGCTTCTGAAACCATTGTTTCTCCTATTTCAACAATGTTTTCTAGCCTGTCAAAAGCAATTTCAAGTTTTTGAATCACATTTATTTTGTTTTGACCACAATGTTTCTACCCTTTCATGAACAACTTGCCAGATTTTAATTATGAATAAATTTCAAGTATAACTTGGCAGAATTTTCAACCAAATAGAGAGGATGTGTTGTGCTCAAAAACATGTTGGTAGGTCAAAGTTAAGGTCAGCACAAGGTCAAGTATGTTTAAAAAGGAAAAAATTTGAGGGATTAATGTTTTTGTCTTATCTGTAGTTTTTTTTTAAATTATGAATGAATTTGGTATACCTATAACTATACAATTGTCAACCACATAAAGACAATGTGGCAAGCACAAGAACCGTGTTGTTAGGTCAAAGGTCAAGAGGTCACAGCAAGGTCAAACTTGTAATCAATTCATATGGGGGGAGTGTTCTTCTTGACTGGCCTGAACTTTTTTAAGTCTGAATGAATTTTAGCGGTGACTGCAGAAATGTCAACCATGCAAAATCAATGTGTTGTACATAAGAATGATGTACTGGTATGTATGTCAAATCAAGGTCAAGGCAAGGAAAAGTATGTTTATAAAATTTGATTTCTTTTTTTTGGGGAGGGGGGGGTGTTTGTGTTTAACTGCAGAAATGTCACCCACATAAAGTAAAATCAATATGTCATGTGCAAGCATCATTTTCATTTGTCAAATGTCAAGGTCACAGCAAGGTCAATTGTGTTTTAAAAATCAAAATATTCAAGGTTTATGCTCGTATCTGGCCTGTGACTTTTTTTAATTGGAGAAAAAATTAGTGTAACTGTTTGAAAAGTCAGACAGTAATTATGTCAGGTGCAAGAATTATGTCCATAGGTCAAGGTCACGGAAAGGCCAGAAGTATTTGTAAGAGTTGCGTCCATAGTAAATGGTCATGTACACAGCTCGCAGGAAAGGTTAATATTAACTTCATGTTGGGGGGGAAGCATCAGTCACTTTTTAGTGATGCATCTTGATCCCTCTCTGTATATTATAAATGAACTAGAAATATCTTTAAGAAAAATATAGAAGGCGTAAATTTGCCAGCAAATAGGCAGGGGCCCTTGAAATAAATGTAACAATATTTTTTTCCAATCGCAAATTTCTTTTTATTTATTTGTTATTAGTGCCAAAAAGTAGGTCAAAACCCAGCACATTCAACTATGCCGAAAAATTAGTTTTTGGCGGCCTTTTTTTGTGCTTGCCAAGATTTTTGTATCGCTTTGTCCCACAATTTTTTTACAGTTTCTGAGACATTTATCAATAATTTTGATGAATATTTCAGGTTGGTAGATCGAAATTGTTTTTAGTTTGGATAAGTTTAAAATTTTGTCATACAGTAGAGACTTGAATGAGATTGGAAGAGGTAAGAAAGTACAAAGACAGAGATTTATAAAGTTTTCTATGTCCTAGAGTTGCATGTAATGAAACAATAAAACGTGAGACATGGTATTTACATTGCCATGTACTGGATTTATGGGGTTGAACAGAAATCTGATGACCGAGAACTTAATGCCTGATTCATCAGAAAAAAGTTTTAAGGCCATTACCCTGGTTAGATCAATGTTTTATGTAGTTTGTCATTTAAAATTCAGTGCTTAGCAAATTGAGTTTGTATTAGTTTTTATTTTCTACTCGCATGCATGCAATCACAAGTTTCCTCTTATCATGCCAAGGGTATGTTTACATGCTTTACTAGAACAGGTTGATAAAGTTCAGGATGTACAAATTGTGTACTTTGACAAAGGTACTATGATGTTTAATATAGTGTCTTTTGTATGCCCTAGAAAAAATTTCAATGTCTCATTGTTTGTGGTCTGTCCACCCTTCTGTCCACTGTCCAACTTTTTTCCCTGTTACTTAATTTTTAGAATTAACTGTGCCCAAAATATTAACAACATGGAACTGATATGTCATAAGCAAGAGTCATGTCTATATGTCAAGGGTGAAGGTCACAACAAGGTCAAAAGTGTTTGTGTGTGTTTTGTTTTAGAAGTGGGTTGAGAATATTGTTTGTGTAAGTCCTGTGACATTTTTAATTATCATTGAATTTCAGTACAACTTTGCAGATAATGTAGCAGGGGCATAAAGATTATGTGTTGCATGCATGAATAATGTCCAGCATGTAATTGGAAAAAAAATCATGTCAACCACATAAAGATGATGTACCGTGTGCAAGAATTATGTCAGTATGTCAAAGGTTAAGGTCACAGTAAGGCCAGAAGTGTTTGTAGAGTTGTAAGAGTTGTGTCCATTTGTCAACATTCACAGCTCACAGGAAAGAGGTATAATAAATCGGAGGAGGACATCATTTACTGTACTTCTCAGTAATAGGTCTTGTTATGTTATATTTTGAGAAGTTTTTTATTTTAATTGTAACTTACAAGATCTCAAAAAAGATATATTTTAAAATTCTTACAAGGATTACAAGAGATCCTTTGAAGGCTATTTGAGACAGTGAAAGAGATGTTTCAGTTTCAAGGTTATTCGAGTCATATCACATATTGTTGTATAGTGGAACCAAGATTAAACTTTATAGATCTTTGCCGTATCATGTTGGCTAAGTATCCTGTTTCCCATAAAGTTGTAGATTTGCAACGATGTCAAATAATGGACTCTTCCAAATTGAAAGCATCTGCAGACCACAAATGTGAAAGTACTACAAATCGACTGACATTTTTGGACAGTGGTGTGGCACAAGTGTGTGACTTTTAACCTGGAGGCCCAGGGTTCGAGCCGCACTGGATCCACTGAGTTTTTCGTGGGAGTGTCCCTGGGCAAGACACCTCAGAGCCCTAGCCTAGTACTAGTAAAACCTGGGAAAACATGAATGTGTGAGCTATTGCTGTGATATGGCTGAATTAATTTTGGTAGCAGCGTTACATAGCGTTCAATAAATGAATCAATCAATTGTTAAAACTTGCGGTTGTGTGGTAAAGGGTTAAAGATATCAGAGCAAAATTAGAATAAGCAATTTCTTTGTTTCTCTTAACTCTTTCAGCGCCAAATAAATAAACTTGACCTATTTCATAGGCTGTAAATACAATCCATTAAAACTTACAAAGATTTTGATTGTATAGGTTTGACTACATCAGCAGACGGTATAGATCAAAGATCAGACTGCACGTTCTGTGCAGTCTGATCTTGATCTATGCCGTCCACAAAAGTCACTGTTTTCACCTATGGTGCCGAAAGGGTTAATCTTTTTGAAAAGCTGTATGCTGCAGTCTTAATAACAAGATCTGTATCTTTGTGCAAAAGGGTTCAAATACTGAGAACAAAGAATCAACTACCTGCTGATTGAAAGTTCATTAAGAGATTAGATACAAGGCTTGGGATTTCATGGGAAACAATCTACAGATAAGCATTATAGGAACCAAACTACTGATAACTGTGCTTTGAAATGTATTGCAACAGATGAATTTTACAGGGAAATGCGAACTATGAACTCTTTACCTAACAGCAAAATTTTGAATTTGACCAAATTGAAAGCATTTGAAGAGGACAAAATAAATGTACTTCTCTCTTTTTTCTTCTGAAACACAACTACCCCAGTAAAACATGCATTGACTTTGATATCATTCATAAACAGGGATTGAATCACTCACTACCCCAAACAGTAAACAAAAATAATCACACAATGACACTAGCATTCAGCCCTTTCTCTATAATGGATTGTCTTCGTCTTTTATACCAAGGAATCATACTACAGGACCTGGCAGTAAGTGAGCACCTTGACCCCAAAGCTTGAACTTGATACCCCCATTCCACTAGGCCGCGATCTACGGCACTCTGTGAGGTCATACAGAGCGCCGTAGATCGCCTCAGATCGCTGCCGAATTGGTGATTATGAACACACTCCTGCTCAGGTAACAACCAGATGACCGAGTGCCACTGCATCTCTAATGGTCACTATCGGATCACACCGGAGCGCGATGACCAGTATACTGGCGAACATTTTTGCTCTTTAGCGATTCAATAGCGCTCCAGTTACGATGTTTACGTTCAAGTTGCGTTTCGATAGTGATTTAAGCGATTAAGTAGCGATGTGACGGCGTTCTGAACAGATCGCCACAGATCTTTGTGCAAGGGAGTAGACTGATGGCGATCTTGGCGATCCGTTAAAGATCTGTTAGCGTTCTTGGCGCTCTGCATGGCGATCTACAGCGCTCTGTGAGAGCGCCGTAGATCGCGGCCTAGTGGAATGGGGGTATAAGCGACTTTATACCTCATATCTTTTTTTTTAACTGCAGTCACCCATCTGAAGTCTGCTATTTTAAAAAATCATATTACATAATCTGTGTTGAGACTATGGGAATAGTCCAACTAGTCATCTATTGTTAAAAAAGGGATAGGCAAATTCACATTTATTAGTTTCTGCCATTCCCATTTTGTGTGATCTATTGGCTGATGTCTGTATGTAAATTATCAACAAAGAGAATTCTCTGGTGGACTCCAGTTTTTAATATGCATTTCCGATTAAAACAGGAATAGTGATTTGACCTCAGCTGGTGGTTTGAAATAATTTCCAGAGAATGGTATTGTTTTGTTTGTTTTTACGGCAGAAAAAAATCAGCATTGATTGAAGTAAATGCAACTGTCATTTAACCAAACATATTAATATCAGTTAGGAAATGAGAAATTCTATATCCTAGCGGGTCTATTTTCTCTCCTGTAGTCTGGTTTTAGTGTGGCACCAGTTTAATAGAAGAATTGAAAGTAGCTCACAATCCAGTATATTTTCTGTGAAATTGATTCTTGATTAATGAAACTGCTCTTGGGATTGGCTATATGGGATCCCTGACAGTTTGTCAAAATCATGTTCTTCGAAAATGATCCCTAGCCCCGGCCCTTAACCTAACCCAGACAAATTGTGGCTCAAATCTTTCTCCCATACAGAGCTTTTCATGAAATAAAGCTGAGCCCCGGTAGCTCAGTCGGTAGCGCACAGGACTTGAGAGCAGGGGGTCGTGAGTTCCATCCCCGGCTCGGCCGATTTCTTTCCGAGGATTGATGAGTCATTGCGACAGGATTCATTCCTCTCTCACCACTGATCATTGTTTCGACGATGGTTATGTGGGAAAGCAGCCAGTGGCTTGGAAAGAATATTGTGCGGAGTACTGGTAACAGAAACTCCAGGAAAGCATGGATAGGTGCACTGGCCACCTCGATATAACTGAAATAATGTTGAAAACGGCGTTAAACACCATACAACCAGACAGCCAATCATGAAATAAATCTAGGAATTCAGAAGTCGGTATTTTAAGACATACAAGGATTTCAATGAAACACCCTTTGATGAAATGTGCACTGGGATTGTTATTGCTGCTGATATCTTGTAGCTTTTTTCACCATGGTGGTTTACATTGTTGTATGTTTGTGTGTCTGTCAATCTTCAGACTTTGAACCAGTTTTCAGAATTCCCTCAACAAGCTGCATTGGTAGATGTACCACACTGAGATAGCTACAGTTAGATATGCTTTGACTAAACAAAGTTCAATAACATGCAAACATGTTGTTACTTTGAAGTTGCTTGAAAGCATCTATAAATTGAAGGGCTCATAATGCAAAACTTATTTCTTGAAATATAACAATTATTAAAACAACATACTATTGGACCCTGAACTTTTTAAACTGTGCATCAAGGAGACCCCTGCTTCTTGAAAGCTTTTCTTAAACCCTGCCAGTCTTTTGTTGACACTCTCAGGTTTTTAAGAAGATCTTAACCATTAAGTTGCTAAATAAATGAAACAAAATTTTCAAGCCGATAGTAAAAATCCAAATGATGCCATTTCAAATTTTTTTTTTTTTTGAGAAAATCATCTCCTTATTGGACATTGTATATCAAGATCAGACTGCACATTCTGTGCAGTCTGATCTTGATCTACACTGTCTACAAAACGTCACAGAGTCACACTTGGTAGCCTAGGGGTTAAGTTAATGGGTATAAGATACAGATGCATGCTAAGATTATCACTTTTCTAAAATGAGGTTTATAATACGATTGTCAACTTGTCTATTAAAAATGATTAATGGTCTGATTTAGGCAAGCATATAGGAGTATAATGTATCATATGATGTGCCATCATATCATTGCTTATTATTACCTTCCAGCATACAGAGATCTTTTCAAGGCCCAGAAGAGACCAGAAGTAAACAATGCAGGTGTTAAAAAATGCATTTAAATTTAAATCATACCAATGTTAAAGTATGGAAATTATCATAAACATGACAATCGGTGCAGTTGGTCCAAGCATTAATTACTGGCAGAATATATATGAGCTTTAAAACCAGGTAAAAAAAGATAGAGAGACTTGGCAACTTATTACCTTATTTTAAAATTTTTAATTTTAAAATTCATTTTTGAGATGGGGTGCAGAGCATCCCAACTCAGACTTGCCATGTGGGAATCTCTGGGATACCTAACATCACAATATAAATACCCAGCAAAAAAGTACCATTAAGAATATACTCCATTCAGTTTGGCATTAATGCTATACTTAAACAATGTTAACAATAGGAAGACTTGTACAATAAAAATGTCAAGAAAAACAAGGAATCAGAACAGAAATTAAAACTGAGTATTGAAACATCCTATTATGATAAAAGGTAGGAGGCAAATGTTGGAATACACATTTTTGTTTCGGTCCCGCTTAAAGATGCCCGTCTACAGCCGGTGACCAAAAACGCTGTTAGATTTCAAACAATTTAGAATCATACAGAAATCAGTCCTTTGTGTAAACATGGATAAATTACTGACATATATGGTATAATTGAAAAAAAGAAACACGGAGATTTGTATTAGAAACCGAACATTGGTCAGAAGAAAACTGGCTGACGATCGAAGCTGTAAACAATGGCGGTGCGTCACGGAAATTTATCGTTGGTTTCCGCCTAGAGTCGGATACGGTGTAATTTGCATATAGGCCATGACCTCCGTCTGAAAATTGAGACTGCAACAGAGAAGCCTCCATTTTCCTTTGTTTACCTCATTAGATGCAGGGCGAAGGTCAAATATAGTCACGTGACAGAATGCATGGCCATCATACGAATCTACCCGAGTGTATAACGGATGTATTGAAACCTTCGATTCAAAAACCGGAAACGACGAGTCTGTTTACATGGAAGGCCGCAACTCAGCGAAATGCATTTTCTATCGACCGTAATCTAAGCAACCTTGCAACCGTCAGGCGCAATATTTGCCATGAAGATATGAGAATAACTATAGTTTGATAAAATAAAGACAAAATGAGTTAAAACTGGCTGAAAATGAGTATAAGGGCCTCTTTAAAGAAGCGACTAGAAGCACCAAGAACTTCTTGCTCCTAGCCATAAATCCTAAAGCTGCAAAACTTTGTACATAGCTTCATCGAGTGGATTACTTCTGAATTTGTTCAAAATTTAGCCATGGGATTGAAATTGGCTCCACTTTAGGGTTTTTATGTAGTACAGGGGCTTTATATTGAGGAAACTTTAAAAATATAGTTTAAAACCATGAGGCTTTAAGACCTGGGGTATTTGGTATGTCACGTTATCTTGTGGTCCTCTACCAAGATTCAAGTAATTATAGCTCTGTGGTCAGAAATGGCATTATCCTGTGGTTCACAACTTTCACATGGGGTTTTATAAAGAAAACTTTGAAAATTTTGTTTGAAACTATTTGATCTTGAAGTATAATGTTTGATTTGCATGGGTTATATTTATTAGACAGTAGAGTGATATAGGGCCATCATGGCCCTCTTGCTATACAGTGTTTTCAAAACCTTAATTCTCAGGGTTGTGAAAAAACATGATTTTTTGGTAAAGGGTTAAAGACTGGAAAGCATTTTTTCTGAGGTTTGACCAGATTGGTCTATATTTTAACGAAAGAGGAAATCTGTATATAAAAAAATTATGGACAGAGACATGCAAGGCCTTCCAGGCCTGCCAACGCCCCACCTGCTATCAAACTTAAAGACTTTTAAGTTGTGCTTAATTCCTTCAGGGTTGGTAAAAGAAGATATTAAAAGATAGAGTAGTGATTTATTAAGTACTTAAGTTTTTGAATATTTCGATAGAGGAATTTTTTGTGTTCACCATAAAACTATTTTTAAGTATGATGTAATATTGTGTGAAAGTATTTTAGTGTGAATTTATTTTTGACCTTGTAGCAGTGAGCTATGATGCTTGAAGACTGATATACAACATCCACTTAGTTTACTTTTAATTGCCAACTTAATTTTCAGCTTACCCAAGTTCAATACTGCTTTGAGTGTTTTCTAGGTAGATCTATATGTTGGGCTTATTTTATCTTGGTTTGTTACCACACAGTTACCACCACAACCCAGAGGAAAGAGCCTTTTGGAAACTTCGTGTGAAATGGAAAAAATGCTGGTAACATTTTCTCCTTTTCACACAATTTTTCCACCCTTTTATCAACAACTCCATTCATTTGAGACATATATCATTTGTTCTCTGCAAACCCCTTCAATTTGGGAGAGTTCAATATTTTGTTGCTTAGTTATGGCATGAACATCACTAACTCTACTCAGTTGAGACTTGCAAAGTTTATGTACTCAGCAGTAAGTGTGTTTTGTTTGTTTGATACTGAAGTGCAACACTAAGCAATTGATTTTTAAAAAGATTTGATTGTATTTTCTGAATTTAATCATTAGAGCATCACATGGTGCAAGGTAGACATTTTCAGTCTCAAAAAACAAATAATGTAATCACATTTTCATGGCACCTTTTCGTTAGTGTGCCGTAGCACAAAGGATGGTGTACATCCAAAATCAGATGGCATGTTTTGTAAATTCTGATCTTGATCTACACTGGGCACAAAGTCAAGTAATCTTGTGATAGGATCTTTAAGAGTTAATCAAGATCATCTTGTGTAATGTAAGTTGAACAGTCATGCAATATGGACATTTTATCATGAAGAGATACCAATCTGTGACTCTATACTGCTTCTAGATCAAAACGGATTGTGTTTCATTACAATTGAATGGCAGTCATTTGGACTTTTGGTAGATCTAGTTTATAATGTTTGCAAACCTTCATTTCACCCATTGGTGCATTTGAGTTCTCTTTGACATCTTTTTAGAACTCTGCTTTGCTTCTTTCTCAAACAGCCCTCAATTATTTCTCAAATAACCCGTTGATACTTTACAAAAATGCTAATTGTATGAAAAACATTAGATAAGCTATTATTTGCAAATGTATTTGAATGCTGTATGAATGCTCTATGAAAAGGGGTTTGAATGCTCTATGAAAAGGGGGTTTAATTCATCTGCAAAAAGTATTGAGTCAGCCTATGCAGTCTGCGCAGGCTGACCTGAATCGAAACTGTTTGCTTTCGGTATATTTTCTGCATGTCCAAGGCCCATTCTACCCCATGATCCAGTTGGTTGTTACACAAAACGGAATTTATGGATCAATAGATGATGACTTGCTTGGTTAACCCATTACCAAACAATCCTGTGTTCTATTTAACATCCCTGAGGATTAGGATGCTTTTGAAAACATAGTGGGAAAAAGAGGATATGCTGGTAACTAGCATTTTCTCCTTTTCCCACAATGTTTTCTACCTTTACAAAGATTGAAATCATCACTAAGGCCACACTTAATTTGCCATTTGCATATGCATTTAATTTGGACGAGTCTAAAATCGTGTCATTTAGAAAAGAGTTAATGCATCACAGAGATGCATTAAACCTACTTTTCCCAGAGCATGTCTTACTTGCGTTTGTTTGGCAGAAATCTGGCCTTGCAGATAATTGTTCAATCAACTGCTTCTGCCGTTGAAAGCTGGTTTTAAGCCTTTACTTCCCACATTAGCATGTAATGTAACCATCATTTTCACAAAGCTCTATAACAAAATTCCCAAAACCTGCCAGTTTGATTTTTTTTTTCTAAAAGCTAATCTGAGATATAATTACCTCTTATTTGTGATTCTAGCCATTTTCTCCCTTTTTAAACCACAGCCTCTGAAGTGCAAATTGCAGTGATGAAGCAAATTGATCACATTGTGCATGGTCCTATTATCAAGATTGGAGACATAACCCTTAGTGCACTGAATAAACCTATCAGACATTTTCATCCCAGAAATAGGACTAAAATAATTGTAATTCCATGGTTGCTTTTGTCTAGTGTTACAGTAAAGTGGACAGTGTAGATCGAAGATCAGGCTGCACGTTTTGTGCAGCCTGATCTTGATCTACACTGGCCGCAAATGCTACTATAGTCGTGAAAGGCGTTTTAAGAGTTAATGACACCGCAGCTGAGCTAAATTTGCATTATTATCAAGTAAAATAGCACAAAAACCCATTGTGTGATTTCTTTTGTGGAAAAAAAAGATATTTAGCCCTGAAGTTTCTTTCGTGCATCCCTCTCATTTGTTGCCAATCCTTAACCTTATCCTGCTGAATTAAGTTTTTGATGATTACACAAAATTATGTAGTTAATTGGCAGTGAACTGGGTTTATATAATATAAACTGTTGATAAAGCAGCAGCAAGTGAAGAGCAAGATCATACTGCTTGTATCTGCAGGCTGACCTTGCTTTACACTTACTGCAAAATACATCTATGGTCCCAAACAGCAGGCTAAGGGTTATCATTGCTATCAGCGCTGACACTTAACAAAGCAGTAATGCAGAAATATGGGTTTGTTAGAGAGGTGGAGATTTAGTTGTTGTGATTTACGAGGAATTTCACCAGATTATGCACAAAGTCATTAGGTAACTTTAAATTGCAGCTTTTGCACAGCTTTTAGATTCAAAATCCTCAAATCCAACAGTTACAACAACCAAAAAAATTAGTGTTGTAAAAGATGAGTAGGAAGTAGCGTAGCATTTTGTCTGCTCTGTTGACTACTCCTTCATCTTTCTTCAAAATAAGTACTTTCTCAACCTTTTCCCATATGATACCAAGCATTAGTACCTTTGGACAGAACCCATTGAAAACATGAGTAAAGGAGTTTTCCCTTTTCCTGCAATGCTATACCCTATTACACATATCTAATCATTTGAACTATATATTCTCTTATTGTCTTCAAATGCTTTCCAAATGGACAATTCTAAAATGCTGTTGTCTGGCAGAGCTAAAAAGTCCTTGATGTGCTACTAACTGTAAATGATTTAACTCCTTACCAAACGACAAAATTTTAGACTGGTCCAGATTGAAAGCATTTGCAAGCGACAAAGATGGCTAAAATGGCAGAATTTGTCCTTGATAGAGTAGAAAACACTGGGGGAAAAGGAGAAAATGCTGGTTACCAGCATTTTCTCCTTTTCCCACGATGTTTTCAAAAGGCTTCTTTCATAGGGTCGTTTAAACCAGGGATTGTTTGGTAAAGATTAACTCCTTTCCACATGATGACATTTTGGACTCGACCGAATTCAGAGCATTTGCAGAAGAACATTAAATGTAGCTCCAATGATAAATTCTTTTCCTAGGGTAGAAAACATTGTGGAAAAAGGAGAAAATACTCTTTACCAGCATTTTCTCCTTTTCCCTCAATGTTTTCAAGAGCCTTCTCTCAAAAGCTTTCTCTTACAGCGTTGTTAAATCTTGGGATTGTGTGTAAACAGATAACTCCTTTTATTCTGTTTTGCTCCAGTTTCAGTTTCATTTGGGCTGTTTATTTAAAGGATTATTTGATTCTTTTATCATGGCAAATGATTGAACCTTGCAGGAGAAATTATTAAAAACTTACCTAATAGGTTGATTCTCAAGTTAAAACAATGAAAAAACTAGTAAATTACTTAATACTTCCAGTTGGATAGGCTCCAGTTGCTTTTAGCCCACCATAATATTTAAGAGGGTAGGCAATTACAAGTTTTAAGGTTTTAGCACATCAATTTACCTCCCAAAATAACATCTTATTCTATCTCGATTACCCAAAGTACAACTTCAGTTGCTTTAGTAAGACAATGGTCAAAACCAAGCTGCATAAGTTTTTCTGTCTGATTGGCAACCTGCTCAGTCTGGTATTGTTTTTAATACATTAAGGCAAGAACTAATAGCTTTCAAATTCTGATGTGTGCACTTGAACTCAATGTCAAAGTTCTAAAACAAAAAAATTTCTGCAGCAATAAATATTTATTGCAATAACTTTTTCTATGCCTTTGTAGGCTTGGAGTGCATTTTTACAGCCATTTTTTGCCTCTCACCTCTGATGCATGTGAGAAAGTAGTCAGTTACTTGGAAAGAAAGTTGTGTCAGTACTGGTGTGAGAAAGCCAAGAAACACATGCATAGGTGCACTGACCACTGTGTTATGACCTATGCTGTTAAAATGGCGTTAAACTCCAATCAATCAATCGTTACCTGCTGTAGCTTTTTGTTATGAAGCCAGTCTAGTTCTGGGAAAGATCTGCAAGAACATTTCATTAGATTCTTACAAAAACCATATTTTGCTGTCACCTTTTGTTGTTTTCTGTTTAGACGTCTCAGTTGATCAAGTCTTGTTTGGTGCTGCTACAACTTCTTGCCCCAATTTGACCAAGATTGCCACATTTTAGTATGGTTAGAACATAAATACGAGGTATTGGTCATCCATCCTCTCATTCTATTCTGTGACTGTTATGAATGAAAAACATAAATTAGCATTACGAAGAAAAGATTAGAAGTAGATTACTCATTTTGTGCAATAGCATCACTTTCATACTTGGATGATATGAAGCATACAGACAGGGATGAAGTAGGACATCAAACCTTAGATTGCCAAAGAAATGACAGATACATTGTAATTGTGTGAAAAGCACCCAGACACTGTCATTTCAAAGCTTTTTTTGGCCAGAATATGTCGGAAAATATCTGACAGTTTAGATCAAATATCTTAAAGTATGTTTTGTTCTGTCTGATATTGATCCACACTGTTCTGAGACAGAAGCTTACGTAGTGCTTGGTATCCTAAGCGCTGATGACAAGGATCACCTGACATCTGAAGAGATTCAGTTAACACGATGCGACATCATCACAAAGACCCGGAAGACCAACAATTGGACTTGAGGCCAGAATGTTTATTGGCTTGGAAAGGGCTTTGGCAAATCCACGGTTGTTTTGATGTATCCATTTTTGTTCTGAGAAATCTGTCTGAGAATCTATGAGGAATCGAAGTTGAATGATTTTCCAGAGGTTTGAATGATTTTGATAGTGCACATTCTTGACTAACTTGATTTGATGTTAATTTTAGGATGCAAACTTGTTGAAAATTTATTCAAATTCAATTTATTTGCAATTACTTTTCTTTTTTCCCACAATTCTTTGATGGGATGGCTTTTGTATTTTCTTTTTTCGTTCACAAAACAAATTATGGAAAAAAACTGGGTTTTTTTTTTTATAATTATCAGGGAATGTTTCTGGCACTGCAGCTACAAGTCACTGGGTAGAGGAATCCTTTTACTTTTTACCAAACAACAAAATTTTGGACTTGACCAAATTAAGAGTGTTCTGCAGACTACAAAATAAATGTAGCTCAAATGATGATTTCTGTTTTTAATGCCCGCCAGGGTGGCTCAGTGGTGAGTCTGTCGGACTCATGACCTGGTGGTTGTGAGTTCGATACCTGGTTGAGGCGAACTTTCTTTCCGGCGTATTTTCGCCTCTCACCTCTGCTGAAGCATGTGAGAAAAGTAGTCGGTGGCTTTGGAAAGAAAGTTGTGTTAGTACTGGTGTGAGAAAGCCAGGAAACACATGTGCGTCACCGACCGCCATGATATGACCTTAGCTGTTAAAGTGGCGTTAAACCCCAATACAACCAACCAATCTGTTTTTAATAGCGTTGAAAACATCAAAAGCCTTCTTCCCTCTGAGTCATTAAAACTTTGAATTGTGTGGTATAGGATTAACTCACTGCCTGCCAACTAATACAGTTCTATTTTATTTGAGGCCAAAAAGTAAATTTTCCACTGTAATTCAAGTTTCTTTTGGTCATAGCTTTGCATCAGGTAGTTGAATGTGTAGATCCAAGCTGAGATTGTGTTTTGTGCAATCTGATCTTGATCTGTGCCTTCTGCAAAAAATCTATTAGTCACCATTAGTTGCAAAAGAGCACTAAATGAAGCTTAACATACATTTTCAGCCTAAAAAGCCCCAGTTATTAGTGTATATGTATAGGATGCATTAATTTGTCCATAATCCCCAGCAAAGCAGACGGAATAGGTCAAAGATCAAACAGCATGTTTTGTACTATCTGATCTTGATCTACACTGGCTTCAAAGGCTTCATTTTATATGTCTATGGATAATACTTCATCAGTGGGAAGTTTCAGAGCTGACTATTCAAGGGTCTTTCTTAAAAACTACCAAGCAACAAAATTTTAGAGTTGTCAAGATTGAGAGCATTCGTAGAAGACAAACTAGATATGGCTCAGATGATGGGATCTGCCATAAAAGAAAACACTGTGGAAAAAGGGAGAAAATGCTGGTTACCAGCATTTTCTCCTTTTCCCATAATGTTTTCAAAAGCCTTCCTCCTCAGGGACGTTTAGAACTCAGGATTGTGTGGTACAGGGTTAAAGTGCTTAATTCAAGTGAAATGGACATTTTGTATTTCTAAGACAAAGTAGGTCTTAATATTGCAAATTCAATGCCTTTTTTGGGAAAGCAGCCAAAAGTGTCAAGTCTAAGATTAGAGGTCGCATTCTTTGCTGTCTGACCTTGATCTATACAGTCCATACATTTATTCATTGCTCTCGCCCTTCACCACACAATCCTGTGCTTTAACCACCTTGAAGAAGAAGGCTTGAAAACATTGTTGGAAAAGGGGAAAAGAAAGAAAATGCTTCACAATGTTTCTCGTTTCAAAGACAAAGCCCATCAATTTGAGATGCACTACGTTTTAGTATCTCTTCTAAAAGTACTTTCAGTATGGATAAATTTTAGTTTCAAGCAAGGGGTTAAAGCTGCATAAAAGTACATTTAGACAAGCAAAATTGTCTTTGAAGAGAGCTGATAGTTTGTAAGGAAAAATTTCAAGGAGGTGATTATCTACTGTGGAGGAATTGTTACAAACCCAAAATGAACATTAAATTTGTCTCTTGGTAATAAGCATTTGCTCCTTTCCACACAATGTTTTCTAAAGCCTTCTTTCCCGGGGTCTTTAAACCTCAGGATTGTGTGGTAAAGGATTTAGGATTAAGGCTTGAAACTGCTGATGTAGATGCTTTTCCTACAGCTAATGACATTTGGACTTAACCCTTTACCATACTATCGCAACTTTTAACGACCATGTGAAAGAAGACTTTTGAAAACATTGTGGGAAAAGGAGAAAATGCTGGTAACCAGCATTTTCTCCTTTTTCCACAATGTTTTCTACCCAATCAAAGACAACTTCAACCCTGTTAGCCACATTTTTCATCTCAGCTACAAATGCTTTAGGTTTGGACAAGTCTATAATTTTGTTGTGTGGTAAGGGGTTAGGCTTTAGAGCGCCAAATAAACCCAAGGAACACTTTCATATTCCAAGTGAGCCCCTTACAGCTGCAAGGCCAAAGTTGCTATTGTCCAAAATGTCTCAGTTAAGTGGAGAGTGTAGAACAAAGATCAGACTGCACATATTGTGCAGTCTGATCATGATCTACACTGGCTGCAAAGGCAACTATAAGGCACGTTAGGGGTTAATTTGTTTACTAGATGATATATTTCAGACTTGGCCAAAAATCTAAACATGTGCAGACAGCATAGAGGATGACTAGCTCAGCTAAGTGGAATTTGCCCAATTAAGGTTGTAAGACATTGTGAAAAAAGGAGATTACAGATGTCATCATTTTCTCCTTTTTCCACAATGTTTTCAAAAGCTGCCATCTTCAAGGTCATGAAAATTGGATTGTTTCGTGAAGGGTTGGCGGGATGTAATGAGCCATCTGTTTCATAGTGACACTGTAAAATAAGTTTATTTTTTCCGGTCATTGGAAAGGTAAGCAAATAATCATAATGGGATAATTTAATTCGAAGTGTATTGCACTCTTCTTGAATTGGAGGCCGTATATTGGTGTCACCATGCTGGAAAATGCAGTCGTGAACATCAATAATTAATCTCTTTCTGCGTCTTTATTGCAGCCGTTTTGTCCTTTATGGCACATATTTTACTGTGTTTTTGTAATTAATCCTAATGCATTATTCAACAGAAGTTTCTTTTATTCCCTTTAACAGCACATAAAATCAAATATGTAGTTTAGGTTTTGTATGGTAACCTTTTAGCATATCTGGCATAAACCAGTAGGCTGCTTAGTATAAAATGTATGACGTAGTGCTATTTTTGCGGACAGTTTAGCTAAAGATAAGACGACACTCTTGAGCTTATGATCTTGGATCTACATTGTCAAATACAGTGAGATTTTGACAGAAAGAGCTTGGAAATTGTTACATTTAGGTCTTGACTACTAGCTGGAAGTATTCATTTAAGCCCTTACCACACAATCACCAGTTTTAAATCTTTACCAAACGACAAAATTTTGGACTAGTCCAAATTGAAAGCATTTGCAGACGACAAAATAAATGTGAATCAAAAACTGAAAATTGATTTGGGAAGGGTAGAAAACATTGTGGGAAAAGGAGAAAATGCTGGTAACCAGCATTTTCTCCTTTTCCCACAATATTTTCTAAAACTTTCTTTCTAAGGGTCGTTAAAAGTCGAGATTGTGTGGTAAAGAGTTAACAAGCCCAAGAAAGAGGCCTATTTAAACATTGTTGGAAAAGGAGAAAATGCTGGTGACAAGCATTTTCTCCTTTTCCAACAATGTTTTCTGTATTTCAGAGAGAAATCCTATCATTTAAGTCACATTAAATTTGTTTTCTGCTAATGATTTTAATTTGGACTAGTCTAAAGTTTTGTCATGTGATTTTGGAGTTTGGGGGTTACCATTGCAGTATGAAAACAATTTTTTTATACCCCTGTAGTAGGCAAAGTTTCAAAATGTTGAAAAAGAAGCAGTTGCTTTTTGCCCCACAATGTTTTGCATATTCAAGAAAGATATTTTCCAAGTTCTCAGTACCTGTAATTACATGATGGCTGTGTCTCTCCTGCAACAGTCACTGCTTGCAAGCTAGGGATTGTTGCTGAGACCTTTAGAAACTTTTTTTGTCAACAAAACCTCCATATTCATACCCAGAGGTCATATGCCATACAGATTCTGAGAGCCTGAGTCACAAGGCTGCTGGGCTATCCTGGGCACAATGTCCATTGCACTGGATGTTGTACCAATGAAACCTGACATAAGGTCCAGTGACTAGCCCAGATTCAGCATCAGGAATGAACGGTCTGAGGATTGCAGCATTTGAGAAAGAGAGCTCTGTGGTAGCTGAGTTATGTGATGGGAAGGGGTAATAGGAGGTGTAGAGACTGATCTGATGACTATGCAGGGACAATTAAAGTGCACAGGGGCAGATCAGTGTTCTGAATAATCACTTGCTGCCCATCATTCAGCTACACAAGCAGTACCAGTGAAAACCAGGAAATATACAAATAAGTAGTTGCTGTGGTATGATTGAAATAATGTTGAAAATAGTGTAAAACACTATTAAAGCAGGTTTAATAGTTAAGGTTTAGCCCTTTACCACATTCAAATTCAAATCATATGCAGACAACAAGGGTGGCTCAATGTTGAAGCTTGCCTTTAAGAGTCTTACGAACAAAGTCCGTAACAAAGAAACAAATGAGTAAATGCATGGCAGAAATACAGGGACCGGGCAGGATTCGAACCTAGAACCCCCAGACGAAAGGCCAACACCATAACCACTGAGCTAAAGAGAATTCTTCCTAATGCAGTTCTTTGGTATTGTATGTAAATCGGGATGAAGCCATGCATGAAGGAGTGGTCTCCCGTAACAAGAGAAGAAAACATTGTGTTTATCAGCATGTTCTCCTTTTTCCACAATGTTTTCAAAAGGTTTCTTTCTCATGATCTTTAAAACTTGGGATTGTGTTGTAAGAGGTTAACCCTTTACTAAGTAAACCAGCGTTTCCTCCCTTGTAGACTAGCCCAAAATTTTGTTTTCAATTTTTCAGTCACATTTATTTTGTCGGCTGCAAATGCTTTCAGTTTGGATGAATCTAAAATTTTGTGGTTTGATAAAGCATTAAATGATAAATGATCAGAGGCAAACAGGGGACCAAGTTCTTGGTTTCAAGCTATCACGGCCAACATTCAAATTGCTTGCAGCAGCTGTTACATAATCATACAGGCAGTTACACAAAAACCATGGACGGAATATTAATTTTGATGATGAATGGTTTCTTGCTGTCAAAAGTTGGACCACGTTTTGGCTTTGTTGGGTTTAGTCTAGAACGTCTCCCGAGTTTCTAAAGACTCCTGCATGATAAAGATTTAATTTTGTTGAACTGTGAAACGTATCAAATTTTTTAATCTGATTAAAGTCTGGAAAAAAAAAAATTGTCCAAAAAAGAAATTCTTGTAGAAGAATATTGTTGTGTGGTATGAAAAATGATCAGGACATGACAGTTTACTCTTTTTGGAAGAAAAAGAATATTTGCTATTGAAGGGATTCAAACCTAAAACTTTAAAGAGCATATAAAGTGCCTCCACTGACTGAGCTATTTATGTAACTATTTAGCGTGTTTAAAATGTAGTTTTTCCTGGTTATCCATTAAAGGTGGGTATTTAGATTTTTCACATCTCACCAAATTAAAAAAAATATATATCACTGAAATTTATACGAACAAACAATACAAATCATCAATAATTAACCCTTTACCACACAATGACGCCTTTTGACACCCCTGAAAAAGAGGCCTTTTGAAAACATTGTGGGAAAAGGAGAAAATGCTGGTAACCAGCATTTTCTCCTTTTCCCACAAAGTTTTCTACCTTATCAAAGGAAAGTTGCGTCATTTGAGCCACTATGAAATTGTCGTCTGCAAATGCTTTCAATTTGGATAGGTCTTAAATTTTGCCGTGTGGTAAAGGGTTAAGAATCATAAAATTACAAAAAAAAATTTTTTTGATGGTGTTCCCTTAAAAGGCAACATAGCCTCTTAAGGTTATTTTTAGATTTCGCGCCAGAAATCAAAAAAAGCATTGTGGGAATGTCAAGTGACTGGCACGTGACTAATGACGCTTAAATTCCATAACATAACAAACATGAAATTATTTTCCATAATGTCTTCTTTGAACGCTATGTTTGAAGCTTCGTCTGTGTATTTCCGGTATGTAAATGAGCGAGTTGCTCATTTAAAAATAGACCGTGTTTCCTGTCGGTGTCGACCTGGGCCGTAGTAAATCTCTAATTTCTCTTGTTGTCGGATGGGTTTCGGCTACTGGGGTTTTATGAATGAAAATTAAAAGGCTTTGGGAGTATAAGGATGATTTTTTTTTGATTTTTGTAAACTTTTCGTCCCAAAATCTGAAGGGCCACCTTTAAGTACATTGCTTCTCCTCTCCAATTCTTTGCAAAATTCTAGCCTGAAATAACCAAGAATACTTATGGTCAACCAATGAAAACAATGCCACTGACATAATTTGTTTACCATAGATTTCATTTCTTCAAGAAGTAGGTCAAAAATCCATCTTATACAGGGACAGCCAAAAAACAGTTAAATGGGTCAAGAAAACAATAGGTGACTGAGTGTCACATTGAGCAGATTTGTACTTGTGACACAATTCTAATCTGAAAACTGCTTCATGTGACACTGTTTTCAAGAGCTTGTCACAAGATCTTATTATTTAAGCATTTACTAAACGACAAAATTGTAGGCATGTCCAAATTGAAAGCATTTGCATAGGACAAAATAGACATTAATCAAACATTGAAATTTGTTTTTGGAAGGGTAGAAAACATTGTGGGAAAAGGTGAAAATTCTGGTTACCAGCTTTTTCTCCTTTTCCCACAATGTTATCAAAAGCCTTTTTCCTCACTGTCATTAAAAGTTGCTTGAAGAGTTAAGAATGGTTTAGCCTGGATGACTCGAGTCAAATGATAAATTACAATTGAATTGTAGAATGCTCTTGGTTTTTTGCAAGGGTTGGTTGGTCTGTAGATTTAAATGTGATCATCTTTTTTGGTTTAGCTGAATGTGCTGGCTTTTTACCTACTTTTTGGTACTGATGACACGAATGAAAAAAAAATTGTGATTGGTCAAAAATTTAGATATGCTTATTCTAAGGGCCCCTGTGGCCAAAAATGTAGACATGTTTATTCTAAGGGCCTATTTGCTGGCAAATTTACGCCACCGTTTATCTTTTAAAGATATTGCTTGTTCCTGCTTTCTTTATAGATGGACTGAAAATATTGTTATCTTTCTGAATAATTTGTTTTGATGCAGGCTATTAGGATCAGTTTCAATACAAGCAGTCACTATAATTGATTTTTTAACCCTTTTTGAAATAATCCTGTATTTGAATGATCCTGAAAAAAAGGCTTTTGAAAAAATGTGGGAAAAGGAGAATATGCTGGTAACCAGCATTTTCTCCTTTTCTCACAATGTTTTCTAAATAATCAGAGACCTAAATCATTTTTTAAAGTGTTGTCTGAAGAAACCTTCAACTTAAAAGATTTCAAAGAAAGTGTCATTTGGGACAGGGTTAAATGTTGCAGTCATTGAATTCCTTTCTCAAGTTTCATTTAAGCCATTAACTCTTTACCACACAATCCCGACTTTTTACCACTCTAAGAAAGGAAGCCTTTGAAAACATTGTGGGAAAAGGAGAAAATGCTGGTAACCAGCATTTTCTCCTTTTCCCACCATGTTTTCTATCCTATCCAATTTTAATTTCAATTTTTGATTCACATTTATTTTGTCGTCTGCAAATGCTTTCAATTTTGACTAGTCCAAAATTTTGTCGTTTGGTAATGAGTTGATATGCTTGCAGAGCATTCATATTTACCCCATTTCCTTCGAATAACATCAAATATAGTATGCAAAAGTTGTGAATTAGATTCTGACCTTTTTTTAATTGAGAAATACGACATTTTGAATTTGAAGCTTGAATGGTATTTATCTAAGTCAAATATACTCTCTCTCTCAAAAGGCGGAAAAAGGTCCCTAGAAGTAAACGAATAAACTGTAAAGTACTCTTGTTAAGTCTCTTGACTTTAGGCTTTGATGTTTCATTTCTTCCCAAATTGTGCAAATGTTTGCAAAAATAGGCTGAAAAAAAATACTGCAATTTAAAAACTGTTTTACAAGGATATCTAACAAATTATCAGTGCTGATTCAAGATCAGATTGCAGATTCTGATCTTTAATATTTCCACAATCTACATGTCATCTTTAGTTCTGTATGGTATATACTAAGGGTATTATTTGGACATATTCTAAGAACTATTACATGAGGGTAATAAATGACTAGTTGCTTTTTGCCTGTTGAGATACAGGTAGCAGAGTACCTCTGAAAATATTATTGCTAAATGAGAAATTGCTCATCAAAGGTAGATCCTCATTTGCATAATGACTTGGACTTCAAAATTTATCTTTTTTTTCTTGTATAATACATTTCAAAAATGCATCTGAGAGAGTTAAATATCCTATGTTTTAACAATTCTGTGGAAGAAAGCTTTGGGAGCATTTTGAAATATGGGAAAATGCTGGTAACCCTCAATTTTTCCTCAGTGTTTCCTACCTTTGCAAATCCTTTGACCCATGTTTGTCTGCAAATGCTGTGAATTTGGATTAGTCCAAAATTGTTTTGTCTGGTTGAAAGAGTTAACCCTTTACTGAATAATCCAGAAGATTCTGGAGGGGGAGAAGGCTTTTGCAGACATTGTAAGGAAAGGAGAAAATGCTGGTAACTAACATTTTCTCCTTTACCAACAACGTATTCTATCCTGTCACACACAAACATTGTTGTTTGAACCACAGTTATTATTTGTCTTTGCCAATACTTTCAATTTGGACAAGTCTAAGACTTAAATATTGTTGTGCGGTAAAGAACCATTGGCCACAAAGGCTTTTTTCTCAGTCTCCATTATGGAGTGCACTTAATTTTGGAATGACATGAAAACAAAGAAACCATTCTGTCAGAAATATTGAAAGGAAAATATCTGTTGCTTTTCTAGCAATTTTTGTATAAGGCCTATGAAAAAAATGTCTGTGTTTAGGGTTTCCAGATCCTACCTAGGAAATGCTGCAGACCCGAAACATTTTACACCACGATTGAAAAAAAAAAAATTGTCGGATGTAATTTTGGTCCATGTAAAAAGTTTCTGAAAAAGAAAATTCCTACCTACTCTACCTACAGCATCTCAGACCGAAACCCTAAACACAGAAATTTTTTTGTTAGGCCTAACCCTTTATCATACAACAGATTTTTAGACTTGTCCGATTCCAAAGCATTTGGAGACCACAAAATGAATGTGGCTAAAATTTTGGTATATGTCTTTTATAGAGTAAAGACCCGTTTACACATTCACGATTTTCTCTACGATTCACCACGATTCACCCAGATTTCTCATGGTCAGAAAAATCGGGATGGATCGGGATGAATCGTGGCGAAAAGTAGAAATATTCAGTGTCACTACGATTCCAGTAAGAATGTCCACGATATTAGTACGGTGTCTGTAAGGTATCGCTACGAATCAATGACGATTCATGACGGCAACGCTACGGTCAATGAGGATTGACCACGGTGGCACAACGAATGCTCACGGTGCTTGTACGGTTCGATACGGTACTAGTACGATTCACGGCGGTAGCGACACGAGCTCCCACGACTGACCACGATTTAACGGTTTTCATGTGACAAGTTCTCAAAGTATGACATCAGAAAATCATTATCTCCTCAACTGTTGACGAGGTCAGACATGCCACCAAGAAAGAAGGCAACTGCGGCCAAGGGAAAAAAGTCACCTGACCCACCGGCAAGGGTTAGTCCTGACCCGCCGGCGAGGCTCAGTCTTGCCTCAAGCCCAGTTGCCCAGTCTCTGTACATAATCCATGATGTGTATACTTCTGATTCGCTCTTTAAAATGATTCCTTCAATGCAGCCCTGTGAATTATATGCAAGAATTGTAGCGAAACGGCTCAAAATCGTGGTAAGTCGGCTAGATTCGTATGTAACCGTGATGTATCGTACTCAAACCGTGATTGATCGTCTTCCTACCGGCCTTGGTCGTGGCCAATCGTGGAGCTCCGTAGCGAAACCGTGGATGATTCGTAGGACAACCGTACACAATTCGTGGTGAATCGTGAGAATTCGTGGTGTCAAAGATTCCATGACTGGCTACGATCTCTCACGAATAGCCGCGAATATAGCTACGGTGTCAGTACGAATAAGCACGATTCCGCTACGGTTACGATTCGCCACAAATGTTTTAAACAGTTTAAAACTTCCGTAGCGCTACCATGGAGTTTCCCGAATCATCACGATTCATCAAGATTCACCATGATTCACAACGGTTCTACTACGAATCACCACGGTACACGACGATTTTACAAATCGTGGCGAATCGTAGCGGCACCGTAGCCAAAAATCGTGAATGTGTAAACAGGCCTTAAGGAAACATGGGAAAAGGAGAAAATGCTGGTTTCTACAATGTTTTCAAGTCTTCTTTCTCAAGGTCAATCGGGCCGGGTAGGTCAGTGGTAGCATATCTGACTCATGACCTGGTGGTTGCCTTTTCAATACCTGGTTGATGTAAACGTTCTTTCCAGCGATTTTTCGCGTCTCACTTCTGATGCATGAGAGAAAAGTAGAAAGCCACAAAACACATGCGTAGGTGTACTGACTGCAGTGATATGACCTAAGCTGTTAAAACGGCGTTAAACTCCAATACATACAAAACAAATTCTCAAGGTCGTTGAATGTCAGAATCATGTGATACAGGCATAACACAGTCCATTTGAGGGATGTGAAAAATTGCATTTGTGAAGTGTAAGTTTTATATTTCATGTTTTTTTCAGGCAACTGTAACCATATCAAACAAAGAAGTGACATCTACCTGTATTATGAACAGATATAACCCTTTACCACACAGTCACGACTTTAACGACCCTGAGAAAGCAAGTTTTTGAAAACATTATGGGAAAAGCAGAAAATGCTGGTTACCAGCATTTTCTCCTTTCCCACAATGTTTTCTACCTTACCCTATCAAAGAAATAAATCATCATTTGAGTTGCATTTTATTTGGCATCGGCAAATGCTTTCTAGTTGCACGAGTCCAAAATTTTGTCCTTTGGTATAAAAGTAATCCTGTCAGTAGAATAGGTTAAAACTGGCTTTTATGGATGGCATAGATCAAGATCAAACTGCACAGAAGATGCGGTGCGATCTTGAATCTGTACCATCTGCTTGTTTAGGAAAACCGATAAAATACTAATCTTTCTAAATTTTAATGGTTTGTATTTTCAGCCATGGAAAGAGATGATGTGTGCAGAGATAACAACAGGAGCCAAGATACCAAAGGTTGGTGACTCATGTAGAACATTTAGTAACAAAAATACAAACAAAAAACTTCCCCAATTTACATATCTCAAGGTCTTTCTTTACAATAACCCTTTACCAGACAATCCCTTGTTTTAATGACCCAGAGGAGGAGGAGGAGCCTTTTGAAAACATTGTTGGAAAAGGAGAAAGTGGTGCTTACCAGCATTTTCTACATTGCCCTACAATGTTTTCTACCCTTTTAGAGACAAATCCCATCATTCGAGACGCATCTAATTTTTCGTATACTAGTGCTTTTAAGTTGGACTAGTCTAAACTTATGTCATCTGGTAAAGGCTTAACTCCTTTATAAGTCATGATTTGACCAAAAATACTTCTGAATGATTGACTGGTTGATTAATTGATTGAATCGGGTTTAATGTACAGGGTGATTCATAATATCTGTCATGATTTCATTGTTAAATAACTTTTTATTCGCTTACGATTTAAATAAGTTTTTAATATTGTTGGAGAGAGGATAGATGTAAGTTTTATTTTACTACAAAAGTACGGGAAAGACGTTAATGTCATGACGTCATTCATAACGTCATAAACAGTACTTGTTTTCCAAGATGGCGTTGTCCAGGAAAATGGCTGCTGAAGCACTTCAGCTCTACTTTGAGAGTCGTTCTGCTACTAAAGCACTTAGAACCATGAGAAGAAGATACCCAAATGATACAGAAATAAGAAAACTTTCTGCTAGACAGCTATACAGGCTTGTTGCACGATTCAAGGAAACTGGATCAGTTGCAGACAAATGCCATGATAATGGTGGAAGACCAAGATCTAGCAGGAGTTCTGAAAATGTTCAAGAGGTAAAGCACATAATTGATGAAACGCCTGAAAAGTCTGTACGTCAAGTTGTTAGTGATCTCACTAATGTGACAAATTACTCAAGTGTCTACAGGATGTTAAGGTTTGACTTGAAATATTTTCCATACAGTATATCTGTGATGCAACACTTGAAGGAATCTGATATCGAAAGTCGTATTGAATTTGCAAGGTGGATGAAGGACTATTTAGAAATTGTAAATAAAATGTGGTTCTCCGACGAATCTCACTTTTACTTGAATGATGTTGTAAATAAACAAAACTGCCGCTTCTGGGGAACAGAAAAGCCGAACTACCACAATGAGAAACCTTTGCACGATGACAAAATTACTGTTTGGGTCGCCTTAAGCAGTGCAGACGTGATAGGGCCGTTTTTCTTTGAGGAAAAAGGTGAGAACTCGACAGTGAACAGTGAGCGTTATATTCAATTACTCAAGAATAAATTTATGCCAGCTTTAAGAAGAATTGGTATAAATATAGAAAATACGTGGTTTCAGCAGGACGGGGCGACACCTCACACAGCAAAACATGTGTTGTCTTGGTTACATGAAACTTTCGGTGAAAATTTCATCTCATTCAAAACTGAAGATTTGGCCTCCCCACTCCCCCGACCTCAATCTGCTTGACTTTTTCCTTTGGGGATACCTTAAGGATAAGGTCTCACACCTAAACCAGCAACTTTACAAGACTTGAAAAACGCCATCCGTAGAGAAATCGAGAAAATAACACCGGAAATGTGTGAGTCTGTGATTGACGATTTCAAGAAGAGACTTGACGTCATTATTGCCCAAAAAGGACGTCACATTGAGCATATGATGTAAATCTATAAATTGAGATACAGACCATGATGAAAGTGTAAGTGTAATGCTTTTACTATCAAACAAAACTTACAGGTCTCTAGATTATGTATATACAGGGTTTTCCCTTAGCAACAAAAATAGGGGGTCATTGTGACCCCATAGTCGAAAATAATGGGGGTCATTTTGGAATTTGTGGGGGTCACAACAAAATGTAATTTTCTTAGACAAAAGCTACTATTTATGGAACTATGCGTGTTTTTTGTGTTTTCTATTCACTGTACATCTTTGTTTACCCCATTTATGTATTATTACATGGTGATAGATACATAATAATACCAGAGATTCTCTATAAAGAGGGAGCTTACAGCTTTGGTGGCACCTTCTAATAAAGAGTATCTGCAGTATGCTTTATTTAAGCCTAATCAAATATGCTGTAGCTGCAGACAAGCTGCCATATTTCTAAGTAATTTTAATCTTTCAAGGGTATTTCCACAACCGCTAGTGTTTTGATGATGCACATGGGGTGAATTTCGAAGTAGGCCTATGTGCCGCCTCTCTCTCTGGTAAAGGGTTATTTTCTTTTTGTTTTTATCACAGGAATCGACTGTTTAATTGGTGATAATAGCTTGTTGTCGGCCGGATTGGGAAGTTTCCGTTATTTTTCTTGATAGAGAATATCCATATCGGCCGAAAATAAACTATTTTCACCAATTAAACCGCCGATTCCTGTGTTTCGACACACGGGTCGCATTCATGCCGCTGTTTACAGTGAATAACAAAGTGTATCTCTTTAGCTAACTTACAGTAAACCCTCGAGACCTTGAAATGTGTTTCTGGGTGCTCTTACCAGGCATTGTATCGTCTGATCTTTGTTTAAGGTCTCTTCTTCCTTGCAGACAGCAAGAATGACGTCGATTTTTACAGAGCCATATTGGTTTCACTAGAGATCGACTGGTTTAGTTTAGACCCACTTAAAGACCGACGGTATTCTAGTAAAATCGATACACAGTCCAGTTTTTCGTCCCATTTTCTCTTCGTACTCCAGATTTTTATTCTACTCGCGATGTAACATTTCGGTAGTATATATATATATACACGATCGTTATTAATGCCTATCGTATTTGTGCATCAACAATGACGCACTGTTGAAAAAAATGCGGGTCATTTTCCATAAAAATGCGTCAAAATGCACAAAATCGTGCGTCAAGGAAAACCCTGTATATAGGGAGTGAGTACAGCCATTCCAAACTGTATTTATACCATCAACGCTGAAGACCATGACATATTATGTATCACCCTGTACCTCCAGTATTATCCCTTGTCCTGCTATATACATGACATGAACTTTCAACCTAATAGTTAAAACCTGAATAATGCTATTTCAGGCTTCTTTTTTTTTTTGGAAAAAAAAAAAAATCTCTTATTTGACATTGTAGATCCAAGATCAGACTGCACATTCTGTGCAGTCTGATCTTGGATCTACAATGTCTGCTAGAAGTCAGTGAGTCAGGTGTGGCAGCCTAAGGGTTAATTAAGCCAAATCACTGCAACAGCACCCTTATTCAGGTGTGCCCTGTGTTGCACCAGCATAAGGCTGGGATCCTGATGTGTCTTGCGCAAGGATTTTCCCAGGAATAACTCAGAGCCTTGGCTGTGGATCCATTATGGTACCTCATCATTGCAAATCGTACATTTCCAGAGAGACCCTCCCCACCCCTTACTGTTGAAAGGGGCAGAAAACACCAAGCAAAGATTACCTGTTGCAAATAAAAGCTCTTTTTCCTACTCCGTCTTCCATAATTATCAAAAAAAGAAATTTTCATGTTTTCTAAATTTTTCTCGTGAATCAACTAACCCTTTGCCACATAATCCAAAGTCGAAGGAAAAGAACTTTCCAAAACATTGTGGGAAAAGGAGAAAATGGTGGTAACCAGCATTTTCTCATTTTCTCACCATGTTTTCCACTCTTTCACAGACATATTTCATAATTTGTGCAACATCAAATATTTTCTGCTAATGCTTTCAATTTGGACCAGTTTAAAGTTCTGTTATTTGGTAAAGAGTTTACTTGTTTGTGATATGTTTGAAAACAGCCTGTATGATAATAGGTTCTTGGAATTCTATATTTAGTTATATAAAATGACAGATATAATGATCTTGTTAGATAATACTTGTTTTTCCCATTAAGTCTCTACCAAAAATCTAAATGTTACCTTTTTCGATTTTGAAATCACCCCTCTGGAGGGCCCAATAAACCCAACATACGTTTTCATCGAGAAATAAGACCCTTCTGGTAGTTGCAATTTCATGGTTGCTTTAGTGCGGAATGTCTAAGTTAAGCGAACAGTGTAGATTAAAGATCAGACTGCACATTTTGTGCAGTCTGATCTTGATCTAAACAGGCCGCAAAGGCAACTATAGTTTTGAAAGGCCCTTTATGGTTTAAATCTCTACCAAAATCTAAATTCTATCCTTGTCCATGTAGAAAACATATTGTGGATGATAAAATTTAATGTTGCCAATATGATAGGATTTGTTTCTGAAAGGGTAGAAAACATCATTGAGAAAAGGAGAAAATACGGTTAACCCCATACTACATAATCTCGACTTTTAACCCTTTACCACACAATGACGACTTTTGACACCCCTGATAGAGAGGGCTTTTGAAAACATTGTGGGAAAAGGAGAAAATGCTGGTAACCAGCATTTTTTCCTTTTCCCACAATGTTTTCTACCCTATCAAAGAAAAATCATTTCATATGATCCACATTGAAACTGTCCTCTGCAAATGCTTTCAATTTCGGACAGATCTAAAATTGGTCGTGTGGTAAAGGATCAGTTAGTTTGGGCCAAGTCCCAGTAGCTCAGTCGGTAGTGCACAGGACTTGAGAACAGGGTGTCATTGGTTAAATCTCTTTTCCCACGATTGATGATAATCAGGATTCATTCCTCTCTTACAGCTGGCATTTGTTTAGAAGATGGTTATGTAGGAAAGCAGCCAGTGGCTTGGAAAGGATATTGTGTGGAGTACTGGTTAAAAAAACTCTAGGAAAGGATGGACAGGTGCACTGGCTGCAGCAATACTAACTGGAAAAATGTTGAAAAAAGCGTAAAACACTACACAATCAAACAAGCAATTCAATGACTTTGGGTAGGAATACTTCTGAAAAAATTGTGGGAAAAGGACAAAATGCTAGTAACCAGCATTGTTTCCTTTTCTACAGTGCTAGATGTAGCTTAAATAATGATTTTGTCTTTGAAAGTGTAGAAAACATTGTACAAAAAGGAGAAAATGCTCCTAGACAGCAATTTGCTAGCAATTTCTCCCTTTTCCACAATGTTTTCAAAAGTGATCTCTTTTAGCGTCGTTAATACTTGGGATTGTATGGTAAAGGGTTAATATATTTCTGCTTAATATGGATCTTATATAACCTTCTCTGAAACTTTGTTTGATGTGGTGTATTTTGCAATAATGAATCGCAAATGAGTTGTATGGCATTTAGGTACAAAATGTACGATGCACTCTAAATGATATGCTTGTTTTTGAGGTCAAGGTCGCAATAATACAGCAGAATTCTTGTTATTGTCATATGAAGCCTTGACATTTTCTAGATGTGCAACGCAAGTTCCTACATTATTTCAATTATGGAGTGGCTGCCCTCGCTGTTTGGTTTCAAAAATAGGTTTCCAAAGACCTTCTTTGGCCATTGGCCATCCATCTGTATTTGTCTGTGCTGGCAGTCTATTTCTGATAGTAAATACATACGGCTTGTCTATTGCTCAAATATGCGTAATAAATTGAGTCTGTTGTCTGGTTGCAAATCTGAACAGTGGATTAAACTTTAAAATGTAAAGATTAAGATGCTGAACAGACATGCTATTTTGAAAATGCTTTCTGAACAAAATTAATAATACTCCCATAGCCCTTAACTTTACCACACAATCCTGAGTTTTGACGAACTTGATGAAGAAGACTTTTTAAAACAATGTGGAAAAGAAGAAAATGCTGGTAACCAGAAATTGCTCGTTTTCCCAGGTTTTCTATGCTATCAGTGACACTTATCACCAGTTTAGCGGCATTTGTCTGCAATTGCTTTTGATTTGAACTATTTGAAAATTTTGTCGTTTGGTAAAGAGTTAAAGCACTTAATAAATGGAACTTTCAGTGAAGAATTATTACCCAGACAGAAGCAACATCCAGGTATTTTCTTTCAATTCAAAGAACTTAGAAATTGCAAACTTTATTATTAGCTTGGCTGTTTTCGAAGAAAACATCTAGGTATTGTTGTAGCCCTGGTGTCGTCTGTGTTGGCGTCGTGCAAAAACTTAGACATTTTGTAATACCTCCATTATTAGTGGAGATATTTACCTCAAACTTGGACAAGTTGTTAACAATTAAAATGGAACCTGTACAGCAAGGGCATGTAACTATCAAAGCATTTTTGACACAGTTTTGCCTCTTTTTCAATTTAGAATTTTCATTGAAAATCAAGCACTTGCAGCTGAGTGTTGGCACCAATGCTGTGATCGTGTTATTTCAGTTTTGACAGTATTTTCCTTTTAACTAGCAGTTGAAAGAGTTTATCAAAACTTTCTGTTCTATGTATTGGATGAATCTTAACATGAAAAGATTTGTAACTTGTCATTGGAGTATTGGGGTAAAAGTCAAGTGTTGTGGTTTCCATGGTTGTGAGGTAGGATGTTGGCCTTGTAACCATAAGTTCCAGAGTTCGATACCCAGGAGCAGATGTCAACTTTGGGACTGTTCATTTGCCCACACGTTTGGCGTGAGTACTGGTGTAGTTTCCAGCTAGTAGAATCAAGAGGGATTAGTAGAAATTGAAAGAACTTGTTACTCAGATGTTAAATAAGTATGTTTAATGTAAAAGTGAAGTAGATATTCTATACTCCTCACTAAACAAAAAAACTTTGGAATTGTAAAGAGTGAAAGCCTTTGCAGACGACAGTTTCAACATTGTTGGATTAATACTTTTTGGCTGTGAAAAGTTAGAAAATGTAATGGGGGAAAAAGGAAAAAAATGGTTGTTACCATCATTTTCTCCTTTTCCGACGATAGTGTCAAAAGTTGTCTTTATCAGGGTTGGCTTAAATTGGGATTTTGTGGTCAAGGGTTAAAATATAAGATATCCAATGTAAACAGTAACATGCAGAAATTAGAAAAAATGCAGTTATTATTTCCTCTCTTTTTGTGCATCAAGTTTGATGTATGTATGCTCACAGCAGCAAACAGCTGCTGCCCTCTTCATAACCCAGTTAACTCTTTACCAAATGGCAAAATTTTGGACTTGGCCAAATTGGAAGCATTTGCAGATGACAAATAAATACGTCTCAGAAATTGAAATTTGTTTTTGGAAGGGTAGAAAACATTGTGGGAAAAAGAGAAAATGCTGTTACCAGCATTTAATCCTTTTCCTACATTTTCAAAAGCAATCTTTCTCAGGGTCGTTAAAACTTGGGACTGTGTGATAAAGGGTTATACTTGTTGTTGGGTCTTTGTGACATTCGTTTCCTTTTTTGTCTCATGTATTGGGCAGAACAGTAACCTTTTACTAAACAAAAAGAAAAAGCATTTGCATACAACAAAATAAATATGGCTAAAATTATCAAATTTGTCTTCCAAAAGATAGAAAGCATTGTGGGAAAGGAGAAAGTGATGGTTATCAGCATTTTCTCCCTTTCCTACAATGTTTTCAAACGCCGCCTTCCTCAAGGTCGTTAAACTGGGGATTGTGTATTTAAAGGTAATGCAAATGTAACCTAGACTTTCCGAAAAAGGCTATAGACAAAAAGTACCGGTAGCAAAAGTATTGTTAATTAATCTAAGATTCCTTTGTTTCTTGGCTTCTCCCAAACTTATAAAAGGCTAACCGAATGAAACTTCTTTTCCCAGCCATTAGATAAAGTCTAATGGCTAAATTAAAAAAGTTTTGACGAGTGTCAAATTAGACCAGTGATCAGATTACCTGATCTGTGTAGTTTTATCTTGATCTACCTTGTCCTGAAAAGCCTCTTCTGTTGCCTTTATCTAAATCTAAGCCTCGGAGATCGAAAGCCTAAGTACTTAATTGGAGGCAAGACAAAACAGGTCCTTGAAGGTAAGAGTTTTTTTTTTTAACTAAAAAAGAATTATGTTTTAAAACAAAATTACCAGGCATTAAATTTTTTTTGCTGTAAAACTAATGATGTTGGTTGAGTGATTACTTTGAATTTAATAAGATTTAGTTGTTATTTCAAAAAAAACCTTTTTATCATTATCCTTGTTTTTTTTTTTGAGATGTTTGTTTCAGCTGGTTATGAGACGTAACCTTTCTCCTTCTAAATAACTTCAAATGAAACTTTCAAGCTGACAGAAAAAACCCATTTTTTGCTATTTCAAAGTTATTGTGGGGGAAAGACATCTCCTTATCGGACAGTGTAGATCCAAGATCAGACTGCACATTCTGTGCAGTCTGATCTTGATCTACACTGTCCGCAAAAGGTCTTTAGCTTAGCAGCCTAAGGGTTAACATGTACCTCTTAAATTACATGACAAAAAATTTTGACCTGTTCAAAATGGAAGTCTTTGCACACGAAAAATGTTGCTCAGATGATTAGAAGAGAAGAAAATAATGTGTGAAAAATAATTAAAGCGCTGGTTACCAGCATTTCTCCTTTTTCCAAAAAATGTTTTCAAAAGCCTTCTCTGATAGGGTTGTTGAAACTTAAGGTTGTTTGTTAACCTATTTCCAGATGACAAAATTTTAGACTGGACAAAATTAAAATCATTTGCAGACATTGAACTGTGTTTTATACCACCTTCAACATTATTTCAGTCATATCACGGCGACAGCTCGCATATATATGGATTTCCTGGGTTTCACCAGTACTAGGCTAGTGGGCTCTGACGTGTCTTGCCCTAGGACACTCCCATGAAAAGCCCAGCGGCCCAGGCGGAGCTCAAATCCATGGCCTCTAGGTTACGAGTCTGATGCTTAACCATTGAGCCATGCAGGACCCCTTCAATTTTGCAGACAACAAATTAAATGTGGTTCAAATAATGCTATTTGTCTCTGAAAAGAAACAAACAATGGTTTCAAAAATCTTTTCTTTTACGACAGACCAAGCCCCGGTAGCTCAGTTGGTAGTGTGCAGGACTTGAGAACACGGGGTCCAGGGTTCGATCCCTGGCTACGACCCCTGGCTCGGGCAATTTCTCTCTGAGGATTGATGATAGTCACTGCGACAGGAATCATTCCTCTCCCACCGCTGACCATTGCCTCGATGATGATTTTGTGGGAAAGCAGCCAGTGGCTTGGAAAGAAAAATTGTGCAGAGTACTGGTAAAAGAGACTCCAGGAAAGCATGGATAGGTGCACTGGCCGCCGCGATATATGTGAAATAATGTTGAAAACGGCATTAAACACCATACAATTAATCAATCATTAAAATTCCAGACTGTGTGGTGAAGGGTTCCAGTATTATTGAGCCTTTGATAACAAAATGCTTCTGCAGCCAGGTAGATCAAGATAAGACAGGACACAACATGCAGTCCGATTTTTGGGATCTACACTCTCTTGCCAGCCAAATTTATTCAAGCGCAACCTTGAAACAGCAGTTATTTGTATGATTTTTTCAGTCATGAAAATTTTAATTTGTTTACCTAGGACTCATAGGATTTTAATGTTTACAAGGCTCATTAGCCCTTTTATGACCCTGTGAAGGAGGGCCTTTGAAAGCATTGTGGGAAATGGAGAAAATGCTGGTAACCAGCATTTTCTCCATTTCCTGCAATGCTTTTTGCTCTTTCAGGGACAAATTTCATCTTTTGAGCCTCAGGTTATTTGTTGTCTGCAACTACTTTGAATTTGGACAAGTTTAAAATTTTGTCATTTGGTAAAGAGTTTATAATTAATAACTCTTCACCAGACAACACAATTTCTGCTTCTCCATCATTGAAATCATGTGCAGGCCTCAACTAAACTATGGCTGTAATTATGAGATTTGTTTCTGAATGGGTAGGAACATTATTGGAATGAGGTGAAAATGCATGTTACCAGCATTTTCTTCTTTGACCATGATGTTTTTCAATATCCTTTTACCGAAGTGTTGTTAGAACATCAGAGTGTTTGGTAAAAGGTAAGGATTATATAATGCTGTACTTTTAGGCTGCAGGCTGTTACATCAACTTTTTGTGTAGGTTTTACACATGATACCATAAATAACTTTTTGTAAAAGTTTATCCTATTTCCCTGTTTTCCTGTTTATCTGGAGAAGTTAAGATCTTATTGTTTTAGAAACAAATTTTATTCTAGAGGGAGAATGATTATCGCCATCCCTGGAAAAAAATTAATCATGCAGACTGAAATCTGTTCTGAAATCAGGTGAGATTGCTTCTTGGAATATCTACGTCCAACATCGTTCAAGAAAAATACTGGATACTTGCTTACAGCACTTTCTGATTGGTTCGTGTATTGTTTATTCTTATTTTTTAAATAAATTGTCAAAACTTTGAAAGCTTTTGCAGATGTGGAATAAGATGAAACTCAAGTGACTATTCCTGTCTCTGATGGAGTAAAAAACGTTGAGGGTTATTTAAATGTTGTTTATCTGTGACAGAAAATACATTTTAACCTTTCACCAAACAATCTGGAGTTTCAACTATGAGAAAAAAATAATTTGAAAACTTCGTGGGAAATGAAGAAAATTCTGGCAACCACCATTTTCTCCTTTTCCCACTTATCTGCCATTACAAAGGTAAAGTTCATCATTTAACCACATTAAGTTGTTCTCTGCAATTTTCTTGAATTCGGACAAATCTAAAATTTTCTGGCCTGGTAAAGTGTAAATACAATGTCTTAAGTGAGAGTAGGAAAGGGGCCTTTGAGACAAAATAAAGCCTGTACAGACCAAGATAAAGATAGATAGCCATGGAAATGCAATTTGTCACCATGCCTTGCTGGCAGTTGGACAAAAACAAAACTATCTTTGTCAGATGCATGGTTTTTATGTAACAGCTGTCTCCTAAATCATGCATGAAACATGTGTCTTACAATCAAAACAGAATAGTAAATTCTATACTCGACATGCATCTTTTGATCTACTTTCAATGTGCATAATATTAATGTTGCATTAGCCCTTTACTACACAATCCTGAGTTTTAACTGCCCTGAATAAGGTTTTTGAAAACATTGTTGGAAAAAGGAAAATGCTGGTACCCATCATTTTCTCCTTTTCCCACAATGTTTTCTACCTTATCAAAGACAAAGTCATCACTTGAGCTACATTTATTTTGTTGTCTGCAAATGTTTTAAATTTACTAGAGTCAAAATTTTGATGTTTGGTAAAGAGTTCAGATAATCAGCTACATTGAATCATACCGTGATTGCTAGGTGTTTATCATTTAGATTTAAAATAAGGTTTTGAACCTTGTGATTGGTAATCAGGAGCGTAGCCTGGCGGATGCCTGGAAGCCTGGGCTGCAACATTAAACATCAACGCATCAAATAAACGAAATGTGCTTTCTAAATCGGGAAAAGATACCAACAAATCTCAATTTTAAAACCGATTTTGCAAAAAGGGAAAACAAAAAAAGCAGACAATGTAGATCAAGATCAGACTGCACTTCACATTTAGTGCAGTCTGATCTTCATCTACATTGTCTGCAAAATGCAGACTGATCTTGATTTACATTGTTAAAAATATTGACTAAGTTGTGCTTAGCATTTTATGGTGCTAACATCTATTTTGCTAGATGAAAAACGACGAAAACGGAGAGAGAGAGAAAATTTAGAATGAACTGGGCTTCATCTTCTTTACTTCATTCCCAGCTACGTGCCTGGTAATAAAATTGATACGGTGAATATGAAGTAAAAATAAATTTTGCTCGATACCTAAATATGCATATATACAGGCTTGGCTACCTTTTGTTACAGATGACTTTCTTTAGCCCTTAAAGCATGGGAATAAACACAACTGACATTTCAGCCAAGAAATAAGATTCAAATAATTGGAAATACAAGATTGCTCTTTTCCAGAATGTCTAAGCTTAGCTGGTAGTGTAGATCAAAGATCAGACTACATGTTCTATGCTGTCTGCTCTTGATCTACACTGGCGGCCCCGAAGGCAACTAATGATGTGAAAGGCACTTAAGGTTTAAGAAATGAACAGAAGGACAGCTAGACATATAGGAAGTAATTAAAGAATGACAAAGCAGCATGATGAAAAGAATAATCACAAATAATATGACCCTTAAAGTGCCTTTCACAACTATAGTTGCCTTTGCGGCCAGTATAGATCAAGATCAGGCTGCACAAAACATGCAGCCTGATCTTTGAACAATACTGTCTGCTCTGCTGAAACACTCCAGACAAAAGCAGCCATGAAATTGTAATTATTTGGGTCTTATTTATACACTGAAGATGAATGTTGGGTTTATTAGGTTAAATTCCTGAATAATTTCTGAACCTGCAGGATCCAATAATGCCATGGTAAAGGTTATTTGGACAGAATATCTCTATTCTAAATCCCAGGATAACTTTGAGACTTGCAGGATACCAATAATGCCATGGCAAAGAATATACAGACAGAATATCTATATACTAAATTCATAGATAATTTCTGAACCTGCAGGATACCAACACTGCCATAGCAAATAATTATATGGACAGAATATCTATATACTAAATCCCAGTATAACTTATAGACCTGCAGAAAACCAATAATGCCATGGCAAAGATATTATGGATAGAATATTCAACATACTAACTTCCTGAACCTGCATGATAAATTCTGAACCTGCATGATACTAATTTTGCCACAGCAAAGACTATATGGACAGAATATCTATGTACTAAATCCCAGTATCAGGCCTCTAGATCTGGATGATACCAATCTAGATCTGGATGATACCAATAATGCCATAGCAAAGAATATCTATATACTAACTATCTAGATAATTTCTGATACTTCAGGATACCAATGATGCGATAGCAAAGAATATGGACAGAATATCTAAAGACTAAACCCCAGACCAGCAAGATACCAACAATGCAATGGCAAAGATTATATGGACAGAATATCTACATACTAAGCCCGTCAGTATAACTTTTAGACATACAGGAAACCAGTAATGCCATATCAAAGATTTTATGATAGAATATCTATATACAAAATCCCAGTATAACTTCTAGACCTGCAGGATACCAATAATGCCATGGCAAAGAACAGAGATGGAATATCTGTATACTAAATTCCAGTATAACTTCTTTCTATTGTAACACATAAAACAGTTTTCCTTCCCAAAATGTTTCTTCAAGACTGAAAATATGAGATGTTGGATGCATATAGGAAAATGATTTTAAGAAAAACATTTTCTTTCACTGGGTTAATACACAAACTTTTTGATAGCGCCGCCCCTCCCATCCCCCCGCCTCTTTTGGCCAGAACAACTAAGAAGTATCACACATGATATGGTCCAAGACTTAAATGCAGATATTTTGATCTCAGTCTTCTCTATCTACAAAATCATTTTTAGTTGCTGTTTGAGTGATCATCAAAAAAAAAGGTAATAGAAATGCCACTGTAACAGCATTACAAAATAATTGTTCCACTGCAATACAAAAGCTGTGGTGCACTTGATATTCATCCTTTACCATACAATCCCAAGTTTAAACAACCCTAAAGAAGAAGGCCTTTGAAAACATTGTGGGAAAAGGAGAAAATGCTGGTAACCAGCATTTTCTCCTATTCCCACTATGTTTTCTATCAAAGATTGAAGTTTTCATTTGAGCTATCTTTAATTTGTTGTCAGCAAATTCCTTCACTTTGGTCGAGTCCAAAATTTTGTTGTTTGGTAAAGAGTTAAATACAGTAACTTGCTTTTAACAGTGTAAAATCCTTTATATTGCAGATTAGATCTCAAATGACAAGGTTTATTATGCAAATAAACCTTTGTTCGTTCAATGGAAAACTGAATATATTACTTCTAGAGTTATTTTATGCTGAATTGTCTTGAAATTGCATGGGCTGAAATTACTCCATTTATTTACTCACAGAGCTTTCAAAAGGGTTTACTGTATGGTAGCAAAAAATTGCAGACATACATAGTTAACCTTTAAGTTTTTCTGTATATTACTCTTAATTATATCTTTCTCATGTTTGTAACTGAAAAATCCATTCAACTGTGTCTGTCTCTGGGTCTATCCCATAGTGTGGCTGACTATTGGGGCACCACTGTATATTTTACAACCAACTTCCTCCACTGCTCACAGTTCTCAGCTTTCTGCAGTATGATGTCAATGCCAGTCCACTCTTCGAAACACAGGGTTTTTTGTAGAAGCGTCATACTTCAGAGCTCAAGCCTAGTACCAGTGAAACCCAGGACAAACATGAATAAACAGCTGTTGCTGTGGTATTACAGCAATAGTATTGAAAGTAGTGTAAACAAATCAAACAATCAATCAATCAATCAATCGGTCAGTCAGTCTGTCAGTCAGTCAACCCATTTTTTCAAAAAAGCTTCTTCCCCAACTCAGGATTGCCCAAAGGGATGAATACTTACATATTCAGTCTCTCCCCCACCCCAAGTTGTTTTCAAAATGCTTCTTTAGTGTTTAAAATTCTGGATTGTTTGTCAAAGGGTTTTACTCTGTACAAAATGATGTGTTTTTTATGAATCTGAGAAAAAAAGGTAATTCAAAGCTTAGTGTGTAATGGAGAAATTGCTTTTAACCAGCACCATATACTTTTGCAGTCATTGAGTCAAAATTGTCATCTGCAGGTGCTCTCAATATTGATAACTCCAAATGTTTCTTTTCTGGTAAAGAGTTAGGGGCAAATTGCTTTTTGATGACAAAAGAAATGGTTGAAATACACTAAATTTATGTGAAATTACCCTAAATTATACATTTTTGAACAACAAAGTTTTACTGACTGACAATAAATCTTGAATTTACATAAAAAGAGAAATTTTCCCAAAAATGTCCTCCTGTGATAATTTATAGGAAAACTTTTAATATGACAATTTTCGAAAGTCTCTGGCTCTCACTTTAAAAGTGTCTTTAGTATTGTCTAGAATTTTATGAGACAAAAATTGTGGCATTATTTTTTTGACCTCACTTTAGATATCTTAAAACTTGATTTGTTTACAGTTTGAAAACTTAAACAGTGTCTTTACTCTTTTTTAGGGGGCAAACTTTCTTTCTGGCGACTTTTAGCCTCTCACCTTTAATTCATGAGAGAAAATTAGTCAGTGACATGGAAAGAAAGTTGTGTCGGTACTGGTGTCAGAAAGCCAGAAAACGTGTGTAGGTGCATTAACCTCTGGGATATGAACTAAGCTGTTAAAAGAGTGTTAAACTCTAATAGAAACAAACTATAGAGTACACTTTTTTAGATGACAAAGTTTTAGACTGACCTAGCTAAAAGCATCTGCAGATAACATGGTTCAAGTGATGGGATTTGTAATTGAAAGGATTAACGATACATTAAGATTTGGAGAAAATGCTGATTACCTGCATTTTCTCCTTTTCCCACAATGTTTTCAAAACTGGTCTTTTTTCAGGAATGTAAAAACACAGAGCTGTTTTGTAAAGATTAACAAAACTGCATTACATTGTTGTTAACCCTTTACCACACAAACCCGACTTTTAATGACCCTGAGAAAGAAGCCTTTTGAAAACATTGTGGGAAAAGGAGAAAATGCTGGTAACCAGCATTTTCTCCTTTTCCCACAATGTTTTCAACCCTTCCCAAAACAAATTTCAAATTTTCAGTCACTTTTATTTTGTCATCTGCAAATGCTTTGAATTTGGACCAGTCTAAAATTTTGTCGTTTGGTAAAGAGTTAACTATGTAGAAGTGCACCAAAAAAAGCCGCTTAACCCTTTACTACACAATCCCAAATTTTATAGACTGCAAGGAAAAGGACTTTTAAAAGCCTTGTGTGGAAAGGAGAAAATGCTGGTAACCAGTATTTTCTCCTTTTTCGACAATGTTTTTCTACCCTTTCAAAGAAAAATTTCCTAATATGTGCAACATTTAGTTTATTGTCTGCAAATAGTTTCAAATTGGACCAGTCTAAAATTCTGTTGTTTGGTATAGAGTTAGACCTTCACCATGCAATCCCAGCTTTCAACTACCCTGAGGGACAAGGTTAAATTGGAAAACCTTGTGGGAAATGAAGAAAATGCTGGTCACCAGCATTTTCTCCATTTCACACAGTTTTCTGCCCTTCCACTCACAAATTCTATCATCTTGGCCATGTTTAATTTGTCCTCTGCAAATGGTTTGAATTTTGACAAGTTTAATTTTGTAGTTTGGTAAAGGGTTAAATATATGTCTATGTTTGGTGCTTAACGCCGTTTTCAACATTATTTCAGTTATATCGTAGCGGCCAGTGCATCTATTCATGCTTTCCTGGAGCCTCTTTTACCAGTACTCCCCACAATTTTCTTTCCAAGCCACTGGCTGCTTTCCCACATAGCCATCGTCGAGACAGTGGTCAGCGGTGAGAGAGGAATGAATCCTGTCACAATGACTATCATCAATCCTCGGAAAGAAATTGGTTGAGCCAGGGATCGAACCCACGACCCCCTGTTCTCAAGTCCTGCACTATACCGACTGAGCTACCGGGGCTTGGCGGTAAAGGGGTAAAGTGCACTGTTTTGTTTTTGTGAACCTAAGTTAAATGTGCCTTATTCATGTAAATGCAATGATCCATGGTCTTTGTCATGCTGTTTGAATTTATTGCAACATAAAATGTGTGTGCATCATAGCTCATGCATTCAACAAAAAGATAAATATCTTAATTTTATCTTCTTCAGTAATTGTGACTATAATGTCTGCTTATATTTTCAACCGATGCATGGAAAAATTGAATTCCCATGCATGTTCTGTGCAGTCTGATCTTGATCTAAAGAGTCTGTAAAAGTCTGATCTTCATCTAATTCACCTGCAAAATCAAACTCCTGTACCTGCAGTTCCCAATATGTAAAATGTGGAATGTTTTGTGATGAAATTCGGTGTTTAAATCAGTTACGAAACAATCAAATGGTTTTAAGACCCTGTGACAGACATGTTTATAAAACAGTGTGAGAAAAGAAGCAAATGCTGGTAACAAGCACGTTTTAATGAGTTGTGTATTACAAGTGTTAATAGTTCCAAAAGATTTGAGCCATGCTCTGTAAAAGGGGGGCTTAGTGCATCTGCAAAAAGTATTGACCCAGGTCAACCGTAGCAGTCTGTGCAGGCTGACCTGGGCCAAAACTTTGCTATTGGTTAATTTTCTGCAAGTACAAAGACCAGTTTACTTCATGATTCAGTTGGTTGTTAGATAAAATGGACTTTATGGATCCATGACCATGTAATGACTTGCTTGGTATGATGCATCAAGGAGGTGCATTAAGCCCCCTTTTCCCAGGGCATGGCTCATTTGTTGGATCTGAAACACCTCCCTGATAGAACTTCTTGTATCGTAGGACCAAAGGTGGCAGAAAATTTATCACAAAATGTGGGAGATGTTCTGGTGTAGATAGTGTTTGCCTGTCACATCAGAGGCTCTGGGTATAAATCCTCGCATATCCTTGGATGAGTGTCAACCTTTTGAACAAACCACATCCCAGTGTGAGTGTTGGTTAACCCTTTACCAAACAACAAAATTTTACACTTGTCCAAATGGAAAACATTTGCAGACACCGAATCAACAGTGGCTCAAAAGGCAGACTTTGTCCTTGATAGAGTAGAAAACATTGTTGGAAAAGGAAAAAATGCTGGTAATCCGCATTTTCTCCTATTCCAACAATTTTTTCAAAAGGCTTCTTTCCCATGGTTGTTAAAACCAGGGCTTGTTTGGTAAAGAGTTAAGGTGTTCACAAATCAATCATAGAGTGTGACTAATACAAGTCTTAAAACTTATTTCATCATCTATTTAAAATAAAATGTGTTTTAACTATTAAATCACAAATTACCAGTTTGATAGGCTTGATACTGAGCATGCCAGAAATAGTGGTGGGCTGATGATCGACTATAGTCGGAAGTCAGTTGGTTTTGGCTTCCGATTTCGATAATCGATTGAGAAATCCCGGAATCAATTGTAGTCGGTTCCTGAACTCGCTCGGTCCCGAAACTTGAATAGTGGTTTTTAGCGCTTGGTTTTGTGACTAATATTAATCACACTCTTGGATTCAACATAGTGGATAACAAACACGAAAATTGGTCGGAAAAATGAGAAAGAAATTTTTGTCCATGGATGTCTTGACAAAACTTGACAACTCGGCAAGCTTCTCAATTCATCCCTGAGCCCGGGTTTTGACGCTTGGAAATTTGAAATGACCTGTCTTTGACGCTGAAAAATATCTGCCTAAATGTCAATCTGACGCATGAAATTATCATCTAGAGCTTCATATAACCTAGCTTGCCTGCATCCGGCAGAAATATGGGCTAAACACGATCAGTATAAAATGTGAAGGACACGCGCATGATAATGAAGCTGGCGAGTCATTTATGGAAACGTAATAAAGGTGTTAATCCTCTTATCTAGTGTAAAGTGACAGATTTTAAAGTTACCTTCTATTCAAAATGATAAACTGATGTCAAATCATGTGGTAATACTTCTCCAAAAATTAACTGACACGAAAAATAGATCGCCAAAAAAAACCGTGAAAACCCATGACACTACAATGATCAGCGTGGCATCGTCCGATCACAGGGACTTCAAACTATCTTCTCATCTTTAACAGTGAATTTAAACAGTGAATTTACACAAATCTCTGAATAAAATAATATGTGGAAGCTAAAATTCTGTTCATGGGTGAAAAAATTGTTGTTTTACGAAATGAAAATATAGATCTATAGCAGATGTGGGGGGGGGGAAAGAGGGGGGGTGTCGTCTGCAAATGCTTGAAATAATATGGCTTAATTTTTTTTTTTTGACTGGTTTGGAAATTAAAATATAAGGACCGAAATGAATGATATTAGATAAAGCAGAAAATTTAATGGTAATATATTTCCATTGATTTTTAAAGTGCAAAACACAACATCTTTATAAACTTAATATCATGTAGACAAATTGTCACAGTATTTAAAGCAAAAAAGCATTCTCAGTTAAATGGAGAAACCGATTGTACAACCGATAGCTAGTTGGTTTGCTCTTCCGATTACAAAGCGATAATCGATTGAGATTTTAAACCGATTGCCCAACACTAGCCAGAAAGTATCTATCCATATATTGACAATTTTTAATGAATGTGAAGAAGTAAAACCTTGAAAACATTGTGGGGAAAGCAGCAAAGATGGGTAACCCAGTATTTCCTCCCTTTTCCATAATGTTGTTTAACCCTTTACCACATGACAAAATTTTCAACTCGTTCCAAATTGAAGACTTGCTGGAGATAAATTTCTTGTGGCAATCATAATGTAGTTGGTCTCTGAAAGTATAGAAAGCATGATGGTAAAATGAGAAAATGCTGGTTACCAGCATTATCTCCTTTTCCCAAAATGTTTTCATAAGACTATTGACAAGGTCATTAAAACTTGGGGTTGTGTGGGAAAGGATTAATAAGAAAGGTTAAAAAACATTGGGGAAAAAAGAGCAGGTCAGCTTTTTCCAGAGGAAAATTAAGGCACATGAAATAGCAAACTATCTGGAAGCTTAGCTAATGCTTTAGACTGCATCTTTGCTGTATTCCTGACTATGGCCTTTGTGCCTTTGTATACCATTTCAACTATTGTAACTAACTCTTTACCAAATAACAAAAATTTAGACTGGTCTAAATTGAAAGCATGCAGAAAACAAAATAAATGCGACTGAAAAATTGAAATTTGTTGTGGTAAGGATAGAAAACATTGTTGAAAAAGGAGAAAATGCTGGTTACCAGCATTTTCTCCTTTTCAAACAAGTTTTTAAAAGGCATCTTTCTTAGGGTCATTAACCCCTTTCCAAACAATCCCTGGTTTTCACGACCCTGAGGAAGAAGCCTTTCGAAAACATCGTGGGAAAATGAGAAAATGCTGGTAACCAGCATTTTCTCCTTTTCCCACAATGCTTTCTACCCTACCCAAAACAAACTTCAATTTTTGAGTCACATTCATTTTGTTGTCTGCAAATGCTTTCAATTTGGACAAGTCTAAAATCTTGTCGTTTGGTAAAGAGTTAAAAGCCAGGAGTGTATGTAAAGAGTTAACCCTTTAGCAGACAATACCGTGATTTTTCCACCCTAAGGAAAAGTGCTTATGAAAACATAATGATAAAGAAATTGACTGATTGAATGGTGTTTTACACCGTTTTTAATGTTATTTCAGTCATATCACGAGGACAGCTCACATATTCATGTATTTCCTGGGTTTCACCAGTACTAAGCTTGGGCTCTGAAGTGTCTTGTCCAAGGACACTTAAACGAATTAGCCAATGGATCCAGTGCGGCTCGAAACGGGCCTCCAGGTCACAAGTCCTACATTTTACCACTGAGCCATGCAGGACCCCATGGTAAAAAGAGAAAATGTTGGTAACTAGTATTTTCTCTTTGCCTCACAATGTTTTCTACCATATCAATAACAAATCTCTTTACTTCAGCCACTTTTTAGCTTGTCTTTTGGAAATATAGTTTGGCTTTAATATTTGTAATCTGGTAAGGAGCTAAGAAAATGCCATTCGGCCAATTTCTTTCTAAGGATTGATGATAGTCATTGCGACAGGATTCATACCTCTGTTACCTCTCAACATTGTTTCGCTGATGGTAATGTGGGAAAGCAGCCAATGGCTTGTAAAGAATATTGTGCAGAGTATTGGTTAAGGAAACTACAGGAAAACATGGATAGGTGCACAGTGGCTGCCGCGATATAACCGAAATGATGTGGGAAACGGCGTTAAACAGCATACAATCAATCAAATATCAGGGTTTGGAGATACATGTACCAACACAGAGTTCTGTCAGTAGCTGAGGAGAATTTTACAGATATTTCCCTTTAGGGAAGTCATAACATCACAATACTGCGGTGAGGATGTGGCAATGTGTGAACTAAACACGTTCTCCAACTGTAAATGAGAAACTTCTTTTTTATGCTTCTCTGTAATAAATGAGTTTTCCTTGTTTGTGAAATGTTATTTTTTTGTCATTTTCATTTTGAATCTGACAGAGAAATATACGTCGTAGAAAGAAATAGACAATGAATTGATCAATGCCATGTTTACTGAAACAACTAGTGATAGTTTATTGCTGTGAATTCATTCAGAAAACTTAATTGCCCTAACACCTAATTTAACGAGATGAGCTCCAAGCTTCTAGTTTCAAGGACACTTTCAGAAAAAGGACACTTTGAGAAAAAACATATTCCAAGACTCTATTGGGAATCTTTTTTTTTTATACATTTATTAAGTTTTGTTTTTAAGACAGAACACATTTTTTATTTTTTTTCCTCTTTTCCTTTGCTGCTCTGCATTTTCTTGCTTTTCTACTTTATCAGAGGAGAAAGATTTCTTCATGATAAAAATTGCAATTTATTTAATGTTGGTACAGCTAGGCTAACTGCTTTAATATTTGGAGATGATTGAGGTTGTGTTTTGAGGCTTGGTGATTAAACTCTTTTAATAGATGACATCTTTCTGCTTTTTCTTTTTCATTTTAAAAGCATTGTTGATCTCACATGAAATGTGGCTGAATTGATGGGATTTGTGATGGTATAAAAGTACGCTGATAGATTCTTCCCTGAAAGTAACTCTTGGATCTTGCTTCACATAATGCTGTACATCTGCGACGAATTTGTCTGTTACTGATGTTGATTGAAGGCCAGATTTAGAGTCATCCTTTAGGTATCGCTCCCCTCCCTAAATCATCTTATCCATTTACAAACACCAGCTTTCTTGAGTGCAGAGTCCTCATATTAAACATTCTCTTAATCAGCTTTAATTTCAAATGAACACTTTCTGAGTTTAAGGTAAAATCTTTATAATTACTCTCTGTTCAAATACAACATTGTCTGACATTATGTACCACAAATGCTACATTTGATGTCATTAAAGTGATGGTACACTATAGTTACTTGGAAATGATGTCTTTTGAAAGCTTATCTTCGCAAATTTTTGCAGTTTTAAGTTACTTGGTTTTCAAATTAATAAGATGGTGGACCTTTCAAAGTGACAAGCTGTTCCAAGTTTTTTTCTGATCACCCCTCATGGGATTCAGTGGAAGTGAAAATCACCTTTTAGGCCTTGGAAAAAAGTCAATGTTCTTTTAATTGGCAGCGCAAAAGTTTATAGAGATTGGCTGTCTGACCATCTGAAATTTTCCTAGGCTGAAAGATTAAAGTTTCTTGAAAATCCTTGCCCAAAAAGATTTAGCCTGGTACAAGATGCTTTGTTTTTTTTTTGCTCTGACAGGTGAAACAACTTTTATTTTATGTATCTATGAATCTAACTCGATAAACCTTTCATTAACACTTTATATTATTGCTTGTTTGTGGGAATACAGGTTTAAAAATTATAACCGTGATGAGATAATATAAACATTACAGTGTTGGGTTTTTAAATTATCTCGTCATGGTACGTGATTTTAAACTTGTTATCCCAAACATAAACAATAATATAAACTGATAATGAAACGTTTAGCGAGTGAGAGTAATACAATACAGTGGTTGCTGATGGCAATATAATCTGTTCACTATATATATATAGAGGAATACTAAGAACCTTATTTGAAGCCTGTGGCATATTTGCTCACAAATATTGGATTTGGAGAATATTAAGGCAATGAGATTGGTAATCCTTTTCCTTACAAGAAGCTTATCTAATCAGTCTATTGTCAGTAAACAGACAAGCAAAGAGTTGAACCTGAAGTTGAAATATGACCAGGTCTTTGTAGAGCGCAATTGATAGAGAATGGGTTGAGGGATCTAAAATTTTTGTTGTCTGCTTGGTTAGATTTGTATTCCAGATGTTGAAAATTAATATTGTGTTTCTTGTGCTTTCCATGTAGTCAAAAAGGTTGAGGAGTCTAAATGAGGAAATCGTCTAAAGTTCACTGAGGCATGAGGAAATTGTATGTGGGCGGACTGTTGATCAAATCAATAGATCAGTGAACAAGATTGACATATTGATAAATGAATGCACACCATTTCAAAGAGCAAGACAAAAAGGTTCAGAACCTTATCTAGAATGGTCTGTCTCCTGATATTAGCTCTTGGAGTACAGAATAAACTTGACATTTTCAGGCTGAAAATAACATCCAAATAATTGTAATATCAAGATTGCTTGTGACCAGAATGTCTCTGGTAAGCAGACAGTGTAATATGCAGATCAGATTGTGCAAAAGCAACTTAAGTTATGAAAGGTTTAAATGTTTTTAGCTCACCTGAGCACAAAGTGTTCAAGTTGAGCTTTTGTGATCGTGCTGTTTCCGTCCTCCGTCTTGTGTCGTCAGTTGTCAACTTTTACTTTGTGTACACTCTAGAGACCACATTTTCATTTCGATACTCATAAAACTTGGTCAGAATGTTTGCCTTGATGACATCCTGGCTGAGTTTGGAAAAAAGTCATGTAGGGTCAAAAACTAGGTCACTAGGTCAAATCTTAGAAAAACCTTGTGTATGCACAAGAGACCACATTTTCAGTCCAATACTCTTGAAAATTCTTCTGAATGTTTGTCCTGATATCTCCGATGAGTTTAAAAATGGATCATGTCGAGTCAAAAACTAGGTCACTAGGTCAAATCTCAGAAAAACCTTGTGTACACTCTAGAGGCCACATTTCAGTCCAATACTCTTGAAAATAAGTCGGATTCTTTGTCTTGATGATATTTTGGAGCCTGAAAATGGATCATTTTGGGTCAAAAACTAGGTCACTAGGTCAAATCTCAGAAAAACCTCGTGTACACTCTAGAGGCCACATTTTCATTCTAGTACTCTTGAAAATTAATCAGATTGTTTATCTTGATGATATCTTGGACGAGCCTGAAAATTGGTCATGTTGGGTCAAAAACTAGGTCACTAGGTCAGATCTTAGAAAAACCTTGTATAAGCTCTGGAGGCAAAGTTTTCAGTCCCATACTGATGAAACTTGGTCAGAATGTTTGTCTTGGTTATAACTCTGAATAGTTTAAAAAAAGGGGCATGTTGAGTCAAAAACTGGGTCACTATGTCAAATCTTAGAAAAACCTTGTGTACACTCTAGAGGCCACATTTTCAGTCCAATACTCTTGAAAATTTGTCAGAATGATTGTTTTGTTTATATCTTAGACAACCTTGAAAATGGGTAATGTCTGGTCAAAAACTAGGTCACTAGGTCAAATCTTAGAAAAATCTTGTGTAAGATCTTGAGGCCACATTTTCAATCAAATACTTGTGAAACTTGGTCAAAATACTTGTCTTGATGTTATCTTGGATGAGTTTGAAAATGAGTCACATAAGGTCAAAAACTAGTTCACTGGAACCAATCTTTGAAAAAACTTGTGCACACTCTGGAGGCCACATTTTCAGTCCAATACTGATGAAACCTGGTCAAAATGTATGTCTTGATAATATCTTGGATGAGTTTGAAAATGGATTATGTTGGGTCAAAAACTAGGTCACTAGGTCAAAGCTTAGAAAAACTTTGTGAACACTCTAGAGGCCACATTTTCAGTCCAATACTCTTTAAATTTGGTCAGATTGTTTGGTTTGATGATGTCTCAGATGAGTTTGAAAATGGGTCAGGTTTGGTCAAAAACTAGGTCACTAGAATGAATCTAAGGCAAACCTTGAATATTCTCTAGAGGCAACATTTTCAGTCAAATACTCATGAAACTTGGTCAAAATACTTGTCTTGATATTATCTTAGATGAGTTTGAAAATGGGTCATGTCAGGTCAAAAACTAGGTCACTGGAACCAATCTTTGAAAAAATTTGTGTGCACTCTAGAGGCCACATTTTCAGTCCAATACTCATAAAAACTTGGTTTTTCATGATAACATCTTGGATGAGTTTGAAAATGGGTCACGTTAGGTCAATAACTAGGTCACATTATCAAATCTTTGAAAAACCTTGTGTATGCTCAAGAGGCCACATTTTCAGTCCCAACTCATGAAACTTGGTCAGAATGTTTGTCTTGATGTTATCTTGCAGGAGTTTGAAAATTGGTCAGGTCGGGTGAAAAGCTAGGTCACTAGGTCAAATCTTAGAAAAACCTTGTGTACACTCTAGAGGCCACATTTTTAGTCCAATTCTCATGAAACTTGGTCTAAATGTTTGTCTTGATAGCATCTTGGCTGAGGCTGGAAAAAGCTTGTGTACAAGATAGAGGCCAAATTTTCAGTCCAATAATTATGAAAGCTTTTTAGAATGTTTGTCATAATATCTCGAAAAAGATTTAAAATGGATCATGTTTGGTCAAAAGGCTCAAGTGAGCAACTTCAGGGTCATCATGGCCCTCTTGTTTTTTAATCTTGGCTTTTTTTAAAGAAAAAATAGAGGGATAGCTAAAGCACTAGATAAACCTTTCATAACCAGTTTATATTATTGTTTGTGTTTGGGATAACAGGTTTAACCCTTATCCTGCTAAATAAGTTAAATGAAACTTTCAAGCCGATAGTAAAGACCCAAATAATGATATTAAAAACTTGTTTTTTTGGGGAAAATGTCTCCTTATGCATGTTCTGTGCAGTCTGATCTTGATCTACACTGTCCGCAAAAGGTCTGTGAGACGCAATAAGCAGCCTAAGGGTTAAAATCACATTATGGTGATGAGATATTACTCTCACTCGATAAATGTTTCATTATCAGTTTCATATTATTGTTTGTGACAAGTTTAAAATCATGTATGGTGACAAGATGATTTATAAACCCATCTCGATAATGTTTATCATAAACCCAACTCGATAATGTTTATATTATCTTGTCATGGTTTATGGTTTTTAAACCTGCATTTCCAAAAACAAAGTAAACTGTTCATGAAAGGTTTATCAAGTTAGAGTTATATTATATAGCCCGATCTTTGTCTGCTTTGTCTGAATTGTTTTTGTGCAAAAACTTGCATTTTATAATATCTCTGTCATTACAAACGATATTTACTTCAGACTCGGACTATTTGTTAACTATCAGAAGGGGAACCCATACTGTAGAATGGTTCAGAATTTAGTCAGCTGTGTAAACATATATAAATTATCAATATATATGGTGTAAGAGATAAAGAAACTCAAAGGATTTGTCTTGCATTTAAAAAACAACAACAGTGATTTCTGTGATGGCCTCCAGAAAATGAAATGCATTTTCAAGCTATTGTAATCTGTGCAAGCTTGCAACCATCAGGGATAATATTTGGCATGAAAATGCAAGAATGATTATTATTTCATAAAATAAAAACTGGCTGAAAACAAGTACAGATGTATCTTTAAGCGGTTTGATGTGCATTTTGTCTTCCCAAGAAAAATTATTATTTCATAAAATAAAAACTGGCTGAAAACGAGCATAGATGTATTTTTAAGCAGTTTGATGGGCATTTTGTCTTCCCAAGAAAAGGTTTTGGCAGTTATTATGTTTCATGAAAAACTTTGAGTTTTCCTATGCAGGTTACTGGAGGGTAATTATTGTTATCCTTCATTCACAGCATGAGGGCTTTTAGTAAAATGCAATGATTTATATTGCACAATTTATTAGTTTATTTTCATCTTTTGTCAGTAGTTGTTTGATACTCGACAAGCTGAATGAGACATTTGCTAATTTGCAGTGTATTTAGTCATCACAAATATTTGAAAGCAAAATGTACATTAGGACAAGCCTGTATCCTTTTACCAAACAATCCCATAATTTTTCTACAAAGGTATCCACTGATTGTACCTCTCTGGGGGAAGACTTTTTGAAACATTGTTGGAAAAGGAAAAACTAATGATAAATACAATTTTTTCCTTTTTCCACAACGCTTTTACCATTTACAGGACAAATTCCATCATTTCGGATTGATTCTGTGTGTTTAATTTAATGCCGTTTTCACATAATTTCAATTATATTGCGGCGGCTATCCATGCTTTCATGAAGTTTCTTTTCACCACTATTTTAGCGAAATTTTCTTCCCATGCTACAAGCTGCTTTCCAACATAACAATCAACCAAGATCAGCAGTGAGAGGGGAATGAATCTTGTTGCAATTCATGACTGTTTTCAATCCTTGGACGGAAATTGGCAAAGCTGTGGATTTGAACCAGCAATCCTCTGGCTTTAATTCCTATAATGTTGCTGACAGAGCAACTGGCTTGGCCTATCATTTGTGCTAAATTCAATATGGCTGCTTTAAATATGGACAGGTCTAAAATCAGGTACCAGTAGTTATTGTTGAATTTACCCAAGGTTTAACCCTTTACAGCACAATCCCGACTTTTAACAACCCTGAAAGAGAGTGCTTTTGAAAACATTGTGGGAAAAGAAGAAAATGCTGGTCACCAGCATTTTCTCCTTTTCTCACAATGTTTTTTATCCTATCAAAGACAGAAACAATCATTTTAGCAACATATAATTTGTTCTCTGCAAATGCTTTCCAATTTGGTTTTGTCCAAAATTTCACTGTTTGGTAAAGAGTTAAGTACAGGTACTATGGTTTCAGATGCCATAGAGAACTCCAGGAAAGAACTCCACCGTGGGAATGGTATTTTAAGTGTTTCACCTAGACAAGCCTGTTGATGAGAAGCATTAAAAGTAATAATATGCTTGGTATACAAAAAATTTAATTACCTACTGGAGGTTTTTTGCCCTCCAAGATAATACCTGTAATTCCATTCTTTTTCTGTCTGAAAAATTATCTTGTAAAAACTGTTGTTATTCACCAAAGTAGCAAGAACACTTAGAATGGCTTTAGAACTGCAGAATGAAAGGCTGTCCATTCCAGTATTCAAGTTAGGATGATTTTTTCTTGTGAGTACCTACAACAATGAAAATGATTTTGGTATAAAAGTCGCCCATTCTCATCCAGATCTTTATTTAGTAGATTCTAACATTCATTTGTAATCCTTATAAAGTGCTTTATATGGCTTGCTCAAGAATTTGTGTGATATATTTTATCTAAATATTTTATGAAATCTGTATGAAATGGGACTGCTTTGACTTCATATGGAGTGAATTATGTCTCCCCCCGTCAGGGTCGGGAGACATATTGTTTTTCCCTGTGCGTCCGTCTGTCTCTGTCTGTTTGTCTGGCTGTCCGTCACAAATCGTGTCCGCTCTATAACTCGAAAACCTTTTAAGATGTTTTGATAAAACTTCACACAATTGTACAGCACCATGAGACGAAGTGTCATGCACAAGAACCATTACTCTGGCTTTTATATTTTTTGAGTTGTTTCCCTTCGATTATTTTCCTTCACAAATCGTGTCCGCTCTATAACTCGAAAACCTTTTTAAGATATTTTGATAAAACTTCACACATTTGTACAGCACCATGAGGCAAAGTGTCATGCACAAGAACCATATCTCTGGCTTGTATATTTTTCGAGTTATTTCCCTTTGATTATTTTCCTTCAAAAATCATGTCCGCTCTATAACTCGAAAACCCTTTTGAGATATTTTGATGAAACTTCACACATTTGTAAAGCACCATGAGACGAAGTGTCATGCAAAAGAACCATAACTCTGGCTTGTATATTTTTTAAAATTATTTCCCTTTGATTATTTTCCATACTCATTTTACGTACAATTTCGTGTCTGCTCTACAACTTGAAAACCATTACAGAAAAATGACCATTAGTTCAGTTAGAAATTGCCTTGGTGACATATTAATCCTTCTGACACCAAAAAGGGGGGGGGACATCTGTTTTTTTGTAGAAAAACAAGTTCTAGTTTGTTGGTTGTTTTCACTGATACACATACTTTGGTCTTGTTTGGCTTTGGAGACAAAGAAAATTGTCTTTTTAGACCTTGATGGCAAATAAGAGCATAAATGCATTGTCTTTTAAAAAAATAATGGCAGATATTAAGTATTGTCTTATCAGGGTGCATTTTCACAGGCTGGTGTATCTCTTATGTAATGGTCAAAGTGATATGGAGGATAATTGTTTGTTTCAGTGTATGATTGAAATTTCTCTCAGCAAGTGAAAAGCAGGGGCTTTCCTTTTCTGTCTAGTAAACAGTGAAGAAGAAAAGCAGACATTATTAGTTGTACGGTCAGGTGGCAGGGGACTTGGAAACTTGTTCACAGGTGTGGTGAATCATGTCGTCCCGAGCCGAAGGAGAGGTGGCGACATTATTCATCACAGCCGTGAACAAGTTTCCAAGTCCCCTGCCACCTGACTGTGCAACGAATTTATTATACTGCAAAGTTTTACCATTCCGACGTGTATTAAGCGAAATTTACCTGTTTTTTGGTTTCAAAAAATTGAGTACGCTGACGAAGTAGAATTTCCCTTCTGAGTGCCCCAATTCAATGAAAACTGACGTCACTGGGAACTTACGTCACTGAAACCTTGGTAAAACGTGCAGTTTGGTGCATAATCTTGATGTTAATCTTGACCGACGCAGCCATTTGGGATGTTGTGTTGAAAGTGTAGTCATGTATACAGGGCTCCCGAAAGGGAAACTGCTTTTATGTTGGTTTTTCCAGTGTACATGATATATATGTTCGGGGCAGATTATCCAGTCAGATCACGAGAAAATTCTTTGCAGTATAATAATGTAGATTGTATGTTGTAGATTCAGGATCAGACTGGACATCTGTCCAGATCTTGCAGTTTGTTCTTGATCTCTGCCGTCTGCACAATCAGCTTGTCTTCAAAGGTCTGCTATCTCAAGTTGTTAAATACAGGATTTTTAGTAAATCATTAACCCTGATCTTGCTAAATAACTTAAAAGAACTTTCAAGCAGATAGTAAAAACCCAAATAATGTTATTTCAAACTCATTTCTTGCAGAAAAATATCACCTTAGCTGTCAGTGTAGATCCAAGTTCAGACTGCACAGAACGTGCAGTCTGATCTTGATCTACACTGTCCGCCAAAGGTCAGCAGATAGCGCTTAGCAGCTAAAGGGTAAATATTCATTATATCGTGAACTTACATGTGATTTAGGCATGAACCCATGTCCATCTGTCTAACTCCTGTAGTGTTTCACGGATATTTCTCATCACCAAGAAGCCATTAAACCTTTACACCACAATTCTGAGTTTTAATAACCCCGAAGAAAAAGGCTTTTGAAATATAGTTGGAAAAGGAGAAAATGCTTGTAACTGATATTTTCTCCTTTCTCCATAATGTTTTTTACCATTTTGAAGACCAGTTTCATCATATGTGCTACATTGAATTTGACATCTACAGGTGCCCTCAATTTGGACCAGTCAACCGTTTTGTTGTGTGTTAATGAGTTAACCCTTTACCAAATAATACTGTCTCTAAACAACCCGGATGATTTTTTTTTTTTCTTTAAAACGTCGTGGGAAAAGGAGAAAATACTGATAACACCAATTTCTTTACCCCTATTTTTTTCTTCTCTATCAAAGATTAATTTTTACTTTTAACCCATGATTTATAATTATTCAATGGCAGCAGATGCTTTCAATATGGAAAGTTGTAAAGTTTCGTTTTATGGTAAAGATTTATTTTTTTTCCTCTGTAATGGTTCCTGCCTCCATTCTGTCTTCTTTTATACTCTTGTGTTTTTTTGTTGGTAATGCCAGCTCAAGGTCAAACAGAGAAAGATACTTGACTTTTTACCACTCAATCCCCGGTTTAACTCTTTACCAAACAACAAAATTTTAGACTTGTCCAAATTGAAAGCATTTGCAGACGACAAATTAAACACGACTCAAAAACTAAGATTTGTTTTGGGACAGGTAGAAAACGTTGTGGGAAAAGGAGAAAATGCTGGTTACCAGCATTTTCTCCTTTTCCTACAATGTTTTCAAAAGGCTTCTTTCTCAAGGTCGTTAAAAGTCGGGATTGTGTGGTAAAGGGTTAAACGACCCTTTTGTAGAAGCCTTTTGAAAATGTTGCGGGAAGAGGAGAAATGTTTTCTATTTTATCAAAGACAAATCATATATTTAGTCACATTAATTTTTCAATTACTATCTGTAAATGCTTCCAATTTGAACACTTTAGTCTAAAATTTTGTTGTTTGGTAAAGGGTAATATAGCAGTTGTTACTTGCATTATGCATGTTGGCTATTGAAGTTTCATCATGGAGACAAGATTGTGCCAAGATGAGAAATAGCTCTGTCTGAGCGATTTGTCCATCTGTAAAAATGTTTTAAAATCCGGCTTTGATGGTTTATAAAAAATACGTATTTATGAACTATTAAATGATCAATTGAATGTACTAATGCACTGTTTTCATTTGTTGGCAATCATTATAGACATACAAATGATGTAATAAAATTCAAGGCTTTTAAGAATATTTATGTGGCTTACACAATTTATTTTTACTATCAACAATGATCTATTGCATTTTTCAATTTGTTGATGAGAAGCATTTTAAGTAAAGTACATTGTCAAAACAGCAGCTATTATTGAACATTTCACCTTCTGATCCTAATATCATCTTGATAGCACTATTTCTGAAAGGTACTTTCTAACATTAACCATTAACCCTTTATATATGAGAGACGCGAGATAGCGTCGAAGAATACTACCCCTGAGATCACAGTGCAGCGAATCGCTTCTAGAAGACCGATGTTAAAAAGAGGCTGAATGGTTCAAACCTACCCAAAATGCAACAAATCTGAAATCATTATCCAATCAAATAATGTTTCTCATTTCAATTGTATGTAAAGCTACTATTTTTAGCTCAAACCAAAAGAATGGGAGGTATTTTCCGACCTTTATTACACCGCGTGTGTTCGAAAGATTTCGAAAACAATGGCGAGTAATGATAGTTGAAGTTACACCGAATTCGAGGGTTTTTTGCACAAAGCTCCTCTTTCTATCAATGGATAATATGATTGAATAACTAGATATTGCTTTGATATTAATACTAGCCCAGTTTTGACATAAAAAAGCAGACAATGATGAGTTGGAGAATGAGATCAACGCGGCCGTGTAGAGTTCAACCTTTGGAGGTTCAAAGCGAAAGTAATTCTTTACTGGTGACCGTTTATGCACAGCTTTTTAACTCAGAACAACAGAGAATAAGAGAATAAAATTAATGACAACTTTTTTCTGCATTCCTTTCCAGATCATCTGATGCAAAATTTTGTCCCAGAGACCAACAATTGTGCCGCGAGAATGACCTGAAAAGGCTGACCATATTTAGCACCCAACAACTCTGGCAGAAATACATGTGCTTGTAGAAAACTATTTTATTTTTCATGCAGATACCTAAATTACCCTTCCATGAAACAATTATTTAACATTAAAAAATAATAAAAACAATAAAAAATTGAATGTGTGTCCGGAAATATTATAATTTAAAACAAATACGCTACAGAATGTCTATAGTGAAAAACGGAATCAACTTGTGGATCTCTGTGTCGGAAGAAATTTGTACATAATATTTGTAAATAATCATTGCTTTTTCAACTGGAAACACCTTTGGATTAAAAAAAATAAAAGTCTGTAAGTACATAACTTTAATTACTTTGTCAAATCATCAAAAAGCTTTGAAAAACAGTGTAATATGAAGCTGTATCAGTTTTACTTTGGCAGTCTGTTGGGAGCCATTTTGAGGCTAGTTTTCTACCAGAAAATCGGCCTGCGTTGCTTATCGGTGACTACTGGGCAGTGCTTAGTATACATAACTTGTGTAGTATATAAAGTGTTAAAGTTACAGCAATAGTTGCCTTTGCAGCCAGTGCTCCTTTGCTGACACATTCTACACAAGAGCAATCAGAAAATTGCAATTATTTGGGTCACATTTCTAGACTAAGAATGCCCATTTGGCTGATGCTACAATAGTTAACTTTTTAACGGACAACAAAATTTTGGCCACGTCCAAATTGAAAGCATTAAGTTTGTAGATGACAAAAAAGTAACTCAAAACATGAAATTTGTCTTTTGTAGAGTAGAAAACATTGTGGGGAAAGGAGAAAGAGCTTGTTACCAGCTTTTTCTCCTTTTCCCACAATGTTTTCAAATGGCTTCTTCCTTAAGGTCATGAAAAGTTGGGATTGTTTGGTAAAAGATTAAGAGAAAAGGAACAAAGTTTGATCTCTTGGCATAACATTGGAAATTCTGGTTGCTTTTCCAGACAGCATGTTAAATGCAGTTTGATGTTTTTCATCTATTTTGTCTGATAGTTTGCTGATAAGCTTTGATATAAGAAAAAGAAATAAAGAAAATAAAAAGTTTTCAAATGTTTTAAGCTACTGGATCACTTAACCCTCAGGCTGCTAAGTGCAACTCACTGACCTTTTGCAGACAGTGTAGATCAAGATCAGACTACACAGGACGTGCAGTCTGATCTTGGATCTACACTGTCCGATATAGAGATATGAAAATAACATATTACATGTTTATTAGGCACTTTAAGGGTTAAAATATTATTGTTTGGTAAAGAGTTAAGGCTTGTCATGTAATGGAAGGACATGGATCAGTCTGTAAGAAAGGAAATACAGGATATGGATTCTGTAGACTTGGAATTGGAAGCGAACAGAGAAAATTTCTTTGTAAGTTTTAGTATGTGATTCTAGGATTGCATGTCAAACATGATTAAATTGAAAGTGACTGCAGTCTACCAAATGATGACTGTTTGCATAAATCAGAATTGAGATGAAACGCTGTATATTCTGTGCAGACCCATTTATTACTGTTTATGTCTTACAAAATCATTTTCTCTATTCTAGGAAACTCTTATACTGTGTTCTGAATCAGATTGAAATTTTCATTGATTATTTAAAAGAAATTTATGTGAGCTTTCCATTGAATATGGAGATTCATTTTAATGTATGTAACAACATTCTAGGATAGAATATGACTTGGTGTACCATGCCTTCTGCATTCATTATATTTCCATAGCCTTTTCCTCCAAACTGTTTTGTTTAAAACAAGATCGGTGCACATAACATTAATTATTCCCTATTCCCATCAGTGGACTACTTCAAATTAACACTTTACCAGACAACAAAATTTTAGCCTTGTCCAAATTGAAAGCATTTGCAGAGGACAATTTCAGTATGGCTCTATTTACTTCAAACTTGGACAAGTCGTTAACTGGCAAAAGGGGAACTAAACCAACTTGGGCAGGTAACCATCAAAATATTTTTGACACAGTTATGCCCAAACTCAAGCATTTACAGCCAAGCATTGGCACCCCTGTATGCGGTGCTGTTGTCTTACTTAATTTGATATGAACTAGAGAGCTGAAAGAACAATAACGCTATCATACTGGCAATAATAACTATTGTGTAACCTATTACTCACATACTCTGTGTGCAGAAATTCACCATAACACTGAGGCTAAACAGCAGCCTCTACTCAAACAATACAGACACCAAACATTGGTGTCAATGCCTTTCACAATGATGTATTTCTAGAAAGGGATATAGCCAACAATCAAATTGATCCGATATTTACCTGAGCAATCTTGACATTATTGTACACCAATGGCCAGATCAATTCTCTACCGAAAAATCTTACATCTGTCTGGAAGTATGTTAAGAAACCAATGTGGGAAAAGAAGAAAGTGCTGGTCCCAACTAGCGTTTTCTCCTTTTCCCACAAATTCTTTTCTACCCTTTCAAATATCTGTCATTCCCAACATAAAACATGGGCAAGACATTAACTTTCAAAATGGGGGAAATCCCTTCGAAGAAAGGCAAAGAACCGACAAGATATATTTGACACATTTATGCCCCTTTTTCAACTTGGAATTTTTACTGAAAAGAGCAACAGTTACTGCACCTGAGCGTTGGTATTGGGAAGTGGTGCTCTTATTAGACATGCAGTGATGCATCCAGCGTGCGGCATTGCCCCTTTATTTCCGAGAATGCCCCCAAAATGTAAGAACTATGCGCGCTAAATGCTGCATTTTCACTGAAATGTACGCATTGTTTAAAGCACAGTGTGCGGTGCCGAAAATTCTAATACGGTCTCGAAAATTATTCCATCTAAAGACTACGATTTTGCTAGTGTAAGGGAAACAACTCTTACCAGTAAAGAGGTCACTGGATTTCCCAAGTCCCAATGACATTATTCAATGACATCATAAATTAGAAAGGTGCTAAAAATCCCATGAGTTCAACTGGATAAGACTTTTAGTCATCAATTTTTGGATTCCCAGAAAACTGATGATAGTGATGGGAAGGTGTAGCGAGTACCAAACATTTCAGTTATTTATCTGTTCAGTGTTCCCACTCGCACAAACTATTGGGTGAATCGCGTTATAGCATTGAAATTCACGTAATGAATATTGGTCACACGTGAGACCTCAGGTAAGAAAATACATGGGCAAAAAAGGCCTTTATATGCTTATCTTGTGTAAAATGACAGTTTTTGAAGTTGCTTGTTACCCTTATTGACAATTTTTTGTCAAATCATGCGGAAATACTTATCCAGAAATTGACAGACATGAAAAATTGATCGGTTAAAAAAAACACGGAAACCCATGACACAACAAAATGTCTCTTTGACATTGTCCGATCAGAGTCACTTCAGACTGCCTTTTCAGCTTTTTAATGACTTTAAGCAGTAAAATTACATAAATATCTCAATTTAACATTTTTTTGCTGCAAATCATCATTATGGATTGCTTTAGCTCTAGTTGGGAACTATAGTGTCATACCCTTTAATATAAAATCTTACCCCCAGATTTACAACTCAGGGGGTAAGTGTACCCTTGAAATAAAAAGCTAGTGGGAATACTACTGTTTGTATGGGTTGAATCATTGTGTGATGCATTAGAAAAGATGCACATCTTGCATTTTTTGTAGCACTCCTTTATCTAACCAATTATTCCTTTCATTTTCTCTAAAAAATCAGTCATCCCATTTTTGGATTAGAGTGCCCCCTTTTTGTTAAAATTAGGGGGTATGTGCCCCACCATTTGAAGTTTCTGGATGCATCACTGGACATGGTCATATCATAGTTGTATGCAGATAGTAGTTTAATTTTGATTCTGTTTATTCATGTCACTTTGTTGAATAAATGGAATTACATGTATCAAGTACAAACCAAACCAACCAAGATATTTTCTGTAGAGAAAACACTTATTTGTATGTCATGTTCCCAGAAACTAGGTTTATTGACAACAAAAAATCTTCTCTCAAGATAACCCCATTTCATCAGTCAGGCTCCAGAAGTTTCCTGTTTTCACCTCACATTGATTGTTTTTCCTCATCAGGGACTTATCAAATTGTGACAGTGCAATTTTGATAGAGCAATTTATATTATATAGATAAATGAAAGGCAAATTGGCTCAATTGTTGACAGAGTTATAAAGTACAGCTACAGAAAATTACATCTTTCTGTGAAAATGGTGAACATTCATAGCTCCACCTAATGATTGCCTTTCTTCTGAATTAGAGCTTGAAGAAAAAAACAATAATTTGATTTTCTATGGCTATTTCATATTACAAGTGTTCCTGGGACTTTTTATTGGAGAAGTTCATGCTTCACTGCCCCTAGGCAGCTGAAAAAGGGATGCTGAATCATTTAGCTCTTTACCAGACGACAAAATTTTGGGCCTACCCAAACTCAAAGTAGTTGCAGATGACAAAATAAAAGTGACTCAAAAATTGCATTTTGTTTGGGAAAGGGAAGAAAACATTGTGGGAAATGGATAAAATGCTGGTTACCAGCATTTTCTCCTTTTCCCACAATGTTTTCAAAAGGCTTCTTCCCCAGGGTCATGAAAAGTCGGGATTGTGTTGTAAATGGTTTATATAATACTGTGCGTTTACATGTCTACAAAGGCTACTCTTGGACACATTGTTGAACATTCCCATAATTTTGATCAAAGTATTTGCAAATTTGTATCAATTTTAAGATCTGTTGCCTGCAGATGCTTAAATTTAAAAGAGTGTAAAATTTTGTATAAATGGGAGTCATAGCATGTGATAACATGGATAAAATCCATATATGGCATAGACACCTCATTGATTGACTACGCAACAAATATATTTATTGCAGAACTCGCACTGGTATATCTTAAAATAAATTGCTCCTATGGTGTCAAATTAAATTAGAAAGTCTTCATAATATGTAAAACATCTGATATGAGACATTTCCATGTTCAAACCATGCCTGTGACCTTTCTTCTTTAGTAATAAGTGCAAAAGATGTAGTGGACTATGTAGTATGCCAAGAAGTGAAGTATCCTTTTTAATGATCAAATTTTGCTCTCAGTTACCCTTCTTAAAGTATGTTATTAGCCTTTAGAGTTTTATATAAATTTTAACTTAGTTATCAGCATTCTCTCCTTTTCCCTCAATGTTTTTAAAAGCTTTCCATTTAAAGGTCATAATTGCAGGGTTGTTAGGTAAAGAGTTAACCCTTTACCGCACAATCCCAACTTCTATCGACCCTAAGAAAGACAGCTTTTGAGAACATCGTAGGAAAAGGAGAAAATGCTAGTAACAAGCATTTTCTCTTTTCCCTACGATGTTTTCTACCCTCCCCAAATAAATTTCAATTCTTCGCTCTCATTCATTTTGTCGTCTGCAAATGCCTTCAATTTGGACTGGTCTAAAATTTTGTCGTTTGGTAGAGAGTTAAATCTTTATATGATGACAGATTTTCAGAATTTCTATATTTGAAGCATTTGCAAATGACTAATGCGGCTCAAAATGATAGGTACTGTTTTTGAAAGAGAAGAAAACATTAAAAGAAAAGGAGAAAACTTTTTCAGAGGCCTTCTTTTTGAACAGGTGGTAAAAACACAGGTTTGTTTGGTCAAAATTAGCAAGTGTGGTATTGTGTTGTCTCAGCTTCAGAGCTCTAAACTAATATAATGGACCTCTTCAGTTAGAAAAATAGCTACAACCAGGGTCTGTATTCACAACCATTCTTAAGAACATTTGAAGTCTTACTCTTCAAGATTTCATCAATTTGAAAGAAACACAACTTCTGATTGGCTAAACCAAATGGTTTGGCCAATCAGAAGTTATGTAACTTTCAACTTTAGAAAATGCTAGAGAATAAGACCAAAAAATGTTCTTTAGAATGCTTTGTGAATATGGGCCAAGATATTACTATTTTCAGATTGTTTATGCCAGAATATATCTTAAAGTAGTGAACAGTGTAGATCCAAGATCAAAACTGCACATTTTGTGCACATCCTACTCTGTCCACAAATGCAACTTAAGCTGGATCTAGCTTTGAAAGGGTTTAGCAATTTGTATAATTCAAAGAGAGATCTATAAATTGATAGATCCATGTTTTTATGCTCTGTGCTATGTCAGGGATTAGAGAAATAATCTGATTCTAATGAAATTGACAGGTTGATGGTCACTAATGGATACTTTGACATACCCATGGTCCCAGGCAACTGACATTCCAAAGACATGTCCCCATTGCCCTCTTGTGGTACCCTTAGGCTCTTTGAATAGAAGACAGAATTTTAGGCTTGTCCATACTGGCAGCATTTGACATTTATTGTGGTCTGAATACGAGATCTGTATTGAAAAGGAAGAAAACATTGTGGTATAAAAAGCGTTATCAGGATTTTCCACTTTTTCTGCTGTGTTTTCAGACAAGGTTCTCAGAGACATAAAACATGCGTTATCACACGAAAGATTAAATGAAAAAAAAAAGATAACAAATTAGGTTTTGATGTCAGTTTTGGGAGGCAAGCATTTTTGCACTTGTAGAAATCATTAGGTTTGGATAATTTCTGAATCATTATTACTCATTTTTCTACAACTTAAAGGTGTGTCATTGCATCCAAAGTCATGTACATAATATAAAGGATTAATCTGCTTATAGAAAACTGCTTCTGTTAAAGATTGTCAGTCTGAAATGATCAAATATAGTAAAGCATAACAATAACCACTTTATTCATAATTGCCAATAAGTTTGTAGACGTTGACATTGCGTTTGTGACTTAGTTGTAGAGGGACATGGCCAGAAATTTATAAGTATTACACACACCAAAGGCAAGCACAGGTGTCGGAATCAATAGTGATGACATTGCAAGTCCCGATCAGACACAAACAGACTGTACATGATGTAATCAGTTGTAGTCCTGTATTAACAAAACGTGAAATTACAAAATTTGGTTTGATTGAAAACCTTTGAAGCAACTTCATGAGGACAGGAACAGAAAATATCCTTTGAAAAATATAACTTGGAGGAACATTGACCTTTTGCATATGGTGCATAATGGACTCTACGCTCTTGATTAAAGCTTGGATATATCTATCTAGGTTCACGAAAAAAATTGAGATCTGTTTATTACTCATGACAGAACCAAATTGGAAGGTGTTTAATCTTCCCAATGTAACACTATCAGAAAAATAAAACTGATTTTATTCAGGCTCCTAATAGCATGATGTCATAGTTTTTCTGATTTGGTTTCTGGAGCCAAAGTTTGTCCTAATTTACAAGAACAGTCCAATCTAAGTTGAGGAATAGGAAGGAAGGAAGGAGCAGCCACAGCCTTCAACTTTGCTATGAAACATAAGTTATGGGTCCAAAGACAGACTACTTCAAATTTTGTCCATCATCACTGTGGTTTTGAAAATGCCATGTCAGTCTGTAATTTGAATAAGTTACAGCTTCCTTTTTTACAGTTTTACTAAAACAGTTGCAAGTTGCTTAATGTTATTAAGTGTGTTTTCAGAAAGTAAATGACTTCTAGTAGATTTCAAATTAAAAGAGTACACTGTAGGGCATAGATTCATATTTTTAATCATATGAGAGCCTACCATGTTGTCAGTGTAGAGGAAGTTCAGAACAGGACAAGCATCACCTCTTGGCATTTACTTTTACCATTAGTTTGAGAGACATTTTTGCAGACATGCTTTGTCATTGCAGCATTTGATCTCATTTACAGATACAAAGGTTCCATTTCATTTGGTTGAATTAACATTAAGGTAATTGTAGCAAAAAGGGAAGGATTAGTTTTGCTTACCTCCTAATCTTTCACAAGTTATTGAATGTGTTGCTTTAGTGATATTTTAGATGCTTAAGAGGGAAAAGGGCTCGGTATTTCCATTAAAAATAGAATGGGTGAATTTAAGAGATAGTTAGGAACAAGTGGTCATTATTTATGCCAGAAATCTGCCAGTAATGTTTCCTGCTCTTTTGTCCTGACTAGAATTCCTTTGGCAGTAGTGAGTGATTATCACTGATGGACCAAAGTGGATAGGAGTGTGGAGGCATCTCAAATTTATTAGGGAGTGCCTGCCTAATTGGCCTTTGGTCGGAGGTCAATGTCATGGCTAGTTAATTTTAACCACCAGCCCTAACAGGAGGTTCTTGAGACTGTCTTTGATTAACCCTTTACTAAATGATCACATTTTAACAGTCCTTAGAAAGACACCTTTGAACACACTGCAAAAGGAAGAAAACAGTGCTACCAGCATTATAACTTGCTCCTCTCTCCATTTTTTCTACTATTTTGATGAAAAGTTAAAGCAATTCAGGCTCATTTAATTAGTTGACTGCAAATGCATTTAATTTGGCCAAGTCTACAACTTTGATGTCTGTCCATCATTAAACAAAACATTTGATCTGCAAAGTATTTCTTCAGAAAAGTCACATCTGGCTATTAGATGAGCTGACCTCCATGGACCTGTGATGGGTATCCAAGCTCGCAAATATCTTTGTTGTGAATGTCTCTAACACTATAGTATCATGTCTATCTTTAGTCAATACATTGAGAAAATGTTACAAAGAGAGATGAAGCTCTCATTACACATAGTTGGGATTTGCGGCCATCAGTTGGAGACTAGTCAATAGGCCTCATTTGAAACAGAGAGAGGATTAAAGACTAGTTTTCCAGATACTGAACTTTACTTACACATCTGTGTGAAAATGGGAGATTTATTCATGAACTAAGAGATTGGTCATTTCTTTCATGTCCTTTTATGAATAATATTTACATTTATACTGCTATAGAAACTGTGTTGTCCATACAAATTGTTGTAAATCAGACCAAATAACCATTTGCTCTTCCGCAGAATGGACAGCAGAAGGGGTCAAATGACCATTGCTGCATTAGGAATAGGTTGCAGAGGGTCATAAAAATCGAAGATTACTCTTTTATTCTGTGGAATTTGTTTGACAGAATTTCCTGGATGAAATGCTTCATTAGTGTGATTATTTCCTAGATGCGCAAGGACACATTTGAGACTCTCTCTCTCGGTCTGTCTGTCTCTCTCTCTCCTCTCTCTTTCTCTCTCTCCGTGCAATTTTTTTGATATGGAAGTTGCTCTTTCTTTTATGAATTTATTTGTCATCAACATTTTAACCCTGAGAACACTGAATAACCTATCAGACCTTTTCTTCCAAGAAATATGACCAAAATAAATGCAATTCCATGGTTGCGTTTGTCTACAGTGTTATAACAACGCAGACAGTGTAGATCAAAGATCAGGCTGCACGTTTTCTGCAGCCTGATTTTGATCTACACTGGCTGCAAAGGCAACAATAGTCATGAAAGGTGCTTTAACCCTTTACCACACAATGACGACTTTTAACACCCCTGACGAAGAAGCCTTTTGAAAACATTGTGGGAAAAGGAGAAAATGCTGGTAACCAGCATTTTCTCCTTTTCCCACAAAGTTTTCTACCCAATCAAAGCAAAATTGCACCATTTGAGCCACTTTGAAATTGTTGTCTGCAAATGCTTTCAATTTGGATAGGTCTAAAATTTTGCTGTGTGGTAATGGGTTAAGGGTTAAACTTGCTCATGATCGAATAAGATTTTTTGTCTAAATTGACTGCTCTCAACCAAAATGCCCATTGTATTCAAATAGCATTAAATCTTTACCAAATGACAAAATTTTAGACTGTTCCAAATTGAAAGCAATTGTAGACAACAAATTAACTATGGTTCAAACAGAAAAATTGTCTTTCAAAAGGTAAAAAATGTTTTGGGAAAAAAAAAGAATATGGTGCTTACCAGCATTTTCTCATTTTCTCAAAATGTTTTCAAAAACCTTCCTTAGTGTCATTAAAACACAGCATTGTTTGATAAAGAGTTAATGTGATGTATACTAGCATCAACTTCACAAGTTCCAAAGGCAATGAATTTTTATAGAACTTTATCTTTCATGTTGCAATTTTACTGAAATTGGCTTTCTGTGAAAAGTTCCCCTGGAAGCCAATTTATCTCAACACCTAGAGGAATTTGAGGTGCCTTTTATAGGTATTTTATGAAGCCGCCATCAATTTTTTCCATTACACCATCCAATTAATTTCTAATTTATGGTGTCAAAGGAAATGAAAGGTCTAAATGTTGTTGATAAAGCACATTTCCAATGGGTTATTGATTTAGTGTGGATCGCTTTGTTAGTCCCTTTCTCTTCAATTTATTTTGATCCAGCTGATGGAGAAAGTTGGCTGTTGTATATCTTTTTTTTTCCCTTCCAGACCAAATAAATGTCAGGAGTATTTCAGTTTGCAGAAAGTTTTAAAACCTTGCAGTTTCAGACCCTAAACACATGAAAAGAGCTTAATTTTTTTAACAGATATCAAAAAACCTTGACTTGTCTAAGTTAAAAGTGTTTGCTGGCGACAAATTAAATGTAGTCCAAATGCTGATTTCTTTGTTGAAAATGGTAGAACACATTGTGGGTATAGGAGAATATGCTGTTAACCAGCATTTTCTCCTTTTCCCATAAAGTTTTCAAAAAGCTTCTTCCTCAGGATTGTTGGAACACAGGACTGTTTGGTAAAGGATAATCTGCCATAAAAAAATAGCAAATTGAGTCAATTGTAAGACTGGTTTTGCTTTGATTTTCAGCAAAATATCTGACAGACAGTGTAGAACCAAGATCTTGCTGTTTGTTCTTTGTAGTCACATATTTGTGCATGACAGATGTTTTTAAAAGCAGGGAACGTAAATTACATGTTACATACGATCCCTGTTAAAAGCAAGTGTAAATATCATTGAAAAATCTTCTGCAGCTCTGACAAAAAATCTTGGCACCATCTTTTCAGAGAGTGAAAAGCAGTCTGTCACACAAAATTTCAGAAATGTTACACCCCATCTCTTGAAAGAACAAACATCCATGACATTAATAATACAAAATGTCATTAAAAGCTTTTATTTGTTTTTCTTGTTGGATTGTTCATCATGGTACATTTGATTGGTTACCATAAATAATGTCCAAGTAGAAATAAATATTTCCTGCAAAATAGTGTTAGACTTATTAGAATTGTTGGGTAAATAAACTGTTAACTGTAACTGCGTGATTAAAAATTGGACATTAAAATTTTAAAGCTTTGGCTTCTATTTACATAATTTATCATTGGATGGATCCAAGATCGGAACGTATTTTTCTGCAGTTTGATAATACTTTATATGGTCTGCAAAAATATGTAAATTCCCTTTGCTGCATGATCAGTCAAATGGGTTTCCAAAAAGTGTGTGTTTGTTTTAGTAAGGGCAATGGTTGTTGACCAGTGTCTCGAAAGCTTAGCTTAAGGTAGTAGAATCAGTTTCAGAAAAAAGCATACTGTAAGACTTCAAATGTTTGCCGGCCCCCGCCACTCGGGGCCTTAGAAATTGGTGGCTGCCTTCGCCTCTGTGGCATATGGGTGGTAAAAGTCCCCAGAAACAGAGGAGACCGATAATAATAAAACTAAAATTAATAAAACAGGTCCAAAGTAATTTAATTCAAAGTAAATATTAGTAAAAAATAACAATAACAAAATCAACCTAAATATGGACATAAAACCACTAAAGTCAATACGATTAAATATTTCCAGAAAAATTAACAAACACAAAATTAAAACATAAAAGTGGCTGAAGAACAAGACAAATTAAGATCAAATGATTTCCAAAACAAATTTTTCATTCCAAAAGTGATTTTTTATTTTTTCATTTTTTGAAGACATATCTTTCCTATACACTTTCCTGTCTCATATACTAACATGCTCATTTGTGTGTGTATCATCTGTGCCAGTGGGTAGCACACTGGACGAAGAGTATAACAGCATCTGTGTATAACATCTGTTTTGTTCTTGTATTCGTCAACACCTTTTCCAATCTCTAGCACTATATGTTTGAAGAATTTGAAACATTTGGCATACTTGTATTTAGAACCTTACCTACAAGTAGAGATCTATAATGGGTACTCTAGTAAGCTCTAAGTTATCAGCTCTAATTATTAAAGTTATCATGCTAACACTCTATATCTAAACCTTTCTTGATTGAAAATATTTCATTGAGCAAACTTTCTTCTGATAAAAGATTTCTGTCTTTGATTCAGAAGCCACTTGTTTGCCGTGGGTGGCATCTCGTATGCCGGAAAAGGGGATCCTGGTAGTTGAGAGCGCCCAGGGATCTCCAGCACTCAACACACTGCTTTGGCCCTGGCCTCGGATAGACGAGAGGGATGGGTTAGGCCCGACCCGTCTCAATCGGCTCGGTCGTGTCTAGCTTTTAGGATTACATACTTTTATCTATATTTCTTTCTTTGTATCTTATGATACCAACCGGGTTAGATTTTTTCTTTTTTCTTATCTTTTACATTGTTTTCCTTTATAAAGCGGCGGCCGATGGGCTAATTAATAGACCTATAGTTTCTCTTCGCTTAAGGTTTGTTAAGTATAATAGCTATGTAGCTCTGGCGTCGGAAATAGGAAACCCATTTCCATTAGACGTCCCCTTGTAGGGCTCCGAGGAGGGTGGAGCGCATAGCTATTGAAATTACACTATCAAAATCATGGCTTCCCAAAACAAAAGACCCCGACCGAATAACGAAAACGAAACGTCTTACATAAACAATACAAAGTTCTTGGTTATTAAAAGTGAGGAGGCAAAGCCCATCACATCTCTGTCTCCCTTCATAATAGAAAAACAGATAGAAAGTTTGATAGGCACTCCAAAATCAGTTAAAAAATTAAAAAACGAACTACTACTCGTTGAAACATCAAGAGCAAGTCAGGCTGAATCTCTATTAAAAGTTAAAAAGTTTTACAACTTGAAAGTCTCAGTCTCAGAACACAACTCACTTAACAAATCCAGAGGAATTGTGAAAGACAGGGTACTGAAAGGAGAAACAGAGGAAAAAATTGTGGAATATCTTGCACCGCAAGGAGTTGTTGCGTGCAAGAGATTCAAAATAAAAAAAGATAATGTTCAACTTGAAACCAATACACTACTCCTCACTTTTAACACCACCACTTTGCCTCAGAGTATTAGAATCTTTTATCGTACAGTACCAGTGGAACAGTTCATCCCAAATCCTTTGCGCTGTTTTAATTGTCAAAAATTTGGACACCACGAAGACAACTGCAAGCTCACAGATGCAGTAATCTGTGATAGATGTGGTGAATCCAAACACACATCTAGCATCTGCCAAAGACCTTTCAAATGTGTAAATTGTGGTAAAGATCACAGTGCAAGATCAACCAACTGTGAAGTCTGGAAAAAAGAAAAAGAAATTATGAGAATTAAAACAATAAGAAAGATTTCGTACTTTGAGGCAAAAAAACAATATGAGACAGCTTTGGAACCTAGGTACTCTAAGATAGTTCAATCAGCAACAGCAAAACCTCAGACGAGAACTTGTGGAACACAGTATGATCCCGTGGATTTTGAGCAAGGCGCTAAACCTTCCTCGAAATCTACGTCTTCATCTGTCCAACCACCTCGAACATCTGAAACAGGTTCAAAATCTAACCAAACAAAAGACTCTAGTAGATCAAGATCAGCTTCTACAGCTAATTCATGCCCTACGTCACCAAATAAAAGCCAGAAAAATAAACCAGATAAAAAAGAAAAAGATAAACAACAATCAAATAGACAGAAGAAAGGGTCACAGGATCCTATTAAGCTGGCAAATAAATTTGAAAGTTTAGAAGATATGGAATTGGAAATTGACTCCTCAGTCAAATAACTTTTAAGTAAATTCAAACTCCCAATATACAAGTATAATGGGTCAAAACTCAATTTTACAATGGAATTGTAGAGGTCTAAAAGCCAACTTTAATGAACTACTAATTCTTTTATCTTTATTAAATCCACAAATTTGTTGTCTTCAAGAAACTTTTATAACCCCCAATGATGACTTGGAAGTTCGCAATTATTCTTCCTATCACTACATACATAATGATTGCCAAAGAGCATCTGGTGGTTCTTCTATCATAATACATTCTACGGTACCTCATCGTAAGATAGACTTAAACACAAATCTACAAGCAATAGCAATAAAAGCATCTTTAAATAAAACTATAACAATATGCTGTATCTATATCCCACCAAATAAAAGAATAGATCAAAATGATTTAGAAAATCTTTTACTACAACTACCTCAACCTTACATCATATGTGGTGATTTTAATGGACATAGCGAATTATGGGGTTGTTCAGATACCAATGATAGAGGTAAAATAATTGAAGATTTCATTGCAGAGAATAATTTATGTCTATTTAATTCCAATCAACATACATACCTGCATCCTGGATCAGGTTCTTTCACAGCAATAGATCTTTCACTCTGCCATCCTTCCTTGTACCTTGATTATGAATGGAAAGTATGTGAAGATTCCCATGGAAGTGATCATTTTCCTATCATTATACAAGAAACTGAGAAAACAGAAGATGAGAAAATTGCAAAATGGAATTTTAAAAAAGCTAACTGGGAAAAATTCAATATTCTTTGCCATGAAAAATTACTGATTGACAATTTTGAAAATTCAGAAGATCCAATGCTTTCTTTTACTGAAACTTTAATTGACATATCAAATCAGTGCATCCCGAAGATTTCAACAAATACTTTTAAGAAGAAAAAGCCATGGTTTAATGATGATTGTAAAGAAGCTATTAAAAAACGTAAAGACAGTTTAAAACGTTTCAAACAATATCCAACAAAAACAAACTTAAATGTTTGTAAAATTATGAGAGCTAAGGCTCGACGTACTATTAAACAAGCAAAACGATCATCTTGGAAAGATTTCATTTCTAAACTTAATGCTAGAACTCCCATGACAACCATTTGGAATATGTTAAGGAAAATAAATGGAAAGAATCAAACCATGAAACACTTGCATATCAAGGTAGATGACAAAAACTATGAAAGTAAAGAAGAAATCGCTAATATCCTGGGTAAAACTTTCAAAACAAACTCCTCGTCTGGAAATTATAAACCACAATTTAGAAAACATAAGCAAGAAGCAGAAATGGAAGAACTTAATTTTGAAACGGATACAAATGATATCTACAACTTACCTTTCACACTATCGGAACTTGAAAATTCTCTAAAAAATGCTAATGATTCTGCTGCAGGTGCAGATGAAATACACTATCAACTTTTAAAACATTTACCTCGTATTTCATTACAAACTCTGTTAAACATTTTTAACATTATATGGGAACAAGGCACCTTCCCGAAAAGTTGGTCCAAAGCTACAATCATTCCAATTCCTAAGCCAAATAAAGATCATACAAATCCAACAAATTATAGACCCATAGCTTTAACTAGTTGTATATGTAAGACCATGGAGAGAATGATAAACAATAGACTTAATTTTTACCTCGAATCCAATAATATTATATCGGAACATCAATCGGGGTTCCGAAAAAACAGAAGCACGACAGATCAGTTAGTACGATTAGAATCTTTTATCAGAAATGCTTTTGTAAAGAAACAACATGTAGTTGCCATATTTTTTGATCTAGAAAAAGCTTATGACACCACATGGAAACATGGCATCTTAAAAGATATTCATAAAATTGGATTAAGGGGAAATCTACCCAAGTTTATTTCAAACTTTTTATCAAATAGATGTTTCAAAGTTAAGGTAGGCACATCTTTTTCTGATGACTATGAACAAGAACAGGGAGTTCCTCAAGGAAGTATCCTCTCACCTACTCTGTTCAATATCAAGATTAACAATATTGTAAAATGTTTAGATGACGATGTGAACTGTTCCTTATATGTGGATGATTTTTTAATATGTTACAGGTCCAAAGATATGAAAACAATTGAAACTAAGCTTCAAAATAATTTAGACAAAATTGAGAAATGGACTATAGAAAATGGTTTTAAATTTTCCAAGACAAAGACAAACTGTGTACACTTCTGCCAAGAGCGCAGGTTGCACTTGGATCCATCATTGAAAATTTATAATAGTCCAATTCCAATAGTAGATCAAGCAAAATTTTTAGGAGTTATCTTTGACAAAAAACTTTCTTTCATTCCACATATTAATGCTTTGAAACTGAAATGTCAAAAAGCTTTGAATGTTTTAAAAGTACTTTCCCACTCTGACTGGGGAGGAGATAAAAAAACTCTTTTAAATCTATACAGATCTCTAATACGGTCAAAACTGGATTATGGATGTATTATATATGGCTCTGCAAGGAAAAGCTACCTAAAAAAGTTGGACACTATTCATCATCAGGGTCTTCGGTTAGCTTTGGGAGCTTTCCGAACGTCACCTGTCACAAGTTTGTATTCAGAGGCCCAGGAGCCATCCTTATATGATAGAAGGAAAAAACTGTCCTTACAGTACGTAACTAAACTGGCTTCAAATACAAATAATCCGGTTTACAATGACATTTTTAATTCACCAAACAAAATACTTTTTCAAAATAAACCTAATTTTATCAAACCACTTGGTCTAAGAGTTGAACCTCTTCTTGATGATGAATCAAATATAAATGTAAAGAATATTAAGCCCTTTAAACTTCCTGTAAAAGAGCCGTGGACCATAGATCCACCAAATATTATTTTTTATCTCAACGTAAATAAGAAATCAGTTACAAATCCATTATTTTATCAAAATAAATTTTTAGAAATCAAATCACAGTATAAAGATTACATTTCAATTTATACTGATGGTTCGAAACAAGATAATAAAGTTGGTTGCGCTTCAGTACACAAGCAAGAAACTGCCAAAATAAGACTACCAGATCATAGCTCTATTTTTTCAGCAGAAGCTGTGGCTTTAAACATTGCTCTCTGTTCAATACAAAACAATAATAACAAGAAATTCATAGTTTTTTCTGATTCAATATCAGTTTTACAATCTTTAAAACATCCTGATAACCCAAATCCATTGATTCAACAATTTTTCAGAAAATATGTTTATTTAAGTAGATCAAAGTCAATCATATTCTGCTGGATACCCAGCCACATTAATATAAAAGGTAATGAAATAGCTGATCAAGAAGCAAAGGATGCCGTAAATATGAACATAGCCAACATAAAAATTCCTTATACTGACAAAAAACAACAAATAAATGAATTTATCAAGTCTGAATGTCAAATTAAATGGCAACAATGTTTTAACAACAAGCTTTTAGCGATCAAGCCAAATTTTAATGATAAATATGAATTTTATTGTAACCGAAAAAGTCGAGTAATTTTAACAAGATGTCGTGTGGGACACTCAAGGTTTTCACATGTGCATCTTTTAAATAATGAGAGAGCACCACAATGTATAAACTGTAATGAACCTTTAACTATAAAACATATTTTATTAAACTGTAAAAATTTCGACCGTATACGGTCAAAACATTTTAGTGTTGATAGCTTACAAAACTTATTTTTACATGTACAACAGAATAACATTTTAGAATACCTAAAAGAGATAGATTTTTATAATAAAATATAGACTAATATAGATTTTAAGTATCAAATTAACATTTTATTATTCCATTTCTAAATATTACCTTCATGCGTGCTAAATGACCACAGCTGTCGATGCGCCTTAAAACAGCAAATAATAAATAAATAATAATCAAATGTTTGCATCATGGAAATCTTTAGGATTTTCGCATATTGATAAAAGTCGCAGAGATACCAGCTAGCATAAATTCAAGGTATATTAACCCTTAGATTCTCATCCTAGAAATAGGACCCAAATAATAGCAATTCCATGGTTGCTTTTGTCGACAGTGTTTCAGCAAAGCGGACAGCGTAGATCAAAGATCAGGCAGCACGTTTTTTGCAACCTGACCTTGATCTACGCTTGCTGAAAAGGCAACAATAGTTGTGAAAGGCGCTTTAAGGGTTAAAGTATACATTGCATATTTTGTGCAGCCTGACCATAATCTACATTGGCCACAAAGGCAACTATAGTCATGAAAGGGTTAAGGTATATTTTACCTAGGCAGGAGTAATGTACTTGTAGGAGGGAATTTGATTGGGACCATTGTCGACATCCATGAGTGCCTTTTTTCATCAGTTGGCTGGTGGCTGTTAATTGTTTTTGTTTGTTTGTTTGAATAGTGTTTTATGCCGCTCTCAACGTTATTTCAGTCGTATCTCGGCAACAGCTCATATATTCCATGTATTTCCTGGGTTTCACCAGTACTAGGCTGGGGCTCTGAAGTGTCTTGCCCAAGGACGCTCCTGTGAAAAACCCAGTGGAGCCAGTGAGGCTCGAACCCGGTGGCCTCCAGGTCACAAGTCCTACACTTCACCACTGAGCGTGGCTGTTAATACTGCTAATTAAACATGTTTCATCGAAGTAAAAATGGAGATTTGTTAAATAGGATAAAAGTTTGTCAGTTGCAGTTTTCACGGCTTAATATCAGTAAAGAAACTTGTGGTTATTGACCAAATATTCAAACTTGTGTTTTCAGTAAATATCTTGGAGATAAACTTTTTTTCTAGCCAAAGCTTTTATTGTGACAGAAGAGCTTAGTCATAAAAGCATACACAAATGACATCCGGTTTTTAAGCTGAGAGAATCTTGTGAATTGTTTCCGAGTTTTATGCTGGTTGCCTGCAGCAATAAATCTGGCCATAAATCAAATCATTTTGTCTATTTATTTCAGGCAATGTAATTTAATTAAATGATGGCAACTTTGGCAAAGCTGTCAATAGAGCTTGAATTTGCTTTGATCATAGGAGGATTGTATTAGATTGGCCGGTGTCATTTGTGTCAATTATTTTTCTGTAAATGATCAAACCCTTGTCTTGTGGAAATCTTATTTAGTTAGATTGTCCAATTAGAAAATGGAGAGCCATCAATCTTCTAGGCGGTGGTGACTTGTCTCAGAGATTGGTCTTAACCCTTTACCACACAATCAATAATCGTAACGACCCTGAAGAAAAAGCTTTTTGGGAACATTGTGGGAAAAGGAGAAAATGCTGGTAACCAGCATTTTCTCCTTTTCCCACAATGTTTTCAAACCCTTCCTAAAACGAATTTCAATTTTTGAGTCAGGTTTATTCTGTCATCTGCAATTGCTTTGACTTTGTCTAAAATGTTGTTGTTTAGTAAAGGGTTAAGCCTATACCCTACAGGCTAATTTTACAACTAATGAAACTTGGTACAGGTGACTCCAATGAAGTAACATTTCAAGGAAAGTAAAGAGTCCTTTCTTTGATTGCTTTGAAAACATTATGGAGAAAGAAGCGATAATTATTGTGATATATACATGTACCTTTCACCTCTTCTGTCAATGTTTTCAAAAGCTGTCCACTGCATAGGCAAAATAAAAAATCTGTTTTTGTACAGTTGAATAAAAGATGGATTTATCATGATTTATAATGTGGAAGTTTCAGAAGCTTTCAGTGTAGCCCTGTACCAAAACATCAGGTGTTTTTATGAAGTGAGAAAGTGAGCTTTTTGAACATGGTGGAAAAAAGGCTGTTAATTAGCATTTTCTCTATTTCCACCTTATTTTCTGCTATTTAACCCTTTACCACACGGCAAAATTTAAGACCTATCCAAATTGAAAGCATTTGCAGACGACAATTTCATAGTGGCTCAAATGACGCAACTTTTCTTTGATAGGGTAGAAAACTTTGTTGGAAAAGGAGAAAATGCTGGTTACCAGCATTTTCTCCTTTTCCCACAATGTTTTCAAAAGGCCTCTTCTTCAGGGGCGTTAAAAGGTGTCATTGTGTGGTAAAGGGTTAAAAGAAGTACTCCATTTGAGCCATGTCTAACCTGACATGATAAGCAGATCTTTTTTAACACAGATAACTCTAGAATTATGTCTCTAGAACTTTGTCGTCTGTTAAGAGTTCAGGAGGTAAACCTAGAATGTTGTAGATGAACAATGTTACCTCTTCGATGAAGGATTTGTGTTAATACACAAAATTTATTTTCTAACCAACATGTTTTATCTCCTAGCATGTCCAAAATTATTTGCAAGGAGAGCTATTGGGACAAGATTTTTTCAAGAAATATGGCACACAAACTGCAAAGTCCAGGTAGTTTTTGTTCAGAATGTTTTGGAAAAGCCAACAGTGTAAATCAAAATCAGACTGCACTTTTTTTGCAGAATGTAATATATAAAACAAAAAAAAACATCTATAGGCAAGAAAGTTGTGAGGCCTGTTAAAACGGTGATATTTGGATTCTTTTGAATCTGATGAGTGGGATGATCTGTCTTGCAAGAATCAAATCCAGTAGCTTTTGGCATGCTAATTCCAATCCATCACAACAAGAGGGTACACAGGGTTGCATCTAGAGTGCGGGATTGGCGAAATCCCGCATCAAAATAAAAAATCCCGCGAAAATGAAATTTGTTTGCGCACCAACTCCCGCACTAAAACGAACTAGCCCGCAAAAATTGCATGATTGTGCGCACCATAATTGGGGGAAAAAGAGAGAAAAAACGACTTGGGGGGGGGAATGTAACAAAATTTGCATGGTCACACAAATAATCATTCGAAACTTAAAACCGTAAACTTAAATCGTAGACTGTCGGATTATCTTGATCATATCAATAGACGCTTGTCATCTGTGTTATGCAGACGAAAAGCCTCACTGCAGGGCCCATGCTGTCGATCACTGATTGGGACAATTTAGAAAAAAAATGTGTCCAAAACTGACGCGCTGGAGAATCTGCTGGCAACAAGTGATTTCTTAAGGCTACAAAATTCTTGAAAGAAAATAACTCCGTCATAAACAGTGAGTATTAAATATGACGGACCACACATCACCGTTTATCACAACCTAACAAGCTGGCGTGTAATGAAAAGCGAGATGATGATGTCAATCCACTGATCTAGAGTAAAATGACATGTTTTGAAGTGACCTACAACCCTTATTGACAAATTCTTGCAATATCATGTGGAAATACTTTAAAAAAAAAAAATAATTGACATGAAAAAAGATCGATGCAAAAAAGCGCGAAAACCCATGACACAACAAAATGTCTATTTGACATCGTCTGATCAGAGGTACTTTAGACTGTCTTTTCAGCTTTGGTAGTGAATTTAAGCAGTAAATTTACATAAATATCTGTATGAAACAATATATGGAAGCTAAAATCTCAGTCTAACACTGAGGTAAAAATTTCGTTGAATTTATGAAATGAAAATATTGATCAACGTAGGATAGATAGTGTTGGATGGGGGTTAGTCTACTTGTCTTACAGTGATTGTACTGTAACAAGTGTTAAAGAAGAAGTTACAAGACATTCATCTTAACAAAGAAGACTAGAATATAATAATCCTTTTATGGATATAATCATTATTAATTTTCCAAAGACAAAAACAAATAATACATTAACCCTTTACCACATTATGGGAACCGCCATGAAATTTGTCCCCCCCTCTTTACACTTGAAGAGGGGGACGTGGCCCCCTTTTTCTGAAGATGATGGGGGCCAGCCCCCCTATTTGAACATTACTAGATGCAACCCTGGGTACAATGACCATGCAAAATACTTCCTGGACCAAGATGGAACTTGCAAGCCCAAAACAATCTGGCTCAAATTACAAGTACACAGCAGTCAAGGGTAACATGTATTTCTTCCATGGTACAATTGAACACTGCAATCACTTCAAAAAGTGGTAAAACTTCACTTCGTGGAAAAGAATAGCTAATATTGAATTGGATTTCTTTCACAAAACCAGGTTCCCAATTGCTTCCAGAGTAAAATACAATGTTTACCTAGGAGTGCCTTTTCACAACGTACAATCCTTTTGACAGGCATTGATCAAGATCGGGCAGCACAGATCCTAGATTTGGACCACATCAAATCAGAACCAAATAAAGCCTTGAAATGACTAATAATTGGATTTCTTTTCCTGATGGAAAATGTCTTATTTTGTTTTATTCTGCACTTAAAGGGATAATAGGCCCATTGGATATTGTAATGGCCATTTATCAAGTCATTTAGTCAATTTGAATTGTAGCATGCATATCTTCTTGATGACTTCCATATTCTCCCAGGGGTACCATTTCTGTGGTGCTATAGTTTTGATTATAGACAGAAAGTGTTTTATCAGGATAATTAAGCGTCTGTGTTCAGAAAACAATATTTGTTAATCAATTCAAGGACAAGGCAGAGACATGCCAAGTTTATGCAGGCCATGTCCTATAGTTCATTATGATATTAACACTTAACCAAAAGACCAAAATTTTGACTGGACCAAAGTGACAGTGCTAGACTTGCTCTTGACTTGCAGACATCAAACTAAATATAGCTGAAGGGATGATGTCTGTTTTTTAAATGGTAAAAATTCTGTAACAAAAGCAGAAAATGCTGGTTACCAGCATTTTCTCTCTTCACTACATTATTTTCAAAAGCCCTTTTCCCTAGGACTGTGAAAATATGGGAATGTGTTAAGGATACATCTGTACAGCTAGAAAGAAGAATTGCTGTAAAAACTTGATAGACATTAGAATGATTCAGAATTTAGTCAGCTGCCTAAACATAAATAAACTACAGATATATATGATGAAATGGATAAATATAGGTATAGAAAATCTTTGATTTAAAACTGGAACACTGATTTCTTTGATGGCCTCCAGGAAATGATATGCAACCTTGCAACATCAGAAGCAACATTTGGCATAAAGATTCAAGAATGATTGTGGTATGATAAAATAAAGGTGAAATTGATTAAAAAGTGGTTGAAAACAAGTATAAATGTATCTATAAAGAGTTAACTCTTTAGCACATGAAAAAAGGTTTATACCCTTCCAATATGGTAAGTAATTGATTGATTGAATGGACTGTTTTACGCCGCTTTCAGCATTACAATTTCAGTCATGTTGTGGCAACAGCTTGCTTATTCATGTATGTCCTGGATTTCACCAATGCGAGGTTAGGGCTCTAAATGGTTTTGCCCAAGGACACTCTTGAAAAAACCAAGTGTTTCCTGCACGCTCAAACCTGGGTCTCCAGATTATGAGTCCTACACTTTATCACTGGGCACGCAGGCTCTTCCAATATGGTAAGCAAATGTTTACAAAGAATGTGGCTCCATTGGTTGAATTTGTCTTTGAGAGGGCGTCTCCAATTTTTCACTCAAAGAACAGAAAAAATGTATGACATGGTCATTTACAAGTCACTATGCTTTATGTCCTCAAAGTTCATGGGTGGCATTCTCTATTATCATTAAACATCTAGCATATTAAAGATTGATGGAAATATGATTGCTTTCTGTCAAATGGATGCTATTTGACACATTTACAGCTAATTGACAAAGCTCATCTGGGAGTAATTTTGACATATTGAAAAAGATGCAAACTGTTCATGGAAAGCTTAGTATCAGGACTGTTATTAGAGCTCTTAGACTGCTTGACTCTATACAAAACTATCTCATGCTTTAGAATCCCATTGAAATTTTTTTTTAAAATTGGGAGAAGGAGAAAAGGCATGTGTCCCTCTGTCTTTACCAAGACAAAAATGTAGAGCATGAATGATAGCTAAACACCTAGAATCTTTGGTTGTGCAAGCTTCTCGCAATTTATCCAAGATTAAATAAGTTTGAGAATTCCTTTCTTTTGATACAAGATCAGCTGGAATGTTGGTAGCAGCAGCACATTCTCCATGTTCAACAATGTTTTCAAGAGCTGTCTTTCTCAGGGTCCTTAAAAGTTGGGATTGTGTGGTATAGGGTTAAAAGACAAAAAAAAGCCAAATGTAATGAGTATGTTGAGTATGTTAATTCTCTTGTGTTAATTGTCATGAATAAAATTCTTTTCAAACAAACAAGTTTGGAAATTCATTTATCTGTAACAATCAAGGCAGTTAGCATTTTTGCATTCACTTAACCCTTTCCCACATAGTCTGGAGTTATAATGACCCTGAAGAGGATATTTTTTGAAACATGTTGGGAAAAGAAGAAATTGCTGGTAACCAGCTTTTTTTTCTTTTCCAACAATGTTTTCTTCCCTTTCAAAGACAAATCTTGTCATACTAGTTGTAGTTAAATTGTCATCTGCAAATGCTTTCCATTTTGGCTAAAGTACAATTTTTTCCATTGGCAAAGAGTAAATTGTCATTAATTAGTTCCAGTAGGTAATCTACAGGAACCCTTTACCGAACAATCCCAAGATTTCACAACCAGTGGAAAAAGGCTTTTAAAATTCATTTTGGGAACAGGAGATGCATTTTCTTCAGTTTCAACAATGTCTTCTGACCTTCTCAAAAACTAAGCCCACCATTTAACCAATATTGAATATGCCATTTGCGAATTCTTTCAGATTGGACCAGTCTACAGTTTTGTTATCCAGTAAAGAGATAAATATGTTTTTTGTTATAATGCATCACATAAATGGACATTTGTAGTCACCAGAATGATCCTTGTTTGGCAATTATAAAGAAGGCAAGCTGTGTGTGTAAAAAAAAAGAATTCGTTGAAATGATATCCTCGAAAAAGACCTTTTTTGATAAAAAGATACGAGGTATTGTGTTTTGCATGTGGCCTTTTTGTTAATGAGATTATACATTACGCCCCCTTTTTCAGCATTTTCTTCTATTCCAAGAACATTTTCTAACCTTTCAAAAACAAAGTCAAACTTTTGAGTCACATTTATTCTGCTGTCTGGAAATGCTTTCAATTTGAACAATTTTAAAATATTGTCAGGGGCTATAAAATAAATGGTAGAAGCAATTTGGAAAGCCAAACACATTGATGAATGAAATTCATTTCTTGTGAATTTAGCCAATTAGGAACAATAACAAGGTCAATTGCCAAGTATGATGCAATCATGGGAAATGAAAATTACATGTAGGCGTAAGCTGAAGAATAACCAATCACTTAAGTTTAATTTCTGATTGTTTGCAGAAAAGGGGCTATACAGCAGAGCTGAAAGAATGTTGATGAATGAAATTCAGTCCATGTGACAGAAGCCAATCAGTTTGAAACAAAAAGGTCATTTGCAAGAGCAAGTATGTTGCAATTATCGGAATTGGAAAGTTGTTGCACTTTGCATTGAGCTGGAAAATAATGAATTGCAACAATTTGATTTTAGTGCATTAAACTGAGATTCTGTCGGCTTCTGAACAGTGAAGACAAGAAATGCTAGCATGTTTAGGTGTGGTGTATAACCATATAGTTACCAGACAAGACAATTTTCAACCTGTTCACATTGCAGATGACAAATTTTAACGCTTTACCAAACAATCCCTGGTTTTCATGACTCTGGGAAGGAAGGCTTTTGAAAACATTGTGGGAAAAGGAGAAGATGCTGGTTACCAGCATTTTCTCCTTTTCCCACAATGTTTTCTACCCTATCAAAGTCAGAAATATCATCTGAGCTACATTTAAACAGTTGACTATAAATGCTTTCAGTTTGATCCAGTCCAAAATTTCATCGTGTGGTATAGGGTTAAGAGACTCAATTGATGAGATTTGTCTTTTAAAGGGTAGAAAACATTATGGAAAAAAGGACAAAATATTGCTTACCAGCATTTCCTCCTTTACCACTAGTCTTCAAAAGCCTTCTTTCTAGGGGTAGTTAAAACTTGGGATATTGTAGTTAAGGGATAATGGCCTTTTTGGAAAAGCTGGACATGAGGATTTCTCAGATTCGAAACCTTTGCAAATGGACATCTCTGTAAATGATGGTAATGTACCAAGATTAAGCATATTTTTTGCTTGTGCTATTTGATTTCAACAGTTCACTTTATAGTCTTGTGGCATCTTTACTCTATCGTCATACTCTTGATTTATATGCTATTTGACTTCACTGTTTGATATTAATTCATTATGTACAGCATCACTATCAAATTCTCACTAACCTAGTTATTATTATCAAGTTTTAAAATCCTTTGCCCTCTTCACTTTTCTTTGATTATTTCCATTTTTTTAAGAGAGTGAAAAATCGTCAAGATAAAGTTAAAAAAAAAGTCGTATTACTGTGTAAGTTCTTCTCTGATTGTTGTGCCTCCCCGTAAAGTACCAATCATGAGTTTTTTGTACATTTTTGTGTAGAGCATAGAGTATTTTTGACATCCACTGAGCCACTCACCTGCTTTCCCTATCTTTCCTACATATAATCTATGACATCCAATTCAACTGCACGGGATGTTGGGCAACCCTGTACAACCTCTGTGCAATCATCAGTATCCAAAGGCTACTTACAGCAATCTCCAAGCAACAGTTCTGCCCTGCTTCTTCCTCTTAGGTTATCACTTCACCCTTGAATAAAGTTACAATTGATGTGGCAACTGTTGGCCAACCATTGTGTATCCATTCTGCAGCTACAGCAATGTTTGCATGTTTCTTCTGTTTCTGAACACATTGAAAACTTTGCCAAGATCACAGCTTCAACTTTGATGGCTACCATCCTGTGAATGAGTATTGGGAGATCAAAGCAATCATTCAGTTTAACGTCTACCTGGCCTGTATTTTCATTGCAAGAGGGATGCTCAGAAGTTACTCTCTCTCTGTAGAGGGGCTCGAACATCTTGGTCACCTTTACAAAAAGGTCTTTAATGCTATATGATGTGTATTATGATTACCCTTGTCAATCATAAATTACATTTGCTTTCTTTTTAGTCACCATTCAAGAAATCTAAGATTTTAATCTGTGTTTAATCTGTGTGATTGGGTGAATTCAAAAAGAAGGCACTTGATCTCACTTAGCTAATAATATAATTAGTAATTTTATCATGGATTTGACATTGATCTAATCAATTTCATGTAATTGATGACGTTGCACGTGGTCAATCACCTTCACAAATTACTAATGGTTTCAAGGTTGTTTACATTTCATCTTACCATGAAACAAGACAAATACAGCTTGCATGTTAAGGTTCAATTTTGACCCAATGATTGAATTAAGAAAGTTAATAACATCTATTGACACTCTCACTGAAATGAAAGAGGAAAACAGTCATTCATTACAGATTTTTTTCCTGGTGGAGGGGGAAAAGATTATCTACTATAGTACAAGTTGAAAGAGCACCCAATAGTTTTCCTGCCATGGAAGAAAATTAGTTTTATTATGGCGCTTAATTTTTTAGCCAGGCGTTGTAGCCTGCTAATTTATTGAAGGATGTCCCAACAAAAGAACAAGGCATGCTTCAATCAATAAAATGAACATGCATTAGATTCTCTTCATCGCTAAAACCATTATAGTGATTTAACTGTGTCTTTGAAAAAGTACCTCTGCTTACTTTTATTACTTTTTAAAAGATTAATCCTTAAATGCCCAGTAAAGGCCAAAATATCAAAGCAGGTGTCATTCTACATTTAAATTTAAATCATACCATTTAAAAGTATGGAAAATATTGTGGAGATGACAGTCTGTTATCGTGTGGTCAGGCCATATGCTAGTTGCTGGCAGAAAAAAGAATTTTGAAATCGGGCAAAAAGTAAACAAAAGACACGGCTACCTGGCAGGTTTTAACCTAGTTTTAAAATTAATTTCTCTGTCAGCGACTAACACTTGGACCGATCGTACAATGACAGATTGTCATCTTCACTATAATTTCCATACTTTTAAATGATATACTTTAAATTCAAATGCATTTAAACAGCCGCTTTGTTTACATTTGGCCTTTCTTGTTACTTTAACTCTTTACTGGGCTCAAATTACTTTGAACGCAAGGCTTGGAATAGTCTCGCTGAGCAATTATAGATGTATTTTGTTTTAGAAGAGTTGAATCATTAGCTTAGATTTACATGTATTTAGGAAAGGTTTAGAAATTGTTTTTGGCTTGCTTAGCTGCTAGGCTGTTTAAGAAAACAAAATCATCCAAATCCTTTCTAAGGCTAATGACCAAATGAATATATGGGCTTATTTAACTAAGTTATCGGACAACCAAATTGTACATGAAAGCATGTGAAGACCAGGGGTCAAATTTAACTTTTTTTTCAACTAGTAAAAATTTGCTAGTGACCATTTTTTCTACTAGCCAAAATCGATTTTGTACTAGCAATATTTTAACCCATTGCCACTCAGTCCCGTGTTTTAACGACTCTGAAATGAGAAACTTATGAAAACATTGTGGCAAAAGGAGAAATTGCTCATAATGAGCAATTTCTCCATTTCCCACAATGTTTTCTACATTATTAGAGAATTAACTTTCCTTTGTACCAAATGCAGACGCTTTCAATTTGGGAGAGTCTAAATATTGTTGAGTGGGTCTCCTCTGTTTGCTCATACAATATTATAGCTCAAACTCTACACATTCTGCATGGCAAAGAAATATCCTTTGTTTGGACAAACTGTTTGATCATTAATTTATATTAAATAAATATTCCGGCGATGTCACGGAATCCGGCCTATTGCCGAAAAAACTGGATATTTTCCGCTCCATACTTTCAGCGAGGCAATGCAGACGTATAAACAACGTCAGAATCGTCTACGCGCTTTAAATATCGGATACATGTATTTACAATATCGCAACAAGCGTCTCTACGAATACCGGTCACGTGCTCGGTGATACTCTCAAAGGATAGTTCTACACCGCATACGGCAATTCAGTGTACACGAAAAACGATCGCATTTATGGATTAATTCAGATTTTTAAGTGGTAGGTTTGCCCATTTTCTGGCGCACTCGCAAATTATTTCGAGTGCTAGAATTTGGCACTCGCATTTTTTCATTTCAGCTCGCATTTTGCGAGTTTGCGACTGTTAAATTTGAACATTGAAGACAACAAATCAAAATGACATATATCCAAATGATTGGATTTGTTATCAAAAGTGAAGTGACATTGTGGGAAACTAATAAAGATGCTTGTGTCCAGAATCATTTTCAAAAGTTTTCAAAAGTGTCCTCAGGGTTGTGAAAACACAAAATTGGTTGGTATAGGGTTAACTTTAAATTCTGGTTCCATCAGCCAAAGGTTAGCAAGCTTTTGTCATGGCCGTGTGAACATTTGACGCCCCTGTAGGAGAAGGCTTTTGAAAACATTGTGGGAAAAGGAGAAAATGCTGGTAACCAGCATTTTCTCCTTTTCCCACAATGTTTTCTTCCCCATCCAAAACAAAAATCATCATTTCAGTAACATTTAATTTGTCGTCTGCAAATCCTTTCGATTTGGACCAGTCCATTTTTTTGTCGTTTGGTAAAGAGTTAAAGGTTTAATCTCTTTACCATCCTACAAATTTTAGAGTCTGCATTGAAAGCATTCACATTATGACAACTGTGGCTGAATGAAGAGATTTGTCATTAAAAAAAAGGTAGAAAGCATTGTAGAAGAAGAAGAAAATCCTGGTTACCAGCATTTCCTCCTGTTCCCACAAAGTTTTCATAAGTCTACTCTATGTGGGTCCTTAAATCTGAGAATTGACTATGAAAGAGTTAAAACTTACTTTGTTGGCCCAACATGTTACTTGAAGTATTGGTGTTTTTCTGTATTTGATTCAGCCAAGTCTGGTAGTAGCTTAGTTGGTAAGGTTCAGAGCTTGAAAGCAGACATCACTGGTTTGAATTTACAGCTTGGCAGAATATTGGTTTTTGAAAGGAAATTTTGAAGGCAAGAAATCTCCTTATCGGACAGTGTAGATCTAGGATCAGACTGCATGTTCTGTGCAGTCTGATCTTGATCTACACTATCAGCAAAAGGTCAGTGAGTCCCGTTTAGCAACCAAAGGTTTGTAATTCTCCTTTCAAATTCCCCCCCTTGGTTGGTGTCATTGAACCTTGAACTATTAGCCCAGCAGATGTAATGTGTTGCACATGCCTAACCTGGATTCTGACCAATCAGTAGCCCTGTCTTGCCACCGGCAACCCCTTACTACATGATCCAGTGGTATGAAGAATGAGGAAAGAAGATGTTGAAAAAGATGTTCAGAAAGAGAGAGGTTAATTGTAACATTAGCATTTTCTTACCCCAAATGATTGCTGTTGTATCAAAGACAAATAGATCTACATTGATTTGAACCAGATTTAATTATAATATCTGCAGATGATTTCAATTTAGGCGAGTCTTAACTCTTTACCAAACGACAAATTTTTGGACTGGACCAAATTCAAAGCATCTGCAGACAACAAATTAAATCTTGTTAATATGATGATTTCTGATTTTGATAGGGTAGAAAATATTGTGGGAAAAAGGAGAAAATGCTGGTTTTCTATAGGCTTCTTTCTCAGGGTCGTTAAAAGTCAGGATTGTGTGGTAAAGAGTAAAGTTTTATTGTCTTAGAGAGGGTTAACTCTTTACCAAACAACAAAATTTTAGACTTGTCCAAATAGAAAGCATTTTGCAGACGACAAAATAAACATGTTACAAAAATTGAAATTTGTTTTGGGAAGGATAGAAAACAATGTGGGAAAAGGAGAAAGTGCTGGTAACCAGCATTTTCTCCTTTTCTCACAATGTTTTCTAAAGGTTTCTTTCGCAGGGTTGTCAAAACTCGGGGATTGTGTGGTGAAGGGTTAATATGAGGAACTGACCCTTTATGGCCCTTTGTGTATTGAAGAGGGGTCAGATTTTATGAGTACTTCATGTTTAAGTATTTCACACTTGCCGGATTTTTATGCACATGAGCACAGATGGCGGCCATTAGTTTCTTCCTTCATGTAGCACCTTGTAACTCAGATATGACCGCTGGTGGATGGTTGGTTGGTTGAATAGTGTTTTAAGCTGTTTTCAATATTACTTCAGATATACCATGTAGACAACTCACATATTCATGTATTTCCTGGGTTTTACCAGTTCAAGGCTAGGGCTCTGAGGTGTCTTGCCCAAGGACACTCCCACGAAAAACCCAGTATATCTAGTGTAGCTCGAACCCGGGGTCTCCAGGTTACGAGCCCCACACCTTACCACTGAGCCACACAGGACCCCCTGCCACTGGTGGATCAAAATGATCTACGAACTTATCAGGAGAACAAGCTGCTAAAGTGTTGGATGCGTTTGTCCGGTTGGTGTTTTACTCAGTACCAAAATACAAAATTTAGACTCGTCCAATACTGCAAACAGTTGCAGATAATGATTGAAATCTGGCTGGAATGGTTGAACTCGCCATTAAAGTGTACTAAACATTGTAGGAGAACAGAGAAAATGCTGGCTACCTGCATTTACTCCTTTTCCCAACAAAGTGTACAATAGCCTGTTTCCTTCATACCCCCGTCACACCAAACTCGTTCTTAGTCCGTTCCGAAAATTTTTGCAAAAGGGACTTAAACTGTGTTCAGACGGACTGGACGTATTAGCAACCTTTTATGATCTGTTTACGAACTTAATGGACGGGTTAAGATGGGTAGGGTGCTCCAGGACTTTGAGCCTGCTCAAAATTTTTTGCTGTCCTTCCCGTCTGGAGTGACATTGTACTTAAAACGAGATGGATGCACTGCAAACGGAACTGCTGTACTTCGGTCCTATTAGAGATGTGGTGCAGTCGGGTATCAATTGGCAGTGCGTTTGCATTTTACCGACCGAAATTACACATTCTATCCCAACTGCAGCCCGTTTTACAATTTTGTTGACTGGGGTAAGATTTTCAAAGAGCAGTTTTGGTGAGACAGGGGCTTCAGACATTATCAGGCCAAAATTTGGTGTTCAACCCCGACCGCAACCCGTTTTCTGATTATGTCAGGACGGGGTAAGACGTTTTAAGAACTAGTTTGGTGTGACGGGCTTTAAGTCGTTAACCCTATCCTCCACAGGAAAATCCAATAATTGACCATTCCTGTCAATACCCAATACAGGTAATGCTTATCAGTCCCCAATATGATAAGCCAGCCTTTTTATGTACCTATCTCCATATAAGGAATTGATAAAATGGTGGAAAATCACAGTAGGTTACTTGGAATCAAAATTTGAGCATTTTCTAATAATCTGATCATAATAGTGTAAATAAATTTTTTTTAGAGGAAAAAACAATCTTTTTTATGGTATATTTGTTTTCAAGCAATTTTGAAATATAACACAGGAAACAGCTAATTGAAAATGTGAAACTAAATTTTGCTGAAGAATTTGTATATTTTTCTTAGTATTTATAAAGACATTATCAAAATCAATTAAAAACCACAGTTTCTTGGTTGCAATATTTTTAAAATTTATTTGTAAAGACTAAAAAATGTACTAAAATTTCTTCCAGATTAAAATTTTGACTTTCTTTTCTGTGGCAATTTGGATTCATTCAAAATGAAGAAACTTAGTATTTTACTGATCTGAAAAGGATAATGATGGCATGGGTTGAAAGATCTGAAAAGGATAATAATGGCATGGGTTGAAAGATATTATGGAAAAGAAAAAAAGAATCATTTCAAGACATTTGCCCTTCTCCAAAATATTTTCAGAAACTCTGCACAACTTTTCTGCCAATAATGAAAACATAAATATTGCAATCTCAAACTTATTTTGAGGGAAATAGATAAAATTGGACAGTATGGATCAAAGATTAAACTGCACATTCTGTGCAGTCTAATCTTGCTCAACACTGTCCAAAAAAATGTTCATCTGTTTTCTATAATATTTTATCATGTTGACGATTGTGTAGAGGAAAGGGTGAATGAAGCATAATTCACAAAGATAGCGTAGAAAATTACAGTGAGAGAAAGAGATATTGCAAGTATCTTATAAATATCTCCTTTTCACACCAATTTTCTAATGTTCTCTGATGAACATTTATCATCGATTTCTGAAAGAGATGTCTATTAGTTGAACATTTATAATTTCTTACCATATCAATAGACGATCTCTAAATCCAATCCATGACAGAATGAATGATCAGCAGGTTTATTCCATGTGAAATTTCAAGAGTAAAATAAACACTTATTCCTTCACCACAAAACAAAATTAACCCTTTCCCAAACGACAAATTTTGGACTCTTCCAAACCGCAAGAGTTTGCAGACAGCAATTTTAGATTTGGAGAAAATGACTGAATGTTCTCAAAAAGAGTGAAAAACACTGTGGGAGAAGGAGAAATTGCTTGTTACGAGCAATTTCTCCTTTTCCCACAGTGTTTTCAAAAGACTTTTACTGCAGACACGTAAAAACCAGGGCTTGTGTGGGAAAGGGTTAATGTACAAAAATTAAATTCCACTGTTTCCTTTTTTTTTTGCAACACATTTGATTCATATATACACTTATTATTTACATCACAATATTTACATGTTCACTTATTATGATATCTATGGTGGCACCCTTCCTTACATAAATGTACTTTACATACAGTACAACCATAAACAGTTTCTCTCCTTATCCCAAGCTGCTTTAGATGAAATTGGCACCTTCTCTTTGGCCCTTCTAATCTCCCGTTGATATGCCCTTGAATATTCTGGGCTTCGACAAGTCCTGGAAAATCCAAGAAAGCCCCAGATCGCTTTCGTCTTGAATAGCCCCCGATCAAGTCCATTGCTAATTCCACTCTAAAGTCCAGCTGCTTAAATCTTTTCTTTTTATTTGTTCGGGTAGAGCTGCTCTTAAAAAGGATGTAGGCATTCACTAGGCTGCAGTTCACAAAAAACCAAAAGAGGTATTTCCACCATTTTTTAGAATTTCTCCCTACATCGTATTTCATGCGGAATTGATCATGTAAGTCCACTCCTCCCATGAACCTATTGTATGCAGAGACAGAGTGGGGCTGTCGCAGGTTAACCACATTGGCTCCTACACGTCTTGTCGCTTGTGGTATGTCATTTGGGCGGCTCATTGTGGAAAGGTGGTACACAAGCTTCTTATCCCTCCAGACAGAGGCTGTCAGTGGCGATGAACCTTTCTGTAGCACAGCGAAATCCCCTCGATTCTTCACATCTCTTGGCTTCCTAAGTTCCAGAGGAAATCCTTGTCTGTTGGGTCTTACAGTCCCACATGCATACAGGCCCTGCTCCAATAATTTTTCAACAAGTGGGATACTTGTGAAAAAATTATCAAAGTAAACATGTCTATGTGAATGTCGTATCTCATTTGTCAGTTGGTCGACAACATTGTACCCAAGGCCATTTCCATCGTTCATGCTGTTTTTACCGAGATATACATCAAACTTGGATAGGTAAGCACTGTTCGAGTCACACAGCATCCATATTTTGATACCCCTCTTTATAGGTTTAGCAGGCATATACTGTCTGAATGAAAGTTTCCCGGCAAACTTCACCATGGCCTCATCAACAGTGACTTCCCTTGAAAGATGGTATGTACACTTGAATGTCCTGGTAATATGATTCATCACTGGTCTCACTTTGTGTAGCCTGTCATGTTGTGGATGGTCACGAGGGACTTCAGAGGCACGGTCAGATACATGAAAATACTGGGAAAGCTTCTGATATCTGTTGCAGCTCATTACATTTTGGATCCCAGCATTACCCAAGAAGGAATTTCCTGACCAGTACATGTCGGCTTCCGGTAGATTGTTGATTCCCATCATTATATTAATTCCTATGAACGCTCTCATTTCATACTCGTCAGTCGGGACCCATTTGTCATCAGGAGAACTGTTTAGTGCCTTCCATCGTGCATAGTTATTTGTGTGGCGTGCCATCTCCACAAACATTGTAGGGTGGAACAGCAACCAAAAGAAATCCAAAGGGGAAGCAGTCTGGCGGTCAAAATTTCCAGGCAGATTTGGACCAGTGGTTCCAGTGAAATCTTCAGTCTAAAGAAAAATAGAATGATAATTAGTGTATAATAGCAGGTTTAATATTTATAGTCTAAAATAATAACCCTTTACCACACACAAAGATTTGTGAACTATCCCATTACCAAACAAAAAAATTTTAAACTGGTCCATATTGAAAGCATTTGCAGATGATAAAATAAAAGTGACTGAAAATTTGAAATTTGTTTTGTGAAGGGTAGAAAACATTGTGGGAAAAGGAGAAAATGCTGGTTACCAGCATTTTCTCCTTTTCCCACAATGTTTTCTAAAGGCTTCATTCTGAGGGGCGTCAAAAGTAGGGATTGTGTGGTAATGGGCTATGTGTATTGGGGGAATTTACATAATGAAACATTCTTCAAATAGTATTTGTTCTTGAAAGGGCAAAAAAATATTGTGGAAAAGGGAAAAAATGTGGGTTACCAGCATTTTTTTTCATTTGCCAAAATGCTTTCAAAACTTAAGCTTTCTGATGTAGGGTGATTATAATTCAGGGTTATGTGGTAAAGAGTTAAGGGCAGTGCAGAGACAATGGCTCCTTTTCTCTCAATGTTGACACTGATAAAACATCTGATCCTTCGCTCTGATCCTTCAATTTTGATATGTGTAAAACAGCAATGTGCACTGATAAGGTCTACAGCCTAATATTTTCTGACAGGAAAAAGCTGGGCTGATATGGGTTTGTGATGGACAAAATTTTTCCTTATTCCACAATGTTTTCACGCAATCACAAGTTTCTTACTCTCCTCCAGGATTCTCGAATTTATTCTACGGTCACTTTGTTCAATTTCATTTGTTTGGGCAGAAAATTTTGGCAAAACTTTTCTTCGATTTTTTTTTTCTAATACAGGCAGATATCAAAAAGGATGTTATTTCTGTGCGAAAGAAAGCTTACCCGAAAATCGGTAAAGTTTGGGGTCCACTGTTGATCCTGATTTACTTCTTCGTCGTCACTTGTTACGGGTGAATCAATGCTGCTGATAGAACTAACTTCTATGTCGGAATCAGAATCTTCATGTTGAATGCGACGAGGAATTATATCTGACGCATCGAAACCCTCGAACTCCGAATCGCTATCAGTTTCATACAAGGCTGCCATGTTTTTTGCGTCTCCTTGTTTATCTGAACTTTGAACTCGGAATCACCCACTGACGTTTTAAATTCGCGCTGAAACTGTGCAATATGATTGGATACTGTTTTAATTCACAGACGTCATTTACCCATAATGCAATATTTGGATGTTATTTTACCAAAAATGGATGTGTTGTATCCGCGTGACCTTAGCGTGGGTTATTGGAAATACCGATATACCACATTCTATTGGTCGTTAAATTTAGAAAAAAGTCAAGAAGTAACCACATTATTTTTCGATGGGAATAGCTTCCGGAGTCTCCAATGTTTGTGTTTACAAAAATTACGGATAACTGGTAAGAGTTTAAATATTGGTTTTTGTCGTTTAAAAATAGAGGCGTCCTGAAGCGCTTGCATGGAGATACGGCTATATTATCGACGGGCGTCCACAAGCGCTTGCATGGGGTAACGGTAAAAGGCGTTGAGGGGCGCTTGCATGGAGTAATAGTGAAAGGCGTCGAGAGGCGCTTATGTGGAGGATAGGGTTAAAACTGATCTGTGTTGAACTGTTTACCAAATGACCAAATTTTGGACTGCACCAAATTGAAGGCATTTGCAGACAACAAATTAAATGTAGCTCAAATGATGATTTCTGTCTTTTATAAGGTAGAAAAGGTTATGGAAAAAGGAGAAAATACTGGTTACCAATGGTAAAAGGAAAAAATGCTGGTTACCAGCTTTTCTTCCTTTTCCCACACCCAGCATAGTATTGATGAAACCCAGGACATACATGAATAATGTGAGCTGTTTTCTGTGATATGACTGAAATAATGTTGAACACAGTCCTGGGCTTTTAAGACTCTGAGAAAGGAAGCTTTTGAAAGCAATGTAGGAAAAGAAAAATATACAGGTAACCAGCATTTTATATCATCTGGAAATGCTTTCAGTTTTGGCCAGTCTAAAATTTTGCCTAGATACATGATTCCACATGCGAAAGCATTTTAACAAAATAGAGAAAATCTTTATTACAAGAAATTTTGATTTTTTTCCTCCAAGTTTTCACAATATTTTGACTCTTCATCAAATTACAAAATTTTAAAACTAGTAAAAATTTAAATCATTGCAGATGAAAAATTCAATATGTCTCAAATAATTAAATTTTTCTTTGAAAAGGTTAGAAAACATTTATGGGGAAAGGAAATAAAGCTGGTTATCAGCATTTCCTCCTATTCCCTTAATGTTTTCAAAAGCCTTCTTCCCTCGGGGCTGTTAAAACTGGGAATTGTGTGATAAACAGTTAACCCTTTCCCAAACGGCAAATTTTGGACCAGACCAAATTGAAAGCATTTTGCAGATGACAAATTAACAGTTGCTAAAAACATGATTTTTCTATATGATAGGGTAGAAAACAGTGGGAAAAGGAGAAAATGCTGGTTACCAGCATTTTCTCCTTTTCCCACAATGTTTTCAAAAGGCTTCTATTCCTGACCTGTAAAAACCAGGGATTGTTTGGGAAAGGGTTAATAGGATCTACTGAAAAAAAACTAAAATTTTGTATAGTGGAGAATGGGTTATTGTACTTTGAATGTTTTCTCAGACACAAATGGGAAATAACTTTGTTTTTTGAAACCCATGAGACAAATGTTTTTGTAGACCAAGCAAGTTGGAAGATGTGAAAGCTTAGTATAACAATTCCGTCAGAGATAAACCTTTACCATATAATTCTGAGTTTTAACGACCCTTCAAGGCCTTTTGAAAACTTTGTGGGAAAAGGAGAAAATGGTGGTTACCAGCATTTTCTCCTTTTCCCACAATGTTTTCTAACCCTTCCAAAGGCAAATTTCAATTTTTGAGCCTCTTGTTTTTTGTCGTCTGCAAAAGCTTTCAATTTGGACAAGTCCAAATTTTTGTCATTTTGTAAGGGGTTAAAAGAGAAAGAAAAAAAAACACTAAGGGCTTCTTGCACACCAGTGATTTGTCATTTTCAGACCACATGTATTTTTAATTTCTGATCTATTTTCGTGCCAGAACAGATATCGTGATGAAAGAGGTCACAGACATCTTTGTACTTGTACTTAACCCCTTAGGCTGCTAAGTGAGACTCATTGACCTTTTGTGGACAGTGTAAATCAAGATCAGACTGCACAGAACGTGCAGTCTGATCTTTGGTCTACACTGTCCGATAATGATATATTTTTTTCCAAGAAAATAACTTTGAAAAAGCAAAATTTGGGTTTTTACTATCGACTTTAAAGTTTGATGTTAGTTATTGAGTAGGATAAGAATTAAGAACAGGCCACGCTTCTCCTGCGAAATTTTGTCCTGTTTGTCTTTACCAGATGAAATTTTGGAGTCCTGGGTGGCTCAGTTGTAACGCGTAGAAATCACAACTTGGAGGTCCCAGGTTTAAGCCTTGCTGGAAGCTCTTGGTTTTTTGCGGGAGTGCCCTTGAGCAAGATACTTCAGAGCCCTAGCTTAGTGCTGGTGAATCCCAGGATATAATTACTTGAATATGTGAGCTGTCACCATGATATAATTGAAACAATGTTGAAAGTGGCACCAATCTATCAATCGGGCTAAAGTTAAGACTAGGCCATATTGAAAGCATTAATTTAAGAGACAAGTGTGGCTTGAATGCTGTAATATCTCTTTTGATGAGTAGAAAACAAAGTGGAGAGGATATAAAATCATGCATACATGCAGTCTGGTCCTGGTCTACTCTCTCTGCTGCTCTGTGTATGATTTCAGTCAAAATTATGTCTCTAACATTCTGGTGCGTTTTTGACAACTCTGAGGTTAAGCATTTACCAGTCAAGTAAATATTAGATTAAACCACATGGAAAGCAATTATTACAGAGAAGAAATTCAGCATGGCTCAAACAAAGGGATTTGTCTTTGAAAGGGTAGAAAACTTTGTGGGAAAATGAGAAAATGCTGGTTACCAGCATTTTCTCCTTTACCTACAATGTTTTCAAAAGGTTCCTTTCCCAGGGTTATTAACACATGGGATCATTTGGTAAAGGATTAAATGCATTCCAAAGCATCATTGTGACATAGATGAAAAATAATAGTAGGAGTTTTACCAAGTTTTTTATTGCCGAGAAGGAGAGGAAAGGACAGCCACTGCAGATCAAGGACGCCCTGTCAAAGTGAATAAATTTACCTATTTTTTTGTGTGCCTTTTTCCCTCCAAGCAGAGGATATTAGATACAAGAACAGAGAAAACTAATTTAGATAGGTTACACAGGTCATCTGCTTTACTGTTGATGTTGGCGATTACTTACCCTTAAAAATTCAGACTATCAAGGAAAGGAAATTTATACTATGAGGAAAGAAATACTATAAGGTAATTTGATAAGTGAAATTAAACTGATGCAAGGCAAAGATGTTATTAAGAAGGAAAAAAGTAATACAATGGGCCAAGTCTTTTCTGGATGAAAGATTTAATCCTTTCAAAAAATTGCTGAAATGCTCTGTCAGAATTTACCAACATCCACTGAGGACTTGTCATAGAAGAAATCATGGCTCTAGGGGAGCACATTTGTAGGCAACAATTTAAGTGTGACTCAAATGATGGCATTTGTGTTGTAAGGGTAGAAAACATTGTGGGAAAAGGGTACCAGCATTTTCTCCTTTTCAAAAATTTACAGAAGGCTTCTTCCCCAAATTCAGGAAAACTGAGGATTGTTTCGAAAGGAATTATTACCAAAGTTTGGCTTTCGTACTGTTTGCACAAGCTGACCATGGTTGAAACTTTTTGCTTTTGGTAAATTTTCTGCATGACAAAGGACCAGTGCAGCTCATATTTCAGTTATTTATTAGACAAAATGGACTTTATGGATCCATAATTATAAATAATGCATTTTAAGGAGATGCATTAAACCTCCTTTTGCCAGACAATAAATTATTTATCATACAGAACATGGTGAATGCCAGAATGTGATGAATGCATATCTGTATAAATGAGTATGAAAAACTGTAAGGTAGAGTTTATTTAAGCTACGCTTACACAGAGCTTGCAATTGTGATGTGAGCGCTCTGCGACTGATTTATTGGCGATTGGGTCTGCAACTGATGAGACCGCTGCAACTAATCTATGCCCATATATGGAATACAACGATGATCGCCGAGCAGTCGGCGATAAGGTTTGCAACTAGTCAGCCATTGTGGGGCAATTGGTCGACAATTATTCGGCGCATATTGGGCGATTGTTTTGCGATTTGTTGTGACCGATGAGTAGTCTGCGAACTTTCGGTTACTGGTTTGATTCTGAACGGCGATTTATATATGTAGGTGATTAAAATATATATTCTGTCGGTAGAGATAAAATCGTTTCTATTCACGTCATCAAAATGGCATTCGCTTTGATGGTCTACCAAAGACTGGTACGGTGAAGACGAAGGCAGTACTGGCTGAAACCCTGGATTTTAGGAAGACCGCAGCAGGGCGACTTTGAAAATCTCATGGGAGAATTGGAGAGGGAGAGCCAATGTGATATTGTTTCGTATTCTGAGGATGGAGCCAGCCATGTGGAACTGTTGTGGACTGGTCAAGTGCCCAACGAAAAGTGATGATGTGAATCGCGCCGAAGTCGGTGACCGATCTGCGCATGCTTGAAGCCGTGTTGCAACTTATCGGCGACTAATCGCCGCAAATGCGCAGATACTTTACGGCATCTTCGCTGATTAGTCGCAGACAGGTCAGTGTAAGGTTGCCAAGAGTATTCGGCGAAAACAAATGCCGACAAATCGCCGATCAGACTGCAACTAATCTACAATGAAGTTGAGACTATGTCGCTACTTCACTGTGACCAAATAATCACTGCCAGGTTTTTGTGCATGTTCAAAATACTGACTGCGATTTAGTCCCACCACCTTTCGGCGACGCCATTGCAACCTCTCAGAGACCTTTGCAACTTCACTGTGATTGTCATTTTTTTCAGTCGCAATGAAGTCGCATCGCAGTGGCAAGCTCTGTGTAAGCGGGGCTTTACACATTGTTCATAAAAACAAGGACAAACTGATATAAAAAAGCCTTTAACCCTTGGGCTGCAAAGCGGGACTCGGTGGCCATCTGCGGACAGTGTAGATTAAGATCAGGCTCTACAGAATGTGCAGTCTGATCTTGGATCTACTGATGAGGCGATATTTTTCCCCAAAAAATAACTTTGAATTAGCCAAATTAAGGATTCTGCTATCGGCTTGAAAATTTCTTTTAAGTTATATAGCAGGATAAGGGTTAACCCATTACTGGACAGACTACAACCCAAAACTATTTCAAATGCTGAAAAAGACAATAAGGGGTTAGGAAAATATCTTGCAATGCTTCTTGTTTCCAATTAGAGGAACTCTTCAAATTAAAGGCTTGTTTATACTTACTTCCAAGACCACAAATAAACAAATATCATGAGCATAATGTATGAAGTACAATCAAATGCAACCATTTATACAAATGGAGCCACATTTATATTGTGATGCAATACCTACTTTGTATAATTAGGTGTTCATTTCTCATTTATTTTTCTAGTTATGGGTAGGTTAACCTTTTGTGAACATTATGCGCACCAGTTATGTCCTAATAATGGCGCGCTGTCTGGAAATCTTGTTCATTTTTTCTTACCAAAGATGCACAAGAGAGTGCTCCAAGAGAGATAACTCTAAAAGACTGGCAATAATAAATATTATGCAGGGAATCACCAAAGTAGGAGGAAAAATTGGTTGTTAAATGCAACTGCTTCTGTTCTCAACAAAAACTTTGGTAGATTTTTCGTAATTTTACTGTTAATTCCATAGGAACTCCCTTCTTGCACAACCGAAAATTTAAGCATTGCTCATGATAGCAACTAGGTGATTTACATCCACTGAAGGGAGATAATTATGCTAATAACACAAGTCTGGCAACAGCACCTAGCTGGTACACTGAAACAGACTGAAGCTTCTGTCAAAAGAAATGCTGAACAGTGAACACTTCACAAAACTCCCTGGGTTTAGCAACCATTAGAAAGAAAGCTTTTGAAAACATTGTGTGAAAAGGAGGAAATGTCAGTAGCCCACATTTTCTTTTTTTCCAGCAATGTTTTCCTCACTTTCAAAGATTAATGGTTACACCATAGGAGGAGAGGCCAGTCACTGTTTTTCTCCCCTGAGAAACGGCAATCAATATTTCTTCGTCAAATTTTGTGCCAGTTGAGAATCAGAAGAACACATGAAAGCACCATGGTATAGACGGTAAATATATATAGGATCTGATGTGAGTTGGTGTTTGAGATAAATTTTTAGCTCTACTGCCTGAAAGCCAGCAGAGCTTATGTCATGGCGCGGTTTCCATCGTCCGTCCGTCTTTTTCTTGTTTATGCGATAAAGTCTTCATTTATGGTCATATTTTCATGAAACTTGCACAGTTTATCTCACCAATAGCTTCAACCCTATATACTTTGAAAAAAATCCAACAAACAGTATGGGAAAAGTAGCCATTTCAAGTTGAAAATTTCCATTTCTTGTTTACGGGATAAAGTCTGCATTTGTGGTCAGATTTCTGTGAAACTTACACAGTTTGTTTATCTCATCAATAGCTTCAACCCTGTTGATTTTGAAAAAAATCCAACAAATAGTATGGAAAAAGTAGCCATTTACATTTAAAAATTTCCATTTCTTGTTTACACGAAGTCGGCATTTGTGATTGGATTTTCATGAAACTTGCACAGTTGCTTTGTATCATAAACAGCTTGAACCCTATTGATTCGGAAAAAAATTTGACAATCAGTTTGGGAAAAGTAGCCATTCAAAGTTGAAAATTTCCATTTCTTGTTTAGGCAATGAAGTCCACAGTGTTGATCCAAATCTTGTGAAACTTGCAGAGGTTATTTGATTTATCAAGGGATTGAACTCTATTAAAGGTGAAGAAAATCTAGAAAACCGTTCAGGAAAAGCAGCCATTTGATGACTTAGTATCGTTTACTCAACAAAGTCCACATTATTAGTCACATTTCTTTAAAATTTGCTATGATTGTTTAATACAAGGCGTTCTGAAAGCCTGTCAAATATGGCTGGATTCCAGACAATTAGTTTTGAGAAATTGCACTTCATTTTTTTTTTTCACTGTTTGTTCAATTCACTATGCCTACTTATGCTGTCTTAGTGGGTTCAAGCCCAGTTGCAAGAACATATTTTTGTGTTTTTTTTTCTGTTTTCATAATGAATTTATAATGTATGCTAGCAAAACAGCAAAATCACTGCCAGTAGAGCGATTTCAGTCCCTCAAGGGCCTTTAGTTATTAAACAAGTCTAGGGAAAATGTTATTAGCGAATCTCTGGCAAGCTTAATAACATTTTTTCTTGACGAGTTTAATAAAATTTTATCTCAAACACCAACGAATGTCAGATTCTTTTTATCATATAACGGTATTTCACAAGTTATAGATCTTAAGATGCACCCATGGTAATATCTATAGAACCAATTCACTTCTATGAAATACATACAAAATAATATCAAAAATGTCACACAATTGTGATATCACACATGTATAAGATAAGAAAACTTGCAAGGGGTATAATTCACTGAAAACAAGGGAGGTTATGTGACAAACAGTTACTTAATATCAAACTGTAAAGTTTTTGACAAATTTATGAAATTAATTATATGTGTCTGAAATGATTGATTTGCCTTTGAAGAGAGAAAATGCTTTGAGAATATGAGAAAAAGCCGATAACTATCATGGCCTCAAAATGTTCGAGTCTACAAACCTCCTTCCTCTTGATTGCAAAAAGCAGAATTGGGTGCTGAAAGGTTTAAACCCTTATCCTGCTAATTAACTAAAATGAAATTTCAAACCCAAATATTGCTTTTTCAAAGTTATGTTTTAGGGGATAATCTTGTTTTGGGGGATAATATCTCCTTATGGGACAGTGTAGATTTAAGATCAGACTGCATGTTCTGTGCAGTCTGATCTTGATCTATAACGTCCGTAAAAGGTCGGTGAGTCGCGCTTACCAGACTAAGGGTTAGTAACTCTTGTTTGCTACTGAAACAATTTTGAACAATTTGTTCGGAATCTGAAAGACCGCACAGCATCCTCCAGGAATACAGGGATTTTTACATTAATCAAGAAAAATTGCTCTGACTAGGCTGACAGACAGAAAAAAGACATCCTCAAGGCACAATATTATGTTATCACAATTTGATTTTAAACCAATTCGTTTGAAACGAGACAACCTCGTGTCCTTCAGTACATGCCTCACATGGGATCTTCACATTAATTATGGAAGAGGTGTTTTTACCCTTGGAGCGCTAAATGATTGATTGATTGATTGTATGGTGTTTAACGCCGTTTTCAACATTATTTCAGTTATATTGCGGCTGCCAGTGCACCTATCCATGCTTTCCTGGAGTCTTTTACCAGTACTCCGGACAATTTTCTTTCCAAGCCACTGGCTGCTTTCCCACATAATCATCGTCGAAACAATGGTCAGCAGTGGGAGAGGAATGAATCCTGTCGCAATGACTATCATCATTCCTCTGAAAAAAATTGGCCGAGCCAGGGGTCGTAGCCAGGGATCGAACCCTGGACCCCGTGTTCTCAAGTCTGCACGCTACCGACTGAGCTACCGGGGCTCGGCGGAGTGCTAAATAAACTTTACAACAGACATTTTCAGTGTAGAAATTAGACCCAAGTTATTGCAATTTCATGGTTGCTTATATTCATAAAGTTTGAGCAAAGTGGACAGTGTAGATCAAAGATCAGACTGCACATTTGCTGCAGTCTGATTTGGCTGCAATTACAACTTTAGATGTATAAGGCGTTTAACACTTTACCATACAATCCCGAGTTTTAAAGACCCTGAGGAAAAAACCGTTTGAAAACATTTAGGAAAAAGGAGAAAATGCTGGTAATCGGCATTTTCTCCTTTTCCAGCAATGTTTTCTACCCTTCCCAAAACAGATTTTCTTTTGAATTTGGACAAGTCTAGAATTTTGTTGTTTGGTAAAGAGTTTAGGGTAAATATCACGGTTGCTGAGATCAGGTTTTTAATCGGTCAGCGTAAGCCGGACGATTAGAGAGACCACAAATTTCGGAAACCTGTCCGCTGAGGGCAAACTGATGTAACTGCAACTCGTAACAGCGTTCATTTACAGCATTACAACGCTTAACAAGCCTGTCATGACCTTATTACAAATACTACTTTCGGTTGAGCGCAAGAATGAATAAACAGTCCTAGTTAACAGGCGTCAAGTAATCCCATTCTCAACTTTTCAATTATGCAATAAACAGTGATTACAACTTGTTTAGCATTGAATTTTGTCATATTACCAATGTAATCAAAATGTCTAGCGAGCAGAAATGGAAAAACTCGTAGCAGTTTATTTTCAAAACAGTTATCAGAAATGGGGTCAGAGGTAATGAGTAATTGTATGAATGAAACGAAAGCGAATCAATTGTATCACGTGATGTAAACACATTCTGTAGCCGTCGACTGTCTATATTATTCGGCAAACTTCGAGTGGGTCGTTGGTCACTATATACGTATTTACCGGATCGGTCGAGTTGTGACGAGTGTTGTCCGTATATGTTGCAGGTGTTGAAAAGTTCACGGGTCATCTAGCGTTGGGGCAAAGATAAAATCGCTACAGAAAGGAGTTTGTAAGGAATATTGCTGTAAAGAATTTAGAAATTTAGATTGTACTGCTTTAGAGCAAAGTCATGTAAATGCAACTCTTAACAGGCGTAGGTTTAAAATAGTGATTGGCCGTGGGTTGTTTAACGCTAGTGAGGCAAAAAAGTGTGAAGCTGCGAGGGAAAGGGATGTAAACTTGTGTAAGGGTTATGACCTCTAACTTCTAAGTAGCGGAGAGGTCATTATGTAAGCATTTTCAGAATGGACTGGTGATCCCACGCCTACAACTTTACAAGCCAGACTGTCCATTCACAGTACTGACCAGCAGTATCTGATTACGCATTTTTTTAGCGTCAGATGTGTTAAATTTTCATAACCCCTTACAGACACGGCACTACCATTTTGTACGGTCACTGACATGTTTCTTCTTGATGAGCTTAGATTTGAATCAGTCTGTCAGTCTGCTGACCCTTGATAATCCTGTGGGGCATTGAAAATATAGTGGGAAAGAGAGAGAAATGCTTGTAACCACCATCATCTCTTTTTCCAATAGCATTTTCTTCACCATATGAACGATTTTCAAAATAAAATTTTGTCATTTGGTTGAGTTAAATAGAGCATTTTCTCCGGGGGGGGGGGGGGTTGAAACTGCAACATAAATACTCTCACTTAAGATATAATTCTCCATGTCTGAATCAATGGACCAGGGAAAAGTTTAGGAGCATGTATTTTTTCCAAGGTATTTTTCTTTAGAGGGCTAAGCAAAACATGTTGCCTTTGCAGAGAGTGCAGATTCAGACCAGACTGTATAGAACATACAGTCAGATCTTGGATCTGTCGTAACATTTTTTATATGAGATATTCTAGTCAAGACAGCAATGGCCCTTCAATAAATAGGCTGCTTTATATTAGTTGATTCTCATCCTTTCCACAAGGTCCAGTTTTTCAGATAAAGAGCACAAGGTTTACTGTAGCTATGCTCCTCGCTTATTAGAATGAATCAAATACATAACCTGTATTGGTCAAGGTTAAGAAAAGTTGCTTTTGCAGACAATAAAATATCGAGATTAGACTGTCCTTTGAGTGCAGTGCAGATCAATATTACACACGTATATATCTTAGATCATAATTGGATGTTCGCGTAGGATATAGATCTGTAAATGAAACTGTAATATTTGTACAGTGGTTTCTGACTGAAAACGGCCAGTAGATTAACTCAGAGTTTTAACTCTTTACCACACAATCCCAGTTTTAACAACCTTGAGGGAAAAGGCTGTTGAAAACATTGCAGAAAAGGGGGAAATGCTGATCCATCATTTTCTCCTTTTACCACGATGTTATCTACCTTTTCAACGATTCAACTCATCATTTGGGCTACAGTCAAATTCGATTCGTAATGTCCAAATGCTTTCGATTTTGACAAGTCTAAAATTTCGTTGGTTGGTGAAGAGATGACGGTTACGTAGATATTAGCTACATTCTTTAGAAGTACGGTTGGAAAATTTGGCAAGCTGACGTTGTGGCCAGGGTGATTCGGCCCAGGAAGATTTAGCCAGCCAAAAATATTAGAGAGGACAATTTATCTCGATAGATACGATGGCTTGTTAAAAATGGAGAAATAGATAGCCCACTAGCGGCCAAAAATAAACAATTCGGGAGTCAAAATGCAAACACATTTTATACGATTTATTCAAATTATTTAAAAGTAAAAAACTAAGGATATTATTAAGAGTCTGGCAATGTGCTACAGTACACTCTGTCTGTGTTCCAATAGTTGGTAGAAAAGTGAGTCTTGTAACTATATTAAAGTTACCAAAGTTGCTAAAGTTAGAATAATAAAGAATATCAAATTTTGTGTTTGTGTGTGTGTGTGTTTTTTTTTTTTCTTTTTAGTAAAAGGCTGGTAGGTACTGTTAATCTTGTAAGAGTGATGTCTAAAGCTTGATAATAAGAATTGCTGATTAGAATTCCGTATCTTTTACGTTCTATTGCTGACGGCTGGCAAATCTCTACTTAGACCATTCCGTTAAACTACTAATTTGTAAAAGACAGGTTGAAAAAAAAAGGTTCCTAGGTGGTTCAGTTGTATGGTGTAGGATTCGACACTTGTGTTTTTCGTGGGAGTGTCATCAGGTAGGATACCTCAGAGCCCTTGCCTAGTACTAGTGAAATCCTTGACAAATATGAATAAGAAGGCTGTAGCCGTGATATGACTGAAATAATGTCTAAAGTGACCAAAAACACAAAACAACCAATTACTCAACCAGTTTATTACTAAATTAGATGATTTCCACATAGTCCTTTGCAAGAATAAGAATGGATTTCTTTATCCATTGTCAAGGTTCTAATTCAGTATAAAAGGCAATATAACATGGGGTTCTTACTCCCATACACAGTTCAAACAACTACCATTTGATATGTGATTTTCAAAAACAGTGTGGTTATTCAGTGTCGACCGATTACAGTGCTGACAGCACTTTGATTGCTTTTGTGCTTGAATTTAGAGAGTTTATCTGTGCCTCCTCCAGCTTGTGAACGATGATTTTGTTTTTGTATTACTCCTTATTTCATAGAACAAATTCACACCATACTCTTTTGAAAACTTTATTACAAAATATGGAAAAATATGGAGAATCATAATAAGTGGAAGTTTTATATGTTAGAGCAAGAGGGAAAGGCAAGGGAGAAGTTGCTTGTTATATGTAATACCTCCTTTTGTTGTAATGTTTTCAAAAGTTGTCTACTGCAAGAAAATGAAAAGTTTTGGGCATCCTTTATAGAGAAATGTTTCCTAACTTCGACCCTCTCATATCATCGACACCGCAGCTTTTCTCTGTTTACATATGATTATTATGTCATCCGATGACATCGGGAAGTTTAATAATGACATCATACATATTTGACGTCGTCGGTGCCATTTTGGATTGTTCATAAACCAGAAATGAAATATTTTGTGATTTTGTTGGCATTCTTACAGACCTGGCTAAGGTGAGTTAATTTTTTATAGGTACACCATATTGTTAATCAAGCTGTAAAACATGCGTTATTGAATTTTTTTCAGATGTAGATATTTTATTATACCTTTGTCCACGTGTTTTAAGTTATAACCACACTCTGTTTGGCAAATATTGAGGATGTCGATAATAGGAAAAGATGTTACCATCGCTTTCCTATTATCGACACCCCTCTATAACCATCAGTTTTATGTAGCAAGATTAAGTCATGAAACGTTTCTATCTTCTTGTAGACGATGTCAGCACAACTGCCAATAGCAATATCAGGTGCTAGGGCCATAGAAATGTTGAAAGAGAGAATAAGAAAAGACATGAGGAAGAAGTCAAAGCAAACCGGAAGGAGGAGAGATTACAGAAGAAAATCCAGAAGGAAGAAGAAAAGGAAAGAAAGAGAATTGCCAGAGACGAGTAGAGAAAGATGAAAACAGAAAGTACAGCGGGCAAGAGCCGCTCACGAAGAAAGAAGAGAAAGGCAAAGTATAATGAAAGTGATTCGGAGAATGAAAATGATATATACTGAACCAAAAAAGAAACTTCCCCTGTGTTTAAGTGCAGATATACACAAATATGAAAATCAGGATTAAACTAGATTTATATGCATTGAAAGAGTATTTAATTGCGACTTTGTGTGAAAAAAATAATTGCTGAGGGTTTATCCAAAAGTAGTGAAATGGTAGTTAAAATGCGGAAGGGGTCGCTCACCAAAATCACAAATTAATACCGGGTATGACCACCTTCAACATGAAGGACTGCCTGGCATCGTTGGCGCATAGAACGGATAAGTGTATTGATTTCGGCTTGTGGAATGTTGTTCCACTCCTGAATTAAGGCTTGTCTTAGCTGAATGACGTTTGACGGTGGAATAGGGCGACGTCTAACACGCTGGTCCAAATTATCCCAAAGGTGTTCAATGGGATTCAGATCAGGGCTTTTGGCAGGCCAGTCATTAATAAATGCAATTTTATTCGCCCTGAAGAAATTCACATTGTCCCTAGCTGTATGGCTTGTGGCATTATCATGCTAAAAAAGAGTGATATTGGCATTATTTTGAAACAGTGGGATAACGTGCCTCGCAAGAATTTCATCTCGGTAGCGTTGGGCATTCAAATTCCCTTCAATAATGACGAGATTAGTGCGAAAGCCATGTGCAATGCCCACCCAGACCAAGACAGAACCCCCACCCCCATAACGATCTCGTTCAAGTACGCAAGTCGGCATAACGTTCATTTCTCCTACGGTATACTCGAACCCTTCCATCACCTCGATGAATGGAAAACCTCGACTCGTCAGAGAAAAGAACGCTATTCCATTGTTGTCTAAGCCAGCGTTGGTGTGTACGTGCCCAATTAACACGATTTACGCGGTGACGTCATGTCAAAACACAACCAACGTATGGACGACGTGCACGTAGCCCACCCGTGCGCAAGTGATTGCGCACAGTTTGGGAAGATATACAGTTGTTATGTGTACCAGGGGTGTTAGCAGCAGTGGCTGTGGCAGTTTGGAAGCGATTGCGCAGGTGGGTGTTCGGAATATAGCGGTCTTGGCCGCGCATTGTGACGCGAGGACGTCCACTACGTGGTCGATCTTCCGTACGCCCTGTTGCTTAAAAACGTTGCCTAAGGTGTCGAATAGCATGAGTAGAACATCCAATATTCATAGCAACAGCATTCATCGTCATACCAGCATTAAGCATGCCAATGGCACGTTCGCATAAATTTTGCGGAATTCTAGGCATATCAAAAATAAAGAAAACAAAAAAGAATTTAATTTTTTTCAACGTCTTTTTCTTATTTACATGAAAGTCTATAAAATTGGACTGAAAGGTTTCAAGAAATATACACGAATTATACTGGTCCGTGCATGCACGTGAAAATCACTTTCAGCGGGTTTCTTCTGCAAAATGCTTTCAATCGAGTTAAAATTTGTTTTATCGGACACATAATTGTTCACTCGAATATATGTAGGTCATCTGACATTTTGATTTTTTTAAATAACATTGCATTTGCACTTAAACACGGAGAGTTTCTTTTTTGGTTCAGTACATATAGATCTAGCAAGTTACTGTTTGGTGACGATAGTGATGATATCCAGGAGGAATTTGACACGTGCCCAGTATGTTACAAGGGAGATCAGCATCCATCCCGCTGGGTTAGATGTGAAATATGCGATACACAGTAGCATTTTACGTGCGCACATCGCCCAGAATACAAGCTACTAGACAAAGATGAAAGGAAAAAATGTAAATTTGTCTGTCCGATGTGTCGGTGATTTGAGTTTCAGGGTAGATTTCTTCCTAGCAAAGGTGTAAAGTAACTAAGGTAGTTACAAACAAAATTTGCGTAAGTTTTGCGTAACTATAGTATCTGCCACGAGATACGAGATAACTATCGTGATAATTTAATAAAACTATTGTGATAAATCAAATTTTCCTGGAGACTATATTTTCATTTTATCTAGATAAAATTTCCAGGAAACTTTGATTTATCGCAATAGTTTTCTAAAGTAACCATGATAATTATCTCGTATCTTGTGGCAGAAATATGCCACCATACTATAGTTACGCAAATTTTGTACGTAACTATATTAGTAAAACGGGGCCCAGGAAACGTTGTTGTTAAAAGATGTTTGGATGAAGTTGGTATGCTGTTTAAAATACCTTTGAAATTTGTTTTGGTATTAACGTAAAGTAGGCCTACTGATTTAACCCTTTACCTGACGACAAAATTTTGGACTTGACTGAATTGAAAGCATTTGTAGGCGACAAAATCACGAAATAAATGATGACGGAAGGGGGTTAAACTGTTTTTTTTTTAAACTTTTTGTGGGTGTTGATAATAGGAGTTGAAGGGTGTCGATGATAGGAACCTTTGTTTAATTTCATCAAATTGAGAGTAGCTGTTTCAAGGTATTTCATTGGTCAAATTTTGTTCGTATGAGCCTAGTCATGGCATGAAATACCCAATGAAATCTTGCTTTATAAACCTGGTTATTTTCCGATTGGAAAAACGTATTGCTTGCCGAAATTCATGTTGGACTGCTTAACGTGTCGATACTAGGGTACATTGCTCTATGTATACCTTTCATAGGATCAAGGCTTAATTTTTGCAAAGCAAATTCATCAAATCAAGTGCTTTGGCTTGAAACCTAAATCTTGCAGTTTCAAAGCTCGATTTGGTCATAATGTCTCAGCGCAGATCCCAATTCAGAAACATAATCATTCTGTGCAGTCTGAAGTATTCTATGAGTCTGATCTTGATCTATATTGTCCTTGAAAGCAAGTAAACCGACAGGGTTTTTAACCCTTTACCAGATAACCCGGGCGGGTTGAAGGGATGGGGTTCATGACCCTGAAGATCAAACTTTTAGAAAACATTGTTGGAAAAGGAGGAAATGTTTGTTACCAGTGTTGTTTCCTTTCTCCATCATGTTCTTTTCATAACTTTCAAAAGACAAATCCCATGATAATGAGACACATTTGTTTCAAAGACAAACTTCATCTTTTTAGCTACATTTGATTGATACTATGGAAATGTTTCCAATATGCATGATTTTAAATTGTCATCATTTTATAAAGAGCAGTAGCACTTTAAGAAAAGCAAAGTACATTAAACTTTCTAGGCACACTGTAGATTAGTTATTTAAGTCCTTTGCTTTATCTCCTTGCTGAACGACCACATTTTAGACTTGACCAAATTGAAAGCATTAAATTTTGCAGACAACAAAGTCAACGTAGCTCAAATGATGATTTCTGTCGGTCATTAGGTAGAAAACATTGTGGGAAAAGGAGAAAATGCTGGTTACCAGCATTTTCTCCTTTTCCCAAAATGTTTACAAAAGCCTTCTCTAATAGGATCATTAGAACTCGGATCATTAGAACTCAGGATTGGGTTGTACAGAATATGCAGTCTGATCTGAATCTGCACTTTCTGGTACTTTGCTTGAAGTTATGACAGCAACATGAATATCCATTTCATTTATATAGCAGTGTTGGGGTTAGGAGAATTTCTGTTGGATTATGCACATTCAGTGTGATCATAGATTTACTGTGTCTATTATTCTATGAGGGATTCCAGTAACATTTGAATGATAGCGTGACAAACAGACTGGAATCCAGGCTAAACAGTTACCCCCAAACTTAACTAGAAATTGAGAAATGTATGGTACTTTGATAAAAGTATGGTAGTTCTATCATATCTTTTCATCAAAAGTCAAGGTCACCACATGGATGGATAAAATGTCTTCTTTGCTTTTGTCCATTTCATTTATTGAAAGTTTAAACCATTTACATAAATGTCAGAATTTAAACAAACCTGAGGAAGTGCATTCTCTCATCTCTCACAACCTTTACAAAACTTTCATAGACAAATCCAATCGTTTCATCCAGATTTAATTTGTCAGATCTGCAAATGTTTTCTTTAAATAAGTCTAAAATGTTGTCAGCTGGTAAGGAGCCAGGGCCAACAACACCAAAGGGATCATTGAAATCAAGAGGGTACACATGATGGAAAGGAAGCCACCTCAATTGGGAGTGCAAAGGTCATTTTCCTAGAGCGACAGAAGAGTACAGATATGCCATTTGGGTGACCTTAATGGAAATTTTGCCAGAGGAGAAATTGTTTCTTTCAAGGATTACAGCAATTAATATCCATCACTCAAATAATTTGATAGTGATGGTGAGAAATGAACAAAACTGTCCAAAAGGAGATACAAACAGCGATGTTGAGTCAATACAATTATCCCAGTACTTCATAGGGGCTTAGGTCTTTCCCGCACAATGCCGACTTTTAGCGACCTTAGGAAAAAAGTCGCTTGAAAATATTGTGGGAAAAGAAAATGCTGGTAAACAGCATTTTCTCCTTTACCCAGACGGTTTTCTGTACTATCAAAGAATAATTGCACCATTGAAATAATTTTGAAATTTTCATCTGTAAAGGGTTAACTCTTTACCGAACAACAAAATTTAAGACTTGTGGAAAAGTCAGAGCATTTGCAGATGTAAAAAAAAAAAAGTAACTGAAAAATTGACATGTTTTTGGAAGGGTAGAAAACATTGTGGGAAAATGAGAAAATGCTGATTACCAGTCACGATGTTTCTAAAAGCATCTTGAAGGTCATGAAAAGCTTTGATAGTTTGGAAAAGGGTAAAGCCTTTATGGGAGGACAATGTTAGATTTAAAATGTAAGATGGAGTGCTATTTTAGGTGATTTTTATTTTCCAGACAGTGAGCATCAAAGATCAGAATGCAGTCTTGGCTTGGATGTACACTGTCTGCTTTTTTGGTGAAATACCTGCTACAAAAACACCTGAAATTGTAATGCTTTCTAATGCTTTGTCATGCTTTCCTGATGGCTAAAGTCAGTACCATTTTTTAACCCTTTACCACACATTATTAAGGTTTAATAGCCTTGAGAAAGAAAGCTTTTGAGAATTTTGTTGGAAGGGGAGAAAATGCTGGTAGCCTGTAAATTGTCCCTTTTCCATAATGTTCTGTAGCCTTATAGTGACAAATCAAATAATTGTATTCAGATTTGATATGTGTGCTTTCAATTTGGACAAGTCTAAAAAGTTGCCATCTTGTAAAGAATGAAGCAACTGACTTAGATCTACAGTAATTCATTAATTTCATATTAATCTGGTTTCGTGTGCTATAGGTAATGGCATAATAACAGATTGATTGATTGTTTGTGTTGTGTTTAATGCCATTTTCAACATTACTTCAGTTATATTTTGCGGTGGCCAGTGAACCTATCCATGCTTTCCTGGAGTTTCTGTCACCAATACTTCACACAATACTCTTTCCAAGCCACTTGCTGCTTTTCCACATAACCATTATAAAGGTAATCCTCAGCTGTGAGAGAGGAATCAATCCTGTTGCAATGACTATCATCAATCCTCGAAAAGAAATTGGCCGAGCTTGGGATTCAAACCAGCCACCCGCTGATCACAAGTCCTGAATGCTACTGACTGCACTACCATGGCTAAGCGGAATGTATACCGAGTGATGCTGGAATGAAACAGAATCGGCCTATTTATCCTTTCATTGCACCAGAGAGCATGTTTACCCACTTGATAAAGTAATATTGTAAGAGCCATCTTGGATGTAATTACTAGTTTTGTTTAACTCTTTAAGCACCAAATAAATAAACTCGACCTCTTTCAACGGCTCTAAATACAATCCATTGAAACTTACAAAGATTTTGATTGTATAGGATTGACAACACAAGCGGATGGCATAGATCAAAGATCAGACTGCACCCATTGATAAATTAAGAAATTTGTTGAAGAGGTATAGCACTCAACTATGAGTGAGTGTTTCATAAAAAAAAAAAAGGGCTATTTTTTTCAGGGCAGATTTTTGTTTGATGTCTTGCAAAATGACTCCCTAACCATGCAAGCTAATCATGATACATATTATTAAGTCTTCACCCAGCAAAATTTTAGATAGGTCTGAATTGAAAGCATTTGCAGACAACAAATTACGCTTGACTCAGAAATTGAAACTTGCCTTTGGGAGGGTAGAAAACATTGTGGGGAAAGGAGAAAATGCTGGTTAACAACATTTTCTCCTTTTCAGACAATGTTTTCAAAAGCTGTTTTCACATGGTTGTTAAAACTCAGGACTGTGAGGTAAATAAATAACAGAATTAACCCATCACCATACAATACCTACTTTTGATGACCCTGAGAAAGAAGCATTTAGAAAACATTGTGGGGGAAAGGAGAAAATGCTGGTAACCAGCATTTTCTCTTTTTCCCACAATGTTTTCTACCCTTCAGAAAACAAATTCCAAATTTTCAGTCACTTTTATTTTGTCGTCTGCAAATGCTTTCGATTTGGACAAGCCTAAAATATTGTCGTTTGGTAATGAGTTAATATACCTCAAATTGCTTTTAGTCCAAGTTCTACTGATCTTTCAGTTCATTTTTCTAAAGTCATAATCCCATTCCGAGGCATTTTAAAACAGAATGATATTTGCAACAGACTTTTTAGCTCCACTGGTCAAAGACCATGGGTGTGGCATTTTAACTATACATAGGCTAACTTTTTATGCGCCCGTCGAAGACGGGACGTATTACGGGATCACCCATGGCGTCCGGGTGGGCGGGCGGCATCCAGTTCTTTGTCGCATAACTTTGTCATCTCCAGTCCGATTGACTTGAAACTTGGCATTTGTGTTTGTTGCAATAATACGGAGTGCAGTGCGAAAGAACCATAACTACCTCGTGCTGTCTTTGAGTTATTTCCCTTTGTCATTTTTACAGCATTTTCTGCTTGTCCGGAGCATAACTTTGTCATCTCTAGTCCGATTGACTTGAAACTTGGCATTTGTGTTTGTTGTAATAATACAGAGTGCAGTGCGAAAGAACCATAACTCTACCTCATGCTGTCTTCGAGTTATTTCCCTTTTTCATTTTTACAGCATTTTCTGCTTGTCCGGAGCATAACTTTGTCATCTCCAGTCTGATTGACTTGAAACTTGGCATTTGTGTTTGTTACAATAATACAGAGTGCAGTGCGTACGAACCATAACTCTACCTCATGCTGTCTTTGAGTTATTCCCCCTTTGATCATCATTTTTACAGCATTTTCTGCTTGTCCGGAGCATAATTTTTGTCATCTCTAGTCCAATTGACTTGAAACTTGGCATTTGTGTGTGTTGCAATAATACGGAGTGCAGTGCGAAAGAACCATAACTCTACCTCGTGCTGTCTTTGAGATATTTCCCTTTGATTTTCATTTTTACAGCATTTTCTGCTTGTCCGGAGCAGAGCTTCCAGTCCGATTGACTTGAAACTTGGTATTTGTGTTTGTTGCAATAATACGGAGTGCAGTGCGAAAGAACCATAACTCTACCACATGCTGTCTTTGAGTTGTTTCCCTTTGATCGTCATTTTTACAGCATTTTCTGCTTGTCCGGAATATAACTTTGTCATCTCTAGTCTGAACATCTTCAAATTCGGTATGCATGATTGTTGAAAAATTACGGAATGCAGTGCACAAGAACCATAACTCTTCCTAGCACTAATTTTGAGTTATTCCCCCTTAGATCTTCATTTTTATAGCATTTCTTGCTTGTCTGGAGCATAACTTTGTCATCTTAAGTAGGAATGACTTGAATTATGGTATGCTTATTTGTTGCAATATTTGGAAGTGCAGTGCGCAAGGTTTGTAACTCTACCTCATGCTGTCTTTGAGTTATTTCCCTTTGATTGTCATTTTTACAGCATTTAGTGCTTGTGTGGAATATAACTGTCATCTCAAGTCAAACTTGGTATGCATGTTTGTTGCAATATTACGGAGTACACTGGGCAAGAACAATAACTCTACCTAGCGAGGATTTTGAGTAATTCCACTTTAATCTTCATTTTTGCAGTATTTCTTGCTTGTCCGGAACGGAACTTTTGTCACCTCAAATCAAATTGACTTGAGACGTGGTAAACATGTTTGTTGCAGTTACGAAAAGTGCAATGCACTGGAGCCGTAACCTTACCTAATGCCCTTTTGGAATTATTCCCTATTCATTATTTTTTTTTACAGCTTTTCATGCTTCTCTACAATATAACTTTGTCTTTTCATGTTGGAATGACCTGAAACTTTATATGCATGTTTCCTTAACATTAGAGGAGAGATTCATGCCTATTTCATTCACTTGCATGATTTCTGCTGCACTACTATTTTCCTCTACCTGCCCTTTACGATTATTATCCCCCCTCGATAACTGGCAGTGGGACGTGCGTATCTTGCGACAATTTGCCGCTCTAGTTTTAGATTAAACTTAGAAGATCACCTCAAAAACTGTGAATCACAATTTATTCATATCTGGTGTGATTAGTCGTATGGTTGATCTTTTTTAGATGTCATGATAGAATCTTGATCTGTCAAAAAATAAATGCCACTATGGGTTTTGCTTTTTAACTCCAACACATAATCCCAAGGTTTAATGACCCTGAGAAGGTTTTTGAAAACACTGGGAACCAGCATTTTCTCCTGTTTCCAACAATGTTTTAAACTTTTTCCATGACAAATCTCAACATCTGAGTCACATTTTATTTGTCATCTGCAAATACTTTCACTTTGATTGAGTCTAAAATTTTGTTGTTTGGTAAAGAGTTGCTTGTGTTATAATAAACCATACAGAAAACTTGGAATAGTTGTTGGTCAGAATTTATTCATATTTTGTTTAAAGCATGGTAGATCGCTTTCTGATTTCAGGATAGAAACCTTACATGTAAATAATTATCATGATTGACATGGGCTTGGCTTTTTAATTCTGTCCAATCAATAATGAAAGTAAATGTGAGGTGTCCGTGGTTGTGAGGTAGAGGGTCGGCCTCATAACCATAAGGTTCCAAGTTCAATATCGAGGAGCAGATGTCAACTTTGGGACTGTTTATCGGCCCACATGTTCGGTGCGAGAACTGGTGTAGTTTTCAGGAAGTAGAATCAAGAGAGATAAGAGTGTAAGTTGCGAGAACTTGTTTCTCATTCGATGTAAAATAAGTATGTTTAAGTCGATGAAAGTAAATTTTCTGAAAAAATGTCCATCAGAATTTGCTCATATTTTGGGTAGATCTCTTTCAAGTATCTTTATAGAATCTTTATCTTACCTAAAAATATGGCCACCATTGATAATTACATGGTTTATTGTTACTGCCTATACAAATTACAGCTCTTTATATTCATCATTACAAGTGGAGCAATACATGGTCATTGTGACCCTCTTTCTTCTTTAGGAATTCTAGTATTTCATCAGGACAGAGTTGTTACTATTTGACTATTTTGTCTGAGTAGGGGATGAAAATAAAATGTTTCTCACACAAAATCCACTAATGGAATTGTGCACTGGGCTACACAACCATTGGACAGTGCCTTAAAAGGGCATATTCACATTTTTTGCAGTATCAAATTTTGTGTAAATGAATATTACCAATTGATTGTCTTTGAAATTGTAAGGGAACCGGACATTGATATTCAGTTTAAAAAAAATATTTTTGGCATTTAAATGATTGGATTGATTGATTTGCAACCCTTTAAATTTGTCTGAGGCTAGAGTCTAAATGTGACAGTATGATACCTGTTTAAAAAAGATTCCACATAAGTGTTGAATGCTATTGATCATCAACATTTCCACAGGCCTTTACAAATTTTTAGCACACATGCTCCAAAAAATAAAACATTACTTATTCCATTATAGAAATGTCATTAAAAGACTTATTTTCACGCTTGCGTTATCTGCTATTAATGGATAGTTCTTTGTGTATTGACTTACTCTATAAAGAAATATGTTTTCCTTAAAGTTTCAAGATATGATTTATTGTGTATTTAACTTGTCCCGTGATAGAAAGTTCTTAGACTGCAGAAGAAAATTCACAAGAAAACAAATTTGCACTGTTTTTCACAGTGTAACTTTGTAATTTCTGTCTCTATTCTTTTTATTCCTTTTTGAAGGCTAATGTAGGCAGAAAAAGATTCTTGACTTTTCTGCCCAGGATAGAAATAACCTATCTGTTACAGTTTTACTGATACACACTTCCTTTTTTGGTGATTTTGGATCATTTGGGGATTTCTTGTCAGTTGTATTGATTTTCAGAGAGGAAATAGGTGACAGTCTGGATTAGCTTGGTACTAGGTTCAATCAATTTCTGCCTATTATTTCCACAGTTCACCCTGAGGGAAACCATTGTTGTGAGAGGACCTTGTCTATCAACACAAAACAGCTTATCCAATCTAACTTAGAGCATTGTCAGTACCAATGCTACCTCAAAGGCTTAAGAGAACTCGAAATCAAATTATGGTGGTCGCATTGCATACTTCACTGTCAAAGGATTAAGAATTTTCCTGTCTCGATAATGCAGAGAGAAAAATCGATGTTTCTAAAAGCAGTCCTCGTTTTGAAAATTAAAGCTTCTGATTAGATTTCTATGGCAGATCGTTTAATGACAAATACAACATGCTGAATTGCAAAACAGATGCATCAATTTATTGATTTACAAATTCTTGACAACCTTGACTCTTTTTACAGTTTTAATCTGTTACTATCTAGAGTTTTAATCTGTTACTATCTCTACTATGAATTTTCTGCTGATGCAGAAGACATTATTTGTCTTTCATGCTATAAGGGAGGTATTTGTCTTCCATACTATAAGGGAGAAAGAAGCAAATGCTTGTTGCACACAGCCTGACTCGTGACCTGGTGGTAGTGAGTTCGATACTTGGTTGATGCAAACTGTTTTTACGGCGATTTTTCGCCTCTCTACTTTTATACATGTAGTCAGTGACTTGGAAAGAAACTTTTCTTAGGATGCTTTACCTTTTCATTAGATGCTAATTTTCCTTCCTTTAAGTGTTTCAGCCATGTGTTGCATTTAGTGCTTTACGTATGCCTGTATTAGAATGTGTTAACCCTTTACCACTTAGTCCTGAGTTTTGAAGACCCAGTGCAATAAGGCTTTTGAAAACATTTTGGGAAAAGGAGAAAACGCTGGTTACCAGTATTTTCTCCTTTTCCCAAAACGTTTTCTACCCTTTGAGAGTTTGAGTCATGTTTAATTTGTCATCAGCAAATGCGAACAAGTTCAAAATTTTGTTGTTTGGTAAAGAATTAATTCCGATTCAGCTGCCTCATTGCTGATATATATTATGCCCCAACCAGTTTCACAGAAGGAAACAAATGGTTTGGCTTCGATCCGTTTGGAGATCTCTGTCCTTTCTGTCAGTCTGCCTGTCTCCATGAATTTGGATCCTTTGAAAGTGCAAAATTTTTTTTTTCCCCTATCTCATACTGCTGTTTTATGTTTTGGTCTGTCTTAAACCTTTCATCAGACACTTTGCTTATTGGTTTTTGCCATAGTTAACCCTTATCCTGCTAAATAACTAAAGTGAAATTTACAATTCGATAGTAAAAACCTACATATTGCTATTTCAAAGGTATGTTTTGGGGAATAATATCTCCTTATTGGACAGTGTAGATCCAAGATCAGGCTGCATGTTCTGTGCAGTCTGATCTTGATCTATATTGTCCGCAAAAGGTCAGCGAGTCGCGCTCAGCAGCCTAAGGGTTAATAGACAGAGCAGCATGAGTAACATCCAAATATGTCAAAAAAATGTTTGCTCAAATATTAGAAATGTCACCACTCAGACCTGTTAATAGACTTCTTTACACGTATGTGACACCTGCTGATCTTTGTGTAGGGCTAGATAGACTGAATTATGTCTATCTTCCTCTTTTATGTGTTGTTTAAGGCCAAGCTCTGCAGACTGTCCAATCAAAACAGCTCCTAGACAGCTAAGATGGGTCAGTACTATAATTCTGGATCACTACCACATTTCTTCCCATAATGCCAGATAAAGTGTACTACTGGCAAGTGCCATGGAGTAATAGTGCCAGTCAAGCCATCACAGAAGTCTCCCAATCAGCCTCCTAAAGAAAAGTCTTCAGACTTGGATGTCCCAGAGGAGGTTTTGCCCTTGGAAGCCTGGACCCATGATGTCAGATGTCTAAGTTGGATTGATGGCCTTGATCAAGACTCTATAGGTGCACTAAACCACAAAAAAATAGTAATGCAGCTTGATAACTTTTGGGACATCTCTGAGAAGAATGCCATCAAAAACCTGTTTAGATCTGCATGCAACTGCAATAAATATTTGGATTTACAGCTCAAAGTTCAAGCATCCACTTGTCTTGCATACCAAAAAGCTGCTGCCTTCTAGGGCAAATCCATGGCAGAAACCAAAGCCTACATTGTCAACCCTGGTGCCTTATACACCTTCCCCTTCTTCTTTGGACCACTTTTTCTCGGGTCTAAGATAGAAAGCTTGCACATTAAATGCAGAAGGGCCACCTCAACAGGAAAGTCATCAAAAATGGTATCCTCTGTGCCATTGGCAGAATTATCAGGAATGCATCCAGTCATCAGAAAAATTAATACATATGTAATCTGTTTTACGCACATAGCAGCAATTTTATCCATTATAGCTTTAAAAATATCATAGGAATGTTATCTATTGAACCATGATAAAAAGTATCAATTTTGTCATCTTTTGTACCATTAGGAAAACCATCAAGAATGTCATCAGTTATACCGCCAATAAGGAATGTCATCCATTGTACCATCAGGTATATTATTTTTGAACAACATTCATTCTAACAATGAATCATCAAGAATACCTTCTTTTATACATCAAAAACATAACAACGGATGCCATCCTTTATACAGTAAGAAAAATTCTCAGGAATGTCCTTCATTGCACCTGCAGGTAGAAGAGCAAATGTGGGGAGCTGTGCAGGGTCCACGCCTTTTAGTCCCAACTTGATATGTCTGTTTCAGCTGAACAGGCAGTTGCCAAAGTGTTTAACAGCACTTAGTTCTAAATTTCATTTTTGGACGGTTATCTAGACATGATAAGATGTAAACAGTATTCACCAACCATTCTTAAGAACATTATTTTATAGTCTTTTTCTCAAGAATTTTCAAAACTTGAATGTAACATAGCTTCTGATTGGCTAAACCATTTGGTTTAGCCAATCAGATGTTGTGCTACTTCCGAAAATCTAGAATTAGACCAAGAATGTTCTTAAGAATGGTTGGTGAATATGGACCCAGATGTTTGTATCAGTCTGTTTTTGGCCAGAGATTAGTAGATTTTGTATTGGTGATGTGAAAGTCCAGATGAACTGTCTTCACTTTAATCATTCAAAACACACGCATGGCTGTAGCTATCTGCTTGCCTAAGAGGCATAAAAGACCACAAAGCAGTAGGATTTTCAGCCAGTGACAAATACAAAATAATCTGAATTAATGCTGGCAATTGGTAATTTTGAAAAAAAAAACATCATAGGTTGCAGTTAGCAGGATACCTGTTTAAAATTACCAGACGACAAAATTGTAGATTTGTCCAAATTAAAAGCATTAATTTGCAGACAACAATTTAAATGTGGCTCAAATGATGGAATTTGTCTTTGATAGGGTAGAAAACATTTTAGTGAATGGAGAAAATGCTGGTTATTAGCTTTTTCTCCCTTTTCCCGACGATGTTTTCGAAAAGCCTTATTTCCTAGAGTTGTTGAAACTTGGGATTGTTTGGTAAAGGGTTAAGACATTTTTGTGGAATGGAAAGAGTCCAGTCTTCGCATTTGAAACATTGATGGAGAGGACAAGAGTAAAGTCAATTGGCACTTCTTATTCTTCTTCATTGACTCTTGGCTGGTTGCCTAATTGTGTTAAAATTGTGTCACTCACAGTAAATGATTATTGATAGATCCTGGGCACCAGAGAGAGGAATCCTTATTTCTACATCCTCTACCATTACATTGCAAATAATAAAGTTGGTGTTGTAGGCTATCAACTATGATTAGTCAGTATAGAATAAAGTGTTTGATCTTAGATCTACACTCTGCAACAAAGATTGTCTAATTGAGAATGCCCTTGACAATATTTGAACTGTTTATTGTTGATTTGCTAAGAATAGTCCTTTCATTCATTTGGTTTTGAAAGGAATTACTCTAGACAACAGAATTTTTGGGTTGCTCAAATTTAATGAAAAAAAGGTGCCAAGGACTAATCAATAATGGCTCAAGTAATGACATTTGTCTTTGAAAGGACAGAAAACATTGTAGAAAGAGATGAAAATGCTGGTTACCAGCATTTTTAGAATTTATTCCTATTGTTTGGAGGGCCTGTTATACATATACAAGTTTTAACTTCTGGGTATGAATGCTTCACATGAAGACGTTAGTTTAGTCATAATAAAATTGTTAGCAAAGAAATTATAATATATAGAAATATAATAGGGCTAGTATTGATGACAATTACCAAGAATACCCTATAAAACACCCCATCCCCTTTCATTTCTACTCATGCCTTTAACCTTTCACTAATTGATGTTTTTGTTAACTCTTCCAAATTAAGAACATCTGCAGACAAAAATTCCAAATTAGTACAAGTTACCCAAATATCTCTGACATGATAGAAAACATTGTGGGAGTAGCACAAAATGCTGGTCACCAGCAGTTTTCTCTTGTCCCACATTGCTAAAGCCTTCTCCATTGGGGGTCGTTAGAACAAGGGACTGTTTGGTAAAGAGATAAAGTGACTATGAATAGCCTTCACTCTGCACATTCGTTTATTCGGTGTTTGACACCATTTTCAAGATTGTCATAGCAGGCAGAGTGCATGTATCTGCACTTGGTCAATCTTTTACCAATACTTTGTTCAGTACTCCATGCCACTGGCTGCTCTTCCAGCATAACATGGAACAGCGATGTTTGGCAGTGAGAGAGGAATGAATTCTGTTGAAATTACAATCATCAATCCTCTAAAAGGGCTTTACAGAGGGGAGCTTGGGTTCCAATTCACAACCCCTCCTTTACTAATAATGCAGGGTACTGACTCTGGTGCCTTGAAATTGAGTATTAGCAGCTAGCTTACACTTTAGTTTGAAACTTTCGAAAACAATTTTTTAGGTTACAGGTAGGACTTTTATGGAAGAAAAAAGCTCATTTTGCCATGTTCCAATAATATTAACAGTCCTGTTGAAGACTTCCAATGATTGATTGTCATGACGAGATAGCCAGGATCTAATCAATCTCACAAGAATCTAGTCGGAAGTGCGGCCATATGGTGATTTCAGAGTCAAGGAAATGAAGTGTAAGCCTATTTATCTGACCATCACAAAAACAATTAATCTATGCTTACAAAGGAGCCACAACCTTTAAGCCGATAAATTATACAATAGGATTCAAAACAATCTCATTTTTTCTGGGTAAGACCTCCTAAGCCTGCATAATCATATAGTGCGACACAAACTGATTGAAATGCAAGAGAAAGCATGTTGTTTAGCTCTTTACCAGAGAACAAACTTTAGACTTACTCTGACAGGGTTTGACCATTACAAAAGTAACATGGTCCAAATGATACTACCTGCCAGGGTAGCTCAGTGGTTAGCGTATCTGACTCGTGACCTGGTGGTTGGGAGTTCAATACCTGGTTCAGACACTTTTGCTTTCTCTCTGGCAAATTTTCGCTTCTTACCTCTGATGCATGTGAGAAAAGTAGTCAGTGACTTTGAAAGAAAGTTTTGTTGGTACTGGTGTGAGAAAACCAGGAAACATGTGTAGGTGCACTTGCTGTGATATTACCTAAGCTGTTAAAACGGCGTTAAAATCCAATACAAAAACTAAATGATATTATTTGTTTTGGTAGAGTAGAAAAGATTGTTGCTAAAGCAGAAAATGCTGGTCATCAAAATTTTCTCTTTTTTTCTCCAAAATATTTTCAAAGGCCTATTTCCTTAGGGTCATTGAAACATTAGGATAATGTTTGGTGAAAGGGTGGACCTGTTTATTTTACATCAATTTGGGAATAAGCTGTACACCATCATTTAATCACTCTCAATGACCACTTTCTAAAAACCTTGACCTGTACTCAGGCCATGATGTAGGTAGAATCTGCTCATGACAATATTCGGACCTGCAACCACAGATGTCAAAACTTGTTGATGTCACAAACAAGAAGTTTGGAATCGGAGTACTGAGAAGAGTATTTGTCTCCCTTCAAGGCATTTAACTTGGTATATTGTATATGAAATCATATGAAAAATAGGTTAGGGTTTACAGTAAAAACTTAATTTGTGGCCACCTTCATTTAGCAATCAACCTGTAATAAGTAAGTGAGTCAGAAGAGAAGGCAAATATGTTAAAAAACACCTGTACAAATCAAGCATGTTTTCACCCTTTACCACTCTATACTGCATTGGAATGACCCAGGAGACAGCCTTTGAAAACATTGTGGGAACAGGAGAAAGTGCTGGTAACCAGAGTCCAGTCATTTTAAATGATTTATTGATAGGTATGTTAATTTCCTTTAAAATTCATGTAAAATGTCTTGAAATCATGTTTATTTCCAAAAGAAATGTTAGAAAATATTAATTATGGCATTTTAAGGTTACTTGAATCTGAAGGCTTGTTTTGTAAAGATTCTTTCACATAGTTGACAATTTTTAATGTTCCACTTTTGAATGTTACCAACATTGCACAGTTGTCATTTCATGCATAATTATGCCAAAGCATGTTTGGCCGGTAGTTGTTCAAATCCACATTAATTACAAATTTTTCACTTTGTCTTCATGTATTTTCTGGTATATTCGTTTGTGATGCAGGGCTTGAGAATTTTTTCAAGATCCACTTGTCCTGCAGGACGAGTGGACACAAAAATTCACTTGTCCTTCAGAGCTTTTTACTCATCCTGCAGGAAAGATATAAAAATCAATAATCGAAACATGTAACTTTTTATTTAATTCAAACACAAGACTGCAGCTTCTCATCGTCTTTCTTTCCAAAGAAGCTTCTGATGTCCGTCATTTTTTAACAAACTTTCGCAGATGCCCGAAACCGAGTCAACAGTTTTCTATTTATAGCAACAAACGGACATGACTAAAATGCCGACGGAATGTACTGGAAAAACGGAAAGAATGATAACATTTAATAACCGGTTTAAAATAACACATTTCTAGTCATTTTGTCAGTATAATTTACATGATTCAATTCGCATCATTCAATTTGGCTCTGGTTCATTTTAATTGTATTTTTTAAACATGCATATGGCTCTGAATAAACGAGACATTTTAGGACGGCGATGGCGATTTACACTACATCGATCAATATCTTCTGGGTGTTTGACTGCCTTGAATTAAACATTTATCGATGCCCAGCTGATCATAATGAAGGATTCGAATCGCGTTTCAAAGTTGATTACGGGGCAAAGACGTCGCTTTTTTCTGTCACAATAGACTCAGACTTGTCTTTAATTCTGATTGTTTATGTCATTTGGAAAGTTGTTAAATTTTCTTACTTGTCCGGTAGGATGATCATTTGTAAATTTTTGCTCGACCGAAAGCCAAGCTCACTCGTCATGACGAGCGGACGAGTGGAATTTTCAAGGCCTGTGATGAAAACATGTTAACTTGAATATCTGGGACAATGATCAAATAGTTGTCCACAATTAGATTTCACAATTGGATTAACATGTAAATAAGTAAATTTCCAAAATCAGGTAGTTATCTTGGCATTTAGAATTTGATAAAGTTTGGGGTTACATGCCGACCTTGATCTACACCGACTGCTAAAGCACTTTCATGTTGCTATTACTGGCATGTGAAGATTTCTATAATTCCTCTAAATGTGAAGGTTGCCAATAGTCATAATAGTTATGCCCATTTTCTTGGCAGACAGTTGATTATGAAACTGCTTGTTGGTTCACTGGTACCTCCATACATGTGCATTCTAACCCCTTACGGCACAATGCCGACTTTTAACAACCCTGAGAAAGAATCTTTTTGAAAACATTGTGGAAAAAGGAGAAAATGCTGGTAACCAGTACTTTATCCTTTTCCCACAATGTGTTTCTTTCTCCTTTTCCCACAATGTTTTTCTGGGGTCCTGTGTGGCTCAGTGGTAAAGTGTAGTACTCGTGACCTGGAAGCCCTGGGTTCGTGCCTCACTGGCTCCACTGGGTTTTTCACAGGAGTGTCCTTGGGCAAGACACTTCAGAGCCCTAGCCTAGTACTGGGTCCGTGCTTATAAAACTTTTTTCATGCTCAACCCAGCTGAGCATGAAATTTCAAAATCATGCAGAACTGAGTTGAAACATCTCACAGAGCACCTGTTTAAATTTTTAAACTTCTCTTTCCTTCTTCTGATGAAATGAGAGTAGTTATTTCTCATTGTCATACTTGTAGAATCACATATCAAATCGAAATTTTGAAAACAAACTCTATTGAGCACGAACTCAAGTTTTATAAGCACGGGCCCTGGTGAAACCCAGGAAAACATGTATAAGTGAGCTGTTGCTATGATATGACTGAAACAATGTTGAAAGCAGCGTAAAACACCATACAAAACACAATGTTTTCTACCCTATCAAAGGAAAATTTGCATATTTTAGCCACATTGAAATTGTCATCTGCAAATGCTTTCAGTTTAGACGAGGCTGAAATTTTGTTGTCTGGTAAAGGTTTAATCAGCATTTTCTCCTTTTTCTCCACAATGTTTTCAAAAGCTTTCTTCTCGAGGGTCGTTAAAACTCGGGATCATGGGGTAAAAGGTTATTAAACCCTTTACCAAACAATCATTGTGTTTTAATAACCCCTATTAACTTTGTTGTGTGTCTCTTTCTTGCAGGAAAAGTATCTCCTTTTATACTATCCATAATTAGTTCCTTTTATACTATCCATAATTAGTTCTTCTATGACAATCTCAGTTTTCCTGTCACTCATTGTCTTCAGAAAATTACTATTTTGAATATTCATGCATGCAAAAGGGCATTGTCCCCTTTCTTATTAGATTCAGTTTCACGCAATACCTTCTACTCTCTAGGTTTTGTTTAGACCCACCAAGAAAACTATCATTGAGCCATGCTCTGTTAAATGGGGGCTTAAAAGATCTGCAAAAAGTATAGACCCATGTCGGCCCTGACTGCACAGGTTGACATGGATCGAAATTTTTTGATACTTTTAAATTTTCTGCATGTTGAAAGAGCAGTCTACGTCATGATTCAGTTGGGTGTTAGAGAAAATGAATTATATGTATCCATAGTTATGTGATGACTTGCTTGGTACAATATGGCTTGCAACATGCGAAACGGGCATTCGGACATTTGCGTAAAGTGTCGTCTCGGATCAGCCTGCGCAGTCCGTGCAGGCTAATCCGTGACGGCACTTTATGTCAAGTTTAGATTTTGTCCTACAGTAGACTTCAGTGAAACAGAAAATTACATACGATCGGAAAGTGTCGTCTCGGATCAGCCTGCGCGGACTGCACAGGCTGATCTGGGACAACACTTTACGCAAATGTCCAAATGCCCCTTTTTGCGTGTTGCAGGCCATATATCAATGAGATGCATTAACCCCCCCTTTTGTCTGGGCATGGCTCAAAAATATTAAACAAAGGACATTCACAGCAAAGAGTAGTAAATATTGAGGCCAACAGTATGGAAAACATTGTTCAAAAAGCAGCGACTGCTTGTTGCAAACTTGGTCTACACCTATACAAAGGACAGAAGGAGTAACTCACGTGCTAATAAGGATATGGAATAATAAATAAGGAAAGAATTTTTATCAAGAACCTGTCTAATTACATGGCTGGATATCAATGGCGCCGAAGGCATAGATGTAAGATTTCCTTAAAAGAATCTCCTTAGATTTAATAATGACTTTAATAATGAAGCCTCCAATAATATCTTTTGATCAGCATTTATTTTTATCTAGTTATTTTTACTGGCTATTTTAAGAACATTGTATAATCATAACCAACGAAACACCCTAGATCTGAGATTTTCATTAACTATAAGTTATCAAATTATAGGATTTAATACATAAATCTATTCAGATGATGGTATATTTAGTTTAATCCATTAACTCTTTAAGACACAATCCTAAGTTTTAACAAACCTGGAGGAAAGCTTCTGAAAAGGAGAAATTGCTGGTAATATTAGACTACATGGGGGTAGTCCTTTTGCAGTTTATTGTCCCTAGTGGCCCAGGCCATGTGGGTGTAGTCCTTTTGCAATTTGTTGTTCCTGGTTACCTGAGGTAGTCATTGTGCAATTTGTTGTTCCTGGTTACCTGGGGTAGTCCTTGTGCAATTTGTTGTTCTTGGTTACCTGGGGTAGTCCTCATGCAATTTGTTGTTTCTGCTGGGCAAGGCTATGTGAAGTAGTCCTTGTGCATTTGTTTTTCCTGGTTACCATGTATAGTCTGTGCAATTTGTTGTTCCTGGTGGGCCAGGCTATGTGGGATAGTCCTTGTGCAACTTGCTGTTCTGGTGGGCCAGGCTATGTGTGGGTAGTCCTTGTACAATTTGTTGTTCGTGGTGGGCCAGGCTATGTGTGGGTAGTCCTTGTACAATTTGTTGTTCGTGGTGGGCCAGGCTATGTGGGGTAGTCCTTGTGCAATTTACTGTTCCTGGTGGGCCAGGGTATGTGGGAGTAGTCCTTGTGCAATTTGCTGTTCCTGGTTAGGCCAGGCTATGTGTGGTAGTCTTTGTACAATTTGTTGTTTTTAGTGAAATTTCAATGGTGGCCCTGACTACCTGGGAGTAGTCTTTGCACAGTTTATTTGATACTGGTAACTGGGTGCAGTTCTTGCACAATTATTTGCTACTGGCAGTCCAAGCTACCATGGAGAGGTTCTTGTGCAGTTCATTGCCACTGGTGGCCTGGACTACCTGGGGGTAGATCTTGTGCTATCAATTGCTATTGGTTGCTTGGGCCACCTTGGGGCAGTCTTTGCACAATTCATTGCTTCTCAGGCAGCCACAGCCACTTTGGGTTGGTCCTTGCACAATTCATTGCTTCTGGCAGCAACAGCTATCTGAAGGTGGTCCTAGCACAAATCATATGCTAATTCTAACCCCAGCTACAAGGGGGTAGTCCTTTGGCAATTCATTGCTCCTAGCAACTTCAGCTCCCCAGGGGTGGTCCTTGGGTAATTTGTTGCCCCTTGTAGCCCTCAGGATAGTCCTTGCACAATTCACTGTTTCTGCCAGCCCTTGCTACCTGAGGTAGTCCCTGTGCCATTAATTGGAGAGTTTCCTATGTATTGATGAAATCAAGAAAGGACTAGCAAATTGTTTATGTAGATCTAAGATTAGAATTTTGAAAGGGACAAGGCGGAATCACTGAAATCACTGGTAACCAGCATTTTCTCTTTTGCCAACAATGTTTTCAATAACCCTCCTTGTCAGGGTCTTCAAAACCCGGGATTGTGTAGGAAAGGGTTAATCCATGTGAGGCAAAAAGAATGGTTTACAAATTTTTCTTCTGTTGCCACTTTTTTTTTTCAAAAATTTTCCAATGAATTGATGTAAAAAGTCATAAAGGTAAGATAATGTAAAAAGTCATAAAGTTAGGATAATTGAAGTAAAAGGTCATAAAGTTAGAATAATGGGTTAATGAGACAGCTTATATAAACCCCTTACTAAATGATCCTGTGTAATTATAAGCCTCCGTAAGACTGCTGTAGAAAATATTGCTGGAAAACAAGAAAAATCTGGGAACCAGCATTCTGTTAGTTCCCCACAATTGACAATATCTGTAATTTGAACCACATTAATATTTTTTCTGCAACTTACTCCCAAGTTTTGTGAGTCTTAGAATCTAGTTATCTTTTAACTCTTTGCCAAACGACAAAATTTTAGACTGGTCCAAATTGATAGCACTTGCAGACATTGTATTGAATTTAACTGAAATGATGGTAATTGTCTATGAAAGTGTAGAAAACCTTGTGGAAAAAGGAGAAAATGCGGGTTACCAGCATTTTCTCCTTTTCCCATAAGGTTTTCAAAAGGCTCCTCAGGGTCATTAAAACTTGGGATTATGTGGTAAAGAGTAAGCCCTTCACCACACAATCCCAACTCTTAACGACCTTCAGAAAGAAGGCTTTTGAAAACCTTGTGGGAAATGGAGAAAATGGTAATCAGCATTTTCCCCTTTCCCAACAATTTTTTCAACCCTTTCCAGATTGAATTTGAATTTTTGAATTATATTTATTTTGTCATCTGCAAAGGTTTTCAAATTGGACGAATCTAAAAATTTCTCTTTGATGAAGTGTTAAAGAGATTATAATAATGCCTTATTTGTTGAGACCTAAGAGTGGGGAATATCCCTATAACAAACTGCATATAATGTTTCATCCCAGATAATTAATAGCTATAAACAGGAGTCATCTCTATAACTTTGATCCCCTAATACCACATTATTATGATTAACCCTTTTTCTGCTTTTCATGACTATAGTTGCCTTTGTGGCCATTGTAGATGTAAATGTGTAGTCTGATCTTTGATCTACACTGTCCATTTTGCTGAAAGAGCACAGACAAAAAAGGGAGCCATGAAATTGCAATTATTTGGATCTTACTCTAGAATGTAAATGACCATTGCGTTTAGCCCCTCCCCCTCCTGGCTTCAAGTGTTCACTCTTTACCATATGGGACAAGATGTTAGACTTGTGCAAATTGAATGCACAGGCAGACAACAAATGGGTTGTGGCTCAAATGATGGGATTTGTCATTGAAAAGGTAGAAAACATAGTGGGAAAAAGGAGAAAATGCTGGTTACCAGCATTTTCTCCTTTTCCCAAAATGTGTTCAAAAGCCCTCTTCCTGAAGGTTGTTAAAACTGGGGATTGTGTGCTAAAGGAGTTAAATCAAATGGTGACCCTTATGCTACATCTGTCCTGATTTTTCCAATGTTAAGTTGCTTTCCAGGGCCTGATGAAGGCACAGCAGCTGCTGCTTTTTGTTGCAAAGCCTAGGTCAAGAACAGACTGCACTTCAGCCCTTTACCACGACACAAAATTTAAGACTTGTCCAACTTCAGAGCGTTTGAAGATGACAAATCAAGGGTGGCCCAAACAATGGAGCTTGCCATTAACAGAGTAGAGAACATTGTAGGAATAGAAAAAAAATTGCTTGTTACTAGCATTTTCTCCTTCTTCCACAGAGTTTTCAAAAGGGTTCTTCCTAAGGTTTGTTAAAACTGGATTTTTTGCTAGATGGTTTAATCTTTACCAATTGTCGACTTGTTGAATTTGAGAACATATGCAGAACACACAATACATGTGACTCAACATTTAAATTTTATTTTGGGTGGGTAGAAAACATTGTTGGAAAAGGAGAAAGAACTGGTTTTAAAACAATACCAAGTTTTAAAGACCCTAAGAAGAAGACTTCGAAAATGTGGAAAAAGGAGAAAATGGTAGCCAGCAGTATCCTTCAAAAACCAAATTTTAGTTATAGAGTCACACTTATTTTGTTGCCTGCAAATTCTTTCAATTTAGACAAGTCTAAAGTATTGTTGATTAGAAAAAACTTAATCTTTTACTAGATAAGCCCTTGGTTTAGCAACCCTGAAGAAAGCTTTTATAACAGTATGAGAAAAGAAAATGCTGTCTAACAGAATTTACATCTTGTCCCATGATGTTTTTTGCCCTTTCAAAGACAAATTTTATCAATTCAATGACATTTGATTTGTTGTCAGCTAATGTTTTCAATTTCAATGTATCTAAGATTCTATCATTTGATACAGAGCTAACCGCAAACCAAACAGTTCATGAGTTGTGATTTTTTACCACTGAGGAATTAATGTTTTTTACCCTTTTCGAAGACAGATCTCATCTGTTTGAGCTAGAGGTTATTGTCTGCAATTGCATGCAATTTTAACACGCCCACAGTTATATAAAGAAAAATTTGCTTGTTCCAAGCAGTTTCTTCTAAACACAAAAATGGTCAGTTGTAAGACCGCCCCATCCACTCTCTTACCAGAAAAACTAAACAAAAAGGAAGAAATGAGTTTATAAGAGTCACAGAAGTTCTTTTCTTGATGATGGGTGTCACATGATAAGAAATTATCATTGATCACAATACTTCCCCATGGTATTCCCTTATGAAATTTTAGCACTGTTAGATTATCTACAGCAATGATTGGTCCATTTATCAAAATGTTGTGGTGTTCTCAGAAGTTGTTAAAAGCATTACTATTTCAAGGAAAAAAACACTATTTTGAGACAAAAATCGGGAAGTTGCCTCTTACATCTAGGTCAGTATATACTGAACAAAATAAGTAACTTCGGCTGTGTTTAAGTGCAGATAAACGTAAATATGGAAAAAAGGGTTGAATTACAGTATAACCTGTCCAAACCGACCCCTAGATAATCCGATCCCCTATCCATTCCGGTCTGCGCTCGGGGTCCCGGCAAGTTCCTTCTTTATTTCATTATATTAATACCCAGATAATCCGATCCCTGTCTACATCGAATACCGACCCCAATCGCAAGGCCCAACCAAAATTTATTGCCTAAATTCCCCTAGATAATCCGATCGTATATCTCTCATCAGTCATCGATGTGTGAAACGGTTTATTGTTTGTCACAAACTGTCTATAAATCAATATACCGTTATGCATGATTCGCTTAGTTGTTGAGGCTCGATAAGGGGAAAGTTTGAACGTAGACCCCTTCTTTTCTTGTTTATCGTCGTCCGCAGTTATTTATTATGGTGAAAATGAGACTGACATTGACAGTGACCTTTGTTCTAATAATCCACTTCCGGGGTCAGAATACACGTATCAGCAAGTGCATGATATGCTTTTGGAAATACGGAATTTCGCCCTAACGAACGACGATCGATATCTACAAGGGGTAGAGGAGCTCAAAACAATGACTGAACAGACAATTTTAAGACAAAAAGCGGAGGGCAAGCAAATGAAAATCAGTTCTTTTTTACGATGATAGTACTGTATTTTAAAATTTCCTGGTTTTGTAAATACAGTGTAGATTGGCATGCACATTTCATTTTTATTGAAACTAATGTGATTTCTGTTGTTTTAAATTGTGAATTGACATACACGAGGATTAAATGAATGAAACCATGGACTAGTCTATCTGTTCACAGTGAAACAAAGTTCGGTAAGTGGAATTTCTTTAGCCATTCTTCATCCCTTGATAATCCGATCACCTATACAAACCGACCTTTTTTCTCGGTCCGAGTGAGGGTCGGCATAGACAGGTTATACTGTATTTTTACTTGTATTCCAAGAGTATTTCAATGTGAATATGCGTGTAAAATTTTATCGCTCTATATTCACGGAAAACTGATGAAATGGTTGATTAAATACGGTAGGGGTCATAGACCAAAATCACACATTAATACCGGGTATGGCAACCTTGAGCATCAAGTGCTGCCTGGCTTCATTGGTGTGTAGAACTGACAAGTGTGTTGATTTCTGCTTGTGGAATGTTATTCCAATCCTGGATTAAGGCTTGTGTCAGTTCATTGATGTTCGACGGTGGAATAGGGCGACGTCTAACATGCTGGTCCAAATTATCCCACAGGTTTTCGATGGGATTCAGATCTGTACTTTTGGCCGGCCAGTCATTAATGAATGCAATATTATTCGTCCTGAGGAAATTCGCAGTATCTCTAGCTGTATAGCTTGTGGCATTATCATGTTGAAACAGCGATATTGCATTGTTTTGGAACAGTAGGATGATGTGCCTCGCAAGAATCTCATCAATCATGACAAGAGGTGTATGATAACCATGCGCAATGCCTGCCCAGACCAAGACGGAACCTGCGCCCCCAAAAAGATCTCGTTCAAGTACACAACAGTAGGCATAATGTTCATTTCTTCTACGGTATACGCGAACCCTGCCATCACTTCAATGAATGGAAAATCTCGACTCGTTGGAGAAAAGAATGCTATTCCATTGTTGCCTTATCCAGCGATGGTGTGTACATGCCCAATTAACATGATTTACACAGTAACGTCGCATCAATACACAACAAACCTAAGGATGACGTACACGTTGTGCAGAAGATTGCGTACAGTTTGGGCAGATATTCGGTTGTTACGTGTACAAGGGTGTTAGCAGCAGTGGCAGTGGCAGTTTGAAAACGATTGCATAGGTGCTTGTTCGTGATATAGCGGTCTTGACCAGGCGTCGTGACGCGCGGACTTCCACTACATGATAAATCTTCTGTATTCCCTGTTGCTTGGAAATGTTGCCTAAGGTATCGAATAGAATGGCTAGAACTGCCAACAACCCTAGTAACCTCATTCATCGCCATACCAGCATTAGGCATTCCAATGGCACGTTCACGTAAATTTGGTGGAATTCTAGGCATATCAAAAAGAAAGAAAACTAATAAAATTCTTTTTTTTTTTCAACTTCTTTTTCTTATTGACAACAAAGTCTATAAAATCAGACTAAAAGGTTTGATTTTATAAACATGGATTATACTGGTCTGTGCATACACTAGAAAATCCAATTTAACGTTTTCTTTTTCGTGTAATGCGTACAATTCAGTTATAATAGGTTTTATTTGACACATAATCCTTTGCCCAAACATATGTAGAGCATTGGACATGTTGATTTCTTTTCATTACATTAAAAAAATATGTATAGAATTTGGAAGTTTCTTTTTTTGGTTCAGTATTTTTTTCTTACAGGAATATTGAGCAAAATCCTTCCATGTTATTGCAGAAGGCATTTTCAGGTTGACTTACAAAGCAACTAAGAGGGCTGCTACCCAAGGATCAAACCTTTTGTTTTTCCAATCTGATTAGGGGGATCACAAGGGATTAATGAGCACTAATGTATCAGAAAAACATATTCCTTCCTTTTACCCTTTACCAAATTAGTCCCTTAACCGTTTACCACACAACAAAATTTCAGACTTGTCCACGTTAAGGGAATTCACAGAGGATAATTCACATGTTTTTTAAATGATAATGATTGCTCTTGAATGGGTCAAAAGCATTTTCTCCTTTTCCCACAATGTTTTCAAAAGCTTTCTTTCCCAGGGTCGTTAAAAGTAGGGATTGTGTGGTAAAGGGTTAATGATCATGGAGAAGAATGCTTTGAAAACACTTTGATGGAAAAAAGAGAAAATGCTGGTAACCAGCATTTTCTTCTTCGTCCACAATGCTTCTTACTCTTTCTATGACAAATTCCATTAATTAAATCATATGCAATTAGTTGTCTGCAAATGCTTTAATTTTGAACAAGTCCAAAGGATTGCCATTTGGCTAGTGAAGTAGCTGAATGTCACATAATCATAACTGACCTTCTGTTGTGAAGAAGTGTTTGATTCATTAATCATAATTAGAAGAGATATATAAATGACAGAAAATACCATGCTAATTTGATTTGTGTCCAAGAAAGATTCATGGCATAAACACTACATACTGCACCATTTTCACCAGGTTTCCATAGCTATGTCATCTTTAGGTTCCCCAGGGTACTTTAATTCTTGACCAAAACAACAAAATTTTAGACTTGTCGAAATTGAAAGCATTTGCAGACGACAAAATGTGACTCAAAAATTGAAATTTGTTCTTGGAAGGTTAGGAAACATTGTGGGGAAAAAGGAGAAAATACTGGTTACCAGCATTTTCTCCTTTTCTCACAATGTTTTCAAAAGCTTTCTTTTTCCAGGGTCCTTAAAAGTTTGGATTGTGTTGTAAAGAGTCAATTCTTGACCAAATTACAAACTTTTAGATGTAACTATTTACCACACGATCCCCAGTGTTATTGCGCCGAGTCCCGGTAGCTCAGTCGGTAGCGTGCAGGACTTGAGAACAGGGGGTCGTGGGTTCAATCCCTGGCTCGGCCAATTTCTTTCTGAGGATTGATGATAGTCATTGCGACAGGATTCATTCCTCTCCCACCGCTGACCTTTGTTTCGACAATGGTTATGTGGGAAAGCAGCCAGTGGCTTGGAAAGAATATTGTGCAGAGTACTGGTAAATGAAACTACAGGAAAGCATGGATAGGTGCACTGGCCGCCGCGATGTAACTGAAATTATGTTGAAAATGGCGTTAAACACCATACAACCAACCAACCAACCAACCTAGTGTTATTGACCCTAACAAAGAAGGCTTTTGAAAACCAAGTGGAAAAAGAAGAAAATGCTGGTAACCAACATTTTCTTCTTTTCCAACAATGTTTTCTACCCTATCCTGATTTGATCATTTAAGCCACAGTTTTCAAAAGTCTTTCCTATCAGTGTTGATAAAACTCGGGATTGGTTTGTAAAGGGTTAACACTTTCGTGCAGGGTGGGGGGGGGTGGACCATTTCATTCAATGATTTCAGATGCAGATATTGCACTTTTAAGGCTTTTTTGTCAGAATATTGACAAAGAAGCAGACTGTCTAGATTAGAGATGAGACTGCACATTCTGTGTACAGGTAGTCTGACTTCAATCTACACTGTTTGCATCTTTGAATTGATTCCCTCTGTGTAGGCTATTGGGAGGGATATTTGGCTGATAAAATGTTGTGCTAAGTGACCAGCTTTTTAGCTCGCCTGAGCACGAAGTGCTCAAGGTGAGCTTTTGTGATAGTGCTTCGTCCGTCGTGCATCGTCAACTTTTACCTTGTGTACGCTCTAGAGGCCACATTTTCAGTCTGATACTCGTGAAACGTGATCAGAATGTCTGTTGATAATAACTCGGACGAGTTCAAATAATGGCTCATGTGGGGTCAAAAACTAGGTCACTAGGTCAAATCTTAGAAAAACCTTGTGTGCACTCTAGAGACCACATTTTCTGTCCAAAACTCTTGAAACTTGGTCAGAATGTTTGTCTTGACGATATCTTGAACGAGTTTGAAAATGGGTCATGTTGGGTCAAAAACTAGGTCACTAGGTCAAATCTTAGGAAAACCTTGTGTACGCTCTAGAAGCCACATTTTCAGTCCAAAATTCTTGAAAGTTGGTCAGAATGTTTGTCTCGGTGATATCTTGAACAAGTTTGAAAATGGGTCATGTTGGGTCAAAATCTAGGTCAATGGGTCAAATCTTAGAAAAACCTTGTATTCGCTCTAGAGGCCACATTTTCAGTCCAAAATTCTTGAAAGTTGGTCAGAATGTTTATCCTGATGATATCTTGTATGAGTTTAGAAATTGGTAATATTGGTCAAAAACTAGGTCACCTGGTAAAATCTTAGAAAAACCATGTGTACGCTCTAGAGGCTACATTTTCCTTCCAAAACTCTTGAAAGTTGGTCAGAATGTTTATCCTGATGATATCGTGTACGAGTTTGAATATTGGTCATGTTGGGTCAAAAACTAGGTCACTGGGTCAAATCTTAGAAAAACCTTGTGTGCCTTCCAGAGGCCACATTTTCAATGCAATAGTCATGAAACATGGTCAAAATCTTTGTTTTGGTGGTTTCTTGGACGAGTTTGAAAATGGGTCATACCAGGTCAGAAACTAGGTCACTAGGTCAGATCATGGAAAAACCATGTGTACACTCTAGAGGCCATATTTTTAGTGCAATGCTCATGGAACTTGGTCAGAATGTTTGTCTTCATAATACCTTGTATAAGATGGAAATCGGTCACATCAGGTCAAAAACTAGGTCACTAGGTCAGATCTTTAAAATAGCTTGTGTAGCTCTAGAGTCAACATTTTCTGTCCAATAGTTATGAAAATCAGTCAATGTCTTATCTAATGATCAATATTATGAAATTGAAAATGGTTCACATTTGGTGAAAAACTAGGTCACCATGTCTTGGAAAAGCCTTGTGCACACTTTAGAGGCCACATTTTCTGTCCAGTACTTATGAAAGGTGGTCAGAATCTTTGTTTTGATAATATCTACAATGGGAAAATGGGCTATATTTGGCTTAAAAGTAGCTTTGTACAAGCAAGAGGCCAAATTTTCAGTCCAATAATTATGAAAGCTTGGTAGAAAATGTTTGTTATGATATCTCGAAAAAGTGGAAAATGGGTCATGTTTGGTCAAAAGACTCAGGTGAGTGACTTCAGGGCCATCATGGCCCGCTTGTTTCCCTTTCTCACAATATTTTCCAACCATTTGAAGATAAATTCCATCATTGAGCTAAAATTGATTGCTTGGCCACATAACACTAATTTTTATAGGCTTGAAGGTATGAGGGCTGTTCGATATGTAATGTGTATTGTACCACAGCGCGATAACGCTTTGCATGATTTCATGGATGATGATACGCTTGAATAGCTCTATTCAATACCTTTCCAACGGTATAAACACGAGTCTTCAGCTCCACAGAGTTTTAAACTTATAGTCTTTTCAATAGAGCTAGTCATTGACCACTGTTGTAAAAACGGTTGGGAAACAGATTAAGAATATTGAAGAAATTAGAGCTTATATAAAAGTTCGCACAAAACTCGGTCATTCGGTAATGCAGATTTTTACTGAATTGGGGGAAGTTTATGGGTCTGATAAGGTGTCTTATGTGACAGTTCATAGTTGGAGAAAGAAATTTCTGACTGGCACAGAGTCCGTCAAAGATGCAGCAAAATCTGGCCGACCTGTGACTTTAACAGGCAAGGCAAATACAGGGCTCAACATTAACTTTATGATTTACTGGATCAGTCGGACAAGTACCTTGCAAAACCACTTGTCCTGACCAGGTTTTCACTTGTCCTATTATATGATGGGAATTCGGGGTTAAAAAAGAAACTCCTCAAAATATGTTTTCAGATTGCTGTTTTATTTTTCTGATAACCTCCTCAATTGTTTTTTCCATTCTTCTTTAGTGACTGAACTGTGGCCTTCTAGCTCTCTCACTCTGAAACTACATATTGAAAACTCTTTCACAATTATATGAATCAACTTGTGGTCCATGTATGGATATAGCCATTAAATAATCCAGCATTTCAGGGCTAGGACTATCTCGCCAATCTGATTTTATTCTTGCCATGGCTGAAAACCCTCGTTCACACACTGCACTAGAAACTGGTATACATAGAATAATTTCAGTGAGGATCAGTACATTTGAAAAGCGTTCCAACAGATTCTTAGAAGTAAAAAGACTTTGAAAAAAAGTTTCTGTTGATATAGCTCTGTTTTGACTCTGTCTATGCATGTGAATTTTCAAGGCAGGCCATTCAACCTGTTGCAAATGTTGTATGTTACAGTCAAATCTTGCAAGTATGGTCTCATAATATGTGCATAAATGTCGCAGTTCTTCTTCACCATAAACAGCTAATTCAGCATCTGAAGAAGTGAAACTATTCCATCTGCATTTTGGAAAATTTTACAGGTGAGGGAAAAAACTTCTCATTTCTCTGGAAAGCATTGGTAGATCATCATTCTTAGATATGTAATGCTGAATTCATTTACACAATTCTACACAACATATCTAAAAAATGTGATCTAACAATTCTTTTCAGAGAAATGAGAAGTTTTTCCCTCACCTGTAAAATTTTCCAAAATGCAGATGGAATGGTTTCGCTTTCACCACTCAAATTTATTCTGTTAAGGGAAGGTTTGTAGGAAAGAAGATCTGCATGCTTTTAAGCAGTTCAGAAGAGTCTATATCCCCAATCCTTTTTGTCAAATGCTCAATTACAGCATCAATTAATGCATCAATCAGTTAAGTTTATCTATAGCCTGGTCCTTGGCACCAATTACCAGGGGTCCCTCTCCACAAAATTCCCCTTGACTGCATGACTGATTCATGACATACCTCACCAGTATAGGTTTTGAAAACGGATAAGTTTTTTTTTCTTTAAGACTTCTATATTAAAACGTTGTTCATTTGAAAAGTGACTGGCACTCTTTTGGTGACTTTTAATATTGTCTATTCGAAAAGAATTCCTCTCATTAATAAAACATGTTGCTGTTGAAGTTGAACACTCGGAGAGCGCAGCATATTTGCGGCACGGCTCACAATGCACGAGGTCTTCAGACTCACAGTATCGCAGCCATGAAAACTGGTCCAACCAGCTGTGTACAAATTTTCTTTTTCTGGTATTTTTTTCATACTTTCCTTGTGTTTGGCTCGCCTTTTTAGTCTTTCTGTCGTGGAACCGGTGGATGACTTGAAGCCAAACTTCTCTAGAGGCGTCTGCATTTTGAAGTCAACGGTTCAACTTGTAAGTGCTCGATATATATTAATCGAATAATTTCAATTTTGACATGTTTACTCAATTTTGATGAAATAGTTTTCAAATTCGATTAAATGCAATATTAAAATAAATGTCCATTTATTAATTTATGGTTAGTTTGGTACATAATTTCATTTTACTAGTAATAGTTAATTAAAGTTGAATACAAGTGGAACATTTCTAACACCGACGAAAATGCTATCAAATCGGGTGGAACCACTTTGCTATTTACCAACCTCTTTAAGACTATAGTAATCGACATTCTGGTCTAATGAGATGGGCGGAGTCATTTTTGCATGGTTTTGTGACTAAGTGGGTGGAACTTAATATGCAGTATGTTACCGAGTTATTTCTTTAAGGTATAGATAAAATCGGCAAGAGAAGTCAGCTGTCAAAATGACACTATTCCGGAATTCCGTCGTCGACACTCAAATTATGCATGCGAAAATTATTTTTTTCTCCTCAAATTGAATTTTAAAATGCACTTGTCCGATCGGGCAACCAGATTTAAAATTTAGTTGTCCAAGGCAACTTTTCACTTGCCAAAATCCATCGGACAACTGTTAATGTCGAGCCCTGAAATATCTCAAAAGTCAGGGAAATAATTGAAAGTGATGGCAGATACACGATTCGTGATATTGCAAACGCTGTTGGCATATCGCTATCGTGGGTGCATTTCATTTTGAAGCGTATTTTGAAAGTACGAAAGATTTCTGCCAGATGGATACCTCATATATTGACAGATGACCAAAAACGGGTACGAGTACAAACCGCTAAGCAATTGCTCAGAATGTTTCCCAAATTCAATCAAAGACAATTTGCAAACACTGTTACTGGTGACAAAACATGGGTTCACTATTTCGAACCAGTAAGAAAAATTGGAAACAAAATATGGCTCACTAAACACGGTAGAAGGCCTGTAGTTGCCAAAAGAAGCACAAGCACAAAGAAGGTTCTTTATTGCATATTCTTCTCATGTGATGGTATAGCCGTATAAAAATTCCAGTGCCAAAGGGCAAAATTGTTACAGGTTGGTATTACCGAGATGTTATACTAAAAAAGCTCAAGAAATATTATTTTAAACGACGCCCTGTGTCAGGATTTAGGCATGTTCATCTACTTCATGATAATGCTCCATCACATACATCTGAGCTTGTGAAGCAATTTTTGAAGTCGGAGAAGGTTACCGTCTTGTCACACCCACCATACTCTCCAGATCTAGCCCCATGCGACTTTTTTCTTTTTCCAAAACTTAAAAAGTTCTTATCTGGTTGTCGTTACAAGTCCTGACAAGCCCTTGGCTCAGCCATCAGTCAGTGCCTCAGAGGTCTACCTAAATCAGCGTACCGTGACACATTTCAGAAATGGATTCAGAGATTGAAATTATGTATTTCAAACCGCGGAGAATACTTTGAAGGGATGTAATATTCATTTCACTATTTGAGTCGAATGCTTTTGAGATATCGTACAATACACATTACATATCGAACAACCCTCGTATGTGTGGGTTGTACCACAAGTCTTCTGCCAGTCAGTCAGTCTCCCAGGTCCTGTTAGCAAATTTCATTTCCACTCTATCTTTGTTGAACCCTGTGCCCAATTTTGAAAAAAATAGTGTCTTATTTGTGCACCTTGGCAGAAAAAACACAGAATGAAGGTTTCAGAGGCTATAGGTTCCAGGGTCAAGGTCACAGTAAGGGGTCAAAGGGTACATGCTCATAACTCATTTTAACCTCAAAGGGGCATAGTATCACATTATGCTCCTTCTTGAATTTTGTGTCCATTCTCTATCTCTCAAACCACTTGTCTGATTTTGAAATTTCACAGGTGTTTGTTTGTTCATGAGATGACAAGCAAGTTTGGTTTCAGACACCAGGCTCCAAGGTCAAGATTACAGCAGAGGGTCAAAGAAAAGACTGATGCTATTAAAACTTTAACTCTAAAAGAGACAGAATCATTCTATGCAATGCCCCTGGTAGTCTGTCTGTCCATCCTTCAGGAATTTTCTTTTGAACTGCTAGTCTGATTTTGAAAATATTTACACATGTTTGTACCTAGATGAGATGGCGGTGGGGGAAGGGGGGGGGCTTCAGGCTCAAATGTCAAAGCAGAGGTCCAAAGGGTTGCATGCGCGTAAATGGTGACCTGTCCATATTTCTTGAATCCGTTGTCTGATTTAAAAGTATTTCACACATGTAAGCAGTAACATGATGTTTCAGAACCCAAGGTCACAGCAAGGGGGTCAAAGGTGACATGCTCTAGAAAGCATCCTTTGGGGTGTATATTGCCCTACTTTTGTAGAAATTTTGTTATACATCCCTTTGGTCAATTTTATTTTAGTCTTAGAAAGAGTTAACATTTCACCACACTATCCTGAGTGTAAATGACTTTGAGAGAGAAAAAGTTTCAGAACCCAAGGTCACAACAAGGGGGTCAAAGGTGCTCCAGAAAGCTTCCTTTGGGGTGTATATTGCCCTACTTTTGCAGAGCTTTTATTATACATCCCTTGGGTCAAAATTTTTTCAGTCTTATAAAGAGTTAACATTTCACCACACAATGCCAATTGTAAATGACCTTGAGGAATAAGGCTTTTGAAGATTGTGGGAAAAACCAGCATTTTTTGCTCTTCCCATAACTTTTCTACCCTTTCATTGACATCTCCTGTCATTTGAGTCACTGTTAATTTGAGATCTGCAAATACTTCAATTGGAAAGACTGTCTTTCTGTAAAGGGTTAACTAGGTTGCCAGTGAGATACATGAAGAGGAGGGACATTGATATTCCAGAAAGGTTCAGAGCAGAGGGATAGCCTATTATGTTGGTCTACAAAATAATTTGGATTCATACAGTGTAACATAAATGTGTAATGATGTAGAAAGCAAGAGTGATTTGTGTTCAGCAAAATTAATGTCAGGCATCCTGGATAATTTCATAAAACAGGAAATGAAAGCTGGGTCTATTAGGGGTTAGATAATATCACCTTGATTAATCCTCAGAGCCCAGAATAAACCCAACTGACATATTAAATCTAGAAATGAAACACAAATTAGTGCATTTTCAAGGTTGCCTTTGACTGGAATGTTTCACCAAAGCAGACTGTGTAGATCAAAGATCAGACTGCACGTTTTGTGCAGTCTGATCTTGATCTACACTGGCTGCAAAAGCTATCGAAATTGTGATTGTTGCTGTAAGGGTACCGAGTCTGTCCTGATGAAATCATTTGAATAAGCCGTGATTGAGTGCCTGGTGATGGGTCAGCTACTTTACTGGTCAGTTGGAGAGGAAGAACATCCATCAATGGACAGATTGGTATTGATTTGACCCTTTTCCACACAATCCTGAGTTTTAATGACCTTAACGAGGAAGAGATTTTGAAAACATTGCGGGAAAAGAAGAAAATGCTGGTAACCAGCATTTTCTCCTTTACCCACAATATTTTCTGCCCTTCCCAAAATGAATTTCAATTTTTGAGTCGCATGTATTTTGTTGTCTGCAAATGCTTTGAATTTGGACTACTCAAATTTTTTTCATTTGGTGAAGAGTTGATATCCGGTAACCCTTTCCTTCATTGGATCAGCTGTTTGATCAAGCTTTGATATAGATTACGTAATTGATAAAAAAGTGCTATGCTCTTCACTTTTTTTGAGCGATTTCTAGTCTCTCACTTTATTAGCTCACCTGAGCACGAAGTGCTCAGGATGAGCTATTGTGATCACTCACCATCTGGCGTCCGTCCGTTGTCCGTCCGTCCGTACGTCCGTCCGTTCACATTTCTTTGTTTACACTCTTGAATTAGAAAAATTGCTATATTTGACTTTGTTTACTCTCTAGCATCTACAAATATCAACCAATCAGCACCAAACTCGGTCAAAATACATATATGACCATAAGATCTCGGATAAGTTTGATTATGGGTCTAATCAGACCAGAACAACTGGAGTTATTTGCCCTTGAATTAGAAAAATTGCTATATTTGACTTTGTTTACACTCTAGCATCTACAAATATCAACCAATCAGCACCAAACTTTATCAAAATATATATGACCATAAGATCTCAGATGAGTTTGATTATGGATCTAATCGGACCAGAACAACTGGAGTTATTTGCCCTTGAATTAGAAAGTTCTTTAGAATATTTCTTTGTCATCTCTAGTCCAATTGACTTGAAACTTGGCATTTGTGTTTGTTGCAATAATAGGGAGTGCAGTGTGAAAGAACCATTACTCTACCTCGTACTGTCTATGAGTTATTTCCCTTTGATTGTCATTTTTACAGTATTTTCTGCTTGTCTGGAATATAACTTTATCATCTCTAGCCTGAACATCTTCAAATTTGGTATGCATGATTGTTGAAAAATTACGGAGTGCAGTGCACAAGAACCGTAACTCTTCCCAGCACGAATTTTGAGTTATTCCCCCTTTTACCTTCATTTTTTATAGCACTTCTAGCTTGTTCGGAGCAAAACTTTGTCACCTTAAGTAGGAATGACTTGAAATATGGTATGCTTATTTGTTGAAATATTTGGAAGTGCAATGCACAAGCATTGTAACTCTACCTTGTGCTGTCTTTGAGTTATTTCCCTTTGATCGTCATTTTTACAGCATTTAGTGCTTGTCCGGAATATAACTGTCATCTCAAGTCAGAATGACTTCAAACTTGGTGTGCATGTTTGTTGTAATATTACCGAGTACATCGCGCAAGAACAATAACTCTACCTAGCTCTGATTTTGAGTAATTCTACTTTGATCTTCATTTTTTTACAGTATTTCTTGCTTGTCCGGAATGGAACTTTGAAGTCTCAAGTCAAATTGACTTGAGACTTGGTAAACATGTTTGTTGCATTGCCTGCCCTTTGCGATTATTATACCTCCTTGACAACTGGCGGTGGGAAGGGCATATCTTGCGACAATTTGCTGCTCGTTTCATTATCATTTTGCCGTGGTATTTGGTATTTATCTTCATTGTAGACCTTTACTGCTTAGTACTCAGGTGAGCGATATAGGACCATCATGGTCCTCTTGTTTCAAAATGTTTCAGGAAAGGAAGGGTTTACGAATAGCTTGCTTCACCTTATCTCCATATTCATCCGTTATTGTATGTACAAGCAATTGCTCCTATTCCAACTCTGTCAGTGAGCATTTTCTTTTCCTCACATAACAATACGTGGGGTGCAACATGCGAAAAGGGCGTTCGAACATTTGCGTAAAGTGTCGTCTTGGATCTGCATTCCGCGCAGGCTAATCCGAGATGACACTTTCCGTTTTTATGTAATTTTCTGTTTTGTGCAAGTCTACTGTAGCACAAAATCTAATGTAGTCGTAAAGTGCCGTCTTGGATTAGCCTGCACGGACTGCGCCTGCTGATCCAAGACGACACTTTACGCAAATGTCCGAATGCCCCTTTTCGCGTGTTGCAAGCAATGTAGGACCTAAGCTTGGAAAGGACATAAGGTGGTGTATGAGAAAATTTAACTCTTTACCAAATAACTCAAAAGTAGACTTGTCTGGAATGAAAGCACTTGCAATCAAATATTTGATGTGTCTAAAATGATGGAACTTGCCTTTGACAGGGTAGAAGATACTGTGGGAAATGGAGAAAATGATGGTTACCAGCATTTGTCTAGAAAAATGTCATTAAACAAATCAGTGGCATGCTTAATATTATTTTCCCTGGACCAGTTTAATAGAATTGCATGTATCTCAAAAGCCAACAAATGTCAGATTCATTTTATCACATAACTATTTGAAGCATTACATGTATAATGATTAGACTTAAATGCAAGACCCACATATCCATGAATGAGACCAACTCTCTTGAATGTTAGGAGTGGTTGTTTGGGATTCAAATAGCTTTGTCTAGTGGGCCTCTATCAAGTTTCTTCAAATTATAGCCCTGGGGTCAAATTTGACCCCACCCAGGGGGTCACAAGTTTTACATGGACTTATATAGGGAAAACTTTAGAAATCTCCCTGTACCTAGCCATAAGGCCTAGGGCTACCAAATTTTGCATGTGGCTTTATCTAGTGGGCCTCTACCAAGAGTGCCCAAATTATAGCCCTTGGGTCAAATTTGACCCCATCCCGGGGGTCACAAGTTTTACATGGGCTTATTTAGGGAAAACTTTAGAAATCTTCTTGTTACTGACCATAAGACCTAGGGCTACCAAATTTTGCATGAGGCTTTATCTTGTGGGCCTCCACCAAGAGTGCCCAAATTATAGCCCTGGGGTCAAAATTGGCCCTGCCCCGGGGGTCACAAGTTTTACATGGGCTTATGTAGAGAAAACTTAAGAAATCTCCCTGTACTTATTCATAAAGCGTAGGGCTTCCAAATTTCGCATGTAGCTGTATCTAGAGGGCCTTTACCAAGAGTGCGTAAATTAAGCCCTAGGGTGGAATTTGATTCATCCCGAGGGGTCAGAAGTTTTACATAGGCTTATATAGTGAAATCTTTAGAAATCTTCTTGTTAATAACCATATGAACTAGGGCTACCAATTTTAGTCCTGTCTCAGGGGTCTTATGTTCAAAACCAATTGGCCAAGTATTGTAATATTTGGCATGTAGGGATTTTACGTATTAGCCAGTGGAGCGATACAGTGCCATCATGGCCCTCTTGTTAAAGTTGAACTGATCAGGAAGTTTGTGTCCCATGTTTTTGGGAATGACAGGCAGTTATACAATACTTTTAAAGAAATGACATCATATTCCTTCTATGATGTCATAAAATCTTCTCTCAGATGTGTGTAAGATTAGAAAAAAATATGTAAAAGCTACATGTATTTTACATTGAAAGCAAGGGAGGTTACGACAATTGTCAGATTTGGCACCATATCCCTCACTAGAAATATATATCATTTACACCATCCAGTCATTGGGAAAGAATTATTTTCAATGGGACAATGTCCCTTCCTCCAGGAAAATCAATGTGACATTTTGAAAACCAATGTGACAATTTAAGAAAAAAACACAAAATCTTTTAATTGCTTTCATTTATTTTTTTAAAATAGTACTATCCCAATGCAAGTCAAAATGTAGCTAAATGCTTATGCTGGTTCTATATTTAATGCTTGGAATCAAACAGTCATCTGGGTTCTCATTAGGTCCTGAATCCCAAGAGTCATTGAATCTTGGGCTGAAATTTTCAAGAGTCAAAATGAAATTTCCAAGCATCAAAGAGAAATGATCAAGGGTCAAAATTACTTGGTTATTATGGAAATGTAAGGATGATACCAAAAGACAAAGGCCTAACCTTCACCTCCCTTTCATTGTTCCATAAGACGAAGGTCTGACCTTCACCCCCTTTCATTGTTATTTTCATTTCATTAAAGAAAAAAAAAAACAAGAACATTTTTTCTCATTATCATTCTTTACATATAATTATGTAAATTCACTGTTTAAATTCATTATAAATGATGAAGAAACAATTTGAGACAACTCTGATCGGACGGTGTCAAATTGACCGTTGTTGTGTCATGGGTTTTCGCATTTTTTTTTTTTTCCAGAGATCTTCTTTCATATCTTTTTATTTCTTTTAGCAGTATTATAGCATGATGATTGAAATGAAATTATCAATTGGGGTAGCAGGGAACATAAATACTATTAGACCATAAGCTGATTGAGAATGTTACTATTAGACCATAAGGTGATTGAGAATGTTACCTATCTAATTCATGATGAAAAAAAAAAGTGGCCTTCTCAATCAGCATGATATACACTGATAAACGTTTGCTGCATGTCCATGGATATGCTTGGGATAGGCTCGGAGAGAGATGTGATCTGAGAGTTGCTCTGATTCTCGCTAGGATCGTCTGTATGAGTCTGTTAATAAACGATCATTGTGGGAAAGAAATTACTGATGGAGCCCTGACCTTCATGCAATTTTAAATTTTCGGTGGTATATTCTAATGCTTATGTAGTGGTTGAATTTGAATTTTACGGCAAAATCAGGGCAGTTTCATCAAGACGACAAAATAGGTTCAATATTCAATAAGCGTTTTATGATTGAAAACATGAGGTCACACGCACATAGCTACTCATTTTATAGAGCATCTAATCGGCGCCGATCAAAGGAGATTTGTCTGACTAAATTTCGTACTTTACGACGTCGAAAATTGAAAGGGACAAGGGCGCACTCATTGGCAAAAACGATGTGACATTTTGGATTTTAATGTGACTATGGCGCATGGCGCAAGCCTTTCCCAGTCACTGACCATCCTCAGAACCCAGGTTTGAAGCATTACAATACTCTCCATGCATCACCCCTGGGAAAATTGAATAGCAAATCGTCGTTTCTTATAAATATTCATATGGTCGGGAAGTACCCTAATAGCCATTCGAAAGATCGATAACATAATGATAGTCTCTTGTAGAGGATAATTTCATTTCTTCCGTGACTAAAAATAACCCTTGAAAAAACCTGAGGTTGTCAACAAATATGGCGGCCGTCAGCGTGTTTGTCTCCTGTGAGATTTTCGATTCTGCAATACAGGGACGACACTATCGATCTTTGTGTATGATTTTAACTGACAATCTTGTGGTGTTACGCCGAAAATCTTTTAAACGCTTCTTGATTGTGGTGTTGATGGGCACCGCCATATTTAAAGTATCCCAAAGCTTGATTTGCAACGAATGATGTGATTGGATATCGACAAGTAAAAAATAGAAATGATGGCGTATTTGTGATAAAAATAGTTTAAATTTTCTCAAAGAAAAACTGAGATCACCAATCAAAATTCTTCATGAATAATTCATGAGAACGAGGAAAAGGAATAATTCATGAGAACGAGGAGACACCAGCGAAATAACCCAGGGGTGATTACAGAATGAATCGAAACTGGGTCACCGAGGATGCATTTACACAGGCCAATGTGTAGTGTTTGGGCAATGGTTGATATTAATCTTTTTGCAGTGTGGATAGTCTGTACTGACAAAGTAGTACAGTATGTCGCAAACATCCAATTTGTCATGCCAGGGCACTGAGCAGGACAATTCCTGCTATTAGTGATGTTTTTACAGAATTATTTCTTTCTGTTCCAGGTCATCCTGGTAGATTGCTGCGGAAAGATGGATACAAGTCAATCTGGAAAGGTAAGTCAATAGTTTTAGGTTATAGAGCAGTTACAAGGCCATTGGTCTCCTTTTTTTTTTTCCACAATGTTTTCTTCTCAAAGGCAAGTTTAATCATTTGAGTAACTCATGATTTGCGGACTGCATCTGCTTTGAATTTGGACAAGTCTAATATTTTGTCATGTGGGAAAGAGTTAAGATTATGAAATGTCAGAGCCACTTTACTCTCCTGACAGTGGATAACATAGATCAGTCATACAGTATCCTGCAGCATTGTTTGTGGGAAACATATCACTGATACAGATCAACTAGACATAGCTTTTAGACACAACTAATCATCCTTAGTCCTTTACCACACAATCCCATGTATTAATCTGTGTCCTGCTAAATATGTTAAACAAAACTTTCAAGCTCGTAGAAAAAATCCAAATGTTGCTATTTCAAAGTTATCTTTTGGAGAAAAATATCTCCTTATTGGACAGTGTAGATTCAAGATCAGACTGCACATTCTGTGCAGTCTGATCTTGATCTATACTGTCCACAAAAGGTCATTGAGTCACGTTTAGCAGCCAAAGAGTTAACAGACTTGAGGGAGAAGCCTTGGAAATGTAGTTGAAAAAAGTGAAAATGTTGGTAAGCAGCATTTTCTCCTCCTTTCCAACAATATTTTCTATCTTGTCAAAAATGAACAACATCATATGCACCAAATTTTATTTGTCGTATGCATTTATGCTTTCAAATTCAACAAGTCCAAAATTCTGTCTTTTCGTAAAGAGTTAACTTTGTAATATTGGACAATGTTTTATACTTGTCCATTATTGAAAGCATTAGCAGATTTTCTGATGAAATGTGGGTCAAATGAAATTTGAGTCAGATGGTGAAGAAAATATTGCACTAAATTGAGAAAGCGCTGGTCAAAAGCATTTTCTTTGTTAACGCTATGCTTTATAAAGTGTCATTTCTTAGGATCTTAAAATCATATGATTCTTTCATAAAGATTGTCTGTTTAACTCTGCCAAACGAAAAAATTTTAGACTTGTGCAAACTGAAAACATATGCAAGTGACAAATTTTATATGACTGAGAAACTGATATTCCATTTCCCCTTTTCCCACAATGGCTTCAAAAGCCTTTCTTCCCAGGGTTGTTATAACGGTGGTTGTGTGGTAAAGGCTTAATGAACAAATTGGGTTATTTTCTGTTATTAAAAAAGGCCCATATTGTGCATTTTCAATGTCTGTTATGGTTACTTTATCTCTCAAAGTACCGAAAAATTTTGGTCCAATATAAGGTAACATATTTTTGTTTTGCTTTTTAACTCATTACCAAACGACAAAAAATTAGACTGGTCCAAATTGAAAGGATTTACAGACGACAAATTAAATGTAACTGAAATGATGATTTTTGTTTTGGATGGGGAAGAAAACATTGTGGGAAAAGGAGAAAATGCTGGTTACCAGCATTTTCTCCTTTTCCCACAATGTTTTCAAAAGCCTTCTCCTACAGGGGCGTCAAAACTAGGGATTGTGTGGTAATGGGTTAACTCCACTAGCCGAAGGCCAGCAGGCTTATGTCATGGCTCGGTGTCTGTCATGTGTCCCTTAACTTTTATTTCAAACATCTTTTTCTCTGAAACTACCCATCCAATTGTGATGAAACTTCTCGGAAATAAACCCGTCATGGTCCTCTTCAGAATTTCTTGAAAGAATCATCTTGTCTGAAACCAAAAGGTTCAGGGCTACCAAATTTGGCATGTAGCTTTATCTTTTAGACCTCTACTAATGTTCTCTCTACATGGGCTTATATAGTGAAAACTTTAAAAATCTTCCTGTTCCTAGCCATTAGGCCTAGGGCTACCAAATTTTGCATGTAGCTTTATCTAGTGGGCCTCTACCAACATGTCACAAATTACAGCCCTGGGGTCAAGTTTGGCCTCTGCCCAGGGGGTCAAAAGTTTTACATGGGCTTATCTGGTGAAAACTTTAAAAAAAATCTTGTTTCTGATTGTGATCTTCTTGTTTATAACCACACCTTCTTGACCTGTATTATTTGGTATGGGGCTTTATCTTGTGAGCCTCTACTAGGATTCAAGTAATTATAGCTCTGTGGTCAAAAATGGCTTTGCCCTGTGGTCATAACTTTCTTGTGGGCTTTTATAGAGAAAATTTCATGTCTTCTAGTTCGAAAGCATTTGGCCAAAAACTGTAAAGTTTTGTGTGTGGTGTTTTTACTTATTAGCAAGAGAAGCGATACAGGGCCAGCATGGCCTTCTTGTTAATTTGATCGTTAGTATGTAACATGGTAACTGAGAATCTGAGCTGTTAGTTTTAAGTGATGCCATGATACCAGTAACATGGCACACTTTATCTGGACCAAATTTCTTCTCAGTTGCAGATTTCAGATTTTGCTTTAATTAAAGAAAATACACAACAGTTTCTTCCAAAAAAATTTTTTTTTTCTTTTTGATTGTTGTGGTTGTTTGGAGTTGTCTTTGCTATTTAAATCATCATATAGAAGACTTGAAGTTATACATAATAACAGAATACCTATAACCCCTATAGAAGAAAACTTTCTCTGTGTGAAAAGCAAATATCCAGATATTGCCATTTTATGTTGCTGATGATATAGCCCAGAGATAAAACTGTCCATCATGCTGTCTGCACAAGCAGAAAAAGTTGCTATGAGCAATCTATGGTACCGCAAGACGTCCTGTACTTTCCTAAAATGTTATTCAAAACCAGCTGGACCCAGGTAGTGCAGTCGGTAGCGTACAGGACTCAAGAACATGGGGTGGTTGGTTTGATTCCCAGCTCTGCCAATTTCTTTCCGAGGATTGATGATAGTGATTGTGACAGGATTCGTTCCTCTCTCACTGCTGACCATTGTTTTGATGATGGTTATGTGGGAAAGCACCCAGTGGCTTGGAAAGAATATTGTGCGGAGAACTGGTAAAAGAAACTCCAGGAAAGCATGAATAGGTTGTTAACTGTTCATCCGTGGTTGAACTCCAAACACTTTGCTAAAAACCTCTTGTTTTAATGATCCTGAGGTATAAGGCTTTTGAAAACATTGTGGGGGAAAAAGGGAGAAAATGCTGGTAACCAGCATTTTCTCCTTTTTCCACAATGTTTTCTACCCTTTTTTAGACAAATCCCATCATTTGAGACACATTGAGTTTGTAATCTGTAAATGCTTTCAATTTGTACATGTCTAAAAATTTTTTGTCTCCCCCAGTCAGGGTCGGGAGACATACTGTTTTTCCCTGAGCATCCGTCTGTCTGTCGGTCCGTCTGTCCTTCACAAATCGTGTCTGCTCTATAACTCGAAAACCTTTTAAGATATTTTGATAAAACTTCACACATTTGTAAAGCACCATGAAACGAAGTGTCATGCTCAAGAACCATAACTCTGGCTTGTATATTTTTCGAGTTACTTCCTTTTGATTATTTTCCTTACTCATTTTATGTACTATTTCGTGTCCGCTCCATAACTTTAAAACCGTTAGAGAAAAATTACCATTATTTCAGTTAGAAATTGCCTTGGTGACATATCAATCCTTCTGACACCTAAAAAGGGGGAGACATCTGTTTTTTTGTAGAAAAGCAAGTTCTAGTTTTAATTGGTATTTAATCTTTATGCATTCAAGAGAGCAGTAAAAGATTATTTTTTTGTCATAGTAAATATAAATATTTTGTCAGACAGTGAAGCTCAAGATCAGAATTGTGCAACCTGTTTTTGAATCTGTACTGTCTGCTTTATTTCAAACATTAATAATTTTTAGCTCCACTGGCCGAAGGCCAGAGAGCTATTGTCATGGCGTTGTGTCGGTCGTCCGTCCGTCCGTCCGTTCGTTCGTCTGTGCGTGCATCCGTAAACTTTTTCTTTAAAAAACTTCTCAGAAACTATTGACTGGATTTTTACCAAATTTCACAGGAATGTTCCTTTGGTGGTCCTCTTTCAAATTCCTTCAAATAATTGTGTTCCATGAAGAATTCTGGTTGCCATGGCAACCAAAGTAAAAAACCTTTAAAAATCTTCTGCTCCCAAACCGCTATTTGGATAGCATTATTATTTTGCAGGAATGTTCCTTAGATACAGGTTTACAGAATTCCTTAAAAAAAAAAAAGATCTGTCAAAAAACATGGCTTTTATGGGAGACTCATTTTCCTTTTATGGTATAAAGTAAAATCTTTGAAAAATTTCTTCTCTAAAACTATTCATTGGATTTCATTGTTGTTTTGCATGTAAGTTCCTATGGTGGTTGTCTACCAAATTGTTTCTTCAGTGAGCTAAAATGCAGGATTGAATGATAATTGTTAAAAACTTCCTTTCGCCATTGTAGAAATATCAGGCCTGTGGAGCGATACAGGCGCTCAAGCGCCTCTAGTTTGTTATTAAGTCTCAGAATGTAATACTCAAGTCCAAACTGTGATATGTAGCCCACAAGCATCTCTGTGATTTGTCAATTTCCTAAAGTAGTATTCAGCCTGCCTATGATTTACTTACGCGTTCAGCATATTAGATCAAAATGTTTGTCTTTTGAAATATTTCATTCTCAGTCTCTCCATGTCAGACCATCAACACTTAAGGACCGCAATGGAAATAAGAGTTTGTTCCCTTTTTTGTGATATCCTTCGTGCTGATGTGCCTCGTATGGTTCTATGCATTTCCATCGTATTTGACTTTGTATTTGAACGTGTTGTGTGCTACTGTTAAAACCATATTATGTACATTAAGTGCTAAAATAAAAATAAATAAATAAAGTTTTTTGTTTGAATTCCATGACTGGCCTTCTGAATGGCTTCAAAACAATATTAAAACCCAATTGCAAGGACTTACATAATTATCTGCCTTTTGTCTTGCAAGAGTTGCTTCCAGTTGCTCTTGCAAAATGACTTTCCACTTCTCTTGCTTTTGTTGTAAAAGAACCTTGTAGTACATTGCATGAGACACTGCCTGTGGTTAACCCTTAGGCTGCCTAGCATGACTCAATGACCTTTTGCGGGCAGTGTAGATCAAGATCAGACTGCACAGAACGTGCAGTCTGATCTTGGATCTACACTGTCCGATAAGGAGATATTATTCCCCAAAGGATAACTTTGAAATAGCAATATTTGGGTTTTTGCTATTGAATTGAAAAAAATTGTTTTAGTTATTTAGCAGGATAAGGGTTAATTGTGAACCAGTTTGGAGCACTGAGTTTGTAACTGTAAAGGGGATTAAGGACAAAAGCAAATACACATGAGCCATGTTCAGTTCGGTAGTAAAAACCCTAATATTGCTATTTCAAGAATCTGTTTTAGGGAATACCATCTCCTTCTCGGACAGTGTAGATCCAAGATCAGACTGCACGTTCTGTGCAGTCTGATCTTGATCTTCACTGTCCGCAAAAGGTCAGTGAGTCACGCTTAGCAGCTTCAGGGTTAAAGGAGGGTTTAGTGCATCTGCAAAAAGTATTGACCCAGGTCAGCCTGCCCAGTCCCCGCAGGCTGACAGTCCCCGCAGGCTGATCTGCATTGAAACTGTTTGCTATTGGTCAATTTTCTGCATGTCTAAGGACCAGTCTTCCTCCAGATTCAGTTGGTTGTGAGACTTGGAATGGATTTTGTGGATCATTATTGTGTAATGACTCACTTGGTATAATACATCACAGATACGCATTAAACCCTCTTCTCCCAGAGCAGCCCTCTTATCCTTTTTTTCCCCTAGTTTTCAATCTATGCGAAGTAAGATGTCCATTTCAAAAGATGTTTCTAGCAGCCATAAATTACCAATCTTTGAAATACGACTTGAGCACCACATTAACTCTTTCCTACACAATCCTGAGTTTTAACGACCCTAAGAAAAGAGCCTTTTGAAAACATTGTAGGAAAAGGAAAAAATGCTGGTAACCATCATTTTCTCCTTTGCTCACAATGTTTTCTACCATACCAAATTCCATCACTTGAGCCAAACTTAAATTGTCATCTGCAAATGCTCTCGATTTGGACAAGTCTACATTTTTGTCATGTGGTTAAGAGTTAAGAAGGAATGATTTGATGTCTTACTAGAAAGCTTTTACCAGGGGTTCAAAGGTTAACCTTCGGTTCATTTTTGAATATGTCCTTTTAACCTTGACAAAAAAAAAACCAATCCTTTTAACCCTTGCAATGCTCTTAACTAGACCCCATTATTTTAACCCTTACATGGCTCTATATGAAGTAAAGATTTAACTCATTACCAAATAACAATATTTTAGACTTGTCCAAATTGAAAGCATTTGCAGACGACAACATATATGTGACTCAAAAATTGAAATTTGTTTGTGGAAGGATAGAAAACATTGTGGGAAAAGGAGAAAATGCTGGTAACCAGCATTTTCTCCATTTCCCACAATGTTTTCAAAAGCTGTCTTCTTCAGGGTCGTCAAATCCCAGGTTTGTTTGGAAAAAGGTCAAGCCAGTGTGAAAAGCCAGCCTTTGCAATGTCAGTGCTGTTTTAACTAGATTATGTCACGAAAAACATCAGACAGTCTAGGTAAATGATCAGACTGCTTATTGTGTAATATTTCATCTTTTGTCTGCTCTCTACATAAGCAACATAGGTCATACTTGGTACCCAGACAGTTTGTGGTACATAATTGAATCGTGTCGGTAAGAATAGAAAATTTGAGAAAACGTTTTAGTGTAAACTGCAAACAGTGAAAACAGATTTAGGTCCATTTATATTATGCACTGCCTCTTTTTCCTGCACAGTTTATGAAAAGTTCGTATATGATTTTTTAAACCAGTAAACTGTATTGCTTATGAAGGATATTGTTACTGATAGCAATTTTTGTCCTATTTAAGCTTCAGTTGACATGATTCAATTATGAAGATTATTTGACACTCTTCGTCTATGTTCTCCAGTACAAAATGGGGCATATCGGCAAATATTCTCAAACCCATCATGAATACTCGATATTTTAAGTTATGTCTTTGCAACTTTTTAGATGCCTGTGATACTGGAAATAGGCAAATTATGATCATTGTCCAGGACTGAGTGGCTGTCTTATCTTGAGCAAGTTAGTAATGATAAAGTAATGGAGGATTCCACAGACTATTATGCATGTTGTTTAACCTTTACAAAACAACAAAAAATATTTACTGTACCAAATTGAGGGCATTTGCAGACGACATATTAAATTTTTCTCAAATGATGATTTCTGGCTCTGATAGGGTAGAAAACGTTCGTTGAAAAGCAAAAAATGCTGGTTAACACATTACTTTGCAATAACTTGGCAAAAAACTCCAACTAGCTGCAATAGCATAATTAATTGCATAAAACTTTTGCTTAATCCCATGGACTTTATTTTAGTATATAAAAGGTGTAGAACAAGATTGGAATGCTGTTTTGTTGCACTCTCTATTAAAAGGCCAGCCAGGCTTATAATTAAAAGCTAAGAATCACCTTTTAAGGTGACATACAACTAGTCACGTTTGACACATGAAAAGAGTACTTGGGGGTCACAATACAGACAATTGTGATGTTGACCTTAACAATATAGGGTCACTAATGTTTAAGTGATATTTTCATGTGAAATTTTAGTAACAATAACTGTTTTTCAAGATCTCCTATTACAAGATGTTAACATCCCCCTCTCTTCTGACAAGAACAAAGATTTATTGTATGAGTCTATTTAGATAGAACAGATAGATAGATAGATGGATAGATAGATAGAGAATGTCACAACCGTTGTATTTTCACTAACCTCTACTATGGAAGACACTGGTTTTAAGACAACTTACTTTTTCAAATTGAGTTCAAACCTCGTTAATTTGGGCAATGCTTCATAAAAAGGGGGCTTAATGCATTTGCAAAAAGTTTTGACCCATGTCAGCCTGCACAGTCCATGGAAACTTTTTGCTATTAGTAAATCTTTGGCAGGTCCAAGAACCATACCTCATGATCCAGTTGGTTTTTTAGACAAATGGATTTTTATGGATCCATAATTATGAGATAAATTGCTTGATATAATGCATCACAGAACTGCATTGAGCCCCCTATTGCTATAGCATGGCCCATTAACATTGATTGCAAAAGAAGCTTTACATGTTCAAGATAATCTCTCTTCTTGATTGCTTTCTAAAAACCTAACCAGAATCTGTACCCTGATGTTGTTTATTCCAAAGGTTGACTCCACTCATTATGGGGTTCAAAACCAGAACATCCAGTGTGAGAGGTTGGTGCACTGTCTTCACACTCATGGTATTCTTGTCTGAAAATTAGAACAATCAGGCTGTAGATAATGTGTCATCAGATCTTTGATACACACTTCAAGATACTTTGTGGGATAATCTGGTTATGTTATTAAATCTTTATCGGACAACAAAATTTTAGACTTTTCTAAACTGAAAGCATTTTCAGGCAACAAACTAAATTTGGCTTAAATGATTGGACTTGTCCCTGAAATGTTGGAAACCGTTGTGGGAAAAATGTGAAAATGCTTTTCTCACATTGGTTTCAAAAGCCTCTTTCTGTATGGGCTGTCACAATATGGGATTATTTTGTAATTACAACTTTTCAATGCTGATGGACGACACCACTTTATTTAGATTGGCAGTTGGGAGGCAAATAAGTGGAAGAATGATGCTGGAAGATATTAGGACTTTTTATTGTCAACGTGATTATAGTTCATTGTCTCACGCTTCCCATTGTTCTATAATCCTTTATTTTTCTCACTTTTGGTCCTGGAAACCTGAAAAAGAAGCAAATAATTAAACTTTTATGAGAGCTAATGCTTTAGAGTGTTACAGACATTATAGAGAAATGACATGAGCCCCCCCAAAAAACAATGATAAAACATTGCAAAATGATTTTATTGAAGATTATGTAATGTTCTGCCAGGTAGGGGTTTTGGGACATGTTCCCACTGATTTATGGATAGGTCACCCTAATGCAGATTCATTAGCCTTTCATTGCTGAAAAACATACAGATTCAGCTAAGACTCGGGGTATTCCGTAATCGATCGGCTGATAGATGCTGGTTCCCCGCATCGATTACTTATTACCCAAGTCTTGGCCAAATCCGTACTATGAAAGGCAATGTTACAAGAATCCCATTAGGGTGCCCTATAATCCTTAAAGAAAGGTCACATGAAGCAGACAGGTGGGACCTTGTCCCTTTCAGCTGCATTCAAGAATCAGTCTGGAGGCCAGTCTACACTAGCAAACATTTGTTTGCAAGCACCACCAAACACCATATTTTTCAAACAAAAGTTTGCTAGTGTAGACCAGTCAGTAAACACAAGCGAACTTTTTATGGTGATGTTTGGGCTTGTTCATTTTTGTTTGCTCTCTTTGGTGATGTTTGGTGGTGTGGAAGTATATTTACCAGTCAGAAGCTGTCTTTTTATCATGTGATAGATGCATTACATGATCTTAAAACCTCACCGAACAGTGTTTGCCATTGTTTGTTGTAGTGTAGACACACAACTGACAAACATGACCAAATTTCACCCAACAAAAGTTTGCTGGTGTTTGCAAGCAAATGTTTGCTAGTGTAAACAGGCATTTAGATGCACCTGTCTCACCTATTGAAAATACCAATGATTTGCACAGCTTTATGGGAACATTTTCTCTTCTCTGAATAATTTGTGACAGTACACTAGTTAACCCATTGCCACATAACACTGTGTTTTAATGACTCTGAGGAAAAAGCCTTTTGAAACCATTCTAGGAAAAGGAGAAAATGCTAGTATGGAGCAATTTCTTCTCTTCTGACAGTGTTTTCTATTCTCTTAGCGACATTATTTGAGCCACATTTCTTTTATGGTCTGCAAATGCTTTCTATAGTATTAGTCTGAAATTTTGTCATGTGGTAAAGAGATAAATAACAGCTCTGGCATGACTTACCATAATCTCTGAACCTGTAAAAAACTGATGGTTTTATTGGACAAGTGCACTTTGATGTCAAAAATGCTGCAGTCAGCCTTCTAATTTACTAGTTGAAAGTTCATACAGTATAATCTTGCAAAAATATATCCGAAATTGCCTGTAATATAAAGCACTTTGTTTTGTGAAGTTGACTGCAGTCAGGCAATCAGGTGATTAGGGCAAGATATCATAGGGAAAGAGTTACCATGTTATTGTTATCTTCAAGGACAATCTCACTGCTTGAAACAAATAATTTGTCACCCAAGATTTTTTCGTGAACTCTTTACAAAACAAAAAAGTTTGGGACTTGCCCAAATCAACAGTAATTGCTTATATAAAAAAAATAAATACAGATCAAAGGGTGGAAATTGTTGTGGATGGTGAAGAAAGTGTGGGAAATTATATGCTTTTCTAGAAGTACTTTCAAAGCCTTCTATCTCAAGGTCATTGAAACTAAGCATTGTTTCGTAGAGGGCTGAGTTAGATTGCTTTTCATCTTTTTTCAGTTAAAGTGAAAATAAGAAAAAAAATGCACAGTTTTGGGAAATAAAATAGCAGGCATTTTTATAATTGAACTTTTTCCAGCTATTTCCTTTTTTTTTGTACAATTTCACACTGTACCAAAGGACAAAGAGTATTTGAGTTTGACTATTAAGTCATGGCTTTGTACCCTGTTTATCCCCTTACCAAACAATCGCACTTTTTTACGGCCTTGAGTAATAAGTGTTTTGAAAACATTGTGGGAGAAGAAGAAAATGCTGGTATTCTGCATTTTTCTCCTTTTCCCACAATGCTTTCTACCCTTTTCATTGACAAATTTCATCACATCTGTTTGGTTGTATGCAAGTGCTTTAAATTTGGACCAGGTGATTTTTTGACTCTCACCCCATATGCATGTTAGAAAAGTAGTCTGTGGCTTGGAAAGAAAGTTGTATCAGTACTAGTGTGAGACAGCCAGGAAACAATGTGTTAGTGCTCTGACCGCCATGATAGGACCTAAGCTGTTAAAACCATGTTGAATTCCAATACAAACAATCAATTTGGACCAACCTAAAAGATGGTGTTGGCTAAAGAGTTACACAGTAGAAAATCAGCAGCCAGGAAACCATTGTAAGGTACACCAGATTTATTGACTGGGCAAGAATTACAGATAGGGATTTTAATTGTCTTGACTTTTGACTCAGAAACCTGGTTTTCTCATTTATACAGAAAATAAAAGAAGACAGCAGGTAATTAATTAAAGGTGATAAACAAAACAGGAGATGGATTGAAGGTTGAAAGAATTGATAGATTTTTGGCAAAAAAAATATCTGTCTTTTGGCAACTTGTTTGAAAAACCACTTTGCACATTCGAGATAAAGTATAGTTTTTCTTTGTCCAAAAAAAAAAAAGACGATTCAAAATTGTACCTTGGACAGGGTTTGAAAAAATGCAGTCGATTCATATGCATGTCACACAGTAAATAAATGTGTCCAGTGGGAGTTAATCCTATACCAAACTATTCTGTGTTTAAATGATACAGAGTAAGATCATAGATTTTGAAAACTGGAGAAAAGGAGAAAATGCTGATAATCAGCATTTTCCCTTTTTTTCCCCCAGTGTTTCTGCCCTATGAAAGACAAATTCCATCATTTGGGCTTCAGTAAATTTGTCATCTGCAAAATGGCTTACAATATTTTAATATGGACAAGTCTACACTGATGTTCTCTGGTTACAAGTTAATAGGATAGTCACGGTTCTTATTCACCAACCTTTTTTTAAGAACATCCTTCATCTTATTTGCCAGAATTTTCTAAATTTAAAAGTAACACAACTTCTGATTGGCTAAACCAAGTGGTTTAGCCAATCAGAAGCTGTGTTACGTTCAAATTTAGAGAATCTCGGATACAAAAACAAAGCATGTTCTTAAGAATGGTTTGTGAATATGGAACTGGGACATTGTTTTGTGGTTTTGTTCCATCAGATTTTATACAGGTCAAGTAACCAGTAACATTTTTGACATCATTCCAAACACAAGAAGACTCGACTCTCTGCTTTCAAGGGGTACCAGGTGGCATGGCTGTGGTCAAATAATAATCAGCCGAAGTATGAAGTACTTTGTTTCTTTCAGGTATTTAGTTCCAAGCAGAATAACCTGTCTTGGAACCCACACACTATAATATAATCATCAAGTCGTAGAAAGTACTTGAGAAACTTGCCAAAGCTTGATATATGCATTGGTTCACATAGGAAATTTATGATATTTGCCAAGAAAATGTGGGAGAAGTATAATAGAATTATAACCTTTCTTAATATGTTGCCTTTTTGTGCCAAATGTTCTTGGAAAACAAATCTTTCAAATGCCATAAATATTCTAGATAGTTCTATTCCACTGAAAGTGTTTCATGGCACTAATTGCCATCTTTTTATTGTTCCAAGTTGTTAGCATTTGTAGTTGTTACCATGTCTAGTCTTTGTTTGACAGAGAAAGTCTGTAAATGCCAGTTATACCTCTGTATGATGAATGGTTTAGCCAATCAGAAGTTGTGTTACTTTCAAATTTAAAAAATTCTGGGGAATTAGGAATAAGAATGACTGCTTGAGAGTGGTTGTTGAATACAGACCCAGTTTGCATTCTGAAATCTTAATCTATCCTGTTGCTCAACAAAGGCAACATGATCTGAGCATGTTTCTCTTGACATTTGCTAATCATGCAATTTTTTTGCTCTTTGATCAGGCAATGAAATTATGAACTGCTTTGGATCTAGATGAGGTTTAAAATTTGATCATTATTTTTATACGCCCGTCAAAGACGGGACGTATTATGGGATCACCCGGGGCGGGCGGGCGGGCGGGGTCCCCATTCTTTGTCCGGAGCATATCTCCAAAACTATGCTAGCTACGGTTATGAAATTTCATGGGTGGATAGATCTCATCAAGGCGGAGTGCAGTGCACAGGAATCATAACTCTCGCTTGCTTAATTTTTGAGTTATTGCCCTTTGTTGTTTTTCATACTTGAATTTTGTCGAGAGCATATCTCCAAAACTATACTAGCTACGGTTATGAAACTTCATGGGTGGATAGATCTCATCAAGGGGGAGTGCAATGCACAGGAATCATAACTCTTGCTTCCTTAATTTTTGAGTTATTTCCCTTTGTTTATATTCATACTTCAATTTTGTCCAAAGCATATCTCCAAAACTATGCTAGCTACGGTTATGAAACTTCATGGGTGGATAGATCTCATTAAGGGGGAGTGCAGTGCAAAAGAACCATAACTCTACCTCGTGCTGTCTTTGAGTTATTTCCCTTTGATCGTCATTTTTACAGCATTTTCTGCTTGTCCGGAGCATAACTTTTTCATCTCCAGTCCGATTGACTTGAAACTTGGCATGTGTGTTAGTTGCAATAATACGGATTGCAGTGCAAAAGAACCATAACTCTACCTCGTGCTGTCTTTGAGTTATTTCCCTTTGATCGTCATTTTTACAACATTTTCTGCTTGTCTGGAGCATAATTTTGTCATCTCCAGTCCGATTGACTTGAAACTTGGTATGCATGTTTGTTGCAATATTATGGAGTACAGTGCGCAAAAACAATAACTCTACCTAGTGCGGATTTCGAGTAATTCCACTTTGATCTTCATTTTTACAGTATTTCTTGCTTGTCTGAAACGGAACTTTGTCACCTCGAGTCAAATTGACTTGAGACTTGGTAAACATGTTTGTTGCATTACCTGCCCTTTACGATTATTATACCCCCTTGACAACTGGCGGTGGGACGGGCGTATCTTGCGACAATTTGCCGCTCTTGTTTCCAAGATGAAATCACACAAAACACAATAGGGAGTAATACTGGAGAATTTTGCAGAAAACAAATGGTGACCTGAAATGTTTCCTACTATTTTCTAGTGCCCCAATAGTTGAAATGACACCTGAATAAATTTATATGAAAGTGAAAGCTCCAAGTTGTTTCTTTCAGAAATTATGTAAATGTTAATATTTGACTGTAAACAATATCTGCCAGAAGTAAACGAAGCAGGTGAATTAAATGCATTTAAATTTAAATCATGTAATTTTAAAAGTACGGAAATTATTGTGAAGATGACAACCTGTTATTGTATGGTCAGTCCAAGTGTTAGTCACTGGCAGAAAAATTAATTTCAGAACAAGGTTAAAACTTGCTAGGTCACTCTATCTTTTGTTTACTTTTTGCCTGATTTTAGAATTCATGTTTCTGCCGGCGACTTAACTCTTGGACCAACCACACAATACCAGATTGTCATCTTCACAACATTTTCCATACTTTTAATACAATTTAACCCCTGCGTTGGTTTTTTTTTTTGCCACTGTTGGGCCTTTAATTTAGGGGGAAAAACCCATCAGTATGATGATAGATGAAAGGATTACAAATCAAAGTAAAAATGCTTGATACATCTATTTCTCTAAGGGTTCAGGAATTCACATAAACACAGCACCAAATTAATGAAATATATTTGAAGCCTTAAAGCACCTTTTACATCAGTGATTATAGTTGCCTTATTGACCATTGTAGCTGAAGATCAGACGATACAAAACGTGCAATCAGATCTTTGATCTACACTGTCTGCTTTGCCAACATTAAATACAAGAGCAAAGTCCTTAAAACTACATTTATTTGGGTCTTACTTCTGGGTCTTACTTTCTGACTGAAAAGGTGTGTTGGTTTATTTGGCACTTGAAGTATTCATATAAACCCAGATAAAACAATTTCAAGGCTGTTCAATTTTAGAATATGTCACAAGTTAGCAGACAGTGTGGATTTAACCTTTATCCTGCTAAATAAATGAAGTGAAACTTTTAAGCTAATAGTAAAACCTGAAATTTTACTATTTCTAAGGGTTTTTTTTTTTTAGGAAAAATATTTCCTAATCAGACAGTGTATATCAAAGATCAGACTGCATGTTCTGTGCAGTCTGATCTTGATCTACAGTGTCCGCAAAAGGTCAGTGAGTCGCACTTAGCAGCTTAAGGGTTAAGGGCACTCTGTACTTTTTGTGCAGTCTGGTCTTGATTCACATTGGCAGCTAGGAGTCATGCGTGGCTCAGTGGTAAAGTGTAGGACTTGTGACCTTGAGGTCCAGGGTTCAAGCCTCACTGGATCCACTGGGACTTTGTTGGAGTGTCCTTGCGCAAGGCACTTCAGAGCCCTAGCCTAGTACTGGTGGAACCAAGGAAATATATGAAAATCTGAGCTTTTAGCCGTGATATGACTGAAATAATGTTGAAAGCAGCGAAAAACACCAATCAATCAACAAGCATTGGCAGCTATATTTGTGTTGCTTTTTTAAGAGTTCAGGGATGGAACACTGTAGTTGCAACATAAGCTCTTCAACACCTTACCAAAAAACTCCCAAAATTTTAGATTTGTCCAAATCGAAAACATTTGCAGAAAATAAAATAAATGTAACTCAATAATTGTAGTTGTCCTTGGATGAGAAGAAAACATTGTGGGAAAAGGAGAAAATGCTGGTTACCAGCATTTTCTATTTTTCCCACAGTGTTTTCAAAAGCCTTCTTCCTCAGGGTTGTTAAAACTCAGGATTGAGTTGCAAAGGGTTAATTGTGTTTATATACAATCAGTCAGATTGATTCTCTTTGTCTGGCTTTTAGAGGAGATTCATTGTAACAATTTCAACAGAATAATGGATGAGCTTATATTTACATTAGAACATCATTTGATCACTCTAAACTTTATGCATAACATTTCATACATCAAAGTAAAAGCTTTTAGGTCGTCAAAGGTTTTTGACATCAACATAACTCATATTACGGTGCTTTGTTTTTGACTGATATTAACAATATTTTGTCATATGATGGTGATAGCTCACTTATTAATTTCCTTGGTTCCCCAACTACAGGTGTGGCTTTGTGGTGTCATGCTCAAGGATACTCCCAAAGGACAAGGGCTACTAGTAGGTACTTTTAAGCTTAATGTGTTACAATTCTGTGTTTGCATACAGTGCCTACCTCTTATTACATCCCTTCAAATCCCTTGGTTAAATTGTGAGACAGTATTAATTCTCTGCATTTCAAGAACAACATCAGGCACAAAGCACAACTGACAATCGCAAGAAATAGAAGGTCTCTTTTAATCTGTTTGCACGCAACTTGTATGTGTTGTAAACTATTTACCCTTCTACAAAATTTTAGACATGTTCAAGTGAATGCATTTGCAGATGACAAAGAAGAAGTGCCTCAAATATTGACTTGTTATTAATGGAAAAACCATGAAGGGCCTTCCCCCTTGCTCTGGTGACAGCATAGCATCTTTGTGTTCAGGTAAAATTGTCCTTTTCAAAGGATTCAGGTACAGGTATCTGTAGTTTAACTCTTTGCCAGATGACAAACTTTTAGACTTGTCGAAATTAGAATATTGGCATAGGACAAAATAAGAGATGCATCAAATAATGGAATTTTACTTTGAAAGTAGATAATGTTGTTGGATATGGAGAAAATGCTGGTTACCAAAATCAGACTAAACATGTACAGTCAACTTTGTTGCATCTACAGTGTCTGATATTCTTTCAAGACATTCAAGCCAAAGTGGCCTTGAAGTTGCATTAACTGGACAAGATGGAGGTAAAGGACTGTGTGCCCAGAACATGCACATGTTATTTGCTTGCAATTTTAGTTCGGCTGCTTTGGAAGAAAAAGTCAAGTTATTGTTGTAGCCCTGGCATTGTCGTCTGCGTCGTCATCCGTGTCATTGTGTGAAACTTTGACAATTTCAAAAACTGTCACATATTATAATATCTCTGTCGTTAATGAATATATTTATTTCAAACTTGGACAAGTTGTTCATAATCAAAAGGGGAAGTCATACACTAGGCAGGTAACAATCAAAATATTTTTGATACTGTTATGCCCTTTTTTGACTTAGAACTTTCACTGAAAATCAAGCACTTGCAGTCAGGTGATGGCACCTGCATGCAGTGCTCTTGTTTTTCATACTGCCAAAATGATTTGTGTTTCTGTAAGTTTTGATAGCAGTAGATAGTTCTGGAGAGAAAAGGAGCAGTTGCATGTTTTTAGCAAGCCATAATATGAGCCATGCTGTGGCAAAAAGGGACTTAATGCATCTCCATGATTCACTATACCAAGGAAGTCATCACAGTATGATGGATCCATAAAACCCATTTTGTCTAACAAGCAAGTGAATCATGTGGTACACTGGTCCTTTGACATGCAGAATTGACCAAAAGCAAAAAGTTTCTGCCCAGGTCAGCATGTGCAGACTGCGCAGGCTAACCTGGGTCGATACCTTTTGCAGATGCATTCAGCCCCTTGTTCACAGAGCATGACTCGTATATGTTTTCTTTTTTCAAAAAAAAATATTTTCATTCCCTTCATTGAACATCTTATTTTTTCCTTTGAAACATATTGGCTTATGCTTAAATGGGTCAACTAGATTGCGTCTCCCATGAGCAGTGAGCAGCCAATACTGATCCATATAGTCAATAAATAAATAGGCCAATTACCTAAGATGAAAAGGACAGGAGAATAAAAGGACTGTCACAGTATTTCCCTGTATATTGATCAGCCTCTTTTAATCCTTTACCGCTCAATTCTGACTTTTAACGATCCTGAAAAAGAAGCCTCTTGAAAACATTGTGGGTAAAGGAGAAAATGCTGGTAACCAGCATTTTCTCCTTTTCCCACATTATTTTCTGCCTTTCTCAAAACAAGTTTCATTTTTTCAGTCACCTTTATTTTGTCGTCTGCAAATGCTTTCAATTTGGACAAGTCTAATTATTTGTCCAAAATGTGAGACTTGTCTAATTTCAAAGCATTTGCAGATGACAAATGTTACTTTTATGATGGAATATATCTGTGGTAGGATGGAAAACATTGTGAGAAAATGCTGGTTACCAGGATTTTCTCCTTTCCACTCTTTGTTTTCAAATGGCCTCTTTGTCAGGGTTGTTGTAGGTTGGGATAATGTGGTAAAGGCATAACTCTTAGCCATTCGATCACATGTTACTATGACCTTGAGGAGAAGGGCCTATAAAACATTGGAAGAAAAGGAGAGAAAGCTTCTAATCAGCATTTTCTACTTTTTTCGTGTATTGTCTTTCCTTTCAGACAAATTTTATGGGTTATCCTGAAGGTAATTTGTCTTTTACTGTTGGACAACACGTATTACAAAATGGTGTCATCGGGTAAAGTGCTTTTGCAGACAAGCATTTTCCATTTTGATAGATTCCTGATAGGTAAATGAGACCATGGATCTGTTAATAAAAGAGCTGGTCTGATTACCGGGTCTGAAGGTAATGATTTGAAATTGGATGGTTACATATATCATTCCTTTGAGAAATAAATTCAATTTCAAATTGTTCTCATGGTCCTCACAGTAATACCTATTTCACAAATAAAAGAGGCACCGTCAGATTATTACAAACATAAGCATCGCCTTTTTTTTTTATTACATCAGACAGGGATCAAGCAATTTTCATATTTTTTTTTCTGATGTGGTCACAGATAAAGTGGTCCGCTAGCATTTCTTGTTGACAAGGGTTGGAATCAAGCTATTTGGAATTTGATGGGTAGTAGGTGAGCCACCTTTAGATGACTGGATGGTATCAGATAGATGAACACGAGGATCAGATGGTCTCTGCTTTGGAGCTGGGCAATTACTGTGCATAGACCAGTTGACTTATAGATCAACACTTCCACACCAATATTAGTCATATAAAATTCCAGCAAAGAAGAACAGCAAAGCCTAAAGCCAGGTGTGGTAAGAGTTGCTAGTTGAAAAGAAGAACAGATTAAAGCCAGGTGTGGTAAGAGTTGCAAGTTGAAAAGAAGCACGGGTTAAATGCTAGCTTCAGATCAGGGTTCAGGGAATGTTGCCTTTTAGCAATGTTGCCTTTTAGCACTCTTAGTAAGAACTCTCGGTAATAGGAGGCTTTGACCATGAGAATCTTGCGAAACATCTCTGGTTCCATGCAAAGGTTAGACTCAAAATCTCCTCTTAATTTCTGTATGATGGAGTGTTGTGTTGACCAAGAATTATTCTTCTCTAGAGCCATAGTATCACATGCTGTTCTTTCTCTTCGGCTAACAATAATGCTGACAAAAATATGATGAGGGAGAATGTTTATAAATGCTACTTTAATCATTTTAATCTAATGCAAGCCTGGCAGCCCTGTACAGGTATCAGCCAATACCGAACAATAAATATGCATCATTTAATGGCTTTTTTGGTGGTATCTGTTAGGTTGCCATTGAGACAGGACAACATTTAAGGAGAGTATCATAGAGCACCTGTCTGATCTAAGTAAATGTTATCCAGGCACAGCACAGTGATCAAACAGTGCTTTTGTACTCGGTGAAAAAAAAATCTTCAGTAGCTGTTGATCTGTAATGCAGCACCCGAGGGATGGTCTGACTACCAAAATTTCAGCTGCCATTGCTCAATTTCAACTGCCTCTGGACTGGTGCTGTTCAATTTTCTCTGATTTGAGGTAAAACAGGTGCTGTTCGTTATTTGTGGCTGTAGCATAATTAAAGCTTAAAACATGGATCTTTTCTAAAAACTAACATTAATTCATTTATCTATGGGTGGTTTCTATTTATGATGCTGTGATGTACAGTGAGTGGCTATAAATATTTCATCAAAGTCCAAATCCCCATTGACTTACATGTATTTTCAACTTTACTTTAAAATTGACCGTAGCTTCGAAAATTGACTCTATAGTTATGATATTTATAGGAAAATAAAGCAAAATAAATATGATAGTGAAATATATAATTTCAGACAGTGTAATACATTATAAATGCAGCTGTTTAATGCTTTACAAAACAATCCCTGGTTTTAACGACACTGAAGAAGGAGCCTTTTGAAAACCTTGTGGGAAAAGGAGAAAATGCTGGTAGCCAGCATTTCCTCCTTTTCCTACAAGGTTTTCTACACTTTCACTGACAATTACCATCATTTCAACTAAATTTAATATGTCATCTGCAAATGCTCTCAATTTGGACCAGTGTAACATTTTGTCGTTTGGTAAAGTGTTAAAGAATGATCAGTATTTTTCAAAAATGTATTTTTGCATGCATGTCAATGGCAACGTCGCCATATTTAGCGGAAAAATAACACATTTGGGTTTTAGAAAGCTACAACTTTGATTGCCAAGGAACAAACACTAATACCATATAAATGAAAATAGTTCTAGTAACCTTGCTTTCCACATTTAAGTTTTCTTTATGACGGCATGACTAGAAGCCCCGTAATTGATTTTCTTGGACACTGAAAAATACAATAATGTAAGTAAGGAATTTTTAATTTGATGAAATATTTATGGCCTCTTACTGTAATCCCCCTAAATCTTATAAGAGAAATAAGTAACATAGTGCTTCCAAATTGTGTGCTTTATCAAACAGGATTAGATCGATTCTTATTGATAGGCTTTGGAAGTTGTTGCCAAATTAGACAAGCTTTGAGCTCTGTCCACACTAAAAATAATTATGACAATAAATCCCTGGTAGAAACAGGCTATTCAGGGATCATAAACTTCATTGATCCATTGTTTTATTAGCCGTGTGATGATCATGAAAGTCACAAAAATTAATATAAAAAGAGTTCCCCTGTATCCTGATGCCTGTAAATTTTTAGGCTTGTAATTACTTCTTCTATCATGCTATAATCATCATATTATCTTTCATGTCATGCTTTAACCCTTTACCATACTATTTTGGATTTTCATGATCCTGGGAAAGAAGGCTTTTGAAAACGTGGGTAAAGGTGAAAATGCTGGTAACCAGCATTTTCTCCTTTCCCTACAATGTTTTCTACCCTAACAGAGAGGTTAAGCTCATTCATACTAATTTTGAATTTGTCATCTAAATATGTTTTGAAAATGAAAGTGTCCCAAATACTTTGTTTGGGAAAAGGTTATTAGTTTGAACAATTACATTTGTACCCATTGAACTTGCAGCTCTGTGTTTCTACACGATAAAAACGAGGACTGATGCAGGGTTCGAAATTCCCATGTATTTACTCACAAAATGCGAGTCAGAATTGGAAAATGCGAGCTAAAATTTCAAGCACTCGAAAAAAAGAAATGCGAGTGCAAATTACTAGTCAAGCACAAATAACAACGAGAACCAAGTTGGAAATAGTGGGCTCGCTATACCAGTTACCGGACACGCAGATACTTGGATGTGATACGCCCGTAATATTCGTTAACAAAATTGTCAACCATTGTAAATTTTTTGGAATTTAAAATGCTTTGAGAACAGATATTAATAGTCAACAAGTTAAATAATAGAATACAATTGAACAGTTTGTACTTGCACTCCGTTCTCCACCATTGGTAGGCATGCTGACCTTAAAAAAACTGTGAGTCCAATTTTAATTTTGCGAGTGGAAAAAAAATCTAATTGCTAAAATTTGCAAGTGGATAAAAAAACAAAATTCGAACCCTGTGATGTATTTGTTTTTCAGAGTCTTTACCTTGGCCCTAACAGGGCAGTCCGCATCAATAAAGTAGACTTTTTCAGTCGGGGGGAAAAACTGCTCATATACTGGCATTTCAACATTGTTTTTACATAATGGGGCAGTAAAGCATAAAAAAGACTTTTTTTTTCCCCACACCTTTACAAGTATTTTGGATAAAAAAACAATAATTAAGATGAAAAAGAAAACTGAATGAAAGTGAAAGATAGGTCAGTAAGGTACATAAAGATCACACTAAATGGTTCCATCAGAAAAGAATCATATTTCTAATTAAGAATCTCAGTGATACTCAACATCAGAGTCTCTTTCATCAAAGGAATTTTTTGTCATTTCTGGTAATTTCAAGTTTTTGTCAAACAGTCTCATATGTAATGTTGCATATTCGCAGAAGAAGGACATTGATGGATACAGACCTTGAAAGCAAAGGCAATTTTAGTGACCTCTTCTCCAGTTTTGGCTGAATTTTTACTAAAGGAACGGATCATCAAGCAGTCGCTTGGGAAGAAGCCTTCTTAAAACACTGGGGGAAAAGAAGAAGATACTGGTATTAAACAGCGTTTTCTTCTTTCCCCACAATGTTTTCTATCCTTTAAAAATCAGATCCAATCATTTAATGCATACTTTATTTGTCATCTGGGAATGCTTTCAAACTCCAAAATTTTGTTTTGTCAAGAGTATGTTGGAGCTTGTATACCTGCAATGTTCACTATGAGTGATCAACTATTTCAGGTGTTACAGCACTATATGCAGTCTGCTTATGACCAGTGCATGCAGTCTGCAAAAGCAGCCACAGCTGTCCTCAGTGTCATAACAGAATAATGTTGAGACAGAGTGTCACCACAGAAAGAATTGAGAAGCCGACAAATTTGAATGCTTTTTTGCAAACATTGTTTTGATACCAGTAGTTTGTAGTTTATAGCTGGTCACTTTCTTACAGTGCTCCGTAGAAGAAAACAGAATTTTTTAACTGGCACAGAGTGGGAAAAAAAAAAACTACATCTCCAAAATGGTACTAGGTTAATTGACTTGAAGAGCTGAGACAGAATGGGGCATTTATCTTCAAATTTGTGTGATGATCACCCCATCTATCACATCCAATTTACCAATTTAAAGTCTCTTGGTTAAAATGTAATAGGATTTGAAAGTTGATTCAGTAATAGCAGTCATTATTTCGTGAGGGCTTTGAACCCAAATAACCTGAATCCTGGCATCATTTTAGTGGTGTGCTACAAAACCATTCTGATTCTGAGGCATTAAAGAATAAGATGAATATACTCTGCCCGATTCAGTTTTCAAAAGTTTCAGTTCCATAATCACGAACCATTTTACAATTATTTCTGATTGTAAATTTCAAGATAGCAATTCTGATGGTTAAGATAAAAGATTTCATTCAACCAGATGGCAATGCTTGAAAGATAGAATTATAGTCAAAAAGCTTGAAAAAAGCCCCTTGAATAGGAACCAATTATCCAAGAGTTTACAGGTCTTAAATGAAATGTGCTGTAAGCAGGGATTCAACCCCATACCAAACCATCCTTTGTTTGAAAGACCTTGAGGAAAAGGCTTTTTGAAAACATTGTGTGTAAAGGAGAAAATGCTGGTGACCAGCATTTTCTCCTTTTCCCACAATATTTTTTACCATTTCGAAGAAAGAAATCATCATTTTTGACTACTTCTGCGTTGTTTTCTGCAATTGTGTGTAATTTGGTAAAGTCTACAATTTAGTTGTCTGGTAAAGAGTAAGTTACTGATTAAACTTTAAAGAGATCAATCTTAAAAGTTGCCTTTATCTTACCGTAATTTCTCCTATTATTGCTCCCCACTAATTAATGCTCTCCCAGCTTTTTTCTAACCAAAAATGGGCTAAGTTGAAATAAATTAGCTGGAATAAAGTTGTGGCATTGACATCATCTTAATTACTTCACAAATGGATGTCATTAACTATCCGAATATAGGTACACTTCCGATAAAGTAAACTTGCGGTAACAAAATTTGTCAACTAACTTGGAAAAACTTTAGGAAAGCGAAAGTATGGAGACCAATGTCCCAAATTAATTATGAATGTTATTTATGTCAAAATGAATCATGATCGGCTGTAAAATTGATATTCTGAAATAATACAGGTTTCTCAAATGGCAATCACTTTGATGTCGGTACTGACTAAACCTGGACAGTAATATTATCATTGTCCTTGGAAGTTCTGTGTTGTTTTACCTCTATTAATGACCCCCTCCCCACTTAGGAAAATGTACCTGGGGAGGGGGACGCGTTAAAAAAGAGACAGTACGGTATGCGCCCTCTTTAACTCTTTACCACACAACAAAGTCTTAGACTTGTCCAAATTGAAAGCATTTGCAGACGACAATTTAGATATGACTCAAATGATGGAATTTGTCTTTGATAGGGTAGGAAACATTGTGGTGAAAGGAGAAAATGCTGATTATCAGCATTTTCTCCTTTTTCCCCACTATGTTTTCAAAAGGCTTCTTCCTCAGGGTCGTTGAAACATCAGATTGTTTGGTACAGAGTTAATACAACCACATAGTTCATAGCATGACAAAGCACCTAGCTCATACCAAGAAACTTGAGCTCAATCTTTGTATGATATTTTGATATTTTTCTTTGGAGACTGAGAGGTATCTTTAGTAAAATTAATATACATGATGACTTACACATAAATTTCTCCTGGGTAGAATTACTGATTTTGAGGAAATGTCAACAGAGATTTTTCTTTGATTACATGTGACACAAGATGTAATTACAGAGATCATCGACCATAAAAGAGCAATTTAATTTTTCTTTTCTCTCTTTATGTTACTTCTGTGTTCTTTAATACTGTATATCTAGCATCGGCACCATCATGTTTTGAGATCATGTGGCTGTAAGTATTTCAAATGGAAATGTTCTTAATATGGAAGAAGTTAGAAGCAGTTATGGAATAGACTGAGTTGTTGCCAGTAGTCAGAAGACTGGACTACAAAGCTTTCATTTTAGGTCATTGTCTTGTCTAAGGGAAGATGGTCTAGTCTAGAGATAATGAAATCGTTCACAAAAGCATTCTGTATCTATCATAAAAATAATGCAGTAATAATAAAATACTACAGTTAAAAAAACAGATTTTAAACAAATTCAGTTGACAAAAGTATCTACATGGCTATTCAGGATTTCTTTTATGGTAGGAGCCAGAACAGAATACATCAATTTTTTGGCAATGACTTTTAGACAAGAATTTGTAAATCAGCATCATAATTGAATGTTTTTTGATTTGGCGAAAAAACGACTAATAGAACAAGGTCATATTGACCTGATTTTATCTGCTAGGTCTATATTGAACTAGATCCCCCAGGCCAAGCTGAATTAGGTAAGTTACGTTGCTACTGAGTAAGAAATATTGGCTTACAACTTTGCCTGAAAGGACATTGACATGACTTGGCTAATAATTCCAGGTTCCTCTGCTTTGTCAATTATAAATATATCTGAAACATTCTTCAACACTTATACCATGCCAAATTTTTTTTCCTTCTCCATTCTCAGTTCCAAGTTCAAGAAAATGATACATGTACCATGCTGATGATCTTTTTAATCATGGAATGAGTAAAACACTGGAATTAATATTACTTTTCACATGATAACACTTTTATTCCACAATTTGTAACATAACTTTCATAGAAGATTTTGACTCTTCAAGACTAGGACACATAGCTTTTACCTGGCTCCGTAATCACCAACTATTCTTAAGAACATTCTTTGTCTTATTCTCCAATATTTTCTTAATGTGAAAATAACACAACTTCTGATTGGCTAAACCATTTGCTTTTTCACATATAGTTGCTTGTTGATTTTGTCGCTGTCTAGAATGCTGGAACAATTTCTATCTGTGTACATTGAGTTACCTACTTTGTTTGAAATTTTGTGCACAATGGAAAGATGCTAAACTATGTTGACAATGATACAAAGTAAGAGTAGTTAGAAAAGGTGGTGTAAGGCATATACATTTTGAAAACTATTTGTTTTTTACTTATGGATAGGTTTTCATGTATTAACTCTGTACCGCCTTGACAAAATTTTACACTTGTCCAAATTGAAAATGTTACCAGGTGACAATTTTAATATGACTGAAATAATGGAGTTTGTCTCTTAAACATTTTTGAAAATATTTGCTTGTTACCAGCATTTTCGCCTTTTCCCAAAAGTTTCCAAAAGCCTTTCCTCTCAGGGTTGTTAATGATACGTCTATTCTAGTTTTCAGCTATTTTTAGCTCACCTGAGCACGAAGTGCTCAAGGTGAGCTTTTGTGGTGAGATTTTGTGATCGTGCTGTGTCCATCGTGCGTCATCTGTCGTGCGTCGTCAACTTTTACCTTGTGTATGCTGTAGAGGCCACATTTTCAGTCCGATACTCATGAAACTTGGCCAGAATGTTTGTGTTAATGATATCTCGGACGAGTTCGAAAATGGGTCATGTTGGGTCAAAAACTAGGTCACTGGGTCAAATCTTAGAAAAACCTTGTGTACGCTCTAGAGGCCACATTTTCAGTCATACTCGTGAAACTTAATCAGAATGTTTGTCTTGATGACATCTTGGACGAGTTCGAAAATGGGTCATGTGGGGTCAAAAACTAGGTCACTAGGTCATATCTTTGAAAAACCTTGTGTACGCGCTAGAGGCTACATTTTCAGTCCAAAAGTCTTGAAAGTTGGTCAGAATGGATGTTTTGATGGGTCATATCAGGCCAAAAACTAGGTCACTAGGTCAGATCTTTAAAAAACCTTGTGTATGTCCTGGAGGCCACATTTTCGGTCCAAAGCTCTTGTAAATAAGTCAGAATGTTTGCCTTGATGATATCCCAGCTGAGTTTGAAAATTGGTCATGTTGGGTCAAAAACTAGGTCACTAGGTCAAATCTTTGAAAAACATTGTGTATGCTGTAGAGGCCACATTTTCAGTCCAAAACTCTTGAAAGTTGGTCAGAGTATTAATTTGTGTTGATGATATCTCGGACAAGTTCTAAAATGGGTCATGTCAGATCAAAAACTAGGTCACTAGGTTAAGTTTTAATAAAACCTTGTGTATGTTCTAGAGGCCACTTTATCAGTCCAAAACTGTTGAAAGTTGGTCAGAATGTTTGTATTCATGATATCTTGGATGGGTTTGAAAATGGTTCATGTCGGGTCAAAAACTAGGTCACTAGGTCAAATCTTTGAAAAACCTTGTGTACGCTCTAGAGGCCACATTTTTGGTCCAAAACACTTGAAAGTTGTTCAGAATGTTTGTCTTGATGATATCTCATACAACTTTGAAAATTGGTCATGTTTTGTCAAAAACTAGGTCACTAGATCAAATCTTAAAGTACCATGTGAACACTCTAGAGACCATATTTTCAGTTCAATACTCATGAAACTTGGTCAGAATGTGTGTCTTGATGATTTCTTGGACGAGTTTGCAAATGGGTCATGACGGGTCAAAAACTAGGTGACTGTTCAAATCATACAAAAACCTTGTGTACCCTCTAGAGGCCACATTTTCAGTCAAATACTTAGGAAAGTTGGTCAGAATGTTTTTCATAATGATATCTTGAATGAGTTTGAAAATGGCCACATGGGGTCAAAAACTAGGTCACTGGGTCAGATCTTTAAAATAGCTTGTGTAGCTTTATAGTCATCATTTTCTGTCCAGTACTTACGAAAATTAGTTGGAATGTTTGTCTTGATCAATATAATGAAATTGAAAATGGGTTGCATTGGGTAAAAAACTAGGTCCTCATATCAAATCTTGGAAAAACCTTGTGTACACTCTAGAGGCGACATTTTCTGTCCAATACTTATGAAAGGTGGTCAGAATCTTTGTTTTGATAATATCTAGAACAGGAAAATGGGCTATGTTTGGCTAAAAAGTAGGTTACTGAGAGAAATTCTAGAAAAAACTTGTGTATAAGCTAGAGGCCAAATTTTCAGTCCAATAATTATGAAAGCTTGATAGAATGTTTGTCATAATATCTCGAAAGAGATTGAACATGGGTCATGTTTGGTCAAAAGACTTGGGTGAGCGACTTCAGGGCCATCATGGCCCTCTTGTTTTTTAGCTCTACTGGCCGAAGGCCAGTGAGCTATTGTCATGGTGTTGTGTCCGTCGTGCGTCCGTGCGTCCGTCCGACTTCGTTCGTTCGTTCGTCCGTGCGTGCGTCCGTAAACTTTTTCTTTAAAAAACTTCTCCTCAGAAACTATTGACTGGATTTTTACCAAATTTCACAGGAATGTTCCTTTGGTGGTCCTCTTTCAAATTTCTTCAAATAATTGTGTTCCATGAAGAATTCTGGTTGCCATGGCAACCAAAGTAAAAAACCTTTAAAAATCTTCTCCTCCCAAACTGCTATTTGGATAGCATTATTATTTTGCAGGAATGTTCCTTAGATACAGGTTTACAGAATTCCTTAAAAAAAAAAAAGATCTGTCAAAAAACATGGCTTTTATGGGAGACTCATTTTCCTTTTATGGTATAAAGTAAAATCTTTGAAAAATTTCTTCTCTAAAACTATTCATTGGATTTCATTGTTGTTTTGCAGGTAAGTTCCTATGGTGGTTGTCTACCAAATTGTTTCTTCAGTGAGCTAAAATGCAGGATTGAATGATAATTGTTAAAAACTTCCGTTCGCCATTATAGAAATATCAGGCCTGTGGAGCGATACAGGCGCTCAAGCGCCTCTAGTTTAAACACATTTCATCTTTATTTTAAGAAGCTATAGTCATTTTTGTGTCTTCAGGCCAAATGTTGCCCTTGACTGTTGCAAGGTTGCACAGATAGCAAATGCATTTCATTCTTTGTGACCATCAAAGGATTCACTGTTGTTGTTTCCAGTTTTAAATCAGACAAATCCTTTGAGTTTCTTTGTCCTTTACACCATATATATTGATTCTTTATCTATTTTTACACAGCTGATCCATTCTACACACTGTCAAGTTTTAACACGAAAGATGGGATTTTGTGGTAAAGATTTATGTCAAGGTTTGGTTGGCCCAGCCAGGTAGCTCAGTAGTTAGTGTATCTGACTCGTGACCTGGTAGTTGTATGATACCCTGTTGAGGCTAACTTTTGATGACTTTTTGCCTCTTACCTCTGATGCATGTGAGAATAGTTAAGTCATTGACTTGGAAAGAAAGTTGTGTCAGTACTGGTGTCAGAAAGCCAGGAAATACATGCTTAGGTGCACTGATCACCGTGATATGACCTAAGCTGTTAAAAAGGCATTAAACTCCAATACAATCAACACAATCAATCAAGGTTTGGTTGGATGATGAAATTCAAGAAATCCACCTGTAAAATCATTTCATGAGGAAAACTGTATCCTAAAAAAAAAATGTCTGACCATTTAGATGGGGGAAAGTAACTATGCCAAAAGCCTGTTTGCCATTTTCTTTTTAGATCATCTTATCTATAATAATTTGGCAGGTATATCTGAAAGCTGTTCATTTAGCCTCTCTCTCCTGGATGTTCTATCACTTGACTAGCTGTGATATCATTAGAAAAACACATTTTCTTGATAAATTTTATCACCTGTAATGACAAAACTGTTGCTGGTCTCATTGATTGCTTACAGGAAAGATTAGATTAAAATCAACAAAAAGTGTGTGAAAAGTGTTAGGTACAGTAGTTAGCAAGGTGTTCTTCCAGTTTTTTGCCGATGCATCATTAGTTTTCACCTTATGATTGTATAGGTTAATATTTTATGCATTTTTCTCAAAGGAGGGACTGAACCCTTTCAAATAAAAATATCTAACAATAAACAGGTTTAGCTTTTTACCAAACAATCCAAAGTTTTATCGACCCAGAGGTGGAAGGCTTCAAGAAACACTGTGGGGAAAAAAGGAGAAAATCTTGGTAACTAGGATTTTCTTCTTTTCCCACAGTCTTTTCTTCGATTTCAAATATAAATCTGAACACCTTCTGAGTCACAATTATTTTTAGCCCAACATTTTTAGCTCCACTGGCCGAAGGCCAGCGAGCTATTGTCATGGCGTTGTGTCCATCCGTCCGTTCGTTCGTTCGTCCGTGCGTGCGTCCGTAAACTTTTTCTTTAAAAAACTTCTCCTCAGAAACTATTGACTGGATTTTTACCAAATTTCACAGGAATGTCCCTTTGGTGGTCCTCTTTCAAATTCCTTCAAATAATTGTGTTCCATGAAGAATTCTGGTTGCCATGGCAACCAAAGTAAAAAACCTTTAAAAATCTTCTCCTCCCAAACCGCTATTTGGATAGCATTATTATTTTGCAGGAATGTTCCTTAGATACAGGTTTACAGAATTCCTTAAAAAAAAAAAAGATCTGTCAAAAAACATGGCTTTTATGGGAGACTCATTTTCCTTTTATGGTATAAAGTAAAATCTTTGAAAAATTTCTTCTCTAAAACTATTCATTGGATTTCATTGTTGTTTTGCATGTAAGTTCCTATGGTGGTTGTCTACCAAATTGTTTCTTCAGTGAGCTAAAATGCAGGATTGAATGATAATTGTTAAAAACTTCCGTTCGCCATTATAGAAATATCAGGCCTGTGGAGCGATACAGGCGCTCAAGCGCCTCTAGTTTTCAATTAAGACAGGTCTAAATTTAGTTGTTTTGTAAAGAGTAAGAGTGAACAATTATCATTATATCTGTATTTCAGGAAAGTTTTCCAGGATTGATCAATTTGTGCATGTAACCTTAGATAAAAGAATCAAATGTTCTTGTTTTGTATACTTTATTTACTTGCCTGAGCATGAAGTCAAAACACAAATTTAAAAAAAAAAAAAGGATTTCTATTCACAAACCATTCTTAAAAACACTCTGTCTTATTCTCAAGATTTTGATTTAGTCAGTCAGGAGTTGTGTTACTTTTCATGTCTCCCCCTTTCAGGGTTGGGAGACATAATGTTTTTTCCCGTGCATCCGTCTGTCCGTCTGTCTGTCCGTCAAATCGTGGCCGCTCTATAACTCGAAAACCTTTTAAGATATTTTGATAGAACTTCACACATTTGTAAAGCACCATGAGAAGAAGTGTCATGCACACGAACCATAACTCTGGCTTGTATATTTTTCGAGTTATTGCCCTTTGATTATTTTCCTTCACAAATCATGTCCGCTCTATAACTCGAAAACCTTTTAAGATATTTTGATAAAACTTCACACATTTGTAAAGCATCATGAGATGAAGTGTCATGCACAAGAACCATAACTCTGGCTTGTGTATTTTTCAAGTTATTGCCCTTTGATTATTTTCCTTACTCATTTTACAAACAATTTTGTGTCCGCTCTATAACTTGAAAACCGTTAGAGAAAAATGACCATTATTTCAGTTAGAAATTGCCTTGGTGACATATCAATCCTTCTGACACCAAAAAGGGGGGAGACATCTGTTTTTTTGTAGAAAAACAAGTTCTAGTTTATACATAACATTAGACAACAAATAAAATTTCAAGAATGGCTTGTTTATATGTACTCTATTCTCAAGCCTCAAAACCTGTTTTTGCTCACCTGAGCATGAAGTGCTCAAGGTGAGCTTTTGTGATTGGGCTGCGTCCGTCTTTCGTCATGGGTTGTCCATTGTGTGGTCGTCAACATTCACCATGTGTGCACTCTAGAGGACACATTTTCAGTCAGTTGCTCATGAAACTTAGAATGTTCGTATTTATGATGTCTTGGACAGGTTTGAAAATGGTCATGTTGGGTCAAAGAGTGGGTTACTGGGCCATATGTTAGAAAAACCTTGAAGCCACATTTTCAGCCTGATACTCATAAAATTTGATCAGAATGTTTGTCTTGATATCTTTAACAAGTTAGAAATTGCATAAAGTTGGGTCAAAAAGTGGGTCACTGGGCCAAATCTGAGAAAAACCATTTGTGCACTCTAGAGGTCACATTTTCAGCCTGATACTCATGAAACTAGGTACGCAAGGTTGTCTTTATGAGATTTCAGGTAAGTTTGAAATTGGGTCACATCAAAATTAACTCACTGGGCCAAATCTTATAAAAAACTTGTGTGCAGACTAGAGGCCACATTTTCAGTCTGATACTCATGAAACATTGTCAGAATGTTTGGACGATATCTGACAAGTTCAAAAGTAGGTGAAGTTGGTTAAAAAGTATGTCACTTACACCATGTTTTACATTGTTAAAACCAGGATCTCCTCAGCTTTATTAATCATAGATGACTTTACTCACATGAGATCTTAAGGGCCAAATTGGCCCTCTTGTTTTAATTTTCTCCAGTATTTTTAAGACCTGGTTAACTTTGATTTCTGGGGATTTTTTAATCATTTGATGTTTTAGACTTGTACCGTTTTCAGTGTCTGTACATTCTTTTAACCCTGACTTTTGTCAGAAGCCAGACAGAACAGTTGCCAAGGAATGGGGCCATTAAGACTCAACAGGTATGCAAGTTCAGGTCTTTGACCTGTGTAAGTATTATGGTATTACAGATTAACTCTTTACCACACAATCCAGACTTTTAATGACCGGGAGAAAAGTAGCTTTTGAAAACATTGTTGGAAAAGCAGAAAATGTTGGTAACCAGCATTTTCTCTTTTTCAGACAATGCTTCTACCCTTCCAAAACAAATTTTGATATTTGACTCGCATTTCCTTTGTTGTCTGCAAATGCTTTAAATTTGGACATGTCCAATATTTTGTCATTTTGTAAAGGGTTAACATTTTTATTCAGGGACATAAAAGTTTTAAAACTACCCAAATTCAAAGCTTTTGCCGGCAATAATTTAAAGATGGCTCTAGTGATGGATTGTGTCTTTGAAAGGGTGAAATTATTTTAACCCTTTACCAGATGACAAAATGTTAGCCTTGTTCAAACTGAAAGCATTTGCAGACAACAATTTCAATGTGGCTCAAATGGTGCAATCTTGCTTTGATACGGTAGAAAACATTGTGGAAAAAGGAAAAAATGCTGGTTACCAGCATTTTCTCCTTTTCCCACAACGTTTTTAAAAGGCCTCTACTACAGGGTCGTGAAACCCCGGGATTGTTTAATAAAGGGTTAAGAAAGGGAGAAAATTTCAGTTACCATGTTTTCAAAAGTTGTCTTTATCAGTGTTGAGAAACCCGACAAATATGGCTGGCTACCATCCTCCGCCGCATTTTTTCATATTTTGGAAGGGTCGTTTAAACATCAGGGTGTTTGGTTAACCCTTTACCACAAAATCCTGAGTTTTAACGACCCTTCTAAAAATGGCTTTTGAAAAGATTGTGGAAAAAGGAGAAAATGCAGGTAACCAACATTTTCCCCTTTTCCCCAATATTTTGTACCCTTTAAACCGAAAATTCCATTGTCGCACCCCATCTGATTTTTCGTCTGCAAATGCTTTCAATTTGGACGGGTCTAAGATTTTGTCGTTTGGGAAAGAGTCAATGGTTAAAAGCAGATCAGGTAAGGTTAGCAAGGGACTGTTGTTAACTCTTTACCACACGACAAAAATGTAGACTTGTCCAAATTGAAAGCAGTTGCAGACGACAATGAAATTGTGGCTGAGTTGATTGAATTTGTCTTTGATAAGGTAGAAAATATTGTGGGAAAAGGAGAAAATGCTGGTTACCAGCATTTTCTCCTTTTCCCGCAATAGTTTCAAAAGGCTTCTTCCTAAGGGTCGTTAAAAGTCGGGATTGTGTGGTAAACGGTTTAACCCTTTACCACACAATGACGACTTTTAACGACCCTGAGGAAGAAGTCTCTTGAAAACATTGTGAGAAAAGGAGAAAATGCTGGTAACCAGCATTTTCTCTTATTCCCACAAAGTTTAGACTACCGTATCAAAGAAAAATCGAGTCATTTGAGACACTATGAAATTGTCATCTGCAAACGCTTTCACATTGGACAGGTCTAAAATTTTGCTATGTGGTGCAGGCTTAAATAGTTTCATATGAGCCTCAGTGACCATCTCATGGAACTCAGTGAGTTCTTACATTGCTGAGTAGACATTCTGATAAAATATGGTTGGTTTCATTTCTTTCATCATGTATTTAGATTTGGGGGTAAGATAAGTTATTTTATGGGTTGGTGTCCAAAGTTACAGACAACTGGCAAACCTTGTAAAAAGGTTGTAAATACATTCATTAGTACAGAATTTCATTCAATTCTGACTTTGATTCATATATACTCATGGTACCAGTCCATCAAATTCTGACAGGCTTCCAAAGTCCAGAGATCATTTGGAACACCAGAGAAGGATGCCTTACAGTTTTATTTACAGTTGTACTTTAACTCTTTACCACAGGAGAAGAACTCATACTTGTCCAAACTGAAAGCCTTTGCAGACAGCAATTTAAATTTGGCTTAAATGACGGAATTTATTTTTGATGGGGTAGGAAAAATTGTGGGAAAATGAGAAAATGCTGGTTACCAGCATTTTCACCTTTTCCCTCAATGTTTTCAAAAGTCCTTGTCTCGGGGTCATTAAAACTTGGAACTGTGTGGTTAAGGATTAACTCTAACAAGATAAATAACAATTTTGACTTGTCCACTCTTATACCTGTTTTCAACAACAAAGGTGTCCCAAAAGGGAGGAAGATTTCTATTTGAGGGTAGAAAACATGGGAAAAGGGGAAAATGCTGGTAACCAGCATTTTTCCTCTTTCCACAATGTTTTATACTTACAAAAATGAATTTCATCATTAGACGTATTTGTCTTTGAATTGTCATCTGCATAATGCATTTCATTGGAAAAAATCTACATTTTTGTGATCTGGTAAAGGATAAATGAAAAATGTACTGTAGATATTTCTTTTGACAAAATTTTTTGCCAATGCTATGCAGAAAGGCAGGTTTCTTGTATATATGTTCCTCTCCATGTTTCAGAGACGTTTACCTGTTCATACTATGGGACCTGGTGGTTTAATCGACAACATACAGGGCTTGAAACTGGCGGGTTTCTGGTTCAAATCCTGTGCTTCGCCAGTTTCTTTCTGTGGATTGATGATAGTCATTGCAATAGGATTTATTCTTCTGTCACTGCTGAATATTGTTTAGACAATGGTTGTGTGGGTAAGAAGCCAATGGCTTGGAAAGAATACCGTGCAATGTACTGGTAAAAGAAACTGCAGGAAAAGTTTGGATAGGTGCACTTGCTGCTGCGATATGAATAAGTAATGACAAAAACAGGGCTATACCTTTTACAAACATATAGACCCGATCAGGTGAGCAAGATTGGGCCATCATGGCCCTCTTGTTTTGACACTAACCATTTTCAAGCATATTTTGAGCAGTCTTGCCTTTATCTGTACTGTTTCCATAATTAGCTTTTTTTGTGTGAAATTAAGATTACATAAATGAACAATAACTGATGTATATTTATAAATTACTTGCTTTTTATCCTTTTCATTTGATTTCTAATGGAGTCTGCAGCCAAGTGTATTGGATTTATGTGTACTTTAACTCTTTCCATGCCAAAGACAACACCAGAAGCTTTTGTGGACAGTGTAGGTCAAGATCAGACTGCACAGAACGTGCAGTCTGATCTCTGATCTACACTGTCCACTGCTTTATTCTAAATTATGAACGAACCATCTCTTGATCTAGCAGCAGAACTGTATTTGTAGCTATTGAGAAAATGTAATTCATTTATTCAGTAGCGAAAGAGTTAATACTGCAGTTCACACAAAAGTGCAGAGCGTATGCTGATTTTTGTATGCCAAAAGCTGGGAAAGTAATCATTGAAGAAATTGGAGCAATTTCACCAGTTTGGGCAATAAAATGATAATCTATTGCTTAATTTCCCATGATTGATTAGAAGCTATCTTCTAAAAGTCACATATTGTTGTTATGTTGCCTATTTTAATGTTGTTGGTAAGCAAGATTAATAAGGTCTGTGGCAGTTTTACTGTTTGCTGTAAACCCTTTTCTTGATGTAGATTTATTGGGCTTCTTACAGGTAACAACATTTCAGATTTACCTATATTGAAAAGCATTTGCAAGGAAATTAATCATTGCTCAAATGAAAGAACATGTCTAATTAACTCTTACTGAAATGTTGGATTTTTTTTTTGAACCAGTTGACTATACTGCAGGAAAAGGATAAAATACCTTGTTATCGGTATTTTTGCCTTTGCCTGAAATGTTTGTAAATACAGTTTTCCTTGGGTTGTGAAAACATGGGATTGCATGGTAAATAGTTGGAACATTTTTGAAGAAGTAGATAATGCTAAAACCAATATCATAATGATTTCCAAGCTTTTAACCCTTTACCAAACATTCCCGACTATGAACAACTTTGAAGATGAACCTTTTGGAAAACAATGTGTGAAAAGGAGAAAATGCTGGTAACCAGTGTTTTCTCCTTTTCACACATTGTTTTCTACCCTATCAAAAGGTAATTTCATCATTTGAGTCACATTTAAACTGTCATGTGCAAATGCGTTCAATTTGGACAAGTCTACATTTTTCTCAAGTGGTAAAGAGTCAACTCTTTACCACATACCGTATTTCTCCTAATAAAAGCGCCCTTCCTAATAGCCCCCCCCCCCCCCCCCCCCCCCTCCAAAAAAAAAAAAAAAAAAAAAAATCATGATAACCTAATATACACTAGTTGATTAAAATGACAATATTTGAAGAATTTGATGAATATTTCCTCTAATTTGATTAATGTTTTCTCTTAACAATCACTAAAACACAAAGAAATACAAATTTCGACAGACTTTTTGCTTTGCAAATTGGGTACAAAATAAAGGCTCCCTATGTTTTGCATAGCTCTGGGGAGCTTTTATTAGGAGAAATATGCTAATTCCCAGTTTCGTTGACCCTGAGGAAATACTTGTTTGAAAACCTTGTGGGACAAACAGAAAATGCTGATAGCCAATGTTTTCTGTTTCATACAAGGCTTTCTACACTTCCACTGATAATTACCATCATTAAAGCTAAATTTTAGTATCTTGTCTGCAAATGCTATTAATTTAGACTGATCTAAAAATTTTGTGGTTTGATAAAAAGTTAAAGACAAATCCTATTTTTCAATATACACATGATTTCTCTGTCTTTTGCAAAAACTATCACTATGGATGAGAGAAAATCTGTGGTCTGGTAAAAAGTTAATTAGTTAAAGGCCCAATAGTGGCCAAAATTGAACAATGTGGATGTTAAATGCATTTAGGTTTAAGTCATAAAATTTAACATTGTGGAAAATCATTGTGAAAATGACAATATTGTCGTTGAACAGTGGGTTTAAATGTTGGTCTCTGGCAGAAAAATGAATTCGAAACCAAGTAAAAAGGAAATAAAAGAGTGACCTTGTTTTAAAGGTCATTTTTTCTTTAAATGTTACTAAACCAGGGGATCGTTTGGTAAAGGGTTTATTTTATGACAAAAGAATAGAGATTTACCAAATCCATAATTAACCTCGATTTTTTGCACCTCATAATGATAATTGCAAGAATCTGACATTATTAGTTTGTATGGATCACAGATTATGGATAACCATTAGCCTGTAAGGGCCTTTTACAACTTCAGTTGCCTTTGTAGCCAGTGTAGATCAAGATCAGGCTGTACAAAAAGTGCAGTCTTATCTTCAATCTACATTGTCTGCTTTGCTTGGACACTCTTGACGTCCCACAATTATCCGAGTCTTACATCTTAGTCTAAGAACACCAAGTCCTGTTAATTTGGCTGTTTAAAATTCTTATCACACAATCCCAACTTTTAAAGACCCATTGGAAGAAGACTTTGGAAAACATTGTAGGAAAAGGAAAAAATGCTGGTAACCAGCATTTTCTCCTTTTTCCCCACAATGTTTTCTAACCCTCCGAATATCAAATTTAATCTTTGAGTCATATTTATTTTGTTGTCTGTCAATGCTTTCAATTTGGACAGGTCTAAAATTCTGTCCTCTGGTAAAGAGGTAAGGGTTAGGTATTAGTTGGTTATACAAGATATCAGTATTCATATATTTATCTTTATCGGATCTTTGCATCATGTACTCTTGCAATGCTGTAAGTGCAAGATGTTTTGCTGGCGGATCTTTGCATCATGTACTCTTGCAATGCTGTAAGTGCAAGATGTTTTGCTGGCGGCTGGGTAAAATCAAAATCAGACTGTATGGAACCTGTCGTCTTATCATAAATGTAAATACACAGTTACTCTGATTGGGCATTGTTATAAAAAAATAGTTGTCAGTTGTGAAATGCCATTGTGTGTAGAAGTCACCTGTCAGTGGCCACAAAACACAGTGGATGTTTTTCTTTGACTAAAACCAGGGTTGGTTTTCACCGACCATTCTGAAGAACATTCTTAAATGTCTTATTCTTCAAAATTTTCTAACTTTGAAACTAATGCAACTTCTGATTGGCAAAACCCATTAGAAAATTCCAGTGAGCAAGACTGAAAATGCTCTGAAGAATGGTTGTTGTTGACCCTAGTGTTTCATTTACTTAGCGTAGTAAAGGACTTATTCTTTCCCTCTGAACCGTTTGCCAACCAATGTGAGTTTCAAGGATCCTAAGGAAGAAGGCTTTTCAGAAAGATAAGTGCTGGTTAGCAGCATTTTCTCCTGTTCCTACAATGTTTTTAAACCTTTTTAAGAAAAATCATATCATTTGTGTCATATCTATGTTGTAATTTTTAACGGTTTAATTTGAAGACATAATAAATTTTGTCCTTGGATAAGGAAAAATTAATGATCATTAAATTTTATCAGTGATATTCTGGTTTGCCAGTTTCATTTAGGACCTGGGTGCTAATTTAACTCTTTACCAAATGACAAAATTTTAGACTTCTAAAAATTCAAAGCATTTGAAGACAACAAAAAAAAACTTGACCCTGCTAGGATTTTTTGTGCGAATGTTTTCTATCTACTCAAGGACAAGTATCATCACTACAAAAACATTTGAATTGTCAACTATAACTTACTTAACTCTTTACCAAACAAAAAAAAATTCAGACTTGTCCAAATTGAAAGCATTTGCAGACGACAAAATAAACGTGACTCAAAAATTGAAACCTGACTTTAGAAGAGAAGAAAAGGTGGGAAAAGGAGAAAATGCTGGATACCAGCATTTTCTCCTTTTCCCACAATGTTTTCAGAAGGCTTCTTCCTCTGGGTCGTAAAAACCAGGGATTGTGTGGTAAAGGGTTAAGTATGGACAAATCTAAAATTTTGCCTTTTAATAAAGGATTTAAAAATCACATGTATTCATCTGTTAACCATAGTTGGTGTTGGTAATTACTGTATTATAAGGATGTTGCTAGTTGCTGTGGTAGATAACGTATGGCCTGCAACACACAAAAAGTTGCATTCGTACAATTGCGTAGAGTGTCTTCTCAGATCAGCCTGCACAGTCTGATCGTGTGTGATTTTCTGTTTCACACAAGTATACTGTAGGACAAAATCTATTGTTGGCGTAAAGTGACGTCTTGGATCAGCCAGCACGGACTGCGCAGGCTGATCCGGGATGATGCTTTATGCTAATGTCCGAATTCCCCTTTTTGCGTGTTGCAGGCCATATGGAAATGGATAGAGTAAAGAACTTTGTCTAAAGTTTGAAATAAAAAAGAATTAGGTAACTTTAGATAAGTCATAGTCTGTTTTATTGCCATTTTTTTTTTCACTAAACCATAATTTGATAGTTAAGAGTTAACCCTTTACCACATGGCAAAATTTAAGACCTATCCAAATTGAAAGCATTTGCAGAAGACAATTTCATAGTGGCTCAAATGATGCAACTTTCCTTTGATAGGGTAGAAAACTTTGTGGGAAAAGGAGAAAATGCTGGTTACCAGCATTTTCTCCTTTTCCCACAATGTTTTCAAAAGGCCTCTTCTTAAGGGGCGTCAAAAGGCGTCACTGTGTGGTAAAGAGTTAAGCTATTAACATAATGATAATTTCAGTGCCTTTTTTGGATCACTATATTTGCATATGCTTTGATGTGGATAAAATAAGTTTTGTTTGACATTTCAGACAAGGAAACAAAAGTGCAGCTGGTATATTACATTTTGGACCAGTGCTGTTATGAAACAAAAGTAAACAACTTGACATGCTTCATTTTCCAGGAAATTTGTCTATAACTTCTTTGCATAATGGCCAGCAATTATTTCTGTGATAACTTTTATTCTCCTCTTTGTTTTACATAGATCGACATCTTTATTACCAAATATAGCAGTGCGTAGGATTGTATGATCTTTAACTCTTTACCAAAGAACCCGGCCTTTTAGCGACCCCAAGGAAGACAGCTTTTTGAAAAACATTGTGGGAAAAGTGAGAAAATGCTGGTAACCAGCATTTTCTCCTTTTCCCACAATGTTTTCTACCCTTTCAACAATAAGTCCCATCCTTTATTTCACAGTTAATTTGCCGTCTGCATATGCTTACAATTTGAATAAGTCTATAATTTTGTTGTTGGGTACAGTGTTCAATGTGGCAAGGTTCCATTTGTAAATAAGATAAGTACACCATAACAGATGTAAATCATTTCATTCCATAGAAAAAAAATTGTCTTGTTTTTCTGTCCTGTCGGTTCACTCATGTTTATTATTTCTGTGGTTGAAAACCCTTTGACTGGGGAGACAATGAACTGAAAATCTTTACTCAACCACAACATTTCAACCTTATTTATATCAAAAATGAAAACATTTGAAGATGAACAGAATCAAATAATGGAATTTGTCTTAAGAGTTGAAAACAATTTTGTTCAGGGAGGAAATGCCGGCTACCAGCACTTGCTCCATTTTCCCTTAAATTTGTTTAGGTGTCCTCCTCACGGTCATGAGGTCTGTGATTTAACCTTTACCGAATGACATAATTTTGGACTGGACCAAATTGAAACATTTGCAGACAATTAGTTAAATGGAGTACAAATGGTGATTTCTGTATCTGAAAGGGTAGAAAACATGGGAAAAAGAGAAAATGCTGGTTACCAGTTTCAGGGTCTTTAAAACTTGAGATTGTGTAGTAAAAGGTTAAGGCATAGGGTTAGTAATCATTGGGTCCTGTCTGAACTTGGATCTTGCCCAAGGTTCTTGTTTATTGTGGGTAATGTCCTTGGGCAAGACACGAAAGAATTCTATCCCAGTACTAGTTAGTAAAACCCTGGCTCTAAGTATCTTATTGTCATAAAGGAATCTACAGGTACATTATTAGTTGTATGGTCAGGTGGCAGGGGACTTGGGAACTTGTTCACGGCTGTGGTGAATCATGTCGCCCCAAGCCGAAGGCGAGGTGGCAACATGATTCACTACAGCTGTGAACAAGTTTCCAAGTTCCCTGCCACCTGACCATACAACGAATTTATTATACTGCAAAGTCTTACCATTCCAACGTGTGTTAAGTGAATTTTACCTGTTTTTCAAAAATTGAGTACACTGACGAAGTAGGACTTCCTGTCTGAGTGCCCCAATTCAATGAAAACTGACATCACTGGGAACTGACGTCACTGAAACCTTGGTAAAACGTGCTAAAACCTGCAGTTTGGCGCATAATCTTGATGTTACTCTTGATCAACGCTGCCATTTTGGATGTTGTGTTGAAAGCAGTCATGTATACGGGGCTCCCAAAAGGGAAACTGCTTTTATGTTGGTTTTGACAGTGTACATAATATATATTTTCAGGGCATATTATCCAATCAGATCACGAGAAATTTCTTTGCAGTATAATGAGGCCAAATGATTGAAGGTTATAGAGGTACCCACAACTACATGGCTAAATAAGTGATGGTCATAGAGGTACCGAGAAGTGCAAGGCCAAATGGTTGATGTTTTTAGTAGAACCCACAAGTACATAGCCAACTAGTTGGTAGTTATTGAGAACTTCAAGTAAGCATGGCCAAAAAAATCATGGTTCAAGAATAATAAAAACATACATAGCATGGTTAAAGGGGAATTGGGGCAAACACTATCATGTAATGTTGGTTCATACAGAATCAACAAGTACATGTCCCAATAGTTGATGTTATAGAGGAACCACTACCAAAAACATGGCCAAATAGATTATGGTTATAGAGATACCTAAAAGTGCATGGCCAAATTGTTGACGACCACATAGGAACTTACAAGAAAGGGGCAAATAACCTGATGGTTCTAGAACAAAAAGGGAGCGCATTGCAAAATAACTGACAGTCATAGAGGAAGAACTACAATGAGGCCAAATACATATGATAAAACGCTTCTTGTTTTTAAAAGAACATGGCCAAATGGTTCCAGAAAAACCCATGATGGTATGCTCTAGAGGAACCCACAAGGGCATGGAATAACGGTTCTAAAAGAACCCACAAGTGTTGGAACAAACAGTTGATGTTCTGAGGAACCTACAAGGTCATAGACAAACAGTTGATGATACTAGAGGAACCCACTAGGGCATTGACAAAAAGTATGGTTTTAGAGGAACCCACAAGGGCAGGGAAAAACAGTTGATGGTTCTAGGGAAACCCACAAGGGCAGGGACATACAGTTGATGGTTCAGGGTGTTAGGGGAACCCACAAGGGCAGAGAAAAACAGTTGATGGTTTCAGAGGAACCAACAAGTGCATAAAAAAAACAGCTGTTGGTTTTTGTGGGAGTCCACAAGGGCATTGACAGACAGCTGATGGTTCAGGGTTTTTAACCCTTTATATACTACACAAGTTATGTACACTAAGCACTGCCCAGTATTCACTGATAGGCAACGCAGGCTGATTGTCAGGTAGAATACTAGCCTCAAAATGGCTTCCAACAGGCTGCCAAAGTAAAAGTGACACAGCTTCACATTACACTGTTTTTCAAAGCTTTTTGATGATTTGACAAAGTAACTAAAGTTTAGTACTTACAGACTTTTATTCTTTTTTAATCCAAAGGTGTTTCCAGTCAAAAAAGCGATGATTATGTACAAATATTATGTACAAATTTCTTCTGACATGGAGATCCATAGGTGGATTCTGTTTTTCACTATTGACACTCTGTAGCATGTTTTAAAGTATAATTATTCCTGACACACATTCAATATTGTTTTTATTATTTTTTCATGCAAGGGGAATTTAGGTATCTGCATGAAAAATAAAATAACTCTCCCACAAGCGCATGTATTTCTACCAGAGTTGTTGGGTGCTAAATATGGTTAGCCTTTTCAGAGTTCATTCTCACAGCGCAATTGTTGGTCTCTGGGACATTATATTGCATCAGATGATTTTGAAAGGATTGCAGAAAAAACTTGTCATTTATTCTCTTGTTCTCTGCTGTTCCGAGTTAAAAACCTTTGCATAAACGGTCACCAGAAAAGAATTACTTTCGCTTTGAACCTCCGAAGGTTGAACTCGACACGGCCGCGTCGATCTCATTCTCCGACTCATCATTGTCTGATTTTTTTTGTCAAATATGGGCTAATATTAATATCAAAACAATATTTAGTTATTCAAACATATTATCCATTGATAGAAAGTCGATCTCTGTGCAAAAACCCATCGAATTCGCTGTAACTTCAACTATCATAACTCGCCATTGTTTTCGAAATTCTCTGAACACATGCCGTGTAATAAAGGTCGGAAAGTACCTCGCAATCTTTTGATTTGAGCTAAAAATAGTAGCTTTACACACCAAAGAAATGAGAAACATTATTTGATTGGATAATGATTTCAGATTTGTTGCATTTTGGGTAGGTTTGAACCAATCGGCCTCTTTTTAACATCGGTCTTCTAGAACCGACCAGAATGCGTCACTGGGATTTCCTAGAGTGGAAAACACAGCACAGCGTGGCATCACTCGGATTACAAGCCAGGTAAATTACAACGCGTATTCGCTGCACTGGGATTTCGGGGGTAGTATTTTTCGACGCTCTCTCGCGTCTCTCGTATATAAAGGGTTAAGGGAACCCACAAGAGTAGGGAAAACAGTTGATGGTATTAGCAAGGCCACAAGGGCAGGGCCAAACAGTTTATGGTTTTAGGGGAATCCACAATAGCATAGACAAACAGTTGATTAGGGGAACTCACGAAGACATGGACAAACTACTGATTGTTCTAGGGGAAATCACAAGGGCATGGACGTAGTTGTTTGTTCTATAGAAACCATAAGGACAGGGAGAAATAGTTCATGGTTTAAAGGAACCCACATGGACAGGGACAAATAGTTTATGGTTCTAGAGGAACCCAGAAGGGTATTGACAAACCATTGATTGCTTTAGGGGAATACACATTGATAAATAGTTGATGGATCTTGAGAACCCAGAAGTAAATAGTTCTAAAGGAACTGTCAAGTATACGGCCAAATAGTTGGTCATAGAGGAACACACAAGCACATGCCTAAATAGTAGATGATCATAGAAACCACAAAAGTTGGAGGCCAAAAAGGTTATGTTTGTAAGGAAGCAAAGAAGAACATGGCCAAATAGTTAATGGTCATAGAGGAACAGCCCTGATGTGCATGAACAAAAAGTTGATAGTTATGGAGGAATCGACAAGAACATGGCCATTTAGTTGATGGTCACAAATAAACCTTTAAGGACTGGGACAAATACTAGATGGTTATGAAGGAACCAACAAGTACAGGGCAAAATGGTTTATTGATGGCTATAGAAGAACACATAAGTAGATAGACAAATAGTTAATTGTCCTAGAGGAACCCTAAAGTGCATGACTTAAAAGTGATGATGGTTCCAGAAGAACCCTGAAGTACTCGGCCAAAGCAAAGAATGTACATGGCAAAAACGTTGAAAGTTAAACCCACTAGTAAATTGCTAAGTAGTTTATGGTCATAGAGAAACACACAAGGATGTGGCCAAACAGTTGATGGAAAGGATACATCTTTACAGCCAGAAAGAAAAACACTGTATAACTTTATAGTGTGTAGAATGGTTCAGATATTTGTCAGCTGAGTAAACGTAGATAACTAATCAATAAACATGGTGTACAAGATAAAAAACTCGAGGACTTTACCTTCAATCTTAAACTTGAAACAACAACAGTGCTTCCTTTGTTGGACCAATGAGAATGAAATGCATTTTCTATCAGTGGTAATCTGTGCCACCTTGCAACTGCCAGGGGCAACATTTGGCATGAAGATATGATAATGATTATAGTCTCATGAAATGATATGGATAAATAAAAACTGGGTAAAAACAAGTAAAGATGTATCTTTGAGTACATGGCCACACAGTTGATAGCTTTAGAGGAACCGACAAGCACATGGCTAAATAAGTAATGGTTACAGAGAACCTAACAAGTGCATGGCCACATTATTTATGATCATAGAGGAACCCACAGTGTACATGGACAAAGATTAATATTAATTTTTTGGAAATGGTAGTACATTATCTACAGCTGTTACAGGGCAATCCAAACAAACTTGGCCAAATACTTTGTGATTCTGGGGAACCTATAAGTACATTGACAAATAGACAATCGTTACAGAGGAACCCAGTATACGTAGACAAAAAATTATATTTGTGGAATGGTTGTAATTAACAGCTGTTACAGCACTTGTCCATCTAATTGGTAACATTAAATCCTTCACATCTGGACCCTTTACCAAACAATTTAGTGTTAGGAAGAATGCATTTTGATAACATTTAAAGAAATTGAGAAAATGCTGGTAACTAGCGTTTTCTCCTTTTCACATTTCCTGTCCTTTCTACAACAAATGCCATTAAAAGTATCATATTCAGTTGTCAATTGTAAATGCCTTCATAGTAGCAGTCTATTTTTTTTGTCTAGTGTAGAGTTAAAAGTTTTGTGTTTGTACCAGGACTAATATATTTCAGCTTGAGATAAAAGGGACTGTTTGGTCATAGCTATAGATGAAATTGCTGACAGTGTATATCCAAGATCAGACTGTACTGTCTAGACTTTCTGCAAAAGCAACACCAAGCCACTTCGGCACCAAAAGGGTTAATGAAATGTTGGGCAAAAAGATGGAATATCCATGTTTATTGAGGGATTTTTATTAGTTTGCCATTCATGATTTTATGATCTTTGCTGGCCATGATTTTAACCTTTGCTCCCTGTAGTGATATTATTGCTGTCCTCCAACACTAGATGGAGTCAGATTTTGTATTTACACAGAAAACCATTTGGTGCTTTTCTTGCCAGAAAAAAGCAATACCTCATCTGTTCATATTAATCATTTTTATGATCAGTTGTGACTGCTGTAAAATCATTTCTAGTGGAATGGATTAGAAGAGATGCTGGTACCTCATAAAACTTCTTTTGTGGAACTGAAGCATGAATCATTTGAAATGTAATCATGGACTTTCCTATTTCACTGGCCTGATGAAATTTTTCATCCATAGAAGTGCAATTTCAGGTTTAGTGCCAGGAAACCAAAAAAATCAGTATACATGTATGATTCATATTATCTCTGCAGTAGACAACTTTTCAAAACAGTGTGAGAAAGCAACTAAGTGCTCATATAGTAAATTTTGTACTGACTCCTTACCAGACGATAAAATTGTAGACTAGTTCAAATTGAAAGCATTTACATTTGGCAAATTAAATGTCACACTAATTACAAAATTTGTCTTTGGAAGGGTAGAAAACATTGTGGGAAAAGGAGAAAATGCTGGCCAGTGATGAACATTTTCTCCTTTTCCCACTGTGTTTTCCAAAGTTACTTTTCCTTGGGATCATTAAATTTTGGGCTTGTGTGGTATAGAGTTAAGAGATTATCCAGGGAGTTTTTAAAAAAAAATTGGTCTCTTAAAGAAGGTGGTCAAGTAATACAGGTTCACATAATAAATTCAAAGAATCAAAATGGTGTTCCCCTAACTCTTTGCCAAATGACAAAGTTTTTCGACATTTCCAAATTGAAAGTATTTGCAGAAGACAAAATAAGTTTGACTCAAAAACTAAAATTTCTCTTTGAAAGTGTAGAAAGTATTGTGAGAAAAGGAGAAAATGCTGGTTACCAGAACTTTCTTTTTTTTTTCCACTGCGTTTTCAAAGCTCTTTTTTAATCATGTTGTTAAAACAAGGGAATGTAAATGGTTAGAAAATTATTGACATAGTGAAATTTCAGCAAGAATTTACTAGATCATCAAACAGCAAAGACAAGATTATCAGGTATGATTGTTTCCTGCAAGCTTACAAAACTTTCTTTTTTCTACAACGTTCTCAAAACTCTGTTTCATCAGGGCTGTTACAACAATGGACTGTAAAATAAAGGGTTCAAAAATTACTGACATTGTTAAATTACATCAAGAACTTACTGGATCATCAAATAGCAAAAACAAGATTATCATGTATGATTGTTTCCTGCAGGCTGACAAAATATTGATGTTGATGTTGTGTTTTTTTGGCAGGAGCAATGACTCATGCCTCAGGTTGCCAAATACAGGTTCATCTTTCATTTTAAGATCCCAGAGATGGAATTAAATATGCTATATTACTTCTGATTTGTATGAATTATTGAACAGGGGAATCATTTTCCTTTTATTATGGTCCTTTTTTCCTGGTAAAAGAACAATTTGACTCCCTTGTAGATTCTATGAAACAATTGTAATGGATGGGGATATTACTTAATGCTTTACCAAACAGTCCTAGGTTTTAGTAACCCAGGGAAAGAAGCCTGTTGAAAAAAAATGCGGGAAAAGGTAAAAATGCTGGTAACCAGCATTTTCTCCTTTTCCCACAATGTTTTCTACTGTATCATGGACAAATTCTGCCATTTGAGCCATCTATAATTTGTCGTCTGAAATGCTTTCAATTTGGACCAGGCTAAAATATTGTTTGGTTAAGAGTTGAGATTTGTAGTGCATGAATCCCAACTTAAGTTCCTATTAGGGAAAGTGTAGATCAAGATCAGACTGCACAGAGCAATATTTTGTTGCATATTCTGACAAAACAGCCCTGAAGTTACAATATCTTCTGATTTTGCGACACCCTGTTATTGTCGGCTAAGGGGTTAACAGGACTTTTTTGCCATAGTTTAAACTTGTTGCCTTCACACATCTTCTTCCTAATTTCTGCCAGTAAAGAGTTTCTAACATTTTCAATTTAGACAGGATCAAAAAGTGCATATGACCCATAATGGATCTATTGTAATCTGTTTACTGTTTGACCTGAAATGATTGATGCCTTATAGAATATCATGTAATACCCTGTTTGCACTTAAAAACATCTGAAATATGTTTGTTTTCCATTGTGTGATAAAGATATTTAGATGGAAATAATTTTTGGATCCCAGTATCCCAGTCAGTCTACATTAACTTTTACCAAACAACAAAATTTTAGAGTCTTCCAAATTCAAAGTATCTATTGATGACACATGCAAAAGTGGTACAAATAAGTTGAAGGTCTTTGACAAGGTAGGAAAAACCTTTGAGGAAAAGGAGAGAGTGCTGGTTACCAGCATTTTCTCTTTTTCCTCAAAAGGTTTTTTTAAGGCCTAAGTTCATCAGGCTGGTTAAAACTTGGTATTGTTTGGTAAAGGGCCAACCTATATGGAACAATCCCACGTTTTCATGCCCGTAAAGAAGTGGAGTTTTGTAAATATTATGGGAAAAGAAGAAAATACAGAAAGCTAGTATTTTCTCCTTTTCACAATGTTTTCTTCCCTTTCAGAAACAAATCCCTTCAACTGAGCAACATGTGATACATCACACATATATGATTTTCAAGGTGGACCAGTCCAAAATTTCATCATCTGATAGGAATGATAGAGAAAGTAACTGTCCCCTCCCAGTGTCCATCTTGGTATTACAGTTTCTACATTTTAACCACCCATCAGTATAACTCTATAGGGAACAACAAAAATGTAGACTTGTCAAAATTATAAGCATCTGCAGACAACAATGAAAATGTGGCTTAAATGGAGCATTGTGGAGTTACTGCCCTCTTTGGGAGGTGTGTTTCCCTTGATATAGCTTCCTCAGAAACCAACTGATTTCAATATTTTCTGCAAGTGATATTGCAGTTTGAAAAAATGGTACCAATGAATGGTAGCAGTATTTTAGTCATACTTCACAATGCATTACAGAGTTTTGTAACCTTTAATAGACCATTTTTGGAAACTGCAGTCGAGTAGGAAATGTGAGTCAAATTCTTATTCATATCAAATCAGTATAACAAAGATACAGCTTCAGTTTGGACAGCTGCCTTTTCTCAGTCATAGCCTTGTATTTCAGTGGGAATCAAATCACTTTCAATGACAGTTTTGGTTATTTCATAGATGATTTGGTTTATAATTTATTTAATGGGTTCAAATTCTTCTGTAGTAGTAGTAGTAAACAGAGAATGATTTACCCTGTATATGACAACAAAGTTTTAAATTTGTCAAAATTGAAAGCAACTTGTAGACAGTAATTTATAGGTGGCTTTAATAATAAAATCTGTGTAGGGTAGTTAACATTATTGGGAAAGGAGAAAATAAGAATATTCGTTTTCTCCTGTTCCTGAAGTGTTTTCAAAAGCCTTTTTTCTCTAGGTTTTAAAATCCTGGGATTGTGTATTATTGGTTAAACTGTTATTCTCTGTGCTTATTGATATTGCAATCCATTTCTTCTATTCTAGATTATTTTTTGGCATAATCTTTTCTCTAATGCCTTTCCTCAAATTGAAATAAAGGGCTCCACACCAGTATTAAGTTAAGCATGCTTTCTTGATGTGTTTTGGAATCAACATTTAGCAGAGCATAAACTCATAATGGGTTTTGTTTACTGCTGACAAATTGGAAAATAACATTGGAAGAAATATTACATTCTATCATGGTCGTTTGTGTCTTAGGACTTTCTATCTGTCTTTGTACATAAACCCTTTTTTCTCTGAGAGACACAAATGAAAAAGGAAGAGGGCCATGATGGCCCTGTATTATATCTTGCCAGTGCCTTACAGTTTATTGATTGATGCATTGAATGGTGTTTTACAGTGCTTTCAACATTATTTCAGTTATATCACATCAACAGCTCACATACCTATGTATGTCCTAGATTTCACCAGTACAGGACTGAGGCTTGGAAATGTTGTGCCTATGGACATACCCTCAAAAAACTGTGTTTTGAGTGAGGAACAAACTGGGGGCCTCCAGGTTGTTAGGCCTACACTGTATTCAGGATAGGGCACACTAATGGGATTCGTGTAACATAGCCTTTCATTGCCAAAATCAGACAGATTCAGCTAAGACTAGGGAAAGCTGTAATCGATGCAGGGAAGCAGTGTCTATGGGGTGATCGATTACATATTACCCGAGTCTTAGCCAAATCTGTAAGCTTTTTCCGCGATGAAAGGTGATGTTACATGAATCCAATTAGGGTGCCCTATCCTTAATATACTCAGAGGCAAAAGAAAGTATACACCTTCTAATTTTGGCTGTTTCGGCAAAATATTTAAAGCTTAAACCCTTGCAATCTTTTTCTTGCGATAGTCCAGTCATTTTTAAACGGCAAAACTAAAAAAAAATGTCAGCAATACACCATTATTTACAGAAAACAAGGGAGTTGTGTATCAAAGGTTAGCAAAAGACTTCTTTGTTACGACGGGGTTTTCAATGGTTGATGGACTAAATGGTGTTTCACTTTGCTCTCAACATTATCACGACATTAGCTCACTTCATCAAACTTATTCATGTTCATCATGAGTTTAACCGATCTACGACCGGGCCCTCAAATGTCTTGCCAAAGGAAACTCGCATGAGATCGGAACACCTTGGGTCGGGATCGAACTCTTTACGTATAAGCCATGCAGGTCCCTATTTCTTTTAAAGACAAGAAGATGTTTCCATTTCAATCTCTAAAAGTATTGTCAGACTCAATTTGCTTCAATAATCAGGCCTCTGGATCTGGTATTTGTGACAAGTTAACTTTCTTTGGCATACTTTTTAAGCAGTTCCTCCTAATTTCCAGACACTTTCATGTGATGTTACCAAATTTCATTCTCATTTATTGATTGCAGATCTCAAATGATTCAGAACCATGTTCATGGCCTCAAATTTGACTAAATTTGATTGAGTGCAGACACTGCACATCACCCTGATTCACTTTCACTTAAGTGATTCACCTCGCAATGTTGATTTTTTGCATCATTCCACCCCCCAACTCCCGATGTACCGATCTTACTTTGACATGATTACTTCAGGTCAAACAGACGGCAGTTCCTTCAACTCATAGCACCTTCACAGCCGATCAACCGTGACTTGTGTACATTGCAAGTAACAAGTTACAGACCAGTCTTGAACGACCAGCTTCCAAAATCTTAATGACACAATTTCTATCGGCTTCTGAAAGCTGCTCCATTGTTCGATAGAAAAACGAAAAGGCGGTGGTTTTTTAAGATTATCGACTTAGAAACCAAATACCGATTTCCAGCAATGTGTTGATTGTCCAATAGGTTGCAGGTGCAGATATACAAAATTGACATGTACCTGCACTGTAGCCAGTCAAGTGTGTCAATTTGTAAATTAATGACAGAATATCATTTCAAACTTTGTAGCAATGGGTTTTTGAAGATTTCAGGTCAAAAATATGAAAAAATGAGAAAATTATGAGAGATCAAAAACTGTATACTTTCTTTTGCCTTTGAGTATACATAACTTTACAGATAAATAAATCATAATGGCATTGACAGTGATACCTGTTCCTAAGAGTAGTGCAGTAAAGTCTAATAGCTTTATAATGCAAGACCATGCTACATATCAGTGATGTGATATTTGGCAATGATTATGCATGACATCTTGTTCTTTTTATGAAATATTCTTGAAAGAAATCATTGACTTCTTCATACAAATATCTTTTGATAAGATTTATCAGGGTTTTGCAGCTTAGAAACATCTTTCCTTCAGCATTTATTGTAGGTATCAAATGAAATGGTTCAACTCACTTCATGTTTAATTATGAAAGAGTTGAAATGATTTCGGCCTCACTTAGTCTTGATAGACAGAAAACTTGTGACCAGCAGAGATATTATGAGCATTTTTTCTTTTTCTTTTTTCACTACAGTCATGTCTGCTGCAGATGTTGGAAATGATAGTATCAGACATGATAGTTTCTTAGGTCCTTCCTCATATCATTCTGGATTGCTTTGTACAGGAGCCCTATCTTTCATGATACCAAATAGGAATAGGATAGTTTGAATTAATGTTCCTATTGGAATTGCATTCAAACATGAACATGAAAACCCAAGCCTTTAGATTTGAAAGAATTGTAGCCAGTAAGAAAGAAAAAATTCAATCTAAATTTGGATAAAGGCAAAAGAGATGGTTTATGAAAATGTTGATTAATTAACTCTTATCAGACAAGAAAAATTTGCAGTTGGTTGGTTGTATTGGGGTTTAACGCCACTTTAACAGCTAAGGTCATATCATGGCGGTCGGTGATGCACATGTGTTTCCTGGCTTTCTCACACCAGTACTAACACAACTTCCTTTCCAAAGCCACAGACTACTTTTCTCATATGCTTCAGCAGAGGTGAGAGGCGAAAATACGCCGGAAAGAAAAATTTGCAGTCATCCAAATTGAAAGCATTAAAATTTTGCAGACAACAATTAACATGTTGCTAGGATTATGAGATTTGGCTGTGAAAGAGCAAAAAACATTGTTGTGAAAGTAGAAAATGTAGGTTAACACTTTTTTCTCACAATGTTTACAGAACCTTTCTTTCTCAGGTTCGTTAAAACTCAGGATTATGTGGTTAAGGTTAGTATTTTTGCTATCTTGCAGCACACTTAAAGATGAACTAGGACAAAATCGGAAGGAATTAGTTATTGTAAAGGCTCAAATGTCTTAAAGGGGAACTCCATCTGACATGAACTAACAAGGGAATTAGATTGCTGTCACCAGGTTTCATTTGATTAGGTGGTACTAACCAGAGAAAATTTGATTTTTCAAAATATTTGCATATCATAAAGAAATAAAGAAAGCATTGATTAGTCCCTTGTGAACAACAGAATTGCCCCGCGGATCTGGGTCTGACCTTGTTGCCAATCTTTAATTGGATATTGTAAAGAGAATTGAATGCAATATGTAAATATTGTTCTTTTGTAAAACCTCCTGTCTTGTTTTTGCAGCAATCGGAAATAGTTCTCATGATGACGTAACTTTTAAACCACTGTTCACTGAACTAAGAGTCATGCTCACAGGCAAAAAGTCAAGGTTAAATGTGTTTAAGAAGTTGAAATTTTTGGGGATTATATTCATGTAAGGACATCGAATTTTTTAGAGTTTATATTAATGTACAGTCAGTGTCACTTTGTTTTTTAGTTTGAATAAATTTCAGCATAAGTGTGCAGAAATATCAACTACATAACAACATACAGGCATTTTATCACATGCAAGAATCATGTCTGAAGGTCAGAGTTCTGGCAATTTTTTGTCAGGGTTCATAGTCAATGTTCATGTCAACAGCTCACAGGAAAGGTTTATATTAACTTTTTACCACACAATCCCGACTTTTAACGACCTTGTGAAAGAAGCCTTTGGAAAACATTGTGGGAAAAGGAGAAAATGCTGGTAATCACCGTTTTCTCCTTTTCCCACAATGTTTTCTATCCTATCAAAGACTACTTTCATCATTTGAGCCACCTTTAATTTGTCGTCTGCAAATGCTTTCAATTTTGACATGTCCAAAATTTTGTCGATTGGTAAAGAGTTAATTTTGGGATACATTTTAACTTTTACCCTTAACTAGATGACAAAATTTTAGACTTGTCCAAATTCAAAGCAGTTGCAGACAACAAATCAAATGTGGCTCAGATGGTTTGTTTTGTTTCCTGAATGGTACAGAACATTGTTGGAAAATGTGATAATTATTTCTCACAATGTTCTTCCTTTGGGTTGTTAAATCACAGGATTGTTTGGTAAAGGGTTAAAGTTGTATGAGATATAATATGTTTGTGAATATAATATGTTTGTGAAGTTCTGCATCATACATATCAAAGAAGCAAGTTTAACATAGAACTGTTATAATGAGGCAAAAGCTGTAACTTTTAAGTTTTAGTGAGGAAAAAAAATAACCCATAGAGTGCTAAACAAATGAAATGACAATTTTCATCCAGTCAAATAATGCAGATGAAAGTTGATGCCCGTTGAAATTCTAAACATGTCAAGCCGATTTTCTTCATCTAGCAGTTTTAAGCAATTTAACTTCAACTGCTGGCAAGAAAATTGCTAATTTTACCTGCCTGTCAAGTAAATTTGTTGTATAGCATATTGGAATGCTTTTGTTCTGAGGTTTAGATGGAATCTTTCAGAAGAAACATTTCTGTTTTTATAAAACATTCAAACATCATAGGAAGCACCTGTCAATGAGACTTGCTGGAACCAGAATGAGAAACATTGCAAAACATTTTACTGGGAAATAAATCTTGATAGACAAGAAACAAGTCCAGGGGTACTTTATTGAATGGCCAGTGACCACAAATTATTGGGGTTTAAATCTTTACCACACAATCCAGAGTTTAAATGACATTGAAGAAGGAGGGATTTGAAAACACTCTGGGAAAAGGAGAAAATGCTGCTAACCAGCATTTTCTCCTATTCCCAAAATGTTTTCTATCCATTAGAAAAAGAATTCTAATCATTTGAACAAAATCAATTGCTCCTTTAGAAATGATTTTAATATGGATGAGTCTGAAATTTTGTTATGTGGTAAAGGATTAAATTGCCTTGTAGGAGCTCATCTCTGCAGAAATAAATTTCTGCCATTGTAGAAGGATGGTAATTGCCTCCATTGAAATGGGAGCAGAAAGTGGAAACAAAAGGAATAAAAGTGGATCTCTTCAATGCCTTTTGTGTTCAAGATGTGGGTTAGGCCTGTGAATCATCCCCAAGAGATAGATTAGCAAGGGCAAAGAGGTAAAATAGAGTTAGCCACTTTATATTGAATCCAAAAAGGAGTATTGTATTCATTTCTACAAAAATGTTACTACAGTCAAATCTGTGTACAGCAGCCAGTCAAGGGATGTGCCCAAATTGGCTGCTGTACACAGATTGGCTGCTGTTCACAGTACTTATTTCTCGCACATTATTATCATACTATAGTTGGTACTTTGCAGTATTGTATGATGTTCTAGCTTGTTGAATCATCTTTTGTATGTCACAATGAACTTCTGCCTCACAATATGTACAAAAAAAAGACTTGAATAAAAGGATTTTATTTAAAAGATTTATTTTCCTTTTCATTCCTTTTCCATCATATTAAACAATAATAGTGCTCACAAGTTTCATGTGTTATACTATGTTCATCTAAAGTGTTTGCAAGAAAGCATGGTTTGCAAGAAAGCATGTAAAAACTTTAAAAAATTAAATGTTGCTTAATCAAAACATTGCAGCTTTTGTTAAAAAAAATACAGAAACACAATGATTTGTTCTGCAAAGAAACATGCACTCTGTTACTGTCTTTTTTGGAAAAAATTATCAATTGTTGTCTGCTTGGAAGTTTTTGCAACCCTCATATCTATCAAAAGCTCATGAAAGTCATTGACACATTTGAACATTGACTCATTTCCAGTCTGCAGAGCAAATTCTCTCAGTTTACTTAAATAATCCATGGCATCATTCATACAGACAGTGGGTACCAACCATGTGATGCCTTGAAATCTGAGTCATTTAAGTCTGCAGCGAATTTGAGAGCTTTCTCTTTGATTAGAGGACCAGACACATTAATTTTGCCGAGATGTGGCATCCAGAAACCATTTATAGCACAGAGCGTCAATGTTTTCATAAGAGACATTCCTTTTGATTCGTTTAGAACAAGGGTCACCACTTTCGTACTCCTCGAGAATTTCTCGTTTGCGTTTTGCAACACTCTGAATTTGTGTGCGGCTACTCCCGATTTGGGGTCTAGCTCCGATGTTATTTTTGTGATTGTTTCTCTGGAGAAACAATCACAAAAATAACATCGGAGCTAGACCCCGAATCGGGAGTAGTGTGCGGCCTACACCAAACTCAGTAGCAATAATCCGTGAAGAATATCCAGATTCAAGCATTTGAACAGCTTTCACACGGTCCTCTAAAGAGAGGAATTTACGTTTCGAGAGCGACATGATAGCAAGAATTGAATGCAATAGAAAATTTCCACCCATTTTTAAAATCACCGAGTTCGCAGTTTAGTTAAATGTGTAAACAACTTTGATTGACGTGATGTTCAATTTCATATTATTACAACAAATTACCCATCTGCAAAAATACCGATAAACTTTCATTGCCATTCATCCTTTAAAGATCAAACATGAAAATAAACAACAATTGTCGGTCATTTACCCCATAATTAGGGGTTGTATAATCTGTAATTGTCTGTTTGCACGTTTTACATTGTGTAGTCGACTTCGTCAATAACTACAGTATAGTGTTAATTATCGATTTTCCGTATCCCGACAAATTAGGTCGTGTGTTGTGTCAGCTGACCTTTGTTTAGGTGTGATATACTGTTGATCCCGACCAATTAATGTGACCGCTGGCTGCATTTCACAATATCACGCTATACACAGTGCAATTAAAGAAGGAAATTGCACGGGGGGAATTCGAGTGGCCGTTGTCGATAGATCGGCCGCTGTTCAGGTATGGCCACTAACTCAGATTTGACTGTACTTTCCAATCTTTGGTAAACATTTCTAATTTGTAGAAAAGATGCTAGGCAGCCAAGCCTAATAATTCTTTTTTCAAAAAGGAACTACTGTATAGCTAGCCATTGCTTGTTTGATTTTTTTTATGAAAAACTATTGAAAGTTTATGAAACTGAATTTCTGAGCAATACACCAATTCGAGAAAGTACTTCTTTTTTCAAGAATGTACTTATTTCATTAAATCCACATAAATTGTAATTATTCTTATAAGAAATTCATGCAATGTCTTTAGTTTTTTTCATTAATATTGGTATTACTCAATAATCATGGTCAGAAGCTTTCTGCATGTAAACAGTATGTTTCTATGATGTTGTTTTCTGACAATATCACCAATTGAGTGATTCAAAGAAATTTAACATTCATTTATTTTTTCAGCAACTAACTGATTCTGATCAAGGAGAAATTTACCCAGTAAAGTAGCTGCATGCTGATTTCCCCTGTGAAATCTGTCTGCATAATTCATGAATTATTCATGAAAACTGTATGCATACTTCATGCTGTGATTTCATGAAGACTTCATAATAAATAGGTGAAGTGAATATGAGACAAATGCATTAAAAATTCATAATACATAGATTCATGAACACTTCATGCATTTTCTTTATCCATGAAAATGCATGAAATCAAGAGATACTGTTCATAAAAACTTCTTGAATCATGCATCTGTAATCCTTCATGAAGACTTCATGCAAAGATTCTTGAAAATTTTCTTTCATGAAGATTTCGTGCAGTATTTGTTCTATACTTCAATTGTCTCATATACTTCACATTTATTCATGAAGTATTCATGAATCATTTTTTTGGAATTTCAAGAAAGGAGCCATCACTTCTTGAATATTCATGAAGTTTTTCTGAAGCATTATGCAAGAGCAGTTTTAATAAATGGACAATTTGTAAGAACTTATAAACTGTGTATGATTCCTCCTTGTAGTTAATTTCTTTCAAAATCACTGATTTATACGGAAATTGTCATAAAAAGTCAACATTTTGAGGATTTAAGGCAAAACAGTTGTAACTGCCACTATACGAATTTCATAAGCTCATAACAGTTCATTAACTGAGCTGTCCTTGGCTTGACATTCAAATAACAATTGGATTACTCGACCCAGATGGTAAAGGACTGAAGTAGAAGAGGAGCAATCCTCAGAATCCTATCCTAATAAGAATTAGAATTAAAATTTAGAAGAGACCACATTGACTCCATGAAACGGTGTGAAAAAGGAGAAATCAGCATAATACCAGCAATCTTAAGATTGCGCCTGAACTTGTGAATCTGACCCTAACATTTAATCATCTAGATCTCTAAAAAGAACTGATACTGGTATTAACATTCCTTAACTGATCTGAAGTTTAAACGAGGAATATTGTTGGTAAAATGTTTGCTTGACAAAATCAGTGAAAACTAATGACTTATCCATTAGAACAAGAATACAAGTAAAATAGACATCAAAAATACCTATCAAGTCTGAGAAATGCAGAGGAGAGCGCACTGGACCATAATTATACACACTATGGTAGAAATACTTATGCCATGATGGCCAGAAGCTTGGAAACAATTCGAACATGTGCAGCGCATGGAAGACATTTTGTACGAAAGGAGAGCAACTCTCCTGAGCAAAGTCGACTTTGACTGAGCCAGTTCAACTAGAACTAGGGTCAACTTTACATGAAAACTATGTTCCAGCACACTCCCCGTCTGATATCACGATTCTCTGATATTACCATACTTTAATATACATGTAAAAATACAAACATTCATCATAGAAGACATGTAAGCCATAAGATTAATCCAAAACTGATGTAAACTTAAGCAGTGTATTGCAAATCATGATGTTCTCATGAAGAGTGCACTGATTTGCAGCTCGATTTAAACCACCTAGTCTGAATGAACCTCCTACAGACAAATTTCAACACTCTGTTTACTGCCTTTAATGTCTGCAAAATCACATTACATGTATATCAATGTCACAGTTCCTAATGAACTTACTAACTCTCAAGCAAGTTTCATGAATTCCCAGGATTTTCAATATTCATGATAAAGATCTATTCTTAAACAATTTCATGAATACTTCCAGGATTTTTATATTCATTAAAAAAAAAAAAACTTGATTTATTCTTGAGTGATACTTCATGAATGTTTCTAGGATTTTTGTAATGCATAAAGCGTTCATGAAGTACTCATAACCTCACTTCATGAACAAAACTTCATGAAGTAAGCTTATAAATTTCAATGAAGTGGTGAAGAGGACTTCATGAATAATTCGTAATGGTTTGAAAAAAATCATTATTTCATGAAGTCCATTTTCGCAGGGGTTACGCATCATATATCATTTTTCAGTATTAAAAAATGTTCAGCACCTCAGATTGATTTAAGTATACATGCCCAATTTCATATACATGCCCAATTTCATAAAGTTCTTCTAGGCATGCCACAGAAACTTTCCCTTGCCCATCTGAATCCATATGAAAAGAAGGTTAGCATACCCCTGGAAATAACTGTGATTGGTCCATGTCTTTTATGAATTTGTAATGGCAAACTGTCAGACTATAGGGATTAGTGGTTTACCACACAAGCCAAGTTTTAATGACCCTGTGAAAGAAAGCTTTTGAAAAGATTGTTGTAAAAGGAGAAAATGCTGGTAACTAGCATTTTTTCCTTTTCCCACAATCTTTTCTACCCTTCATAGACATTTTACATTAGTTTATCTTTGTTTAATTGTCTGCAAAAGTTTTGAATTTGGGCAAGTCTAAAATTTTGTTGTTTGGTAAAGGGTTAAACACTAAGAAATTTGTTTCAAAATTATATGAATGATTTCCTATACCACTTATTTGACAATGTACTGAATTTTATCAGTTTTTCAAGTTCTCATTCCAGCGTGGTGATTCTGATTAATGTATTGTCGTTTCCATTAGTTCATTCTAACACTTGGAAATTTTAAGATAGGTCCATTTACATGATAATCATATTCCATAATTTGCATAAGAAAAAATTCATTTAGCCTATAAAATGGGGTGGTAGGCTATATGGAGCAGAAGATGGCCATGCCACAGCGAAAGCTGAATTTCAAAGAATGTGCAATTTTATATTCCCCTTTCCCGCAACCTGCAATCAGGTTGTCTTGCCAGCTGTCTGTTTCTCAGGCCATCCATAAGTGCAATTTTATGTCTTTCCTTTCCTGTTACCTGTTTGTTGTAATCTAGTTGAAATTTTAATGGAAGTCTAATGCCATGGTAACTTATGCACTTGTAAGTATTTTCATTGTGATAGGTTGATTGTTACAGGAGTAGTTGCCTTATGAATTTTTTATCTGATCCAGTAACAATGCAACTGGTGCGAGGCAATCCTTGGCCTACAACAACTCTGGTTAGAAATGGACTAGTTTCCAATGTGGTTTATGCCTGTTTTCATGTCATCAGCCTTATGCAACTGCCCTGCAACCAGTGTAGGACAAGTATAAGAAATGATTGACAGCAGCACCAGCTTGTAAACTTGCAAACCCAAACAAAATGTTACAATAATAATGTAAATGTTGAGAATTCAGTCTGTGGTGTTGTGAAAACCTTGAAACCTTTAGAATTTTTATGAAGATGTTGTGGCTGCTGCACAAAAACCAATGATTTTTATCAGAAGGATTATCACAGAGGGTGCCTTACTGGTGTCCTTATGCTGATGTGAAACAAGCTTTAATGCACAAGAATTCTGCACAAATTATACACCAATGGCCAGATAATGCTCTTCTTGTCAGTGTCTAAATCTAGACATCAAGTTTCTATATCTGGATTTATCAGATACTGTATCAGTGGTTCCTGTCTCTGGATTTGTCAGATTTTGTATCCAAGGTTCCTGTTTCTGGGTTTATCAAATTTTGTCAGATGTTCCTGTGCATGGATTTATCAGAATTGGTATCTGCGGTTCCTGTACCTGGATTTGTCGGATCTTGTCTGAGGTTCCTGTACCCGGACTTATCAGATCTTGTCTGAGGTTCCTGTACCCGGCCTTACCAGATTTTGTCTGAGGTTTCTAAACCTGGATTTATCAGATCTTGTCTGAGGTTCCTGTACCTGGAGTTGTAAGATTTTGTCCAAGGTTCCAGATTTTGTATCAGGTTCCCAAACCTGGATTTATCAAGATTTTGTCTGAGGTTCCTGTACCTGGATTTATCAGATCTTGTCTGAGGTTTCTGTACCTGGATTAATCAGATTTTTTTATCCATGGTTCCTGTACCTGGATTAATCAGATTTTTTTATCCATGGTTCCTGTACCTGGATTTATCAGAATTGTGTTAGAGATTCCTGCATTTGGATTGATCAGATTTTTGTATTTGAGGTTCCTGAACCTGGTTTTATCAGATTTTGTTTGTGTGGTTCCTGTATCTCGATTTATCAGATTTTGTATCCATGGTTTCTTTATCTCAATTTATCCAATTTTGTTTGAGAGATTCCTGCATTTGGATTTGTCAGATTTTGTATCAGTGGTTCCTCTATCTAGATTATCAGATTTTTAGCTCCACTGGCCGAAGGCCAGAGAGCTATTGTCATGGCGTTGTGTCCGTCGTGCGTCCGTAAACTTTTTCTTTAAAAAACTTCTCCTCAGAAACTATGGACTGGATTTTTACCAAATTTCACAGGAATGTTCCTTTGGTGGTCCTCTTTCAAATTCCTTCAAATAATTGTGTTCCATGAAGAATTCTGGTTGCCATGGCAACCAAAGTAAAAAACGTTTAAAAATCTTCTCCTCCCAAACCGCTATTTGGATAGCATTATTATTTTGCAGGAATGTTCCTTAGATACAGGATTACAGAATACCTTAAAAAAAAAAAGATCTGTCAAAAAACATGGCTTTTATGGGAGACTCATTTTCCTTTTATGGTATAAAGTAAAATCTTTGAAAAATTTCTTCTCTAAAACTATTCACTGGATTTCATTGTTGTTTTGCAGGTAAGTTCCTATGGTGGTTGTCTACCAAATTGTTTCTTCAGTGAGCTAAAATGCAGCATTGAATGATAATTGTTAAAAACTTCCTTTCGCCATTATAGAAATATCAGGCCTGTGGAGCGATACAGGCGCTCAAGTGCCTCTAGTTTCAGTAGTTCCCATATCTGGACTTGTCAGTTTCTGTTTTAAGAGGTCCTGCATTCTGGATTTGTCAGATTTCGTATCAGTGGTTCGTATCGGTGGTTCCAGCCTATATTCAGATTTTTTCAGTGGTGCCCACAGCTAGATTTGTGAGATTTTATTTTAACGAGAGGTTTTCTCATCTGGATTCGTGAGATTTTGTTTGAGAGGTTTCCTCATCTGAATTTGTCGGATATTGGTTCAGAGGTTGTCTCATCTGGATTTGTAAGATATTGGTACATAAGTTCCCTCATCTGGATTTGTCAGATATTGGTACAGAGGTTCCCTCATCTGGATTTGTCAGATATTGGTACAGAGGTTCCCTCATCTGGATTTGTCAGACATTGGTATAGAGTTATCTCATCTGGATCTGTCAGATATTGGTACAGAGGTTCCCTCATCTTGATTTATCAGACTTTGTTTTAGTTGTTCCAGGTTGGACTTTAAATTCAAAGTATTTGCACACAATATTATCAAACGTTGTTAAAAAATTGTGAAATTAGTGTCTGAAAGGGCAGAAAACATTGTTGGAATAGGAGAAATTGCTGGTTACCAGCATTTTCTCCTTTTCCCACATGTTTTCCAAATCCTTCCCTTACAGGGTTGTTAAAACTTGGGATGTTGTGGTGAATGACCTAAAATTTAGTTATTATGTGTGTCTTTATCAAAATCTTAAAAATGGCCATGACTGACTGCTCAGGTCATGTTCGATCAGAAACAATTTCCAGGGCTTGTTTTTTTGCCATTTAGCATTCCATAATAGCATAGATTTAAGATCTTAAATTTATACTTTTATTGGAGGTTGGAGGTTGCATATAGTCTTCTCTTGATGCATACTGTCTGCAAAAGCTTTCGATTTTGCTCTTGCTGGCTAATGAATAATTGGCATTATACCAAACAGTAAAATTGTGGACTAGTCCAAATTTAAAGCATTTGCAGATTAAAAATTAAATGTCGTTCAAATGATGATTTCTGGCATTGATAGGGTCAAAAATATTGTTGGGAAAGGAGACAGGAGACAATGCTGGTAACCAGCTTTTTCTCCTTTTCCCACAATGTTTTCAAAGGCCTTCTTTTGCAGGGTAGTTTTAAATCTCAGGATTGTATGGTAAAGAGTTAATCTAAAGAATGAAACTGATGAATAAAATTGCATTGTGCACTGTGTGCATTGTAACTTTGAGGTCTTTTGTTTGACTTTTTTAACCCTTAGGCTACTAAGTGGAACTCGGTGCACTTTTGCAGTCAATGTAGATCAAGATCAGATTGGATCTACACTGTCCAATAAGGAGATATTTTTCCCAAAAAATAATGTTGAGGTGGCAATAATTTTTATACGCCCGTCGAAGACGGGATGTATTACGGAATCACCCATGGCATACGGGCATCAGGGCAGGCGGGCGTCGTCAGTTCTTTGTCCGGAGCATAACTTTGTCATCTCCAGTCCGATTGACTTGAAACTTGGCATTTGTGTTTGTTGCAATAATACGGAGTGCAGTGCGAAAGAACCATAACTACCTCGTGCTGTCTTTGAGTTATTTCCCTTTTATTGCCATTTTTACAGCATTTTCTGCTTGTCCAGAGCATAACTTTGTCATCTCCCGTCCGATTGACTTGAAACTTAGCATTTGTGTTTGTTGCAATAATACGGAGTGCAGTGCGAAAGAACTATAGCTACCTCGTGCTGTCTTTGAGTTATTTCCCTTTGATCATCATTTTTACAGCCTTGTCTGCTTGTCCGGAGCATAACTTTGTCATCTCCAGTCCAATTGACTTGAAACTTGGCATTTGTGTTTGTTGCAACAATACAGAGTGCAGTGCGAAAGAACCATAACTCTACCTCCTGCTGTCTTTTGAGTTATTTCACTTTGATCGTCATTTTTACAGCATTTTCTGCTTGTCCGGAATATAACTGTCATTTCTAGTCTGAACATCTCCAAATTTGGTATGCATGATTGTTGAAAAATTACGGAATGCTGTGCACAAGAACCATAACTCTTCCTAGCACGAATTTTGAGTTATTCCCCCTTAGATCTTCATTTTTATAGCATTTCTTGCTTGTCCGGAGCATAACTTTGTCATCTTAAGTAGGAATGACTTGAATTATGGTATGCTTATTTGTTGCAATATTTGGAAGTGCAGTTGGCAAGAATTGTAACTCTACCTCGTGCTGTCTTTGAGTTATTTCCCTTTGATTGCCATTTTTACAGTATTTAGTGCTTGTCCGGAATATAACTTTGTCATCTCAAGTCAGAACGACTTCAAACTTGGTATGCATGTATGTTGCAATATTACGGAGTACAGTGCACAAGAACAATAACTCTACCTAGCGCGGATTTTGAGTAATTCCAGTTTGATCTTCATTTTTACAGTATTTCTTGCTTGTCCGGAACAGAACTTTGTCACCTCAAGTCAAATTGATTTGAGACTTGGTAAACATGTTTGTTGCAGTTACGAAAAGTGCAATGCACTGGAGCCGTAACCTTACCTAATGCCCATTTGGAATTATTCCCTATTCATTATTTTTTTTTACAGCTTTTCATGCTTCTCTACAATATAACTTTGTCTTTTCATGTTGGAATGACCTGAAACTTTATATGCATGTTTCCTTAACATTAGAGGAGACATTTATGCCTATTTCAATCACTTACATGATTTCTGCTGCACTACTATTTTCCTCTACCTGCCCTTTACGATTATTATCCCCCCTCGACAACTGGCAGTGGGACGGGCGTATCTTGCGACAATTTGCTGCTCTTGTTTAGAATAATTTTCTTTTGGTAATGGCTGGAAAGTTGCATTTGACTTTAATTTAGCAGGTTAAAGGTTAAATTTGGTGTGACACTTTTTTTGATGTTTTTTTGAAAACCTTTTTGGCAAAGGAGAAAATGCTGACAGTCAGCATTTTCTCATTTCAAACTATGGTTTCAGCATTTTTAAAAGCAAATCCCATCTTTAATGCCATATTTTATTATTGTAAACAAATGCTTTTAATATGGATAACCAAAGTTTAATGCCATCAATATGCATGAGAGTAAAACTGTGTGGTCTAGAGAGGTGCTAAATTTTTGAGGCATTGGAATAAAGTTTCAGACTTAGTTCCTGTTGAGTAGTCTTACTGTCTGTCTGCTCCTCATTTAAATCAGAGACCAACATTTTATTGTATCACTGTCCATCCTTTCTGTTAAAACCTTTACCAAATGACAAAATTTTAGCTTTGTCCAAATTGAAGGTATGTGCAGACTACAAACAAAATGTTATTAGAATGGTGGTATTTATCCTCGAAAGGCTAATCAACATTGTGGGAAAAAGAGAAAAAGATGGTTGCCAGCATTTTCTTTTTTTCCAAGAATGTTTTCAAGAGCCTTCATCATCAAGGTGGTTAAAACTTGAAATTTACTCTATTTAACTCTTTACCAAACGACAAAATTTTAGACTTGTCCAAATTGAAAGCATGTGCAGACGACAAACAAACCCTTTCAATTTGAGCAGGTCTAAATCTTTGTTGTTTGGTAAAGAGTTAAGACCAATTCTTTCCAAGTAAAAAACCACAGGGTCAAAAGATGAGAATCTTCCATCAATTACCATAACTCCATAAATCATTCTGCTGTGGAAATCTATTTGGTAAGTTTTTGGGGTCCACACCATGAGTGCTTAGATTATAATTGGTGAGTGTGACAAACCAAATAGCATAAATCCTCTCATAGATCATACCAGTGATTTCCCCTGATACATTCAGGGTTATATGAATTGTTTTTCAATGTTTGTCTTGAATAACCAACATGTCTCTATCTAGTGTATCCCTTTACCCAAAGACTGGATGTTTTAATGAGAGCTACAAAATGACAAAGTTTTCTATTTGTTTAAATTGAAAGCTTTGCAGATGACAAAGTGTAGCTGTAATGATTGGATTTGTCTCTGATAGGGTAGAAAACATAGCTGGAAAAGGAGAAATAGTTAACAGCATTTTATCCTTTTCCCACAATGTTTTCTAAAGGCTTTCTCCAGGGTTGTTAAAGACCCTGAAGAAGACAGCTTTCGAAAACAATGTAGGAGAAGGAGAAAATGCTGGTAACAAGCTCCTTTTCGGACAACATCGTCTAGCCTTTGAAAGACTTCCAATAATTTCAGACACATTTTATTTGTTAATTGCAAATGCTTTCAATTTGGACAAGTCTTCAATTTGGACAAGCCTGAAATAGTTTCCGGTCTGGCAAGAGGTCTTGCATGCCAAATATCACTTGTGAATAGTCCCTGCATACAGCTTTTGAAAGCATTGCAGCAAAAGGAGAAAATAATGGTAACAATTTTTTTTCTTATCCAACAGGATTCTCTAATGGTTGAAGTACATCCAATCATTTTAGATACATTTAATTAAAATTTTGTTATTTGCCAATGCTTTCAATTTGGACAAGTCTAAAATAGTTTCCAGTCTGGCAAAGAGGTCTTGCATGCCAAATATCACTAGAGAATAGTCCCTGCACATTCTTGGTCATAAATATAGCCTGTCAGGAAACACTTTTGTTTGGATTCTTGAGAGATTTGCCAACTACAATCACTCTTGTGAACTGCATGACAAGTATGGTTTGATTCGATTTCCCATAGAAGAAATGTTGCTAAAAAATTCATGTGGCTATGAGAGGAGAGGTCTTTATTCCTTTCCGATATGCCCCTGAGACATTTTTATAGTAAGTGATTTGATATATTCACAATCTCTCTCCCTCTCAGAAGAACTGAATAGTAAATCAAATTTTTATTGTTCTTCACTTCTACAGCAGCAGGGTAACAATTATGATCAATCATCATGGGATGGTTCTCTGTCCAGGGAGTCCACTACAGTCCATTTGAAGTCACGGCCATGCAGTGAGGTTTTGTACCCGTCATAATGCTTTATAAAACACATCAGCCTTTCTGTTGAAAACTATACAGAAGTTTTTACAGAAAATAGCAATTTGCCATGGTATAAAAGCAGTCAAGATTACTGTTGTAATATTGAACCTTTCACCAGTCAACAAAATTTTTGATGGGTCCAATTTGAATGCATTTGTAGACAACAGATAAATGTTACTCAAATGATGGGATTTGTCTATGAAAGGCCTCAACCTTTAACCAAACAATCCTTAGTTTGCATGACCCTCAAGGAGGAGGCTTTTGAAAACAATGTGGGGAAAAAGAGATGCTAGTTACCTTTATTTTCTGCATTTTCCACAATGTTTTCTATCCTCTCAAGGACAAATTCAATAATTTGAGACACATTTGTCATCTACAAAGGGTGTCAATTGTGCAAAAGGTGAAGGTGGTCTTAGAACAGCATATCACTTCAAAAAAACAAAGAGACAAACCAGACAAATATGGCAAATACACCTGGTCTGTGCACTCATTGCAGACATACTGATGCATTTGTCATGTTAGGACAATTGCTACATATTCACTCCAGCATTTTGCCAAAGACTATTTAGGGGAGGTAATTATGCAAGTCTTAACAGTTTGAATGAAATACGGAAATTTGAACTTCATCAGCACTGCACTATAGCCTTAAAAATTGGGTTAAGTGCTTTGATGGATAAATAACACGTCCAGGGTTCACTTTAATGTAATCAACATGTCTTTCAAGTTGTCTGTTCTTGGCTGCACATCATCAAGTACTTTGTAAAATGTCTGGCAAACAAATATCTCCGAAAATTGTACTTCGTGAGTATTTTTTCAAAACTGAAAAAGTTGAATTTTATGAAAACCCCTCCTGTGCTTTCAATTCCTCTTTCCTTTGGTTTGTTTAACCATAGGATTGTGTGATCAAGGTTCAAGAATACTGGTTACAAAAAGTACTCATTTCAGATAGTGAACATGCCTAGAGAACATGAAAGAGACCGATATGCATTAGGTTAGAGAAAGAAGGCACTAAGTTATAATCAAGGCCATAACTTATAATGTTCCAGAAAAAGAATTCTAGAAATTGGTTTGCTCATTAATATCTGAAAAACAACTGCCTGTTTTTGTTAGGGATTTTTTTTCTTCTCTGGAGGAAAATAAATAACACCTTATTGATCGCAGGAACTATTCTAGTCAAAGGAAAAACTTCTCTTAGTATAGAAAAAAATAAACTGGTTCTTTGTAGACATCTGTATTTTTCTAAATGCTTACCTAGCAAAACATGTGTTTCAGCATTATAAGGCTAAATTATATTGAGGATGTCCATGAGACCGAGTAATAACATGATTTACACAACAATCACTGATTTTAACGATACTGAAATAAAGAAAACTTTTGAAAGCAGTGTAGTAACCAGCATTTTCTCCTTTTCCCACACTGCTTTCTAACTTTTCAAAGCTATGTCCAATTGTTAGAGCCATTTTGGATTTGCCATCTGCAATTGCATTCAGTTTGGACAAGTCTAAAATTGTGTTGCTTGGTAAGGAGAAAATTGTTACAGCTCCTTTGCAAGAATATTTTGAAAACTTTGTGCAAGAGGAAATACTGGTAACCAGCATTTTCTCTTCCCCCACAATGTTAAATATTTTTTCAAAGACAAATGGTTTCATTTTTAGTGTATTACAAAGTTAAAGCACTTGAAGGAGATACAATGCAGATAAGATGATTGGATACTTCTATGAAAGGCTTCTGGTAAAAGAAGAAAATTTTGGTTACCAGCATCTTCTCTTTATCCAACAACATTTTTCAAAAGAGTTTTTCTTCATTATTGTTTAACCCTTTACCATACAATCCTGAACTTTTAATGACCTCAAGAAATGAATCTTTTGAAAACATTGTGGTAAAAGGAGAAGATGCTGGTAACCAGCATTTTCTCCTTTTATCACGATGTTCTCTACCCTTCCCAAAACAAATTTCAATTTTTCAGCCACATTTATTTGGTGTCTGTAAATGCTTTCAATTTGGACTAGACTAAAATGTTGTTGTTTGGTAAAAAGTTAACTGTATGGTAAAGGATGAAGGTCAGATACATGTGCATCCTCTCTCCTAAACTTTGTTAACCCTTTACCACACAATGACACCTTTTGACGCCCCTGAAGAAGAGGCCTTTTGAAAGCGTTGTGGGAAAAGGAGAAAATGCTGGTAACCAGCATTTTCTCCTTTTCCCACAAAGTTTTCTACCCTATCAAAGGAAAGTTGTCATTTGAGCCACTATGAAATTGTCTTCTGCAAATGCTTTCAATTTGGATAGGTCTTAAACTTTGCCGTGTGGTAAAGGGTTAAGGAAAAGTTTCAGGAATTCTAAAATGATACTAGATATCATGAAGGTCCTCATTTACTATATACCTTTAACCCTTTACCACACGACAAAATTTTAGACCTGTCCAAATTGAAAGCATTTGTAGATGACAGTTTTAATGTGGCTCATATGAAATGATTTTTCTTTGATAGGGTAGAAAACATTGTGGGAAAAGGAGAAAATGCTGGTTACCAGCATTTTCTCCTTTTCCCACAATGTTTTCAAAAGCCTTCTCTTTCAGGGGTGTTAAAAGTCGTCATTGTGTGGTAAAGAGTTAACTCTTTATGTACACATTCTGTGCAGTTTGATCTTGATCTTCACTATCCACATAAGCGACTTAAGTCAGTTCCAGCACTTTAAGGATTAACTAGAATGAGTAAGGGGAAATAAGTGAATAAAATGGTTGTGTCTTTTGTGAATAGAAAGGAAAAACCTTGTTGGAAAAGAAATCACTGCTTGTAACAAGGAATTTTTGCTCTCTTTCGCAGGACTTTCCAAATAGAGCAATTAGGCTAACTTTACTTATATTGGTACCATAAAGATTTTGGTGAAAGAGAGGTGTGACATTAGGCAAATTATGCTAGAACTGAACCAACATGATGCTTAGACCTGGTTTTCCCTTGCCCCGACAAATATGGAAATAGACATGTCATTGCAAGAGATTGTTTGAAGATTTCCATGATAAATTAATAGATTTTTCTCTTGGAATTGACAACATTTATTTTTGTTAACACTGCTACAGACAACAAAATTTTAGACTGGTCCAAGTTAGAAACAGATAACAAATAAAGTGTACTGGTCAAATGATGGGATTTCGAAGGATAGACACATGGTGGGAAAAGGAGAAACTGCTAGTAATCAGCATTTTCCCCTTTTGCCACCATGTTTTACTGAAGCATTATTTTCTACGCTCTTTAACCCTTTACCACACAATGACGCCTTTTAACGCCCCTGAAGAAGAGGCTTTTTGAAAACATTGTGGGAAAAGGAGAAAATGCTGGTAACCAGCATTTTCTCCTTTTCGCACAAAGTCTTCTACCCCATCAAAGAAAAACTGCGTCATTTGAGCCACTATGAAATTGTCGTCTGCAAATGCTTTCAATTTGGATAGGTCTTAAATTTTGCTGTGTGGTAAAGGGTTAACTCTTTACCAAACGACAAAATTTTAGACTTGTCCAAATTGAAAGCATTTGCAGACGACAAAATAAACATAACTCAAAAATTGAAATTTGTTTCCAGCAGGGTAGAAAACATTGTGGGAAAAGGAGAAAATGCTGGTTACCAGCATTTTCTCCTTTTCCCACAGTGTTTTCAAAAGGCTTGTGTCTCAGGGTCGTAAAAACCAGGGATTGTTTGGCAAAGGGTTAAGACAAGAGATTGTTTGGTAAAGAGTAGATTCAGATTTCTTCTTTCTGTGTCTCAGACCAAGCTAGTTCAATGTGAACTGAATGTTTTATTGTGACTGTCCTTAGCACAGTTTAGTTAGAACTTATAAGCATCCCAGGATAATTTGACAATTACCAGCTTTTTTTCTATCACAACTATGCACAACAAGACTCTAATTGTACATTTGTATAAAAAAACATTCTAAGAGAAGTATTCTAGACCTCTTAGGGCTGTGATGCTCCATCTAATACAGTTTTCTCTTCAATGTTGTGAAAAATTTTACAAACTATTCAAAATTCATAGTTACAAACGTAATTTAACCCTTATCCTGCTAAATAAGTAAAATGAAACTTCCAATCCGATAGTAAGCACCCAAATTTTGCTATTTCATAGGTATTGCTCTGTGCAGTCTGATCTTGATCTACACTGTCAGCAAAAGGTCCGTGAGTCAGGCTTTTTTAGTAGCCTAAGGGTTAAAAGGTATGGTACTGTATGGGAATCTGTTTTGGCCATTCTCTTCAGGAAAAAGGTGTTTTTGTAATTGCTCAAATGTCCAAGCAGCTTGATTACTGATTTTATTTTGGAAACATTGTTGGAAAAAGAAATACTTGATTTAATTAGTAAGCTTTTTATTGTTACCTCCACTGGCAGGAAATTAGTCCATTAGACCCGATACATCGACAAGCTCAGTTTGTCATTTTGGTCACCAGGACCTTACAGCTAACCCATTAATTACAAATACAACTTTTTTGTAAGCCTTTGCAGTGGATGATATCTTTGCAAAATATTATGGTGAACGCAGAAATTGCATGTAACGATTAAGTTCTCTTTTCATATGTTGTATTCTTGTGTTAAACTAAATTTTTTTGGCAGCAACTGCAGTAAAAAAATTGCCTCCAGTGTGACTCAAACTTACAGTCTTCAAAACTGCAATACTTGGCAACTCTACCAACTGAGCTATGGGTCTAACTTACGATTCATATGTTAAAAGTGTACTTACCGTTTGTTTTGCCATTATAATGGCTAAACCCTCTCAAACAGTATAGGAAATTTTATAGTAAAAAAACATGGTTATTCCTCCCATTCTCTTAATGTATTTCGATCTATATTTTGATTTTAAAGCCAATCTTTGCACACATATGAAAATTACAATGCAAAACAAAATCTTGTTTATTGCCTCTTTAGCCTTTTCAGTGCCATGGGCGAAAACATGGGTTTTTGCGGACAGCATAGATCAAGATCAGACTGCACAGAACATGCAGTCTGATCTTTGATCCATACCGTCCGCTTGTTTAGTTGAGCCAGTAAAATAAATAAAATCTGTCTCAGTTTCACTGGATTGTTTTTTCAGGTGTCAAAAGTGGTCCAGTTTAAATATTTGGCGCTGAAAGAGTTAATTCATGCTGATTATCATAAATTTACAAAGTGCTTTTCAATGCAGTTAGCTTAAAATTTGTTTCAGGAGGTAACAAGGAAATAGAAGAAGAGAGGCTTGGAAAGAAAAAGCAAATGAGCCATGCACCGTGAAAAGAGGGTTTGATGCATCTGCAAAAATATATTGACTCGCGTCAACCTGCGCAGTCTGTGCAGGCTTTGGTCAAAACTTTTTTCTGTCGATAACTTTTCTTGCATGTCAAAACCATTCAACCTCTAGATTCGGTCAATCGTTAGACTGAATGGATTTTATGGCTCCTTAAATATGTGATGACTTTCTTGGTATAATGCATCAGGGAGATGGATTAAGCCCCCTGTTGCCAGAAGCTGGCTAAAATAAATTTCAACTAAACGGAAAACTGAAGAAGCTGATTTGGTGAAAAAGCATTCGGGAAACATGGCAATCATAAATTTTCAACTCAATTCTAATTACTTCCCATCACTAAAACCCTGTACCAAACACTCCAGAGTTTAACCATGCTGAGAAAAAAACTTTTGAAAACATTGTTGGAAAAGAAGAAAATGCTGGTAACCAGCATTTTCACCTTTTCTCTCGATCTTTTCTATCCTTTCTAAGACAAAATTTACCATTTGAACCACAGTTAATTTGTCATCTGCAAATTCTTTCAGTTTGGACGAGTCTAAAATTTTGTCATTCGGTAAACAGAACTGATAATCATATTTTTTCCCACTCCAAGGTGTAATTCATAACATTCCCTCTCTAATGGAAACTCAATTAAAAATTCAATACTACTTCATCAAAAACTGTCTAAACAAACAGGAGGTATCCAATGTCTGTCTGTGATAAGCCCTGATCCTGCTCCATCATTAACCCTTAGGCTGCTAGGCGCGACTCGCTGACCTTTTCAGACAGTGTAGATCAACATCAGACTGCACAGAACGTGCAGTCTGATCTTGGATCTACACTGTCCGATAAGGAGATATTTTTCTCAAGAATATAAATTTAAAATGGCATTAATTGGGTTTTTACCATGGGCTTGAAAGTTTTATTAAATTCATTTAGCAGGATAAGGGTTAATACTTTACCATAGAATCATGAGTGTCAAAGACCCAAGGAAGAGGCTTTTGAAAACAATGTGGGAAAAAGGAGAAAATGCTGGTAACCAGCATTTTCTCCTTTTACCACAATGTTTTCTACCCTTTCGAATTCAAATTTCATCAATTTATTATGTAGTCTGGAAATGCTTTTGATTTGGACAAGTCCAAAATTTTGTTTACGCTTTACCACACAGTCCTGATTTTTAAAGGCTCCGAAGAAGAAGGCTTTTGAAAACACTATAGGAAAAAGAGCAATCGCTGGTAGCCAGCATTTTTGTCCTTTTTCCATGATTTTTTTCTTCCTTATCAAAGACAAATCACATATACTTGACAGCAAAAAAAACGCATAATTTTTCAACAAAGGTTTTTTCGTATTTCTACAATGTATTTCATGAAAAATTTAATGAAAATCATCAAATCAATCATTTTGCTAAATGTAATCGAGAACAATACCTCAATTGGATTATCACGAAGAAAGTTACTGACCTGTAAACGGGGGCACTGTCCAAACGAAAATACACAGTACTGAATTGAACTTTTAATATCGAGTGTGACCTCCATGGGCCTGTAGAACAGCCATACTTCTCATGAATCCAATGTACTGTGGTGGTAAAGCATTCCAGTCCTGTTGCAGCGCATTTCTTAATTGCCTCACATTATCGCACTGTCTCTCTCGAATTCTCTTTCCCAGAAAGTCCCACACATGTTCAATAGGATTAAGATCCGGCGAAAATGCTGGCCAAGGGAGAGTCACAACATTGTTCTGTTGCAAGAAATTTATTGTAACACGAGCAGTATGTGGTGTAGCGTTATCCTGTTGCAGGACCATCCCAGGATGAGCTGCAAGGTAAGGCAACACAACGGGCCTAAGAATCTCGTTTACATATCGATCCGCCATCAATCCACCACGTTGTCCACCAGCGTTGCGTTGAGCACCGACACCCTGACCACCATCAATAAACACTAATGGGGTGACACCATAATGACTTATTCCACCCCATACCATTGTGGATGCCCTACCAAATCGATAAATTTCATAAACACATGCGTCACTGAATCACTCACCCCTGTGCCAACGTTTATCGCAGAAATCAACTTGAAATTTTGACTCATCCTTGAATAGAGTGTTCCTCCACTGTTGAGTGCGCCACCTTTGATGAATGCGAGTCCAATCAACACGACGTCGCCGATGCTGCCTTGTCAGACGTGGTCCAATATAGGGACGTCGGACACGGATCCCCGATGAACGTAATCAATGTTGTACCGTGTCTGAACTTATCCTTGGCCGTTGGTGACCAGGTGTCACTCGAGCAGTTGCAATAGCAGCCAAAAATCAATTTCTGAGATGGCTCAAACGCATATGGCGGTCTTGACGTAACATTGTAACACGTGGCCTTCCCGTGCATGGTCGATTGTTGACACTACCCATAGCTCTGTAGTGGTGGTGGAGTCGCTGAATAGTCGACTGATTGACACCAAAATGTGCAGCCACTTGAGCCTGTGTTCTTCGGCAAGAAGCAGTCCTATGGCGATATTCCGCTGCTCATTTGAAAGCACCATATTCGACAGAATTGAATGTTTTTGAAGCGGTTTTTGGCGGTTTCTTCGTCGAGAACGATTGAATTTTTTAATGAACCACGTAAACAACCATGAAATTTTATCTTCACCGTGTACATGTTGTGCACATGCATTTCGAAAGTGGCTCGATATCTCCATAACTGCTTCAAAAAACGGTCAATAACTTTCTTCTTGATAATCCAATTGAGGTATTGTTCTCGATTACATTTAGCAAAAATATTGATATGATTTTCATTAAATTTTTCATGAAATATTTTGTAGAAATACGAAAAAACCTTTGTTGAAAAATTATGAGTTTTTTTTTGCTGTCAAGTATAGTTTGAAAGCTTTTCAGTTTGTTGTCTGCAAATGCTTTCAAATTGGCAGGATATAAAATTATGTACAGATTTAATTGGTAAAGAGTTAACCCTGTACTAAATAATTCTGAGTTTTTATGACCCAGAGGAAAGACATTTGAAAACATTTGGGAAAGGAGGAGCATACTGGTAAAGGCACTTTTTGTTTTGTCTTTTTCTTAATATCAAGTATGCTTTTAAAAATAATTCCCCCTATTTAAGGGCCCAATAGGTTTGTCCTCTGCAAATGCTTTCAATATTGGAGAATCTAGAACAAATTCATTATATGTTGAAGATTAGAACCTTTACCACATAATCGCAAGTTTTAATGACCCTTAGTTCGAAGACTTTTAAAAACATCGTGGGAAAAGCAGAAAGTGCTTGTAACCAGCATTTTCTGTTTTTCCCACAATTTTTTCTGCCCTTTCAAAGACCATTTTCTCACTTAAAATATGTTAAATTTTGTCTTTTGTTTACTAAAATACAAAAATGTAGACTTGTCCAAATTGAAAGCATTTGCAGACAACATTTTGAATCCGACTCTGATGGAATATGTCTTTAACAGGGTAGAAAACATTGTTGGAAAAGGAGAAAATGCTGGATATCAGCATTTTCTCCCTTTTCCCACAATATGTTCAAAAGGCTTTTCTCAGGGTCGCTTAAAGGTTGAATTATGTGGTAAAGGTTAAAATGTATGAATGTTTGACGAGTAATAAATTTACAAATAGCAAAAAGTGTAGACTGCGCAGGTGGACAAGAGCAGGTGCTTTTTGTAGATACGTTAAAGCCCCTTTTCACAGAGCATAGCTCATAATTATGAAAATTATGAGTTGGGCTTTGGTGGATGAGATGAACCAGAGAGACCTAGTCAAATAAAGTATATAAATCATAATTACATGTACATAGCCGGGTAGCTCAGTGATAAGCGCATCTAACTTGTGACCTGGTGGTTGTAGGTTCGATACCTGGTTGAAGCAAACTTCTCTTCGACAGTTTATTGGCTGTTACCTCTGATGCATGTACGAAAAGTAGTTGATGACATGGAAAGAAAGTTGCGTCAGAACTGGTGTGAGAAAGCCAGAAGACAGATGTGTAGGTGCACTGATCACTGCTGTTAAAACCATGTTAAACTCCAATACAAACAAACAATGAATTGTTGAAAAATTTAGAACTATATCTAATGTACTAGACCAAAGAATAAGTATTAATGCTTTGAAAAAGGTGCAGCAGTAGTTTAAGGAGACATATAGGATCTGACATGAGTTGGTGTTCGAGATAAAATTTTATTAAACGAGTCGAGGGAAAATGTTATTAAGCGAGCCTTTTGCGAGCTTGGTAACATTTTTTCTTGACAAGTTTGATAATATTTTATGTCAAACACCAACGAATGTCAGATTCTTTTCATCACATTACGATATTCTCAAATTATAGATCAGAAGATACAAAACCATCTATTGATGCACCCGCAGGTAATATCCATAAAACCTCACTTGTATGAAATTATGTACAAAATGATGTCACACAATTGTGATAATGAACGTGTATAGGAAAATTCATAATGGGTATATCATACTGAAAACAATGGGGGTTATTTGATAAATACTTACGTGTTGCTTATTCATAGTTGTTATTCATGTAGAAACCTTTAACAGACAATTATAACAAATGACAAAATTTTAGACGTGTCGAAACAGATTTCTAGAATTGAATGTTATGTTGCAATTAGCCTTTAGGCTGCTAAGCGTGACTCACTGACCTTTTGCGGACAGTGTAGATCAAGATCAGACTGCACAGGACGTGAAGTCTTATCTTTGACCTACACTGCCTGATAAGGGGATATTATTCCCTAAAACACAACTTTGAAATGGCGATATTTGCGTTTTTACTATCGACTTGAAAAATTCATTTTAGTTATTTTGTGAGATAAAGGTTAATGCATCAAATAAACCCAATGCACATCATCAGTCTGGGATAAAAAGCCAAATAAATGCAATAACAAGGTCAATCTTGTCCAGAATGTTTTGGTATATAAAGAAGGACTAACATAAGGAGAAGCCAACAAGAACAGCAGCTTGTTTGATTGAATTGTCATCATATCCAACAATTGGAACATGCTGTTTCCTGCTGTTTTTAATCAAGTAGGCATTAAGTAGAGTTAACATGGATTATAAACTTGCTGCCATATGCTCATTAGCAAAATAAATAGTGGGAGAAAAAAGTAGAAAATTTTCTTTGGTCAGGTCAAAACATTTCTCAGAATGTTACAAGAGACGATCCCAATCTTCACACTAGGCGTGGAAGAACATAGCTGTCGGTATTTTACCTTACATTATAACCCTTTATGGACAGAATGCCACTAAGTTCGATTCTGTTCTCAACTATATTTCAGCTATACTGCAATGACCAGTGCACCTATCATGGCTCTCCCTAGAGTTAAAACACTACATCTTGACAAATTTTTTATTCAATTTGTATAGCTTGTACATTGTTTTTGAATGCACATGACTGTAATAGTGGTAAGTTTGTTTGACAATTATAGTAGTTTCTTCAAACATAATTAGAATTACCTTGACTGTTGTTCTTGAAACTAAATTTATTAAGTAGAATGCAGAATTAACCCTTTATCAAATGATCATAAAGTTTTATGACCTGGTAACAGAGGCTTTCAGAAACATCATGATGAAAGGAGAAAAACCTGGATTGCTGCTATAGACAAAATGTTTCCCATATTTTAAAAGTTTACCTGATACATGACTTACAGACTTGTCTTTATTTGAAGCAGACTGCAGATGGCAAATGTGGATGGTAACAGTTGCCTTTGCAAGGATAGAAAACAAAGTGAGAAAAGTGGTAATTTCCATGAGTTTTCTTTTCCTCAACATTTTCATAGGCATTCGTTGTTCCTCTTATCATAAAAATAATCATTTGGTATAACCATTTAGACTTGTCCAAAATTTAAAGCATTTGAAAGCGTCAAATTGAATGTATCTAAATTGAGAGGAGTTGTCAGTGATACAATAGAAAACGTGGTGGCAAAAGGAGAAATGCTAGTTACCAGCAATTTCTCCTTTTCCTACAATATTTTCAGAAGGCTTCTTTCTCAGGGTTGTTAAAACAAATACATGTATTGCGTGGTAAAGTTTAGAGTCATTGAATCCAGTTTATTTATTTTATAACAATGACAAGGTAAGTAACTGCATTTGTGTCCTTGGCAGAACCCTCCTTACCTAATGTCAATATTTTAGACTGGTTCAAATTGAAAGCAGTTGCAGACAACAAATTTGACATGGCTCAAATCACGGGATTCATCGTTGAAAGGATAGAAAACATAGTGGGGGAAAAAGGAGAAAATGCTGGTGACCAGCATTTTCTCTTTTTCCCACTATGTTTTCAAAAGCCTTTTTTCAGATCTTTCAAACATGGGATTGTTCAGCAAAAAGGGTGAAAAATGAAGCTTTTCTGAGGGAAGCAGCATGAGATCAGTTGGTAACAAGAAACCTTGGGTTCTATTGCTGTAACAGATGTTTTGTTCAATAGGCATATCATAATTATGTACAAGACAGGGACATTAACCTCCATAAAATGCCAAATAAATAATGTGAACTTTTTACACCGTGGGATATGAGGAAAGGATATGTTATAACCATGCGCATCTGTCTGTTAGAAATTTCATGTCTGGTCTATACCGTAAACTCTTAGGAACCTGTTGCCTGATTTATAAAGTATTTCAATAATGTGTGTGCGTGCACTTTGATGAGATAAAGAGCAGGTTGGAAGTTTCATTATGGGGCTCCAAGGTCAAGGTTACAGTACGGAAAGGGGTTTTAAAGGTAATATGCTCTGCAATTGTGTCCACTCTTTACCCCAGGCCTGATCTTGTTTTTTGACAATCACAATGCTTTTACAATCCTGAAGAAGAATATGCTTTTCCCATGTAGTTTTTACTCTATTGAAGATATGTTTCAACTTTTGAGTCGGATTTAATTTAACAAGTGCATACACATTCAGCAGTCACTAGTAAGAAATTGTGCCCTATGGTAAAGAGTTAAATATTATATTCCCTTGAAATGATAAGTTTTTGTCAATAATACACTTATTAAAGAACTTGCCAGAGAGGGGGTTGGGGTCGTCTGTTACTGTGTCTACTACAGAGTGGACTTGGAAAAAAAAATTGAAGCAAATTAACTCCAAGTCATTTCAAACATTCCCTTGTCTTTTCAAAATGTTTTCTTGATCCCTTTTAAATCAAAATAAGAATATAGAATATTTTATATTTATACAGTTTGGTCATTTGTTGGTCCAAATAAAGCTTTGGAAGCAAAGGGTCAAATTTAGAGTGTGTATCATTCCAAGGAACAATTAGCAGAATGAGGTTGGGGGTCAAAAGTGTCAAGGTTATTTGTCCAAGATAATGAGAATTTATTTGTGGTCTAAAGGCTTTTGATACAGGCTTGTTTGATTTGTTTGCTATCTCACAAGTGGAGTGAATATTCTCCATAAATATTGAAGAATGATTATGAAGTGGATGTATCCTGTAATGGTTGTTTGCCGGAACAGATAAAAAACATTTGTCATGCGGAACACAAGTAACCACTTATTTTTGCCTTGTGGGCTATGAATAAAAAGATAAAATTAGAGTTTTTTTTAACCCAAAACTGAACAAATCCATTATTTTTCTTGTGCCTCTGCATCTTGAAGCAGGTAGTTTTTGGAAAAAGAATGGGAAGGAAGCAATCTCTTGTAAAAGGCAAGTGGTTCTTTTCCCAGAATGTTTATCAAATGATTTGATTGGCTTCCAGATGTCAAAATTCTGGACTGGTCCAAATTGGAAGCAAAATGCAGATGACAAAGTCCATGTTGTTGAAGTGATGGCAGTTGCCTGTGAAAGGACAGAAAAAGTAGTGGAAAGAGGAGAAAATACTGGTTTCCAGCATTTTATTATTTTTCCAAAATGTTTTCAAAAGCTTTCTCTGCTTAGGGTTGTCAAAGCTTGGCATTATGTTGCAAAGGGTTATAGGGGCTTATTCAGGTTTTTAAAGTCATATTAACTCAACTCTTTACAAGACGACAAAAGTTTAGACTTGTCCAAAATGTTTATTTTGCATATGACAAATTAAACATGGTCCAAATGATGAAATTTGTCTTTGAAATGGTAGAGAGCATTGTGGGAAAAGGAGAAAATGCTGGTAATTAGCATTTTCTCCTTTTCCCACAGTGGTTTCCAAAGACTGTTTTCTCAGGTTCATTAAAACTCGGGATTGTATGATAAAGGGTTAAAGAAAAAAAAAATCACAGAATTTTGTAAGGCAATAGTTTGCAAACCGTTAACCCTTAATGTGCTAAATAAGTGATATGAAACTTTCTAGTTAATAGTACAACCGCAAATATTGCCATTTCAGTTATTTATGGAGAAAAAATTTCTCCTTATCAGACAGTGTAGATTATGATTCACATTCTGTGCTGTCTTATCTTGATCTACACAGTCCGCAAAAGCTCCTGTAGCTCCCAGACCCTGCTGGGCACTCCATGCCTAGGGTAATACCTTCGGTAATATTTTTATGTATACGTGATTTTGGGCCAGCTACGCCCCTGGTATGTCCTAAAAGTGATACATAGCTTCTTCAGGTATTTTCAGATTTTGTTTAGGAACTTCGTAAAGATTTATGGGAGTGTCACATGATCAACAACAGACACTGTGTGGAACAGTTCTCTTAGAAACATGATGACATTGTATTAATACCATGTTGTCAAAAAAATCCCAAGCTCCCAAGATTTGGCTATGTATTTGTCCAGTTTCTTTAAAAAGGAAAATAAATGTGGCCTTTTAAGAAAAAATACTTTTTATCTTTCTATGTTTATCACACGATAATGTGGGGAATCATCCAGTGGCTTTGAAAGAATATTGTGCTAAGTACTGATGAAAGAAACTCCAAAAAAGCATGGATAGGTGCACTGGTCACTGCTACAAAACTGAAACAATGTTGAAATCTGCCTGAAACATCATACAAACAAATAAACATGATAAACTCTTTACCATGCTAACTTGAAAAAGTAGAAAATACTGGTAACGTATTTCATTTTCTCCATTTCCAGCAATGTTTTCTTCTTTTCCACAGACTTATTCTATTGAGCCCAGTTTAATCTGTTACTTGCAAATGTTTCCAACATGGACAAGTCTAAAATTTTGTCATCGGTAAACAGTTCAAACTTTTTTTTTTCAACCTTTTACCACACAATCGCAAGTTTCAATGACCCTGACAAGGAAGCCTTTTAAAAAGCATTGTTGGAAAAAGAGAAAATGCTGGTAACCAGCATTTTCTTTTTTTCTCACAATGTTTTCTATGCTATCAAAAACAAGTGTCATCATTTGAGCAACTTTTAATTTGTTGTCTGCTAGTGCCCTCAATTTGGAAAAGTCTTAAAATATTGTCGTTTGGTTAAGAGTTCAGCAACATTACTCTTCACTACACAATCCCGACTTTTAACGAACCTGAGAAAGAGGCCATATTTTCAGTCCAATACTCTTGAATGTTTGTCAGAATGTTTGTCTTGATGATATCTTGAATGAGTTTGCAAATGAGTCCCACTAGGTTAAAAACTAGGTCACCAGGTCAAACCTTTAAAATAGCTTGTGTAGCTCTAGAGTCATTATTTTCTGTCCAATACTTGTGGAAATTAGTCGGAATGGTTTTCTTCATGATCAATAAGATGAAATTGAAAAAGGGTCACATTGGGTAAAGAAATAGGTCGCCATGTCAAATCTTGGAGAAACCTTGTGTACACTCTAGAGGCCACATTTTCTGTCCAATACTTATAAAGTCACTGGTCAGAATCTTTGTTTTGACAATATCTACAACTGGAAAATGGGCTATGTTGGGCTAAAAAGTAGGTCACTGAGAGAAATTCTAGAAAATCTTGTGTACAAGCTAGAGGCCAAATTTTCAGTCAAATAAATATGAAAGCTTGGTAGAATGTTTGTTATAATATCTTAAAAGAGATTGAAAATGGGTCATGTTTGGTCAAATGGCTCAGGTGAGCGACTTCAGGGCCATCATGGCCCTCTTGTTTGGAGTGTGAGAGGATTCCTCTAAGGGTCAGTTTGTCCAACTTGAATTTTTTTATCAATTAGAAAACAAAATTGACTGTTTTTATGACAGGCTGTCAGCTGAAGCTTGTTACTCAAGGAGATTGATGAGTTCAAGACTTTTCAACACAGACATTATGGCTTATCAGTCATTACTAAACCCACAGGTAGAGGTGCCACATCAAATCTAGTTTGTACCTTACAGTGGCCATTCATAAAGCTCAACTTGGAAGTCATGCAGGGCGGAATTATCATGCATTGGGAATTCATTATTTTAACTCTTAACCTGCTAAACAAGTAAAATGAAACTTTCAAGCCGATAGTAAAAACCCAAGTTTTGCTATTTCAAAGGTATTTGAATTTAATGTAAGTAGAATCCCATCATTTGAGCCAGTTTCAATTTGTCCTCCGCAAATGCTTTCAATAATTTTTTTTTCAATGAAATAGGAAATAATGGCTGTTGAAACACCAAGATTAACACTACTTCTATACAAGACATTAAAAAGATGGATGTCCAAGGGAGTGTAGGTCCAGAAAAGCCATCATAGTAAATAACCTGATCATTGGAAAAAAATCAGAACAAGCCTATTTTCAAAACAATTAGAAAAGAAAAAAAAGGAATAACTATTGTCTGTTATAATCCTTCAGTTGTCTCAGAAATCGTGGTACCGAGATTTACAAAAGCAGACTATTCAGACTGTATTGGTGACAAGATTGAGTATGTGATTGTAAAACAGATTGGGAAAAAAATAGTCAATATTGTAGGATTATGGGTAATAAGCAACTATCCAAAGGAAGTGATTGGGGATTTTGTTAATGCATTTTACAGTAGAATCTGGAGAACTTTCCTTCATCATAAAGAGACGACACAAAGTGGCAAACCATCTGAATAAGGCTTGACTGATGCCTTTTTTTGGGCAGAGTGTTGTACATCTACAGTAGGCAACCTTCCAAGGTTCAGCAATATTATGACTGCTTATTGCTATAATTGAAAAGGTTGTTGAATTCAGTACATACTTAGTTCATAATTTAGAGGATCCTTGCAGACATTAAGAGTACTATAAGGACAATAAGGAAAAGCACTAGGAATACAAAAGCATGCAGTTATACATAAATATCTGTATCAGACTGGCATTGCTTTTTCTTTGGGGGGGTCGCACCATTTTTAGCTTACCTGCCTAAGAGCAAAATTAAGTGCTCAAATAAGCTCCTCTGATTCTTTTTTGTATGTTATGATAAATTTTGTTTGTCTTACTTTTCTACAAAAACTACCTGACCAAATCTGATACTGCAAAATACAGACTTCCTAGGGTGTAAAATGGACATGTTGTTCAAATGTATCACCCGTGCAATAGTTATGTTTCAGCACTCTTATGTATATATGGTAAGGAAAATGTCAAGTCTTGAGAGACAGCGCAATGTTACCGGAACATACACGGTGCTCGTAACATAGCTGAATCATAAAGTAACCTATAAGGGGAAAAGAAAGCCTAAATATACTTATTAGACACTGCATTGCAATGAAATACACCTCCATTGGTACAGATGGTAGCGTTAACTTGCTTGTATTTCACATATAAAGCCATTAAAGCCATTGATCTTTGTTAATGTATGGTCCTGGTAAAAATGCCTTTAACTTGAAGAGTTCTTACTAATGGAAATAAGAGATATTGTCCTAGTTGTAACAAGTTTGCAGTTCAAAATATGTCCTATGGTAAAGATTTACAACAGTAGGTGTCATTTGGTACCACCAAGTCTAGGCACTACCTGAAAATTTTTATTTCAATTGTTAACCACTGTATTGATGTATCCACCAATCACAGTGTAATGCTGATCTTTGTGCTGTAAACTTGGGTCTATAGTTTGGTCAGATGTTGCAATCAATTGGACTAGTGTGCCAATGAATGATAGAATTAATTCCCAGTCTTTCCAAGGTCATTCACAGGTCATACTGCCATTCACAATTTGTTCTTAAAACTGTTTACTGCTTAACTCTTTCCCAAACACCGGTCCAATTTGAAAGCACTTGCAGACAACAATATTTATATGGCACATATTATGAGATTTGAATCAGTCTAGAAAACATTGTGGGAAAAAGGAGAAAATGCTGGTTACCAGCATTTTCTTCTATTCCCACAGTGTTTTCAAAAGGCCTACTTCTCAGGGTCGTTAAAACTCAGGACTGTGTGGTAAAGAAAGGGTTAAAGAGTAAATTGTTAATGAATGAAAAACTTGATACAATGAGTAAGACCTGGGCACCAAAGAAGATGGCCACTTCCTTAACTTTGGGCTACCATGAGAAATAAAGGTGGCCTTTGTGACAAGGAGTAGATTGTTAAGACTGCACATAACATGCAATCTGATCTTGAACTCAATAGTCATGAGAATGCTGACGAATGGAGAAGTACAGAAAGGAAACTGTTTCATCCATCTTCTATTTTATTATAATCATTAACATTTTTATAAACTTTCAATTTTTTTTTCAAAATCTAACTGGGAATACATTTTAGGTGTGAGTTAAAGGATATTGATACAGGAGGGACCAACCTAGGATACTTTTATCCCCAGAATTCATTAAGTATCAAAGAATGCAGTTCAGAGTGGAGAACCACATGCTCTGTGCAGTCTGATTGTGCCTTTACCATCAATTTTAAAACTTATCCCGCTAGACAACAAACATGAGTCCTTCAAGTCATAGTGAAAACCGAAATGTTGCTATTTCAAAATTATATCATTATCGGAGAGTGTAGATCCAAGATCAGACTGCACATTCTGTGCAGTCTGATCTTGATCTACACTATCCGCAAAAGGACACTGTGAGTCATGCTTACCAGTCTAAGGGTTAAGTTTAAACATATTTTTCATGCATCTTTTACGAAAGAAAGTTATTACAATTTATACTGTTAACTCTTCATGATTGCTACCACGAAACCAATTGCCTCCTTGACAACCAATGCTATTGTTGTAATGTGGGTACCTTGTTCCAAAGTTTGATCCAGTTCGTCACGGGATTCGAACATAAAACATATACTGTTGTGGGTCTGTATTCACCAACCATTCCTAATTTCATTCATAGTCTTATTCCAGATTGAGAAAGTAATATATACGGAATATTATACTGTAGTGACTTTCCTGGTGCATGTATTTGATTTGAGCCGCGTGAGAAAATTTGATATCGCGTGAGGCTGAAGGTCAAGCGAGATGTCAAAATTTTCTTGCGCAGCAAGAAGTAAATACAAGCGCCAGGAAAGTTACTACAGCATAATCCTCCTTCTATTATATACCTACACCTTTCAACAAAAAAATATTGCATATTGTTGACATTTTATTCGAAAATGGAAAGCAAAATAAAACAAATAATGGTGTAGTAGCAAGTAACTTCGTTTTTATGAATGGCTGATGAATATTACTACATAAAATCTTGACCAATCAAATTGCAACTGAATACATACCTATACTGCATATGATTTACGTCATCATGACATCATCATACCATATTTGGAACCGTATTTCACGGTGTGTAGATATGGATTTTTTTTCTGTCCTGTGTGATATTTTATCCGCATGCATGTATTTTCTGCGGAAAACTTTCAGATATACGCGATAATAAAACTTCAGATTGGCTAGACCATCTGGTTTAGCCAATCAAAAGTTGTATTACTTTCTAGTTTTGAAAATTGTTGAGAATAAGACTAAGAATGTTCTTAAGAATAGTTGGTGAACACAGACCAAGATCTAACTCGCCTTTCACAACTACAGTTGCCTTTGTGGCCAATGTAGATCAATCTGCACTGTATGCTTTGAAAGGACACCAGGGACAAAAGTAATTTTAAAATTGAAATTATTTGGGTCGTATTTCTAGACTAAACAGTGATGTCTTTTGGGTTTATTCAGCACTTTAAGGGTTAAGGAATTGCATTGGGACAGTTCTCTAAAAAGGCTTACTTTTGAACCAAACCTTTTAATCTTTTATCAAACTGTTTAATGATCATAATGAAGCCATCTTTTGAAAACAAGTTGATATAGGACTGTTGAGGAGAGAAAATTTTGGATGACAAGCATTTTTCTCCTTTTCCGATAATGGTTTTTACTCTTTCATATCAAATTCTTTCATTTGAGCAACAGCTAATTTTTGTCTGCACCTGCCTTTAAGAAAGACAAGTCAAAATTAATTTTTATGTACAGTAAAGAGTTGGAAGATAGAATTATTAGTCTGAAGAACAAGCTGGCTCATTTCTGGATGATGCTCCATCTTGTTGTTAGAATGACTGATTGACAGGAGGCATATTGGTATCAATGTTGTCTATCCTCAATAGATAAGATTAACCAGATAATCCTGAACATTAATCCTTAACCTGATAAGCGTAACTCACTGACCATGTGGACAGTGTAGATCAAGATCAGACTGCACAGAACGTGCAGTCTGATCTTGGATCTACACTGTCCAATTAAGTGATATTTTTCCCCAAACATGTAACGTTGAAATAGCAACATTTCGATTGTTGCTGTCAATTTGAAAGTTTCATTTAATTGATTCAGCAGGTTAAGGGTCAACTTGAGGAAAACTTACTACCTGTTTCTACCTGAACAAGAGCAGATAAAATCTACCCAGTGGCCCTGGCCTGGATCAAGATGAACCCGACAAAACATGTTTAATGAAAGGAAGAAAGTTAAATCTTTACAAAACTATCTTGTATATCAGATGCGATTTTGAAAACATTTTGGGAAAAGAAGAAAATGGTGGTACATGTAACTAGTGACCAGTATCAAAATATCAAACAGTGAAAATCAAAGGTGAAGTGCTGCAAGTACCTTGAAGTCTGATATTTATCTACACAGTCCCTAAACACAAAGCTTTGCTCAGGACTTTAACTCTTTACCACACAATCCCAAGTTTTAATGATCTCGAAAGATGAAAAAGAAGGCTTTTGAGAACTTGTAACTACCATTTTCTACTCTATCAAATACACAAAACGCCATTTTAGCTACATCTAATTTGTCATCTACAAACGCTTTTGAAATGGTCCAGACTGCAAAAGTTGTAGTATGGTATCCCACAATGCCTTCAAAAGGCTTCTTTCTCTGGTTCGGACTTAAAACTTAGGATTGTGTGGTCAAGAGCTAAAAGGATCCTACACTCTTTCCCAAACAATCCCTGGTTTTCATGACCCTGAAAAAGAAGCCTTTTGAAAACATCTTGGGAAAAGGAGAAAATGCTGGTAACCAGCATTTTCTCCTTTTCCCGCTATGTTTCCTACTCTCTCAGGACAAATTTCAATTTTTGAGTCGCATTAATTTTGTCGTCTGCAAACGCTTTCAATTTGGACCAGTTTAAAATTTCATCATTTGGTAAAGAGTTAAAAAGATTGGCCAGAACAGCCTTTGAAAATTTCCAGTATTTTTTGCTGGTTGAAAAGGGTAATTTTTACTTATACAGATGTCAAAGAGTGAATCAAAACCTGTTTTCTCTGGCTACAGTATACTGATGGTGCCAAAATATGGAGAATGTAGGTGAGCGAGATGATGATCCAAACCTTGTAATTTGAAAGTTGTTTTTATCAGAATAACCTTAGAAAGACAACAGAATTAAGTTCAGACTGCACATTCTGTACATACAGTCTGATCTTGATCTACACTGCAAAAGCAAGGGTAGTTGTGACGGGGAGCTTTGAGAATCAATGAGACTATTTGTGCCATCTTTCTTTACACAATTAAAATCTTGTTCTTTTTAAATGCAGATCACTTACAGGCATCACCACCTGCTTCACAGTTTATGTTCTCTGTTAACATTGAAGGGTTCATGCAAGGTTGGATGCCGTTCTTGATCACCCCCTTGCCACATAATACAGGGTTTGATCACCCCCTTGTGAAAATGATGTTTTAAGACATTGTTGGACAAGGTGAAGTACTTGTAACCGGCATTTTCTCTTTTCCCCCACAATGCTTTCTACCCTTTGCAAATTAATGTTAATCTTTGAGTCACATTAATTTTAATTTGTAGTCTGCAAATGCTCTATGTTTGGACCAGTGTAGAATTTGGTCGTTTGGTAAAGAGTTATCCCATTTTTATACCAATTAATTGCAGACCACCTCAAATTAGTGCAAGTGAACCCAAAGACAACTAGATGAAGGCATAAGGGTCCGCAGTTTGATTCCTGGCACCCATAGACTATACTGTATACTATAAACAAGGGATTTAACTGTATGCAGTCCGTTACTCGCCCCCGGTTACAAAAAACAACGTATCTTTTCTACTCCATCAGTTATTCTCCTATTTTTTTCTACAGCTGAGAGCTAAAACATTTTTCTACCAGAAAAACACAACTGTTTGTCAGTGGCTAATGCAGTCTGGCTGATACATTCGCTCGAACGTGTAAACTCGCTCAAAAATCTGCGCCATTGACACGGGTTCGTACATCCGTTTTCAAGATATAAGATGCACTTTAGATCCAATGAAACGCAGCATTAGCGGCACCCACCCTTTAAACATGTTTAAAAAATACTACTGACCTATAGTCTTTATCTTCAATAACGACGAAACGCCTCAGAATTCGTGATCCACGTTCTTATTTCGAACAGCTGCAGCCATCTTCTGTCATGTGACATTGTTTGGAACGAGAAATTTCATCGGTTGATATGTACTAACAGTCGTGAATTCAACCAATGAAATTACGTACAGCTGCTCACACCTTTTTGTCACGTGACAGTACGGTGACACTGTTTGGAACAAGAAATTTCATTGGTTTATATGCGCGAATGTCGGTGTCGAATGTACGAACCCGTGTCAATGGCGAAGATTTTTGAGCGAGTTTACAAGTTCGAGCGAATGTATCAGCCAGACTGCATTAGCCACTGACAAACAGTTCTGTTTTTCTGGTAGAAAAATGTTTTAGCTCTCAGCTGTAGAAAAAATTAGGAGAATAACTGATGGGGTAGAAAAGATACATTGTTTTTTTGTAACCGGGGGCGAGTAACGGGCTGCATACAGTTAAATCTCTTGTTTTAGTCTATGGGTGACAGGAGTCAAACTACGGAGCCCTATGGATGAAGGTTGTCATTTTTCAGTAGAATGGAAAAAGGACCTTTCAGTTTTAGTCAAGTCAATGTAACTAGTTATGCTCCTGGTCCTCTGTCCCTAGGTCTGTAAGCAAATTTTGTTTCTGCTCCGTCCTCTGAACCCATTGCCCAAATTTGAAGATATATCGAACAACTGTCCAACTTGCTGAGTAGAGGTTTCGAACAACTGTCCAACTTGCTGAGTAGAGGTTTCGAAAGCTAGACTTCAAGGTCAAGGTCAAAGCAAATTATTTTGGTTAATTGATTGGGTGGTTTTTAGAGCCAAGGTTTTAAAGGCCAAGGTCACAACAGGGGATCAAAGGAGTCAAGGTGACAAACTCTTGTTAGCTTCCTTTGGATGTATATTGCCCTGCTTTGTTGTTTTTGTTTTAAATAGTTTTTTAAATGTGTCTACATTTTGGCAGTAAAGAATGGTAAGTGCAGTCACAGGTTGATTGCATTCATTGTAACTTTTAAAAAAGTTCGATCAAAATTTTATCAAACTATCTAATTATCATATACCATAGAGATTCAGTCACATGGTGGTGTAACACTCAGACTCAGTGGACATTGTTGATTCAGGAAGACTGTTATGACATATACTATGCAAATATTTGACCTTGACTGAGTTTCAATGTCACATTTGTTATGGGAGACCACTCCTTCATGCATGGCTTCATCCCGATTTAAATACAATACCTAACAACTGCGTTAGGGAGAATTCTCTTTAGCTCAGTGGTTATGGTATTGGCCTTTCGTCTGGGCGTTCTAGATTCAAATCCTGCCTGGTTCCTATATTTCTGTCATGCATTTGTTCATTTGTTTCTTTGGTTAGGACTTTGTTCGTAATATGGGGGCTCATCTGGGATAGGCCATTGAGCCATTAATCCCATTTGTTGTCCAAAAACGGACTTCCTGCCTAATAAGGCTTTGAGTCATCAATAAATGATGACTTTAAGAGGGGGTGTGTTACGGGAGACCACTCCTTCATGCATGGCTTCATCCCGATTTAAGTACAATACCTAACAACTGCGTTAGGGAGAATTCTCTTTAGCTCAGTGGTTATGGTATTGGCCTTTCGTCCGAGCGTTCTAGGTTCAAATCTTGCCTGGTCCCTATATTTCTGCCATGCATTTGTTCTTTTGTTTCTTTGGTACGGACTTTTTCATAATACTTTGTTTAGGTCAGACCTAAATCATCATGGTTTCAATACATCCATCAGTTTGCATGTAATTCAGTCCTGACAGGATTTGTTGGTACACCAGAATTTCCAGACACAGATGGTATAACAATGATGAGGAATGTTGGCTGGGAGGAAAATTACCCATTATCTAACAGTAAATCAATGAAAAGTGAAGTTGAAATGGAACTAAGGTATTGAACCTTAAACTCTGAACTCGTTACCACACAATCCTGACTTTTAATGACCCTTTTAAAAACATTGTGGGAAAAGGAGAAAATGCTGGTTACCAGCATTTTCTCCTTTTCCCACAATATTTTCTGTCCTATCATTGACAAATTTGATCATTTGAGCCACATTGAAATTGTCATCTGCAAATGCTTTCAATTTGAACAGGTCTAAAATTTTGTCCTTTGGTGGCACCCTATTTTGGATTAAATGCATTTCTGTGATGCAGTATGCCAAGCAAGTCATCACATAATTATGGATCCATAAAATCCATTTAGTGTAACAACTGACTGAATCTGGAGGTAGAATGGTCTTGGATACTCAATAAAATTTACAAAAAGCAAAAAGTTTTGACTTTATAGCCTGCATGCACTGTGCAGGTTGACATGGGTCAGTACATTTGCAGATGCATGAAGCCCCCTTTTTACACAGCATGACTAATATTTTTGCAGATATTTTTGTGGGACACGATCAAACTGCACAGACTGTGCAGCACTCACCCTTAAAGTGCCTTTCACTATTTGATTGCCTCTGCAGCCAATTTAGGTCAAGATCAGATTGCACAAAGTGTATAGTCTAATAGTCTAATTTTTTAGTCTGCTTTGCAGAGACATTCTGCACAAGAGCAACCTTGAAATCGCTGTCACTTGGGTCTTATTTCTAGACTGAAACTGTCTGTTGGGTTTATTTGGCACTATAACTGCCTACCATACAGTTTTAGGAAACCATGAGGAAGAATCCTTTCAAAACATTGTAGGACATGGAAAAAAGATGGTAAGCAGCATTTCTTTTTCCCACAATTTTTTTTACTTTATTAAAGATAGATAAAATTATCATCATTTGATCTACATTTGTCATCTGCAGATGCTTTCAATTTAGTCGAATCCAAAATTTTGTCATTGGTAAGGAGTTAAAGGTTAATTTCAATCATGAGATATTCTGGCCACAAACAACCCAGAAATTTCCATAGACCTATTTTCATGGAACAGAAATGCATTCTACTGTTGAGTAAATGGGGTCTTAGGATTGTAAAATATAATTGAGTCGTGCTCTGTGAAAAGGGTGCTTAATGCATCTGCGAAAAATTTCGACCCAGGTCAGCCTGCGCAGTCCACGCAGGCTGACCTGGGCCAAAACTTTCAGCTATTGGTCAATTATCTGTTTGTCAAAGGACCATTCTACTTCATGATTAAGTTAGTTATTGAAAAAAGTGGCTCCTATGGATCCATAATTATGCCCCCATTCAACGAAGTGGGGGTATATTGCTTTGCTAATGTCAGTCGGTCGGTCAGTAGACCTTACCTTGTCCGGATGATAACTAGACACAGAATTGACCTAGGTTCGTCAAATTTGGCACAGACATGCGTCTCAGAGTGTAGATGATCCCTATTGATTTTAAGGTCAATCGGTCAAAAGTCAAGGTCACTGTGACCATCAACATGTTGAAATATAGACCAAACCTTGTCCGGATGATAACTAGACACAGAATTGACATAGGTTCGTCAAATTTGGCATAAACATGCGTATCAGAGTGTAGATGATCCCTATTGATTTTGAGATCAATCGGTCAAAGGTCAAGGTCACAGTTACCGTCAGCATGTTGATATTTAGACCAAACCCTTGTCCGGATGATAACTAGACACAGAATTGACTTAGGTTTGTCAAATTTGGCACAGACATGGGTCTCGGAGTGTAGATGATCCCTATTGATTTTGAGGTCAATCGGTCAAAGGTCAAGGTCACAGTGACCGTCAACATATTGATATATAGATCAAACCTTGTCTGGATGATAACTAGACACAGAATTGACCTAGGTTCGTCAAATTTGGCACAGACATTTGTCTTGGAGTGCAGATTATCCCTATTGATTTTGAGATTAATCCATCAAAGGTCAAGGTCACAGTGGCCTTCAACTTAATGATATATAGACCAACCTTGTCCAGATGATAATTAGACACAGAATTGACATAGGTTCTTCAAATTCTGTACAGATATTCATCTCGGAGTGTAAATGATCCCTATAGATTTTGAGATTAATCCATCACAGGTCAAGGTCACAGTGGCCTTAAACTTAATGATATATAGACCAAACCTTGTCCAGATGATAACTAGACACAGAATTGACCTAGGTCCTTCAAATTCTGTACAGACATTCATCTTGGAGTGTAAATGATCCCTATCGATTTTAAGGTTAATCCGTGAAAGGTCAAGGTCACAGTGACCACCAGATGATTCAGGGCCCACGCTGCCGTTCCCCACTTGAGCCATTTGCTCAAAAAAAATTAAAGTGTCTCAAAAATCATCATATTTGGCTGAACTTGTGGCTCCAACATTTTATTCGCGTATTATCGGGGACGTAGTAAGCATCGAAGTCGACTAGGAAAAGGCGGAAGTCGAATGCGCGTGCCGAAAAGAAAATCGATAACCCAGTCTGTGTGTCAGCGACTGTTTACAATCTTGCCGTGTGTATAATTATGCAAACTGTTGAGAGATTATCACGTTTAACAATTGAAGTGGGCTATAAATCAAAAAGATGACATCGATATTTCCCAATCAATTCTTTTGATATCAGTTTATGAACTGTGCCACTTCCTGTATCAATGTGGCAGTAGGGGGGCATGACTGTTTTACAAACAGACATCTTGTTATGGGATGACTTGGGCTAGTATCGTGTATAATGGAGATGCATTAAGCCCCCTTTTGCCAGAGGACGGCTCAATTGAAGAAAAAGACATAACATTTCACATCTAAGTTTATGAATGTTTTGTCCCATCCATCATTCTGTGCGTTTTGTAATATATCCAGGACAATGTTTGACAATTGTTTTAGTGCATTTAATTCTTTACAAAACAATAACTGGACAAAAAGAGCTTTTAAAAACACTGATGGAAAAGGAGAAAATGTGGGTAACCAGCATGTTTTCCACTGTTTTCTACCTTCTCAAAGTTAAATCCAATTATCTGAGCTACACTGAGCTGTTGGCTGCAAATACTTTCAATTTGGACAGATCGATAATAATGTCATTTGGTAAAAAGTTTACCTCATGGCTAGTGCACCTTTACATTTGTTTCTGGTTTGTCCTTGACTGTTCCTACACATGAGGTTTTGTCCAACCTGCAAAATACTTTTTCAAGCAATTTTCAGCAGAAAGAGAGGAATGAATACTTCTGCAACCCAAGGACAGATTTTTTTCAAGCTCAGATTAAAAGTTAAAACCTCTTTTTTTTTTGGCCCAGAGCAGTCCCATTACTGTGCCCCACAAAATATATACAAATGACAACAAAGAAGGAAAAGAAAATAAATGATGGGAAAATGGAATATTTCCTCATCATTTGCAATGGCTGCTTTTCTCAAAAGTATTTTTTGCAAATTTTCTTTACCAATTGGATGGTAATTGGTTAACCCTTTACCACACAATCATGAGTTTTAACGACCCTGAGAAAGAAAGCCTTTGAAAAACGTTGTGAGGGAAAAGGAGAAAATACTGGTAACCAGCCTTTTCTCCTTTTCCCACAATGTTTTCTATGCTTTCAAAGACAAATTCCAGAATTTGTGCCACATATAATTATTCTTCTGCAAAAGCGTTCAATTTCGAGGGGTTCAAAATTTTGTCGTTTTGTAAAGGGTCAAGGTTGATTAATTGATTGTATGGTGTTTAACGCTGTTTCAACATTACTTAAGTTATATTGCGACAACCAGTGCACTTATCCATTGCTGTCTGGAGTTTCTTTTACCAGTACTTCACACAACATTCCAAGCCACTAGCTGCTTTCCCACATAGCAATTATTGAAACAATGGTCAGTGGTGAGAGAAGAATGAATCCTGTAGCAATGACTATCGTCAGTCCTCAGAAAGAAGTTGGCCGAGCCGGGGATGGAACCAGCGATCCTCTGTTCTCAAGTCCTGTACACTACTGACTGAGCCAACGGGGCTTGGCATTGAGGTTTTATAGTAGTAACATTGTTCAGGTTCCATACCACAAAGGTAAGGGTCCTCCAGATTGTGTGTTTATCATTATGTCACTATGTAAATATTGTTCCATGCACTGAATAACTGCGAAGTTTTATTACATCAGACAATAGGATTATGGCTGCCAGATTATAGTTTCGTAATTCAACACAATACCTATTATGTGATGTTTTTTTCTTATTTTTTGTTCAGTGAACAATTGCATTTGAAGCAAAACCCTTCATCAATAGTTCCTTACCTTTGAAAATAAGTGACATGTACCTAGTTCATTTTGGGTAGAGAACTGAATTATTACATGATAATTAATTCTCTTCCCAAACCACTGCCACACAGTGGGGGAGGCTTTTAGGAAAAATGGCCTTTGTTCGTCTGCCGGTCAATCTGTCTGTTTAAAACGTTTTTGTTTGCCTCATAGCTCTTGAGCTCATTGTTGGAGTTTAAAGGTATTTCACATCAGTGCTCACCTTGATTAGACAATGTGCAGAGCAGAGGACTCAAAACCCCAAGGTCAAGGTCATATGGGGGCAAAGGTTAAATGCGCATAAACTGTGTCCACTTCATTTTTTAAAATATCAAAATATTCACAAACAGGTGTGTGTACTTTATTCAGACAAAGTGCAGAAGTGATGTTTCAGACACCAGACTCAAAGGTCAAGGTCAGGAGATCAAAAGTCACATGCTCATGAATCATCTCACGACATACCTCTAGAACTCCTGAGCTGATTTTTAGAAACATTTCACACATTTGTTGACTTGATGAGACAATGTGCAGAGGGGATGTTTTCATATTTCAGACTCAAAAGGTCAAAGGCTGTCCTCATAACCCATGTCCCTCTGTATCTCTTTAAGCCCTATCCTGCTTTTTAAAATATTTCACACGTGTGTGATGTGTGCACATTGATGAGACAATGTGCAGAGCTGACGTTTCAGAAGCCACTTTGCGGGTCACCTGTCTGTCTGACAGTGACACCTTTTCCGTTGGCTCCCTATTTCTGAAACCCATTGTCTGATTTTCAAGGTATTTCACTTTTCGTTAACCTTAATGAGACAATATGCAAAGCAGGGAATTCAGATGCCAAACTCCAAGGCCAAGGTCACTACTACACAGCTCGGTAGAGCATAGGACTCGTGAACGTGATGTTTCGGGTCACTTGAGGGTGTGGGTTCAATTCCCACGGCTGGCCATCTAAAATTCCAAAAAATAAACAAGACTTACCTTGGTTGAAGTCGACGTTTGTTTGGAATTCTTTGCAGTCATCAAACACGAAAGTGATCAGATGAGATGCGTGCCGACAATCCACTAAATCGTCAGTGTTAAAAGCCTGGTATTTTGATTCAAGGAATTTCTCATAACAAGAAACCCTTGGAATTTTGGGCAATCATATGCTATCATCATGCAAACAAAAAACCATTCTAAAACACCTCTGGGAGGGTTGAATAATGGGTGGGCATCTGATCACTTTCGTGTTTGATGACTACAAAGAATTCCAAACAAACATAGACTTCAACCAAGGTAAGTCTTGTTTATTTTTTGGAATTCTTTTACGTCATCACACCTTCATTCTCCGATGAGACTTTAAAGCTGAAATTACATTTAATTGAATCAATAACTAACACATACACCCATTAGAACTGTACAATACCTATCATGTACAAAGATCAACAACTTTGTAGCTACTGTAGCAGGGCAGAAATTGGCTTATTATAAAATTCACTAAATACTCTAGCACTAGCCCAACCTGCGGTCTTCAAAATCTCTTTTGTCGGTATACTTTTACAAGCAGCCCTAGATACTGATACTACCCTTACACTATGAGCTTTATACTTAGTGCAATCAATTCCTGCTTCTGCCATAACAGTTTTAATCCGTCTACTAATTGTAGAACTTGTCACTGAATGATATGGTTTGAAAAAGCTTATAAACAACCTCATATTGTTACCGTGTAAAGCCTTAGTCTTTTCTAAGTAGCTTGTTGAAATTGTATATACACAAATCCTCCTATCTGGAGTGAATTCCTTTAATTCAACAACCGGTACACTTCTGCCTGCTTTTGACTGCTTTAACCCTTTATATACTACACAAGTTATGTACACTAAGCACTGCCCAGTATTCACTGATAGGCAACGCAGCTTGATTGTCAGGTAGAATACTAGCCTCAAAATGGCTTCCAACAGGCTGCCAAAGTAAAAGTGACACAGCTTCACATTACACTGTTTTTCAAAGCTTTTTGATGATTTGACAAAGTAACTAAAGTTTAGTACTTACAGACTTTCAATCTTTTTTAATCCAAAGGTGTTTCCAGTCAAAAAAGCAATGATTATGTACAAATATTCTGTACAAATTCCTTCTGACAGAGATCCACAGGTGGATTCTGTTTTTCACTATTGACACTCTGTAGCATGTTTTAAAGTATAATTGTTCCTGACACACATTCAATATTGTTTTTATTATTTTTTCATGCAAGGGGAATTTAGGTTTCTGCATGAAAAATAAAATAACTCTCCCACAAGCGCATGTATTTCTACCAGAGTTGTTGGGTGCTAAATATGGTCAGCCTTTTCAGAGTTCATTCTCACAGCGCAATTATTGGTCTCTGGGACATTATATTGCATCAGATGATTTTGAAAGGATTGCAGAAAAAAATTGTCATTTATTCTCTTGTTCTCTGCTGTTCCGAGTTAAAAACCTTTGCATAAACAGTCACCAGAAAAGAATTACTTTCGCTTTGAACCTCCGACGGTTGAACTCGACACGGTTGCGTCGATCTCATTCTCCGACTCATCATTGTCCGATTTCTTTTGTCAAATATGGGTTAATATCAATATCAAAACAATATTTAGTTATTCAAACATATTATCCACCGATAGAAAGTCGATCTCTGTGCAAAAACCCCTCGAATTCGCTGTAACTTCAACTATCATAACTCGCCATTGTTTTCGAAATTCTCTGAACACATGCCGTGTAATAAAGGTCGGAAAATACCTCGCATTCTTTTGATTAGAGCTAAAAATAGTAGCTTTACACACCAAAGAAATGAGAAACATTATTTGATTGGATAATGATTTCAGATTTGTTGCATTTTGGGTAGGTTTGAACCAATCGGCCTCTTTTTAACATCGGTCTTCTAGAACCTACCAAAATGCGTCACTGGGATTTCCTAGAGTGGAAAACACAGCACGGCATAGCGTCACTCGGATTACAAGCCAGGTGAATTACAACGCGTATTCGCTGCACTGGGATTTCAGGGGTAGTATTTTTTTACGCTCTCTCGCGTCTCTCGTATATAAAGGGTTAATACTTTAACCAAACAGCCTTAATATTACAATTCTATCTCTTTACCAAGCAATCTCACATTTTAATGGCCATGAGAAAAAGGCTTTAGAAAATATTTTGGAACAAGATGTGTCACTGAGAAGTGACTGATTCTGCCAGAAAAAAGGAACCTTTTCCTGTGAGCTGTGCATGTGAACACTGACTATGGACACAAGATTTACAAACACTTCTGACCTTGCCTTGACCTTGACTTTTGACCTACGGATAAGGCTCTTGTGTTCGACACACAATTTACATGGGTAGACAAATCCTGCAAAGTTATACTGAAATTCATTCATAATTGAAAAAGTTACAGACCTGAAACAAACACTGCCATTGGAAAACATGTTTCACCTTGCTGTGACCTTGACTTTTAACCTATGGACATGACACATTGTCTTGATGTGGTTAATGTGATGTGACCTTTGTCCCACAGACATGGTTCTTTCGCACATTATGTGGTAGACCATTCTGTACTGTATACTGAAATTCATTCACAACTAAAAAAGTAAAAGGCCATACGCAAACAAACCCCCTTCATATTTATCTTTTTAATGATAGTTGACCTTGCCATGACCTTGACCTTTGACCGTCTCATATGATTCGTAGATGCAACACATGGTTTATATGTGGCTTATAATTCTACAAAGTTACACTAAAATTCATTCATAATTGAAAAATAACAGGTTGAACACAAACACTATCCTGCAAACAACACACATGACTTTGTTGTGGCCTTGACCTTCAACCTACAGACATGACTCCTGCGCATGACACATCAAATAGATGTGGCTTTCGTGTATTTGTTCAAGGTTATTCTGTAATTATGTAAGAAAGAAAAAACATTATGGCCCAGACACAGAAACGGGCATTTGCCATGACCTTGACCTTTGGCCAGGACATGATTTATACCATTTAAATAGTTTAGGTCATATCACACAGCCAGTGCACTTACACATGTGTTTCCTGGCTTCTCACAGCAGCACTGACACAACTTTCCTAGTCACTGACAACTTTCCTCACATGCATCAGAGGTGAGAGCCAAAAAGAAGTTTGTCTTAACCAGGTATCAAACTCGCAACCATCAGGTCACAAGTTGGATATGCTAACCACTGAGCTACCTAGCCATGCTTAAAAAACTTACTGGCCCTGCATGAATACTACCCCGCCAAATACATTTGACCTTTCTGTAGCCTTGACCTTTAACCTACATACATGACTCATGCGCACGACACATCATCTCAATTTTGAAATAAAGTAATAGGGAAAAAGGTTATGGCCTGGACACGAAAACAAACAAACAGACAGATGGATGTAAAACACAAAAACTGGAAGCCAGCATTTTGTTCTTTTTCCACAATGTTTTCTTACCAATCCAGACAAAATTTAAAATTTTGTCATGTTTTATAACTTCAGATTTTTTCATCCCACCTCTACGCATTGACTTCATTTACTTATCAAATCTACATAGAGAATACATACATAGTGTTGTTGTATATCCAAAATATCTGACGAGGTTTGGAGAATTGATAATTGCCAAGCCTTGGTGATTCTCACAAATGAATTAGATATTTTTAATACATATTTACATTATCTTTAATCTCACAACCGAGTGAGATAATTTTGATATACAACAACACTATGTACATATTCTATTTATCTTTTAACATCTGACTTTTTGCTGTTTTTGTTTTATTTCTAACAATGAAAAAGGCCAAATTTAGCAATATTTGCAGATGAAATGGATATGGATTAGCTGTAGTAATGACATCACGAATGATGTTATTGTCATAAAATGTGATCTTTACCCGCAGAAAATTCATTCATGTTCTATAAATATCCGTGGTATTTCAAAAACTGTGCTATAAATATCCATGGTATATCAAAAAAAAAATCACATAGGTGATATTGCATGGATATTAGGTCAGTTGAAAGATAAATGAAAATATCTATGTACCAAGAGTTCTCACTAAACAGAGGTAATTACATAGAATAAGATGGGTTTTTTTACAGAAAAACTTGTTAGTTATATCTCTAGAATAATAGAGAACTCATTTTGTGTTCTAACTGTGAATAAACTGCTCATTAACTTCACCCTGAATCAATTTTCAGACTTGTTAATCACAATCACTGACAGGCCGAACTTGACAGGTTTTCAATTAATACAACATATACACAATACATTAACCCATCACCACACAATCCATACTTTTAACAATGCCCCTAAACAAAGACTTTTGAAAACATTGTGGGAAAAGGAGAAAATGCTGGTTACCAGCATTTTCTCCTTTTCCAACAATATTTTCTACCCTATCATAGATAAATTCCATCATTTGAGCCACTTATTAATTGTCAGTCTGGACCGGTCTAAAAATTTGTCATCTGGTAAAGGGTCAAACCTGCCAACCGAGAAGCTGATAGCTAAGTACAAACAAAAGCTCAGGTTTTTTCAAAATACAACAATTATTCAATTTATTGTTCATAAGGAAATCAATAACAGAATTCTGAAATGGAAACACTAGTTGGTCTATTTCCTCTATATAGCAACACAAATTGTACTTTAATCCCTTGAAAGAGAAGGTTTTTTTTGAAAACATTGTTGGACAAGGAGAAAATGCTGGTAACCAGCATTTTCTACTTCTCAAACAATGTTTTCTACCCTATCAAACACAGAAATCATCATTTAAGCTGCAATTAATTTGTCGTCTGCAAAATTAAATGCTTTCAATTTGGTTCCATCCAACATTTTGTTGTTTGGTAAAGAGTTAATCCTTTATCAAACCATCCCGTGTTTATATTACCCTTGAGGAAGTACACTGTAGAGAACATTGTGGGAAAATGATAAAATTGTTGTCATCACAATGTTATCTAGCCTTCAAAAATGAATTCCATCATTTGAGCTTCATTTCGTTTGTTGTCAGTTAATACCTTCAGCTTGGACCGATCAGAATTTATTGCCTTCTGGTAAAGTGTTGGAAGTTATTTGATGATGCAGGTTAATTTCATAGAGGTAGTCCATTTAACTGATTGGCAGCATCAAATGACCAATCACTGAAGGTACACAGAGTACAAAATATTAGTTAATCCCTTTACTAGACCACAAAATTTCAGCCTTGTCCAAATTGAAAGCATTTGCAGACGACAATTTCAACGTGGCTCAAATGGTATTTTTTCTGTGATAAGGTAGAAAACATTGTGGGAAAAGGAGAAAATGCTGGTCACCAGCATTTTTTCCTTTTCCCACAATGTTTTCAAAAGGCCTTTTTCTACGGATCATTAAAACTTGGGATCGTGTGGTAAAGGGTTAATAGAAATAGAAACCTTGGCTGACAATTAGATGTATTTCACTTCAACGGCTCACCAAAGACATTTTTTTTTTCACAATTTCTAGAACAAACTAGAGCTGTCACTGAATGTGACTTAATACCCCCATCAGTGCTTTGACAGAAACAGGCAATTTAACAAAAAATTTTCTAAGTTCAAGGGGAGATTACCCTTAAATCATAGGGAGCAGATGATTGAAAACTGCGTCTTGCACAACTTCAGTATACGATCAATGTATCAACAAACTTTCAATACAATAGCAGCAAAACTGTAGGAGGAGTTTGCAAAAATCAGGTCAATATCTGGCAGCGTTTAGAAAAAAGTCCGGAAAACTGTTTTTTTGGGTGAAAATTTCGAAGTCCAAGGCCCGTAATTTCGTCAACAATCAGTGGACCAGAATGAAACTCAAACTTGATGTGTAACTCATAGTGGTCGACTTACACTATAAAAATCAGCTCAATATCTGCCAGCGTTCAGAAGAAAGTCCGGAAAACTGTTTTTTCTGTGAAAATCGTAAGTCCAAGGCCCGTAATTTCGTCAAAAATCAGTGGACCGGAACAAAACTCGAACTTGATCTGTAACTCATGGTTGTTGACTTGCACACCAAAAAGCAGCTCAATATCTACCAGCATTTAGAAAAAAAGTCCGGAAAACTGTTTTTTCTGTGAAAATTTCCAAGTCCAAGGCCCGCAATTTCGTCAAAAATCAGTGGACTGTAACGAAAGTCGGACTTGATCTGTAACTAATTGTGGTTGACTTGCACACCAAGAATCAGCTTAATACCTGCCAGCGTTTAGAAAAAAAGTCCGGAAAACGGTTTTTTCCTTGAAAATTTTTAAGTCCAAGGCCTGTAATTTCTTAAAAAATCAGTGGACCGGAACGAAACTCAAACTTGATCTGTAACTCATGGTGGTTGAGTTACACACCAAAAATCAGCTCAATATCTGCCAGCGTTTAGGAAAAAAGTCCTGAGCCAGCCCTTTGACAGAAACAGGCAATTTAACAAAAAATTTTCTAAGTTCAAGGGGAGATTACCCTTGAATCATAGGGAGTAGATGATTGAAAACTGCATCTTGCACAACTTCAGTGTACGATCAATGTATCAACAAACTTTCAATACAATAGCAGCAAAACTGTAGGAGGAGTTCGCGACACAAAATTACTAGTATTTTGTACACAAACGGACACACGGACGGACGGACACACTGACAGACAGGTCGATTTGTTTTGCGGGGGTATAATAAACAAACACAAAAGAAATTATACAACAGACAAATTTCTATAGCATTATCTTTTATTGAGCCTTAATGAGACCTGTAAAAGGATACCAGCAAAAAAATTGTTTAGACAGTTCTCAATGTTCATTTTTTAAGCTATCCAGTGCTGGTTGATCGATTGATTTTTGTGTTTATTTATCATTGACACCAGTTGCCCATATGGGCGATGCCCCCTGAAGGCTGTTAGTATTGTTATGGGGAATAATGCAGATACAGGACGAAATCCATCCTAAGTTACGCATGGTTCTTTATCGTGCTCGGTGTATAGCACTGTCACAAGGGACCTCGGTTTAATATTTCATCTAAAAGACTATTAGTAATTCTTTTACGTCATCACACTTCCGTTCTTAGATGAGATGCGCGCCGACAATCCACTAAATCGTCAGTGCGCCAGCCACTCTCGGACTGAACAGAAGTGTTTCTGTTGGGTCTGTAGGTTGGTGCAGGTCCTTTACTTTATACATGTATACAAGAGTACTTGTACTCTTAAGGACCAAAAATTTTCTTGTATTGGTACAGCTTTACAGCTGTTTTATTACAAGGGTGTTTACTTCGGAAAACCCCTGTATCTTTTTCCTTATTAGGGAAAGTCGCGTGACTTTTATACACTTTTGGTGACATGTACACATACTTTCTTTCATGTGTAGTAAAATAACAATGGCGTGCCATGATCGAGAAGGAATTGAACAAGGCTGAAACTGGGACTGTTAAGAATGTTCAGGTCCCGAGGGCTGTTCTGACCAATAAAGCTATCCCAGCCAAACAAAAAGCTTCTCAACAGTCGTCAGAAAATGTTTCCAGACAGTCAGCAAGTACTGCTAGCCAGCCACCTAAAACAATTGATCATTTCAACATTGAGGCTTTACGCATTTTGAGAGAGATGAATGCCAGTATTAATAGAACTAATGCTAATGTAGAAACGCTGTCAAAGCGTGTTGACGCTCTCTATGAGGAGGACTGGAACGAGGATGAGTTTCAGGATGAAACTATCGCCGGGCAGCCCGGTGTTGGCGACCGGCACGACGACCAGTCAGATGACGAAAATGTGCCGTTTTCTGATAATATTTTTGGCAGATACGTTAAAAAGTTCAAAAAGTCTGATGTTACAGATGTTCCTGTCAATTAAACTCTAGCTGGGTTGGTCAATGAAGCTTTTCATGACGGCATGCCTGATGAGAATTATTCTGAAATGGTAAAAAATATATCTCGCCCAGAAAACTGTGAATCATTAAAAGAGACTAAGGTTAACCCAGGTGTATGGTCGGTGTTAAGGACACAAACTCAAATTGAAGATTCGAAAATGAGGGGCATTCAAAATTGTATAGTCAAGGCTACAAGCAACTTGGTGAAAATAATGGAAGGTCAGGCAGACTCTCCATCTTCGCAAGCCAAGGATACTAATTCCACTTTGTTCGTTACGTACCCTTGGCCGCTTGCCTCTTTAAAAATCGAAACTCCCGCTGCGCCACCTATCGAATATCACGAGTTGCGTAACCTTTGCTGATGTTATTTCTGACCAATCAAAATGCTTGTAGTAAAATTTGTTAGGCTATGCATCAAAACAAGACGAACAGACATACAATGATTCGCAATCATTTGGCCGTGGAACCCGTCCTAATATTTCACATAATTGATCGTAAACTATAAAAAACTCATTAAATATCGATCGTCTACTCTTTTTTGGCAACTTTTCGTCACAAACACGACAACTTTCGTTTTTGACGGGCGCCGCCATTATTGTTTTGTTTTGCAAAAGATTTCTTGTTACGGATGGTTTGATTGGACGCAATGGGTTTTGATCGCATCCAATGAAATGGCGCAGCGGCAGCTTCGATTTTTAAAGAGGCGAGCGGCCAAGGGTACTACCTTAGTATCCTTGGCTTGAGAAGATGGCAGACTCTCTTGGCGAAGCTCATCTAGAAATGGTAATGAATGCTATTGGTCTCTTTGGCCAGGCTAACAAATGGATCAATACTCGACATAAAGAAAACCATAAGAAAGATACGGATCCCAAACTACATCATTTGTGTACCTCTGCTTCTTTCTCGGACTGGTTGTACGGAGGCTCTATTATTAAAGACATTAAAGATATTGAAGAGCTGAATAAAATAAGTAAAGATATCCAAGGTGCTAGAGGGAGACACAGGGGTAAAAGTTAAAAAACCTGAAAATACTGAAAATTGAGCTGGGGGCCGCTAGGGCCCCCGGTGGGTCCAGGGCAACGCCCTGGCCAGGGGGCCGGAGGCCCCCGGAAGCTCCTGAGATTTAGCTATTTTATAAGCATCAAATTCCTCTGATGAGATCCAGTTTTAGCATTTTAAAGTTGAAAAAATCTTGAAAACAAATGAAAGATATGATATGCTAAAACCTAAGAAAATCTCAAAGTTTTTAGCACCCATGTTATTTTGTCCTCTTTTATCTCCATTTTGTACACAGGACCTAATCAGATTAGCCCTACATCAGTTTTGTATTTGAAAGTACAACAAGTATGAGAAAAGGACATATCTAGTATTTAATATTTGATTCATTAAAATGCAATCACATGTGCTAAATTTCTGTCAAAAGAATAAAATCAAATCTGTCAAATAGGAAAACAACACTCTCTTTAAGAATGGCTAATTTATCAGGGAGAATGTGACAGAGTGTGCTGTGCATTTTCTAGCTTGAGCTTTTTGTACCCTTTGGTAACTGGAGTTTGGGGTACACTAACAAGGATGGGGGTTCAGATCTAAACTAGATAATTTCATTAAAATATCAAGTTTTAATGGCAGCCTATTAAAAGATATACTGTTTTCATGTGACATGCGCAAACAAGATTTTATAGATAGATCTACATGTTCACAGTTAAAAGCTCTTCAAACACTTTAAGAACCTTTCCTAAAATGTGCAAACATTTTTGGCAAAATCAATTCCAATGTTTGCTAAAACAAGCAGGTAAGTGATATACCATGGAACTGGTCCAATTCCTGTAAAAAATCTATCAAATCGGCAGTGTGGGGCAATCAGTTTAAATGCAAAATTTTATTATCACTTTGTAACCGGAAGAGCAAACCAACTAGCTATTGGTTGTACAATCGGTTTCTCCATTGAACTGAGAATGCCTTTTTGCTTAAATACTTTGACAATTTGTCTACATGATATTAAGTTTAGTATCATTTATTTTGATCTTTAAATTTTAATTTCCAAACCAGTTAAAAAAAATTCAGACATATTTCAAGCATTTGCAGACTCCCCCCCCCCCCCCCCCCCCCGCTTTAGATCTATATTTTCATTTCATAAAACAACAATTTTTTCCACTCATGACAAAATTTTAGATTCCACTTATTGTTTTATTCAGAGATTTGTGTAAATTCACTGTTTAAATTCATTCTTAAAGATGAGAAGATAGTTTGAAGTCCCTCTGATCGGACGATGCCACGCTGATCATGGTAGTGTCATGGGTTTTCACGTTTTTTTTGGCGATCAATTTTTCGTGTCAATTAATTTCTGGAGAAGTATTACCACATGATTTGACATCAGTTAGTCATTTTGAATAGCAGGTAACTTTAAAATCTGTCACTTTACACTAGATCAGAGGATTAACACCGTTATTACGTTCTCGTAAATGACTCGCCAGCTTCATTAGATCACGCGCGTGTCCTTCACATTTTATACTGATCGTGTTTAGCCCATATTTCTGCTGGATGCGCACAAGCTAGGTTATATGAAGCTCTTGACGATAATTTCATGCGCCAGATTGACAATTAAGCAAATATTTTTCAGCGTCAAAGACATGTCACTTCAAATTTCCAAGCGTCAAAACCCAGTCTCAGGGATCAAATAGGAAACTTGCCAAGTTGTCGAGTTTTGACAAGACATCCATGGACAAAAATTTCTTTCTCATTTTTCCAGCCAATTTTTGTGTTTGTTATCACTATATTGAATCCTAGAGTGTGATTAATATCAGTCACAAAACCAAGCGCTACAAACCAGTATTCACGTCTCACAACCGAGCGAGCTTTGGTACCAACTGCAATCGATTCCGGGATTTCTCAAGAGCTAATCGCAATCGGAAGCCAAAACCAACCGACTTTCGACTATAGTCAATCATTGGCCCACCACTACAAATCGGACTAGTGTTTGAATAAAACTTTTCCCCCTTTTTCGGTCGCTTCGGCATTTGAGTAGCACGTACTGTCAACTTCGAAAGATAGTTGCCGATCCCCAGCTCTGACATCCATTTGTTATTGAAAAGAACAAAGATAATTTAAACTGAGCCATCTTTCGCTAGCAAATAATCAAATTGCAGCCACTATTTGTCCCCTAAAACGAAGGGCTTTGTTAATGCTTTATTTTGTTGTACAATCCTAGCGGCAAAAATGTTAAAGTCAGCAAACCGATCAAAACAATCAAAACACAGCCGCAACATTTTGGACATGAACAATATATCATCATACAATAACCTTAGAACGTTCCGGTTCAGCATCTATATTTAGAATCGGGAAACCCTAAGCAAGAGTGAGTGACTGTAAACATTTCGGTACAAATTATCCCCGAAATTACAAAATTCTTTGAATTTCATTGTTTTTAGGGTGAGTGCGTTTGACGGGAGACTTTACTGACCGAGATCAGCCCAGGACAAAGCAAATGCAGTGGGGCAATAAATTTTATTGATACGGCATCTGGAAATCTATTGACTTGCAATAGATACGAGATAAAGGGGTACCCCCCTCCCCCAGTAAAAAATTTTCTCCTCGGATTTAAACGATTTGGAAAAATGACCTGGTCGGCCCCTGAAAATACGGAATTCCGTCACAATACGGAAAACTTTTACCCCTGGAGACATCGTGGAGGTAGAGGTCGTCGTTTTAATAGAGAGGCCAGGAGGTTTAGGCCATACTATCGAAGGGGTAGAGTTGGTCCCCAGAATAACTTGCAGATACTGGCGAAACCAAAAAACTCCGAGGCCGGAGGTCAGTGCACCAATGAAAAAGTAAAACAAACAGTTTTTGAAGCAGGTAGGCTTGGTCAGTTTATAGAAAATTGGAAAAATATTACCTCAGATCAAAGTATATTAGATATTGTGCAGCACTGTCATATAGATTTTGAAAATAATCCTCCTGTTCAGACTTCGGTCAGACAGCAACATTTTACTGCTTTGGAAAGGAAAATAATACAAAATGAAATAGACAAATTACTGAAAATGGGAGTTATAGAAGAAGCTGAACATGAATATGGTCAGTTCATATCGCCAATTTTTACTGTGCCGAAAAAGGACGGAGAACATCGTATGATTTTAAATTTGAAAGAGTTGAACACCTACATTGAGTATCATCATTTTAAAATGGATACTTTTGAAACTGCTCTTAAACTCATCAAGCCTGGCTGTTATATGGCATCTATTGATCTCCGCCATGCTTATTACTCGGTTCCAATTGCTAAAGAACATAGAAAATTTCTTAGATTTATATGGCTAGGGACTTTATTTGAGTACACTTCTTTACTGAATGGAATTGCGTTTGCACCCCATAAATTCACAAAACTAATGAAACCAGTTTTTGCTATGTTAAGGAGAAAGGGCCATTCAAACTCGGGGTATATAGATGACTCCATTTTGGTCTCTGACTCTTTCAATGAACGTGAAGTTAATGTTCAAGACAGTGTCATTGATGGAAACTCTAGGTTTCATTACACATAAGAAGTCTGTCTTCAAGCCTTGTCAGAATATCATATTTTTAGGTAACCATATTGATTCTATTATGTTAGTTTATTTGATGGAACTAGTTGGTGAGCAAGTTTCGAGAGTTCGAAAACAGGTGGTCTTTGGTCTGAGCAGGAAAGCCAGTCACACATCAATTACCTAGAACTCTTGGCCATCTTTTATGGCTTGAAATCCTTTTGTAAGGGTTTCACAGGTTTACACATTCAAGTAAAAACAGACAACACCTGTGCAATGTCCTATATTAATAACACGGGAGGCATAAAATCCAAACCTTGTAATCAATTAGCTAGAGAGATTTGGTTATGGGCAATTGCAAAAAATACCTGGTTATCTGCAGCATACATTCCTGGGTCTCATAATGTGGCAGACTATGACTCAAGATATTACAATGATAATGTAGAATGGATGTTGAATAAGGCAGTTTTTCATAAAATTCTAAATTTTTGGGATAAACCTGTTATTGACATGTTTGCATCAAGGTTGAATTGTCAGTTACAAAAGTATGTTTCTTGGAAACCTGACCCTGATGCAGAGTTTGTGGATGCTTTTTCTGTGAATTGGTCAGATATTTATTTTTATGCATTTCCTCCTTTCAGTCTAATACCACATGTGGTGACCAAGCTGAAAGAAGACCAAGGGGAGTGCATCTTAGTAGCACCGATATGGTTGACCCAATCGTGGTTTACAACTGTGATGGATCATCTAGTACAGACTCCATACATAATACCGATGCACAAAACAACATTGACTTTACCAGGAACTCAGAAGATTCATCCACTTTATTGGAAACTCACTCTGATGGCATGTCGGTTATCAGGAAAAATTTCCAAAATAAGAACATTTCAGCAAAGGCTACAAACATCATATTGTCATCGTGGTGACATGGAACTCAAAAACAATACTCAATGTATATTAAGAAATGGTTTCAATACTGTAGTGAAAGGCAAATTGATAAGTTTCAAGCAAATGTAAATTTTGCTCTTGATTTTTTGTCAGAACTCTTTGATAAAGTTTTAGTTACAGTGCAATGAATTCAGCTAGGTCTGCTCTTTCAGCAGTTGGGCTAGTGCAAGATGGTTTTACTGTAGGTGCACACCCCTTGGTCATTAGATTTATGACAGGAATTTATAATTTACAGCCTTCTAGGTCAAGATATTCTGAGACAAGGGATGTCTCTTTAGCTTTGAGTTACTTAAAGTCAATTTCAGTCGATTTCGATATCGCACTTAAAATGTTAACTTTAAAGTTGGTTATGTTAAATGCACTTGTTTTGGCTGGTAGAAGCCAGTCTTTGCACTTACTAACTATTGAGGGCATGAGAAAGGAATCCTCAAAGTACATTTTAAAGTATGTAGCCCCTTTAAAGAAGATAATTATCAGATAGTGTAGATTCTAAAATCACATTACAATTTCTTCAACAACATTATGCGTTCAAGAGTAGTCTGCTTTCAGCAAATGAATATGCATCATAAATCTAGATGATCCTGAGGCATGCTTCTTTTTCTATTTCTGGAATACTGTAGATGTGATTTACTACTTTACCAAGCGACAAAATTTTGGACTCAACTAAATCAAAAACATTTGCAAAACACAGTTTAAATGTGACTCAGATGATGTGATTTCTTTCAACAGGATCAAAATCTTTTTTGAAAAAGGTGAAAATCCCGGTTACAAGCATTTTCTCTTTTTCAAGAATGTCTTCAAAAGGCTTCTTACTCAGGGTTGTTAAAACTCTGGAGTGTGTGGTAAACATTTAAGAGGTACTATTTGATGGGGGAAAAATAAATTCTCTGTGTGATAGGATAATGTCTTAATCTTTTTAAATCTTTTAAATTCCTTTAAAAGTTTTATATTTTAGGTGAACTGTGCGTACATGTGTATTCCAAATGAACTATATGCACCTTAACCCTTTATATACTACACAAGTTATGTACACTAAGCACTGCCCAGTATTCACTGATAGGCAACGCAGCTTGATTGTCAGGTAGAATACTAGCCTCAAAATGGCTTCCAACAGGCTGCCAAAGTAAAAGTGACACAGCTTCACATTACACTGTTTTTCAAAGCTTTTTGATGATTTGACAAAGTAACTAAAGTTTAGTACTTACAGACTTTCAATCTTTTTTAATCCAAAGGTGTTTCCAGTCAAAAAAGCAATGATTATGTACAAATATTCTGTACAAATTTCTTCTGACATAGAGATCCACAGGTGGATTCTGTTTTTCACTATTGACACTCTGTAGCATGTTTTAAAGTATAATTGTTCCTGACACACATTCAATATTGTTTTTATTATTTTTTCATGCAAGGGGAATTTAGGTATCTGCATGAAAAATAAAATAACTCTCCCATAAGCGCATGTATTTCTACCAGAGTTGTTGGGTGCTAAATATGGTCAGCCTTTTCAGAGTTCATTCTCACAGCGCAATTGTTGGTCTCTGGGACATTATATTGCATCAGATGAATTTGAAAGGATTGCAGAAAAAATTTGTCATTTTTTCTCTTGTTCTCTGCTGTTCCGAGTTAATAACCTTTGCATAAACGAGCACCAGAAAAGAATTACTTTCGCTTTGAACCTCCGACGGTTGAACTCGACACGGCCGCGTCGATCTCATTCTCCGACTCATCATTGTCTGATTTCTTTTGTCAAATATGGGCTAATATCAATATCAAAACAATATTTAGTTATTCAAACATATTATCCACTGATAGAAAGTCGATCTCTGTGCAAAAACCCCTTGAATTCGCTGTAACTTCAACTATCATAACTCGCCATTGTTTTCGAAATTCTCTGAACACATGCCGTGTAATAAAGGTCGGAAAATACCTCGCATTCTTTTGATTAGAGCTAAAAATAGTAGCTTTACACACCAAAGAAATGAGAAACATTATTTGATTGGATAATGATTTCAGATTTGTTGCATTTTGGGTAGGTTTGAACCAATCGGCCTCTTTTTAACATCGGTCTTCTAGAACCTACCTAGAGTGGAAAACACAGCACGGCATAGCGTCACTCGGATTACAAGCCAGGTAAATTACAATGCGTATTCGCTGCACTGGGATTTCAGGGGTAGTATTTTTTGACGCTCTCTCGCGTCTCTCGTATATAAAGGGTTAAGTTAAACTTGCCAACTAAGGGCAAGCAGTCTTGATACTTTCGATACGAATAGTGCTTTATGGTTGGTTGGTGGAAGAGTGGACGGGTAGGTGGATGTTGGTTGGTTGGGTGGCTGGAAGGGTGGTTTGTTGACTGGTTGATTGATCAATTGATTGATTTCAAGTTTATTCAGTCACAATTTAGCAATACATAATTATGCATGTGCAATCTAGGTTTCATCAGTAACATTTAATATGTCCTCAACAGATGTTTCAATCTGGACGAAGCTAAAATTTTGTCGAATGGTACCGAGTTAAAACAGAAGATTTATTGGTGAAGAGTTATTTCCAAGAGTATTTAATGTTCTAACTTCAGGTTCTTGGAACACCGGTCAAGTCAAGCAGTCAAGTGGGTAAGTCATGAACCCTTCTGGCCGATCAGTGACTTTCAGCAATTGCTTCCAGATTGTTTTATGTGAAATAAAGTGTGTTATATCCATATTCACAAGTCACATAAACATACTGGTGTAATAAAAGTTCCAAATTATATACAGAAAAATGGCCTTACTATCGTCTACCCTTTATGTAACGACCCAGTGTTGCGACCATTATAAGAAGGCTTTGGAACAAATTGCAGGAGAAACCTGGTAACCAGCATTTTCTCCTTTTTACTAGAATTTGTTCAAGCCTGAAATATTAAGTCAGAGAATGTCTTTTAAGACAAAACTTTTTTCTCTGCTTTCTCTTAAGACCAGGCTAGAATTTTGTCGTCTGGCTAAGAGTTGGGATGTTCTTTATTCTGTGCCTGCTAAACATTTCAGCAGCACATAATGTCGATGTTGATAGGGGTGGAGGTCTGGGAAAGTATGTTTTCTTTATGACAGTAATTACTATATCTGAACTGGCAGTCAATTGCCTTCCATTTTTCATAATTTTGGATCTTCTCAACATTCTTGCATGTGGTCCAAATTCATAGGGTAGATAATTAGGGTGACACCTGCCAAAGGGCAATTATTACTGATGCGCTATAATTATGGGAATACCTGTGTGGAAAAGATATTTCTATTGAACTGGACGTGGCTTGTCAGTTAAAATTGGTTTTTTAATTGGTTGATTGAATGGTAGTTCTTGCAGTCTTCAACATTATTTCAGTCGTATCACAGTGACAGCCCATATGTTCATGTATGCCCTAGGTTCTCACTATATCCAACAGTGTGAATCCAAATTAAAATTTTACATTATGTAGTCTGATCATGATCAACACTGGCTACAGAAGCTCAATTAAACACACGTAGCAGCCAGTGGGTGAACTCTTTACCACATAACACATTTTAGACTTACCCTTTTTGAAAGCAATTCTTGATGACAAATACATTTCTTTTCTACCATTTCTTTTTGGAAGGGAGTAGAAAACATTGTGGGGGAAAAAGGAGAAAATGCTGGTTACCGGCATTTTCCCCTTTTCCAACGCAATGTTTTCAAAAGCCTTTGTTAAATTGTATGTTTTAATGCCATTTTCAACATTATTTCAGTTGTATTGCAGCAGCCAGTGCACCTATCCATGTTTTCCGGGAATTTCTTTTACCAGTAGTCCACATAATATTCTTTTACAAGCCACTGGCTGCTTTCCCACATAACCATCGTTGAAGTAACCGAGCCCCTGTAGCTCAGTCAGTAGGACTTGAGAACACGGGTCCAGGGTTCGATCCTTGGCTACGACCCCTTGTTCGGCCAATTTCTTTCCGAGGATTGATGATAGTCACTGAGACAGGATTCATTCCTCTCCCACCGCTGACCATTGTTTCGACGATGATTATGTGGGGAAGCAGCCAGTGGCTTGGAAAGAAAATTGTGCGAAGTACTGGTAAAAGAGACTCCAGGAACGCATGGACAGGTGCACTGGCTGCTGCGATATAACTGAAATAATGTTGAAAACGGCGTTAAACACCATACAATCAATCAGTCAATCAATCGTTGAAGCAATGTTCAGCAGTGAGAAAGGAATAAATCCTATTGCAATGACCTTCATAATCCTTGGAAAGAAATTGGCCGATCAGGGGATCATACTGGCAACCCCTCTGTTCTCAAGTCCTGTATGCTACCAACTAAGCTACAGGGGCTCAGCGCCTTTGTTAAAACACCAGATTGTGTGGTAAAGATTTAACCCTAAAACACACAATCACAAGTTTTAACGACCCTGAGGAAGAAGCCTTTTAAAAACATTGTGGGAAAAGAAGAAAATGCTGGTAACCAGCACTTTCTCCTTTTCCCACAATGTTTTCTACACTTTCATAGACAAATTTCATTATTTGAGCCAAGTTAAATTCGTTGCCTGTAAATGTCTTCAATTTGGAGAAGTCTGAAATTTTTGTTGTATGTTAAAGATTTACCCTAATCCTGCTAAATAACTAAAATGAAATTTTCAGTTTGATGGTAAAAACCGTAATATTACTATTTCAAAAATATGTTTTGGGGAATAATATCTCCTTCTCGGACAGTGTAGATTCAAGATCAGACTGCACATTCTGTGCAGTCTGATCTTGATCTACACTGTCCGCAAAAAGTGAGCCGCGCTTAGCAACTTAAGGGTTCAGAAACAAAACCTGTAGAATTGTTATCTATGATTTTTATGGATGATTCACCTAAGTGATAACACATTTTCTGGTGTTGCCTCTGAAATTATCTGTGATGTATTTTCTTTTTCATATTGGAATATTAACTTTTGTTGCTGTTTTTATGTTAACCCTTCACCAAACCATCATGTCTTCTAAAAATCCTGAGGAGGTTGACTGATTGATTGATTGTATGGTGTTTAACGTCGTTTTCAACATTGTTTCAGTTATATCGCTGCTGCCAGTGCACCTATCCATGCTTTCCTGGGGTTTCTTTTACCAGCACTCCCCACAATGTTCTTTCCAAGCCACTAGCTGCTTTCCCACATAACCATCGTCGAAACCCTGAGGAGGAAGACACTTGAAAACATTGTAAAACCAAAAAAAAAATACATTTGGCCTGTATGCGTTCAAAGACAAAATGCAATTATTTGACTCATTTTCTATTTTGTCATTTTGAGATACTTTTAGTATGGACAAGTTTATAAGGATTTGGTGGTCTGGTTTGGAGTTAACCTTTTACCCCACAATCATGAGTTGTTTGTTTGTTTTTCCCTTTTGCAAACATTGTAGGAAAAGGAGACCATGCTGGTGACCTTCTCCTTTTCCCACAATGTTTTCTATCCATTTTAAACAAATTCCATCATTTGAACCACATTAAAATTGTAGTCTGCAAATGCTCTCATTTTGGACAAGGCTTCATTTTTCTTGTGTGGTAAAGAGTTAAACGCTATAGCAAACAATTGGCCTGTTTCACAACACTCAACAAAAGTTGCTTTTTAAAAACATTGCGGTAAAAGAAGAAAATGCCAATAACCGGCATTTTCTCCTTTTCACACAAGCTTTTTCCTACCATTTTGAACAAAACTCTAATTATTCTAGAAACATGGTATTTGTCATTTGCAAATGCATTCAATTTAAGTGACTTTTAAATTTAGTTCCTTAGTAAAGGGTTAGTGCTTCACCTGACGTAAGAATTTAAGGTAATGCCAAAAAGTTTGAAAGCATTTGCAGATAACAAATTCATTCTGTCACAAATGATGGAATTTGTCTTTGGAATGGGTAGAATACAAAGCAGGAAAAGGATAAAATGCAGGTTGCCATCATTTTCTCATTCCATTTTCAGAAGCCTTCACCTTGAGGTTGTTAAACTCGGAATTATCCTGTGAAGAGTTTAATCCTGTACCGGCAATTTAGACTATTAACGACCTTGAGCAGAAAGGCCTTTGAAAACATTTTGGGAAAAGGAGAAGATGCTGGTAACCAGCATTTTCTCCTTTTCCCAAAATGTTTTCTACCCTATGAAAGACAAATTTTATATTTTGAGTAACATTTGATTTGTTATCTGCAAAATTACTGCTTTCAATTTGGAGAAGTCTAATAATTTGTTGTTTGGTAAAGTGTTTAGCACAGTGAGTTTTTGCCTCTGATAAGGAACAGATGCGTCTAGTTCAGAAAGTGTGTGGGAAACAAGATGTGAAGAAGCACAGCACTAGCTAGATACTGGCTTCAAAGTTTTGATGTTTCATTTTTGTTTTTGTATTGTGAAATAAACTTTCTTTATGTAATGTAAATTTTGATAGATCAGTAGGTAATGTACAGGGTTTGAAACCAGCGAGGTTTTGGTTCAAATCTTAAGATTGGCTTAAGATCTTTCTGAGGATTGACGATAGTCATTGTAACGAGTCATTCCTCCCAGACTGCTGCTCAGTGGTGGACAGAGGTTAATGTTTGAAAGCAACCAGTGATTTGGAATGAATATTGTGTGAAGTACCAGTAAAAGAAACTTCGGGATAGCATGAATAGGTGCACTGGCAGCCATGATATATGAAATAGTGTTGAAATGGCATTTAAACTCCAAACAAACATTAATTTTGATAGAGTGCATGAATTTTTTTTTTTAAGAAAAGAAACATGTTTTGTTTTTCGTTTTGAAAAATTTTAAAAAAGGTCGTATAAACCCTTATAGCTCATTTCACAAGTTACAGTGCCTTTGAAGATAGTGTAGATCAGGAACAGACTACATAAAACAGTCTAATCTTTGATCTACACTGTCCGCTTAGCCAAGACATTCTGTGCGAGGACAGCCTTGAAATTGTTATTTTGGGGTCTTATTTCTAGACTGAAAATTTCTGTAAGCTTTATTCAGCTTTATTCAGCCTGTTTTCTCTACCAAAGAACAACCTGTTTTTTGACACCCCTGAGACAGTTAATTGATTGATTGTATTGTATTTAGCACTGTTTTCAACATTATTTTAGTTATATCACGGCGGCCAGTGCACCTATCCATGTATTCCTAGAGTTTCTTTTACCAGTACTCTGCAAAATATCCTTTCCAAGCCACTGACTGCTTTCCCACATAACCATTGTCAAAACAATGGTCAGCGGTGAGAGAGGAATGAATCCTGTTGCAATGACTATCATCAATCCTTGGAAAGAAATTGGCTGAGCTGGGGACCGGACCAGCAACCCCCTGTTCTCAAGTCCTTTTAGCTACTGACTGAGCTACTGAGGCTTGGGGGGCCCCTGAGACAGAACTGACGAGGCTTGGGGGCCCCTGAGACAGAACTGACAACTTTTTAAAATAATATGAGATAAGTAAAAATGCTAGTTTTGATAAATTTCACCATTTGAGCATAATTTATCTTGTCATCTGCAAATGCTTTCAATTTTGACAAACCTTAATCCTTTACCAAACAACAAAATTTTAGACTGTTCCAAATTGAAAGCATTTGCAGACAGCAAATCAAATGCTACTAAAAACATGAAACATGTCTTTTGAAGGAAAGAAAACATTGTGGGAACAGGAGAAAATGCTGGTTACCAGCATTTTCTCCTTTTTCAACAATGTTTTCAAAAGTGTTAAAAGTCTGGATTGTCTGGTAAAGGGTTAAACTGCATGCTAAAGTGTTTTGAAAGTATCTGGAGCTAGGGTCTATAAAGAAACTTTTTTGCACTCTGAAATGGCCTTGTTAAATTGTGTGTGAAAATTGCTTGAAGTCTCATTGTAATTCCACATCAAAAGTACTTTTTTTTCATTTTCTAACTCGGCTAATACTTTTTAGCTGATAGCATCAAAGTAATGCTCTCTATTGAAAGATAAGCTTGATCTAAAAAATCATAAAAAGTAATAACTGTAATAATCATTGCTTCTCCTGCTATTTCTCCTAGTGCTTCAACCTTGCAGAGGGATTTTAACCTTTTCCTTTATTGAGCAGTCCCGTGTTTTAATGATCTTGAAGAGGAAAGATTTTGAAAACATTGTAGGATAAGGAGAAAATGCTGGTTACCAGCATTTTCTCCTTTTTATACGCCCGTCGAAGACGGGACGTATTATGGGATCACCCGGGGCGGGCGGGCGGAATGGCAGGCGGCGTCCCCATTCTTTGTCCTGAGCATATCTCCAAAACTATGCTAGCTACGGTTATGAAATTTCATGGGTGGATAGATCTCATCAAGGCGGAGTGCAGTGCACAGGAATCATAACTCTCGCTTGCTTAATTTTTGAGTTATTGCCCTTCGATGTTTTTCATACTTGAATTTTGTCCGGAGCATATCTCCAAAACTATACTAGCTATGGTTATGAAATTTCATGGGTAGATAGATCTCATCAAGGCGGAGTGCAGTGCACAGGAATCATAACTCTTGCTTCCTTAATTTTTGAGTTATTGCCCTTAGTTGTTTTTCATACTTGAATTTTGTCTGGAGCATATCTCCAAGACTATACTAGCTAAGGTTATGAAACTTCATGGGTGGATAGATCTTATCAAGGGGGAGTGCAGTGCACAGGAATCATAACTCTTGCTTACTTAATTTTTGAGTTATTTCCCTTTGTTTATATTCATACTTGAATTTTATCCAAAGCATATCTCCAAAACTATGCTAGCTACGGTTATGAAACTTCATGGGTGGATAGATCTCATTAAGGGGGAGTGCAGTGCAAATGAATCATAACTCTTGCTTGCTTAATTTTTGAGTTATTGCCCTTTGTTGTTTTTCATACTTGAATTTTGTCCGGAGCATATCTCCAAAACTATACTAGCTACGGTTATCAAATTTCATGGGTTGATAGATCTCATCAAGGGGGATTGCAGTGCACATGAATAATAACTCTTGCTTGCTTAATTTTTGAGTTATTATACGCCCGTCGAAGACGGGACGTATTGTGGGATCACCCATGGCGGGCGGGCGGCGTCCAGTTCTTTGTCCGGAGCATAACTTTGTCGTCTCCAGTCAGATCAACTTGAAACTTGGCATGTGTGTTTGTTGCAATAATACGGAGTGTAGTGCGAAAGAAGCATAAGTCTACCTCATGCTGTCTGAGTTATTTCCCTTTGATCATCATTTTTATAGCATTTTCTGCTTGTCCGGAGCACAACTTTGTCATCTCCAGTCCGATTGACTTGAAACTTGGCATTTGTGTTTGTTGCAATAATACAGAGTGCAGTGCGAAAGAAGCATAACTCTACCTCGTGCTGTCTGAGTTATTTCCCTTTGATCGTCATTTTTACAGCATTTTCTGCTTGTCCGGAGCATAACTTTGTCATCTCCAGTCCGATTGACTTGAAACTTAGCATTTGTGTTTGTTGCAATAATACGGAGTGCAGTGCGAAAGAAGCATAACTCTACCTCGTGCTATCTTTGAGTTATTTCCCTTTGATCGTCATTTTTACAGCATTTTCTGCTTGTCCGGAACATAACTTTGTCATCTCCAGTCCGATTGACTTGAAACTTGGCATTTGTGTTTGTTGCAATAATACGGAGTGCAGTGCGAAAGAAGCATAACTCTATCTCGTGCTGTCTTTGAGTTATTTCCCTTTGATCGTCATTTTTACAGCATTTTCTGCTTGTCCGGAGCATAACTTTGTCATCTCCAGTCCGATTGACTTGAAACTTTGTGCGAAAGAAGCATAACTCTACCTCGTGCTGTCTTTGAGTTATTTCCTGTGATTGTCATTTTTACAGCATTTTCTGCTTGTCCGGAATATAACTTTGTCATCTCTAGTCTGAACATCTTCAAATTTGGTATGCATGATTGTTGAAAATTTACGGAGTGCAGTGCACAAGAACCATAACTCTTCCTAGCATGAGTTTTGAGTTATTTCCCTTTGATTGTTTTTTTTTTTTACAGCATTTAGTGCTTGTCCAGAATATAACTTTGTCATCTCACGTCAGAGTGACTTCAAACTTGGTATGCATGTTTGTTGCAATATTATGGAGTACAGTGCGCAAGAACAATAACTCTACCTAGTACAGATTTTGAGTAATTCCACTTTGATCTTCATTTTTACAGTATTTCTTGGTTGTCCGGAACGGAACTTTGTCACCTCAAGTCAAATTGACTTGAGACTTGGTAAACATGTTTGTTGCACTACCTGCCCTTTACGATTATTATACCCCCTTGACAACTGGCGATGGGACGGGCGTATCTTGCGACAATTTGCCGCTCTTGTTCCACAATGTTTTCTTTTCATTTGAAGAAACTTTCAGTCATTTGAGCCAAATACATTTTGTGGTCTGCAAATGCTTTTAATTTTGGAAAAGTTGAAATTATGTCATTTGGTAAAGTGTAAATTTTAAGCCTTAGAGCCCTGGGTTTATGAAGCAAACTATTTCCAAAGGGAAAAAGCGCCAAATATTGTTGTTTCACAGAGTTCTTTTGGCCAGAATATGCATCAGAGTAGCAGACAGTGAAATCTAAAATCGGATTGCATGTTCTGTGAAGTCTGATCTTGACCAATACCGTCCAGAAAAGCAGCACAGAGCTTTTGGAGGTTTGAGCCGTAAAAGGTTCATGGAAGGAATTAACTTTTTACCACACAACAAAAATGTAGACTTGTCCAAATTGGAGGCATTTGCAGACGACAGTATCAATGTGACACATTGCAATGATTGAACTTTTCTTTGATAGGGTAGAAAACATCGTGGGAATAGGAGAAAATGCTGGTTAACAGCATTTTCTTCTTTTCCCACAATGTCTCCAAAAGCCTTCTTCATCAAGGACGTTAAAACTCTGATTTGATTCTTTGGCATTATGCGCTCTGATAAAAGCAAGAACTTTTTATCTTCTTTTCATAGTTTAGGGGTCCAGCATGGCTCAGTGGTAAAGTGCAGGACTTGAAATCTGGAGGCCCCTGGTTTGAGCCTCACTATAAGCTCTGGGTTTTCTCGGGAGTGTCCTTGGGCCAGTCACTTCAGAGGGTTGTACTGATGAAACACTGGACATACATGAATATGTGAGCTGTCACCTTGACATATTAAGTGAAATAGTGTTGAAAGCGGCCTAAAACACCATTCATCCATTCAATCTCTCGATCAATCAATGAGCTAACCAATAAATCAAACAATCAACCAACCAACCAACCAACCAACAAATCAATCAATTAATCAATTAATCAATCAATTTCATAATTTAATGCATCATAAAGCGTAGTGTTTAGGTTTAGTCAGGTAGCCTGTCTCATCAGCTACTTGAATTAGTATAATTGTTTTATCATCCATCACTGAAAGGCATTTGGATATAGCTTCAGCATTTTCTGTCCTATCTGTTCGTCCATCCATCCTGCCTCCACATTTCTTTTTGGTTTTCCACAAAAGTACGTCTTTTTTTGTCTGAGTAAATCAGCTCAAAGGCACCTGTGTATGGATAACTGATAAGTCATGGATTCATAGCAAGACACACCATGAAAAAACAAATGTTCAAATAAGATAATATTTGAATTTGGATGAGAAGAAAGTTAATCCTTAGAGTGCCGAATCAACCCAACAGACATTCAGAATGTAGAAATAAGACCCAAATAAATGCATTATCATGTTTTTTTTTGTTTAGAATGTCTCAGCAAAGTTGACAGTGTAGATCAAAGATCAGACTGCTCGTTTTGTGCAGTCTGATCTTGATCTACACTGGCTGCAAAGGCAAGTATGGTTGTGAAAGGCTTTAGATAGGGATTAGATAGTGAAAAAAACCAAGGAACTGGATGAACATTGTTTGTGATTTTATCTGTGATAAGAGGCTTTGTGTAAAGTGTTTTGGCAGGATGCCTGACTATTGCAGATATACTTATTTAGGTCTACACCAGTTGATGCCATCTAGAAGCATTTCGAAATAAATCAATCCGTGATCAATTTACCAGAAACATCTGGCTCTCTAGCAGACAGCTTTTGGAACACTGTAGGAAAAGGAGCAATTACTGGTTTTCAAGTAATTGTTCTGTCTTAGTATAATATTTTCCATCCAAATCCAGATAGTATTTTCTTAACTCTTTAAATAATCCATGCAACAAAATATAAGACCAGTCCAAATGGAAAGCATTTGCAGATGACAAAATAAATGTGACTCAGAAAATAAAACTAGTTTTGGGAAGAGTAGAAAACATTGTTGGAAAAGAGAAAATGCTGGTTAACAGCATTTTCTCATTTTCCCACAATGTTTGCAAAACCTTTCTTTTTCAGAGTTGCTGAAAGGCATGATTGTGTGGTAAAAGGGTTAACCTTCAAAAACTCTTTAACACTGGAATGATTCCGTGTTTAAACCATGCTTTTGCAAACATTGTAGGGAATAGGAAAAAAGCTTTTTGCCAGCTGTGTTTTCCTTTTCCAGAAGTGTTTTCTCCGTTAAAGATAAATCCAATTATTCACGCATACTTAATTTGCCATCTGCTGAATGATTTCAGTTACGCAAGTTGAACATTTGTCATCTGGTTAAGAGTTGGTATCTATAAACTGAAGAGTGTTTAACTGCATTTTCAGCATTATTTTCAGTTATATGGCTGTGGCCAGTGCACCTATCCATGCTTTCCTGGAGTTTCTTTTTTCCAGTATTCTGCACAATTATTCTTTCCAAGCCACGGGCTGCTTTTCCACATAGCCTTTGTCGAAACAACAATCAATGGTGAAAGAGCTATGAATCCTGTCGCAATGTCTATCATCAATCCTCGGAAAGAAATTAGCTGAGCAGGGGATCAAACCAGCAACCCCCTGTTCTCACCTACCGACTGAGCTACCTGGGCTATGCAGGTAAAGATTTGGACCTACCAAAATAAACCAACAGACATATTCAGAATGAAACCTTTGATTAAGTGCAATACCAGCATTGCTCATGTCCAAAATTTCTCAACAGAACAGAAGATGTAGATAAAATCAGACTGTACACTTTTTGCAGTCTGATCTTGATTTACACTGGCTGCTAATGCAACTTAAGGAATGAAAGGTCTGTTTTAACCCTTTACCAAATGAGGAAGTTTTAAACAAGTCCAAATTGAAAGCATTTGCAGACCACAAAATGAATAAGACTCAGAAATTGAAAGGTGTACAGGAAAGGTTAGAAATCATTTTGGCATTTTCTCCTTTTCCCACAATGTTTTTAAAAGGCTGTTTTCTCAGGGTCGTTAAAAGTTGTGATAGTGTGGTAAAGGGTTAAGGTTTAAAAAAAGCTATATGTTGATGTCTATCCCACACATCTCCGCCTGCAATCCGGTTTTTGAGAAGACTGTAGGCAACAAGTTTCACTTACCAAATGCTTTATGTCAAAATCAGATGGCACGAGATTATGCTGTCTAATCCTGGATCTGCTTTTTTTGTGAAATTTCCAAACCAATAATTCCTAAAGTGCACTTTAACCCTTCACCAAACAATCCTGAGTCTCAGTGACCTTGAAGAAGAGAGCTTTATGAAACATTGTGAGAAAAGGAGAAAATGCTGGTAACCAGCATTTTCTCCTTTTCCCACAATGTTTCCTTCCCTTTTCAAGACAAATGCAATCATTTGAGCCAAAGTTAATTTGTCCTCTGCAAGTGCTTTCAATATAGATGAGTCCAAATTTTTGTCTGGTATAATAAAGGGGTTAAAGCAAGCTCTTTAGCATGCAAAGCTTTTGAAATAGAATATCAAGCTGAACTTGTCAGGGGGTTTAATCACTCACAGATCATAGAAGTAAACAGCATTTGTTCAGTTTCACGTTTTCAAAACAATTTTGATGTGTTTGATAAATAACAAGTCAAGATTTTTTAAATATAATTATGCTGGTATTATCCCAGTTTATAGACAGACAAGACATACACCATGCAAACACTATCTCTTCCAGAAATTTGATGAAAGTGACCCTTTATAAGAGATAAAAGTTCAGACTTTTTGAAAGCACTAAGTCTTGCAGATACATTATAGGATCTGGCAGAAGTTGGAGATATTTTTTTTTAACAAGTTTATAAAAAATGTCGGGCTCGCTTAATAACATTTTTTGTGGACAAGATTAATAATAGAATTTTACCTCAAACACCAACAAAATGTCAGATTCTTTTTATGCATAACTGTTTCTCAAAAATTATAGAATGACATGTTAAAATACAGGCATCTGGCTGTCTTTTGAAACAGTTTTAGCACAACAAGAAATGTCAAGAGTTCAAATATGTTTATTAAAAAAAGTCCCAGGTTTGCTTGTTCCACCAGGAGTGCGGGTTAGAACACACTGAAGTCTAACTGAAATAGCTTGGTATTTATACAAATCCAATAGGCAAGTAACATCAACATTCTGACAGCTAATAGTCAGCCATTTAACCATACTGGCATAGATATGATGCATCAGCGTAATGCAAGGGGTGTCCTCACAAATTTGTACATGGACTTATTACAGTGCAAACTTAGTAAATTTCTGGTTCCTAACCACTAGGTCTGGCTTAACTCTTTACCACACAATCCCGACTTTTAACGACCCCGAGAAAGAAAGCTTTTGGAAACATTGTGGGAAAAGGAGAAAATGCTGGTAACCAGCATTTTCTCCTTTTCCCACAATGTTTTCTACCCTTCCAAAATCAAAATTCAATTTTTGATTCACATTTATTTTGTCGTCTGCAAATGCTTTCAGTTTGAACAAGTCCAAAACTTTGTCGTTTGGTAAAGAGTTAAACCATGTCTACCAAATTTTACTAGTAGCTTTATCTACCAGGATTGTCCCAAAATTTGCCCTGCCCCTGGGGTAACATGTTTTACATGAGCTTACCCACTGAAAATTGAAAAAAAAAACCAACTTCTAACAGTAAGGTCTCTAGGTTTACCAAATTATAGACTTCTTATGATTAAATTACTCTGTCAATGCCAGTTAAGTGCTTGATACATTTATTTGAAAGGTAGTGGAGCGATACATGGCTATTATTACTCTCATGTTTTTATGCTCCCCGAAGGGGGAGCATATAGTCGCCCCATGATCCATCCGTCCGTCCGTCCGTCCGAAGCCATTTCTCCACAACCCCTGGACCAAATTGGATGAAACTTCATATATGAACTCTTTAGGATATTGTGCCGATGTGTTTTTCTTGGTTTTCCAATTTGACGCTGTGTCATGGAAAAAGGGGGTTCCTTGTAAAATTCCAATATTTACTAATATCTCCTTCAGTTTTCGTCAAAATTTCATGAAACTTTATATTGTTTATTAAAAGTTTCACCATGTGCCCTTGTTTTTTTTATCTATGCAAAACCATGTTACGGGAAAAGGGTGCTTAATGTCTTGCAAGTTATTGCCCTTGGTGAATTTTAACTTCGGTTTTTTTTGTCCAGAGCATAACTTAGAAAGTATAGAAGGTAGTAACTTCAAACTTCACACACAGATAGATCACATAATGGAGAAGTGCAGTGTACAAGAACCATAACATTTTCCCATTTATTTTTGGGGTCATTGCCCTTTTTAAATTTTAACTTGAAATTTTTGTCCAGCGAAAACTTCCAAAGTAAAAAAGCTAGTAACTTCAAACTTCATATACAAACAGGCCACATCAAGGAGAGGTGCAGTGTACAAGAACCATAACTCTATTCCCACTTTTTTTTTTAGAGTTATTGCCCTTTGTAAATTTTAACTTTGGATTTTTGTCTGGGGCATAACTTCAAAAGTATAGAAGCTAGTAACTTCAAACTTCACACACAGATAGATCACATAATGGAGAAGTGCAGTGTACAAGAACCATAACTCTATCCAAACTATTTTTGGGGTTATTGCCCTTTGTAAATTTTAACTAAATTTTTGTCCGGGGCATAACTTCCAAAGTAAAAAAGCTAGTAATTTCAAACTTCATTATACAGATAGGCCACATTCAGGAGAAGTGCAGTGTACAAGAACCATAACTCTATTCCCACTATATTTAGAGTTATTGCCCTTTGTAAGTTTAAATTTGCTTTTTTTTGTCCAGAGCATAACTTTTGGAGTTATTAACCTTTGTAAATTTTAACTTAAAATTTTTGTCCGAGGCATAACTTCCAAAGTAAAAAAGCTAGTAACTTCAAACTTCATATACAGATAGCCCATTAAGGAGAAGTGCACTGTACAAGAACCAACTATTTTTTGGGGTTATTGCCCTTTGTAAATCTAACTTTAAATTTTTGTCAGGGTCATAACTTCCCAAGTATAAAAATTAGTAACTTCAAACTTTATATATATAGATAGACCACATTAACGAGAAGTGCAATTTAAAAAAAATATAACTCTATTCCCACTATTTCTAGAGTTATTGCCCTTTGTAAATTTTAACTTTAGATTTTTTTTTGTGGCATAACTTCCAAAGTATAAAACCTATAGACTTCAAACTTCATATACAGATAGACAACATTAAAGAGAAGTGCAGTGTACAAGAAACATAACTCTATTCCCACTAGTTTTAGAGTTATTTCACTTTGTAAATTCTAAATTTTGTTTTTGGTCTGGAGCATAACAGTTACATATAAAATGACACCTGTTCTGTGACAAGGCACTTTGTGGGGGTATGCGGCACTTTTATGACAGTTCTAGTTTCATTCTTCCCTATTTATACTAAGTTGTGTTACAGAAAAAGAGGGCCTAATGACAAAAACACGAAGTTTATAAATGTTTAATCTGATTTTGACAATTTTGTCATTACTATAATAGTAATGTTTGATTTACAGATTGTTCACATTGACAGGAAGTTTTACTCCACTGTTCCAAGAGTTATGCCCCTTCTTTATTTAATTATTTGAACATTGGCAAATGCAGTTTGGCAGATGGTACCAAACAAAAGTAGCCTGTTTCACCCCTACCCTCCTCTCCCGTGACCAACCATTTACCAACAGCCTTCACTTTCCTAAACAGAGACCTGTTCGGAGAGCATAATCCGTCTATGACGGCTCTTGTTTTTTGTTAAATACTATTGGTTAAAACAAGGAGAACCTTATTTTAGGAACAAAAGTTAAGGAGCTTTGAGGATTTGAAATTTTATTAAGGAGGATAGATAAAACAAAAGGAATACTTAAGATTCGATCAGAAAAACTGCATTATTCCAAACATCACTGCAGATTCCATCTTGACATACTTCAGAGACATTTTGTTTAGCTTATAAATCTGCAGACACGTAGGTCTGTTGAAATTCTTTAACTAAATGGATTATTTTAAGTCTATTTTTATTGAAGTCTGCAGTGTGTCTCCCAGCCTATGTTTATTTTCTAAGTAACTATTGAAATTGGACAGACTTCCATACATCATTAACCCTTTCATTCCTTACCAAGTGGCAGAATTTTAGACTCGACCAAATTGGAAGTATTTGAAGACGACAAATTAAATGTAGCTAAAATGATGATTCCTCTCTTTGATAGGGTAGAAAACATTGTGGGAAAAGGAGAAAATGCTGGTTACCAAGAATTGCTCCCTTTTCCCACAATGTTCTCAAAAGCCCTCTATCTCAGGGTCATTAAAGCTCAGGATTGTATGGGAAAGAGGTAACAAGCAAGAAAATTTAAGACTTGGCCAAGTTGAAATCATTTGCAGAAGACAATTTGAATGTTGCTTACATGCTGGGCTTTGTTGTTGCAAGAGAGGAGAAATCAGCATTTTCTCCTTTGCCAACAATGTTTAAAAAAAACACTTTTTTCCAAAGGGGGGGTATTGAAAGACCTGATTTTGTGGTAACTTTTTCAGCATGATATGCAACATGACTAAATTTTGAAGACATAACTAGCCCTTGCAAATGGCATTGTACACTCTGCGTAGTCTGATCTGGAATCTATGCCAGCCACACTTTTATACTCCGTCTGATTTTCTGTGGTATTAATCTGTGCAACCATCAGGGGCAACAACCTTAAGGGGCAACATTTGGCATGAAGATACAAGAAAAATTATCGTTTGATAAAATAAAGATGAAACTGGTAAATACTGGCTGAAAAGAGTATAGATGAATCTTTTACAGTCAAAGTGACTGGAAATTTAAACTTCTGACATAAAATAACTCCTCTTGAACAAAATTTGTAATAGCAACAACAAGAGTAGTAATACTTCATGACTTCTTGAAATAATGTGGTCATATTCCAACACAACTGAAATCAAATAAGTAGAGTAGCCTTGATAATGCAAAGAAAAACTGTAGGCTCTCGTCTTGGAATCAGCGACATTTCTTGAAAACCATGTTTGTCGAAAACGATCCCTAGCCCTGATCCTTTCCCTAACCTGTACGAATTGTGGCTCAGATCTTCCTTCCAGACAGAGCTCTTCATGAAATAAATCTTGGAATTAAGCAATTGTTATGTTAAAACACACATGGATTTCGACAAAATACAATGTAACCTTTCAAGGATATGTCGTGCATCGCTTTTCTTGACAATGTAGATGGAGATTGAGCAGTGTGTTCTATTTTTAGCTCACCTGAGCACAACGTGCTCAAGGGGAGCTTTTAGGGGCACGCTGTGTCCATCGTGCGTCGTCCGTCATGCGGCGTCAACAATTCTTTAAACATCTTCTCCTCCTAAACCGCTTGGCCGATTTGGACCAAACTTGGCTGGAATGTTCCTTGGGAGGTCCTCTTTAAGAATTGTTCACAGAATTTGATTTCATTAAAAACTCTGGTTGCCATGGCAACCAAATGGAATTTTTCAAGAAATTCTTTAAAAATCTTCTCTGAAACTGCTGGTCAGATTTTGAAATAATTTCACAGATATGTTCCTTGGGTGACCTTTTTCAAAAATTGTTCGCGAAATTTTGATCCGTCGAAAAACATGGCCGTGGTGAAGGGGGGGGGGGGCTCTTGGCGTCCAGCAGTGTCAACAATTCTATAAAAATCTCCTCCTCTCAAACTGGTGGGCAGATTTTGAAATAATTTCACAGATATGTTCCTTGGGTGAACCTTTTCAAAAATTTTTCGCGAAATTTTGATCCGTCCAAAAACACGGCCGTGGGGGGGGGGGGGCTTTTGGCGTCCAGCGGTGTCAACAATTCTTTAAACATCTTCTCCTACACCGCTTGGCCGATTTTGACTAAACTTGGCTGGAATGTTCCTTGGGAGGTCCTCTTTAAAAATTGTTCACAGAATTTGATTTCATCAAAAACTCTGGTTGCCATGGCAACCAAATGGAATCAACCAACAAATTAGTCAAAAACCTCCTCTGAAACCGCTGGTCAGATTTTGAAATAATTTCACAGATACCTTCCTTGGGTGACCCTTTTCAAAAACTGTTCACGAAATTTTGATTCGTCGAAAAACATGGCCGTAGAAGGGGGGGGGCTCTTGGCGTCCAGCGGTGTCAACAATTCTATAAAAATCTTCACCTCTGAAACCGGTGGTCAGATTTTGAAATAATTTCACAGAAATGTTCCTTGGGTGACCCTTTTCAAAAAAGTGTTCGCGAAATTTTGATCCGTCAAAAAACATGGCCGCTGTGGAGTGGGGGGCTCTTGGCGTCCATCGGTGTCAACAATTCTTTAAACATCATCTCCTCCTACACCACTGGGCCGATTTGGACCAAACTTGGCTGGAATGTTCCTTGGGAGGTCCTCTTTAAAAATTGTACACAGAATTTGATTTCATCAAAAACTCTGGTTGCCATGGCAACCAAATGGAATTTTCCAAGAAATTCTTTAAAAATCTTCTTCTCTGAAACCGCTGGTCAGATTTTGAAATAATTTCACAGATATGTTCCTTGGGTGACCCTTTTCAAAAATTGTTCGCGAAATTTTGATCCGTCGAAAAACATGGCAGTGGTGGAGGGGGGGGGGGGCTCTTGGCGTCCAGCAGTGTCAACAATTCTTTAAACATCTTCTCCTCCTACATCGCTGGGCCTATTTGGACGAAACTTGGCTGGAATGTTCCTTGGGAGGTCCTCTTTAAAAGTTGTTCACAGAATTTGATTTCATTAAAAACTCTGGTTGCCATGGCAACCAAATGGAATTTTCCAAGAAATTCTCTAAAAATCTTCTCCTCTGAAACTGCTGGTCAGATTTTGAAATAATTTCACAGATATGTTCCCAGGGTGACCCTTTTCAAAAACTGTTCGTGAAATTTTGATCCGTCGAAAAACATGGCCGTAGTGGAGGAGGGGACTCTTGGCGTCCATCGGTGTCAACAATTCTATAAAAATCTTTTCCTCTGAAACCGCTGGTCAGATTTTGAAATAATTTCACAGATATGTTCCTTGAGTGACCCTTTTCAAAAACTTTTCGTGAAATTTTGATCCGTCGAAAAACATTGCCGTGATGGAGGGGGGGGGCTCTTGGCGTCCATCGGTGTCAACAATTCTTTAAACATCTCCTCCTCCTACACCGCTTGGCTGATTTGGACCAGACTTGGCTGGAATGTTCCTTGGGAGGTCCTTTTTAAAAATTGTTCACAGAATTTGATTTCATCAAAAACTCTGGTTGCCATTGCAACCAAATGGAATTTTTCAAGAAATTCTTTAAAAAACTTCTCTGATGAAACTGCTGGTCAGATTTTGAAATAATTTCACAGATATGTCCCCAGGGTGACCCTTTTCAAAAATTGTTCGTGAAATTTTGATCCGTAAAAAAACATAGCCGTGGTGGAGGGGGGGGGGGCTCTTGGCCTCCAGCGGTGTCAACAATTCTATAAAAATCTTCTCCTCTGAAACCGCTGGTCAGATTTTGAAATAATTTCACAGATATGTTCCTTGAGTGACCCTTTTCAAAAGCTTTTCGTGAAATTTTGATCCGTCGAAAAACATGGCCGTGATGGAGGGGGGGGCTCTTGGCGTCCATCGGTGTCAACAATTCTTTAAACATCTCCTCCTCCTACACCGCTTGGCCGATTTGGACCAAACTTGGCTGGAATGTTCCTTAGGAGGTCCTTTTTAAAAATTGTTCACAGAATTTGATTTCATCAAAAACTCTGGTTGATATGTTCCTTGGGTGACCCTTTCGAAAATCTTCTCTGAAACCGCTGGTCAGATTTTGAAATAATTTCACAGATATGTTCCCTTGGGTGACCCTTTTTAAAAATTGTTCACGAAATTTTGATCCGTTAAAAAACATGGCCGTTGTGGAGGGGGGGGGCTCTTGGTGTCCAGCGGTGTCAACAATTCTTTAAACATTTTCTCCTCCTAAACCGCTTGGCCGATTTGGACCAAACTTGGCTGGAATATTCCTTGGGACGTCCCCTTTGAAAAATGTTCACAGAATTTGATTCATCAAAAACTCTGGTTGCCATGGCAACCAAATATAATTTTCCAAGAAATTCTTTGAAAATCTCTGAAACTGCTGGTCAGATTTTGAAATAATTTCACAGATATGTTCCTTGGGTGACCCTTTTTAAAAATTGTTCACGAAATTTTGATCCATTAAAAACATGGCCGTTGTGGAGGGGGGGCTCTTGGCGTCCAGCGATGTCAACAATTCTTTAAACATTTTCTCCTCCTAAACCGCTTGGCCGATTTGGACCAAACTTGGCTGGAATGTTCCTTGGGACGTCCCCTTTGAAAAATGTTCACAGAATTTGATTCGTCAAAAACTCTGGTTGCCATGGCAACCAAATATAATTTTCCAAGAAATTCTTTGATAATCTTCTCTGAAACCACTGGTCAGATTTTGAAATAATTTCACAGATATGTTCCTTGGGTAACCCTTTTTAAAGTTTGTTTGTGTAATTTTGATCCGTCAAAAAACATGGCCTGGGTGGGGATGGGCATCTTTGCACTGTATGGACTTGAAGAAATTCTTTGAAATTATTCTTCTCCTAAACCACTTGTCAGATTTTGAAATAATTTCACAGAAATGTTCCTTAGGTGCCCCTTTTGAAAATTTATTCGCGAAATTTTGATCCGTCAAGAAACATGGCTGTGGTGGGTTGAAGCTATTTGCTCTCTGAGGACATGAAGAAATTCTTAAAAATTTTGTCTTCTCTGAAACCACTATTCAGATTTTGAAGTTATTTCCCAGAAATGATCCTTATATTATACCCCTTATTCAGCTTAGCTGTTTTCAAAGAAAACATCGAGGTATTGACATAGCCCTGTTGGCATCAACTGCGTTGTTGTTGTGCAAAAACGTTGACATTTTGTTATATCTCGGCTTCCACTCAACACATGTACTTAAAACTCAGAATAATTGTTCACTAGTAAAAAGCAACCCATACAACAAGGGCAGTTAACTCCATAATTGTTTTGTCCAAATTATGCCCCTTTTGCGATTTGGAATTTTATTTTACTATCCAGCAAGGTTCCAACAGCCAATCATTGGCACTCTCATCAGGTGCTCTTGTTCAACTTAATATTTTTAGCCACTATCTGGCATGTACTCTTGTTCAAGATAAGGTCTTTGGGTGACCTATCCTAAAATTTATTTGCAGAATTCTGATTCGTCAAAAACATGGCTGTGGTGATGATTGTAGGAGTGGTGACAGATTTTGAAATGATTTTTACAGGTGACCTTTTTATAATTGCTTGGCAAAATACTGATTTTGTTTCCAAAATTTCAATACTTTAAAAAAAGTTGGTTATGGTCCTCTCAAAAATTCAGGTGAGCGATCCAGGGCCATCTTGGCCCTCTTGTTGTAGGAAGAGTATCTGATAGATAGAAAAAAGCTCCATTGCTTAAGATTAACTCTGTACCAGCCAAGAAAAATTTTGGACCAGTCCAAATTCAATGCATTTGCAGACGGCAAAATCATGGAATTTGTTTTTGATGGGATAGAAAACATAGTGGGATAAGGAGAAAATGATGGTTATCAGCATTTTCTCCTTTTCCTGCTATTGTTTTCAAAGCTGTCTTGCTAAAGATTGTTTGAACTCGTGATTGTGTGGTTAAGTGTAAAACCTTGTATAGTTGTGAAACATTTTAGATATGGAAGCCCCAGCTTGTTTTCTGAAAAAGTGAATCATCAACAATATAAGCACTGAAAATGTCAAGTAAATCACAGAGTTTGTGACAAGGCTAGATATTGAAAAACATTTTATTGGTTTACAGTATCTAGTTCTTACCCCCAACTTTCCAACTTATCATAGCTATCTACTGGTATGTAGCTTTTAACTCTGTATCATAGCTATCTACTGGTATGTAGCTTTTAACTCTGTACCACACAATCTCTACTCTGAGAAAGAAGCCTTTTGAAACAACTTTGGGAACAGGAAAAAATTCTGGTAACCTGTATTTTCTCCTTTTCCCACAATTTTTAAGCCCTTCCTAAGACATATCCTATCTATTGAATCAAAACTAATATGTTATCTGCAAGTTCTCTTAAATTGGACGAATCAAATATTTTGGTGTTTGGTAAATAACTAATGCTTTACTAAATGACAAAATTTTAGAGTTGCCTCAATTGAAAGGATTTGCAGAAGACAATTAAACCTAACTCAAAACATGAAATTCGTTTTCCAGAGAGTAGAAAATTTTGTGTGCTGGTTACAAGCATTTTCTCTTTTCCCTACTATGTCTTCAGCCGAGCCCCGGTAGCTCAGTCGGTAGAGTGCAGGACTTGAGAACATGGGGTCCAGGGTTCGATCCCTGGCTACGACCCCTGGCTCGGCCAATTTCTTTCCGAGGATTGATGATAGTCACTGTGACAGGATTCATTCCTCTCCCACCGCTGACCATTGTTTCGACGATGATTATGTGGGAAAGCAGCCAGTGGCTTGGAAAGAAAATTGTGCGAAGTACTGGTAAAAGAGACTCCAGGAACGCACAGATAGGTGCACTGGCCGCCGCGATATAACTGAAATGATGTTAAAAACGGCATTAAACACCATACAAGCAATCAATCAACTATGTCTTCTTCCTCAGGGTCGTTAAATTTTGGGATTATGTGGTAAAGGGTTGAGCCATTTCAGCAGCAACACAAATGACATTCAACTCCATGTCTGATAGGTTGTTGAAAACTTGTTGAAAAAAATGCAGATACTGGTAAATTGTTGTCACATGACTGTGTTGTCTCATGTTTTACTTGTACGTTTCTTACTGGTATTTTTTCAAAGGCCTGTTTTATCCAGGGTTCGTATTTACTGACTATTCTTAAGAATGGTCGCTGAGTCCTTTTCTCCAGAATTTTCTAAATTTGAATGAAAAACAGCTCCTAATTGGCTAAACCAAATGGTTTAGCCAATTAGTAGTTGTGTTACTTTCATATTTTGAAAATCTTGGAGAACAAGACTAAAAATGTTCTTAACAATGGTTAGTGAATACCAGTGTTGTCAAAACCATGGATAGGTAAAATTCCTTTTTAAGGATTGAAGGCAATCAGTATTACAAGATTCATTCCTGTTGCACCACTGTCTATGCTGTTGACTTCCTGTATGTGGAAAAGGAGCCACTGTGGCTTTGAAAAGTGTTGTTAATGATATTGATGGAAGAGATTCCAGAAACGCAGATAGATTCACAGGCTGCCATGACATGAAATTCTGTTTAACTTTTTACCAAAGGACAAAATTATTCTTAGACTTGTACTAATTCAAAGAATTTTGTATATAATTTAGATGTGGCTCATGTTATGACATTTATCTGTGAAGGGTTAGAAAACCTTATTTGTAATAGTCAAGAAAAGATCACAAAAGTTTTCAGTTTGGAGCGCTTGGGGCTCACTGAAGAAATTGTTTAGTGCAGCCCATGAGAAAAAAGTTGTTTTGAGTTTCAATGGATTTTATTTTCAGCCTCAAAAAGAGGTCCAGTTCATTTATTTTGAACTGAAAGAGTTAACTCTTTACTCAGAACTTAGGCAGTTACTTACATGATAATAGGGGCAAGCACTGTTGTTACTCTTGCAGATACATCAGATATTCGACATTATTTACTCTGAGCAACTAAATGAATGGCCATTTTCAGTTTGTGAAATAACTAGACTATTTCAGAAAATAATTATCAGAGTGTGTTGATTTTAAGAACAGACAGCATGTTCTGCAGTATGATTTTGATCTTTACTGGCTGCAAAAATCATGGTTTGAGCTTTAGCATCCAGGGGCCTAGCTGCCTGTACACAACAGCCCAGTTGTGTACACCTTGCAAAAAATAGAAAGAACAGATAGACGATTTTGCTCCAAAACGTCACCAGAGGCCACCAAATAGCTTCTACAGCTCAGTTTTTTGGGGGAGACCCTCAAGAACCTCCTGGAAAATTCCCTTCCCCCTTCTTGGCAATGCACCTAGTTTAATACATTCAGTACTGCTTTTGCATATACTTTATTTTTGGCTAGGTATGCCCCTGTCATCCATCAAGAGGCAAGGATTTAACCAAAACTTTGTCTAAATTAACAACTTTTTTAAGTTTATGTGCACTTCTCCAGGGCTCTAAAAAGGAACTGGAAAAAAAACCTATTAAGTACACAATTAGAATTCCAGAAGCTGCAAATCTTCCCATTTTTCAAAATCAATGAAGAAAAAAGCATTAAAAATACATTCATCTGACGGCTTTTATAATCATAGAAGAATAAAAGTCAAGAGTTAATTCTGATGAATGGCTTTATTTTAGTGAGTTCTGTTTCACAGCCTTGGTGGTTTTGTTGGAATGGATTAAAAAAATAACAATTGTGAAAAACAGTTGAATATATTTTTTTTTTGTTCATTTTAACTGCTCAAAATTCTAATAAACTATTATCTTTTACCTGTTCCTAAATATTCACATTTGAAACAAATGTGTCATGGGTAATTTGCTTTAAACACATACGAGCCTTGTTCTGTGAAAAGGGGGCTTTAAATGCATCTACAATACATCTGTTGGCCCAGGTAAGCCTGCGCAGTCCGGGCAGGCTGACCTTGGCCAAAACTTTTTGCTATTGGTCAGTTTTTAGCTCCACTGGCCGAAGGCCAGCGGGCTTATGTCATGGCCTGTTGTCCATCGTGCGTCCGTCCGTCCGTCCGTGCGTCCGTCCGTCCGTCCGTGCGTTAACTTTTTTTTAAAACGTCTTCTTCTCTGAAACTACCCATCCAATTTTGATGAAACTTCACAGAAATGATCCTGCCATGGTCCTCTTCAGAATTTCTTGAAAGAATTTAATTCCTTCAAAAACTCTGGATGCCATGGCAACAAAACTGAAAAATTTTGAAAATCTTTGAAAATCTTCTTGTCTGAAACCGTAAGGCCAAGGGCTACCAAATTTGGCATGTAGCTTTATCTAGTGGACCTCTACCAAGTTTCTTCAATTTATATCCCTGGGGTCAAAATTAACCCCGCCCCGGGGGTCACAAGTTTTACATGGACTTATTTAGGGAGAACTTTAAAATTCCTCTTCTACCTAGCCATAGGGCCTAGAGCTACCAAATTTGGCATGTAGCTTTATCTAGTGGACCTCTGCCAAGATTGTTCAAATTATAGCCCTGGGGTCAAATTAGGCCCTGCCCGGGGGTAACAAGTTTTACATGGGTTTATATAACAAGTTTTACATGGGCTTATATAGGGAGAACTTTAAAATTCTTCTTTGACCTAGCCATGGGGCCTAGGGCGACCAAATTTGGCATGTAGCTTTATCTAGTGGACCTGTACCAAGGGTGTCCAAACTATAGCCGAGGGTCAAATTTGACTTCGCCCCGGGGGGTAACATGTTTTACATAGGCGGGCTTATATAGGAAAATCTTTCGCATCTAGCTATAAGGGCTAGGGCTATCAAATTTTGCATTTAGCTTTATCTAGGGGGTCTCCATCAAGGGTGCCCAAATTATAGCCCAGGGGGTCAAATGTAGCCCCACCCCAGGGGGTCACAAGTTCTACATGGTCTTATATAAGGAAACTTTAATAATCTACTTGTACATAGCCATATTTAGGCCTAGGGCTACCAAATTTTGCATGTAACTTTATATAATAGGCCTCTACCAAGAGGGCCCAAATTTTAACTTTGGGGGTCAAGTTTGACTCCACACCAGGGGTCACAAGTTTTACATTGGCTTTTATAGTGAAAACTTGATAAACCTGTGTCATGGATCACATATTTTACAGGGCCTTTTATTCAGCAAACTTGTTTTACATGACTTTTTATTGGGCAAGATTAAAAAATCTTTTTGTTTATAACCACACATTCTAGTTTCATATTGTAGGTCTGGGGTCAAAATTGCCTTCATTCCAGGGATCGCAAGTTTAACATGGGCTTCAAAATATTGTCACTTCAATTTAAACATTAATCAAGGGAAATAACTCTTTTTATGAAAGATAAAGTTCGTTACTATTTACCTCCCTTGATTATCAAGCTGCAGTGATACATGATTGGTGCTAGACAAGTTTTTTAGCTCCACTGGCTTTATATTGTGGACCTCCACCAGGATTCAAATAATTATAGCTTTGCAATCAAAATTGGCTTTGCCCATGGATCACAACTTTCTCGTAGGATTAGATAGAAAAATGTTTGCATGTCCTCAATTTGAAATCAATTTGCTGAATATTGTAATGTTTGGCTTGTAGTGTTTTTACTTAATAGCCAGTGGAGCGATACAGGGCCATCATGGCCCTCTTGTCTTTATATTAAAGGAGCATTCTACCTCATGATTCAGACAGTTGCTAGACAAAATGAATTTTATTGATCCACAGTGATGACCTGCTTGGTATTATGTATCACAAAAATGTATTAACCCTTTACCAAACAATCGCTGGTTTTTACGACCCAGAAGAAGAAGCCTTCTGAAAACATTGTGGGAAAAGGAGAAAATGCTGGTAACCAGCATTTTCTCCTTTTCCCACAATGTTTTCTATTCTTATAAAGTCAAGTTTCAATTTTTGAGTCAAATTTATTTTGTCATCTGGAAATGCTTTCAATTTGAACAAGTCTAAATTTTTGTCCTTTCGTAAAGAGTTAAGCCTCTTTTGCTAGGGCATGGTTTATGTCTTTGGTTAAATTTGCACCCGATTTCCATCTTTATTTCACTCTGTATCAATTAACAAAAAAAGAAGTGCACTGGTTTATGGTGTTGAATTTATTCTGTTCTTTCACATACATACTTACAAAAATGCATCACCATTCAGTTCTTATTGCAAAATCACAGCAAATTTATTTTTTCACTAATCAAATCAATCTCAAGAGTATTTTTAGTCATGAATATAATTTACCATTTCTTAGGCTCAAATCTTAATCCTTTAATCCTGCTGGAATAATTGTAAAAAATACATCCACTGTTTTACCCCAGGGACTCTACTTTTTAGCTCACCTGAGCACGAAGTGCTCAGGGTGAGCTATTGTGATCGATCATCGTCCGGCGTCTGTCTGTCTGTATGTCCATCTGTCTGTCTGTCTGTGAACAATTGCTTAAAAAATCTTCTCCTCTGAAACCGGCAAACAGATTTCAATGAAACTTCACAGAAATGATCCTTAGGTGATGCACTTTCAGAATACTTCAAAGATTTTAATTCCATGTAGAACTCTGGTTGCCATGGCAACTGAAAGAAAAAACTTTAAAAATCTTCTTGTCCCAAAGCATAAGAGCTAGAGCTTTCATATATGGCATGTAGCATCATCTAGTGACCCTCTACCAAAATACTTCAAATTATGGCCCTGATGTGGAAATTGGCTCTGTGTTGTGGGGTCTCGGATTTCACATAGAGATTAAGAAGGAAATCTTTAAAAATCTTCTTGTCTTAAATCCTAAGGGCTACAGCTTTCATATTTGGCATGTAGCATCATCTGGTGGACCTCTACCGAAATTCTTCAAATGATGGCCCTTGTGTGGAAACTGGCCCTTTGTTGTGGGGTCACAGATTTTGCATAGAGATAAAGAAGGAAATCTTTAAAAATCTTCTTGTCCCGAACCTTAAGGGCTAGAGCTCTCATAAAAAATCTTCTCCTCTGAAACCGGCAAACAGATTTCAATGAAACTTCACAGAAATGATCCTTAGGTGATGCACTTTCAGAATACCTCAAAGATTTGAATTTCATGAAGAACTCTGGTTGCCATGGCAACCGAAAGAAAAAACTTTAAAAATCTTCTTGTCCCAAACTGTAAGGGCTAGAGCTTTCATATATGGCATGTAGCATCATCTAGTGACCCTCTACCAAAATACTTCAAATTATGGCCCTGGTATGGAAGTTTTCCCTATGTTGTGGGGTCTCGGATTTCACATAGAGATAAAGAAGGAAATCTTTAAAAATCTTCTTGTCCTAAATCCTCAGGGCTACAGCTTTCATATTTGGCATGTAGCATCATCTAGTGGACCTCTACCGAAATACTTCAAATGATGGCCCTTGTGTGGAAATTGGCCCTTTGTTGTGGGGTCACAGATTTTCATAGAGATAAAGACGGAAATCTTAAAAAATCTTCTTGTCTGGAACTTTAAGTGCTAGAGCTCTCATATATGGCATGTAGCATTGTCTGTTGGACCCCTTCTAAAAGACTTCAAATTATAACCATAGTGTCATAATGAGCCCTATGTTGTGGGTTCCCAGATTTTACATAAAGATAATGAAGGAAATTTTTTAAAAATCTTTTTGTCCCAAACTGTAAAGGCTAAAGCTTTCATATTTGGGTTGTAGCTTTGTCTAGTGGATCTGTACCAAAATGCTACAAATTTTGGTCCAGGGATGAAATTGGCCCTCTGCTGCAGGGTGGGTTAAAAACTAGGTCAAAAGGTCAAACTTGTGTACACTAGAAAATGGATTAATTTGGTCAAAAGACTACGGTGAGCGACTTTAGGGCCATCATGGCCCTCTTGTTTAGTTTTTAACGCTTTCAAAATGAATTTATTAAAGAGGAGGGATGATACCCCCCTTCCCCAACTTTGGACCTGTCATCTCTGCCATCTGTATGTCTGTCAATTGTGGGTGCTATCTCATAGCAACCACATTGTGAAAATTCATGAAATTTTATGGAAAGCTTGCCTGCCAAGAGGAGCTGGGCATATCAGTGGCATGTACTGGGTCAATGATATCTTTCCAAATATAGTCTTTTGTCCATGTCTTTTTCCAAGCTGTTTATCAGCAGTCATAGAGTTGAATTCAACAAAACTACAGGGTAAGAATGTTATGGGTTGTCTCTTTTCCCTGGAGTTATGGCACTTTGAAATTTCCTTCTTGTACTATTTTATGGCACCCTTCATTTCTATGCTTTTTTTCAGCCATTCAACCAAGAGCAATGAAAATTCACAGAAGTGTTGATTATGACCCAAGGAGGAATCCTATTGTTTTTACATTTCAGGTCAGTCACTTCAAAACTTCATTTAAGAATTTGTACTGCGCTCTTACTCAACAGCAATTTGTCTAATTCACAATGAAATATACCGGTGTTGCTTATGACCCAAAGAAGTCTTGCTTTTGGGTGACAACCGTAAAGGTCAAGGTCACTTGAGATCTTTTCATGAAAAATTGTTTCCCTCTGGTAACTCAAAGCTTTCTGACAAAGTAGAGTTGATTTACTACAGTATTGCTTTTGACCAAAGGAAAATTCTCTTGTTTTTGATGTCACAAAGATCATGGTCATTTGTATGTTTTGTTGGAGAGTGGTACTGATATAGTGACAAGACACCCATTGTGGGGTATCCCTGGGCCTGCAACAGTTGTTATCCCGCGCTGAAGGCAGAGGGATGTAGTTTTAGCATTGTCCATCTGTCCGTCCGTCTGTGTGTCCATCTGGGACAATATCTCTAATACCATGGACGGAATTTCGTGAAACTTTATATGTGTGTACCATAACCTATTCCGCCGATATACTTTTTTTTTTGATTTGATGCTAAATGGACGACTGGGAGCGATTTTGAGTTGGGCGGTTGCGTAAATTTTTGAAAAGGTCTTTTTCGGAGGATATCATTTCAAGGAAATTGCTTGTTGTTTTTATCATACAAAGAAAAATTAACAACTTTTCGTAAGTTTTTACTTTATGTGAACTTGTCACTGTCTAACATAAAAATACTTAAAGAAAATGAACATTCTCTGAGATGGCAAGGTGAGTTGAGTATAATATTGCTTAAAATAATATGAAACTCCATCTAAACAAACATCATCAGTAACAGGCTACCTCAGTGACCAAGACTCTGATATTTGGTATCCAGACATCCAAGCACCATTGAATTGTGTGATATGAAAAGTGGTGACAAGGAAATCTACTTTGTGACAGAAAATTATCGGCATCCAGTAACAGCTTTGATGTCTGCTTTTAAGTGGTCTTTTAACCCTTTAACATACAATCCCGTGTGTTAACGACCCTGAAAGAAAAGGCTTTTGAAAACATTGTGGGAAAAGGAGAAAATGCTGGTAACCAGCATTTTCTCCATTTTCCACAATGTTTTCTATCCTATGAAAGACAAATTTCATGTTTTGAATGACATTCAATATGTCGTCTGCAAATGCTTTCAATTTGGACGAGGCTAAAATTTTGTCATCTGGTAAAGAGTTAACCCTTAACTCTTTACCTAACAGCAAATTTTTAGACTGGTCCAAATTGAACGCATTTGCAGACGACAAAATAAAACTGACTGAAAATTTGAAATTTGTTTTGGTAAGGGTAGAAAACATTGCTGGAAAGGAGAAAATGCTGGTTACCCGCATTTTCTCCTTTTCCCACGTTTTCAAAAGGCTTCTTTCTCAGGGTTGTTAAAAGGGATCGTGTGGTAAAGGGTTAAAGCACCAAATAAAACCACTGGGCATTTTGCAATTTCGTGGTTGCTTTTTCTCTGGAGTGTCTCAGCAAAGTGGACAGTGTAGATCAAAGATCAGACTGCATGTTTTGTGTAGTCTGATCTTGATCTACACTGGCCGCAAAGGCAACCATAGTAGTAAAAGGCGCTCCAAGGGTTAAGACAAGATATAGGCCATAAAAGTTCATCAAAAACAAAGAACCACAGGCACCAGGTAATTGTTTTAGTAATTGCATCCAGTCCTCAATTATCTAAATTTCATTGGATAATAGTTTTCTACTCCCTTCTTGTGTATTTTTTTTTTAACTCTACCAAACGACAAAATTTTGGACCAATTTGAGGGCATTTGCTGACGACAGATTAAATCTAGCACAAAATGATGCTTTCTGTCTCCTACAGGGTAGAAAACTGTGTGGGAAAAAGAGAAAATGCTGGTTACATTTCACACACTATGTTCAGAAGCGTTCTATTTTAGGGTGGTAAAAACACAAGATTGTGCGCAAAAGGATGAAGCTTTTTCAAAGGAAAACAATCCCCAGTTTTAACAACCCTGATAGAGAACACTTTTGAAAACATTGTGGAAAAAGAAGACAATGCTATTAACCAGCCTTTTTCTTTCCCTACAATGTTTTCCATCCCTCCCAAACAAATTGCAATCTTTGAGTCACATTTATTTTGTCGTCTGCAAATGCCTTCGATTTGGACACGGCTAAACTTTTGTCATTTGGTAAAGAGTTAAGCTACTTCAGAGGATGATTCTTAACGAACATTGAGTTAAACTGGACAAAAATAAAGACATCATGAAAACAATTGTAAAAGCACTAAGACAAAAAAAAAAGAAATTGCTCATTTAGGAAATTTTAGTATCTGTTTTAGTGTTCCCAGAAAGTCCTTTTGAAATAGATTACCGAAAATGTTGCTTGATGTGGAACCAGGTCAATTCCAGATGAATGATCAAACATTACTGGACTATTTTCTCATTTAATGGACCTTCCACTGGTCAATGGCATACAATATCTGTAGATCAAATGACAGAGTAGCATTAACCCCTGATCTATTGGCAGTATTTAACCCTTTACCACACAATCCTGATTATTAACAACCCTGGAAGAGAAAGCTTTTGAAAAAATTGTGGAAAAAAAGAGATAATGCTGGTACCCAGCATTTTCTCCTTTTCCCCACAATGTTTTCTGCCCCATCAAAGATAGAAATCATCTTTTTAGCAACATTTAATTTGTCTGCTAATGCTTTCAAATTAGACCACTCTAAATTTTGTCAGTTGGTAGTATGGTTAACTCTTAGCATTGCTGGGCACCTTTGGAGACTGTTACTATATTTAAGTTTAATCTGCATAGAACTTGCAGTCAGTCCTATATTGTATACAGTATGGTATTTTGTAATGTACCACAGTTAAAAAGTCTTTAACTGCAAGTTTTCAGACCTTCCTTCAAATTGTACATATCCATATAATGAATTTATTAGGGATGAAGATGTTCAATGGCTACTTTTCTACTTAAGTGAATGGTAACGGTCAACTGTTTGCCAAACAATCTCAACTTCTAATGACCCTGGGAGAAAAGTCTTGAAAACACTGTAGGAAAAGGAAAAAATGCTGGTGACCAGCATTTTCTTTTTTCCACAATGTTTTCTACCCCATTCAGATAGATTTCAACATTTGAACAATATTTAAGTCGTCATCTGCAAATACTTTGAGTTTGGACCAGTCTAAAATTTTGTCATTTGGTGACTCAGACAACTCCGTACCAGACGAGAATGTTGTAGACTCTGCTATATTGGAATTATTTACAGACAATATATTTAATTCTTGGCTTTAGAAGGGTTGAAAACAGTTTTGGAAAGTAGATGGTCACCAGAATTTCTAATACTTTCCCATTATGCTTTTAAAAAGTCTCCTTCCTTTTCTAAAATATGGCCTTTCTTATTAACTAAATTTTCAGTGGACAGTTGAGTGGGTTTCCTGAACAACAGCCTTCTGTTAGCCCTTCACCACACAATCCTAAAGTTTTATAGCTCTGACAAAGAAGCCCTTTGAAAACATTGTGGAAATAGGAGAATATGCCGGAAACCAGCATTTCCTCCTTTTTCAGCGTTGTTTTCTGTATTTTCCAAAGCAATTCAATCATTTTAGCAGCATCTCATTTGTCTGCAAATGCTTTCAAGTTGGACAAGAATAGATTATCCATATCCAGATATGAATTCAAATTACCATCTTCCTCATGGTTTTGAAATATATGTGGTCATCCAGTACACAGTCTTGTGTAATATCAACAATCAATGGAGAAAAAATGAAAGACATCAGACTGCTTCCTTTGAAACCTTGAAAGTACAACAGTTTGGAAATAAATATTGGTAAGAAGATATATAAAGCAACCCTATAAATGTAATTGTCCAATGAGTTATAAACAAAAGCTACTCTGAACTAGAAGGACATTCAAAGTTTACCATTTGTGATTAACTCTTTGAATACCAATGAAGACTTCAGCTGTTCCTTTCAAACATTGTAGATCTAGATTAGAGTGCATGTAATATACCATCTAATCTTGGATTTGCATGTGTTTTAGATATGTAACTGATGGTTCTTCACTACTGAATACATGACTTTTATTGTACTGGTACCACAAGAGTCAACCCTTTAGTATACAATCCAGTGTATTATGACCCTGTGGAAGGAATCTTTTGAAAACATGTTGACTAAGGAGAAAATGCTGATAGCCAGCATTTTGTCCTTTCCCAACAATGTTTTCTACCCTTTCAATGACAAACCCCATCATCTGTCTTCTGCAGGCATTTTCAATTTATTTGGATGTGTTGAAAATTTCGCCTTCTGGTAAAGAGTCAATGCCAGCAGGAAAAGCCATAATTTGGCTCTAGTTTGGTTTCCCTTTTCAAAACCTTGACTTGGAGCCCAGTAAACTTCCTCACCTTTTGACATATGATGCCCCTAGGGCTATCCAATCACCATTTTTTTCCCTGACATTGATCCTAATTTAGATGGTAGCAATGGAAAAGAAATGGGTCCTTTTGTCTTCATAATTATGCCTTTTCCAGGAAGAATTACGCTTTTTCAGTCCTGATTTGGACTCATTGTAAACTCATTGTAGTACAAAACATGTTATCCCTTACACCGCCTTGCGCTACTGTAGTTGCCTTGGCAGCCAGTCTAGATCAAGATCAGACCGCACAAAATGTGCAGTCCGATCTTTGATCTACACTGTCTGCTTTGTTGAGACGTTGTTCTGGAAAATATCAATCTTAAAGTTGTTCTCATTAGGCTATTTATTTTAGTACGAAAACGTCCTGAGTTTATTGGGCACTGTAAGGGTGAAGGTAGGCTATTGGCCATCAGGCAGACAATTCATCTTTTGATCAAAGCAGGAAAGTGCTCAGTTTTAACTTCCAAGACATTACAATCATTCTTTGCAGAGTTGATATCACAGTGGGCAGTGTAGATTCAAGATCAGACTGAATTTTCTTAGACACCCATTTTCAACATGAAGGTCCAACTGATAGTGGAAAAAAGTGAAAATTGGACCATGGCCTTTATAAATTGTATACATCTAATAATGTTGGGTAATATTTGACAAACATAAATCCAAAATTTTGAATGCAACACTTAAACCATTTCCAAGATATTATCTGTTCAAATACGGGGGTCAAAAGTCATACTGAACCCCAAATAAAAGCTTTGTTTTGCCTAGGGCAAGCTTCTTTGTCAATGATGTAAAGCCGGTATGTACATTTTTTGATATACTTTGTAGCTCTATTGTGAAGCATGGATGATTAAATTACCAGATAAAACTATATAATGTCCCTAAAAGGTCATTTTATGCCTGAAATCTTGATTGCTAAACAAAAACATTTTCTTGTGTACACAATAAATTGTGTTTCTGGACATAAACGCATTCTCTCAGTTTATGTATCTGAATTAATTAGACTGTTGAGTCTCTACCACATACATAGCAAACATCAGTATTGTATCTCTTTTCAAATAACCATTTGTTTCATGGCTGTACTGCAGCTCACAAGTTTAGATGAAGATCCAGCTAAACCCTTACAAAATGTAACGAAGGTTTTAAGTGAAACTAGATGTATAAAAATGCAATACGTATCTGAACCAGGTTAGAAAATAAATGTACAAACTGTTTTCCAATGGAAATGTATTTAGATTCCAACAGAAAATTGTCACTAGCGTTTGCTTCGTGAGTGGAATGTTACCATTTTTTGGATGATGAAGCAGTGTACTTCTGGCAAAGAAATGTACCATGTAGGTGCATATCAAGCTATGTGATGCAGCAGCCGAGGGAATTGATCAGTGGATCACCCGAGGTTTGCCAAATGCTGGCGGCCCCATATTTGATCCTTACTGGAGGCTATGGAATTTTTGCCTGTCTTTGAGCAAGATGCTGGAGAGCCCAAGCCTAATACTGGCCAGGACACACATTAATAAGCTGTTTCCATGTTATGTCTGAGCCTTTCTCTAAACAAATTACAATCAGTCCTTGAGTGCCAACCAGACTTCTACTTACTTTTTGGGACAAAGTTGAGCAAAGTCAGCCATCAATGAACAAACAGCCTGATTGTGGATCTGTACTGTCCAGTACTCGTGAGATTAGGTTTGAAATTATTGTATATTTAGGGAGGCTATGTTCTTATATGAAAGGCACAGAAAATTATCTGCATGTCATTGACCACATTTTGTATCAGTGGCTAAATTGACCCTTTACTGCACAATGCCATCTTGTTCAAAATGAGCTACAAAACAATAATTTAATACATGTGAATCACTGCACTTGCTTAATCCTGAAAAGAGTGTCATAACGTTGAATAAGCATATTTTGCTCTTCATGAGTTTGCTGACTCTTCACTGTCTGGTGAAGTTTCACATAGCACACAGACTGTGTGACTCATGCTTATCATTGCAAAATATAAATTAGAAACCTGTATGGCTGTATTGCCTCAAATTTTACACCATGTAATGAAAGTTTTGTTGTAACGAAGGTTTCAAAGAAATGAAATGTCCAGCATTGAGTAAGATCTGTATCATCTTTAGGACTTTCAGTTATTATGAATTTAAAAACACATGACCTGTTCACTAATAAACACAACTGTTCATGTTAGGAGATCAATTCATTGGTACCATCAAGGGCCCAAAGTTTTTCAACAATTTGTTAATGTGAGTTCCAAGGGAGTTCAGTTAGTTCCTACTCTGCGGGTTTTATCTGCCATCAGAATGATAACTTTCGCCAAGTTTACTGGCATTTGATTGGGCTTACAAGAGCTAAAACAGTCAATGGAGTGCTGAAGAATCTGCACCAAAATCAGAATGCACTTATTGTTAAGACTGATCCTGTTTACACTTTCCGCAATACATGTATACAAGCAAGGTTGTGGATGGCTGAATAAGGATTAATGTACTCTGTTTTCAATCTGCTATCAAAAATTGCAGCTCATGTTCCAGATTTTTCTGTTCTCTATTGAAATGCTTTTACTCGCAAAAAAGCACAAGTTGCTTCTGAAACCAATGGTCAAAACTCGTAAGAAGAAATTAAGTTTGTATACTAATGTTTTCTGCTACGAAAGAAAAATATAAAATTTTCCTTCATGTTAGCTTTGTGACCCCTCTCCAATCTGTTTATCAAATTTCAGATGTCCTGAAATATGCATCGAAAAATAACTTGAATTGAAAGTAATTTATTCATTCTCAATTTGAAAAATGATTTTATTCTGATAACTACCCAATGCTTAGACAAATATTGTATGTGGTCTCGCAGCTGTACTCACAGGAGCATTCACATGTAGCCATGTGAGACCTATTCTTTATTTGTTTCATTGGTTATATAGGTACTGCCTAAACTTTATTCAATCTGTTTCGGTCTTATTTATTTTTTTATCATCTGTCTTTTCATTTTCTTTTGTATCTGCAGTGCTTTCAGTTTTTTTCTCTGTTTCTTTAATTTCCATTTTCAGAAATTGCAATTTTTTTTTCTCAGATTGTAAATAAAGTATATATAAATGTATATAATTTTTATACTGTAAGTATGGATACTAAATAGATTTTGATTGTCTTCTCAAACATAAATGTAAGCAACCTTTGTTATCAAAACAAGTTATCCTGACTTTTACCACAATGAGGAAAAGTGAAATCTTCGTTTCCACATGGTCACAAAAGTTTCATTCATTATATTTGTGTACTGATACCAAAAGGACATCAATATTGTATTGGAGAATGTTGCATAGATAGTCTACGCTTTCCTGGCTCTAAAAACCTTAAAAGCCAACAATGGAAACACTGACAATTATTGATACATCATATTACATGGGACTGCCTAAAATATAACATGATTTTTAGTGGACCATGCCTTCTAAATCATTTAAATTTCTGCTTTCTCAATGTTTTTTTTTTTTTGTTTTCACAACCACGAGTTAGCTGATACTCACGATGCCGTATGTTTACGTAGAGCTACTTCATCAGAAATGTTTAGTTTTCAAATTCGGTAACGAAAATTTCGTCGCTTCAATTAGTTTTTTTGCCTGGTCATCCATTGTAGGATCTCATTTTTTAGCTCACCTGAGCATGAAGTGCTCATGGTGAGCTTTTGTGATCGTGCTGTATCCGGCGTCCGTCGTTCATCGTGCGTCGTCAACTTTTACCTTGTGTATGCTCTAGAGGCTACATTTTCAGTCCGATACTCATGAAACTTGGTCAAAATGTTTGTCTTGATAATATCTCGGACAAGTTCTAAAATGGGTCAGGTGGGGTCAAAAACTAGGTCACTAGGTGAAATCTTGGAAAAACCTTGTGTACGCTGTAGAAGCCACATTTTCTTGAAAGTTGGTCAGAATGTTTATCTTGATGGTATCTCAGACGAGTTCGAAAATGGGTGATGTCGGGTCAAAAACTAGGTCACTAGGTCAAATCTTAGAAAAACCTTGTGTACACTCTAGAGGCCACATTTTCAGTCAGATACTCATGAAACTTGACCAGAATGTTTGTCTTGATTATATCTCGGATGAGTTCGAAAATGGGTCATGTCTGGTCAAAAACTAGGTCACTAGGTCAAATCTTAGAAAAACCTTGTGTATATTTAGAGGCCACATTTTCAGTCCAAAACTCTTGAAAGTTGGTCAGAATGTTTGTCTTGATGATATCTCGGTCGAGTTCCAAAATGGGTGATGTCGGGTCAAAAACTAGGTCACTAGGTCAAATCTTAGAAAAACCTTGTGTATGCTCTAGAGGCCACATTTTCAGTCTTGTTTTGATAATATCTACAATTGGAAAATTGGCTATGGTTGGCTGAAAAGTAGGTCACTGAAAGAAATTCTAAAAAAGCCTGTGTACATGCTAGAGGCATTTTCAGTCCAATAATTATGAAAGCTTAGTAGATTGTTTGTCATGATATCTCAAAAGAGATTGAAAATGGGTCATGTTTGGTCAAAAGACTCTGGTGAGCGACTTTAGGGCCAACAGGGCCCTCTTGTTTTATTGAGGCATGTGTTTTATAAAACTACTATATAATACTTGCTGCACAAAGTATATTTTATTTCAAAACGGTAACGAAAGTTTGCTGATTTACTTTTTTAGAAGGGGTAGCGCGTTATAAATATTACAGTATGTTTTACAAGGGTTTATTTCTTATCCTTTTGATTCCGTTCCTCAAAGGTGTGCCTAATGTTTTCTGACCATGTTAAACAAAGAGATTGAAAATTGTGATAGGCGAAATACTGTGCAGAGATGAATGAACACGAAGGTTTTTCAAAAAATGGAAATTCCGGCGACACTTCAATAAGACAGTGTAGATAAGAAAGTGAATAAAAATTATTCCGTACTGTCCTGTGTTCGTGGTAGTATGACATTTATCTTTTTAAAAAAGCCCAATTTCAATCAATATCTTACTCTTTTTGCAAAATAGTAGTTTGTTAACAACGATAAAGTACATCGGAGACTGTAAGGAAAGTTTAAATTTTAGGCCTATAAGCTCAGTTTTCTTGCAGGAAACTGCACAGACCCCAAAAAAATTTAATTCAATTTTCATAACACACCATTGTTAATTGGATAAACTATCAAACACTTAAATAATCTGACATTTGCTATATGAATTTCACGTAGACATGTTTATTGTGGAAATGGACCTTCTTATTGAAAATGGGTGTACATACACTTTTCACAAAAGCAACTCGTATTGTGCTTGCCAGGCAATCAAACATGTAATGCCCAGTATTTTCTGATTGAAATATTTTTAACAATGAAATCAAAGGCAAAGGAGTGGTTTGGTTTCAAAATCAAAGGACTCAAAGTTATGAAAAGGGGATTAGATTTCTGAAACAGTTACATAATTAAGCTGCGGCATGTATGGTGTAATTAAAAATAAAATTTCCATTACATGTCAAGCATGTACATGTAATCAGTCAGTGGACTAAGCAAGGGCAAAGAAAGTCGAAGTTATTCTGCCCGGGAAAGATAAATTTTTGGAGGGCTGTGTTTGTTTCTGGCATGTTCTTTTTTAATAATGAATCAGTTTCAATAAAATCATGTAGAATGGTCAACGACATAAAGAAAATGCGTTGCAAGTAAGAACCATGTCAGTAGGCTAAAGGTCAAGGTCATGGCAAGGTCAAATACATGTCCTGGCCATACCTCTTTAACCTATGACTTAATATCAAAAAAACTTTGCATAAATGTTAACCACATCAAGAGGATGTGTCATGAACAAGCCGTGCTCATAGGTTAAAGGTCAAGCTCATAGCAAGACCAAATATGTTTTTTCTGAAGCTGTATTCGTGTCTGGTCTGTAACTTTTTAATTATGAATGGATTTCGGCATAACTTTGCAGAATTGTCAACAACATGTTAAAGATGAGTTGCAGGCAAGAACTATAATAATTATCTGCAGGTCAAGGCAAGGTCAGAAGTGTTCATTGTTTTTTTTCATTGTCTTTTTTCATGTGCACAGCTCACAGGAAAAGGTTACTATTTTCAGGGGCATCAGTCACTTTTCAGTGACACATCTTGTTCTGGTACCTATGATAAATACAGTCAACTCTCGTTACAACGACCATGTTTGTTTCCAGCAAAAATGTCGTTGTAACGAAAATGTCGGTGTATTGAAAATGAACCATTAAGCTTGGAATATGATGAGTTTTTTGTCATTTATTTAAAATATACGCTCTAAAATGCTCCGCCATCGTTTTCAAGCAAAAATCTTTAGATCTACACTGACTATACGAACGAGTTGTTTGAATGACAATCACTCAAAACATAATGACTACTTACCATTTTCGTCTACAGTTAAACAGTGGTCTAAATGATACGCGTCAGTTAAACAGTGGTCTAAATAATTCACATTTTGTGCATACTTACGACAATATGACGCTAAACGCTAATTGTTTAGGGGCATTGTGTCGACGGTATCATAATCGATATTGCCAAAGGGGAAAATTCTAATCGTACATATAGTACACGCACACAATTTATCGATTATCGCCTTATGTGAGGTGCTAAAAATAGCGCTGGGAATTTACGTGAAAAGACAATAAATAGAGCTTCGATGTCTTGAATAAGAATATATAGGGAATCTGTACTTTCGTTCCCGAAAAATTGTGTCGGTGTTGGAAAACGAGAATTCCGTTGTAACGGATGAAAAATAGACTGTGTAAATCCGTTCCCAACAAATTTGTGTCGGTAAGTGAAAATGTCGATGTATCGGATGTCGTTCAAATGGGAGTTGACTGTATACCAAACAACCCTTGAAAAATAAAGCTTATGAAAACAACTTGGTAAAAGGAGAAAAATGCAGGTAACCAGCATTTTCATCCTTTCCTACAATGTTTTTCCCTTTCAGAAACCAATCTGATCATTTTAACCAAAATATTATTTAATAGTTATCTGCAAATGCTAAAGATGAGACTAGTCCAAAATTATGTTATTTGTTAAAGAGTTCACTCTTTCCTTACCATAGATAACTCAAGAAGCCTTTATTGATAGTGTAGATCAAGATCAGACTGCACAGAACATGCAGTCTGAACTACACTGTCCACTATTTTCATCTAGTTTATGACTAAATTATCACTTCATCTTGCGACAGAACTATGTTACAGCCTATCACATGACAAAATTTTAGACGTCAACTTCAAAGCATTTGCAGACCACAAAATGAAGGTGGCAAAATTAATGGAATCTGCTTCAGCAAGAGTAGAAAACATAGTTAGAAAAAGAGAAAATGCTGGTTACCAGCATTTTCTCCTTTTCCAACAATGTTTTCAAAAGCCTTTCTCTTCTCATGGTCGTTAAAACTTTGGACTGTATGGTAAAGGGTTAATTTGTAGTGATAGAGTTGACACTTATATTTGGGATTATGCAGGACATCATAACAGTACTTATAGCTGTTCTTGAATGAAGGGGATAGATTTATCTTCTCCTCATGACAGGAAACATTTTAGGAAAAGCTCATCACCATAAAAAGTACTGATAGCTTGATAATCGAAATATACAGGAAAAAAGAAGAAGCTGCTGTCAAAGATAAATGAAGATAATGAAGATTAATGGGAGGAATACAATTCCCTTCCCCCATGCAAATTTTACTGGTCAGACTACAAGAATTTAATGAAAGATATAGAAATTGTTGAAGTCATTTCTAGGACTGTAATACTACAAGTTTGATGGTCTCTCTATCAAATATTGATTTTTTTTTTGGTTTTATATCCCTTTAACGCTTTACAATGTGACAAAAATTTTAAACTTATCAAGATTGAAAGCATTTTCATACAACAAGTAAGATGTGGCTAAAGGAGTGGATTTTTTCCTTGATAAGGTTGAAAAATATTGTGGGTAAAAAGTAAAACATGCTGGTAACAAGTATTTGGTAACCAGCATTTTTTTTTTTCTTTTACTCACAATGTTTTCAAAATCTGTCTTGGGAAGAGTAGTAAAACCTTATGATCGTTTGGTTAATATTGATAAGTGCAAAGACTTACTGCACAACAAGAAATGGGTAAAAGAAATAGGTGCTGTCAGCTTGGCCTAAGTAATACTTCAAGACTTTATTTTTATGACCTTATTTGGAATGAATTGCAAGAGGAGAAAACAAGTGTGAAGGGATGTTTGAGAACTCTGCTTAAAGATACATCTTTACTGCTACAGAGAAAAAATACTGTAAAAACTTCATAGTGTGTAGAATTGTTCAGATACTGGCCAGCTTCATAAACATTTATGAATAATCAATAAATAATAGTAGGACCAGACAAAGAAATGCAAGAGATTTGTCTTCAATTTAAAACAGGGAAACAACAACAGTGGTTCCTTTGATGGCCCATAGAATATGGCCTGTACCAGTATTTTCTGTTCGTCTTTATCTGTGCCACCTTGCAACCATCAGAGGCAACATTTGGCATGAAGAAGAATGGTTATAGTTTCATAAAATAACGATGAAGTGGGTTAGAAATCTGGCTGAAAAAGAGTCAAGATGTATCTTTAAACTGTTTATCTGTTTATTGATTGTTCTACAGTACATTTTTTTCTGGGTCATACTACAATAATACTTTTTTGTTTTTTTAAATGAAATTTTAAACAGTGTGAATCAAAACTAAAACTTACAGATACATCCCTACAGCCAGAGAAAGGAAAAAACGCTGTAAAAATGGTTCAAAATTTAGTCAGCTGTGTAAACAAGGATAAATTAATTATTGATATATACAGTGTTAGGAATTTATACATATCTTGGAAATCTTCAATTTAAAACCTGAAACGTCGCAACAGCAGTAAATTTCTTTGATGGCCCCAAGAAAATGAAATGCCTGGCAGGCAACATTCGGCATGAAGACACAAGAATGATTATAGTTTGACAACGATGTAAAGGATTAAAAACGGGCTGAAAACCTATATAGATGTACCTTTAAGATACTCCTTGCTCAAATTTACCTAGTAAGGTGTTTGCAAAGAGTATTATATTTTTACAACACCATTATGGTATCAATGAATCAGGACATCAGTTTACTGGAACATGATGCATAGGTCAGTTTACAAAATGAAGCCCAGAAGACAGGATTTTTGCCAATGTATTCAGAAACAATTAAATATTTTTTTTTAACTGTACGAATCTTCAGAATAGTTTGGCCATCCCCAATACCAAAAAATTGGGGTCAGCCAAAATATTAAGTTTGAAATTTTTTTAGGAAAAAATGTCTCCCAAATCGAAAGTGTCAATTCCCATACAATTTTTTTTATAGTAACATTGACAACAGTAATGGTAGTTAGAAAATGCATGATTTTAGGTTATAGTAAGGTGTTGGAATGGTTTCCATTCTTTAATTCATGTATTTTGTATATTTTCTTACCTTTTTTAAGTCCAAAATAGTTTCAATCAATGTAATAGTTAAAATGTAATTAAAGTAATCATTTCGCAATTCACCTTTTTTTGCGGTACTTTTCTAATACATAAACTTGTGCACATGTTTAGAACCAGGGTCAAGATCACACAAGAATAAAGAGATGACATAATGATACATTGGACGTTCCTTGAATGAGGCCATGTTTTTCTCTCATGCAGTAAATTAGTCTATTAAGCAAAAGTTTAAAGAACTGAATTTTTAAATGTACTAATTATAGATGAATAGATGATTTAGAAATTAAGAAGTTTGTGTTATGCTTACATTTTCATAATGTCCATTCATATTTTTCATGTTACTGTTTCAATTCCTACCCATCTCCAGTACATATAGAAAGCATCGAAAGAAAATGAACAACCTCTCATGTTACTGCTATCACATACCATTGGATTTGTAATTTTACAATAATTATTTTGCGTGTTGAATTAGATACATATAAACATTTTAGATACATTTACATTAGATACTTTAAATTTATTTGTAAAAGTTGTGACTGGATTACTAAAAATAAAAGTGTATTTGGATTTATTTCTTGGATGTGCTGTTGTAGTTTGGAATTTGAATTTTAGAATTATGGATAAATTGGTACGAAAATATCCTACTAGCCAAGAAGCCCTTCCAACATCCTGGAAGACTTCTCGACTTCTGAAAGCTGCTGCACCTGAAAGACCTGTTGGGTGTCCATGCAAAAGAAGAATAGAAGAGACACGTCTGCAGTCTAGCCCAAAGTATCCTTGTACTGTTGTCAGGCAAATAAAGAAGAGAAGATCATACCACGCTTATAAATCAGAACAAAAGCAAGAAGTGGTAGACTTCGCCAAAGTGCATGGTGTTCATTTAGCTGCCTTTTTAAGATACCAAAATCAACTGTCAGTTACTCGGTTAACATGCACTTTGACATTGAACAAGGATTAAAAAAAATGGACATCTCAGACCAAAGCAACGCATTTCACACAGCGATGACATCGAACAAAAACTAAGATGCCTCAACAACATGATTTTGCAGCTGCTAGTATTAGTTAACGACCTGTGCAACCAAGCAAAAAAACAATGCCAACTGCAAAGCCACCGGACACTTGGCAGGTCAGTTTATGGCCTGCCACAACCTGACTTTGAGCGCCAAGTCTTCAATGTCACAGAAGTTACCAGTTGGTATTGAAGAGAAGATTTCCTCCTTTCAAGCTTTGTTCGAAAGCAATGAGAAGAAGACAAATTTGAATACTGTCTCATCATCAATATGGATGAAACACCAATATACTTTGACCTTGTTCCAGCAAGAACAATGGATACAACCATTGTAAGGACAGTGAAGATATGAATGGCTGCAAATGAAAAACGCCACCTGACCATAGTTCTAGCCTGTTCAGCCGCTGGAGACGTGCTGCCTCCATTGAATACATTCAAAGGAAAGAGAGACCATGACATTCCACACCATAAAGGGTGGCTTCTTATGGTCCAAGAGAAGGATTGGCTGGATGAAGAGAATATGAATGTCTGGCTGTAGCAAATTTATGCCTCCTACACAAGAAAGGACAGGTCCCTCCTTATGTTGTACATTTTCTGTGCACACATTACAGAAGGGGTCATAAAACAGATGCTAAAGCTCAACTGTGTCCCAATAGTTATTTCCAGGGTCTGCACATCCAAGCTACAGCTTTTAGACGTCTCTATTAACAAGACAGAGCTCAGAGAAGAATGGTCCTGTATCATTTAGGAGGCTGTGCTACATGCATCAGAAAGTGGAAACAAGTTCTTTTCAAAAAGTGGTTGACACCCCTGACTTTATCCCTTACCCATGACAAGACATTTTTGCACTCTTTTGACTATAAAGTAATTATCAAATTCAATTACTGATTAATGAATTAAAATGGAAAATGGGTCAAATATATGTAGAAAACTTTGTGGAAAGACAGAAATAGCTGCAGCAATAGTATTTAAAGGCTTATTTCATGTAAGTTCCATAAATGAGTGACAGTAAGATAGAAATTGTCTCAACTGTTAGGTCGCCAAGTTGATTGATACAGCTTTTAATAAGATAGCTGCCAAACCTGCACTGATCATAAAATCATTCCTTGTCTTGAATTTACAACAACCTCAGCAGATCAGACGAAATTCTTATAGGAACTTTTTCGGCTACTGGCATCAATGTTTTGACAGAAGATGAAAAGGAAGAGTTTGAGGGGTTTGACCCCGTGGAGTGTCAAGTGGACTGAGGAAAGAAATGATTATAAATTTCAAAATCATACATATAACTAGAGTCTATCTGATCTTAAATATCAATGTAACTGACCATGAACATTAGACTGCATCCATATGTGTGTGTTTTGAAGTAATTTTGTTTTAATGCCTTTGTATGTATGTTAACCAGTTGCCAAATACAAGTAATCCCAAGTTTTTACATACCTTTTTATTCTTTTTCACATAAGAAAAACACCAGAGATACAGTAGAGATTCACTGCAATTGGATAAAAGTTTGATCATAGTGCATGGACAAGATAACAGATGGCGTAAATCAAGGTCATACTGTAGGATTTCTGATGTCTGATGTTTATCCTGGCCGTCCACAAAGTCTACAAAAGCTACCACCATAAGTGGAACTTACTACAACCAATAGTACAATGACGAGCCAACTGTCAAGGGGATTTCAAGCAACATGTTTATAACAACTATATGCATTCAAAACTCTCAACGGGCCTGTGATTTAAAGTTTCAATGTCTGGAAGAAACTGAAAATTGTAATGCAAGACTTTGTTAAGCACTAAAATACAACCGTTACTGTTCAGCTCAAAGACATTTATACATGATTACACACTGACTGATTTTGACCATCCATTCCATGCAGTAAGTCAAGAGTCATGCATGCCTCTCCTATCTTGATACTGACTTTTTACACACATTGATGGCTATCTCCTTTAAGAGAAAAACACAATTGTGTCTCATGTTTTGTAAAGACAGCAGAGACGTAAGCTGCCCAGGCCTTTTTAGCTCACCTGAGCACAAAGTGCTAAGGTGAGGTATTGTGATCGGTCTTTGTCCGGCGTCCATCTGTCCGTCCATCCCTCTGTCTGTCTGTCCACAATTCCTTTGAAATCTCCTCCTAAACCGCTGGGCCAATCTTGATGAAACTTGGCAGGGATGTTCCTTGGGTGAAGCTCTACCAAAGTTGTTCAAGAGATTGAATTCCACCCATAATTCTGGTTGCCATGGCAACAAAAAGGAAAAAAATAGCAAAATATTTGAAAATCTTCGCTGAAACTAGAAGGCGTAGAGCTTTGATATTTGGTATGTAGCATCTCCTAGTGGACCTCTACCAAGTTTGTTCATATGATGCCCCTGGGGTCAAAACTGGCCCCGCCCCAGGGGTCACAAGTTCGAACGTAGGAACAAAGAAGGAAAACTTTAAAATTATTCTTCTCTGAAATTGGAAGGCGTGGAGCTTTGATATTTGGCATCTAGCATCTCCTAGTGAACCTCTCCCAAGTTTGTTCATATGATGCACTTGGGGTCAAAACTGGCCCCGCCCTAGGGGTCACAAGTTCGAACATAGGAACAAAAAAGGAAAACTTGAAAATTCTTCTTCTCTGGAACTGGAAGGCTTGGAGCTTTGATATTTGGCATCTAGCATCTCCTAGTAGACCTCTTCCAAGTTTGTTCATATGATGCCCCTGGGGTCAAAACTGGCCCCGCTGTGGGGGTCACAAGTTCGAACATAGGAACAAAGAAGGAAAATTTTAAAATTATTCTTCTCTGAAATTGGAAGGCGTGGAGCTTTGATATTTGGCATCTAGCATCTCCTAGTGAACCTCTTCCAAGTTTGTTCATATGATGCCCTTGGGGTCAAAACTGGCCCCGCCCTGGGGGTCACAAGTTCGAACATAGGAACAAAAAAGGAAAACTTGAAAATTCTTCTTCTCTGGAACTGGAAGGCTTGGAGCTTTGATATTTGGTATGTATCATCTCCTAGTGGACCTCTACCAAGTTTGTTCATACAATGTCCCTGGGGTGAAAACTGGCCCCGCCCCGGGGGTTACAAGATTGAACATGGGGACAAAGAAGGAAAACTTTAAAATTCTTCTTCTCCAAAACTTGAAGGCGTAGAGCTTTGATATTTGGTATGAAGCATCTCCTAGTGGACCTCTACCAAGTTTGTTCATAAGATGTCCCTGGGGTCAAAACTGGCCCAGCCCTTGGAGTCACAAGTTCTAACATACATCAAGGAACAAAGAAGGAAACTTTTAAAATTATTCTTCTCTAAAACTGGAAGGTGTAGAGCTTTGATATTGGGTATGTAGCATCTCCTAGTGGACCTCTACCAAGTTTATTCAAATGATGCCGTTGGGGTGAAAACTGGCCCCGCCCCGGGGTCACAAGTTCGAACATAGGAACAAAGAGGGAAAACATTAAAATTCTTCTTTTCTAAAACTGGAAGGCATTGAGCTTTGTTATTTGGTATGTAGTGAACCTGTTCTAAGTTTGTTAGCGCACCTGAGCACAATGTGTTCAGTCAGTTTGAAATTTGGTCACCTGGGGTCATAAACTAGGTCACTAGGTCAAATTAAAGTAATACCTTGTGGGCACTGTAGAGGCCACATTTATTGCTCAAATGACCTGAAATTTGGTCAGAATGTTTGTCTTGATAAAATCTCAGATGAGTTCGGATTTGGGTCACCTGGGATCATAAACTAGGTCTCCAGGTCAAATTAAAGAAATACCTTGTGGGCACTCCAGAGGTCACATTTTTTGCTCAATTGACTTGAAATTTGGTCAGAATGTTTGTCTTGATAAAATCTCACATGAGTTTGAATTTGGGTCATGTTGGGTCTTAAATTAGGTCACTAGGTTAAATTAAAGAAATACCTTGTGAGCACTCTAGAGGCCACATTTATTGTTCAATCGATTTGAAAATGGTTAAAATGTTTGTCTTGATTAAATCTAGGATGAGTTTAAAATTGGGTCACCTGGGGTCATAATATAGGTTACTAGGTCAAATTAAAGAAATACCTTTAGGGCACTCTAGAGGTCACATTTCTTGCTCAATTGACTTGAAAATTGGTCAGAATGTTTGTCCTGATGAAATATCGGATGCCTTTGAAATTGGGAAACCTGGGGTCATAAACTAGGTCACTTGGTCAAATTAAAGAAATACCTTGTGGGCTCTCTAGAGGCCACATTTATTGCTCAAATGACCTGAAATTTGGTCAGAATGTTTGTCTTGATAAAATCTCAGATGAGTTTGGATTTGGTCACCTGGGATCATAAACTAGGTCACTTGGTCAAATTAAAGAAATACCTTGTGGGCACTCTAGAGGCCACATTTTTTGCTCAATTGACTTGAAATTTGGTCAGAATGTTTGTCTTAATAAAATCTCAAATGAATCTGAATTTGGGTCATGTGTGGTCTTAAACTAGGTCACTAGGTAAAATTAAAGAAATACCTTGTGGGCACTCTAGAGGCCACATTTATTGTTCAATTGGTTTGAAAATTGGTTAAAACGTTTGTCTGATAAAATCTAGGATTAGTTTAAAATTGGATCATGTGGGGTCATAATCTAGGTCACTAGGTCAAATTAAAGAAATGCCTTTAGGGCACTCTAGAGGCTACATTTCTTGCTCAGTTGACTTGAAAAGTGGTCAGAATGTTTGTCTTGATGAAATATCGGATGAGTTTGAAATTGGGTCACCTGGGGTCATAAACTAGGTCACTTGGTCAGATTAAAGAAATACCTTGTGAGCACTCTAGAGGCCACATTTATTGTTCAATTGATTTGAAAATTGGTTAAAATGTTTGTCTTGATGAAATCTAGGATGAGTTCAAAACTGGGTCACCTGGGGTCATAGTCTAGGTCACTAGGTCAAATTAAAGAAATACTTTTAGGGCACTCTAGAGGTCACATTTCTTGCTCAATTGACTTGAAAATTGGCCAGAATGTTTGTCCTGATGAAATATTGGATGTGTTTGAAATTGGGTCACCTGGGGTCATAAACTAGGTCACTTGGTCAAATTAAAGAAATACCTTGTGGGCACTCTAGAGGCCACATTTATTGCTCAAATGACTTGAGAATTATTCAGAATGTTTGTCTTGATAAACTTTCAGATAAGTTCTAAATTGGGTCAACTGGGGTCATAAACTAGGTCACTAGGTCAAATTAAAGAAATACCTTTGAGGCACTCTAAAGACCACATTTTTTGCTCAATTTACTTGAAAATTGGTCAGAATGTTTGTCTTGATGAAATCTTATATGAATCTGAATTTGGGTCAACTGGGATCATAAACTAGGTCACTAGGTCAAATTAAAGAAATACCTTTTGGACACTCTAGAGGCCACATTTATTGCTCAAATGACTTGAAAATTGTTCAGAATGTTTGTTTTGATTAATTTTCAGATGAGTTCTAAATTGGGTCATGTGGAGTCATAAACTAGGTCACTAGGTCAAATTAAAGAAATACCTTTTGGGCACCCTAGAGGCCACATTTATTGTTCAATTGATTTGAAAATTGGTTAAAATGTTTGTCTTGATGAAATCTAGGATGAGTTCAAAATTGGGTCATGTGGGGTCATAATCTAGGTCACAAGGTCAAATTAAAGAAATACCTTTAGGGCACTCTAGAGGTCACATTTCTTGCTCAATTGACTTGAAAATTGGTCAGAATGTTTGTCTTGATGAAATATTGGATGAGTTTGAAATTGGGTCACCTGGGGTCAAAAACTAGGTCACTTGGTCAAATTAAGGAAATACCTTGTGGGCACTCTAGAGGCCACATTTATTGCTCAATTAACTTGAAAAATGTTCAGAATGTTTGTCTTGATAAATTTTTTGACGAGTTATAAATTGGGTCACTTGGGGTGATAAATTAGGTCACTAGGTCAACTTACAGAAATTCCTTGTGGACGCTGTAGATGCCACATTTTAAGCTCAATTGACCTGACAATTGGTCAGAAATTGAATTATGCACGTGGAGTGAATTTTGCCTATTGACTCAGGTGAGCAATCCGGGGCCATCAATCCAGGGCCATCATGACCCTCTTGCTGTTGCCATGTCACAAATGCTTGTGATTAAAATAAATAATGCATTTCGTAATGCATGTGATGTTATGGATTATCGGTAGTTTTAATGAAGAAGGTTTGATATGTAACGTTGTCAGTGTGGAAGATGCCATCGAAAAACATCGTTTGAAAAGGATTAACAGCTTTTAACTGTGCAATCTAAGGGACGATCTGAACATTTAAAAAAAGAAAAAGATTTGCAACTGATCATCAACCAACACATTTTCTCAAACTAACTGTTCGATCTATAGGAAAATTAATGTGGAAGGCTTTCAGAATATTTGGAAAACTAATTTTGTGAACTAAGAATAAATGATTTTTTAAAAAAAAAACTTAGGTTGTCCAAACTTTTAGGGTGTCTAGATACGTTGGCGAATTACAGTATGATAGATCTAAAGAGGCCACATTTTTACTCTGATGCTCATCAAACTTGGTCATAATGTTTGTCTTGATGAAATCATGAAGAATTTTGAAAATGGGTAAGCCCAGAATAAACTAGATCACTAGATCATATCAGAGAAAAATATTGACTCAACTTACTATGTTCATAAAGGCACACAGGCTCAGGTGAATGTTTCTGGGGCGTCATGGTCCTTTTGTTTACGGAATGTAACCATACAGTTCGGTGTGATTGCAAGGAAAATAAATCTGGTTGTGTTTATCAATGATTTACAAGAAAAGGCCATCATAGCCCTTTTGTTTACAGAATGTCACCCTATAGTTCAATGTGATTGCAAGTAAAATATATCTGGTTGTGTATATCAGTGTTATACAAGAAATTTTGATTTCTGACACAAAAACTAAATAGACCCCTTTTTGGTGCGGTATCTGTGAATATAAACTTGGCTCCTTGCTCTCACCCAGTTAGCAACGTTTCAGGCCACTGTATAAGAATAGCTCAGTAATGCAATTAATCTAGTCAAGATTCTTATGGCATGCTGTGCGATTTCAATGTTTCAAATAATCACTGTTTCTGCTTTTGTATTTTAAGGTAAAAAACATGACTTGGGGTGACTCAGTACCAATAATCCTGTTTGGTCGGTTGTCAATTTCCAGTGGATCAGGCTTTGTAAAGCAATCAGTGTGAGTGCTTCTAATTAAAGAGAATCCAGGTTCAAGTATGTCTAAATGAAATCTATTAAGAATTCCAAGGCTACATAAAACTTTACTTAAACCTAATAATTTAGAACTATATAAATTTACTGAGGGCTTCAGAATGACTGTCTAAATATATTAGGGCACTGCTTGTATTTGTTTTCTCCCGAGTTCATGTTTGAAGAGGATGGTAATTGATGCATGGCTTCCCATGTGACCTTTATCTTATCTTTCCATAAGAAAACCTTGTAGATAAGGAAATTGACAAAATAGCCTGTGCACATCTTTAACTCTTTCCCGAGCAATCTCATACTTTCATGACCCTGAAGATGAAGGCTTTTGAAAACATTTTGGGAAAAGGTCTGGAGTAAATGCTGGTAGCCAGTATTTTCTCCTTTTCCCAAATTATTTTCATCGCTCTTAGAGACAAATTTAATCATGTTTTATTTGTCATCTGCAGATGTTTCCAGTGTGGATAGGTTCCAAATTCTATTATTTGTTACAGGAATGGGCAAATTAATTTAGAAAATATAAAACCGCCATAAGTATTGCCAGATCAAACAAAGTATAATGAAACCTGTTGTAGTGGCCAACTCTATAAAGCAGGTATCCTGACTTCCTAAGCAAGACATATCAAGTTCCTAGAGAAGGCAAATGTTGAAATGGTACTTGTGCTAAGCAAGCACTTCTCTGAGGCAAGCACAATTTTAGTTTCCCGTTGTGACAGGATTCATTCCTCTCCCACCACTGTTCATTCTTTTGATAATGCTGATTTCGTAAAGCAGCCATTTGCTAGATAAGAATAGTTTGGGAAGCACTGGTAAAAGAATCTCCAGGAAAGCATGGATAAGTATACTAGCTGCCAGAATATGAATGAAATAATGTTGGAAATAGTGCTAAGCATCATACAAATAGATTTATATGTCCTTTGGCTGTGTGATTACTACAGGTTTGACAGACTGTCTTAGTTTCGTGTAAAAAAAGGGAAAAAAGCCTGAATAGTCCTAAAACAGGTGGATATATTGGCATTTCCTAACAAATTAATACCTTCTTCTGTATGTCAAACAAACCAGTGATTAGTGATAAAGCTTTTGAAAAAAGTAGAACTCTGACCCTACTTTTGACTTTTTCAGTTTCAGCAGACCAGGGTAATTGTTGTGTTTGTGAATTTATTTCTCGTTTCCTTATCTACTTTCCTGTATATGTATCCATTCATTTCTTTCCCTCTTTACCAAATGACAAAATTTTAGACTTGCCCAAATTTAACTCTTTACCAAACAACAAAATTTTAGACTGGTCCAAATTGAAAGCATTTGCATTCGACAAAATAAATGCAATTCAAAAACTGAAACTTGTTTTGAGAAGGATAAAAACATTATGGGAAAAGGAGAAAATGCTGGTTACCAGCATTTTCTTTTCCCACAATGTTTTCAAAAGGCTTCTTTCTGAGGGTCTTTAAAAGTCAGGGTTGTATGGTAAAGGGTTAAAGCTGTTGCAGGCGACAAATTGAGTGTGGCTGAAATTATGAAACCTATCTCCGAAAAGATACAGAACATGATGGAAAAAGGAGAAAATGCTGGCTACCAATGTTTCGGAAAGGTTTCTTCCTCAGGGTTGTTTAACATGTGATTGTTAGGTATGGAATTAAGAAAAAATTCTTTGGGTATTTTTGTAAATTGATTGAAAGAAAGTAAGACATTCTTATATTAACAACCTATCAATACATGTATCTATAGTAAATGTTTTCCTGTTGTGATCTCATGAATTCTTTACCCAACAACAAAATTCTAGGAGGGTCAAGATTGAATGTGTTCAAAACAATATTTTGTCATTGAAAGGTTAGAAAACATGGGAAAGGAAACAAATGCTGGTTACCAGCATTTTTTCTTTTCCCACAATATTGTAAAAGCTGTCTTTCTCAGGATTGTTAAAAATTAGGGCTATTAATACTTCATATGATCTGAAATAAATAATGCATTTACACAATGACCCTCATGGAAGTTTTAATGGCTTAAAGTGTTATGGCTAGGCGTATGTGGTATGATTATGGAACTCTGAATAGCCACCCCCCTTTAATGTCTGAAAATACCTTTTAAGTTTTTTTGGTACTTTTATTGCAAGTGGAACAGGGCCAGTGTTTATAACAATATTTACACAAGTTTTTTTCCTCCATTCAACCTTGCATGATTTCATTATCCACCTACACTCTTCAGAAATGTAAACATTTCCCAAGCTTTGTTATAAATATGCACATTTGTAAACATTCTGATGGACATGATAAAAAAAAATCATAAGCTCATGCCAAGTGATTTTCATGAGGCATTGACCCTTCTCTTCATAATACTTAGGTTTGACGCACCTGTTGTAATTTAGCTACTTGTTTAAGTCTTTACCAAATGAAAAATCTTAGACAAACCTAAATTGAAAGCATCTGCAGACGACAAAATAAATGAGACTCAAGAAATGAAACTTGTCAGGAAGGGTAGAAAACATGGGGAAAATAGGAGAAAATGCTGGTTTCCAGCATTTTATCCTTTTCCCACAATGTTTTCCAAAGCTTTCTTTCTCAGGGTTTTCAAGAGTCAGGATTGTGTGGTAAAGGGTTAACTCTTTACCACGAAAAAAATTTAGACTTGTTCAAATTAAAAGCATTCCCAGATGAAATATTTAGAGTGGCTCAGATGAAGGAGTTGGTCTGTGATAAGGTAGAACACTTAATGGATAAAGGAAAAAATGCTGGTAATGAGCATTTTCTCCTTTTCCCATGATGCTTTCAAACGCTCTTTTCATTAGGGCTGTTAACCCTTAGGCTGTTAAGCGCGGCTCACTGACCTTTTGCGGACAGTGTAGATCAAGATCAAACTGCACAGAACGTGCAGTCTGATCGTGGATCTTCACCGTCCGATAAGGAGATATTATTCCCCAAAACATGACTTGGAAATAGCAGTATTTGGGGTTTTTACTAAAGAGTAAAAATTCCATTTTAGTTTTTTAGCAGGATAAGGGTTAAAGCATAGAATTGTTTGGTAAAGGATTATAGTCTTTATGTCTTACAAGGATGTCTATGTCTCTTTTTCCAGTCAAATGTCACTTTTTAGGTCCCAACAGCAGAAAACTTTTTGAAAATGAGCAAAATAGGAGAAATTGCATGTCATGTAGTAATCAAGAATGTTAATTTTCATCTATTAGCAGCCCAAAACCAACCCCACCCCCTTGCCCCACCCAATATTATAAAAGTATTGGTGTAGCTAATTAACTCTCTTCCAGATGCCAAGATTTTAGACTCGCCAAAATGAAAGCATTTGCTGACAACCGATTGTTTTTAGCTGAAATGATGATTTCTGTCTTTGATGTGGAAGAAAACAATTGAGGGAAAAGAAGAAAATGTTTTGCTGTTTTTCAACAATGTTTTATGAAGCCTTCTTCTTCAAGGTCGTTATCAAAACTTGTATCGAGAAGGACCAACTCTTAGGGCATGAAAATAAAGCCAACAAACATACTTAATTTGAGGTAATCTTTGAAAGCTCTTGAAAACATTGTTGGAAAAGAGAAAATACTGGTGAATCCAATCATGTGAACCACATTTAATTTGTCATTTGCAAAATCTTTAAATATGTACAGGTCTGATGAATTTGTTGTCTAGTAAAAGAGTAAAATGATATGGAAAATAAAGTGTACTCCTTGTAACAAGGAAATACATTGTTCTCCGGGGTCCTGCATGGCTCTGTTGTCATGTGTAGGACTCGGGACCTGGAGTCCCCGGGTTTGAGACTCACTGGATCCACTGGGTTTTTTGTGGGAGTGTCCTTGGGCAAGACTCTTCAGAGCCCTCGCCTAGTACTGGTGAAACTCAGGAAAAACATGAATATGACAGTCGTTAATTTAATTGTGTCACTAATAGGCCTCCATACCACATGACCATATGTATCACACGGAAATAACGGTATTTTCACAAGCAAGTCTTTTTGAATACTGGCACAAAATTTTCTTTGATGGGTTCACTCTTTCAAAAGTTATTAAAAGTTAAAGTAGGTGCAGTCATATACACTGGCTATATTACTGAATGTACAATGAACCCAAGAGCAAAGTTTTTAATTAGGGCCTATATTAAAAGTCGTGTTAGTCTAATTATTTCAGCTTCACAAATATTTAGTAAATTATGTCAGATACATGGGGCTTCTGTGGTATCAAAACGGTGGGTTTTAAGATGGTATAAAAAATTTAGAGATGGTAGAACTTACTTAAAGGATGCACCCCGTTCTGGTCAACCCAAAACTGCAGCTTCTAAAGAAAATGTTTATTGCTGTGGCAGATTTAATTAAGCAGGATGCCAGGCTTAGAGTGAAAGAAACAGCTAAAAGAGTTGGCATATCATGGGGATCAGTTCATAAGATTTTGACCAAGGAGTTAAAACTTTGTAGGATTTGCATGTGCGCTTGATGGGTCCCCCACCTCTTGACAGATGAACAAAAGGCTACTGGTGTAAAAATGGCCAAAATTCTTCTTAAAAAGTACAAAAATTGTGACAAACGCAGGATATCAGAACTGTTCACAGGCAATGAAACCTTAATTTATTATTTTGAGCCCCAGAGACACATCAATAATAAACAGAGGCTGCGCAAAGACCAAGCTAGGCCGATCATAGCAAAAACAATGAAAGTGCGGGAAAAGTTTTATATACCATATTTTTTAATTCAGACAGTTCAATTGCTCAAATTCCTGTACGGAACGGCGGAATGGTTACAGGCAAGTTTTACAAGAGCAATATTCTAGAAACACAATGAAAAACGGAGACCAAGAACCGGATTAAGGGGCGTGTGCCTTATTCATGACATAGGGGTCCGTAGTTTGATTCCTGGCACCCATAGTCTATGTATTATAAACAAGGGATTTAACTGTATGCAGTCTGTTACGTTTTAGCTCTCAGCTGTAGAAGAAATTAGGAGAATAACTGATGGGGTAGAAAAGATACGTTGTTTTTTTGTAACCGAGGTCGAGTAACGGGCTGCATACAGTTAAATCCCTTGTTTTAGTCTATGGGTGACAGGAGTCAAACTACGGACCCCTATGATTCATGACAATGCAGCTGCTCAAAAGTCTGCATTTGTTTAGAATTTCCTGGAAACAGAAAAGGTAGTACAGCTTCCACATCCACCCTATTCTCCCAACCTCAGCCCATGTTGCTTTTTTCTCATTCCTTTATTGAAGAAAACTCTCTCTGGACGTCAATATGGCTCTAAAAGTGCCTTGGGAAGTGCCATTTTTCAGTGTCTGCTGGGTATTCCCAAAAAAAGCCTATTTTGCAGCCTTCACAGACTGGATTTCCAGACTTGAAAAATGTGTTTCTGTCAAGGGAGAATGTTTTGAAGGGATGAAATGAACAAAATTTATGTATTTGATATGATGCCTCTCATAGACACCCAGTGACACAATTAAATGAACGACCCTCGTATTTTGAACTGTTGCTGTGATATGACTAAAATCATGTTGAAAGCGGCATAAAAAATAATCAGTCAATCTAAAGCACCATTCTCCACAATAATTTCAAATGTTGTCTCCCACATGGGGAGTGGAAAGTATTTATACTTTTAGGCTAATGGGTTATAAAAGTAATGACACAAAAATGCCAAAGCAAGATAATGAAGTAGATAGAAGTAATAAAGAACTGTAAGGTGTAAGTGATAAGATAGTCCAGCCCCATTATCACTTCACCAGACTGGAATATTTTAGATTTGTCATAATAGAAACAGTTTGCAATAACCAGATTATAGGGTGGCTTAAATGATAGAATTTGTCTTTAAAAGGATAGAAAACATTGTGGGAAAAGGAGAAAATGCTGGTTACCAGCATTTTCTCCTTTTCCCACAATCTTCTCTAAAGATTTCTTTTTCTGGGTTGTTAAAACTCGGGATTGTGTGGGACAGGGTTATATAAATGATGGACATGGCACAGAAATACCTTGTTGATGAAAGATGAATCCCAGAGCTTTGCCATTTTATAATAACATAGCCACTGACAGTGAAGGTCACCTTGTTAAAAATCAACCAATATGTCAAAATAGAAGTTTGAGCTGATAACCTGGATAACTAGATCATAAAGCCCTCCCAGAGCTTGGAGTAGAGAGTGTAAAAGATTACCAGAAAGGTCATGATTGATTGACTGATTGATTGTATGGTGCTTAACACCATTTTCAACATTATTGCAGTTATATAGTGGCAGCCAGTGCAGTTATCCATGCTTTCCTGGAGTTTCTGTTACCACTAATCGGCAGTACTCTGCTAATTATTCTTTCCAAGCCACTTTCTGCTTTCCCACATAAGCATTGTTCAAACAATGGTCAGTGGCTATAGAGGAATGAATCCTTTTACCATGACTATCATCAGTCCTCGGAAAGACATTGGCCAAGCAGGGGATGGAACCAGCCACCCTCTTTTCTCAAGTCTTGTACACTACCAAATGAGCGACTGAGGCTCGGTGCTGAAAGGAGCTGAACCCAGCTTAGTTGCTTAAGCAGGAATTTGAACTAAGATCAGACTACATGTACTGTGATCATGGATCTACACTGCTACTTAGGCAGATGTTCTGATAATAGCAGCCTTGAAATAGAAAGATCTTTTTCAGTAACTGAGAATGTCTATTTCATATGAGCCATGCTCTGTGAAAAGGGGATTTAATGCATCTGCAAAAAGTATCGACAAGTGTCGGCCTGCACAGTTCGTGCAGACTGACTTGTGTCGAGACCTTTGGCTTTTGGTAAATTTTCTTAATGAACAAATACTATGCTACTGCAGTATTCAGCAGGTTGTTGGACAAAATGGATTTTATCGATCCATAATTATGTGATGTCTTGCTTGGTATATTGCATCACAGAAATGCATTAACTCTTTACCAAACGACAAAATTTTAGACTTATCCAAATTCAAAGCTTTTGCAGACTACAAATTTAATGTTACTCAAAAATTGAAGTTTAATTTGGGAGGGGTAGAAAACATTGTGGGAAAAGGAGAAAATGCTGGTTACCAGCATTTTCTCCTTTTCCCACAATGTTTTCAAAAGGCTTCTTCCTAAGGGTCGTGAAAACCAGGGATTGTTTGGTAAAGAGTTAAACCCCTAATTGCCTGAGCATTGCTCATTGAATTTTGTTTAGTACTTTACAGGTTATCCCTTAACTGTTTACCAAACGACAAAATTTCGGACTTGTCTAAATTTAAAGCGTTTGCAAATGAATTAAATGTGACAGAAATTACGAAATTTTTCTGTGAAAGGGTGGAAAATTTTGTGAGAAAAGCAGAAAGTGCTTCCAGGCTGGCTGGCTAGCTGGCTTTCAATATAATTTCAATTATAATTACAGCAACAGCTCACATACTTAAATGCATGACGTCCTCGGTTTCACCAAAAAAATCGAATAGATCATAAGATATTCAGATATGATAGCACAAAAATTGTTTGTATTTCCTGTCAGTGTTTGCACCAGTATAATAGTAGAGTCTATACCTGCGAACAATATAACCAAAAAACCCATGCATAGAAATAATCTAGAATCTACTGCTGCATTCATACTTGGTCAAAATTTCAGGTAGACAGCGGTTACTTTGAAAATTCTGCCGATGCCTTTACTACACTTCACAATCCCGACTTTTAAAGACTCTGAGCAAGAAGGCAATTGAAAACAATGTGAGAAAAGGAGAAAATGCTGGTAATCAGCATTTTCTCCTTTTCCCACATTATTGTGTTTTCTACCTATTCAAAGACAAACACTATCATTTGAATAAACATTTGAATTGGGCCTATCAAAAAAAATATCTGTGTTTAGGGTTTCCCAACCTTACCTAGAAAATGCTGCTGACCCCAAACTTTTTACGCTACAATTCGAAAAAAAATCTGTCCGGTGTGATTTCGGTACATGGTCCATGTAGAAAGTTTCTGAAAAAAAAAAATTCCTACCTACCCTACCTGCAGCATCTCAGACTGAAACCCGAAACATAGATATTTTTTGTTAGACCTTGTTGTCATTAAATTCCTTCAATATGGATATTTTTTGTTAGGCCTTGTTGTTATTATATTCCTATATGAACCAGTCTAAAATTTTGCCTTGTGGCAGGGCTCCGGAAAACCGACAAAATGCCGGTCCAGACCGATTTTTGAGTTGCCGGACCGATTAGAATTGCGAAAACATACCTATAAATCGGTCCGAGTTTTTCAAAGCAATTCTGGATCTATATTTGCGTATAACACCAACTGTCAATAAAAATCCACAAAACACAGCTAGGGTTCAGGGTTTTCACACATTACATCCAAGCGTGGAGAATATCCGATAACGAGTTTACCCGCAAGGCACAGATTAGGTGATTCCCCGCACGTGGACTGGTTCTTACGTTGTGTTCGCAGTTGGCCAATATTTTTGTTTCAGTTTCATGCTTGATCGAGCAAATGATATCGAGTTTGCATAATGTATAATTGGTGCTTTTGAATGGGGTTTAGAACCGACAATAATTTTAAACATGTTTGAAGTTTGAGGCCGCGTCTTTAAAATACAGGTCATCAAACATTGCGACAATTTTAATTGCCGCTACTCGTGAAACAAATTTGTAGTACTCAAAAAAAAAAGAGAAGCGTATGAAACGAGACGAGTATGGCTGTCTATTGCTGTTCGAATGAAATCGAAATGGCTCTACAACAGAATATCCTTGCGATGTTCAAAAAGTCAAATGACAGGCTTGGCAACCCTAGTCATCTTGACAAACAAATCCAGCCTGGGCAACTGGATGGCTCAAAAAGTCGGACTGGGGACCCGACAGAGTCGCAGAGTTGTACTAGCAACTCAAAAATAAGTCATATTACCACAGTTAATGACAAATTCAATTGGCCTGGGCAACCAATTGATGATGCGGATGCATCTACAAAAAATGTTTTTTCTGTCCTAAAAAGCAGCAAACAGAACAATGAACTAAAAACGAAAACTAAGAAAAGAAAGCTTAGTCACGGCAATTCCATGGAACAAAATACAAAGCAGGCAAAGACTGAAGATACTTCAGCTAAAAAGTCATTTCAAAAATCTTGGTTAGACGAGTTTAAGTGGCTCAAGTTTGAAAATGACGCAATGTTCTGTTCTCTGTGTATTTTGCACAAAAGCAAGTCAAAATTCTCACTGTCTGGCTCAAAGAATTTTCGTATCTCTACATTACGTGAGCACGAGAGCAGTAGCGGGCATGTAAATTCTGTACAGCTTGACACAGAAACTCAGTCGAGAAAAATACCATCGGTATCAGATTGCATAGTAAAAGAATTCGACAAAATAGAAGCCGCTGTATGCAGGCTTATTAGAACGGCATATACTGTTGCTAAAACGAACTTGCCAATATCTATGTACTCAGAGCTCTGTCAACTGCAATTATGTAACGACACGTGCTTAACGAAAAACCTCTATCAAGAAGACAGTGCTTGCTCTGAATTTATAAGTCTGATTTCTGATCATCTTGATGAGACACTCTTGGTGAAATTAAGAAATAGCCCGGCGCTGGGGCTAATGGTGGATGAAAGCACTGATCTAGGCCTAGAAAAACACATGATAGTATTTATCAGTTACATCGATAATGGCTCCGTGCAAACCAAATATTTGACTTTGATTAAGTTGGCATCTGCAGACTCGAGTGTCGTTTATAATTCATTAATAAGCTACTTCAGAGCCTGTGACATAGATATTTCCACAGTTTATGGGTTTGGTTCCGATGGTGCTGCTGTTATGACGGGTAAACACAATGGTGTTGCCAATCGACTGAAAGAACAAAACCCGTACATGCTGTCAATGCACTGCGTAGCTCATAAACTTGCTTTATCGAGCCTTGATGCTGTAAAATCAGTGAAAGTAGTGAATTACTATGAAGGAGCATTGCATTCAATACATGCATATTTTAGTCGATCAAGTAAAAGACTTGAGCACTTAAGAGTCTGGCAGGAAGTTTTGGATGACCCAAAGATTAAACCTTTAGCCGTCCATCAAATCAGGTGGCTTAGCTTTGCAAATTGCGTGACTAATGTCCGCAGATCACTTAAGTCTCTGTTAAAATCTCTACAGAGCGATAGCGATGACGATCAGATGGCTGAATCACTCTACTGTGCCATGTCATCCTACAAATTTTTATTTTTAACTCACTTTTTTAGCGATATAATGAGTGATATTGCTCAGGTATCACGTAAATTCCAAGAACGGAATTTACATTATTGTGACCTGCACGAAACTCTAGTTGCTGTGTGCGATTCTATTGAGCAACAATATTTGGTTGAAGAGCCAACCTATGGTAAAAATTTAGGTGAATTCTTAGAAAGTTACAGAAATGCGCAGACATTTCACGATTTTGAAATAAAACGCCATCCCAGGGATGCTAGGCTACCTGTAGTCGTGTCTGAATTCTAACTTATTCTCAAAGATAGCATACAGAGTCGGTTTCCTCAGCTAGAAATCTGGGATGCTCTTTCTATCTTTAACCCAGAAACGTTCCCTAAGTCAGTTGAAGAAAAGGCCAAATTTGGCTCTGACAAAATGAATGTTCTGTTGGAGCATTTCGGTGAGAAAAGGGGACCTGATACACCCCCTGTGTGTGCTGATGGCGCAAAACGAGAATGGTCACTGTTCAAGAATCACATGTTCGCAAAATGCGGAAGAACACCAGCCACCGAAAAGCAGGAAAGGCTGACAATGTCTTCCCTCGCCGAGGAAATGCTTTCAGCAGAACATTTTCAAAGGGAATTTCCTAACATGACAAAGCTTTTAGCTATCAGCAGAATACTGCCTGTCAGTTCTGTAGAGTGTGAACATGGGTTTTCAAAGCAGAACCTGATCAAGACATGACTGCGATGTAGTCTGAGCGTCGAAATGTTGGACAAATTGATGCGAATTTCTATCAATGGACCTGCACTTCCTGAATTTGACCCGTTGCCAATATTTCGCGCTTGGCGTACGAGAATGAGTGCAGGTCGTCACATTTTCAAAAACACAAAAGGCCAGAACAAACTTTTATAAGTTTAATCTGGACTTTGCTATATGGTAACATTTATGTATATTTCATTGTAAGAATTTAATCAGGATTTAATAAATTAATAAATAAAATGAAAAAAAAAAAAATCCCCTGTTGAAGACGGATGTGTTGGGCCTCGACATGGCACAGGGGCGAACACTGCAATTGAATTATGATTGTGATCAAGCAGTGGCCAACTGCAACACAACGCTATTGGATGTATAAAAATTGACAAAAGAAAAACGTTGAATGAATGAATAATTTTAATTGTCAAATCGACGTCGATGGGCACCTTCTGCTACATTGCCGGAAGTGCAATTTTATACATAACCGGAAGTGTAGGATGCCATGCGTAAACAAGGTACGACTGTCAACTATGCTTTACTATTGAATATTCGTCTGCATATGTCATTCTCAATCATGTAAGCTTGAACAAAAATCCATCACAAGAAAGAGAAACCTGCAACAGAAATTGATATATATTATGACATTTAAACCAGGCAACGATCGGGGGTGGGGTAGGTCAGAGACATAAACATGCGACTTTATTTATATGCCTCTGGGTACCGAGTAGGGGTACAATAGTATTGGAGGAGGGGAAGGGGCCGGCCTGGACCGATTCAGATTGAAAAATTTCCGGAGCCCTGCCTTGTGGTATAGGATTAACTCTTTACTAAACGACAAAATTATAGACTGGTCCAAATTGAAAGCATTTGCAGACGACAAAATAAATGTGACTGAAAAATTGAAATTTGGTTTGGAAAGGGTAGAAAACATTGTGGTAAAAGGAGAAAATGCTAGTTACCACCATTTTCTCCTTTTTCCACAATGTTTTCAAAAGGCTACTTTCTCAGGGTTGTTAAAGGTCGGGATTGTGTTGTATAGGATTAATTCCATTTGGCAGAGGTTATATGGCTGCTATCAACAAACTGGATTTTATTACCAAGTGAGGACATGATAAAACTTCAACATCATCACAGATAAGATTTTACAGTCTCCAATCCTGATATCCATATGTAATAAATTTTCTCTCCCACTGCATGGAACTCTTAGGCTGCTATATGCGAGTCAAAACAAGATCAAACTGCACAGAACATGGAGAGAAGAGACCAAGGATAGATGAAAATGCTATCAACAAACTCAGGATTTCATTACCAAGTGAGGACTTGAGTTATAATCCATATGTAATAAAAATATTCTCCCCCACTGCCTGGAACCCTTAGACTGCTAACGTGACTCAAAACACTTTGGCTGACACCATTCTTATGAACGGTCTTAGTCTAAAAGTCTTTAAAATTTTCTAAATTTGAAGGTTACACAACTTCTGATTGGCTTAACCAAATTGTCTGTATTCACGAACCATTCCTAAGCCTTTACCACACGGCAAAATTCGAGGCTCATCCATATTGAAGGAGTTTATAACAACAATTCAAACGTTTTCAATTGATAGTGTTTGTCCTGTAATAGGTAGAAAACATTGTAGGAAAAGGAGAAAATGCTGGTTACCAGCATTTTCTCCTTTTCCCCACAATGTTTTCAGCAACCTATTCCTTCAGGGTTGTTAAGACCTGGCATTGTCATAAAGGATTGAAAGGATCCATTTTATTGCTCCAGCACTTACAGGGCTCAAATGATATGCAAGTGTTACCAGTAATAATTACTGTTTCCATGAAAGATAAGATTGATAATTGATAAGTCTTTAATAAAGACACAACAAACTTTTATACTCCAAGTTCTATGCGTTTACCAACCATGAATTAAAAGTGGCTCACATGATGGAACTTGCCTCTGATTGGTAAGGAAACATCATGGGAAAAGGAGAAAATGCTGGCTGCCAGCATTTTCTCCTATTGTTCATAATGTTTTCAAAAGCTTTCTTTCTCATGGTTGTTTAAAGTCAGGATTGTGTGTTTCAAGGGATATGCCAATTTCACAGGCAGCAAGTCTTTTGTTGGGGTATACCACAGCCAAAAATGTAGAAAAGTTAGAATTTAAAAACTTTGTTTTTATTGGAGTTTAATGCCGTAATCTGATAGCTTAGGTCATATCACAGCGGTTAGTGCAGCTACGCATGTGTTTCCTGGTTTTCTCACACCTGATACAACATTTTTTCCAAGCCACTTACAACCTTTCACTTGCATCAGAGATGAGAGGCAAAAAATCACTGTAAAGAAGGTTTGTCTTAACCGGGTATCAAATCCACAACCACCAGTGCATGAGTCAGATAAGCAAACACTGAGCAGTCAGGCCAGTCTCAAATGATGGAACTTGTCTATGATTGAGTAGAAAAGTATTGTGGAAAAGGGAGAAAATGCTGGTTACCAGCATTTTTACCCATAATGTTTTCAAAAACTTGCTTTCTCATGGCCGTAAAAACTGGGATTGTGTGGTAAAGGGATAAGCAAAATTTCACAGGCAGCATGTTCTTCATCATATTCCTCCTCTTTTCCTTTCCTCAGCAAAATGAAATCTGCAGGGGTCGGGTAATACCTCAGTCAAAGATGTAGAAAGAGCATGCTCTCTAATTATATAAGGAAGAAGCCACATTGATTTAAGGTCAAGTTCACTAATCAAAGATTTCCTTCTATAAGTGCAATAGATACTCTTAGTTGCAGGCTGGTTACCAGCATGTCTATAAGGAGTTGGGATAAAGGTAAAAATGCTGGTTATCAGTATTTTCTTTTACCATAATGCTTTTAAAAGTGCACTGTATAAGTTTTGTTAAAACAGCATTCTCTGGTAAAAGACTAGAATGTGCTGACTGACATTAATAATACTATTTTTTTAATGGACACTCCTTTGTTACTTCATCCTTTGAATAGAGGCCAGTCTTTCATGTGCTAAATGTGAAACCCCAAAAGAAATATAAATTGGGTTTCCCTCAAGATTTTTCCCTCAAGCTTCAGTTGGCCCAAAAATACAAGGGAAGTTATTATTATCTATCTTAAAATTCCCTCCCCGGACTCAGATTTAAACAAGGGACCTTTACACTGGTGGGCAAGACTTTAACCCCTGCAGACCCCATCCAACAGACAGCTATCTTTTCTTACAAAAACTATTTATGAAGAGAGGTCAGCCTTTAATCTAACAGCCAATAAACAAAACTGTCTGTATGATAAACCAATCCTTCATATTCTGTGACATTGAAGGGCAATAAATTAGGTGGAATTTTTTCATCTGAAGCCAAAGTTCCTCATCTTACAAACCCAACTGGTTTATTTTCTGTGCTATATTGATTCCCTGCCCACTGACCCAATACTTCTGCTGATATCGAATTTTGTGCTGATTCAGCACTTATGACTCTCCTGTTATCTGTCAGGGAAAGTGGGGAAAATCACAACTGACCGATTTCTTCTAAACAGGATTGATTGACCCCTCAGAGAATCAGACATGATACGAATCTGAATATTTCCATTTTTAAAAGCCCATGTTTTTTTACCTTGATTTTTTTCCACATAAAACCTCCTCCAATTCAAAAACTTCAAAGATCCGAAATAATTGCAATTTCATGGTTGCATTTGACTATGAAGATTTAGCAAAGCTGACAGTGTAGAACAAAGATCAGACTGCATATTTTGTGCAGTTTGATCTTGATCTACACTGGCCGCAAAGGCAACTATAGTTGTGAAAGGCGCTTTAAGGGTTAAACCCATTACTTATTTTTGATAATACATGAGTGTATTATTGTTTTTGGGTCCCAGTCCTGGCTAATAATTTTTGTACTTATGAGTGCTGAAGCCGTGAAAGCAACCACAGCACATGCTGGAATTTGCACTACTTTGCCATTTTGAGGGAAAATGAGATCGTTGTTGCTAACACATTTACATGCAAAAAAAGTTAAAACTTTCATGTTTGATAACAAGAAAATTGCAGCATACTTTTAGCTTTTAAAGTCAACAAAATTGTGAAAATATTTCAATTTACTGGCTCTTTTAACTTTTTGTTCTACTTTTGATGTAAATGACACAGGGCTGTCTTCTTGTGTATGTACACATTTCAAACCGAACTGCCAACATATCTGTCAACATGGACCCGTGAGCAGTATAATTTATTACAGGCTAAGGTGATGATGCAGGATACTTATTTGTCTGTCATTTGTTTTATGTGATAGATGGAATCTCGCATTCATGTTAATGCATTGATGTTAATGTATCATCATTTTTATCAAACCTGTTACCTAAAATTTATATGACGTTCACCAAGATTGCGTCATATAATTTTAGTAAACTAGTTTGATAAAAATGATATGCATAAACACTTGTGTCAGATCCTCTATATACTACCTGTATTAATTAACTACATACCAGACGACAAAATTTCAGACTTGTCTGAATTCAAAGCATTTGCATACTACAAATTAAATGGGGCTGAAATGATGGGATTGGTCCTTTGTATGTTAGAAAACGTTTTGGGAAAAGGAGAAAGTGCTGGATACCATTTTCACGTTTTTCCAACAGTGTTTCATCTCTTTAAAAAAAAAATTAGCAATTTTTTTTTCTCATCATTTCCATTTTTTTCATAGACAAATCCCATCTTTTGAGCCACATTTAATGTGTTTTCTGCGAATGCTTTCAAAATGGAAATGTTTGAAATTTTGGAGTCTGGTTCCGATCAGACAAATTACAGTCTGTATCAAGATCAAAGGACTCAAAGTCCTGAAAAGCAGATTTGGGTAGAGCGCAGGCGTGTAGGACAGTATTTGGTTCAAATCAGACCAATCACAGTAAGCAAATTGGCTATACAAATCCGCTAAAAATGACAAAATCAAAATTTGTAAGCCAGAAACTCCATTAGAATTCAAGGCAATGTATATTCATGACTTAGCTTTGTCATTGTAAAATATGTCTCTCTTCTTGGGATTTCCGTCATTGTAATCATTGTAATGCATGTCTATATTCTTGGGATTTTTTACACACACACAAAAAAATTTGACTTGTCAAAACCCAAGCCATTCTGGTAATGCAAATTTTATTGCAACAACTTTTATGTGACTGAAACGATGGAGTTTGTTTCTTGGAGGGTATAAAACATTATAGGAAAAAAAGTTAACCAACATTTTCTCCTCTACCCACCATGTTTTCAAAAGGCTTTTTCTAACGCTCATTTAAACCCTCAGGTGTGTGGTACAGGGTTAAAAATGATTTGGTAAATGAGGCAGTGGGCCAAAAACACCTTCTTTGAGGGGCAGAAATCATTGACATTTTGCTCCTTTACCCACGTTTTCAGTAGCAGAGTTCCTCCTGAGCGTTACTTATACTTTTTTCCGTATGTGTGGTGAGGTGTAGAAAAAAATTCGGTCAATGAGGCTGTCAGTGAGCAAAATCGTTTGTTTCATGGCTTCCCCCCCCCCCCCCCCCTTACACCTTCGGAAGTTGAGAAGTTGAGAGCTATCAATCAGGCAGATTCCTTATGGTATAATCTTCCATTCACTTATCAGCTGAAATATTTCACCTTGGAAACAGTACAGTACTTTGGGACCTCTCATTGTCAATCACTTTTCTAACAGGTGACAGACACATTAATTAACCCTTTGCAATACAATCCTGACTTTTAATGATGCTCATTTAAAGAAAGAAGACTTGAAAAGATTGTGGGAAAAGGAGTAAGAGCTGATAACCAGCATTTTCTCGTTCTTCCAAAATGTTTTCTACCTCTCTAATTAACAAATTTCACTCTTTGAGTAACATTTTATTTTTTGTGTTTGCATTGGTTTTGAATTTGGACATTTTAGTCTTAAATGTGGTAAACAATTTTTTAAGTACCATCAGCAAATACAGAGGCTTTTGTTGAAGGCATATATCAAGATCAGACTGCAACAAATGTGCAGTCTGATCTTGGATCTATACCTTTGACTGTTTGGTCTAGTGTTTCAGATGAAAATGTGTATGAGGGGTTCTGTTAATATATTTGGTGTTTGTATATTTGGCACTGAAAAATTTAAAATTGTGTTTTCTCGACTGGTAGATGTCCAAGATTGCCTTTGTTCCGTTTCTTTGTTTAGCTGTATTCTTTGTAAAGGTTTTTATATTCCAACTCGGAGTGCTGAACAAACCCAAAAACATTTTAAATCTAGAAATATGACAGAAGTAAATGCAATATTAAGGTTGATTTTTGTCTAGAATGTCTCTGCAAAGCAGCAGTGTAGATCAAAGATCAAACTGAACTTCATTAATAAAAAAGCCAAGAAAACAGAGAAGTAAAAAGAAAAATGACTAGTTCTCAAAAATTTCCTTATTTGCTATATTGTCAAAAGCTGTCGTTGTTCGTAGATGCATTAAATGATGTCATCGCAAGGTTAACTCTCTATCAGATAACAAAATTATAGACTGGTCCAAACTCAACTATGGACTCAATGACGAATCAAAATGTGACTGGTTATCAGCATTTTCTCCTTTTACCATAGGGTTTTTCATATGGTTCTTCCTGTTGGTCACTAAAACCTGGTATTGTTGGGTGATGGTTTAACTCATTACCAAACAACATAATTTTAGACTAGTCCAAATTGGAAGCATTTGCAGAGGACAAAATTTATGTGACTCAAAAATTGAAATTTGTTTTGGGAAGGGTAGAAAACATTGTGATAAAAGGAGAAAATGCTGGTTACCAGCATTTTCTCCTTTTCCCACAATGTTTTCAGAAGGCTTCTTTCTCTTGGTCGTGAAAACCTGGGATTGTTTGGTAAAGGGTTAACTGTTACAATGTTGAGAAAAATAAAAAATGAGCAGCGTTCTGGCAAGAGGGGTCTTAAATGCATCTCTGTGATGCATTATAACAAATAAATCATCATGTAATTATGGATCCATGAAATTCATTTTGTCTGAAAACTGACTGAATCATTTGGTCGACTGGTTCTTTGACATGCAGAAAATTAACCCATAGCAAAATGTTCTGTAACAGTTCAGCCTGCGCAGGCTGACCTGTGTAAAAAATTTTTACAGATGCATTAAACCTACTTTTCACAGAGCTTGGCTCAAATATTCATGTTGCTGCATTAATTTTGTCCTTAAAAAAAATATCAAGCTACTGAATAATTTTTTTTTATGATGAACTTGTTTATCTTATCTCCTTTTCACCAGGGTCTGTTTGAAAAATTGGCAAAGCCTCATAGGTTTGAGGTTTGAGGTCAGCATTATGGTCAAAGGGACATAACTAAATCTTTACCAGATTAGAAAAAAATCCGACTTTCCAAATTCACAAGCAACAAATTAAGCCTTGAGAGTGCCAAATAAACCAGAAATATTTTCAATCTAGAAGTAAGATCCAAATAATTGCAGTTTCAGTCTTGTCCAAATTGAAAGCATTTGAAGATGACAATTTGAATGTGACTCGATTAATGGATTTTGACATTGATAGGGTAGAAAACACAGTGGGATAAGAAGAAAATGCTGGTTACCAGCATTTTCTCCTTTTCCCACAATGTTTTCAAAAGGCCTCTTCCCCAACATTATCTCCCGCTAGATGGCATTCTACAAATACACATCTATCTAATTTGGGCATTCTGGGTACAGAACCGGACTACTTTTCAAAATGACAACCGTTGCTTTGAATTTCAAAATAAAATAAACGTTTACTCAATAAAACACTACCTCGTGTGATTCATTCAGCTATGATCAGCTAGCATGTAACCTATGCACCGGCTATTTATTACAGGCTTGGGTAAAAGCTTCGGTGTAAGCCCTCTTTTCCCATGTATATGGGATGGGTAATGTGTCATAGCAGATGGGTCGAGTCTTTGAAGCGTATGACATGCGCAGACAACGTCTTCCCCAAGGGTGTTAAAAGTCGTCATTGCGTGGTAAAGGGTTAACTCTTTACCAAACAACAGACTGAAAGCATGTGCAGACAACAATTTAATGATGCTAACAAGATGACTTACAGCTTTGATTTGGAAGAAAACATTGTTGGAAAAGGAGAAAATGCTGATTAGCAGCATATTCTTCTGTTTTCCACAATGTTTTCAAAAGTCTTTTTCAGGGTAGTTAAAACTTAGAATAGTGTGGTCAAGGCTGTCGTGTGCAAATGCTTTCAATATGAACGAATCTAAAATTTTGTCGTCTGGAACAAAGTTTAGTGGTAATTATGGTTATTCCGTGAAAAAATTTTTTTAATTTTTGTCACATCTAAGGCTATCTCATAAATCATCAAGATAAATCTGTCAGCTAAGTGTAGTGGCAAAATGATCAGATCTAACTTGATTTAGTTAAAAGCTTTTCCAGAAAATGAATAGAGGTAAGGAAATTGTATTAGAATTTCTTGAAGAGAGGAAAATCATGGTACCAGTACTCTGTCACATAGTTTAGTATTGTAAGTACAGCCTAGATGTCAATTTATAGATCTCAATTTTGCTAAAACCTATGAATAGACAGCCTAATTTAGAACTACAGAAAATTAACACAAACTTATACACAAGAAAATCATTTTGAAGAAAAGGAAAATCATGTTTTTCAAGGATAGTGAAATCATACTTGAAAAGACTCAATCACATATGACTAGCAATGGTTCCTTTTTTCACACTAAGTTTAAACATTTGCTTGAGTCAGGTTGGTAGAAAAATTGTATTTGAGACATACTCTGTGAAAAGGGTGCTAAATACATCTGCAAATAGTACCAACGCAGGTCAGCCTGCCCAGTCCATGCAGGCTGACCTGGGCTGAAACTTCGGCTATTGGTCAATTTTATGTCCAGGGACCAGTCTACCTACTGATTAATTTAATAGTTTAAAAAAGTGGTTATTATAGATTCCTTATTATCTGATGGCTGTATAGGGATAATGCATGGGGGGGGGGAATGCATGAAGCCCCCTTTTGCCAGAGCATTACTCATTTGTATTGTAAGTGGGCTAAGCTAAGAAGTAACCCTTTATCATAAGTCCGGAGTTTAAATGACCTTCTGGAAGAGAGCTTTTGATAACAATTTGGGAAAAAGAGAATAATGATAACAGTAGTTTTCTTCTTTTCCCAAAATGTCTTTTGTCTTTCTAAGACAAATCCCAACATTGCAAAAGAAGAAAATGCTGGAAATCAGCATTTTTTTATCCTTTTCCCGCAGTGTTTTCTACCCTTTCAAAGACAAACCCCAATTATTTAACACATGTTTAATCTGACATCAGTAAATGCTTTTAAATTGATTGAGTCTGAAATTTTGTCATCTGGAAAAAAGTAAACCTTTTACCAAACATTTAAACGACCCTGAAAGTAAAGGCTTTTGAAAACATTGTGGGAAAAGGAGAAAATGGCAATAACCAGCACTTTCTCTTCTCTTTTCCCAATCTAAAAAAGAATTCGTCATTTGAGCAAAATTTACTTTGGTGTCTGTAAATGCTTTCAATTTCTTCCAGTCCAAAATTTTTTTGTTGGGAAAGGAGTTAAGGTTGGAGTATAATTTTCCAGACTACTTTGATGGATTTAGACTATTATGATAGTTTAACGAAATTGTAGAAATGGCTTTTTTCCATATTCATTCCGATGTAATGAGAATGTACTGGTACGGAATTACTTAACTCCTTTTCAAACGATCCCAAGTTTCAACGACCCTGAGGAAGTTGGCTTTTGAAAACATTATGGGAAAAGGAGAAAATGCTGGTTTCTAGCATTTTCTCCTTTTCCCACAATGTTTTTTAGTCTTTCTAAAACAAATCTAATCCTGATGATGATGATGAGGCACACCTAGTTTGTTGTATGCAAATCCTTTCAGTTTTGAAAAGTCTAAAAATTTGTCGTCTGGTAAAAAGTTAACCACCTTTTTCCACTAAGAATAAAGGATCCTGCCAAGGTGGTAGATTATTTTCAGGCATTTTCCTAACAAGTAACAATTAACAATTAACTTTATTGCAAAATACACTGTTTCCCTTTGTACTGAATACTACTATAATAAATAGAGTTTATTTCATCAGCTTGTGGTTAATACGGGGAAATATTTGCCGAAAAAGGGAAAGGTATGCGAAAATAACGAGTGCCGTAACGAGTTATTTTCGCGGTCCTTTCCCTTTTGAGGCAAATATTTCCCCATATTAACCACAAGCTGATGAAATAAATTATATATTTCCTTTCCTCTGATTATTTTGTCAACGAATGCCACTTTTAAAACTTAAAAACTTACAAAACTTAAAAAAGTAGTTCCAGATTTTCGGTAGGAGGAAAATATTCACTGTGACGGGGAAATAATTCCCCCCAGATTAAATAATGACATTTCTTTACTCATAACATTTCCAAAAATAGACACATGAAATATAATATAACCGGTTTGTATAAAGGTTCTACATTAAACTGTCACCTGCATCCCTTAGACTGGCAGGTAAAAAACAGATACCATTTTAAAACAAGGAGGCAAATGGAGTAAAAAGTTGTTATGGGCAATCTCTCCTTCTGCCTAAATGTTTGCACTTGTAACTCGCGTGTTACCTCATTACCAAACTACAAAATTTTAAACCTGTGTAAAGAATTTCAAAAAAAAAATTGCATATTACAAATTGGATATTATGACTTAAAATTGAAGTTTCCTTTTGGAAGTCTGGAAAACATTGTGGGAAAAGGAGAAAATGCTGGTAACCAGCATTTTCTCCTTTTCCCACAATGTTTTCAAAAGCTTTTTTCCGTAGTGATGATAAAACTCGGGATTGTGTAGTCAAGAATTAAGCCGTAGCTTCATACTAGACAAAAAAATTTTCGAGCTGCAGAGAATGTGCATAAAGTGTCTGTGCATGTTTGCAAGTGTATGTATGTATGTATGAACAATATGTATGTACATATGCATGATGGATGGATGGATGTATGTATGTATATGTGGTTGTGTTTATCCATTACCAGAATCTTGTTGAGTATTTCACTTTTGTCCTGCATGGACAGAAATTATCATCATTACAAGCAGAAGAGTCATGTGCAAGAACAATGTCACTAGACTGAAAGTCAGGGTAACTTTGACTGGAAATGTCTAGACCTGTCTTTAGCTTAAAGATGCACCCTTACAGCCAGAGAGCAAACAAACACTGTTACAACTTTACAATGTGTAGAAACTAGATAGCCGTGTAAACGTAGTAAAAACTCGATATAAGGTGTATGTGATAAAGAGACGCCAGGGATTTGTCTTCGATTTAAACTGGAAACTGTGGTTGTTATGTCTATAGCTAGCCGCAATAGAATGAAATGCATTTTCTATCCGTCGTAATCTGTGAAACCTTGTAACCGGCAGGGGCAACATTTGGCATGAACGTACAAGAATGATTATAATTTCATAAAATAAAGATAAAATTGGTTACAAAACTGGATGAAAACAAGTAAAGATGCATCTTTAAAATATTTGTATTCAACTCATAAATTTGTCCAGCATGATAGGATTTCAAATATTATTGTTGTATAAATAATTATCGTGATGTGATGATGTGCACTATCTTTCGCTAGATGGCATTCTTCAAATACACATTTATCTGATTTGCGCATTCTGGGTACAGAACTGGACTACTTTTCAAAATGACAGCCGTTACTTTTAATTTTGAAATAAAATTAACGTTAACTCAATGTGATTCATTCTGCTATGATCAGCTAGCACGTAACCTATGCACCGGCTATTTATTAAAACAGCCCCAACAAGCTTGGATAATAGCTTCGGTATAGGCCCTGCTTTTCCCCTGTATATGAGATGGGTGATGCGTCATAGCAGAAAGTTGGAACTTAGAAGAATATGATATGCGCAGACAATGAGATGATGTGTCACATGACAGAACCATGTTGCTAGCTCAAACATTAGGGTCACATTGAACATGTCAAGTTTGGGCTTCTTGCCTAGATGCCACAAGTTGGGAAGTCAGGGTTACTTTGACTAGAGAGTCTACTTTTCTGTATCAATAACATGTTTGTGTTCAACCAACAACCTAAAGTTCTGCATAATAGGATTTTCAAAATTATTTTAGTATTAAAAATTATTGTGATGTATTGATGTGTCACATGACAGAACCATGTTGCTAGCTCAAACATCAAGGTAACATTAGACACCTAAACTTTGTGCTTCTTACAACATAGATACCCTACAAGAGCCAGTGCCTTAACCTTTTACTGAACAATCCTGAGTTTTAACAACCCTGAGGAAGACAGTTTATGAAAACATTGTGGGAGATGGAGAAAATGCATATTCTACTTTCCCCACAATGTTTTTTACCTGCTCAAAGACAAATCTGGAGTCATATTTAATTTGTTGTCTGCATATGCTTTGAATTTTGATCAGTCTAGAATTTTGTTGTTTGATAAACAGCTAATTAAGGCACCATTTTGTAGAGCTATCCATATCCTATGACAACTTTTCTAGTCAGTATTTTACAAAGGCTGTCTAATGAATATAGCTTAAAGAGTCAATTGCATAGGCAGAGCCAGTATCATGGGTAGGAAACTTCATATTCAGAGCCAATGACACTGATGAGAAAATGTGTTGGTCTTCCAGTTCCGAAAGTATCCGCTCAAAACCAATTGAAAAACAGATAGGCGTGTCATTATTTGTACTAATGTTAATATGTCTTTGAATTTTGAAAGAAAGGAGAATGTCATGCAATGCTCTGGTCTTTCAAATTTTTTTTTTAACCATGGAAAGTTGTAGAATGTGTACAGTGTTGACTGAATCATTTGTGCCATGGGTTGACCATAGCCAAAATAATATGTCAAAGACCTAATTTCAGTTGTTTTTGAGCTGATACTTTCAGAACGGGAAGACCAGTACATTTTCTCGTCAGAGTCATTGGCTCTGAATATGAAGTTTCCTACCCATGAGTATTAAAATGTTTATATGCCCAGTAAGCTGTATAATGACATTTGCTTGACAGCATGATGTCACATGAAACATCACCATGTAACATAGTGCATAGAGGAATTCCCTTGTCATCAGTGCATGAATTTAACCCATCTATTTAGTTTGAAAAGGCACGCAGATCTAGAGAAAAATGAATACGTGTATATGATATTTTGACTTAAAACTTTGGTCGCGGAAATTTTTTATATGCTTATAGGTATTGAGGATAATGGGCGCTATGCCCTTGGTAAGGGATTATGGCTTGGAATTTTCTTTGTCTTACCATGTTACTGAAAAACCATAGTAGGGCTTTAACTCTTTACCAAACAACAAAAGTTTGGACACAACCATATTGATTGATTGATTGATTGTATGGTGGTTAACGCCGTTTTCAACATTATTTCAGTTATATCGCGGTGGCCGGTGCACCTATCCATGCCTTTCTGGAATCTCTTTTACCAGTACTCTGCACAATTTTTCTTTCCAAGCCACTGGCTGCTTTCCCACATAACCATCATTGAAACAATGGTCAGCGGTGGGAGAGGAATGAATCCTGTCGCAATGACTATCATCAATCCTCAGAAAGAAATTGGCCGAGCCAGGGATCGAACCCACAACCCCCTGTTCTCAAGTCCTGCACACTACCGACTGAGCTACCAGAGCTTGGCACATCAATATTGAAGGCACTTGCAGATGACAAATGTAGCTCAGATAATGAAATTCAACTCTGAAATGATAGAAAACATTGAAATAGTGTGGGAAAAGGAAAAGAGTGCTGCTTACAGGGTTCCTAGGAGTTGGGATGGCTTGAAAAAGGAATAATGCATCAGTGCTTGGTGTACTTTATGTAAAATTAAAGTTATTATAATAGTTTTATTCTGACAAGGAAACTCATGTTGAAGGTATGCCAACATTTCAAACAGGAATGTTTCAAGCATAAAAAAATCGTTTGTTTTACAGATAAATAAGCTGTTTAAGCCATGTTTATCTTTCTTTAGTACATTAGTGATTAATTGCACATTAAACTGAAAGCTATAGAAAGGTTTATAACCATGTAATTCCTGCTATCCTTTCAGAAATCACTAACAGTTGATCCCAAGTAAACATCCCATGAGAAATGAATACATGCATAAGTAAATCAACCCTTAACCTGCTATATGAATGAAATGATACTTGCAAGCAGATTACAAAAAACCCTGAATTTCGCTATTTCAGAGGTATTTTGGGAAAAAAAATGTCTTTATCGGACAGTGTAGATCCAAGATCAGACTGCACATTCTGATCTTGATCTATGCTGTCCGCAAAAGGCCTTTGGGCATAGCAGCCTAAAGTTTAAGAATCTCTTACAGCTGTACAATTTCGGCATTCATCTATGATAGTATTCATGTAATACTAGAATCCACAATGCAGCATATTTTTCACTGACTTCACACCTTACCAGATTGCAAAAATTTACACCTATCTAATTTGGAGACATTTGAAGAGGACAAATTATATGTGGCTCAAATAAATGGGCTAATTTTTGAAAGGGCATGAAGATACTGTGGAAGATAAAGCATTTTGCCCTTTCCAAACATGATTCCATTGGAAAACGATAAGATTTAAAACAAATTCATGGCTCAATAATACAACCAATAGCATGAACAAATACATGACTCATTCAAACAACAAACGGGAAAAACTAATGTCTAGCTCAGTACGGCAATCTCTGACTGCAACAAATGTGTAGCTCAATACCACAATAAATTGAAGGAATAAATGCATAGCTTAATACCACAACCAATGGCAGCAACAAATGCATAGCTCAATGCCACAACTAATGAGAGCAATAAATGTATAGCTCAATATCATAACTAATGACTGCGATAAATGCATAGCTCCATACCACTGCCAATAACAGCAATAATTGTATTGCTCAATACCTGAACACAATTGGCAGCAACAGATGTATAGCTCCTTACAACAACCAGTAACTGCAACAAATGCATAGCTAAATACCACATCCAAAGCCAGCAACAAATGCATAACTCGACACCATAATGAATAGCTGCATCAAATGAATTCTCAATACTACAATAATTTACAGCAGCAAATGCATAGCTCAATACTGTAACCAATGTTTACAAAAAATGCATAGCTCAATATCGCAATAAATGACTGCATTTTACAACTGCCTATTTCAATATCGCAATAAATGACTGCTACAAATGCATAGCTCAATACCACAATTAATGGCTGCATCAAATGAAAGGCTTAATACCACAAATGCATAGCTTAATACTACAACCAATGGCAGCATCAAATGCTTACCTCAATAACACAACCAATGGCTCAATACCACAATTAACCCTTTACCAAACAATCCCGGGTTTTCACAACTCTGAGAAAGAGGCCTTCTGAAAACATTGTGGGAAAAGGAGAAAATGCAGGTAACCAGCATTTTCTCCTTTTCCCACAGTGTTTTCTACTCTATCAAGGACAAATTCTGCCATTTGAGCCATCTTTAATTTGTCATCTGCAAATGCTTTCAATTTGGACCAGTCTAAAATTATGTCGTTTGGTAAAGAGTTCATGACTGCACCACAATCAATGATGGCAATAGATGCATAAGTCATTGCAACAACCAATGGCAGCAACAAATGCACATAGCACATTACCACCATGGCAACAACAAATGCATAGCTTATTTCCATATTTTACTGTAAGAAATGCAAAGCTTAATGACAGTTAAACAACAAAATATGTATAATTTCCATCCTTTTAAATGAAGACGGGACGTATTATGGGATCACCCATGGCATACAGGCAGGCGTCTGTCTGGGCGGGTGGGCGGGCGGCGTCCAGTTCTTTGTCCGGAGCATAACTTTGTCATCTCTAGTCTGATTGACTTGAAACTTGGCATGTGTGTTTGTTGCAATAATACGGAGTGCAGTGCGAAGAACAATAACTCTACCTAGCTCGGATTTTGAGTAATTCCACTTTGATCTTCATTTTTAGCTCCACTGGCCGAAGGCCAGCGAGCTATTGTCATGGCGTTGTGTCCGTCGTCCGTCCGTTCGTCCGTGCGTGCGTCTGTAAACTTTTTTTTTAAAAAACTTCTCCTCAGAAACTATTGACTGGATTTTTACCAAATTTCACAGGAATGTTCCTTTGGTGGTCCTCTTTCAAATTCCTTCAAATAATTGTGTTCCATGAAGAATTCTGGTTGCCATGGCAACTAAAGTAAAAAACCTTTAAAACTCTTCTCCTCCCAAACCGCTATTTGGATAGCATTATTATTTTGCAGGAATGTTCCTTAGATACAGGTTTACAGAATTCCTTTAAAAAAAAAATGATCTGTCAAAAAACATGGCTTTTATGGGAGACTCATTTTCCTTTTATGGTATAAAGTAAAATCTTTGAAAAATTTCTTCTCTAAAACTATTCATTGGATTTCATTGTTGTTTTGCAGGTAAGTTCCTATGGTGGTTGTCTACCAAATTGTTTCTTCAGTGAGCTAAAATGCAGGATTGAATGATAATTGTTAAAAACTTCCTTTCGCCATTATAAAAATATCAGGCCTGTGGAGCGATACAGGCGCTCAAGCGCCTCTAGTTATAATATTTCTTGCTTGTCCGGAAATGAACTTTGAATTCTCAAGTCAAATTGACTTGAGATTTGGTTAACATGTTTGTTGCATTACCTGCCCTTTGCAATTATTATACCTCCTCGACAACTGGCGTTGGGACGGGCATATCTTGCGACAATTTGCCACTCTTGTTTCATTATCATTTGGCCTTGAACCTCAATATTTGGTATTTATCTTCATTGTAGACCTTTACTGCTTAGTACTCAGGTGAGCGATATAGGACCATCATGGTCCTCTTGTTTCATTCTATTATGCAACAATTTCAGCATTTCATATCCTCCATTCTTTACCACACAATCCTGACTTTTAACAACCCGGAGATAAATACCTTTTGAAAACATGGTGGGAAAAGGAGAAAATGCTGGTGACCAGCATTTTCTCCTTTTCCCAAAATGTTTTCTACCCTTCCCAAAACAAATTTCAATATTCAGGTCACATTTACGTTTTCATCTGCAAATGCTTGAATTTGGACAGGTCTAGAATTTTGTTGTTTGGTAAAAAGTTAAATCTTTACCAGGCAACAAAATTTTAGGCTTGACTAATTTCAAGGCACTTGCAGACCACAAATTGAATGCAGCTTGCTTAACTCTTTACCAAACGACAATATTTTAGGCTGGCCCAAATTGAAAGCATTTGCAGACGACAAAATTAACGTGACTCAAAAATTGAAATTTGTTCTGGGAGGGTAGAAAACATTGTGGGAAAAGGAGAAAATGCTGGTTACCAGCATTTTCTCCTTTTCCAACAATATTTTCGAAAGGCTTCTTTATCAGGGTCATTAAAAGTCGGGATTGTGTGGTAAAATGTCCTTTGGAGGGTAGAAAACATTGTAGGAAAAGGAGAAAATGCTGATAACAAGCATTTTTACCTATTCCCAAAATTTTTTCTATCCAATCACAAAGAGATCTAACTTTAGCAATATTGATTTGTTGTCTGCAAATGTTTTCAGTTTGTGAAACACTATGAAAAATACGCTGTACTGTTCGATATTTCCGTTGCTGCCTTTTTCAAGAGTTTTGAAACATTTTATAACATTTCTAAGCGTGTATTACTCAAACTATAATATTTTATCACAGGTGTTTTGGTGAAAAACCAAGTGACCGTCTTACCATGCATAGCTGTAATGAAACGTTTTGGACATAAGTATTTGTGCTCATTTGAGAATGTTACACATTAGTTTTGAAAACCTTGTCTGCATTCAGAACATAATTCATCCAATTACAAAATAGTTATGGACGATTTATGCAGCAGGCTACTTTCAGTTTTAAGGCAGAAAATGGCATTGCATAAATTTTGCAATTCAATAGATTTTTGTGTCCAGTTTGCTGAAGTTCAAGGGCCCTTGGTCCTCCAGTAATTATAAGAAAACATAAGGAAAAACTCCATGTTTACTCATATCCTCTTTTATATCATTTGTATTGAAGAAAAAAAACAGTGCCTATGTAATGGCTGTTCAAATTCATAAAGATGTAAAGGCAGTTAATTCCAGAGTTTTTCAGGCAGAGAAAATTCCTCATTTTGACTAATTCTCCATTTTCTGTAATATTTTCAAATAATGTCTCTTAAAAATACTGCATACTCCTCATAAAAAGACAAGCAACAAAATCATTTCTTTTTTTTTTTTAAGTCTTGTGAAATATTTGATCAGTAACTTTAGATGCAAAGAAAAACATGTAAATAGTAACAGCTAGTTGCACGTGCAAATAACATGTTTTACTTTGCATTAAAAGTTAACTTACCAAATGCTTTACAGGACTGAAAAAAAAAAGAAATTATTTTGTTGCTTGACTTTTTGTGAGAAGTATATGAAATGGTTTCTTTCGAGCATTGTAGCTCTCTCAAGTGTAACAAGTTTCTAGAAAGAAAGTAGATTTTTATCTACCAATTGATGTATATCTACACTTTTTGGCAAATGTTTAGTTGAACCTGTCCAGAAATATTGATGTATAATTTCCAGGAATGAATTACTGCTCAGGTTCACCGTTTTTTCTCTGGATCAAGAAATTATTTCCCAATTAGTGCTGTACATGAAGAGATTTACTCTAGTACAAGGTGGCCCCTGTTAACAGGTTTCTGTTTTATGAGTATTAGCTCTTCACCAGTCAACAAAATTCAAGGCTCGTCCATATTGAAAGCATTTGCAAATGAAAAATTTAACATAGCTCAAATGATGAGATTTGTATTTATAAGGGTAAAAAACATTGCGGTAAAAGGAGAAAATGCTGGTTACCAGCATTTTCTCCTTTTCCCACAATGTTTTCAGAAGCTCTTTTTCTCGGTCAAATAGTGTCGAACTGTATGATAAAGGATTAAATCTTCTTTGTGGTCAGAGCCTTCAAATAAGTTCTGTAAGAAGTTGATTCATGTGGTTGTTAACTAAAGTCTTGTTCCTATCAAGTGGTCTATCCTTTCTGTTCTTGTTGATTGTAGTCATTGCAACAGGGTTCATTCCTCTCTCACCACTGATCATTGTTTTGACGATGGTTTTGTGGAAAAGCAGCCAGTGGCTTGGAAAGAATATTGTGCGGAGCACTGGTAAAATAAACTCTAGGAAAGTATGATAGGCACAGTGGCTACCGTAATCTTATTGATTGATTGATTATATGAAGTTTAACACTGTTTTCAACACTATTTCAGTTATGTCACGGTGGCCATTGCACCTATCCATGCTTTCCAGAAGTTCCTTTTGCCAGCACTACACACAATATTCTTCCCAAGTGACTGGCTGCTGTCCCTCATAACCATCATTGAAACAGTGAGCAGCAGTAGAAAGAAATGAATCCTTTCACAATGGCTAGCATCAATCCTTGAAAACAAATTGGCCTAGCTGGGGATTTTAATCTGAGTGAACCCCTGTTCTCAAGTCCTGTATGCTACCAACTGTCCTACCAGGGCTTGGCATTGTCACACTTGCGGATCAAGTCAGAGAATCCATTTATCATAGTATTTTAACCCTCATTGTGCTCAGTACAGCTTGTTTTGCTTTTGCAGACAATGTAGATTACATTCAGCTTCCACAGAATGTGCAGCCTAACCTTAGATCTGAATTGTTTGCTAATTTGTAAGATAAGAGGGTGTCTGAAAATGATTATGACATAGATGAATATAAATGACAGGCTTTCATAATTATAATTAAAACCCCTGTAAAGTCAAAACTAGGTAATTTTCACTGTTTAAAACTCGAAAATATATTGGATTACCCATCACAACACACATATATAAGATCGGAGAAAATTCAATGTGTCAGTTACTGCATTGCTTGCCATGATATACGTGTGCGAAAATGCATGGAGAAGCCCGTCGATTTCAGGGACGCCATTGAACGAGACAACCTTCGTTATCGTTCGTGTATATTCAAACTAGGTCTTCGAGAACGTCACATGATAACATTGCATCTCATTAGCGCTATGACGTAGTAGATGGACCTATTGTTTACACTTCCAATATTATGTCATCGGAGAGTAAGATTGCTCTTTTCTTATTTAGATGTAGTATACTCTTCTTGTATTGATGATAAATGAAAAAACGATGATGAGCCTGTGTCGTTGTTTCTGTTTATGTTTTTAAAGCCTAGAATGGGGACAAAACGGTCAAGTGAATGAAGGGTTTGTTTCGACGCCTTGAATGATCACGTGGTGTTTACGTCACTATCACGTCACTGCGGACATTTACGACGAAAAGTCGGCTAATGGTCGGCGATCATCGATGTAAACAAACAGATAATGTGATATGGTAGGATCTGTTCTAGTTTCAGAATTCTTTTTTCTGCTATTGACTGGAACTTTTGGGAACTGCAAGTCATAATAATCGCCATATTTTTACATGGTAAAAGTGAAATTTACTTTTATTTTATAAACAGGTTTTTTCTTCCGTTGGGCTTTACTGGGGCTTTAACAGTCTCAAAGTGAATAGCAGTTTTGTGAGGTATGTATTGTAAAAGATAAAGAGTATTATAAACAGTGAGGTAAAGGGTCACTGAGCAGTCCATGTGATGATAAGGCGATGTTAACATTATGTCAAAGCATGACCAGTCTCAGCATATTGTCACCTAGCACAAACCATATTCATTTCGAGGTCTTTCTTCAATATTTCAGATGTTGTCGACTTGATGCCGTTTGATTTACTGTCTGCCACTTGTCTCTAAGGATGATGTTCTCGACTTTCAGACCTTCATGCGTCACTTTTTCAGGGGCGCCAAAGTCATAATGAATTCACAATAACTTTTAGCATGCTTTCTTGAATATGCCACCATTTGCATTTTGCATCAAGAGAAATTTTATCATCAGAGCCGCATTTGCCCTATTGTTTACACTTCGAGTCTAAAATTTTGTTGTCTGATAAAGAGCTGGAGGGCAGGGGAATGTGAAGATGAATATAGGTAATAAAGATCAAAACATGTCTGACCACTCCGTCTTTCATAATGTTTGTTTGTTCTTTTCTTGTTAAAGATCTATGCTATTATCAATAATCTATTGGTACTTATTGCCAAAGGAATACCTTGGCAATTCGGGAATAAATCAGAAGGTAATAAATTCTTGTGTTTGCTTGAAGATGAGCCAGACAAGTGTTCAGGTGGCCTTGGTTCCAGGCTACAAATTTGGAAAATATGCAGATAATTGCGGCTATTGAGTACTTTGTAAAAGCCTATTAGCTTTATTCTTTACCATGTTGCAAAATTTTAGACTGGTTCATATTGATAGCTTTTGCAGGCGACAAATCCAATATGGATCAGATGATTAGGTTTGTCTTTGAAAGGGCAGAAAAAATTGTTGGAAAGGGAGAAAATGCTGGTTACCAGCATTTTCTCTTTTTCCAACAATGTTTTCAAAAGCTTTTTCCTCAGAATTGTTTAATATCCATGATTGATGAGCAAAGGGTTGATATGATGATTGCAATAACAATAATTGTGGATGAAAAGCTTTTTGCAAGAAGGCATTTAATAAAAGTGATAAAGCATTGCATTATATTACTGGTTTTCATAGATCTGGCTTTAAAATCTGCAGGAGAGTGCATATATAAAACATTACAACAAATGGGAAAATGGTGTTGAAATAGGTTTCAGGATGTAGTGCTATAAAACTAATTGGTTCAAGATTGAAAATACTAATTCCATTTCTGATCCCTGATGGTGTTTAATGCATGCCACCAGCAAAGTGGTTTAATGATGGGTTTGTTTGTCCATGTTTTCTATGTTGATTGTCAAAACCATTGCATGCCATCCCTATACTGACCAGTTATATGTTTTAACAAGCCTTAGCAGGCAGACTTTTGAAAACAATCATAGGAAAAAGAAGAAAATGCTGGTCAGTGCATGGTCAGGTAGTTTAGTGGTAAGTGTATCTGAAGCATGACCCGGTGGTTGCAAGTTCGATACCTAGTTTAGGCAAACTTTCTTTCTGGCAAATTTTTTCCTGTCACCTCTGATGCCTGTGAGAAAAGTAGTCAATGGCTTGGAAAGAAAGCTGTGTCAGTACTGATGTGAGAAAGCCACACATGCATAACTGCACTGACTACTGTTATATGACCTAAGCTGTTAAAACAGTGTTAAACTCCAATACAAACAAACAAGTATATCTTTTTGTTTTCTAATCACATAAGGATAAAAAAGTTAAATTTCATTATGTGAGCAAAATTTAATTTGTCGCTTGCAAATACATTCAATGAAAATGTCAGTTCTGAGTCAAGCCCTACTGCCCAGTGGTTAATATACAGGGATTGAGACGTGGGGTGGCTGGTTGGAATCCCCAGCTTGGCCAATCTTTTTCTAAGGGTTGATGATTGTCATTGACAAGGTGAATTCCAATTTGGCTGCTGATTATATTTTTGATGATGGTTATGTTGGAAAGCTTCTATTGGCTTTAAAAAAAAGAATATTATACCGAGTACAAAAAAAATCCAGAAGAGCATGGCCAGGTGCACCATCTGCAGCAATTTAATTGAAATAATTTTGTAAACTGTGTAAAATGACTCGCAAATTAACAAATATACAAGTCTAAAGTTTTGTTGCCTTGTAAAAAGTTAAAAAAGTGAAAAAATGTTTTCTGCCACTGATGTATTGTAAATTTCCTTACCTGAGCACACTCTGTTAGATACTGATATTTGGTATGAAGGGTCCTTGATAAGACCTGGTCGTATTCAATGATATCTTCTATATATTTGAAAAAGAATTTTTTTTTATGTGTGGAAGTAAACTTTTTTCTCTGTGAAATTTTATTGCCATACAGACTTCCTTTGAATTATTTCTCTGTCAATGCCGATTAAGCGCATGATACATTTATTGAAAAGGGCCATCATGGCCCTCTTGTTTCACTGCTTCATGAGCTGCATATAGATTTCTAGAGTACTGTTTCAAGTCAAGTAGCTGGTTGCATGAGCTACTTGCCCAAGTCTATCATAACTTTGTTGTAGTCTAGCACATGTCAAGGCATTGACCCTGTTGCTGTTATCTTGGAAACAGAGTATTTTGAGTGTCAATGGTTTCTCCTTCTAGCAAATGGATAAAATTCAGCAAAGGGTGTTGGTTAATTCCTTGTCATAGCCTACAGCCTGAGTAAAGATTCAGACAGTGTTGATTGAAAATCAGACATCAACCCTTTACCCCACAATCCCAGCTTTAAACATCCCTTAGGAAGAAGGCTATCGAAAGTCAATGAAAGACAAATTTTGTGTTTTTAGCCACATGTATTTTATAGTCTGCAAATAAATTTGGACAGGGCTAAAATTTTGTTGCATGGTAAGGAGATAATGCATTGGCTTATGATCTTTGATGTGCCTGATGGAAAAGTTCAACTAATCTGCAGATGACAAAAATTTAGAGCAGCGTATGTTAAGATATGTCTTTGAAAGGGTAGAAAACAAGGTTGAAAAAGGAGAAAATGCTGGTAACCAGCATTTTCTCCTTTTCCAACAATGTTTTCAAAAGCTCCTTAAAGAGTCCTTAAAAGTCAGAATTGTGTAATAAAGAGTCAAACCACATTTCCAAGCAATGCAGCTAATTAGGTTCATTTGCTTTTAAGTTCCCAGCTTTTATGATAGTTTATGTTTGTCAGCAATTTCCTGTAAAGAAATGAAATACAAAAAAAAAATTGTCCCAGATATTCCAAGGTCAAGGCTGTGATTGTTAGAGTATCTCCAGAAGTTGCGATCATTGAATAATATTCATTTTGTTTTCTACAAAGCTTTCAAAGTGAACTTGTCTAAAGTTTTGCCATTTGGTAGAGTTAAACAGATTTTGACCAAAAAATCTTGGGAGAGGAGATTGGGAGGTGATATTTTGAAAGGAAAACATCATAAGAATGTGACTGCTTTCTGTTAGCTGAGGGGGGAAATTTTTGAAAGAAAAGTAGCTCGAGTTGCTGACTCTTAACTTCACAGCTATGAACCCAACTGCTATTTTACATGTTTAAAGTGTTATGCAATAACAGCTTTTAACTTAACTAACAGTGGGGAATTTTACTGCGAAAATACAAAATACTATATAATTCCTCATGTTTTCTACATGACTGCTTCCATCTGTGTTTTAATTCGAAAACTCTCTTTGCACATGAATGAAATTAAGCAGACCTTGTTAAGATTTTCTAAAATACTTGAGAAACAAAACCAGGATTAACATGTTAATGTCCCTTTACAGTAACTCCAGTAGCTGACTAGGGAGCTACTTTGCTTAGCCAAAAACAGTACAATCAAGTAAGTGCATAGTCTGTGTACCAGTACACAAGTATGCAGCTGAATCTACATGATTCTGAAAAAAATTATAAAGTTATTATTTTTTTGTACATATTTAATTTTTTTTTATCTTTTAAACCTTTATTTTCTTCCAAATAATATTGGAGAGGAGGAAATGACCCCCCCCCCCTCCATCAAAACACAGGCCAATTTTGCATCCTGCATCCACAGGATTAGAGGGTCACCTGAATAGGCTGGCCAAGTATGTACATATGGACCTTTATAGACCTTGAAAATTTATGTAATGGTGTATAATTTTTTTGAAAAAGATATCTACAACCCATAGACTGCTTGGTAAATCAAATGAAGAATTCAGTTAGAAGGATGAACTGATGTTTGAAAAGTTTGCAGTATTTTGTAAAAAATGTGGGAGTAGTTCAACTTACTTTATGCTGTCTGCAAAATCAACTAATATCTCGTCTTGGCATCCTTAGTATCAACCCTTTCCAAACCATACTATGTAAGTGACTGTCATGAAAAAGCCTTTGTGGGAAAAGGAGAAAATGCTTGTAACCTACATTTTCTCCTTTTTCCACAGCGTTCTCTACTTTCTCAAAGACAAACTCCACCAAAAAAAATGATACTATATATTGTTGTCTGCAAATTGTCTCAATTTAGATTAGTCTAAAGTTTTGTCATCTGGTAAAGAGTTAATTCTCATGGCAAGCAGAATGCAAGTGAATTACGTTTCAGTACACCACAAAAAAGCTTCATTGCTATGTTGTAATACGCATGTAATGGAAGATTTATTACAAACTCCACCCATCTCCTGCACAATTACTTCAGACATTGACATTGCTGAGGATGTGACTTGTTATGTGTTTTTTGTCACTTTACAAGGATTGTTGACGATGTTTTGCCAAGATACGCAAAATAAATCCCAGATGACATGGTCGTATTGCACTTAGTGTCATGGTTACACTTTTTGTGGGTGTAATAGATCAGAGATACAACTTTCAACCCTATACCACACAATCCTGAGTTTTTCAACAATCCTGAAGAAAGATGGCTTTTGAAAACAGAGTGAGAAAATGCTGGTAACCAGCATTTTCTCCTTTCCAACTTTGTTTTCTACGCTATCAAAGACAAAAATCATCATTTGAGTTATAATTTTTTTTTGTCATCTGCACATGCTTACAGTTTGGTCAAGTCCAAAATGTTATCCTTTGTTAAAGGGGGTCATTCAGATTGTAAGAATTACCAGAGTACATAAGGTGCTGCTTGGCTCAGTGCTAAAGTGCAGGACTCTTAACCTAGAGACCTGGGTTGGACTCTATGGAAGCTCTGGGTTTTCTGTAAGAGTGCCTAGAGCAAGATATTTAGTTGAAAAAAATATTTTGTTAAACTGTAATATAATATACAGGAAAACAGCAGTACAATTAAACAGCAAAGTTAGACATTTCAGAGCCATAGCCTAGTTCTAGTGAAACTCAGGGTATAGATGAACATGTGAGCTGTCACCGCAATATGTCTAAAATAATGTTGAAAGTGGCATGAAACACCACTCAATCATTCAATCAACTAAAGTTCACTTAAGTTAATCCTTAAAATGTCGTTCACAACTACAGTTGCTTTTGCGGTCAGTGTAGATAATGATCAGACTGCACGAAACATGCAGCCTGATCTTTGATCTACACTATCTGCTTTCCTGAGCCTTGCTGGACAAGAGCAGCTTTGATGTTGCAATTATTTTGGTCTTACTTTTTATACGCCACCGGAGGCGACGTATATAGGCGTCATCTCTGTCTGTCCGTCCGTCTGTCCCTTCGTCCGTCTGTCCATACGTACGTCTATTTCTTGTGAACGCAACTCCTCCCACATTTCTTGACGGATTTGGATGAAATTTTCACAATGTTTCACATCATGTGACCTTTCGCATATTGTCAGGGTTTTGCTATTTGTAGTTGCATCATGGAAAAAGGGGGCTTCATGTTATATTTCATTCCTTTTCTTGTGAATGCAACTCCTCCCACATTTCTTGATGGATTTGATTAAAATTTTCACAGAATGTTTCTCATTATGTGACCTATGGCATATTGTATGGGTTTTTGTGTTTTGTAGCTGCATTGTGAAAAAAGGGGGCTTCATGTTATATTTCGTTCCTGTTCTTGTGAACACAACTCCTCCCACATTTCTTGACGGATTTGAATAAAATTTTCACAGATTGTTTCTCATCAGGTGACCATATTGTCAAGGTTTTGCGATTTGTAGCTGCGTCATGGAAAAAGGGCGCTTCATGTTATATTTCATTACATTTCTTGTGAATGCAACTCCTCCCACATTTTGTGATGGATTTGGATAAAATTTTCACAGAATGTTTCTCATCATGTGACCTGGCACATATTGTCAAGGTTTTGGGATTTGTAGCTGCGTCATGGAAAAAGGGGTCTTCATGTTATATTTCATTTTTCACCAATATCTCTTTAATTACTGGACATATCTCAACGGATTTGGATGAGATTTTCACAGATCATGTGACCTAGCACATATTGTCAGGGTTTTAGAATTTATTTCTGTGTCATGGAAAAAGGGGGCTTAATGTCAAATTTAATTTTTCATCAATGTATCCTCAACTAATGGACATAATTTCATGAAACTTCATATTTTTATTGGTTGATCAAAGCCAATGACCAATGAGTCCATCGAACGTCTGTCTGTCCATCCATCAGTTCGTGGGTTAACCTTTTAGATCACAAGTAACACAATATATCCATTGAGCTACCCAGGAAGGTGCTAGAAATTCCAACACTTTAGTCTCTATAGCTAGCTGCCTGAAGTAGCAGCTATGTGGCGGCGTATATTGTGACGACGGCACTCTTGTTACTAGAAGTGTTGATACAGGTTTGTTTCACACTCTAAGGATTAGTGTTCCATCACTGAATTTAGTAAGTTAACCCTTACCCTGCTAAATAAAAGAAATGAAACTTTCAAGCCGATAGTAAAAACCCAAATTTTGTTATCTCAGTTATACTTTGGAGGAATGATGTTGCCTTATGGGACAGTGTTGATCCAAGATCAGACTGCACATTCTGATCTTGATCTATGCTGTCTGCAAAAGGTCAGTGAGTCGTGCTTAGCAGCCTAAATGTTAATAATGTACAAACCATCAACAGATAAGATGCGCTGTGCAAATGCACTGTAACACATGACAATATGAACAGGACAATACTTTGCCAATCATCAGGATTCAGGTGCTAAAGAAAAATATTTCCTTTCTTTGCAAATTCAGTGGTGTTTAGGTGGCCTTCAACATTATTTCAGTCATATCACAGCAACAGCTCATTTATTCATGTCTTTTCTGGGTCCGCTCCAAGGTCTGTATTCAACAACCAATCTAAATTACATTCTTAGTCTTATTTTTCATTTAGAATGCAATGCAATGCCTGGTTGGCTAAACCATTTTGTGTAGCCAATTACTTTGGAATTTAGTGAATATCTTTAGAATTAGACTGAGACTGTTATCAAGAATGGTTGGTGAAAATGCCATGCAGCAAGTTTCCCTAATGGCGCCTTTTATGACTACTGAAATGTGAAAGTTGTCTTGAAAGGGTAGAAAACATTGTGGGAAAAGGAGAAAATGCTGGATACCAGCATTTTCTCCTTTTTGCACAATGTTTTCAAAAGGCTTCTTCCTCAGGTTTTTTAAAAGTATAGGTTGTGTGGTAAACAGTTTAGACTCTACCTCTGTGACCTGGTGCAGTGCCTGCAGTGGGTTTCAATTTGAACAGAGTTTTTCAGACTTGCCGGAAGCAACGAATTCCTAACTGATTGACAATACTGCTTTCATAACTTGCATTTTGAGCCACTTGCATTTTGAGCCACTTGCATTTTGAGCCACTTAAGAAATATAAAATCCTTTAAAAAAAAAAACCCCTCAAACTATCAAAAATAACACTAGAGGTAAATTGGATTCCATGTAAATACCACATATCCCATAATGCTGTGTAATAAGCATTTCCTGTAATAACCATCAAGTTCACTTTATACATACTTCAGATTATGTGCACTTGTAATTGAGCCTGCCCTTTCCTTTAGATTGTGGACGTGTCTCCTTTGGCCACAATGTTTTCAAGAGTGGGTTGATTGCAAGAAAATGTAATGTGCTGTCTGAACTTTCTTCTGCATTTTGCAGTCACATTCTGAATAAAAGCAACAATGAGATTGCAACAGTTCGGGTCATAATGTTAAACTTAAAAGGTCAGTAGATGGCCAAGTTTTAGACTTGTCCAAATTGGAGGTCTTTGCAGACTACAAAATAAATGTAGCTAAATAATGATTTCTGCCTTTGTTAGGGAAGAGAACATTGTGGGAAAAAGAGAAAATGCTGGTAACAAGCATTTTCTCCTTTTCCCACAATGTTTTCCAAAGCCGATGCTCCCAGAATTTGTACCAGAAATCAAAACTTTACACTGGTCCAAATTGAAAGCAAACAGTGAATTAACTATTTCTCAAAAGATGGATTTTGCCATCAATAGGATAATCATAAAACATTGTGGAAAAAGGAGAAAATGCTGGTTACCAGCATTTTCTTTTACCACAATGTTTTCAACAGGTTTTTTTCTCAGGATTATTAAAATATAGGATTATTTAGTACAGGGTTTAACAGTTAAGAAATGATGGGACCAGAAGCAAACAGTCCTTAATCACCTTGCTGCTAATTAATGATAATGAGAGCGCTTCTGTGGGAAAAGTTTTCTGAACGGAACTGACCTTGTATCCTTCACAAGTAAGTTTCATTTTAACTCATACTTAGCCCTTGTGTATGGTTGTATTGATTGTATGGTATTTAACGCCCTTTTCAACATTAATTTAGTGATATTACCGTAGCCAGTGCACCTATCCAAACTTTCCTGGAGTTTCTTTTACCAGCACTCTGCACAATAGTCTTACCAGGCAACTGGCTGCTTTCTCACATATATAACAAACATTGAACCAATTGTCAGCAGTGAAAGAGGAATGAATCCTGTTACATAATAATTGTCAGTCCTCGGAAAGAAATTGGCTGTGCCCGGGATCGAACCAGTGACCCCCTGTTTTCAAGTTTGGTATGCTAGTGACTGACCTACCATGTCTCGGCTAGCCATTGTGTCAAAGTAATTAACCTTTGAAGTGCCTATCAGAACCCAAGTTGCCTTTGCAGCCAGTGTAGATTGAGATCAGACTGCACTGATCAAGCAATCTGATGTTGGGTCTAAATTACGAATTTATCTGTTATTGATATCAAAACAGCTTCTAAAGAGGAATATGTTTTAAAAGGAAGATTAGAACTAGGCTTTTCAGTACAGCATAGGTCAAGACCAGACTGCATGGAATGTTTAGTCTAATCTTGGATCTATACAATTAGCTGGTTTTGTCATGCATATTAACTCTTTACCAAACAAACTGGACTTTTAACGACCCGGAAATAGAAGTCTTTTGAAAACATTGTGGAAAAAGGAGAAAATGCTGCTAATCAGTATTTTCTCCTTTTCCCAAAATGTTTCGTACATTATGGAAGGCAGAAATCATTTAACCCTTTACCACACAGTTGAAATGTAGACCTGTCGAAGTTGAAAGCATTTACAGACAAGAATTGGAATATGGCTCAAATGATGGACATTGTCCTTGATAAGGTAAAAAACATTGTAGGAAAGGAGAAAATGCTGGTTACCAGCATTTTCTCCTTTTCATACAATGTTTTCAAAAGATTTTTCCCTCAGGGTCGTAAAAAACTCGGGATTGTGTAGTAAAGAGTTAAGCTACATCTACTTTTTCGTCTGCAAGTGTTTCAAATCTGGTCAAGTCCAAAACTTTGTGGTTTGTAAAGAGTTAAAGATGCACCCTTACAGCCAGCAAGTAAACAAATGCTGTTAAAACTTTACAGTGTGTAGAATCTACATAGCCGTATAAACGTAGATAAAAGATCGATAGAAGGTGTATGGGATAAAGAGACGCCAGGGATTTGTCTTCGATTTAAACAGGAAGCTGTGGTTGTTATGTCTGGCTAACCGCAATAGAATGAAATGCATTTTCTATCTGTCGTAATCTGTGCAACCTTTGGCATGAAGGTACAAGAATGTTTATAATTTCATGAAATAAAGATAAAATTGGTTACAAAACTGGATGAAAACAAGTAAAGATGCATCTTTAAAGGTTTTAATAGTCAGTCAGAGTTTAAGTGTATGTATTTTCAGCCAAGTATCAAGGGCTTGAGTATAAATATTTTGGGCTGAAAAAGTTATTAACAAAAATTGTGATGACTGCTCTGAACAATGGAGGCAAACCATAGATAGTACTGAAAGTACTGACAGACTAGTTAAAGATGCCCGTCTACAGCCGGTGAGCAAAAACGCTGTTAAATTTCAAACAATTTAGAATGGTGCAGAAATCAGTTCTTTGTGTAAACATGGATAAATTACTGACATATATGGTCTAAATGAAAAAAAGGAACACGGAGACTTGTATTAGAAACCGAACATTGGTCAGAAGAAAACTGGCTGACGATTGAAGATGTAAACAATGGCGGTGCGTCACGGAAATTTATCGTTGGTTTCCGCCTAGAGTCGGATACGGTGTAATTTGCATATAGGCCGTGACCTCGAGGCTGCAACAGAGAAGCCTCCATTTTCTTTTGTTTACCTCATTAAACACAGGTCGAAGGTCAAATATAGTCTCGTGACAGAATGCATGATCGTCATACGAATCTACCCGAGTGTATAACGGGTATATCGAAAATCTTCGATTCAAAAACCGGAAACTACGAGTCTGTTTACATGGAAGGCCGCAACTCAGCGAAATGCATTTTCTATTGACCGTAATCTAAGCAACCTTGCAACCATCAGTCGCAATATTTGGCATGAAGATATAAGAATGACTATATTTTGATAAAATAAAGACAAAATGAGTTAAAACTGGCTGAAAATGAGTATAAGGGCCTCTTTAATGTGGAATAAGCAACCTTTCCAAAGATAGAATTTGTTTGATCCATACAAAATTTAAGAAATAGTCCAGTCTTAGTTATTATGTCCAATCAGGTTTGATTTGGTGCAAGTTCGACTCTGTCCAATATGCTTATTAAGTCAAATCTGGTCAATCTGGTGACTTACCGCACATAGTCATTTACTTGTCACGATATGAAATACCATGAAAAAAAATCTATCTGTTGATTTTTAAATGAAAATGACCTTTCAATTCGATGATTTATGATTTGAATACTTGCTAGACTTCACTTTTAGATGGACTTTCCATGATTTTTCACTTGCCTATAGCTTGGACGAACTCGGAGATAGGCAAGACCTATAGCTCCCATGAAAAAAAGGAGGATGAAAAAAGTTTTGTTGGGATAAGTAAAGATGAGCCTGATTTGCATATGTCATTCACGTAATTTACCTATAAGCAAACATCTACTTTATTGATGACATATTCTTCGCCCGCCCGGGTGGCTCAGTGGTGAGCGTGTCTGCTGAAGCATGTGAGAAAAGTAGTTGGTGGCTTTGGAAAGAAAGTTGTGTTAGTACTGGTGTGAGAAAGCCAGGAAACACATGTGCGTCACCAACTGCCATGATATGACCTTAGCTGTTAAAGTGGCGTTAAACCCCAATACAACCAACCAACATATTCTTCAGTCTGCATCTTTGTAAGAAGACTTTGTTCAGTTGGAGTGGTACACATATTTTGTAGTTCATGTCAACATTGTCATATTCAACAGAATTACAATTTTTAACACAAAAAATCATTTTCTGTGAAGCAATATTTGGCAGCTGTAGGGGTTTTTTGCTTAAATGTGAATCTAGGTCGTTTTCAATGGCCATTGACCCGCAATCTTAGGATTGCTAGACTAGAAAGTAATTTCACCTTTTTTGAACCAATCATTAGACAGTACCATCGACTTCCTGAGCTGTAGTCTTTATTGTATCTTATCCATTATTTATGTCACAAAGAACCCATAGTCATATTAATTTTTTCCTGACCAAAGACAACAGAAGAGCATTTTGCAGACAGCGTAGATCAAGGTCAGACTGCACAGACCTTGCAGTCGGATCTCTGATCTACACTGTCTACTACATTATTCTAGTTTATTACCAAACTGTCTTATAGCCAGCACTGTATTTATAGCCTTAGAAAAGGTGTAATTTATGTATTTGGTAATAAAAATGTTTATACCTTGTAGTGCTAAACATATGAAATAAACTTTCCAGTAAGTACCAATGGTGTAGACACTACTTTTGAAAGCTGTTATTGTCAGAATGTCTGACAAAAAAGCAGATAGTGTAGATCTAAGATCAGACTGGACTTTCTGTGCAGTCTGATCTTAATCTACACTGTCCACATATGGAGTTAATTCAAGGTTCATCTGTACAAAGGTTAAAGATTTATATCCATTAACTTACATCAGTCCCAAGGCAATTCGGTAAATAACTTTCTCACAGACAACTACAATGCCCTGGCTAGGGAATAATAAACTATGACTGATGTTTTACAGGAATGGAAATAGACTTTCTTTATTATATATTGTATTATTATCTTGGGCTCATATCTATCTATTTAGAAAATTCTATCTATGACTAAGCTTTAATATTTTCCATTACCTTTCTGTAGGAGATGTTGACCTTTTTCAGTTCATGCCTTTGTTTGTAAGCCTTGGTTTGTCCTTACTGAAAACATTTACAGAATGACAAATATGGCTCAAATATTGGAATCTATCTTTGAAAAGGTAAAAAAACATAGTGAACACCAGTATTTTCTCCTTTTCTTACAATGTTTTCTGAAGGACTTCCTCTTCAGGGTTGTTAAAACTTGGGATTGTATGATAAAGGGTTAGCTCTATACCAGACAACAAAATTTTAGACTTGTCCTTATTAATAATGTTTTGGGACACAGCTCAATTGATGGGACATTTCTTTGAGAGGATCAAAAATATTGTGGAAAAAGGAGAAAATGCTGTATACCATGTAAACTCTCAATTTTTGTGGCATTTGTCGAAGACAATACCACTATGAGCTCAATATTGAATTTTGAAGACCGTGTGTCGTATTTTGTGCAAAGCCGAAGGAAATAAACCCATTTAAACTCAATTTTTCTCAAACAAATGAGTTTTTCGGTAGCACTCGGATATGTAATTTGAAATGGCATGTTAAAATACACTGGGTGAGGCCATCAATCGTGGAAATACTAATTCTTGATTGAAAATAGCTTCACTCGCTCATAGCCTTCTATTGGCGCAATGATATATACAAAAATTTGTCTACTGATCGATTGGTCTTGCGCTTTTTCGTTCCAAAACCAGTTCGTCCCATGATTGCGCGCTACTCCATTTGATTGGGCATGAATATTTATAGATCAAAATAATTGATTGTAATGTTGGGAATTAAATGTTAACGGCCAAATATATTTTAAAAATCATAGTTTTCAGGTACAAACTTAATCTTATTCGATATATCCACATGGTTTCTCTCCCTATCCATCATGCATCCTACTGTCAAGGGACGTTACTCCTGACTCCTCCAAAGGATCAAAGGGAGATGACCAATACACAAATAATCCTAACTTTGTCATGAGTACTCTACCTTCAATGAAAAAAGTATTCATTTGCTTTGTAGGTTGACTTTCAAGCCAATATTTGAATAATATTTCTCCTTTTCTTTCAAGTTATTAACTCCATACAATGGCTTCCTTGACAAATACCACTTCAGCATTCTCAATGCTTTGATTAGTAATGAAAGTATGTTAGGACTACCAGAATACAGCACTTTTGTGACATTTTTGGGAGAGAGGTGTGTGTGTGTGGGGGGGAAATGCAGCAGTTACTGTGGCACCCCCAGAAGGCCAGTGATCCATGTACATATACATCCTAAATCAGACTCCAGTCTGATCTTGATCAATGTCTGCAAAAGCAATGACAAATGTGACTGGCAGCTCCAGCCATTATTTAGATGCCACATAAGCCCTGTCACACTATACGCCGTTTCCACTGCGTAACAATCACACGGCGTTGTTTAATTTCCTAGAGCGCCATGAGATGGCAGGTAGCGTTCTCACTGCAACCATGGCATTGCTATGGAGCTCCTATAACATATAATCATGTTCCTATGGAGTTCTTTTTGGCAATTTTCTGCACTCTTATGGCGCTTCCACTGCTGAGCTTTCATGGTGTCTACAAGGTGCTCACACTGTGCTGACGTGTTCATGACATTCGTTTGCACTATCAATAAAAACAAACTGTAGAGCTATACACATTTAATCATCAGTAACTGTTGTTTCTTTCCTCTGCTTTCCAAAATAAAAGAATAAAACGGCAAAAAGAAAGGGGAAAAGCTGGACAAAAAAAACACCCCCCCAAAACAGAAGTCAACCATCATCATGTCATCAACCAGCAGTAAGTCTGGCTTGCCGGCATACATCAGTCATGGCGAAATGAATGCTTATTTGCATGCTTTGTTTATGTTGGTTTTCAAGACCCAATGGACACGATAGAAGTGCCTTGGTCGCCGTTGCAGTTCCAAACAACTGTTGTAAAAGCACAGTAAAAGAAATAACACTCTGTGTAAGCGCCATTGACATGCCATATAAGCACTATAGAGACTGATGCCATACAATCTCTATGCAAGTGCCACCGACAACCACAACGTTTGCACTGCGACCTCTCTGTGAGCAGGTGGAGCTCCTATGGCGTTGTAGGAGACCTTACTGTGCTGCCAAGGCAACCTCACGGTGATCCCACTATTACCAAGAGATGGCATTTGTTTTGTGCATGCTCAAAGTGCGTGACCATCACCTGGCTTTTTCTAGATAATCCCAACGTGTGTACTGGCAATGCCACCGAGTTGCTGTGGAAATGCTTGCAATCTTATTGTGCACACCTCAGTGTTCTTCATTTCTTCTGTTCTTTTTCTATAATGAGAATCTTTATTTCTCACTGTCACACTAGGAGAAGCACTAATGCAATTGACAGTTTGAGCACAACCTCAATTGATCATGAATTCAAGTTTTATAAGCATGGGGCCCTGGCTCTATTTCTGCTTAGGTAACCCTTAAATTATTATTGAATAGTCATCTTTAACTCTTTCACTACTAAATAAATAAAATTCATTTTCTCAAAGGATAAAAATACATCTCTTCTGCAAGATCAAGAGACAGTTTGTTCATAATCTAGAATACAGCAGTGGACAGTGTAGATCAGAGATGAGACTGCACGTTCTATGCAGTCTGATCTTGATCAACACTGTCCACAAAAGGTTCTGGTGTCGTCTATGGTATGGAAAGAGTTAAAAGCTTTGGAACTTCAAAGACTTTGAACTTGGTGCCAAAATGTTTCATATCAAAGTGATACTTCTTTGCAATGAAGAAAGGAAAGATATATCAGTACAAGATTATCTTTGAAGGAATATATTTGGAGAATATTAGATATTGCACTATATAAGATGTTTTGGTTTCTTTTGATGTATTGGTTAAAGCTTACTGAATGGCTTTAGGAGGAATTTCTGTTATGACCATATTTATGTCTGTAGTTTGGTGTGAAGGTTTTATTTTAACTTGTTATGTGTTGTTAACCTAAATACAAAGTAATGAAATTTAACTAATTTCCTAGCTTCAACAGAAGACCAATGTTTTGCACTTTTAATAGAAGAGAACAGACAATAATTTTATTTATAGACAAGTACCCAGTTGTATACCTAACCTTATTCCAAATGAGAGCCCAATTATAGAGCTTTTACAGATGACAAAATAATTGTGCCTTAAAAGCAGAAATTGACCTTTAGAAGGGTAGAAAGTATTGTGGGAAAAGGAGAAAATGCTGGTTACCAGCATTTTCTCCTTTTCCCTCAATGTTTTCAGAAGTTCATTTCATGGGGGTTGTTAAAACTTGTGATTGTGTGGTAAACGGTTAAAAAGCAGCTATAATTTTGTCACTGGTTCATGAATAAAATATCCAGAATTATAACAATAAGATATATTTTTCTAGATAAGATAATTATTAATCCAAGTCATCTTTAGAAAAAAGCCAGATGCTGTTTAGCTCTTTACCAAACAAGAAAATTTTGGACTCCAGAAAGGAGACAATACAGGTTACCAACATTTTTTCCTTTTCCCACAAAGCTAAATGGCCCTTTCATTTGAGTCATTCAAATTTTGGTTCAAGTTAAGCCTTAGAGCTCCCAATAAACTCGGGAATACTTTTATTCTCCAAGGAAGACCCTTATAATTGCATCGCCAAGGGTTATTATTGTCCAGAAAGTCTCAGCAAAGTGGATAGTGAAGATCTAAGATCAGACTGCACATTTTGTGCAGTCTGATCTTAATGTAAACTGGCTGCAAAGGCAACTATAGTAAAAAAGGCTCAAAGGCGCTGTATGGGTTAAATCAAAATTGTTTATTATATATGATTACAGGAAGCTTTAAAATAATTAAGGGAAGATAGAAATGCTTTGGATCTAATCTGTATAATAATTCAAGCTAATTCATTGGAAATTACCTGGATTTATCTAATACTTCATGGTATCGTTGTGTTACAGAAATGACATTTTATAGTTTCATTGCAGAAAAATAATCTCTTGTAAGTTAGAAAAGCCAGGAAAACTATGCAAGCAATGACATAGCTATATAATTGTATTATTCATAATTTTATTATTTGACAGTAAATTTGATTGTTTTACCATGTCAAAAGTTTGAAAATGCAAGGAAATTGCAAGAGAAAGGGCTTACCCTCTACCACACAATTTCAGAGTTTTAAAGACTGTAACAGAAAAAAAGGCTTTTGAAAATATTTTTTGAAAAGGAGAACATGCTGGTAACCAGCATGTTCTCTTTTTCCCACAATGTTTCTGTCCCTTTTACAGACAAACTCAATCATTCAAGCCAACTTTGATTTGTCGTCTGCAAATACGTTGAATATGGATGGGTCTGAAATTTTGTCGTCTGGTAAGGAGTGAACTCTTTACCAAACAACAAAATTTTGGACTTGTCCAAATTGAAAGTATTTGCAGACAACAAATTAAATGTGGTTCAAATGTTTAGATTTGCCTTGGAATGGGTAGAAAACATTGTGGAAAAAGGAGAAAATGCTGGTTACTAGCACATTGTTTTCAAAAACCTTCCACATCAGGGTCGTTACAATTCGGAATTTTATGGTAAAGGGTGGAGGCAGGAGGAAGGAGATTATTAAAGGTAATTGTCTATTACATGCTTTGGTTTAGTTCGAAATTTTGGGTGTTAGGTTTGATTGTTTTTATCTTTATTGTATCATTTCAGTGCATATGGGTTCTAGTCAGCCATTTTGCTGCTCATTTTCTCCAGATACTACATGTATAAATGCAGCAGGTGACTTTGTACAATATCCTTTTGGAATATAAATTATCTAGATGAATATGATAATTTCAGGTATAATGCATTAATACCTAACAGCTAAAAGTCATCACTGTTATCTCTTTACCAAACAACAAAATTTCAGACTTGTGCAAATTCAAAGCATTTGCAGACGACAAAATATAAGCGTGACTAAAAGATTGAAATTTGTTTTTGGAAGAGTAGAAAATATTGTGCAAAAAGTAGGATGGTTAAAAAGGAAAACCATTACTGTTATGTCTTTGAGTGCCTTTCCATGGCCCTTTTTATTTTTGCCATTGTTGAAATTTTCTGATCTGTAAAAAATATTCATGTGCTGCTGAAAGTATACTAAACAATGCAAAAATGTACAATGAGTTTAAATTTAAATCATATAATTTAAAAGTATGGAATTAGTGTGTAGATGACAATACATTATTGTATTGTATGTGTAAGAGTTAGTTGCATGTAGAAAAATTAATTCTGGCCACTTTAACCAGGGATCGTATATACACAGGGATAGGCAACGCAACTGGAGTTAAGACCAATTATCGATTTTTCACTGACTTTCCTGTACGGCGTCCAATAATCCATTGTTCCTTTCGAGTTATTATCATCCCTTCAGATGATATAATTCCTTGCCGATTCCGACAATTTTTATATCCGCCAAAGAAGCGTTTAGTCAATGTTTATGTCAATGTTTTTCTATTATTGATTTTTTTTTGTTAAACTGTTATTTTTTTTGTCTGGAAAATTTAAAGTGTCGACTAATTGGGCGTTTCAGATATACAGGTCATGTTGTCAGTCTTGATTTCACATGAAGTGTAAATTGTGAATGGAGATCAAAACGGCCCGGTGCCAAAACGACCCATTACCGAAACAACCCTCTTTTTCGCATTCACTTAAAATATTTTAATATTTCTGCAGTGGATATCTATTGCAAACAATTCGGGAGAAGGACACATCGCCTGTTGAAGGATTAAGTCCGTCTAACATTTCGGAAGTGGGCTGCTTTTGTCCACTCCCTGTATTCGACATGATCACAAGTGGGATATATCAAGTTGTGTATCTGTCATGACACATCTAATGTCCTCTTCTGTTTATAGACAATACGCATCATTGAAATTGAATATTTATTTTCTGATTTTCTTCTTCAAATGTTTCAATTTGGTCAGGTCAAAAGCTTCTCATGTTATCAGGAGTGACAAACATTTCACTTGTATGTAGTACAATGTATTAGGCCGGTAAACAGAGAGATCTGTTAATAGTTATATACCCATTTTTCAATAGCAAACTACACAAAGGGCATATAGAACCAGAAAATTGCCTTCACTGCCCATTAAATGGACCTTCCAGTACATTTTCAGTTCAGCTTGCAGCTACTCTTAAATCACTGTCTTTGACAGAAAAGAAGGAGAATTTCCTGCAAAATGGAAAGAATTAGTGAACTTTCTGAAAAAGTAGGCTGGTGAAGTGTGAGGACCTGTCTGCAACTCTGTTCCTACTTTTATACTTTGGAATCAATTACATACACCAGTGGCCTTCACAATTGCATCATTTCGAATTAACCTGTGTACCTTACAACCTTGTGTGTTTGATGACTTCGGAATATTTAAAGCTTTTTGAAAATATTGTGGGAAAAGAACAAAATGCTAACCTAGCACATGTACCTGTTTTTAGCATTTTTATCCGCAATGTTCAATACCATGCAAAAAAAATCCAATCGTTTGAATCTACTTTCAGTTGTCGTTTGCTAATACTTTCAATTGGGGATTCCAAAGGCCCCCAAAAAATTGTTCTTTGGTAAAAAATAGTCAGTAGCATAATTATTAGAAAAAAAAAAGACAAATCTGCAATTATCCCTTTTCAACACAACCCCCAGTTCTGATGACCAAGAGAAAGAAGCCTTTTGGAAACATTGCAGGAAAAGGAGAAAATGCTTGTTACCAACATTCTCTCCTTTTCCCCAAATGCTTTCAATTGTATCATTGACAAATTCCATAATTTGAGTCGCATTTCAATTGTCTGTAAATGCTCTCACTTCGTACAAATCTACTTCTGTGTTGTTTCAAAAAGAGTTAACAGTGTGGCAAAGTAAAAGTTGCTTTTGACAAGCGCTTTTTCCTTCTTTAATAATGGTTTTTATTCTGTGTCAGAGAACTTAAGGTTATCTAATAACTTTGAAAGCTTTGATTTTGGACCAATTTGAAAACAGTATAAGTTGTGTAGGACTTTGTACAAATTTGACTTTTCGCTCCTCATACAGTGGACAGCATTGGAAAACATTTGTAAAAGACCAGTTGCAGCAAGTGATCAATTCTTTTCAAAATGATTTCTGTGCTATTAAAAATATTATGTTTTTGCCTTTCCTTCAAATGTTTTTCATTTTTTAAATTTTCAAAAAAATTCACACTGTACACAGAAAGTTTATGTTGAAATTGATATTTTAAAATTTCTCACTAAAAACATCAAGGCAGCCATGAATATTGAGCTACATGTGTGTTACAAAATTAAATGGTGCTGAAAAATGTGTTCCTTTAGCAAGTTTTAACTTAATGCCTAATAAATTTGATTTTACATAAATCCACTGTAGAAATCTTTGGAAAACAGTATGACACAAGGACCAATCTTTTTGGGATAAAATGTAACATGCAAATGGTTGGTTGCTTCCGCAAATGCTTTTTTCATTGAATGTAGACTTTTATCTCCTAAAACTTTTTCACTGTGGCAAGTTGCAGTTAATGATGATGGTAAAAGTATTGTGTATATGAGATATTATTGGTATATTAAACAATCATTATAATCCTTGTGTATGTCATAAAAACGCCCAAAATATACTTCTCTCGCTCAACAGAGATTTTCAAGTAGAAACATTCCCAACTCTAGTAATACATGGAATATGGATAGCTGCATTGTTTGCTGTGATACAATTGCAAAATGTTGAAAGCAACCAACCTTCAGGAACACTTTGCCAGACAACAAAATTTGAGACTTGTCTGATTTGGAATAATTTGCAGACAAGAAATGAAATGTGTCACTTGTGTCTTTGCTGAGAAAATGAGAACATGCTTGCCAACATTTTCTTCTTTTCCCACAATGTTTTCAGATGTGTAAATATTTCCCATGGTAGTGAAAACTTAGGATTCAGGAATACTGGCATCTGTCACAGATTATTAGATAACTCCTTACCACAAGTGGCTTATAAGACTGTAGATACTGAATGTACTGTGTTGTTTGAAGAAACCAAAAGTATGTCAAATTTAATACATGTACTTTTAGTGTTTTATGACAATAGTGTGAGTAGTGGGAAACCAACATCATGATTCTCAGAGAATTTTGCACAACACAGATACATACTTCTCTCCCTCAAAAAATATGTTGATGAGGAAAAGCAACACGCAGCTTGTGCAGACAGTTGTGCAAATTCAAAAAACAAATAGATAAGTATAATGGCTGCTATGATACAACTAAAATGTTGTGAAACACTGCAAATTGAGCATTTTCCATCCTTAACTTTTTGCCAGATTACAAAATTTTGGACATGTCTAATTTGAAAGCATTTGCAGACGACAAATGAAATGCAACTGAAATGAGGAGACTTGTTTTTCCTGGGGAAATGAGAAAGTGTGACATGTACTTACCGGTATTTTCTTCTTTGTTCACAATGTTTTCGGAAGTATGGATATTCCCCAGGTTAGTGAAAACTTAGGATTTAGCAATACTAGCATTTGTCACAGATAATTAAATAACTCCATACTTCTAGTGGCTTATTGAGCTATACATACTAAATATACTTTGGTGGTAGAAGAAGCTCACAGCTTTTATATTCAAATACATTAATTTCACTTTAGCATTTTTCTTGCAGGTTTGTACAGTTTACAGCTGATTTGGTCTTTAATATTCCAAGTTTTCAAGCCCAGCTTCAGTTTTATACTAGCACACTTTATGCAGAATTACAAAACCATCTTCAATGTCATTCTTCTGTTCACAGGATGCATCACAACAGTATGTTGACAGCTCTTGAAACCATGTTTTGAAGTGTTTGTGCTCTCATAATACATATCTGGAAAAAAAATATAGAACCAACTGAATTTCAAATTTCTCCTTTTTACAAAACGTAACATTTTAATTCTTCAGTTACGTTGCAAAATATGGTTTTATTTTCACATGGTTAGACTATAATGAGAATTTGTTCAGGATATGGCCAACTATCAGAGATCCAATCATTTTTGACTAATGTGCTGTACTGCGCTTCCACCTTTACTGAAATAACCCCTTTTTAGGCTGCCATCTTGCAATTAAGACCGAAAATAGCCAAGTTTTTGAGCCCACAGTTATCCAACCTTGGCATCGAAAATCACTAGATTTGATTTAAAAACAAAAAGAAATACTTACTGCTTATAAATATGTCAAAATATGAACAAATTTATTTCTAAAAATAAATTGAGAATGCTACAACTATCACTAGGGTCCCGCCAAATTCACCACATTGGTCCGCCATTTTGTGATGAAATACCGAAAATAGCCCAGTTTTGAGCCCATAATTATCTAACTTAGGAATCGAAAATCAGCACAAAATTGGCTTTAATACAAGGAGATGTACTCTATCTCGTGATTTTTACCAACATGTTGCTATTTGGACGCTACATTATGTACTTAAAAAGTACTTTTGCACGTCACTAAATCCTCCTGCCGAACATCCCCTACGGGGCAAACATGATTAGGTCATGAATTTTTAACGCCAAAATAAGCATATAAAACAAAGTCTCCGAAAAAAATTGATGTTACATATATTCTAAGCATGTAAATATTCGGAAACTTACCTGTTGAGAAGGACGTATGGGATAACCAAGCAAAACGTTGATTAAAACAGTGACCGTCGTATGCCGAAATTTAAGATGGCCGCCGTTTTTTCCTTTGCGGTCAATTCGAAAGAAGACCGTGAATAACCGGAAGTTATACCGCGTTTCCTATCCCTGTATATACGATCCCTGCTTTAACCTAGTTTTAAAATTCATTTTTTTGCCAGCAACTAGCACTTTAACCATCTTACAATAAATGATTGCCATCTTCACAATACTGTCCATACTTTTGAATGGTATGATTTAAATTCAAATATGTTTTAGCACCTGCATTGTCTACTGTTGGCCCCTAATGGGGCTTTAAAACAACTCTTTGAATAGTCACCTCTGACATCAAATTATGCAGTCAGTTGAATTTGTAAGTTTGTGCTTGCACATTCTTCTCTAAAGAGCAAGCTTTTGTAGCAAGGCAGTAGGGTTTTTGCTCATGGACCAGGAGATTTTGGGTTTGATCCTGACCCTGGGCAAATTATTGCTAGTTAAATCTGACAAACCACAAGGAATTTTTAGCGTTCCTCTTTTGTGAGAACCAGTCAAGTTTATTTTGCATTTTTGCCTGCACAGCACTTGGCTTAGCTGATATTTCATTAACTCAGACACTAATTCCAGGCCAGTATATCGTATTTTGATAAATCTTTTGGCTTGCTGTTTCAGATTTTGTCAGTGCCCCTTGACACCTTTTTTCTGTAGGTGGGCCTGATATCTTGGTGCATTCAAATTATCCATGTGTACTGGAAAATTTAATCTTCCAAGTTTGAAGGGCCCATTAACCCTTATGCTGCTAAGCGCGACTCACTGACCTTTGGCAGACAATGTAGATCAAGATCAGACTGCACAGAAGGTGCAGTCTGATCCTGGATCTACACTATCTGATAAAGATATTCTTCTCCAAAAAAAATTTAAGTCTTAAATAGCATTATTCGGGTTTATACTATCGGCTTGAAAGTTTCATTCAAGTCATTTATCAGGATAAGCGTTAAAGCTGCTTTAATCCTTTCCCAAACAGTTCTAAGTTTCAAGAACCCAAAGGAGGAATATGACAGAAAACATTGTGGGAAAAGGAGAAAATGCTGGTTACCAGCATTTTCTCCTTTTCCCCACAATGTTTTATACCATTTCAAAATAAATGCCAGCATTTTAGCTGTGTTTACCATGTTTTCTGTGAATGCTTTTGATTTTGACACATCTAAAATGTTGCTGTCTCTTAAGGAGTTCAATGGTTATGGGATTAACTTTTTACCAAACGACAAAATTTTGCACTCAACCAAATTGAAAGCATTTGCAGACGACAAACTAAAAGTAGCTCAAATGATGATTTTTGTCTTTGATAGGGTAGAAAACATTGTGGAAAAAGGAGAAAATGCTGGTTACCAGCATTTTCTCCTTTTCCCACAGTGTTTTCAAAAGACCTCTTCCTCAAGGTCGTTAGAACCTGGGACTGTGTGGTGAAGAGTTAAAGTGGGTTAATTCAGCTATCTGAAGTCTGAAGAGCTAATCTTTTTAATCTGAAGATAATGATAAGATTCAAGAGATCATTTACAGAACCCATAAAAATAAATTGCTACCATGTTCTAGTTTTTTTTTCTGAAATCCTTGGTGATAGATGCACTTGACTTTTGTCATGGTTCTATTACCAGTATTTGCAGCTCAATTTAATGCACATTTGGGTTTACTAAGAGCAATTTAAGTTGCTCTTTAAAGACACAAAAGTGGCCAAAATTGAACAATGTAGGTGTTAAAATGCAATTATATTCAAAATTTATTTAAATTATATGAAGTATGGAGATTATTGTGAAAATGACAATCTGTTACTGTGTGGTCAGACCATGTGTAAGCCACTGGCAGAAAAGTAAAATTTAAAACCAGGTAAAAAGTCAACAAAGGATAGAGTAACCTGGCAACTTTTGAGCTTGTATTAAAATTTAAAATTTATTTTTTTGCCAGCAGCCCGGCCGGGTAGCTCAGTGGTTAGCATATCTGACTCATGACCTTGAGTTTGTGGGTTCGATACCTGGTTGCAGGAAACTTTCTTTCTGGCGATTTTTCGCCTCTCACCTCTGATGCATGTGAGAAAAGTAGTCAGTAGCTTTGGAAAGAAAGTTGTGTCAGTACTGGTGTGAGAAAGCCAGGAAACACATGGGTGCATCACTGACTGCCATGATATGACCTGTTAAAATGGTGTTAAACTCCAATACAAATCAAAAAAAATTTTGTTAGCGACTAACATTTGGACTGACTGTACAATAGCTGGTTGTCATCTTCAAAATAATTTCCATACTATTAAATGACATGATTTCAATTTAAATAGATTTTATCACCAGCACTGATTACTTTTGGCCACTACTGGGCCTTTAATCAAACCACGAAATTTTGGACTTGTCTGCATTTAACCCTTTACCATACAGTCCTAAGTTTTAATGACTCTTGCAAAAAAAGGTTTTTTGAAAAATGAAGGAAAAGTGTGGGTAAAGGAGAAAATGCTGGTGACCAGCAATCTCTCCTTTTCATACAATAATTTATCATTGTTTTCTACCATTTTAAATAAAAAAAAAAGTCATTATTTGTGTCATGTTTAATTAATTGTCTGCAACTGCTTTGAAATTGAACAAGTCTACAATTTCGTCATTTGGTTAAGATTTAACTCATTACCAAACGACAATATTTTAGGCTTGTCCAAATTGAAAGCATTTGCAGACGACAAAATAAAAGTGACTGAAAGTTTGAAATAAATTTGTTTTGTGAAGAGTAGAAAACATGTGGGAAAAGGAGAAAATGCTGGTTACCAGCATTTTCTCTTTTTCCCACAATGTTTTCTAAAGGCTTCTTTCTCAGGGTCGTCAAAAGTAGGGATTGTGTGGTAATGGGTTAAAGCACTAGCAGACAACAAACCAGATTGGGCTTGGATTATGAGGTTTATCTGTAAGAGGGAAGAAAACATTGTTAACCCTCTCCCAAACAAACCCGTGTTTTTACGTGTCTGGAGTTCAAGTCTTTTGAAAACACTGGGGGAAAAGGAGAAATTGCTCGTAACGAGCAATTTCTCCTTTTCTCACAATGTTTTCTACCCTGTTGGACAACTTTCTACCTCTTTTATTAAATTTAACATTGTCGTCTGCAAACTCTGTGAGTTTGGAAGAGTCTAAAACTTGCCATTTGGGAAAGGGTTAAGACTAAGTCTCATACCTTTCAAAAGTATTCGCAAAATTGACAATCTGATTTTGGCTCCAATGATCAGACAAATAAAATTTGTCTCAAAAAACAGAATATTTCTTTGAAATGGTAGAAAACATCATGGGAAAAGGAGAAAATGCTGGTTACCAGCATTTTCTTCTTTTCCCTCAATGTTTTCAAATGTTTTCATTGCCAGGGCTGTTAAAACATGGGATTGTGAGGTAAAGGGTTAAAGAACCAAATAAATCCAACAGACATATTTTTTATTCTAGAAATAACGACCCCAATATGAAGAGTGATTTTTAAGGTTGCTATTGTCCCGAATGTCTCTGTTGATTGATTTTATGGTGTTTAACGCTGTTTTCAACATTAATTTGGTCATATCATTGTTAGGGTTTCCGTTTACGACGTAAAAGTATCTATATACGCATGAAAATCAGCTCGGACGCAAAAGAAATAAGCTGGTCGTGTTCCTGGGACGCAGTCAAAATGGAGTCAAAACGATAATTTAATTAGACTACGTCAACACCGAAAATAATTCGAAATACGAAGATTTCAGCTCTGCCTGTACAAACTGACCATCGGAATTCCAAAATGTCTATAAATAGAACTTGGTACGCCAACATAAACAAATCTCTTTCCTACGACGGATTACCCACTTTTCGTCTATACTGTCTTTCCTGGCGAACTGAGCGGGACAACAGCTGTTGCTTAGCACTTGTATGCTGAAACAGAAGATGGCTTCCCCGGCAAAAAAGAAAAAACATTCTCGAGCTTTCCAAGACCAATGGCTGAAAGATCCTGCCTTTAAAGATGGGTTAGTGAAAGACACTGATGATACAGATTCTTGCACTGGCATGAAGTGTTTAATTTGCTGTGAAACCAAGCAAAAAAATATTTTCACAACAGGTGGTACGGACTTTCAGAGAAGTTCAATCGTACCACTTATTTCGAGCGACGGCCACTGACGTACTCAGCAAATTAAGTCTGCGAAAGGGTCCATAAAGAAGGCATTTGAAATAGCTGAAACAAAATCAAATGATTCATTAATTCATCAGCTTAGGACTGTATATTTTATGGTAAAAAACAATATTTCACTCAGTACTTTCCCACAGCTCATTGAACTACAGAAAACCAATCTTGTGAAGTGCAAGGTTTTTTCCCTTCTTCATTCTATCCCCCAACCAAAGTGGTCTTCATTAAAAAGATGATTTACGGAAGAAAAAATGGGACTCCGAAGAAACTCAATGGGACTCAACTTTTTCAGTGGCACTGGGTCCAAACGGAAACACTGATTGTGGTCAGTGCACCTATCCATGCTTTCCTTGAGTTTCTTTTACCAGTATACCGCAGAATTTTCTTTCCAATCCACTGGCTGCTTTGCCACATAACCAATGGCCAGCTGTAAGAGCAATGGATCCTTTCGCAATGACTATCATCAATCCTTGGAAAGAAATTGGCTAAGCCGAGGATTGAACTAGTGACCTCCTATTCTCAAGTCCTGTACGCTGTCCCCTGAGCTACCAGTGCCCGGCCCAGAATTTCTCAGCAAAGCAGACAGTGTAGATCAAAGATGAGATTCCACTTTGTGTGTACAGTTTTATCAGTAATAGATGCTATTTGATGGAGCTCTGTTTAATTCCATAACCACTGTAACACAAATTATTTACAGGCCTATAAAGACAAAACAGAGATGTGGTTGAATTTAAGAAAATATTATTTTTTGATCAATATTGAAATCATGGCAGAAAAAAAGAATGGGAGATCTTTGTAACTAGCAGTTGCTCCTTTTCCAGAAATGTTCTAAAAAGCTGTCTCAACGCTGGACAGTAGAAGGCTTATAAAAACATCATGGGAAATAGAGAAAATGCTGGTAAAATCTTCTTTTCCTTTTCCCAAAATGTTTTTTGTTTACCTTTTCTCAGAGAGATCCCGTCATTTGTCCATGCATTAAATTTGTGATAATTATGTTAGCCCTGTACCAAACAATCCCAAGTTTTCATGACCCAAAGAAAGAGCCCATGAGAAAACATTGTAGGAAAAGGAGAAAATGCTCGTAACAAGCATTTTCTCTCATTCCCACAATGTTTTTTCCCCTATCACAGACAAATTCCATCATTTGAGTCACGTCAAATTTGTTGTCTGCAAATGCTTTCAACTTGGATACGTCTAAAAACAGTGTCATTTGGTAAAGAGTTAACTCTTTACCACACAACAAAATTCTAGACTTTTCCAATTTAAAGCATTTGCAAACGCCAATTTAAATGTGGCTTAAAAGATGGAATTTGTCTTTGAATGAGTAGAAAACATTGTGGGAAAAGGAGAAAATGCTGGTAACTAGCATTTTCTCCTTTTCCCTCGATGTTTTCAATAGGCTTCTTCCTCAGGGTCTTTAAAACATGGGATTGTGTGGTAAAGAGTTAGTGCTTTCAATATGGATGAGTTCAAAATCTTGTCACCTGGTCAACAATTGAAGAGCAATATCGAAATTCAAGGTTAGTTCTGACATGATACATTATATCAGACTTTACCACTAATTTATCAATTTAATGTTAGAATTGTATCACAGAAAATTCTCTTATGCATGTCTGCATTTTGGCAACAGTTCCCTAAACCTGTTCTCCTGACAAGAGTCTGCCATTTAACTGATGGCCCACAGTCTTATCAACTATTAATTTGTTGGCACGTGGCTCCGTTCCCACGCTCTCGGAATGAAAGTTACTAAATATAGAACAGCATGTGCCAGGTTTTGTTTTTATAAGCTACTACAGACATCATCATCTTGGCAAAGAGCTTACGTATTAGAGAAGCATCACAGGAAAAATGTTCCAGATGAGAATAAGATGTTTCTGATACTGAGTGCAAATGGAATTACCATATAGTTTGTCTTGAAAAAGCGGCCTTGTAAATGATACAGAACTAATAGTTTTTGAGTGGTACATTTTGTAGGTTTCTGTGTCACCCTTATATCACAAAAACTGAACCAGCCATTTACCACACAATCTCCAAGTTTTAATGACCTTGACAAATAAGCCTTTTGAAAACATGGTGGGAAAAGGAGAAAATGCTGGTAACCAGCATTTTTTCCTTTTCCCACCATGTTTTCTTAAGCCTTGGAAAGACAAATCCAATCATTTCAGTGACAGCTTTGGTAACCAGCTCTGGTAACCAGCCTTTTCTACTTTTTCCACAATGTTTTCTCCCCTATCAAAGAACTTCAGTTTTTGTCAGATAATCTGGGAAGAAGCAGATAGTGAAGATCTAAGATCAGACTTCATGCTCTGTGCAATCTGATCTTGGTCTAACCATTGAACTCTTTACCGGACAATCCTGATTTTTAATGAACCGGAAAAAGAAGTATTTTAAAACATAAAGGGCAAAAGAGAAAATGCTGGTAATGTTTTCTACCCTATGAAAGATAGAAATCATCATTTGAGCTGATTTTTTTTTTCCATCTGCAAAATTGAATGTTTTGAATCTGGACTAGTCCAACATTCTGTTGTTTGGTAAAGAGTTAAACCTGTGTTCAGCATTACAAACAGTTTTTTCTACTACTGCAAAAAATAAGGATGTGAAATATTTATTTCCATTAGTACAACTCTTCAAGTTAAAGGTGCATTTAGACCTATTACTGGGACCACACATATAAACAAAAAACAATGCAACATACAAGAAATTTATTATATTCCTTTGAGTGAATTTCTGGGGTTTCACAGTCGGTAACACCACTAGTGATGATAAATATGGTATCATCACTAGTGACCATATAGTTTTAGATTGTTTGCCGGAACTACTTTTTTCCTATATTGTTCATGTTGTACCATTCTTCATAATTATTAGAATAAAAAAGGGTGAAATAGGAATATAATAAACAGGATAATCAACTAGTTGTGAGTGATATTAAAAATCTGTCTCTTGAGACTTTTTCTGCACATGTCATATTCTTCAAAGATTCGTCCTGTCTGCATCAATAGATCTTGTACAGGATAAATATTGATACGTTGCTGATAAAGTAGCGATGGAGAAAATGGCTATAAACAATACATCTGTGGAAAAATACAGCCTTTTTTTTTGCTCCAAATATCTTGAAAATTCAATTATTTCAAAAGGGAAAAATAGTTTTCATGAATACTCTTGTTTTACTGCACATCTTTGAATACAGATTCTAAAAATAGACTGGGAAAACCAGGATTCCTGCAGGTTTTTTTTTCCACAGACTTATCAGCAAGAAGTGTCTGGGCTTAAACTGAAGCTGTTACCTGAGCCTGTAGGGTCTGTTTTTATAAATGGCCGGTGCATAGGTTACATGCTAGCTGACCATAGCCGAATGAATCGTAACCAAGTAGCATTTTACTGAGTAAAGGTTTACTTTATTTTGAAATTCAAAGTAATGGGTGTCGCTTTGAAAAGTAGTAAAGTTCTGTACCCAGAGTGCCCAAATCAGATGGGTGTTTATATGAAGAATACCACCTACCGGAAGATAATGTCTTCAGACTTGTTCATTTTCTTACCAAAAATGGAGAAGAGTGCTCAAAGGGAGAAAACTCCATTGGACTGGTGATAATAAGTATTGGTAAGACCAAAGCTGTTTCAAAGCCTAATTTTTCAAGCAGAGAAATATCAGAGTTATGTATTATAAATGTTCTTTGTCATAACAGTTTATCAGCTGCCGATTTAAGCCGCATTTGGTATGTTGGCTGCAAATGCTTTCAGTCTGGACAAGTCTTAAACAGTGTCATTTGGTTTCACTCTTTACCAAACAACAAAATTTTAGACTTGTTCAAATTGAAAGCATTTGCAGATGACAAAATAAATGTGACTCAGACATTGAGATTTGTGTTTGGTTTGGTAGAAAACATTGTGGAAAAAGCGAGAAAATGCTGGTTACCAGTATTTTCTCCTTTTTCCATAATGTTTTCAAAAGGTTTTTTACTCAGGGTCATTAAAACTCGGATTGTGTGGTACAGAGTTTAGGGTTAAAGAACCAATAAAACAAAATCAGTTTCTGGTTCACTTTAGTTGATGCCAATGTTCTCCAGGTTTACTAACAATAAGATAAGCAGGTGTGATACAGATAATGCACATTTCATTTTCTCTTTTTTGTTTTACTCATTTATTACTGAATAAATAAATTGCATTTTCTCAAAGGCTAAAATACATTTCCTCTGCAAGATCAAGAGACAGTTTAGTCATAATCTAAAATACAGCAGTGGACAGTGTAGATCAGAGATCAGACTTCACGTTCTGTGCAGTTTGATCTTGATCTACACTGTCCACAAAAGCTTCTGGTGTTGTCCATGGTATGGAAAGAGTTAAAAGTACAGTTACTTGCATAAACAAAAGATTATAATGCTTTCATCATCTCTTTTCCACAAAACAGGTGTGTTGTTTTGCTGTTTTCCAAGAGCCATTATGTGTTATGTCATGATTTTATGGAACATTGTCTTTCAACTCTCAGAAGCAGTTTTTTCCCACAGATTTTTGATAGTAGGGATGTTTCTTGTAGTGCATCTCTGTAAACAGCTTTGTGAAGTTCCTGCTAAGATTAGCATATCTTTTGATAACTAACTAAAGGAACTTTCATCTTCCCATCTAGCCACAGAAACATAACCCTTGACCACACAACATATTCTTAGACTTGTCAAAATTTAAAGCATTGATTTTGCAGACGACAATTACAGGTGGCTCAAGTGATGGAACTTGCCTTTGATCGAGTGGAAAACATTGTGGGAAAAAGAGAAATTAATTCCCCACAATGTTTTCAAAAGCTTTCTTTGTCAGGGTCGATAAAACGTAAGATAGAGTGGTAACGGATTGAAGCTCATATTAAAAATAAACATTTCACGCAAATTTAACACTTGTTGCAACTTATGATCCTCGTTGTGAAAAATAAAGGTACTGTCAAATATCCATACCTTGAAGTTTAAGGGACTTAAAAAGGTTCCAGATGTAGAAAGTTTGACATGCAGAGATTCTTCAGATGAGTAAACCGGAATAGGTAACCTGAAACATACTTGGTTCACAGACCATGTATCATATTGTTTCCTATGGTTAACCAATCATTGTTTTGAAAATTAAAGGCCCAGTAAAGGCCAAAATATCATAGCAGGTGTCATAATACATTTAAATTTAAGTCATACCATTTAAAAGTATGGAAAATATAGTGGAGATGACAGTCTGTTATGATGTGGTCGGGCCATACGTTAGTCGCTGGCAGAAAAAAAGAATTTTAAAATCAGGCAAAAAGTAAACAAAAGACACGGCTACCTGGCAGGTTTTAACCTAGTTTTGAAATTAGTTTCTCTGGCAGCAACTAACACTTGGACTTACCGTACAATGACAGATTGTCATCTTCACAATTATTTCCATTCTCTTAAATGGTATGATATAAATTTATTAACGGAACGTGATAACCGTGGCCCTTGTTCACAATAATTCAGAGCATTCTATCTTCGTATATGGGAAGAACAGGTAAATTATCCGATAATTTCAATTAAAATGTATATTAAAAAGGATTAAAAGTTTTACAAGCTATCGATTCTACTAAGCGAGCAGTGGTGTAATGGAAAAATCCCTGCATCTCAAACCGGCTAACCTGGTTCGAGCCGTTAGGCCTACCTTTTCAGGAAGAAAGTTATATAATTTTTCGGTTTTCTCCTTTCTTTTCTTTTCCTTGTGTGATTGTCTTTTTGTGTGTGTGTGTTTTTTTATTTTCCTTCATTTTTCCTTTCTTCTTTTTTTTTTAGGCGTGCATGTCTTTTTGTCGTTGATATTCTTTTGTTATTATTACATCTTATTCTAATTCATTTTATTATTCTTTTTTTAAAACACATTTCTATATGATTGATAAAAAAATACTCTCATCCCGTGCACTGGCGGTATCTGTACTCACCTCATTTCACTGGCCGTATCGGTACGCTCAGCCTCTTAACATTCAGCATCTGTTGCTTCCTTGTCACTGACCGCAATTATTCACTGCTCACAGGCTACTTGAACTGTTGAACTGCAATGTCTACTTTTAAAAAAAATTTGTATTCTACTAAGACCGGAAGTCTGCAGTAGCGTTTCCACTCAGATTGCTTCAGTTCTAAATCCGTTCTGTTCCACTGGTGCTTCAAATTGAATCCTGGTCCAGTCGAGCTTTCGAGATAGTTAAGTTCCCAAGTTTAGGGAAAAGTGAGTAGACATGTCTCACCTGTCAAATCCATGAAACAGGAAGAAAAGTAGTAGCCAGAAATTTGTGGCTTTAGTCATCTTACAAGCCTAAAACACTAAGGTAATTTATAGCATCAATTCTTTTAGAAGAAATGTCTTGGTTCATTTTTCCCAAATTTCACAAGGATCAATGTGCAATCTGGTGTGATGTCAATTAAATATGAATGAAACTACTTATTACAAGTACAAATATTCACTGTGATTTCATAAAAAAAATAATGTAACCATTGACTTACCTTAAAAAAAAAACAATGCCCAGTGACTTGAACTCGATCAGCATGGGTGGTAGCAGGGTCGCTATGACCACTGCGCCATGGCGCTTTATGCACGTTCTAGGTGAAATTTACCAATAAGTAACTGCTTTGACCCTGGTATACCCTATTTGAATGTTTTGAACTGATCCAGTGTTTGTAAAGAAAGGCCACAATTATCGCGTTTTGTTAGTAAATGCATTTAAACACCCGCTTTGTTTACTCTTGGCCTTTATTGTTACTTCAAAAAGAAAAGTTGCATATTACTAAATCATCCAATTTTCATGTTAATTTTGGTTTAACATCAAAGAAAAGGGAGAAGAAAATTCCACTTATATTTGACATGACCCTTAATGGACCTGTATGCTACTGTTACTACTAAAATAAATTCTTTACTATGTTATTAAAGCAAATCAAGAGATCTTAGGCGGCAAACTCAACAAAAATCTGAGCTGTATTGTCTGAAGCCAAATGTTTTATACGTTTATTCAGAATACAATGCAGCCTTCTTGGGGAAACTGTAAAATCATTTGTGTTACTTGACAACAACAAGCATTCCATCTTGGTTGCAATTTAGATGGCATAGCTGCTGGCCCACACAACAAATATCATCCTGCCCTTTTTGCAAAATGAAAAAAGGTCCAGAAGTTTCAAATGCAAACCTTGAATTCACTCCCATTAACACCTATTTGTTTATTTGCATGGTTTTTAATGCCATTTTCAACATTATTTCAGGAATATCGTGTTGGCAGGTGCACCTGTCTATGCTATCCTAGAGTTTCTTGTTCAGGTACTTAAAACAATTTTTTTCGTCAAGCCACTGGCTACTTTTCCACATAACCATGCTCAAAACAATGACCAGCTGTAAAAGAGCAGTGAATACTGTCAAAATACCTATCATCAATCCTTGGACAGAAAATTGTCAAGCTGGGTTTTCAAACCAGCAAACCCAACCCCCCATTTACAGCTTCTAGTATGAAGTTGAATCTGCACTGTTCTCAAAGGCTCCAGATATAGTCCAGCTTACTCTAAGGATTTGTGGCTGAAGACTTTGTAGGAAGAAAATACCTTCTAGTGCATGAGGGATCAGCAGATTGGAATTTGGCACTCCGCTTAGATAAACTATACTTAAGATGTAAGAAACTCCATGAAATAGATTGGATGGTTAACCACAAAGTAAAGTGACATGTTATTTGGCAGAGATGGGGTAAATTATGTGTTTTTCTTGGAGCATGTGGAAAAGAAGGAGTTTGTGAGGATGATGAATTATTTATAAACAAGAGGCTTTGGTCTTAATTTGTTATTTTTTGTATGGATTCTTGTGTGGAGATAAAAACAGTTTATTTGCTTTTCTTGGAATACCCAGGAATTCTGGTATCAGGTCCTTTCTCTTGACCCTTTACCACAAAATCCCAAGTTTTAACGACCCTGGGTTTGAAGCCTTTTGAAAACATTATGGGAAAAGGAGAAAATGCTGGTAACCAGCATTTTCTCCTTTTTATACGCCCGTCGAAGACGGGACGTATTACGGGATCACCTGTGGCGGGCGGGCGGAATGGCGGGCGGCGTCCCCATTTTTTGTCCGGACCATATCTCCAAAATTATGCTACCTACGGTTATGAAATTTCATGGGTGGATAGATCTCATCAAGGCGGAGTGCAGTGCACAGGAATCATAACTCTCGCTTGCTTCATTTTTGAGTTATTGCCCTTTGTTGTTTTTCATACTTGAATTTTGTCCGGAGCATATCTCCAAAACTATACTAGCTACGGTTATGAAACTTCATGGATGGATAGATCTCATCAAGGGGGAGTGCAGTGCACAGGAATCATAACTCTTGCTTCCTTAATTTTTGAGTTATTGCCCTTTGTATTTTTTCATACTTGAATTTTGTCCGGAGCATATCTCCAAGACTATACTAGCTAAGGTTATGAAACTTCATGGGTGGATAGATCTTATAAAGGGGGAGTGCAGTGCACAGGAATCATAACTCTTGCTTACTTAATTTTTGAGTTATTTCCCTTTGTTTATATTCATACTTGAATTTTGTCCAAAGCATATATCCAAAACTATGCTAGCTACGGTTATGAAACTTCATGGGTGGATAGATCTCATTAAGGGGGAGTGCAGTGCAAATGAATCATAACTCTTGCTTGCTTAATTTTTGAGTTATTGCCCTTTGTATTTTTTCATACTTGAATTTTGTCAGGAGCATATCTCCAAAACTATACTAGCTACAGTTATCAAATTTCATGGGTTGATAGATCTCATCAAGTGGGATTGCAGTGCACATGAATAATAACTCTTGCCCTTTGTATTTTTCATCTCCAGTCCGATCGACTTGAAACTTGGCATTTGTGTTTGTTGCAATAATACGGAGTGCAGTGCAGTGCAAAAGAACCATAACTCTACCTCGTGCTGTCTTTGAGTTATTTCCCTTTGATCGTCATTTTTACAGCATTTTCTGCTTGTCCGGAGCACAACTTTGTTATCTCCAGTCCGATTGACTTGAAACTTGGCATTTGTGTTTGTTGCAATAATACGGAGTGCAGTGCAAAAGAAGCATAACTCTACCTCGTGCTGTCTTTGAGTTATTTCCCTTTGATCGTCATTTTTACAGCATTTTCTGCTTGTCCGGAGCATAACTTTGTCATCTCCAGTCCGATTGACTTGAAACTTGGCATTTGTGTTTGTTGCAATAATATGGAGTGCCGTGCGAAAGAACCATAACTCTACCTTGTGCTGTCTTTAAGTTATTTCCCTTTGATTGTCATTTTTACAGCATTTTCTGCTTGTCCGGAATATAACTTTGTCATCTCTAGTCTGAACATCTTCAAATTTGGTATGCATGATTGTTGAAAATTTACGGAGTGCAGTGCACAAGAACCATAACTCTTCCTAGCATGAGTTTTGAGTTATTTCCCTTTGATCGTCATTTTTACAGCATTTAGTGCTTGTCCGGAATATAACTTTGTCATCTCACGTCAGAGTGACTTCAAACTTGGTGTGCATGTTTGTTGCAATATTACGGAGTACAGTGCGCAAGAACAATAACTCTACCTAGTACAGATTTTGAGTAATTCCACTTTGATCTTCATTTTTACAGTATTTCTTGGTTGTCCGGAACGGAACTTTGTCACCTCAAGTCAAATTGACTTGAGACTTGGTAAACATGTTTGTTGCACTACCTGCCCTTTACGATTATTATACCCCCTCGACAACTGGCGGTGGGACAGGCGTATCTTGCGACAATTTGCCGCTCTTGTTCCATAATGTTTTCAACCATTTCAAAGGCAATTTTCACCATTTGAGCCACATTAAATTTGTTGTCTGCAGATGCATTTAATTCGGTCTAGTCCAAGATTTTGTTGTGTAGTAAAGGGTTAACTACTTGGGCAGCACTTATTATATCATATTTTATTACTCTGGCAAAAGAATTATTTTTTAGCAAGTAGACCCTTTCTTTTCTTTGGCATACCTGACTACAGTGGATTTTCACCTACTTCTTAGTGTTGATAAATTCAAATAAATAAATAAAGACTTGTGATTGGTCGAAAATTCAACATTGTTCTTTCTGGGCCTCTGCAGGCCTATTGAGAGCACATTTATGACGCTTGTACAACCTTTGCTATCTCTGATTGATACAGTAGGAGAAGCAGGAGACTTTTTCACAACACACCAAATTTACATGGTGTGGTATGATCCTTTTCTCGTACTTATTGGTATTTAAAAAATTTTTTATGTGTTGCCCTATATATAACCTATTGCTGTATGTCTAGATATGTCTTCATACACATAACTTTAAGAGCAACTGACACTTCTCCAATGATGAATTGGATTAATTAACTTTTAAGCTTGATAAATACATCCATTTGGAAATTTTACTTTTCATCAATATGCAAAACAATGAGGAAAAAGGGGCAATTATTGGCCAGGTAACTTGTCATTATTTCTATTCATATTGAACAACAATAGAGTTTCCATATTCACATTCCAGCACCTCTTACATGGTCTATCTTCTTTCAAAGATATTTCTTGTTGAGACTACTGTTATCCATTATTCATTAACCAATATACAAGGGTGTATACTAGTGTTGGGCAATCGGTTTAAAATCACAATCGATTATCGCTTTATAATCAGAAGAGCAAACTAAATAGCTATCGATTGAACAATCGGTTTCTCCGTTTAACTGAGAATGCTTTTGCATACATACAAACAAGCAAAGCTTAATATACCTTGGGGATTAAAATATTTTTTTCAAAATGACACTTGGAGTTTGATCTCTCTAATTCATTTAATGCTTTTGCTTTGAATTCTGGGACAATTTGTCTACAGGATATTATAAGTTTATTAAGATATCTTGTTTTGAACTATAAAAGTCGAAGGAAATACTTTTCCATTAAATTTTTTGCTTTATTTAATACCTTTTACTTTGGTCCTTTAATCTTAATTTCCAAACCAGTTACAAAAAAAATCAGACTTGTTCATATATCAAGCATTGCAGACGATGATTTCCCCCCCCCCCACCTCCCCCTTTCTTGTATAGATCTATATTTTCATTTCACAAAACAACCACTTTTTTCACTCATTAACAGAAATTCTAGCTTTCACTTGTTGTTTTATTCAGAGATTTGTGTAAATTCACTGTTTAAATTCATTAGTAAAGATGAGAAGGTTGTTTGAAGTGCCATTGATCGGATGATGCCACGCTGATCACTGTAGTGTCATGGGTTTTCACGTTTTTTTCGTCGACCTATTTTTCATGTCTATTAATTCATGGAGAAGTAGTATGGCATGATTTGACATGAATTTGTCATTTAGAATAGCAGATAACATGAAAATCTGTCACTTACACCAGATAAGAGGATTAACACCTTTATTACGTTTTCATAAATGACTTGATTACCCGTGAAACAGAACCGTGTGTCCTTCGCATTTGATACTGATTGTGTTTATTAAAGCCCATATTTCTGCAGGATGCACGCCAGCTTGTTTATATGAAGCTTAAGATGACAATTTCACGCGTCAGACCGACATTCAGGTATATATTCTTGAACGTCAAAGACGGTCATTTCAAATTTCTAAGCGTTGAACCCGCGGTCTGGGGTCAAATGAGAACCCTGCCGAGTTGTTAAGTTTTGTCAAGACAACCATGGACAAAAATTTCTTGCTCATTTTTCCGGCCAATTTTTGTGTTTGTTGTCCACTATGTTGAATTCAAGAGTGTGATTAATATTAGTCACAAAATCAAGCGCTAAAAACCAGTATTCACATTTCAGGACCCAGCGAGTTCCGGTACCGACTACAATAGATTCCAGGATTTCTCAATCGATTATCGCAATCGGAAGCCCAAACCAACTGACTTTCGACTATAGTCGATCATCGGCCCACCACTAGTGTATACCAGAATCCCCTATTTTGATTGGCCTATCAGTGATCATGTCTATTTTTCAATCTACCAGTAATGAGGCCTGGTGGGAAACTGGCTGTTGTTTTACAGAAACTGATTACCAAAGAGCAAAAAAATTTTAGATTTGTCCAAATTAAAAGCATTTGCAGGTGACGAATCAATTGTGAGTCACATGATTGGATTTGTCTTTGAAAGGTTAGAAACATCGTTGGAAAAGGAGAAAATGCTGGTTACCAGCATTTTCTTCTATTCCCACAATTTTTTATAAAGCCCTTTTTTTCAGGGTCATTCAAACTTGAGACTGTTCAGGAAGATTGTCATCAATCATGAACGATGTTTTACTGCACTTTCAACAGTATTTCAATGTAATCACAATAACTATTCAATTATTCAATCATGTCAGCAGATTCTTCTGTGCTAGGCTTTAAATTCTTTACCAAAAAGTTCCATGTTTTAAGGACCCTGAGGAAGATGCCTTTTGAAAGCATGTAGGGAAAATAAGAGAATGCTAATAACCAGCATTTTCCTTCTTTTTTACAGCGTTTTTCCCTTTTCAAAGACAAATCCAATCGTGAGGGCCACATTTGATTTCTTGTCTGCAAATGCTTTCAATTTTGACTTCTCTAGAACTTTGTCATTTGGTTAAAGTCAGAGTTTGGTTAGAGTGTCTTGTCCACCAAGGATACTCCCCCCCCCAAAAAAGCCCAGTTGCCGTGAGTGATGATCAAACCCAGAACCATTTGATGACAGATCCTTCACCTGCATCACTGAGCCACAAAGGACCAAACATTTGTCAAATTTTTCAAATTTCAGGCAAAATATGGAATAACCTGGTAACCAGTGCAAAGTTATTGCATGTTGCAAAAAACAATACGTGATAAAAATATAATTGGATAACTAGCTGGATATGGGGGGATTCTTCTTTTGCCATAATGTTTTCAACCTTTTTCATGTATTAGACAATATTTCTTGATTATCCATGTTTACCAAGGATATTGGATGGCCAATGCTTTTTGCTCTATAGTCACAGACAAAGTTGCTTTTTTGGACAGTTGAGATGAAGGTCAGAATGCACAGAAGATGGAGTCTGATCTTCAGTCTACACTGTTCTCTACTTTGTGAAATAATGCTAACCCTCCACTAGCAAAAGGCCTCAAAAATATAAAAATCAAGATTTTGAATTTAAGTTATTTATTTGAGCCATGATGTTTTTAACTCTTTACAGAAAGACAAATTTTTGGTACTGGACCAAATTCAAAGCATCTGCAGACAACAAATTAAATCTTGTTAATATGATGATTTCTGACTTTGATAGGGTAGAAAATATTGTGGGAAAAGGAGAAAATGCTGGTTACCAGCATTTTCTCCTTTTCCCACAATGTTTTCTATAGGCTTCTTTCTCAGGGTTGTTAAAAGTTGGGATTGTGTGATGAAGATTTAAACGAGGTTTATTGTATCTATGTGATGCTTTTATACCAAGCAAGTCATCACATTATTATCGGTCCATAAAATCCATTTTGATTACCAACCAATTGGTTGTTCATGAGGTAGACTGGTCCATGCACATGCAGAAAATTGACCAATAGCAAAACTGTTTAGCCCAGGTCAGCCTGCGTAGACTGCTCAGGCCGGCCTGGGTCAATACTTTGTGCAGATGCATTAACTCTTTACCAAATGATAAAACTCTAGACTTGTTCAAACTGAAAGCATTTGCAGACAACAAAATAAAAATTGCTCAAAGGTTGAAACTTGTCTTTTGAAATGTAGAAAACTTGTTGGAAAAGGAGAAAATACTGCTTACCAGCATTTTCTCCTTTTCCCACAATGTTTTCAAAATCCCTTTTCTTCAGGGTCTTTAAAAGTTGGGATTGTTGGGTAAAGGGTTAAACCCCCCTTTTTCACAGAGCAATTGGCTCATTTATTTATTCTCTGCTTTCAGATTAAAGAACTTATATCATGACCATGATTGGTCTGGAGATATGACAGAACAGTAAAACTCCAGCATCTGTACTGTACCGGTACATCACATAAGGAAGAAGTGAACAATTTAATGGACCTGGTCAAGCAGGAAAAAGAAGCCAGATTGAGAGCACAAATTAGTGCTGTTTTGGACAGAACATTGTTGTAACCCCTAGAGAGCAGAGGAAGTTCACGTAACTGCTTACCAAACGACAAAATTTTAGACTGGTCCAAATTGAAAGCATCTGCAGACAACAAATCAATTGTGAATCAGAAATTGAAATTAGTTTTGGGAAGGGTAGAAAACATTATGAGAAAAAGGAGAAAATGCTGGTTACCAGCATTTTCTTCTTTTCCCATAATGTTTTCAAAAGCTTTCTCACAGTCGTTAAAAGTCGGGATTGTTTGGTAAAGAGTTAACTGCTTACCAAACAACAAACTTTTGGACTTGTCCAAATTGAAAGCAATTGCATATATAATTATGACAAATAAAATAGGACTCAAACAATGGAGTTTTGACTTAGAAAGGGTTGAAAACATTGTGAAAAAAGGGAAAAAGTTCAACTAAATTTGTAATACAGTAATGCTGAAAGCATCATTAAGATTAACTGCAGACAACTGATTAAACACAAACATAGGTCAAATGATGGGATTTATCTTTCATAGGACTGAAACAAGGTGGGAAAAACAGAAAATGCTGATTAAAGTAACAATAGCTGCCCAAAGTACACAAAGCAGGTGTTAAATTGCATTTAAATTTTAAATCATACCATTTAAAAGTATGGAAATTATTGTGAAGATGACAATCTGTTATTGTAGGTCAGTCCAAGTGTTAGTTTCTGGCAGAGAATTAAGATCTCAAAACTAGGTTAAATATTGCCAGGTTACTCTCTCCTTTATTCATTTTTTGCCTGATTTTGAAATTCATTTAATCTGTTAATGGCTAACTCTTGGACCTTTGAAATTCATTTAATCTGTTAATAGCTAACACTTGGACCGACTACACAATAACAGATTGCCATCTTCAGAATATTTTCCGTCCTTTGAATGGTATGATTTAAATTTAAATGCACTTTAACACTTGAGTTGTCTTTTTGGCTGCTATTTGGCCTGAATTTTCTCCCCTGTACAATGATATTCTTAAAAGCTTTAATATTCAGGATCATTACAAAATGGGGTTGGTAGGTAAAGAGTTAAGGTTGGAATCTTCATGTTGATAACTTCAAGAATTAATAATGTCCAATAATAGAAAAAAAATCATGACAACAGTATTTGGATGATAAATAATATTAATGGGTTTTATGTTCAAAGAATCTTCAGATTCTGCCTAATGATCAATGATTATTGTATATTTATTACTAGATGTAGGAGAGGCCTATATTGTTCAAAGGGCAAGACATAATTATTGTCAGAAAATTGAGGGGGGGTGGGGGAAGGAGTGTTTGAACCCCTAAGGGGCTGAATAAACCTGATAGACATTTTCATTTTAGAGTAAGACCCAGATAATTGCAATTTTGTGGCTGCCTTTTGTTTCTCGTGTTTCAGCAAAGCGGACATCCTAGATCAAAGATCAGACTGCTTGTTTTGTGGTGTCTGATCTTGATCTACACTGGCTGCAAAAGCAACTACTGTAATAAAAGGTGCTGCAAGAGTGAAGCTCATGCAAGTATAATGTCTTTCTTGTTGTTCAATTAAATAGGTCATTTTGGAATGCATGTTTTAAGCTCCTCTGGCCGAAGTCAGTCTGTATGTCGTGACCCTGTATTTGCTGTGCAACTGTCTGTGCATTCATCTGTCTGTTAACTTGCTTTTCTAGCATCTTTATGTCAGGAACAACTCGCCCGATTTTAATGAAATTTCATGGAAATAATCCTGCCATAGCCCTCTTTAGAATTTTTCAGAGTGCTCCTGAAACTTGGTCAAAATGGTTTTTTTTTTGTATGATATTTTAGGAGGCTGAATATAGTTTCCTCAGAATGGAAATGTAGTTCATCAGGTCAAACTGTAGAAAGAACTTTTGGGTACTCTGTATGCCACATTTTTTAGTTTGATGGACATGAAACTTGACCTGAATGTTATATCTGGGATGAATTCGGAAATGTCTCGCCATGTCAAAAAGTAGGCCATATGGTAAAATCATAGAAAATCTTTGATTGCACTCTAGAGGGAATAGCACTCTAGAGGGAAAAATTTAATGCTAATTACTCATGGTCAGAATGTTTGCCTGGGGAATGAAATAAAATTGTAAATGGGTCAGAAACTAGGTCACTAGGTAATGCAAGAAAAAAACATGGCTATACTTTGTATAATTTTCTCACAGGTACACAGGCTCAAGGCCCTCATGGTCCTCTGGTTCTGAAATTCTAGATTTGTTTGGACAGTAATTGACTGGTAAGGTCGAGCCTAAATAGCAATATTCAGATTTGTCTATTTTATGATAAATTAAGTCTACATGACGAATAGAAACATGCCAACATCTCTAGAAATAATTGCATGCTTTCAGAGTTATATAGAGTGTATGAGGAATACACAACATTTGTACCGTTTCCCTTTAGAAATGGGTACATAAACATACCTATTTCAAATGCAGTATTTCAGTTCCTACTTTGAGTACTGAAACACCTACTTGTGAATATATTTAATGTTATAGCTTGCTAGTCAAAATATATTACAAAGGAGAAAGACATGGAAGATGACCTTAGTTGGTGCACTTAATGCAGACAAGCAGACTGAGGCACCCTACTTTCCAATAGTACTGGCACTTTTGCCACTGAGCTGATATATATTTATTTGTACCATATACCCAAACACTTTGACTAGCCTGTCTTATTTGCATTCATTAAAGGGATGTAATTACAAAAGCTGTAACATTCCCCTTCTTTCAAGGAAGGAACGTTTTGTGGACACAAAGCCTTTTCTATACATTGGATTAAAAAGCATTTGTTTGAAGCCATGGATAATCAGCGTAAAAATAGATCCGATGCATGGAAACATGGGAAAATATGTGGCCAACCCATGCAATTTTTCCTATGCCACATGTCTTTTTTTAGTGGTTTGCTGTAAGACAAAAAAAGGTTGTTTGCAAATGAAAATAGGGCCAGGAGCAACTAAGTTGTTTTGCAGACAGAGTAGACCAAGATTAACAGGCATGGAATGCTACTTTGTTATGTATTTTGACTGAAAAGTATCAGTATTGCTCCAGAATTAGAGTTTTAAATCTCCAAAGAGGTTTGATATATTTATGTGGCAGCGAAAGACTTAGGCAATAAAAAGTCACATGTTTAGGTAACAGTGATGCAATTTTCTAGAACACCCCTATCCATAAATATGTTAGATTTATCATTTTTAAAATTTATAATGACATTTTACATCAATACTGTGAGATTCTGATATTAAAAAGTACTTTTATTAGAGGGGAAAAAAAAGGTCTTGTCAGCAGATGAAATAATAACATAGCTGAACCAAATTGCTGGAAATGACTGTAATCTACAGTTTTGTGTAGGTTGGTATAAGTAGTCTTGTTTTCTCACTGTAATATGTCATTTACAGAGATTTTTCTATTTTGGAATATAATAAGGTGTGTATGAAAAAAAGAAAGATAATGACAGAGAAGGGAAGCCTGCTGTCCAACGGTTATGAAAGAACAGCAGCTCACAGTGGATGTGTCTATTAATTTCAGCACAAAATTATCTTTCCAAGGATAGTATACATAATGAACTCGAGCTAGAAACTGTGGTGTTTCTGAAAAATTTATATCACCCTTCACCCAAAATTTTCATATCTTGACTCTTTATCATACAACAAAGTTTTAGACCAGTTCAAAGTTAAAGTCTTTGCAGATTACAAATAAAATGTGGCTCAAACGATGGGATTTGTCTTTTGAAGGGTAGAAAAACATTGTGGGAAAAGGAGAAAATGCTGGTTACCAGCATTTTCTCCTTTCCCCCCAATTTTTTCAAAAGTACTCTGTGGGTCCCTAAAACAAAGGATTGTGCGGTGAAAGGTTAAACGCTTTTTAAAATATTGTAGGAAAGTATAGTGGATTCATAGTTCATATAAGGAAATATTATCATCAGATATCAGTCAGCATCTATTTAGGGTAAAAATCACTTATTATGAGAGTTAAAGCCCTTTTTAAACACTCTGTTTTGTAAAATACTAATTTCCATTATTATTTTTTAATTATTTGGTGTATGGAATTCATACTTTAAACAAAATTACAAAATCATACCAGTATAGTATCATACCAAAATACCAAGTTTAATCTATTTTATGATGTGCAACTTTGAATACCAAAGGCAAACTATCCTTTGTGTGTAAAAAGGAATTAAAAAGTAAATGTAGCAGAATTTAGTAACATTATACCAGGAAGACATTTTTTCTTGAATGCTTTTTTAGCTCCACTAAGGAAGGTCGGGGAGCAAATGTCATGGCCTTGTATCCTTAGTTTGTCCATGCATCTGTGTAAATTTTTCACATCAAGCACCTTCTTCTCTGAAACTACTGATCCAGTCCTTTTTTTAATAACACAGAAATGATCCTTCCATGGTCCTCTTCAGATTTCCTTCAAAGAATTGATTGCATGTACATTGAAAATGCAAATTGCCATGACAACAAAACTGAAAACTATCAAAAATCTTTAAAATCTTTTAAAAAATCATCTACCCAAAACAGTAAGCTGGAATTTTCTACAAATTGACATAAAAGGTCTTTTGGTGGACTTTTTTCAAATTTCTTGATATGCTTTGATCTGACAAACAATATGGCTGCTGTGAGCTAAGCTCAATTTTGGTTCATGACAAGCTATAAATCAGTTTATACAGATCAAGGGCAATAACACGTTTTCTCATAATACATAGTTCATTGTCTTATATTTGTCTTGATTATCATAATACACTGAAACATGATTGGTTTTGAATATTTTAAGATTTTTAAATAGAAGCTCTTTAGTTTTCATTAATATTTATTTAATTTGATGACTTAATGGTTAATTTCAGATGACTTGAATATTCAAAATGAAGAGAGATTTGTATCATTCTCTTTGTTGTTCCAAACCTTTACCATACATGCCATAGAGTTAAAATCCATTTCTGACTCTGACACATTTCAAAAGTATTTTCATGATAACGACTTTGAAAAGGAAGAATGATGCTGCATAAGTTAAGTGAACCTTTTAAAGCCAAGAGCAAAAGCCCAAATATTGCTATTTAAAAGTCATTTTTGGGGGAGAATACCTCCATATCGGACAGTGTAGACCCAAGATCAGACTGCACGTTCCATGCAGTCTGATCTTGATCTACACTGTCTGCGAAAGGTCCTTGTGTCATGCTTAACAACCTAAAGGTAAAAACAGCGGTAACTCACTAAGGAAAGAATTAAGCACTTGTTTGTACTGCATTTGGCATGTTGAACAGTTAACATTTTATATTGCATCTGTCAAAATAATGTATAATTGTTCTTCAGAATAGGAATTTTATCATCGGAAAGACATGTTATACATAGTTTATTGCTGTAGCAACATATAAATTATGTTTTACAAAATAAAAAGAGGCAATTTAATGGCGTTTTTACATCCTGCAAGACAACATAAAATGCTGATGGAAAATTTGATAATCCATGTTTAATTTTCTCCCAGTAATAAAGGTTGCCAGGAAATCAACATGTTTTACTAGAGTGCTTCAAAACAAAGTGGATGAAATGTTAAATTTTGGTAACCTTTCAAAATTTCGTGGGTAAAAATGTCTGTAACTTTTAAAATGCTGATGGGAAAATTGAAATGCTTCTTGCGAATCCTTTGAAATTTTACCAGAAGGCAAAATTTTAGACGGGTCCGTTTTGATGGCATTTTGCAGAAGAGAAATAAAACGAAAAATACTGATTTGATCTTCGAAAAGGCAGAAAACATTGTGTGGAGATGAGAACATGCTGATCATTTGAATTTTCTCATTTTCTCGTGATCTATTCAGAAGCCTACTTCCTTTGGGTCGTACGACAATGGGTTGTTTGATTCTGTTCAGCTTGTTACTTATCAGAATATCCAAATATCCTTACAATTCTAATGTTTGAGTTTGCTTCAGATTTTAGAAAGCCCATGGTAAATTCAAAGAGTAAAGGTTACACAGTACAGAGTTTTAATGACTCTGACAGATCTTTGAAAGCTTTGTGCGAAAAAGAGGAAATATGGTAACCAGCATTTCATTCTTTTCCCATAGTGTTTTTCTACCCTTTTACAGAGAGATCCTATCACTAGAGTCACAATAAATTTCATGTCTGCAAATGCTTTCAGTATGGACTGTTCCAAAATTTTGTTGATTGGTGAAGAGTTTTTTAAAAAAAACCCCCATCAACCTGTTGCTTGATACCTTCGAAGACTAGCCCAAAATTTTCTGAAAGGTAATGAGATTTTATTATTTTTTTTCTCTCTGAATTTCTTTTGCCAAAGATATCTATACTGCACATGTGCTTTTGAAAAATCACTGATGTTTTAGCAGTTTGATGATGATGTGCAAGAAAAGTTGAAATTTTTTCTTGACAAACTCAGCATTTGGGCATTGACAAGAAGATGTGTCTAAATAGCTTTTGTAAGTTCCACAACCTTTTGTCATTAAAGCAGGAAAATAGTTTGGATTTTTTTTTTCGCACAAAAAAGAAAACTAACTCAATTATTTTAAATACTTTTTCTTTTTTGAAATTGCTCATGGGAAACCAGAGATTGTCTTTTGAAAAAGTATCAGTTGGTGAAATAATTATGAAAAAAATGAGTCAATCTATCAGGCAAAATTTTCCTGAAGCATCTTTATTGTCTGAATTTTAAGATTATTTCTGTGATTTTGTAGGAACATTAAGTTAAAAAAAGTTACAGAAAAGTGACACTATTATGCTGACAAGAACAGCCTTGACATTGGAGTATAATATGAGACTAGCTATTATACTATATCTGTTGGCTGAAACACTACTAGTATTGGCATTTATTTGATGCACAAATGGTTGAAGAGAAACCATTGAGTACTTTACCAAATAATCCTGACTTTTAGCAACCCTGGGAAAAGGCTTTTGAAAACATTGTAGGAAAAGCAGAAAATGTTGGTAACCAGCATTTTCCCTTCTTTCACAATGTTTTCTACTTTGCCATAGACAAGTCTCACCATTTGAGCAATATTCAATTTGTCATCTGCAAATGTTTTCAACTTGGATCAGTCTAAAATTTTATCTTTTTGTAACATAGTAAATACTTGATGTGACCAGCCCGCATAACTCAGTTGGTAGAGCGTAGGACTCGTGATCATGAGGGTGTGGGTTCGATCCCCACGGCTGGCCATCTAAAATTACTACTAGTCTTTTGGATGAGACGTTATTTAAACCGAGGTCCCGTGTGACGGTGCTATACGCCGAGCACGTTAAAGAACCAGGTGAAACTTAGGATGGGTTTCGTCCTGTATCTGCACTATCCCCAGTAACAATACTAACAGCCTTCGGGGGGCGTCGCCCATATGGGAAAACGGTGGCGACGATAAATAAACGCAAATTCAATCAATCAATACTTGATGTTTCTTCTGGCTTTCTCTCTATATTTTTATTAACTGCCTACCAGAGAAAAGATTGGACTTTCCCAAATTGAAAGTATTACTTGGATTTGTATTTGAAGAATAGAAATAGTGGTATATAAAAAGAGAAAATGCGGATACATGCCAGCTTTTTATTTCATGCTTTCCGGTAGGATATCGAGAAATAGCAGTGAAAATATTTTTCAATATTACACGGGTACGACCAGTGAAAATACCGATTTTCATGTTCTTGTTGCCTAGGTAAATTGCGCGTGCCTCACAACCAGATGGAAATACGATGTCATTTACCTTACATTTCTCGCACTTGACGTAATATTGTAATGCGTTGCTATGCGGGAGGGGTACGCCACGGGGAATAACAGAAAAGAACTGTACTGGATTTTGATAAAGCTCCTCCCAGAAAGGGTTAAAAGCATGAAATAAATAGAATATTTGTTTTTTTCGGTGAAAGATCGAAATTTATTTCATCGAGTGAACACCATCGGTAATATTTTCACGAGTGGTGCAGCCACGAGTGAAAATATTACCGATGGTGTTCACTCGATGAAATAAATTTCGATCTTTCTGCGCCACTCGTGAAAATATTACCGATGGTGTTCACTGGATGAAATAAATTTTGATCTTTCACCGAAAAAAACAAATATCCTCTATTTCTCTTTTTTTCATGATGTTGTCTGAAACCACCTCATCATTGTTAAAACATGGGATAGTTTGGAACAGGGTCAAGGTTTGAGCCATTGAGCACTTAACTCTTTACCAAATGACAAATATTTGGACTGGTCCAATTTGAAAGGATTTGCAGACGACAAATTAAATGTAACTGAAATGATGATTATTGTTTTGGATGGGGTAGAAAACATTGTGGGAAAAGGAGAAAATGCTGGTTACCAGCATTTTCTCCTTTTCCCACAATGTTTTCAAAAGCCTTCTCTTACAGGGTCGTTAAAACTCGGGACTGTGTGGTAATGGGTTAAAACAGCTTTAATCTGGTACTGGTGTTGACGCTAGAGTCATACAAAATATGCTGTACTATCTTAGCTTGAGATGTTGTGGCCATCTGTATGTCTCATAGCACATGCTTTTTGTACAAGATGTTAGTTTATTCCTATTTTACAAGGATGCTTTCAAAGATGTCTGCTGTGTCAGTGGCTTGCCATGGATGTTTCAAATAATTCAACATGTCGGTCAAGAGCTAAATTTAAGACGAATCTTATGTGTTGTCTAGAGGGCACATTTATAGGTGAATACTCTCAAAACTTGGTCCAAATGTTCCTATAATATCTCATACTAGTTCCATATACCAGACATTGTTGGTTGATTGATAGATTGAATGGTGTTTTAAGCCACTTTCAACATTGATTTAGTCATATCATTGTCAAAATGTTTGTCTTCATAATATCTTATAAATCAGACGTCATTGGTTGATTGATTGACAGAATGGTGTTTGAAGCAGCTGCTGCTTTCAACATTATTTCATTCAATATCATGGAAACATTTCCAATATTCATGTATGTCCTGGTTTTCACCAGAACTAGGCTAGGACTCTGAAGTTTCTTACCAGAAGATACATGAAAAACAAGACAATTGGTTAAAAGCTAGGTCACTAGTACAAATCTTTGACTAGCCTTGTGTTCAGTCTTCTGATTGGCCACATTTAAGGCAAATGCGTAAAACTTGGCAAAGATTTTTAGTTTTGATTTTGTCTCAGATAACTTGGAAGATTGGTCACCTGAGGTAAAGAGAATGAGTGTTAGTTTAAATCTTTGAAAAACATAGTAAGCACAATTCAATTAAATAAATATGAAACATGGTCAGAATGTTTGTGATTGATAATACTGTAGATGAATTTGAAAATATGTCACTTGGTTTAAAAGGTAGAGCTTTTAAGTCAGATCTAAAAAAACCCTATGTGAACACTTCATGACCATATTTTCAGCAAAATGGTCATGAAACTTGAGAAGAAATTTTGAACCGATTATAAAACAAGTTTTGTGATGGGTCACCTTTGTTCAAAAAAGAAAGGTCTGTAGATCAAATCCCTTATTTTAAAAACCTTATGTGCATTAAAGAGGCCTGATTGTTTATTGACCAAATTTTCATGAAATGTAATCAGAATGTATACATGACTGTCTTGTAAATACATGTTTGTCATTTTGACATTCTCTAAAGGGTACTATCACCTGGGTGAGCCACCAAGGGCCATCAGCGCCCTCTTTTCATAGAATATAATGTGTCTTATCGTATTCTGCAGGAAGTTATTGTTCTGGAATAAAATGACAAAAAATGGGTCACTGGTATTATATTTTATATTGTCTGTTAACTCTTTACACAATGGCAAAATTTCAAACTCGACCAAATTGGAAGCATTTGCTATTGTTGGAAGGGTAGAAAACATAAGGGAAAAGGAGAAAATGCTGGTTACCAGCACTTTCTCTTTTTCCCACAATGTTTTCAAAAGGCTTCTTTCTCAGAGTCCTTAAAACATGGTATTGTTTGGTAGAGCGCTGAATCAGAAATTTTAAGTCGGGAGATAAGATCCAAATAATTGCAGTCTCCAGATTCTTTTTGTCCAGAATGTCTTTGGAAAATGGACAATGTAGATCAAAGATCTAAATGTACATTTTGTGCAGTCTGATCTTTATCTACCCTGGCAACAAAAGCAACTATAGGCTAAAGGTGTTTGAAGGGCTTATAGGTAGATTATAGGCAAAGATGGATTATCTGTATTTTGTTTGGAATTTTTTTTTTTTTAAAGAAATGCAATGTGAGCCTCTCCAATGTCTTCATTTTCAGGTAAAAATGCCCTATCTATTTCACTTTTGTCAAAGTGAAAGATTAATAAGAAAATTCCTTATCAACAGGCTGAGTACATGTGCCCAAGGTGTCATCTCAACCCAGACAGTCCCCAGTTTTAACAACCTCCAGAGAAAAGGACTTCGGAAAACATTGTTGGAAAAGGAGAAAATGCTGGTAATCAGCATTTTCTCCTCTTCCCACAATGTTTCTACCCTTTCAAAGACATATTCATAATTTGTGCAATGTTTGATTTGTCCTCTGCAAATGATTTTAATTTGAACCAGTCTAAAATTTTGATGTTTGATACTGATTTCCTTCTTTCTTTCCTTCTTCCTTCAAGCCTTTGATTTTATGACATTGTTGGAGAAGGAGAAAATGCTTGTTACTAGCATCTTTCCCTTTTCTCACTATGTTTTAGACAACCCCCATCATTTTAGCCACATTTCCTTTGTTGTTTGCAAGATTTATGTTTTCATTGGATGGACAAGCATAAAATTTTGTTATCTGGTGAGTCACTAGAGGATAATAAATAGATTGGACCATACCAAGAGCATTTGCAGACTGTTGCTCAAATGATTGGATTCGTCTCTGAAAGGTTAGAAAACTTGAGTGAAAAGAAGAAAATGCTGATTACCAGCATTTTCTCCTTTTTCCACAATGTTTTCAAAAGCCTTCCCTCCTAGGGAAAACTAGGGATTATGTGATAATGGGTTAAGCATTAGAGTATGGAAATAATGAGAATAAATGACCTTATTTTAAGTTGGAAGCATAAACTCTGATATTGCATTGTCAAAGCTACTTCAGCATCACAGTATTTGACAGCAAAGGTCCTAGATCAAGCTGCATATTTTTTCAGACTCTGATACATGTATTTGTCTACAATGTTTGTCAAAACAGCTTAAGTTGTGCTTGAGGGCTAATGTATGATCTCCAGGGGCAAGATTAGCCCTTTTTTCATGTGGAATTATGAGGGGGTTGGGGGTGCTGTGAAGGGGAGGTCTTCAGCAGATGATGTGCCTACAGAAAAATATTGAAAACAAGGGTGCATTCTGGTGTACTCTTGGTGTTCTGGACCAATATGCACCAACTCTTGTTTTATTACATTCTTTCTCTAATCCCCAAGAATTTTCTAAATTTCAAAGTAACACAATTCATGATTGGCTAAACCACTGGTTTAGCAAGTGATAAATTTTGTTACTTTTTAAATCTAGATTAAGACTAAAAATGCAATTCAAAATGGTTGATCAATACAGGCCCTTAGGACAGTTTTAGATTCTGTATTTTCGTACTAAAGATCAAAGACATTAGAAGCATAAACTAACAAATAAATACTTTACTTTTTTTCATGCATAATTCCACATAGGCCCCAGTACTTGCCTGATCTTAGTATACCAGTGTATGCTTAGATTATATAAATGTGAAAGAGTACACCAAAATAATCAAAATAAACAGTAATTAAGAACTCAATAACTGTGGTGTTCATTGGCTGAAAAAATTATTCTGTGAGATAAAACAGCATTATAATGTTTATTCAATTAAGCAGCCACTTGCAGTTTTTTTGTTTCTGCCAATTTTTCAGACGGTAATTAAGGTTATTGCACCGAGATGCCATCAACTTCCCATGGAGTCCTTCCAAGACTATTAGTTGATAATTCTTTAACTCTTTACCAAAAGACAAACTTTTAGACTTGTCCAAATTCAAAGCGTTTGCAGACAACAAATTAAATATGGCTAAAGTGTGTGGATTTGTCCATAAAGGAGGAGAAAACAATGTGAAAATTGGTTCCAGCATATTGTCCTTTTCCCATCTTGTTTTTTGAAGACTTCCTCCTTGTGATTGTTAAAACACAAGATTGCATAGTAAAGAGTTAATGAATGTCTTTTAAGTTCTCGCCTCTTTTTTTTTAACCCTTTACCTTACAATCCTGATTTTTAACAACCCTGAGGAAGAAGGCTTTTGAAAACATTGTTGGAAAAGGAAAAAGATGCTGGTATCCAGCTTTTTCACATTTTCCCACGTTTTCTAAACATCCAAAAATAAATTTCAATTTTTGGGTCACTTTTATTTTGTTGTCTGCAAAAGTGTTCAATTTAGGCGTGTCTAAAATTTTGTTTGGTAAAAAGTTAACATGTTACCACCTGCAGACAAATTTTTTTTTGTCTTTCAGCAGACCACTTTTGAAAGCATTGTGGGACAAGGAGAAATTGTTCATAATGAACGATTTCTCCTTTTCCAACCATGCTTTCATATAATACAGCATACCATAAATCTTTGTGTCGAATATCAGTATTTGAAAAGGGTATTTTTAGCTCACCTAAGCACAAAGTGCTCAAGGTGAGCTTTTGTGATCGTGCTGTGTCCATCGTCCATCGTCAACTTTTACCTTGTGTGCGCTCTAGAGGCCACATTTTCAGTCCAGTACTCACGAAACTTGGTCAGAATGTTTGTCTTGATAATATCTCGGACGACTTCAAAAATGGGTCATGTCAGGTCAAAAAGTAGGTCACTAGGTCAAATCTTAGAAAAACCTTGTGTACACATTAGAGGCCACATTTTCAGTCCAAAACTCTTGAAAGTTGGTCAGAATGTTTCTTGAAGGTATCTTGGATGAGTTCAAAAATGGGTCATGTTGGGTCAAAAACTAGGTCACTAGTTCAAATCTTGGAAAAATCTTGTGTACACTCTAGAGGCCACATTTTCAGTCCAAAACTTTTGAAAGTTGGTCAGATTGTTTGTCCTGATGATTACTCTGATGACTATTAAAATGGGTCATGTCAGTACAGAAACTAGTTCACTAAGTCAAATCTTGGAAAAACCTTGTGTACACTCTAGAGGCCACATTTTCAGTGCAATACTCATGAAACTTTGTCAGAATGTTTGTCTTGGTGATTTCTTGGAGTAGTTTAGAAATGGGTCATGTCGGGTTATAAACTAGATCACTGGGTCAAATTTTACAAAAACCTTGTGTACCCTCCAGAGGCCACATTTTCAGTCAAATACTCGTGAAAGTTGGTCAGCATGTTTGTCATAATGATTTTTGAATGAGTTTGAAAATGGGTCACATTGGGTCAAAAACAAGGTCACCAGGTCAGATCTTTAAAATAGCTTGTGTAGCTTTAGATCTGTCCAATACTTATGAAAATTAGTCAGATTGTTTTTCTTGATGTTCAATATAAGAAATTGAAAATGGGTCACATTGGGTAAAAAAAACTAGGCTGCCATGTCAAATCTTGGAAAAACCTTGTGTACGCTCTAAAGGCCACATTTTCTGTCTAATACTTATGAAAGATGGTCAGAATCTTTGTTTTGATAATATCTACAATGGGACAATGGGCTATGTTTGGCTAAAAATTAGGTCACTCAGAAATTCTAGAAAAAGCTTGTATACAAGCTAGAGGCCAAATTTTTAGTCCAATAGTTATGAAAGCTTGGTAGAATATTTGTCATAATATCTCAAAAGAGATTGAAAATCGGTCATGTTTGGTCAAAAGACTCAGGTGAGTGACTTCAGGGCCATCATGGCCCTCTTGCTTTTTTTAAGTTTTTCTGCTGCAAATATGTTGCAGAAGGTATTGAGTTAACTCTTTACCTAATAACAAAATGTTAGACTGGTCCAGATTGAAAGCAGTGGCAGACGACAATTTTACTGTGGCTCAAATGGAGAAAAATGTTTCACAAAGGGTAGAAAACATAGTGGGAAAAGGAGAAAATGCTGGTTACCAGCATTTTCTCCTTTTCCCACAATGTTTTCAAAAAGCTCGTTAAAACTTGGAATTGTACGAGGAAGAAGACTTAACTATGAATTATGTGAAGAGGCTGCACAAGTGCAAAAGCCAGAAGCTTTTGATGTAGTTGGATAGATTTCAAATTGCTTTAAGACAAGAAGAGAAAATTTGGTTATGAGAAAAAGATTTTTTCCCTGCAAATGTTTATTGTGATCTATGACTCGGATAGTACATCACAAAACTTTTCATTTTCTGATGAAGATGAAATTTAAATATAAAAGGTGCACCAACCATTCGAGGCAAGATATTGATGGATACCATCAAACAAAGGTAGACACCATACACATGTTTTACTCTGCTAACACAGAGCTGCTATGCTATCAAAGGCTGAATGCCAACCTCATTTGGAAAACCTCAGATGATCAGTTGATCAAGTCCCTTGGCTGTATCACTTAGCTTGATATGCACCTACATGGTACATTTCTTTGCCTGAAATACATTGTTTTACTTTCTTCAAATCATAAGGCTCCTCTTAAAAAAGAACACATGAGTCACAGAAAATCTTTCCACACCTATTTCTGTTGACAAGCAGTTGGTACATTCAATTTTTAACTTGGTGTATCAATTTTGTTGGAAGTTTCACTGACACATTAACAGATTTGAATAACTTAAATGTGGCTGTTTATCTTGTTGCCAATTGATTGACATGGGTGCCACCATCTTCAAGATCTTGTGATTGGCAGTTCAAAATGGAAACCACCTCGATACGGACAAGGTTAGATGTAGTTGCAGAATCAGCTGAGTTGTGATGTGTGTACCAACCTCAGTCTGTGTCATATATTCTAGCTTCTAATAATATGTGATTAATATGTTCTCAGCCTCCTTTTTTTTTGATCAATTATACTAATTATGGCTTGTACAATCTTTTTATAATCTGCGCCTATGTCAATTTAATGCATTCTTTTCATTTCATTTGTCTAGTTCTCCAAGATTTGACTCCTAACCATCCAGCAAAGCTTTAGACTCCGATATTGAAGCCATTATTTTGTAGATTTCAACCTAAATGTGGCTCATATGATGATGAGATTTGCCATTTTGGAGAAAGGAAATTATGCTGGTTACCAGCAATTTTAGCTCACCCAAGCACAAAGTGTTCAAGGTGACCCTTTGTGATCGTGCTATGTTCAGCTTTCAATGTGCGTCCTCTGTGTGCTCATCAACTTTTACCTTATGTAAGCTCTAGAGGCTACACTTACAATCAGAACTGATAATCATGAAACTTGATCAGAATGTTTGTCTTGATAATATCTTTGATAACATAAAAATTTGGTTTCACAAGTTTAAAAAGTAGGTCAGTGCGTCAAATCTTTCAAAAACCTTGTGTTCACTCTACAGGCCACATTTAGTCCAAAACTCGTGAAAGTTGGTCAAAATTTTTGTCTTAATGATGTCTTGGGTGAGTTTGAATATGGGTAACTTTTGGGTGAAATAGTAGGTCACTGGGACAAATCTTTAAAAAACAAGTGTACAGTGTGTAGGCCACATTTTCAGTCCAATACTAGTGCAAGTTGGTTAGAATTTTTTGCCTTGATGATATCTCGGGCAACCTTGAAAATGTGTCACAGTTGGTAAAAAAGTAAGGTCTGTGAGACAAATCCATAAAAAACCTTGTTTGCAATCTAGATGGAACATTTCAGTCTAATGCTCCTGAAAGTTGGTAAGAATATTTGTCTAGATGATCTCTATGGCAAGTTTTGAATTTGGATGCATAATTATGGTAAAAAGGTAGGTCACTGGGACAAATCTGAAAAAAAAACTTGTATGTACTGAGGAGGCCATGATTTCTCTCTGATGCTTGTCGTGTGATATCTTAAACAATTTTGAAAAATGGTCACCCCACAAAAAATAGGTTACTATGTGACATCAGAGAATGACACTAACTATTGTATTATTTTCTCAAATTAGGAACAAAGGCTCACATGAGTGATTCAGGGCTATTATGGCCCTCTTGTCTCCATTTACCACAATACTTTCAAAACCCTTTGTTCTTGTGGTTGTAAAAATACAAGATTGTTTGTAAAGCGTTAACCAATCACCATGCACTCCAAAGATTTTACCACACAATCCCAACTGTTAACAACCCTGAAGAAGAAAGGCTTTGAAAACAATGAAGGAAAAGGACAAAATGCTGGTAATCAGCATTTTTTCCTTTTCCTACAATGTTTTCCACCCTATCAAAGAGAGAAATTTCAGAAACATATCACTTGTCGTCCGCAAATGTTTAGAATTTCAACCAGTCCAAAATTTTGTCGTCTGGTAAAGAGTCGAAAACATCATCGGAAAAGGAGAAAATAACAGCATTTTCACCTTTTCCAACAGTTTTCTACCCTTTAACCCTTTACCACACAATCCCAACTTTTAACGACCCTGAGGAAGAAGCCTTCTGAAAACAATGTGGGAAAAGGAGAAAATGCTGGTTACCAGCATTTTCTCCTTTTCCCTAAAAGTTTTCTACCTTATCAAAGAAAAATTGCATTATTTACGCCACTGTGAAATTGTAGTCTGCAAATGCTTTCAATTTGGATAGGTCTAAAATTTTGCCATGTGGTAAAGGGTTAACAGACAAATTTCCTAGTTTGAGTTATATTTAATTTGTTGTCTGCAGGTGCCTCCACTTTGGACCAGTCTAAAAACTTTGTCTTTTGGTAAAGGGTTAATGGAGAGAAGATTGTATCATTGTTGTGAAGATAAAAACCAGAAACATTTTCCACAGAGGAAGAGGGCCATTAATTACCAATGTAACAGATTGGGTTTCTCGTAATTGGAACTTGTCTTTTTGAATTGGTAATTCTATGCTGACAAGCAAATTTGATAGACTGTTAAAACTAGTCTGAATAAAAGCTCATTATGGTTTTCAATTATTTGGTATTTTTTACAGTGAGAAATATCCATTAGTTTTGAAGGTGTCAACATTTCCTTCCATTTATCAGGTGTTTATTCCTGGAAAGTAATGATTAGTTGCAACAGTTTGTAAACTGCCACCATTTTGAATGAGGATATTAGTCAGCAAACACTTGCAAAAAAAAAAATATTACATTATTTGACCTTGATTATTGTGATTCTGCAAATGCAGTATTGTTATGTAGACAAAATGCAATCTTGTTATGTAGACAAAAAGTATCACTGTATTAATAAAATATTAAAAATATGCTTTGCCTGTAGGTAAAGAGAGCAGAATTAGTGAAGTCAATAAACTATTTCAGTATCTGCTGTTTGTAAACAACCCTATTTCGAGTGATACTTAGACAAAGATGGGTTTCAAATCTTTGCATCTGCAAAAATGACTCATAGTTTTAGATCTATTTATTTGGTGCTAAAGTTAAGTTAAAGTTGCTTTGTTTTCCTAAGTTTATCTGCTAAAGGTAATCATTATTTTGTTTGGTGAAAGAGTCCCATGTCAGTTTGATAATGCTTCATCGAATAAGAAATTCAAAAACTTGAAATCTGACTTGTGAACTGTTCAAGAACTTTCTGATAGATGCAAAATAGTTCATGAACTGGAATTCATTGACATTATAGGTCACACACTTGCACTGGGATTCATGAAATGTTCTAGAACCTCAAGCAACGGTCATGAACTTTGAATACATCAAAGTAAAGTTTCAAGAATTTATTGCAATGTTCATGAACTGGACACAAATTCATGAAAAGTTAGTGAACTTCATGAACTGTTTCACCGTGGTATGAAACTCCTACAAAGACACTCCTTCTTTTACCAGGATGTTTCACAGAGACCTCAGTTCAAGATTATTATCCAGTGTTAACCTTTTAAATGCCTAAAAACCCAACAGACATTTTCAGCCTACAAAAAGGACTAAAATTATCACATTTTTATTTTTGCTTTTGTCTACAGTGTTTCAGCAAAGTGGTCAGTGTAGATCAAAGATTAGACTGCACATTTTGTGCAGTCTGATCTTGATCTACACTGACCACAAAGGCAACAATAGTCATGAAAGGTGTTACGAAGGGAACATCTTTGTAGGAAAGGATTGATTGATTGATTATGGTGTTTAACGCTGTTCTCAACAATATTTCAGTTATATCACTGCAGCCAGCGCACCTGTCTGTGCTTTTCTGGGTTTTCTTTTACCAGCACTCCACAAAATACTCCTTTCAAGCCACTGGCTGCTTTCCCACATAACCATCATCGAAACAATGGTCAGCCATGAGAGAGGAATGAACTCTGTCGCAATGACTGTCATCAATCCATAGAAATTGGCCGAGCAGGAGATTAAACTGGCAACCCCCTGTTCTCAAATCCTGTTCTCTACCCACTGAGCTACTGGGGCTTGGCTGTTAGAAGGGAAAGAAAGGTCCACGAGGTGATGTGCTAATGGGTTAGGTAGAGATGAATAGATAGTAGAAGCTATTAGAAAAATTACATGGCCTCAAATTTCTGACATGAAACCCTCCAACATCTCAATGGCTGTCAATATTCTGCTTGCTATCTCTGTGACCCCTCTCTGCAATGTTGCTTGTCAATTTCATGGAGCAGTTATCAAGCTAATGGAAACACTTTAAGTTTCAGCTATCTTCTCTTGAAGCAAGTTGTAGTGGATTTCTTTGGAAATATCCATGGATGTAGAGCTATAATAATTGGTTGTTATATTAAGTCAAAGCACCAAAACAGGATAGATTCTAACATATTTACCATATCAAAATCTTAATTTGATGATTGGTATGTTGGATGTATGCTTTCCATTTCCTGATACTTGAACCGTACAGGCTAATTTCAGAACTAGCCAGTAGGTTTGCTGAAGTGGATTTCTATAATGTTGCAGATAACTTATTAGTTAACCTGCTAAATAAGTAAACTAAAACTTTCAAGCTAATTGCAATAGTGAAAACCCGAATTTTGCTATATTAACTCTTTCCCAAACGACAAGATGTTGGACTCGTCCAAATTGAAAGCATTTGCAGACGAAAAATTTAATGTTGCTAAGATGACAATTTCTGTCTCTGATAGGGTAGAAAACATTGTGGGAAATGGAGAAAATGCTGGTTACCAGCATTTTCTCCTTTTCCCACAATGTTTTCTAAAGCCTTCTCTTTCAGGGTTGTTAAAAGTCGGGATTGTGTGGTAAAGAGTTAAAGGGTTTTTTTTTAACAGTGAAAAAATATCTCCTTATCGGACAATGTAGATCCAAGATCAGACTGCACATTCTGTCCTTTTGTAGAAATATCTCGCCTTTTGAACCATGTTTTGTTTCTTATTTGTTGTCTGCAATGCTTTTAACTGGGACAAGTCTAAAATTTCATTGTTTTGTAAAGAGTTATGCATAACCAAAGCCTACTAGATCTATAAATGAAATCCATGCAAGAAAATGAAAGTCATGTTAACCCATAGGCTTTAAGTGCAACTCAAAGACCTTTTGTGAACAATGTAGATCTTGAATATGGCACATTCTGTGCAGTCTGGTCTTGATCTGCATTGTCCACAAAAGCTTGTGGTATCGTCTATGGTATGGAAAGAGTTAAAATAGGACATTGTATTGCTGCAATTGGCTTGTACAGTCAAAATGGCATCAAAAAAAATTTGGGAAAAGGGGTGGGGGGGGGGTTGAGTGTAACGTTGATTTTGTATAGTCTAAGGGAGATAACCAATACAGGGTTTCCATTATCTGCTCTGTAACTTGGCCCATCTGTAATGGTGCAGCTGATTTTTCATCAGATCTAAAACCCTTGGGTATCTTTCACAACTATGGTTGCCTTTTTGTGGTCAGTGTAGATAAAGATCAGACTGGAGCAAAAATGCAAGCTGATCCCAGATCTTACATTATCCTCTACTGAGATATTCTGACACTAAGCATATTTGCAATTACAATGAGGCATGTTCTGGCAAAAGGGGGCTTAATGCATGTCCATAATCTATGGTACCAAGCAAGTCATTACATTATTATGGATCCATTAACCCTTTACCACACAATGACGCCTTTTAACGCCCCTGAAGAAGAGGCCTTTTGAAAACATTGTGGGAAAAAGAGAAAATGCTGTAACCAGCATTTTCTCCTTTTCCCACAACATTTTCCACCCTATCAAAGAAAAGTTGCATCATTTGAGCCACTATGAAATTGTCTTCTGCAAATGCTTTCAATTTGGATAGGTCTTAAATTTTGCCGTGTGGTAAAGGGTTAAATCCATTGTACTGAACAATTGCCTGATTTGTGATTCTGATGTACACTGGTCCTTTGACATGCAGAAAACTTGCCAAAAGCAAAAAGTTTAGGCCCAAGTCAAATTTACCAATACCAATCAAATTTAACCACCAAAGAAGACTTAAACTCTGTTTAGTGGAAAAATAAATGTTTTAAATTTTTTTGCATTTTTAAAGTCCTTCAGTGTAGATCAGTGGTAAAGTGAAGTACTCCTTACCTGGAGACCCCTGGTTAGAGCCACCCTGAAAGCACTAGGTTTTTCATGTGAGTGTCCTTGGGCAAGACACTTCAGGGCCATAATCTAGTTTTGAAGAACCCAGGACATAGATGAATACTGGTATGAGGGCTGTTGCCATGATGTGACTGAAATAACGTTGAAAGGTGTATAAAACGCCATTCAAGCAATCTTAAGATTAACTAAATAGAGTGAAAATTTCAATTTTCAAAGATATTTACAAGATTTTGAGATGAGGAGCAATTATTTTAAGTAATTTTTCCTTTTCCGCACTTTTCTCATACAGCTGCAAGTCTACAATATTAGTTGTGAAAAGTCTTATTTGTTCAGTGTACAATTATTGAATCTTTTTATACTGTTTTGCCATTGACTTAACTTCAGTGGATGTATAATTATTTTCTTCATTCATTTGTAAATACCTAGATTTTTATTTTGTTGTTAACTTAATTTCAGTAGATGTATATTTTCTTAATTCACTTGTAAATACCTAGACGTAAATATCTGTAATAGTATTAATTTTTAGCTGCACTGGCCAAAGGCCAGCCAGCTTATGTCATTGCCCGGTGTCTGTTGTGCATCCGTCCCTGCGTGCATACGTCTGTGCATGTGTGTGTTAACTATTTCAAACTTCTCCTCTGAAACTACCCATCCAATTTTGATGAAACTTCATAGAAATGATCCTGCTATGGTTCTCAGAATTTGATTCTTTTAAAACTCTGGTTGCCATGGCAACAAAACTGAAAAATATTGAAAATCTTTGAAAAGCTTCTTTTCTGAAACCAAAAGGCACAGGGCTACCAAATTTGGTATGTAGCTTTATCTCCAAGTTTCTTCAAATTATAGCCCTGGGGTCAAAATTTGCCCGCCTTAGGGGGTCACAAGTTTTACATGGGCTTATATAGTGAAAACTTAAAAATCTTTTTGTACCTAGGCCTAGGGCTACCAAATGTTGTACGTAGCTTTCTCTGGTGAACCTGTTCCAAGAGTGCTCACATTACAGCCTTAGGGTCAAATTTGGCCCTGCCTTGGGGGGGTCACAAGTTTTACATGGCCTTATACAGGAAAAACTTTAAAAATATTCTTGTTCCTAGCCATAAGGCTACCAAATTTTGCATTTAGTTTTATCTAGTGGGCCTCCACCAAGATGCCCCACATTATAGCCCTAGGGTCAAGTTTGGCCTCGTCCCGGGGGTAACAAGTTTTACATGGGCTTATATAGTGAAAACTTTAGAAATCTCATTCCTATCAATAAGACCTAGGGCTACCAAATTTTCATGCATAGTTATCTTATGGACCGTTACCTAGATTAATCAAACAATTTTAAAAGCCACCTTCTTCAGGGTCATTAAAAGTCGAGACTGTGTGGTGATTAAATAAATTGTGTACAATCAACATGTTTTTTCTGTTACTTTCATTTAATATCAAATTGTGAGTTTTATCAGGGATTTTTATGTTATAAATGTGGTTGTGGTCTATTTTTCTATAATTCATGAGTCATGATCTTTGAAAAGTGGGTTTAATGCATCTGTAAAAGTATAAGCTCAGGTCAGCCTGCTGAGTCCTCGCAGGCTGATTTGGGTCAAATTATTTTGCTATTTGAAAATTTCTGCATGTTAACCCTATACCACATGACAAAATTTTAGCCATGTCCAAATTGAAAGCATTTGCAGACGACAATTTCAAGGTGGCTCAAATGGTGCAATGTTTCTTTGACAGGGTAGAAAACATTGTGGGAAAAGGAGAAAATGCTGGTTACTAGCATTTTCTCCTTTCCCACAATGTTTTCAAAAGCCTTCTTTTCCAGGGGTGTTAAAAGTCGGCATTGTGCGGTAAAGAGTTAAAGGACTAGCTTATCATGTGAGTTAGCGTATTTCCAGACAAAATGGATCCAAATTATGGGCTGTCTCACTTGGTACAATGCATTACGAAGAAGAATTAAACTCCTTTTTCCCGGAAGGCTTACTTATATTTGTATATGTTTGTTGGATTAACTTTTAGAAGAGGTGAGTATAATAAATTAGTTCTACAGTCAGGTGGCAGGGGACTTGGAAACTTGTTCACGGCTGTGGTGAATCATGTTGTCCCGAGCTGAAGGTGAGGTGGCGACATTATTCGCCGCAGTTGTGAACAAGTTTCCAAGTCCCCTGCCACCTGACCGTACAACGAATTTATTTTACTGCAAAGTTTTACCATTCCAATGTATGTTAAGCGAAATTTACTTGATTTTTTTGTTTCAAAAATTGAGTACGCTGACGAAGTAGAATTTCCCTTCTGAGTGCCCCAATTCAATGAAAACTGACATTACTGGGAACTGACATCACTGAAACATTGGTGAAAGGTGCAGTTTGGTGCATAATCTTGATGTTAATCTTGATCGACGCCGCCATTTTGGATGTTGTGTTGAAAGTGTAGTCATGTATACGGGGCTCCCGAAAGGAAAACTGCTTCTACGTTGGTTTTGCCAGTGTACATGATATATATGTTCGGGGCATATTATCCAATCAGATCACGAGAAATTTCTTTGCAGTATAATAATATAATTTCATAGGCTTTCTTGATAATGATTTTGGACCTGTTACATTCATAACTATATAAATTTGTTACCATGATTATTCTATTGAATAGGTTGTATAAATTTATAGTTACAGTGATTGTTCTATTGATTAGATATTGTCAGTTCTGATTTTTAATATTTATAGTGCCAACCATAGTTTACTTGCATTTGCAGAGGAGGTCTATCAAGAGAAAATTTAGTCTGATCTTGGAAGTCTTGGATCTTGGAATACCACTCTCTGATGTATCCAGACATCAAAATTGCAACATGTAGGTTTTTTCTCATTAGCATGATATGCCCTTCTCATTTCTTAGCTGAGCTTTTTTCAAAGACAACACTGAGATATGGCCTTGTCACCATGTGTCGTAAAAAATTCTTGTCACTTTCTGACTATCTCTGTCATTGCTGCAGACACATGTACAATGTATGTGAGCCATGCTCCATAAAAAGGGGGTTTAAATGCATCAGCAAAAAAGTATCCACCTATGTCAGTCTGCGCAGGCTAAAATGGGTCCATACCTTTAGCTATTTGTAAATTTTCTGCACATCCAAGGATCACTCTACCTCCTGAGTCAGTCAATTAATGGACAAAATGGATTTTATGGATCCGTAAGTATGTGATGACTTGCTTGGTATAATGCATAGAGGATATTTGTTTTCTATAGTGAAAGATTGAAAATTATTTCATCGAGTGAACATCATCGGTAATAGTTTCACAAGTGGCGCAGCCACAAGTGAAAATATTACCGATGATGTTGACGAGATGAAATAAATTACGATCTTTCACCAAAAAAAAACAAATATTCTATTTATTTCATGCTTTTAACCCTTTGTGGGGGGAACTTAATCAAAATCCAGTACAGTTCTTTTCGGTTATTCTCCGTGGCGTACCCCCTCCGCATACCAACGCATTACAATATTACATCAAGCGCGAGAAATGTAAGGTAAATTACATCATATTTCCATCTGGTTATGAGGCACGCGCATTTGACCTAGGTAACTAGTGCGAGGGAACAACTGTTTCCGCCTTCAATTGAAGAGTTGGAATATAAAAATGGGTATTTTCACTGGTCGTAACCATGAAATATCGAAAAATATTTCACGGATATTTCTTGATAACCTACCGGAAAGCATGAAATAAATAGGTGTATATAAAAACCCCTTTTGCCAAAGCATAGCTCATGTACTTTTAACTTGCGCTAGCCAATCAAGAGGAGAACCCATATTGAAAGAACAGCTTTATCCAGGTGGAAAAAGTTTTATACCTAGTTGAAAATGTGATAATTAAGTTAGCATCAGGGAAGATTTTTCTATTGTAATTCAGCTGTTTTGTAGAATTTTCTGTAGGTTGTACCAGTATGTAATAGAGGAGGTTTTGTTTTTACATGTTACTTTTCAGACAAAGTTTCATAAACAAATGGACAAAGCAGACCATTTGGTGGTCGAAGCTGCAAAAAGCTGCAAGTTTGATAAACAAGACTTAAACTCCCATTGATAATCCATATAAGATTTTTTTTTACAGTTGTCTTCTTCCCTTTCAGAAAAAAAAACGTTATTTTAGCCATATCTATCATGTTGTCAGCATTTGCTCTCAATTTGAACAAGTTTATAAATTTGTTGTTTGTTAAAGGAGTAATCTTTAGATAATATTGTAATATGATAATGTCAAAGTGTAATTAATGTTTATTCTGTTACCATTTCCTAAAGCTAAATTGGTTATTTTGAATTGCAGGGAATTTCTGGATTTTGCAAACTTCTCTATCAGTTATTTGAAAAGCCCTTAATTGCAGGAGCATCTTCTACCCTGATTAAATTGACATAAGTACTGTAGCTTTTGCAGGTGGCAAAGATGAAGACCAGACTGCACAGAGCATGCAGTCTTTGATCTACATGATCTGCTACAAGAATATGATATGTGACTTAAAGGTATAGAATTGTATTTCTACTCCTTGAGAAAATTGATAAATTTTTTTTATATTCAAATAAAAAGTTAAAATCATCAAAATAACGAGCAAAAGGTATAAAAAAAAAACAGACAAAAATACTGACTTCAAAAGATTTTGTTGATATGTTAATTTTCTATATTGTTAATCTATGGTGTTGTGTGGTTTGATTTGGTGCAAAATGTTTTTATAGATATTTATCATTTTTGCAAGGTTTTCATATTGATCTCCAAAATCATAACTCAGTTGTGTGTACTTGTAGAGGGTTATGGTTGAAATATGTCTCATTGGGATTTTCTGTAAATCTCTAACACAGACATTTACAAGAATATCCTTTAGTATTACATGTTTGTCTGTCTTAAATCCTTAACCACACTACAAAATTTTAAACTGATCTAAGAAAGAACTGGAAACAATTGCAGTGTTGCATCCTGGCCACGCGATTGAGGGAATCCCTCTTTTTAGCTCACCTGAGCACAATGTGCTCAAGGTGAGCTATTGTGATCGCCCTATGTCCAGCGTCCGTCAACAATTTCAACATCTTCTTCTCCTAAACCACTGGGCTAATCTTGATGAAACTTGGCAGGGATGTTCATTGGGTGAAGCTCTACCAAAGTTGTTCAAAGAATTGAATTCCACCCCTAACTCTGGTTGCCATGGCAACAAAAAGGAGAAAAATGCAAAATCTTTGAAAATCTTCTCCTCTGAAACTAGAAGGCGTAGAGCTTTGATATTTGGTATGTAGCATCTCCTAGTGGACCTCTATCAAGTTTGCTCATATGATGTCTCTGGGGTCAAAACTGGCCCCGCACTGGGGGTCAAAAGTTCTAACAAAGGAACAAAGAAGGAAAACTTCTTCTCTGAAACTGGAAGGCATAGAGCTTTGATATTTGGTATGTGGCATCTCCTAGTGGACCTCTACCAAGTTTGTTCAAATAAACCCGCTGGGGTCAAAACTGGCCCCGCACTGGGGGTCACAAGTTCGAACATAGGAGCAAAGAAAGAACTTTAAAATTCTTCTTCTCTGAAACTGGAAGGCGTAGAGCTTTGATATTTGGCATGTAGTATCTCCTAGTAGACTTCTACCAAGTTTGTTCAAATAAACCTGCTGGATAAACTGGAAGGCATAGAGCTTTGATATTTGGTATGTAGTATCTCCTCATGGACCTCTACTAAGTTTGTTCATATGATGCCCCTGGGGTCAAAACTAGCCCCACCCCGGGGGTCACAAGTTCGAACATAGGAACAAAGACGGAAAACTTTAAATTCTTCTTCTCTGAAACTGAAAGGCGTAGAGCTTTAATATATGGTATGTAGTATCTCCTCATGGACCTTTACCAAGTTTGTTCATATGATGCCCCTGGGGTCAAAACTAGCCCCGCCCTAGGTGTCACAAGTTCAAACATAGGAACAAAGAAGGAAAACTTTAAAGTTCTTCTTCTCTGAAACTGGAAAGGGTAGAGCTTTGATATTTGGTATGTAGTATCTCCTAATGGACCTCTACCAAGTTTGTTCATATGATGCCCCTGGAAAAACTGGCCCCGCCTCGGGCATCACAAGTTCAAACACAAGAACAAAGAAGGAAAACTTTAAAATTCTTCTTCTCTGAAACTGGAAGGTGTAGAGCTTTGATATTTGGCATGTAGTATCTCCTAGTAGACTTTTACCAAGTCTGTTCAAATAAACCCGCTGGGGTGAAAACTGGCCCTGCCCCGGGGGTCACAATTTCGAACATAGGAGCAAAGAAGGAAAACTTTAAAATTCTTCTTCTTTAAAACTGGAAGGCGTAGAGCTTTGATATTTGGTATGTATTATCTCCTAATGGACCTGTACTAAGTTTGTTAGCCCACCGGAGCACAACATGTTCAATGAGTTTCGAAAATGGGTCACCTGTGGTCATAAACTAGGTCACTAGATCAAATTAAAGAAATACCTTGTGGGCACTCTAGAGGCCACATTTCTTGCTTATTTGACCTGAAATGTGGTCAGAATGTTTTTCTTGATGAAATCTGTGATGACTTCGAATTTGGGTCACTTTGGGTCTTAGTCAAGGTCACTAGGTCAAATTAAAGAAATACCTTTTGGGCACTCTAGAGGCCATATTTTTCAACTCAATTGACTTGAAAATTGGTCAGAATGTTTGTCTCGATGAAATCTTGGATGAGTTTGAATTTGGGTCACCTGGGGTCATAAACTAGGTCACTAGATCATGTTAAGGAAATATATTGTTGGCACTCTAGAGGCCACATTCGTTGCTCAATTGACTTTAAAGTTATTCAGAATGTTTGTCCTGATAAAATTTCACATGAATCTGAACTTAGGTCACCTTGGGTCATAAACTAGGTCACAAGGTCAAATTAAAGAAATAATGTGTGGGCACTCTAGAGGCCACATTTATTGCTCAGTTGGTTTGAACATTGGTTGAAATGTTTGTCTTGATGAAATCTAGGATGAGTTTAGAATTGGGTCACCTGGAGTCATAATATAGGTCACAAGGTCAAATTAAAGAAATACCTTGCGGGCACTCTGGAGGCCACATTTCATTCTCAGTTGACATGAAAATTGGTTGGAATGTTTGTCTTGATGAAATATCGAATGAGGTTGAAATTGAGTTATAAACTAGGTCAGTAGGTCACATTAAAGAAATTTATTTGGGCACTCTAGAGGCCACATCTATTGCTCAATTGTTCAGAATGTTTGTCTTGATACTTTATGATGAGTTCTAAATTGGGTCATGTGGGTTCATAAACTAGGTCACTTGGTCAAATTAAAGAAAAATCTTGTGAGCACTCTGGAGGCCACATTTATTGCTCAATTGACTTGAAAATTGCTGAGAATGTTTGTCTTGATAAAATCTAGGCTGAGTTCAAAATTGGGTTACCTAGAGTCATAAACTAGGTCACTAGGTCAACTTACAGAAATTCCGTATGGGCTCTAGAGGCAAAAAATCTTGCTCAATTGACCTGAAAATTGGTCAGCATGTTTGTCTTGATAAAATCTTGGATGAGATCAAAATTGGGTCACATGGGGTCATAAACTAGGTCACTAGGTCAGCTTATGGAAATTCCTTGAGGGCGCTTTAGAGGCCACATTTTAAGCTCAATTGACCTGACAATTGGTCAGAGTTTCAATCATGACCCTGGAGTGAAATTTTGCTTATTGACTCAGGTGAGCGATCCAGGGCCATCAGGCCCTCTTGTTTTTTATTCTGTCGTGCAAGTTCACAAACTTGACGGGGGAGAAATCGCGCAGACGTAACTCGCGCAGCAACAAGAATCCACTGCGCGCAAAAATTATAATAAGGCCCTGGTCAGTCTATTGAAACAACGGGAAAGTCCGACGAAGCCATCTTACATCAATTGATATTATACTCATTGCTATTTTTAGAGTATTTGAGAACAGTAATTCCAAATGGTGTCCGATCTTGATTTTGAATTTTATGTAATAAGCAGGGAACCACTTTTCTCTACACATGCACAGTGAATGTTTAATTACACGTGTTTCCGGATTAAAATCAAAGCGTTGAAAATGCTGGTGTGGCATTTGTCAAGGAAGCCATTGTGTGGAATTATTAATTTGAAACAAAAAAAGAAATCTTATTCATATATTAACTTGAAACTCAACCTACTAAGCAAAGGGAGAGTACTGGTGCCAAAGTTTGGGTTATTTGTGTATTGGTGGTTTCCCTTTGATCATTCACAGGAGGAGTCAGGAGTAATGTCCCTTGACGGTAGGATGCATGATGGGTAGAGAGAGAAGCCATGCATATATATCGAATAAAATTAAGCTTATGCCTAAAAACTGTGATTTTGAGATATCTTTGGCCATCAAGATCAAATTCCCAACATTACAATCAATTATTTTGATCTGTAAATATTCATGCACAATCAAATGGAGTAGCATGCAATCATGGGATGAACAAGCCCAGGGACAAACTGGTTTTGGAATGAACAAGCCTGGAACCAAAACGGTCAGTAGACAAATTTTGTGTATATTGTTACGCCAATAGAAGGCTAAGAGCGGGTGAATCCCCGTGGGGTCCGGGGTTTTTTTAAATTTATAGAATAGGACCTCGGCCTTTCTCTATGGCATGTCGTAGAAGGCGACTAAAATTAGAGACAAACGGCTGCTTTCCTCGTAATTCGTAGGATTGCAGCAGGCTGGGTAGTTCTTATTTCAAATCCTGTATTTTTTTCTCGATGTAAATAGGGTTTGGAATGGGAATCAATTGGCCTGTGGAACCCCGTGTGGTTTAATCGGGGGTATAAGAATAAACCACTGCAGTCCCGCGATCGTCGCATCTGCCATTTCATCTGGCGGAACAAAAGTGACAGCATGCATGTCGTAAAAGGCGACAAAAGGGGCATCATTTTGTGTTTCGTCCATTCCTCATTTATCATGTTTGTCTTATGTTGTTGCACATGTATGTTATTTTCACCTCGCATTATTGTTTACTAAGTAAGTGCGCCCAATATGACCTAAGTTGTCGACGGGCCTTAAAACGCTATTCAGCTATTCAGCAAGAGCGGGTGAAGCTATTTTCAATCAAAAAGAAGTATTTCCACGATCGATGGCCTAATCCAGTTTATTTTAATACGCCATTTCCAATTACATATCTCAGTGCTATCGAAAAACTCATTTGTATGAGAAAAATTGAGTTTAATTGGGTTTATTTCCTTCGGTTTTGCACAAAATACAATACATGGTCTTCAAAATTCAATATTGAACATTCAGTATTGAACTCATAGTGGCATTGTCTTCGACAAATGCCACAAAAACATTACAGTATTTTCGCGCGGCGACTTTTAAGTGTGTTAAACATTCTGACTGGTGTGTTAAAGCAGGATTAAATATGCCACTGAAACTTTTTAAGGGATTTTTTTGATTAAAAAATGATACAACCCGCAGTTTTGATAGATCGAGTGAAAACTGCAAAGAACAAATTGAAAGTCATTCGGGAACCAACTTGGTCAAATAAGGGCGATTCAGTCTATAATCATTCAAATTGAGGGACTATCATCATCATTGTTTGATTATGAAACTTGTGTTATAGATCTAGATCTTGATTGGAAAGGAAAAAGGGACGGCGTCAATTTCAGTATCACACCAGTGCATAAAACTAAAGCATTTTTTTTGGAATGAGATCGATTACAGTTATGTCATTCCCCCCCTTTTGCTAATTCCATGGGGGAGCTCCCCCTCTTGGCAGAAATCCTGGATGCAACACTGAATTGGAGATGACTCAGGTTGCTCAAATGGTGGGGTTTGCTTTTGAAAGAAGGAAAACATTTCAGGAAAAGGAGAAAATGGTTACCAGCATTTTCTTCTTTCTAGAAGGTGTTTTCAAAAAGGCCTCTCTCTCAGGGTTGCTGTATCTCAGGATTATGTGGTAAAGGGTCAATTGAAGAAAATTAGCTGTGGGCTTGGATTGTGCATTGCCATTCCAGATTTTATAAGTGTGTGCATGTTAGTTGTGCGTGTTTGGATCCTAAATTCATGATCTCTTCATAAAACACATTTTGTGGGTACTCATAAATTGTCATGGTGAGACAGTACCCACAAGATAGGTTAAAGTGAAGAACAACAGATGGTATTACTATTAGAACCCTGCCTACCTTACCTCTGGTTTGATCAAATTAGCATTCATTTATTCTGATACATCCTTCACATGTCATTGTATGAAAGTATGTCCTCCTTGTTGTTTGATTCATGAATCCACAGTATATGAATTCTAGCCCGGTAGGTATCCGGGCATAAACCTTAACCCTTTACCGCACAATGCCGACTTTTAACGACCCTGGGAGAGAAGCCTTTTGAAAACATAGAGGGAAAAGGAGAAAATGCTGGTAATCAGCATTTTCTCCCTTTCCCACAATGTTTTCTACCCTATCAAACAAACATTGCACCATTTGAGCCATATTGAAATTGTGGTCTGCAATTGCTTTCAGTTTGGACAATTTAAGGCTAAATTTTGTCATCTGGTAAAGGGTTAAAGCCCTGGTTTCAACATAAATTTTTGCCATATGCCCTTTGGAAGGCAAAAGAAATAGCTGAATATGTGGATGTTTGGTCCAAGCCTGTTAGTCATGACCTTTGTTTTTGCTAGATTTCTGGCTACACCCCTATTAGATGTTTTTATATTTCCCTTTTATACATGTATCATCCGAAAGAATGTGATAAATGTTTCATACTGTATAATTATTTTTTACAAAGTATAGTACATGTGCAATAGAAAGTTTTTTTTTCAATAGAATATTTCGATCAATATTGAATAAATATTTTATAAATTAGACTTTGTTTTTTTTGATTAGCTAGTATCCATTTTTTAGACGAGCAACGCTAGTCTATAGGCATACAGATTGACCCAGATTCACTGTAAACAAAAAAAAAAAAAACCCACAATTGCAAAATACTGCCTCCCAGAAAATAATTCTTTCTGTTAGTAATCTTTACCCTGCTATATATGATAATTTTGACTTTTATCACTACATCTGTACCATCCCTATTTGATTTTGGTTTGTATTGGAGTTAACGGCATTTTAACAGCTTGGGTCATATCATGGCGGTCAGTGACGCACCCATGTGTTTACTGGCTTTCTCACACAAATTTCTTTCCAAAGCCACTGACTACTTTTCTCACGTGCATCAGAGGTGAGAGGTGAAAAAGGGCTGGAAAGAAAGTTCGCTGCAACCGGGTATCAAACCTGCAACCTCCAGGTCACAAGTCAGATACGTTAACCACTGAGCTACCCAGCTGGGCCCATCCCTATTTGAACATGTCTTCGTACAAAGCAATAGACTGAACAATATGTCATTGATAAGGTATAAGATGTTTGCTTGTATGTAAACTTAGTGACCTACATGTATGCAAATCGGGCTCATATCACTTTATTCCTACACCACTGTAACATTATTTATGAATCTAAAAATAGACACACCTAGGAAACTTGTAGCAAATCCCAGCTACATGAACCATCACTGGACAGGGAACCTTCAGTCTCTCGTTATTTAGATCATTGTTTACCATTAAGATGTTATGTAAAACTGTTATTTTACATCTTGTAAATTAACCCTTTACCACACGATCCCGAGTTTTAAAGACACTGGGGAAGAAGCCCATTGAAAACATTGCGGCCATGGGGAAAAGGAGAAAATGTTGGCAATCAGCATGTACTCCTCTGCCAAAATGTTCTCTGATCTTTTAGAATCGGGTTTCATCAATTGAGCCACATTTAAATTGTGGTCTGAAACAGCTTTGAATTTGGACGAGTGTAGAATTTTTTGTTTCGTAAAGAGCTTAATAGTTAATTTTTACATCTTGTGCTATTGATTAACTATGATCCAGTTGAAGTTCAACCCTTAATCTGCTAAAAAAAGTTAAATGAAACTTTCAAGCCAATGGTTACAATCAACCTGAATATTGCTATTCAAAGTTATATTTTGGAGAAAAAATATCCCCTATAGATCCAAGATCAGACTAAATGTTCTGTGCACTCTGATCTTGCACTATGCCAGTATGCAGTCCACAAAATGTCATTGTGTTGCGCTTTAACAGCCTAGGGGTTAATAGAACTCTACGTTTTTAATGACAAACACACTTTACATGGTGTCAGACATAAAAATCAACCTTGGACTTACATGCACTTGGTGTTTATTTTGAATGAATTGTGAAAATGAAGACATTTAACCTACATGTATGAAGTGAAATGATACTAATCTTCCAGAGCAGCTAGAAAAATTTATAAGGGTCTTGTCAAATAATTTTTACTGGACCTCTAAAAGACGATGAGGAACAAGAAAAAAGTATCTTAATTCTTATTATGAATTGGTGACAAAGGACGGGACATTGGCCCCACCTAGACGGACATTTCTGATGATGATAAACGATTGGATACATATAATTCTGGATTCCATAATTATGTGCAACCAAAACTGAACCAGATATTTGCAAGATACCAATTTTAAAAGAAAATAAAAAACAAAGAAGAAACAATTGACTCGTCCATTACATGCTTAAAACTAAAGGCAAAGTTTGCAATTTTGCCAATTTGGGCGAAATGATACGTGATAGAAATTTCATCTTGAAGTGAACTCGAGCAAGTTTTCAAATCATCAAATTAATATGTTCTGCGTGTTTTTTTTTTTTTTTAAATTGAAAATCAAAATGACAAACAGAAATTTCTGTCAAGGATATGGTAGAAAACATAGTTGGACTTCCTGTTCAACAAACTATAAAGAGAACAAAGTATTTGTATGTCTAGTGACAAATTTATTCCAGATAATTTTATAAAATAAACATAACTTTATAAATATGAAATATTGTTAATAGTCAAAAAAATAAGTTGTAAAGTTGTGAAAGGAAAAAGAAAAATTTAAAAGATGAAGCAATTGAAATTTTAAAATAAACAATAAGCTGTCAACCACTTGCTGACATACTGTTTTTGCACTGCAAAACTTCAACTTTAAAAAAAATTGTTGAAAAGATAAATTTATGTAAATTATCAATATTTGAAATGATGTTTTACAGTCCTCTACAGCAAATTTGTCTCAATGAACAATCAGTAAATAAATTCTTCAAAACAGTCCCATTAAAATATGAACCAATGAGTATACCTTTTAACAATATGACTTGTCCAAATTGAAAGCATGTGCAGACAACAAAATAAATGTAACTCAAAAATTAAAAACTGTTTTGGGAAGGGAAGAAAATACTGTGGGAAAAGGAGAAAATGTTGGTACCAGTATTTTAACCTTTTAGTTTTTCAACAAGGTTTTCTAAAGCTTTTTTTTCTCAGGGTTGTTCAAAGTCCGGATTGTGTGGTAAAAGGTTAATGAAACAATGTTTTCAAGACCCAGAAAAAGAAGGTTTTTCATAACACTGAGGGGATAGGAGAAAAGGCTTGTAACCAGCATTTTCTCCTTTTCCAACAGTATTTTCTATTGAAGACAAAATGCTATCTTTCAAGTTGCATCTTCTTTGTCATCTGCCATGACCTATTTATTTGCTGCATACAACTTTGAGAGCATTTTTGTACAACATGTCTGATCATAATAAATCAAGGTTTAATACACCAAGAGGGTCATAATGGCCCTGTATCACTCCAATGCCTTATAAATGTATCATGCACATAAATAAGAAGTCTCAGTTGCAAAAGACTTTCATAGAAAAAAATAGCCCCCCCCCCCCCCCCCGTCCCAAAAAAAGTCACAATTTTTTTTTCAACACAAAGATGCTATCAGTGAATACAAGCAGCTTTTATCAAGTATTATTTGTACTAGTTGCAAAAGACTTTCATAGAAAAAATAGCCCCCCATCCCAAACAAAAGTCACAATTTTTTTTTTTCAAAACAAAGATGATATCAATGAATACAAGCAGCTTTTATCAAGTATTAGTCATACTAATATCAATGAACTCTAACAAAGAGTGCTTTGACAAGAAGATTTCTTTCTTTGAAGTAGAAAACATTTTAAATTGCATGAATAGTAAGGTTCTGGAACAAAAAACTGAATGACAGAAACCTTACATCATACTGAATATTCAACTCCACTATTAACAAGAGGGCCAAGATGGCCCTGGATCGCTCACCTGAATTTTTGAGATGACCATAACCAACTTTTTTTAAAGTATTGAAATTTTGGAAACAAAATCAGTATTTTGCCAAGCAATTATAAAAAGGTCACCTGTATAAATCATTTCAAAATCTGTCACCACCCCTACAATCATCACCACAACCATGTTTTTGACGAATCAGAATTCTGCAAATAAATTTTAGGATAGGTCACCCAAAGACCTTATCTTGAACAAGAGCACATGCCTGATAGTGGCTAAAAATATTAAGTTGAACAAGAGCACCTCGTGAGAGTGCCAATGATTGGTTGTTGGAACCTTGCTGGATAGTAAAATAAAATTCCAAATCGCAAAAGGGGCATAATTTGGACAAAACAATTTTGGAGTTAACTGCCCTTGTTGTATGGGTTGCTTTTTACTAGTGAACAATTATTCCGAGTTTTAAGTACATGTGTTGAGTGGAAGCCGAGATATAACAAAATGTCGAAGTTTTTGCACAACAACAACAACGCAGATGATGCCAACAGGGCTATGTCAATACCTCGATGTTTTCTTTGAAAACAGCTAAGCTAAATAAGGGGTATAATATAAGGATCATTTCTGTGAAATAACTTCAAAATCTGAATAGTGGTTTCAGAGAAGACAAAATTTTTAAAAATTTCTTCATGTCCTCAGAGAGCAAATAGCTTCCACCCACCACAGCCATGTTTCTTGACAGATCAAAATTTCGCCAATAACTTTTCAAAAGGGGCACCTAAGGAACATTTCTGTGAAATTATTTCAAAATCTGACAAGTGGTTTAGGAGAAGAAGAATTTCAAAGAATTTCTTGAAGTCCATACAGTGCAAAGATGCCCATCCCAACCCAGGCCATGTTTTTCGACGGATCAAAATTACACAAACAAACTTTAAAAAGGGTTACCCAAGGAACATATCCGTGAAATTATTTCAAAATCTGACCAGTGGTTTCAGAGGAGAAGATTATCAAAGAATTTCTTGGAAAATTCCATTTGGTTGCCATGGCAACCAGATGTTTTGATGAATCAAATTCTGTGAACAATTTCAAAGGGGACGTCCCAAGGAACATTCCAGTCAAGTTTGGTCCAAATTGGCCAAGTGATTTAGGAGGAGAAGATGTTTAAAGAATTGTTGACACCGCTGGACGCCAAGAGCCCCCCCCCCCCCACAACGGCCATGATTTTCAACGGATCAAAATTTCGCGAACAAGTTTTGAAAAGGGTCACCCAAGGAACGTATCTGTGAAATTATTTCAAAATCTGACCAGCGGTTTTAGAGAAGAAGATTTTTAAAGAATTTCTTGGAAAATTCCATTTGGTTGCCATGGCAACCAGAGCTTTTGATGAAATCAAATTCTGTGAACACTTTTTAAAGAGGACCTCTTAAGGAACATTCCAGCCAAGTTTTGTCCAAATCGGCCAAGTGGTGTAGGAGGAGAAGATGTTTAAAGAATTGTTGACACTGCTGGACGCCAAGAGCCCCCCCTCCGCCACGGCCATGTTTTTCGACGGATCAAAATTTCACGAACAATTTTTGAAAAGGGTCACCCAAGGAAGATATCTGTGAAATCATTTCAAAATCTGACCAGCGGTTTCAGAGGAGAAGATTTTTATAGAATTGTTGACACCGATGGACGCCAAGAGCCCCCCCCCTCCACCACGGCCATGTTTTTCGACGGATCAAAATTTCACAAACAATTTTTGAAAAGGGTTACCCAAGGAACATATCTGTGAAATTATTTCAAAATCTGACCAGTGGTTTCAGAGAAGAAGATTTTTAAAGAATTTCTTGGAAAATTCCATTTGGTTGCCATGGCAACCAGAGTTTTTGATGAAATCAAATTCTGTGAACAAGTTTTAAAGAGGACCTCCAAAGGAACATTCCACCCAAGTTTGGTCCAAATCGGCCAAGCGGTGTAGGAGGAGATGTTTAAAGAATTGTTGACACCGCTGGACGCCAAGAGCCCCCCCCTCCACCACGGCCATGTTTTTCGACGGATCAAAATTTCGCGAACAATTTTTGAAAAGGGTCACCCAAGGAACATATCTGTGAAATTATTTCAAAATCTGACCAGCAGTTTCAGAGGAGAAGATTTTTATAGAATTGTTGACACCGATGGACGCCAAGAGCCCCCCACTTCCACCACGGCCATGTTTTTCGGCAGATCAAAATTTCGCAAACAATTTTTGAAAAGGGTCACCCAAGGAACATATCTGTGAAATTATTTCAAAATCTGACCTGTGGTTTCAGAGGAGAAGATTTTTAAAGAATTTCTTGAGAAATTCCATTTGGTTGCCATGGCAACCAGAGTTTTTGATGAAATCAAATTCTGTGAACAATTTTTAAAGAGGACCTCCCAAGGAACATTCCAGCCAAGTTTGGTCCAAATCGGCCAAGCGGTTTAGGAGGAGAAGATGTTTAAAGAATTGTTGACGCCGCACGACGGACGACGCACACAGCGTGCCCCTAAAAGCTCCCCTTGAGCACATTGCGCTCAGGTGAACTAAAAATAAAATGAATCACTCTCACTGAAAACTGAACATTTTCTATCCAAAAAACGTGAATAACCAACATTAATCATATAATGGTGCAGTCTGACGATCAAGGGAGGAAAATGGTAACAATATCAATTTTGAATGAACAGAAGTTATTTCTCTTGATCACTATAAAAGCTTAAATCATATCGACTTCATGTACTACAAAAAAGATTTTAAACTTTCACTATAAAATATGTTACCCAAGGACTGTCCCCAGGGCTGTAGTTTTTACAATCTTACTATAGGTCCACTAGATGAAGCCACATGCAAAATTTATTAACCTTCGAACTTACAATTAGGAACCAGAAGAGTCTTTCAGTTTTCATTTTTTAAGCCCATGTAAAACACGTGACCCCCGGGGCAGGGCCAATTTTTACCTGAGGGCTATAATTGGGACACTCTTGGTAATGGTCTACTACATCTAGCTGAATGCCGAATTTGATAGCCCTAGGCCTTATGTTTAGGATCTAGAAGATTTTTGAAGTATTCACTATATATAAAACCATGTAAAACTTGTGACCCCGGGACAGGATCAATTTTTACCCTCGGGCTATAATCTGAACAATGTTGGTAGTGGTCCACAAGATAAAGCTACATGTACATGCCAAATTTGGTAGCCCTATGCTTTATAGTTAGGAAAAAGAGGATTTTTTTTTTTTTTTGTTCTCACAATACAAGACTATGTAAAACTTGTGACCTCCAGGGCCGGGCCATGTTTGACCCAAGAGCTATAATTTGAAGAAACTTGATAGAAATCTATTAGATGAAGCTACATGCAAAATTGGGTAGCTCGAGACCTTACGGCTATGTGCAAGAAGATTTTTAATGATTTTCAATATTTTTCAGTTTTGTTGTCATGGCAATCTGAGTTGTTGCTGGAAACAAATATTTTGAAGAATTCTGAAGAAGGCAATGGCAGAATCATTTTTGCGAAGTTCCATCAAAATTGGATGGGTACTTTCTGAGAAGATGCTTCAAATAAAACTTAACGCTCACATGGACACACACACACACACACACACACACACACACACATATGCATGATGGACACAGGACCAAGACATAAGCATACTGGGCTTTGGCCAGTGGAGCTAAAAGTGAATGTGAAAATTAGCAAAGGGAGACTGATCATTTCAAGCAATGTATCACTCTGCTAGGATATCTTCAAAAGGGGTCTTATATTGGAGGAAAAATCTCATTTGCAGGTGGTGACGTGTCAAGTAGTGTAAATTTTGGGACATTATGATAAATTTAAAAAGAAAACAATCTTAATTATCATGAAAATAATAGCGTTCATATTTACAAAATCAACATGCACTATAAAATGTAACAAGCAAATTTGTATGGTAATAATAATCATATTTGACAAAAACAAAATTAAAGTATCACAACTAAATTGTATACACAAATATCAAAATTTTGCAATTTTACTCGCAAAAAAATTAACGATACCTTGAAGAGTAAATGAGAATATACAACAGGGATCGTATATAACATGTTATATATGATCCCTGTATACAAGAAATAAATAAACAAATATATGCAAGATGCCATAAAGTATAATAATTTTAATAATTCATCATTAGATCTAATACATTTGCTTTGGATACTTATGTTGGTTCAACAATTATACATATAATACATTCCTAAAATAACATTAAATTGAGATCACAGGATTTTGAAACAGATCTATATGTAAAAACTGAAAAAAAATATGTGATTCAAATAAATACATGTACTGTTGTTTCACTACAAAAATTTACAACAAATTTATACTACAACTTCACCTTTACCCACATGACAAATTTTGGACCCTTCCAAATTGAGAGCATCTACAGGCAACAAATTTTAAAGTCATACAAATGAACTTAACCTATTTGACAAAGCTGAAAGCATTATGGGAAAAGAAGAAAATGCTGGGTACCAGCATTTTCTCCTTTTTCCACAATGTTTTCAAAAAACTTCTTGCCCAGGGTTGTGAAAACATAAAATTGTTTGGTAAAGAGTTATATGTGCTCTAACAGTGTTGATAAAGATCAGACTGCATTGAATGTGTAGTCAGATCTTGGATGAACACTGCCTCTTTGGAGAAATTCTGGCTACATGCAGCATTTGGCACTTTTCTACTGTCTGAGGATGTCCATTATTGTTAACCCTTTACCAAACAATCCTGTGTTTTAACAACTCTGTGAAAGAGGGCTTTTGGAAAAATAATGGGAATAGAAGGAAATCCTGGTAACCAGCATATTCTTCTTTTCCCAACATGGCTCAACAAAGATAAATTTCATAATATCAGCCATGTTCAGTTTGCTGTCCGCACATACTTTCAATGTCAAGAAGACTAAAATTATGATACTAGTATCTGGTAACATGTTGACCATTTACAACACAATTCTACCTGTTAATGACCTTGGAGGTTACAGACCTTACATTAGAAAACACTGTGGAAAAAGGAGCTAATGGTGCTCACCAACATTTTCTCCTTTTCCCATCATGTTTTCTACCCTTTCAAAAACAAGTGTCATCATGTTTAGTTTCTCCTCTTTGCTTTCAATATGAATGAGTCTAAAATTTTGTTGTGTGGTGATGGGCTAATCAATCATGTAATCAAGATATTTTAATCCTTAGAGTGCCGAATATCCTCAGACACTTTATTCTCAAAATAAGACCCTTATAATTGCAGTGCCAAAGTTGTTATTGTCTAGAGTGTCTCAACAAAGCAGACAGAGTAAATTTAAGATCAGACTCCACATTTTGTACCATCTGATCTTGATCTACACTGGCTTCAAATGCAAATATAATCATGAGAGGTGCTTAAGAGGTTGATATTTCTAGTTTTGATAAGCAACTGTTGCACAGCTGCAACCTCTTTGTCATTGGGAGTCTTTAATAACATTTTGTTAGAGTTTTGATAAATACAAGTATATGCCAGGTATACAACATTTTATTTATTACATTCTGAAAGAAATTTGCATTGTGTTAAAAGGAATAGGTTAACTCTTTACCAGACAAAAAGATTTAGACCCGTCCAAATTGAAGGCACGTGAAGTCGACGATTAGTAATCTAAATGTGGCTCACATGATGGAATCTGTCTTTGATTGGGTAGAAAACATTGTGGGAGAAAGAGAAAATGCATTTTCTCCTTTTCCCACAATGTTTTTGACAGGCTTCTTGTTCAGGGTTGTTAAAACTTAGGATTGTGTTGTAAAGGGTTAAAAGAAGTGACTAAAAGGATGTCAATCTGTGTGATGGGAAATATTCTTTATTCCAAGCTGTGCCTTCAACTGAAAATAGAAGAATGAGAAGAAATATTGTATCGAAATGAAATCACTTGTTTCAGTATTTATGACTAATCACTAAAAGCAACCCATGAAAAGCAATAGAAGTAAATACAAATATTTCTCAAGAAAAGTCTATTGGTTGTTATAAATTCAGGTAAACACACACAAAAAAATAGGCACAATCAACCGATGAGACTCACAAAACAGACTTGAGAAACAAGAGCACAAAGATAGCAAGAGGGCTATGATGGCCTTGAAGTTGCTCACCTGAGCCTTTTGACTAAAAATGACCCATTTCAAATCTTTTCTGAGATAAAATTCAAAAACATTCTAACAAACTTTCATGAATATTGGACTGAAAAAGAGTGTACACTAGCTTTTTCTGGAAACTATCTCAGTGACCTACTTTTTAGCCCAACATGGCCCAACTTGATGCAGACATTATTGAAACAAACATGCAGACCACCTTTCATGAGTATTGGTTTTTGACCTAATGTGACACATTTTCAAATTCATAAGAAATATCATAAAGATAAACATTACAACTAATTTTCATAAGTATAAGAGAAAAAATGTGGCCTCTATAGTCTAAACATGGTATTTCAACGATTTGACCTGGTGACCTACTTTTTAATTCTTCATGACCCATTTTCAATATCATCAAAACAAACATTCTGACCAACTGTCATGAGCATTGGACTGAAAATGTGGCCTCTACAGTGTACACAACGTTTTTCTAAGGTTTAAACTAGTGGCCTAGTTTTTGACCAAACATGACTCCTTTTCAAAGTTGTCCAAGATATTATTATTAAGACAAACATTTTGACCAAGTTTCATGAGTATCAAACTGAAAATGTGACCTCTAGATTGTACACAAGGTAAAAGTTGATGACGCATGACAGACAACAGACAGAGCATGATCACAAAAGCTCACTTCGAGCATTTTTTGCTCAGGTGAGCTAAAAACCTACATGTATGTGCTGCAAATTAATTGAAAAATAACTGATTGTATCAGAATTTCATTTGCAAAATAAACCTTATCATTTATCATTTATGGACATTCAACAATTATTTTAAGGTAAGAGTAATACATTAAAAAGACAAGTACATGTACTGTCATCCCAAACTTTGTTAGAGCGCAAAATAAACAAAACTAACAAATTCATTTTGCAAAAAAGACCTGACATTTGCACTTGAGCTGGAATATCTCAAGATAAACAACTGTATAGATTCAAGGTAAGGTAGTATGCTTTGTGCAGTTTGATCCTGATTTACACCGACGCAAAAGTCAAAATTGTACAAGGAACTCTGACGGTTAAACAATACTTATATTTACCTATATGTTCATATTAACTAACATGGAACAAGCCATAAAGCATGATAAAGAAGGCTCAGGTGCATTGGTGCAAAATCATATAGAGGAACTTGAGCTGCCAGATAATTACTTTTAAAACAAATTTTATGGCAATCATGGTATTATTACCCTCCAGAGAAAGGACCAAAAGATTAAATCATATGACATATTAGCTTCTATGACTTATTTTCTGTAATTAACCTTTTGCCTCATGGACTCAATTTGCCATCCACAGGGGACACAATCTGAAAACATTATCTTTGTGAAAATCACATATATAATTATGTATACTCCCAATGTGCCAAAAAGAGCAGTAGTACCATTGCCACTACATTTTCTTTGTAGCCACTGCATTAAAACTTTATTTGTACAAGGTCAGTGCATTTTTACAGATTTAGCCCTTTCCCAAACATGTAAGCTTGGACTCTTCCAAGTTGAAAGCATCTGCAGATTACTTATGTTGAAATGGTTGCATAGGAACTTAAAATTTTTGACAAAGGAACTTAAAATTTTTGACAAACCAGCATTTTCTCCTTTTCCAACAATGTTTTCAAAAGGCTTCTTTCACAAGGTTGTGAAATTACGAGATTGTCTGATATCTAATGGCATTCTAACCAAAAAGCTTAGAGTCTGATATCTAATGACATTCTAGCCAAAAAGCTTAGAAATAAAGTTTTTTCATTGACAGGAAAAAAAGATAAAAAGTTAACTAGGGACTTTTAATCAACAGTTTGAGGTGTAACCCATTAAAGTGCCTTTCACAACTTAATTTGCCTTTGTGGTCAGTGTGCATCAAGATCAGACTGCACTAACATACAGTCTGATCTTTGATCTTGACTGTTCACTTTACTCTGATAAAAAGCTGCCTTGAAATTGCTATTATTCAGTTTCTTTTACTGGACTGAAAGTGTCTGTGGCACCATAAGGGTTAACATTAAAATCAAACAGTGCCAAGTTAAGGTACCCTGTTGTTTTCTGTTTCAAGTTCTGAGATCTTCAAGGTCAGTTCTTCTATTAGACTGTCTTTGTTTGTCTTTAACTAGAATAAAAATACAGATAGCTATTATTAACACCTTATAAAATATACTGGCTAATTCTATGTACCGGTACTTCAAGACAAAAATTGTAACAAAACTGATGTCTTTGATGACATCCAAAATGCAACATCAATATGAGTTAAGGTTCAATGCATGTATACAGGAGAAAATGTGGTAAAAGGTAAAATTGTTTGTTCTGGAACAGTGGTAGTTACGAGACAGTAGTGTAGGGATAGAGCTTCTGACTCTCATATTACAGGTTCCTGGTTTGAATGATGACTGAGGTAACAACCTTTAGAACTGCCCCCATCATGGTGCCAGCAGTGGTTTAAATACATGTAAGCTACAGAATTTGCTTTACAATTACCGGTAATGTTGAATAATTTACAAATAATACATGATCTTTGAGGGCAATATGGAAGTTTACGGATTGGTCTGTCAGACAAAAGATGTTATATGGACCGAAGGGCAGCTTTGATCCATATGACATTTGCGGTCAGACAGACCAGTCTGTAAACTTCCATATTGCCCTCAAGATCATGTATCATTTGTTATATTAATACTGAATCTATCAATTGAAGCATCATAAGACAGACAAGTGGCTTTATAAACAATTAGATCTATCTGAAAAACAGATCAGACCTAACTGATCTAGATCTAGTACATGTAGATCTACTATTTCAACAGTAAAAGTAAAACAATGGTGAAAATTTCATTAGATCTAGACAGACACTTAATATTGTTTTCTCACAAAAACTAATACAGTGCTCGGGTGAGCAATGACCTTACTCGCCATCATCTTTCATCTAACACTGGTTTGAGTAGACCAAAATAGAGGTGCAAGTAGAGCAGAGCGGAGCTGAAAATGCTCTCTGATGGTTCTGTGCTGTAGTGCGACTTGTGTGAAGAAGCGCTGTGGCAAGCCAATTCTTTCGAAAAGTCAACATTAATGATTAATTAATGATCCTGGTAAGGCAAAAAAGTGTTAGCATGTTTTCTTACTGAGACTCCGACATTAATATGACGTAATTTGATGTCACAGTTTTGTCTTCTTTTGTATGCGTGAAATTCACTTACCATGAAAAATACACATGCCCGGTCGATATAACTTTTTATGGACATGATGTCACATTGAAAACGGACGGATTTATTTGAATGAGGTATTATATTAATGTTTAAACTATAACATCACTTACTTCCTTATTCTCCTGCTCAAGTTCTGAGATTTTTCTCTGCAGTGATACAGTGACTGACTCATCCTCCTCTGATGTCTTAAATATGAATAAAAAGCAATGAGTTTCTAACCATTAAACCTTTACTAGACATCAAAATTTAAGAGTTATCGGAATTGAAAGCACTTGCAGAGGACAAATCAAATGTGGCTCAAATAATACAATAATTTTGGTAACAAAAAAAAGAAAATGCTGGCCGTAAGCATTATCTCTTTTTCATACTGTTTTCATAAAGCCTTTTTCCACAAGGTTGTTAACTTTACCAAACAACAAAATTCTAGACTACTCCAAATTTAAAGCACTTGCAGACACCAAATCAAATGTGACTGGAAAACTGAAATTTGCTTTGAAAGGGTTGAAAACATTGTGGGGAAAGGAGAAAATGCTGGCTATTGGCAAGTTCTCCTTTTACCACAATGTTTTCAAAGGCACTTTTCCTCAGGGTCATTAAAACTCAGGATTTTGTGGTAAAAGGCTAAAACATGAAATAGTCTGGTAAAGGGTTAGTCAAGCTTTTTTAGCTTATATTAAACAAAAATTATTTTCAAAAAAGATAAATAGCAGCAAGTAGGCAGGGGCCCTTAGAATCAATATGTCTGCATTTTTGACCAATGACAAATTTCTATTTATTCATTTGTTATCAGTACCTAAAGGTAGGTCAAAAGCCAGCACATTCAGCTATGCTGAAACATATCTGACCATGTAGATCTAGCTAGCATTGCACACTATACTCAGTCTAAAGTATCACATACCTGGAATCCATACGACCCTGACCCTGAAAATGACTGTGGTGGGATATCAAGGTGAAGGTCAGCTGGTTCATGCTGTTTCCATTGGAAACCATCCTTAGTAACCAATGGAGGCTGCAATGGAGACTGTATCACAAACTCTTGAGGTATTGGTATAAAATCATCTTCCAGTTCCTTGAAAGAAAAAGAGTTTATATCAGCACAGAAGAAACCAAAATGAAAAAGAAAAAAAACACAGCAACTATTGGTACTTTCAATTTTATCCTGTCACCTTCTATAATTTCGACCTGTTAACAGGGTGCCGTATATTTTTTTTTTGTTATCTGTCAGTTGGTCGTGTGACCGCCAAGTGCGCACCTGCTAAATGGGACTATTTTCAACTATTTGTGTCTTAATGACGCAATGAATGAATCAATCACTAGCGAATACTTAAATCGCTCGTTAAATTAATACTATATGACTGTGTAACACAAAAATATAAATTTATTGAGCTCTTTGCCACAACTATTTTCTGCAGATGTATGTCACGTTTATGATGTAGCCAGTATCATTCATGATGCCATTATTGCAGCTGCATATCCAGAGGTCTTTACATACCTCTTCCTTTTTTTATTTTTTTTTTCATGATTGTGAGAAAGATGTGAAGGTGTGCCTAATTTCCAGTAAAATATTCAAGTTAGTCAGATTTTGGATTATAAGTGAGAATCAGGATAAATAAAATGGATGGTTGGTGTCTTGGATTGGGGAAGTCTCTTGGACTTGCCTCCGGAAATTTAATAAAGGTACTGTACGGTCTTTTTAAAAATGTTTGTTTTCTTGTTTCTTTGCTTTGTTTTTTTACAGTGAGTGACAGGATAAATAGAATAGATGGTTGGTGTCTTGGATGTGTTAATTTTATCGGGCTCAGCTCTGAAATTTATCCGGTTCACCTTCGGCTCACAAGATAAATTTCTCCGCCTTGCCCGATAAACTTAACCCATCCAAGACACCAACCATCTATTCTCTATTTCTTTTATTTGCTCATGAACCAAACACAAATATTTATGGAATATTATGTTGTACATGTAGTAACTTTCCTGGTCCTTGTATCTGATTCAAGCAGCATGACAAAATATGATACTGCACAAGACTGAAAGTCAAGTGAGGTGTCAAAATTTTCTTACACAGCCAATTGCAAACACAAGCACCAGGAAAGTTACTACAACATAACATTCCTTTTATTGTACAACTACTACTTTCAATGACAAAATTGTACAGTTATTGACATTTTATTCCAAAAAAGTAAATAAAATGAGACAGTTAATGGTGTGGAGGGTAGCAACTCTGTTATTATGAATGGCAGATGAGTATTTCAATGCAGTATTTTGACAAATCCCAAGTCAATGCATGCAAATTTCGTGCGCAAGATATGTCATCAAATCATATTTGAAACTGTATATGACACCGTGTAGATACATTTTTTTTTGTTACACTAAATTTATTTTTGGAAAAATCCATGATTATCTGTAAGATCTGAAAATAAACGGTCAAGGTAAACTAATGACTCAAAACATGAATTTTGATTTAGGAAGGGTGAAAAACATTGAGGGGAAAAGGAGAAAATGCTGGTTACCAGCATTTTCTCCTTTACCCACAATATTTTCAAAAGCTGTCAAAGGGTTGTTAAAAGTCAGGATTGTGTGGTAAAGGATAAACCGCATCAAAACTGAAAGCATTTGCAGTTGAATTTGGACTAGTCTAAAATTTTGTCATTTGGTAAAGACTTAAACTAGATTTTTTTTTTTCATTTCTAACTGTCAATTTTGCATCAATGAATCAAACCCGAATTAATGATAATTGTCGATAATTCAAAAGATGTTCCAAAGTCATTCAAACAAACTGTTTCAGGATGTAATGAGTAACAAGTAATCACTGTACTAAAGACTTACTGCTTCAAGCCATGGAGGGAGATTGCTTTCCTCTTCTTCTTCCACAATAATGGGAGATGGTGTTACTATTTTTGGCAACATAGAAGTAAAGCCAGTGTCATCAGGGGATGAAGGTTTTCCAGAGTCAGTGGTGGAGTGCAACTGCCCTATGTCCTGATTTGACTGGTTCTCAGACTGGTACACATTTGCTATTGCACTATCATCTGAATTGTTCATTTGTGAACCATTCTCTTCAATACTGGATATGTTAACTGAAATGATTAAGAAAAGTTAAGACCAGGTTTTAGGATAGTCTTTAACCTCTCGCTCCAACCCTTAATTCATGATGCACTGAAAAATACACTCGTGCAACAGGAAATTGGCTATATACATGTAGGTAAAGAAAACAACATGCTCTCTCAGAGCCTTTTTACAAAAAAAAGGGTTTTCAATAAATTAAACAGAGATGAAAATGGTTTGAAGAATCAAAGGGCTTTTGCAATTCACATCTGAATGAGTTTAAGGTTAATTAGCATGAGATATGATAGCAGAGACTTGCATAATTTAAACTAAAGGACCATTCTGATAGAAGGATAAGCATTTTCAATTTAGAACTTAAAAGTTCTTTTTTTTTTTACAAGCTGAAAATATCAAATGACTATATATGTCCCATGGTTTATTTTTGAAAGCATTGGAACATGTAATACTCAGCCTTTTACCAAACTATTCTGAGTTTTTATGACTCTGGCAAAAAAGGCTTTTGAAAATGATGTCGGATATGGAGAAACTGCTTGCAACAAGAATTTTCTCTTTTTTCTACAGTATTTTCTATCCTATCAATGGCATTCACATAAATTGGGACACATGCAATTTTTGGTCCGCAAATGCTTACAGTTAAAACAGTCTAAATATTTTCACCTCTTTTTGTTGCTATTTCAAAGTTATTTTTTAGGGAAAAATGCAGTGTAGGGTCAACAAGTTATTCTGATGCACTGGTAAAGACCCAGAAGTTGCAATTTTACTGCTGTTTGAAATATTTGATTTCTTAGAAAATTCTCATATTCTGTGTACTCTGATCACTATCTACACTGCCAAAGAAAATAATCTGTTCCAAGCATCAATTTTTTCTGAGGACATAAAAAATGTTTGTGCAAACCCCAAAACCCACAAAGGCAGCAAACAAACCCTTGAGCACCATAGGCCAAAGCAGGTGCTTTTGATGAAGGCATTAATTGGGATCAAGATCAGACTGTACAGTTGTACCCTGTAGCCCAGTTGGTAGTGTTCCAGGCTTGAGAATGGGAGGTTGCTGGTTTGAATCCCAAGCTCGGCCAATTTCTTTCTGAGAACTGATGGTAGTCATTCAACAAGATTCATTTTTCTCTCACCCCTGATCATTGTTTCAATGATGGTTATGTGAGAAAGCAACCAATGGCTTGGGAAGAAGTACTGTTAACAGAAACTCCGGAAAAGCATGAATCATAGGACTGGTGCACTGGCCACCGCAATATAACTGAAATAATGTTGAAAATGGTGTGTAACACAAACAATCTATCAATCAATTCAATGGGTTGTATTTCAAGCCATCGAAAGACATCATGTTTATCTATTTTGTGCTGCAAGAGTTCTAACATCAAGCATGCATTTACCCTGTACCACATGACAAAATTTTTAGACTAGTCGAAATTGCGGATGACAAATTTAATGTGGCTCAATTGATGAAAGTATAGAAAACACTGGGGGAAAAGGAGAAAATGCTGGTTACCAGCATTTTCTCTTTTTTCCACAATGATTTCAGAACTCCTTTTTTCTCAGGGTGGTTAAAAGTCGGGACTGTGTGGTAAAGATTTAAGTACTCATGAATTGTGAATAATTTCAGTATTTTTCTTCGTCATGCAGAAACTTGCTTTGCCTTGATTATCTTTTTTCCAACAACAAGCATGGCAAATCAAGTACAGCCCCCATGCTGCTATAAAATTCTACCATGCATTACTTCACCATTTCCCAGCAGTATTGTTTTCAATTTTAAAAGCCTTTTTAATGCTTTGTCCACATAAAACTTAAATGAATGACCTGAACTATATGTATGAGTCATGCTCTGTGAAAAGGGGGCTTAATGCATCTGCAAAAGGTATAGACACATGTCAGCCTGCGCAGTCCCAGCAGGTTGAAACGGGTCAAAACTTTTTGCCATCGGTAAATTTTCTGCATGTCAAAAGACCATTCAACCTTGTGATCCAGACGGTTGTTGAACAAAGTGGATTTTATAGGCCCCTAATTATGTGATGACTTGCATAGTTTAATGTGTCACAGAGATGCAATAAGCCCCCTCTTGCCAGAGTATGGCTCATGTATATATCTTAACCATTTACCAAACATTTCAAAATTTGAGTGACCTTAAGGGAGAAGGCTTTTGAAAACATTGTAGTAAGAGACGAAAATGATAGTAACAAGCATTTTCTCCTTTTCCCACCATGTTTTCTACTGTCTCAGGAGCAAACCCAATCCTTAACCCTTTACCAGATGACAAAGTTTTTGAATTGTCCAATTTGAAAGCATTTGCAGACGACAAAATAAATGTGACTCAAAATTTGAAATTTGCTTATGGAAGGGTAGAAAACATTGTGGGAAAAGGAGAAAATGCTGGTAACCAGCATTTTCTCCTTTTCTTACAATGTTTTCAAAAGGCCTTTTCCTTAGGGTCATTAAAAGTAGGGATTGTGTGGTAAAGGCCTAAACCCCTTATCACTTTGATTATTCTTACTTTTGTTGTTAGGTAAGAGGTTGATACTTTACAATACAGCTAAGTTTTAGACTTGTTCAACTGTAAGCATTTGCAGGAGATGAAAAAAAAAAATGTTGCTCAAATAGTGCCAATTGTCTATGAAAGGACAGCCGAGCCCCGGTAGCTCTGTCGGTAGCGCGCAGGACTTGAGAACAGGGGGGCGTGGGTTCGATCCCTGGCTCAGCCAATTTCTTTTCGAGGATTGATGATAGTCACTGCGACAGGATTCATTCCTCTCCCACCACTGACCATTGTTACGACAGTGATTATGTGGGAAAGCAGCCAGTGGCTTGGAAAGAAAATTGTGTGGAGTACTGGTAAAAGAGACTCCAGGAAAGCATGCATAGGTGCACTGGCTGCCACGATATAACTGAAATAATGTTGAAAACGGCGTTAAACACCAAACAATCAATCAATCAATAAAACTATGAAAGGATAGAAAACATTGTGGAAAAAATGGAAAATACTGATTACCAGCATTTTCTCTTTTTCCCCCACAATGATTTAAAAATCTTTCTCAGCCATGAGAACAGGTGATTGTTTGTTAGTAGGTCACTCATTGTCATCTAATTTACTATTTACCATAAAATTTCTCATTATCCTTTTGCCACAAGGTTGATTAAAAGAAAAATTGCTTTCAGTACAGTGAAAAAAAACTTGTATGAGAAAAAAAAGTGACGGGTATAAAAAAGAATTAAAATGTCAAAGACCTTGTCTGCTTTTTCTGGTTCAATGCAATATTGAAAAGTTAGCAGAAATTTTCTCAGTGAAACTTCTGTCCCTAGAATTTCTAATTACATAGCCATTTTTTTAAACAACTTATTGATACAATAAATTGGTTTTTGTCCGAACACTTATTTTGATTATGTATTTAAAGTAAATTAACTATAATTGCAATAAGTGTAAAGCTAAATTATTGATGGTGAAAAGTTGTAAAGTGATATTTTTAATAATGAACATGACCTCTACAGACCTCTGTATTATTTTGTAAAGAATTAATGTAAATGCAATCATATTTATCAAACAGTTTAAGAAATTAAAACATGTTTATGTTGATTATGTTAAAAAAATACAACAAATGCCATGCACAGAAAAAAATTCTTTTTTTGTACCACACGACTTTTAACGACCCTGAGAAAGAAGCCTTTGAAAACATTGTGTGATAAGGAGAAAATGCTGGTAACCAGCATTTTCTCCTTTTCCCACAATGTTTTCTACCCTTCCCAAAACAAATTTCAAATTTTCAGTCACTTTTATTTTGTTGTCTGCAAATGCTTTCAATTTGAACCAGTCTTAAATTTTGTCGTCTGGTCAAGATGTAAACAAGGATATAAAGCAGTCAGTTTTCAGTTATATATCATCCTCTTTACTAGCTGAATATTCCATTCAGTTAACACATGCCAGCCGTGACAGGTCTAGAAAGCCTTTTTCCACAATATTTCCTACCTGAACAAAGACTGCTCATCACTAATAAGCCACATTTCGTTTATCATCTAGAAACACCTTAAATAGCAACAAGTGTGAAAACTCATAGTTTGGTAGAGAGTTAACCTTTTAAGCCTCTTTCACAATTGGAGTGATACTAATTGCAACAATTTGGTTGCACAATTGACAAAAAGCTACTCTTGCAATGGATTGCAAATAGCTCTCACAAATGCAATAAAAGTACATGTAATTCAAGAAGAAACAGTGCGAAAAACATGTTGCAAGCAGTAGTAAAATAGTCAGAAGGCAATTGTGAAAGAGGCTTTAGGAAACAAAACATTTTTTAGACACTTTCAAATTGAAAGCAATTGGAAACAATAAATTACATGTGGCTCAATTGCTCTTTCAGAAAGTGGAAAGAATTGTGGTACTCAGCATTTTCTCTTTCTCCCACAAAGCTTTCTAAAGCCTTTTTCATCAGGGGTCCATTAATTCAGAAATGTCCAAAGCGCCAAAACTTAATACCAAAGAGTTAAAAAAAAAAAACATCCCCCATTCAACCTCTACTTTATGATCCTGTGTTTTAATAACTGAAGAAGAACACTTCTGTGAACATCATGGAAAGAAAGGCCTTTGAAAACATTGTGGAAAAAGAAGAGAATGCAGGTCACCAGCATTTTCTGCTTTCCAGACAATGTTTTCATTAAAGAGAGACCCATTATTTGAGCTTGAATTAGTTATTGTCTGCAAGATCTTTCAATATGGACAATTCTGAGATTTTGTCATTACAATGACGGGTTAATGGCTGGACCGCGGGTTAACTTTGCCACACAATCCTGGGTTTTAATGACCCCAAGGGAAAAAGACTTTTAAAAAGATTGTGGGACAAGGAGAAAATGCTGGTGACCAGCATTTTTTCTTTCCTCACCTCCTTTCATCACAATGTTTTCTTCCCTTCCAAAGAAAAAATTCCTAATTTGTGCAACATTTAGTTTGTCGTCTGCAAATGCTTCCAATTTGGACCAGTATAAAATTTTGTTGTTTGGTAAAGACTTAATGTAAGACCAAATTTGCTCCCAATCACAGACAGACAACATGCAAAACAAACGAATATTTATTGCAAAAAAACAACCCCAATGCTTGCATGCTCCACCATTATAATGAAGCTGTTGCCATAGTTACCTTCATCATGTAATTCTTTGAAATCCACTCTCTTCACTATAATAGGAAGATGATTAAAGAAAAAGAACATATTAAACAGGGAAAAAGAAATAATTGTAAACAGACAAAGGAGAATGATTAGTCTGTAAGAATTAGATGAAACCTCAAACCCAGACAATAACATGAAACCCAACAGACTGTTTGTTTGTCTTGGAATATTACCTATCCCTTACTTCATGTTAACCTTTCTCTTGCTGAAAAAGTGAAATGAAACTTTTCATCCGATAGTAATATCCAAAATTTTGCTCTTTCAAAGGGGGAAAATTTTTTTGGGAGAAAGTATGTCCTTATCAGACAGTGTAGATCAAACATCAGACTGCACATTCTGTGCAGTCTGATGTTTGATCTACATTGTCTGCAAAAGGTCAGTGAGATGCGCTTTGCAGTCTAAGAGTTAATACATTTTGAATTGGCTGCCAGGATTAACTTTTAAAAATATTATGATAAAGAAATTCACTCATTTAGAATGATATGTAATAATGCAATATTGAATTAGGGAGCCCTCTACATGATTATGTATGCATAATTCAGTTTCAAATATATTTTTATTTCCCATAAAATAGCAATGGAAATAAAACAAATGTGAACTAAATTGTTTTGGAAAAGAGTTTGTGAGGTATGATATGCTATTACTTAGCATTCAAAGCATTCCTTTTCAAAAATATGATGATAACCAATAGGCACTTGAGAATTCATACATGGACAGAACTACTTTTCTACATTGGCATGCTCTGTTTACATTGCCTTTTAAAGTAGTGTATCGTTATTTAACAGGTGCACAACATAATTTCTTTCATCAACCTTTGGAAAGAAATTGACCAAGCTGGGGATTCAAACCAGCAACCCCTGTTCTCAAGTCCTGTACACTTCCAACAGTGCTGCCACGGCTTGGGTGTACTGATCACGATTCATGTTTTGAAAAGGAATGCTTTGCATGCCAAGTAAAAGCATTATGTCATGGTAGGGTTTACCTAGCACAATGCTGTGTACACAAAGAACAATAAATGAGCATGCAACTTTTTGGTACAAAGCTCATTTGAAATGAACTCTGAAAATACCCATTTTCATTTCATGCTTTCCGGTAGGTTATCGAGAAATATCGGTGAAATATTTTTCAATATTTCATGGTTACGACCAGTGAAAATACTGATTTTTATATTCTAACTCTTCAATTGAAGGCGGAAACAGTTGTTCCCGCGCACTAGTTACTTAGGTAAAATGGGCATGCCTCACAACCAGATGAAAATATGACAAATTTTAGACATTGTTCAAAATTTGTCATCTGGTACAGAGGTGAATAAAGACAAATTGAGAACATTTCCAGAAAACAAATGTGACTAAGGTGATAGGATTGTCCTTGAGAAGCTTATACATGTACGAACATTTTTGGAAAAGGGGAAAATGCTGTTCACCAGCATTTCCTCCTTTTCCAACAGTGTTTTCAAGAACTACCTTCCCCAAAGATGTTAAAACTTGGGATTGTTTAGTAAAGAGTTAAAGGTTATGAACACAAAAGGTTTGGGTTCAACTTCTGTTTACCTGGTTTTGTATGAAACAGAGTTGTGTCTGCAAAAAATAGAAAGGAAAGTGAGAAAAGTTAAATGAAAGAAACTGTATAATATTCATGCTTGTAATTCTGTGTCTAGCAATGAACAATTATTATGTTTGATTGAAAATCAGCTCAGACATGAATCATAATGCTCCATTTACAAAAAGTATGATTTGTCTTGTAGAAACCTGAAATAAAAGCCTAAAAGTATCTGTCACTCCTTGCTGGATAGCACGGACAATTTACCTACCTTATGCTTGGACTTCTTTTAAAGATACATCCTTAAGGCCAGAGAAAAAACTTTGCTCTAGAAATTTGATAGACTGTAGAATGGTTCAAAATAGATAAATAACTGATATATTTTGTGTAAGGGATAAAACCATATATCGAAAATCTTAATTTAAAACCAGAAACGTCACAGCAGTAATTTCTTTGGTGGCCCCAAGAAAATGAAATGCATTTTTCTATCTGTCATAATCTATGCAACTTTGCAACCATCAGGGGGAATATTTGGCATGAAGATACAAGAAAGAGTATAGTTTGATAGAATAAATATGAAATGGATTACAAGCTGGCTGAAAGCGAGTACAGATGTATCTTTGTAGGAGTAATGCATTCACGAGCACAAGCACAGGATATTTTATGATGAAAAAGGAACATGTCACAGGAAACTGGCAGCTTCTAACTTCTAACAGCAAAATATAGGGGAAAATCAATGCATCCCAAATTATAAACTTATCATTTAAAGCTAAATTGTTACAATTATTTTGAATTCACTATGGCTAGAGAATATCATTTATCTTTATTAATGAAATGGCTATTTTCATTGAGAAAAAACAGCCAAATAAACTCTTTACCAAATGACAAAATTTGACATTTGTCCAAATTGAAAGCATATGCAGTTGACAAGACAAAATTGTTTTTACTAAAAAATTGAAACTTATTTGTGGACAAAACATTGTGGGAAATGGAGAAAATGATGGTTACCAGCATTTTTTCATTTTCTTATAATATTTTCTAAAGCCTCCTTCTTTGAGGTCCTTAAAACTCAGGATTGCTGTGTGGTAAAAGGTTGATTATTGTTATTCAAAGGTTGTCTCACCCAAAATGAGTCACATGATATGAGGGTCATTTCAAAAAAAAGTGAGAGTTGGCGATTACTGTGAAAACTACAGTTATTACTAACAATTTCTAGTCACATTCCCTCAATGTAATTTCCCGCTGATCGTATGGTGGACTCCCATCTCTTTGGTAACTCTTGAATACCCGTTGCTAGGCAACGGACAATGATGCCTCTTACCACCCCGTTCACGGCAGCATACAGTTCATCCAAATCATCATAACGTATTCCATGTAACGGTTCTTTGATTTTCGGGAACAGATCGTAGTCACAGAGACTTAAGTCTGGCGAATAGGGAGGGTGCTGGAGAACTTCCCAGTTGTATTCCGTAAATACCGCCCACACATTACTGGCTTTATGGCACGTTGCGTTGTCCTGCAGAATGAGTGGCTTTGCTTCTAATAGTTGTGGTCGCTTGCGGCGTATAGCTGGACGTAGAATGTGTCTCAAAAAGTACCCATAGTATTCTTTATTAACCGTCTGTCCTTGTGGAAACCCTATGCGAGGTAAGAACTCCGCTGATATCATACGCAGATATCATCAACATTTTTGGGTTGTTCAGACTTTGGTGAAATTACACAGGTCGCGGGGAGTTTGGAGTGTGCCATTCACTACTTTGCATTTTAATTCAGGTTCAAAAGACCTAATCCATGTTTCGTCGATCGACACAGCATGTTTGAGCATCATTTCTCCTTCGTCCGTATATCTGGCTAGTAATTCTTTGCTAATTATTACCCGCCGTTGTTTCTCAGATTCCGACAGAAAATGGGGTACCCATCGCGCGGCGATCTTTCTCATATTCAAACTCTCCGTCAAAATTCTATAAACTGATGCACCACTAAGTCCAACTTCATAAGCAATCTCATCACAAGTTAATCGTTGATCAGTTTTCAAAATTTGTGCCACTTTCTCTGTGTTTATTCCATCAGTTGCTGATCTAGGCCTGCCAGAATTGTGCTTGAGCGAAAGTTTGGATCTTCCAGATTTGAATTTCTGCACCCACCTGCAAACTGTACTAAATCCAAAAGAACAATTTGGATCAAAATCTTGCAAAGCAGTCAAAATTTCTGACGCGCATTTTCCCCGCAAACTTTCAATCTTAATATACGCCAATATTTCTTCCCGTTGAAGCGTGAACGCGATGTCAGCCATGACTTGTTTTGAAATGACGTCACAAAATATGACGTCACGTTGTGACGTCATATTTTACATGCACAGGAGCAGGAAAGTTTGCAATATGCCCGTGCAAAGTTTTATACATGTACGTTCACTAAGTCTGAAGATATTGACCAACTCTCACTTTTTTTGAAATGACCCTCATACATGTAGCTGATAATGTAGATCAAAGGTCAAGTTTTTGTTAGGATCTACAATTTTTGTAACAGCAGTTAGAACCAGTTCTAGCATTTTATGGATTAACACTAAGTCTTTACAGCAGATTATAATTTGTCATATCCCTACAACTTTAAAAAAAAGAAAAATGTGGGAAAAAGAGTATAGCTGTATGTATCAATAGCTTCTTCAATTCCCCAAATAATATTTTTTGTTTCTTTTTTCCTTTTCAATTTAATTAAGTAATTTCTACTAGATACTTGTACTTGTCCTTTGTGTCTGTTAAACTAGTCTTTGATTGGTCAAACATCAGTCTCAAAGCACAATAAAGCAACATAATGATGCAGAAACAGTAAATCAGGTATGGTAAAACACAACAAAACAAAATGGTGTAACTGACAAGATAGAATGATATGGACCAGGATAACATCACAAAACTCTTTTGGCAAGCATTTGCATGCATAGCAATATTCATAAGCCATAAGCTTAGGTTATATACCTTGTTGCATTTTTAAAATTTCTGAAAATACATCAAAAGCATACATGTATATAAACATATTATTCTAAAAAATACATCAGTCTATAGGAAAAAAAAATGTGATTTCTCAAAATTCATGAACATTTTTGTCCAGAAGGCATAGACAGTGAAAAGGGGGGGGGGGTATGGTTCAAAATCCAGCTGGGTGTCATAGGACCAACCTTGCAGAGGACCACATGAAAAAACATAGAGTAAATCAAGAAATTGTTTGTGACAGGCAATTTTTCCTTTTGCCACAATCTTTTCACACACATTAACCCTCAATTCATGTTGATAATTTGTATTCTGTTCTGGTAGAATCTAATATTTCATTAGCCTACCATATGATATTTTAAAATCCCTCTAACCAGACTGTCTGTGAGAGCAAGACAAGTCATGTTTAAAAAGTAGGTCAACTTTTTACCAAATGACAAAATTTTGCACTTGTCTAAATTGAAAGCATTTGCAGAAGACAAATAAAATGTAACTCTAAAAATGAAAAGTGTCTTTGACACGGCGGAAAGGATTGTAGGAAAAGGAGAAAATGCTGCTACATGCATTTTCTACATTTCAAGATATTTTTTCAAAGTATTTCTTCCTTTGAGCTGTTAAAATCTAGGGACAAGTTATTAAAGGGTTTAGCCTTAGGTTTCAGTTTAGGTTTCAGTATTGTCTGTAATATAGCATTAGCCTACATAATGTTTTATTTAACTCATTATCAGACGACAAAATTTTAGTCTTGTCATGCAGACAACAAACTAAATGTGACATAACAACTGAAATAAGTCTTTAAAAGGGTAGAAAGCATTGTAGCAATAGGAAAGCAAGAGAATCCCATGCAACTTCCAACACTTGGCTGCAGTTGCTTTTAGTGAAAATTCTAAGTCGAAAAAGGGGCATAGCTATCAACAAGAAATATCTTTAAAAAAAGATAGACGGTGTAAGAGGCACTGGGATATGAATATTGAAATTCGTTTGTAGTATAATATGAAGAGAAATGATGAAAACAGGTCTGAAAGTAGTCTCATTTAAATCGTTCTGCAAATGGTTGAAATCAGAATTTCAATAAGATTAAAGAATGAGGGGGCTCTCGTAATGAGCATTATTAATTCTCGTGTTTAACGTAAAATGAGTGTCCCTATTCTGCAATGTTTCGGAATATCGTTTGTTCTGTTTTTTATTAATGAATCATGTTTAAATACAGGTTTGTTTAGACCATAGGATGAAATCTTTAAAAAGAAAGCAAAGTAGATTTGCATTTTTTTTTGTACAAAAATGAAGCACTTTTCAAACATCGACCATTTGTCGTTATCAGAAGGCGGGGTTTTATCACCCCTGTCACTGCTTGACCACACCCACCTACTCTTACTAGGAGTAATTTAGTAGAAACCCAGTTTCTTTGCTAACAACACAGTAAAACCGATTGTTCCCCTAGGCAGGCATAGTTATACGCGTTGCGAATTAAATCACCAACTTCAAGACATAACATCTTTTTCCATAGTGACAAGAAACGAAATAAGTTGTTTTACAACCCGTTTTCGTGTAAGACAATAGAGCGGTAGCCTGCCGTCGTGCTTCGTATTTGAATTTACGCGAGGAAAAACGGGTACCAAGTCTTTTACACTAAACAAAATAGAAAACTCGCCGATACTCATTGTAATTAGTTTATCATCGTGCTTTAAATTATGGATGTTTTGCTAGAGTAGTTTAACATCTGCATGGCTATAAAGTACCACTTCACGTACGAGGGCTGTTCGATATGTAATGTGTATTGTACCACAGCGCGATAACGCTTTCAACAATTTCGTGGATAATGATACGCTTGAATAGTTCTATTCAATACCTTTCCAACGGTATAAACACGAGCCTTTAGCTCTACATAGTTTTAAACTTATAGTCATTTCATTAGAGCTAGTCGTTGACCACTGTTGTAAAAATGGTTGGGAAACGGATTAAGAATATTGAAGAAATTAGAGCTTATATAAAATTCGCACAAAACTCGGTCATTCGGTAATGCAGATTTTTACTGAATTGGGGGAAGTTTATGGGTCTGATAAGTATCTTATGAGACAGTTCGTAAGTGGAGAAAGAAATTTCTGACTGGCACAGAGTCCGTCAAAGATGCAGCAAAATCTGACCGACCTGTGACTGTAACAGGCAAGGCAAATGTCTCAAAAGTCAGGGAAATAATTGAAAGTGATGGCAGATACACGATTCGTGATATTGCCAACGCTGTTGGCATATCGCTATCGTGGGTGCATTTCATTTTGAAGCGTATTTTGAAAGTACGAAAGATTTCTGCCAGATTGATACCGCATATATTGACAGATGACCAAAAACGGGTACGAGTACAAACCGCTAAGCAATTGCCCAAAATGTTTCCCAAATTCAATCAAAGACAATTTGCAAACATTGTTACTGGTGACGAAACATGGGTTCACTATTTCGAACCAGTAAGAAAATTGGAAACAAAATATGGCTAACTAAACACGGTAGAAGGCCTGTATTTGCCAAAAGAAGCATAAGCACAAAGAAGGTTCTTTAATGCATATTCTTCTCATGTGATGGTATAGCCGTACAAATTCCGGTGCCGAAGGGCAAAATTGTTACAGGTTGGTATTACCAAGATGTTATACTAAAAAAGCTCAAGAAATATTATCTTAAACGACGCCCTGTGTCAGGATTTAGGCATGTTTGTCTACTTCATGATAATGCTCCATCACATACATCAGAGCTTGTGAAGCAATTTTTGAAGTCGGAGAAGGTTACTGTCTTGCCACACCCACCATACTCTCCAGATCTAGCCCCATGCGACTTTTTCCTTTTTCCAAAACTTAGAAAGTTCTTATCTGGTCGTCGTTACAAGTCCCGACAAGCCCTTTGCTCAGCCATCAGTCAGTGCCTCAGAGGTCTACCTAAATCAGCGTACCGTGACGCATTTCAGAAATGGATTCAGAAATTGAAATTATGTATTTCAAACCACGGAGAATATTTTGAAGGGATGTAATGTTCATTTCACTATCTGAGTCGAATGCTTTTGAGATATCGTACAATACACATTACATATCGAACAACCCTCGTAGGTTATTGTGATCAGTAGGTAATTTTTAGTCATGAACACCTTTATCCCATGTTGGTAAATTTCTACTGTCACCTTTACTTTTTTGCATAGTTTACATATATTTGGCCAATCACAAAATAAGTAACAATAATTTCCTCCTAGTACTTAAAGTAGGTCAAAAGTGAGTTCATTCAGCTATGCCGAAAAAAGAAAACAAGCAAGAGTCTCAAGGCCATTGAAAAGAACTTTGGTTATGCAGGAAGTGCAGATAACTAGCATCTTTTCCTTATTCTACAATATTTTCAACCATTTCAACCACAAATCACATCATTAATTTTTTGTGCCACATTAATTTTGTTGTCTGCAAATTCTTTCAATTTGGATAGGCCTAGAATTTTATCATTATGTAAGGAAGTTTACGGTGATATTAGAAATTACAACTAACAAGCCTGAGGTGCAGTTAACGTATTTGCCATTTTAGCAATAAACCTGGATTTAACACTTAACCACACAATCCTGAGTTTTAACGACCCTGAAGAAGAAGGCGTTTGAAAACATTGTGGGGAAAGAGAAAATGCTGGTATCAAGCATTTTCTCTTTTTCCCACAATGTGTTCTATTCCATCAAAGACGGAAATCATCATTTGAGCTACATTCAATTTATCATTTGCAGATGCTTTCAAGCTTGACCAGTCTAACATTTTGTCCTATAATAAAAAATAATAGCTTTTGCTGACAGGGAAGATTAAGATCAGACTGCACAGACCATGCAGTCTGATCTTCTATCTACTCTTTCCTCTCTTTTGCCAGGTTTTCTGATAAAAACACCCTTGAAACTGGAGTATCATTTTTACCCTTTACCACACAATCTCGAGTTTTAACAACCCTGAGACAGAAGGCTTTTGAAATACTGGTAACCAGCATTTTCTCCTTTTTCCTCAATGTTTTCTACCTTCTCCTACCAAATTTCAGATTTTGAGTCACAGTTATTTTGTCGTCTCCAAATGCTTTCAATTTGGACATGTCCAAAATTTTGTTGTTTGGTAAATAGTTAAACTACACTTACTGATTGAAAATGCCAATGTCGGGTTAATACAAAGAAATAGGACAATACTTGTTGTGAAGTCTGTTTCTGTGATTGCCCTAAGACTTCAACATTCACTTCAAATGATTTTTGGTGTCCTCTAAGGTATGGAAACAGCCATTGCTCTATTTTTGCACAATGTTTTTTGAAGCTTTCAGCAACAGCTGCATTATTAAAAAGCTGTATTTGTACAGTAGTGGGTTATCTGATGAAATGCATAAAAGGTGACATAAATGACTGAATTCAGGATGCATGTCAATGATACAGAGGTCAGTGACACTATTCCAGTCCGGATCTTGACCCTGTACCCTATCTGAAACAATCCTGTGTTTTCTGATCCTGAAGAAGAAATCTTTTGAAAACATTGTGTGCAAGAGAAAAATGCTGGTAATCAACATTTTCTTCTTATTCCCATTATTTTTTTCCCATTGAATTTTGCAGATGATGCATTAAGAGTAGCTCAAATCATGAGATTTTTCTTATAAAACATTGTGGGAAAAAGGTAAAAACACTGGTACCCAGCATTTTCTCTTTGTAATTTTTACGTTTTTTGTAAAAATCTTATTTTTTAGGGTAACTACAACTGAGGCTTGTTTAGTAAAAGATTAACCCTGAATCACTCAATCCCAAGATTTTCTGACCTCAAGAAACAGGCCTTTGGAAAACACTGTAGGAAAAGGAGAAAATGCTGGTAACCAGCATTTTCTCCTTTTCCTACAATGTTTTCCCAATTATCAAAAGCAAATTCCAACATCTAAGCCACATTTAGTTTGTTGTCTGCAAATGCTTGCAATTTGGTATTGTAAAAAATTTTGCAGTGCAGTAAAGAGTTAACCCTTAGAGTGCCAAATAAACGTATCTAGCGTAGAAATACGACCCAAATAATTGCAATTTCATGGTTGCATAATTGAAATTTCATGGTTGCTTTCGTCAACACTGATTCAGCAATGCGGACAGTGTAGATCAAAGATCAGGCTGCACAAAACTGCATGTTTTGTGCAGCCTGATCTTGATCTACACTGGCGGCAAAGGCAACTGTTGTTGTGAAGGCCCTTTAATGAACAAATTACAATATCATTCCAAGTATTATCCTGGCTGGAAATATTTGTAGGTGTGAACATCTGTGTCCTGGTTGAAAAACAATGGCAGACTCTCTCTGGCTGATGAGATAATTATGGAAGAAGGAACAATGGAGGTATTAATAATTCATTTAACTCAAGGTCACATGACAGAGGAAGTTAAATCTCTTGACAAAGGAATGTTGTTTGTCCTTTTAAGAAATTGTGGTATCATTTCACCCCTTTGATCATCAAAATCCATTTCTATTTCACTGTCACCAAGAACTGGTTGGTTGTATAGTTTTTAGCCCAGCCCCAGTGGCTCAGTCAGTAGCGTGCAGGACTTGAGAACGGGGGTCTTGGGTTTCATTACTGGTTTGGCCAATTTCTTTCCATGGTTTGATTATAGTCATTGTGAAAGGATTCATTCCTTTCCCACCGCTTACCATTGTTTCGACGATGGTTATGTGGGAAAGCAGCCAGTGACTTGGGCAGAAAATTGTGCTGAGTACTGGTAAAAGAGATTCCAGGAAAGCATGGACAGGTGCACTGGCTGCCACAATATAACTGAAATAATGTTGAAAACGGCGTTAAACACCATAAAATCAATCAATCAATCTAAAGTTTTAAATGCTGTTTTAAACATTAGCACTCAAGGCACAAAATCAATCATAATCAATCCCTTCTTTCCTGGAGTTTCTTATCTACCATTCTACCTCCAGATCCAGTCGATAGTTAGGCAAAATGTATTTTATAAATGCATTAACCCCCCTTTTGCCAAAGCATGGCTCAGTTGTTTTCCTCACTTTTTGTTTTCCTCTTATTTCTCATTTCACATGTACTACATGCTTAACCTTTAACTAATCCCGGGTTTTAACGACCCTTGGAAAGAAGCGTTTTGAAAACAGTGTAGTGGTAACCAGCATTTTCTCCTTTTCCCACAATGTTTTCTGCTCTATCAAGGAAAAATTCCATCTTTAATTTGTCGTCTGCAAATGCTTGCAATTTGGACAAGTCTAAAGTTTTGTCGTTTGGTAAAAAGTTAAACATATTCTATCTTTTGATGGGTGGGGGTAGTGTGTTCATTTGCGAAAAGCAGTTTGACGTTTTACAAAGATCTCTTCATCTTTTCTGTGTAGACATACAATGTCGTGTAAAATGCAGAATGTCGGGAGACTGTGATTAGAGGTTGAGCTTTGGCCTCTCACATCAAAGGTTCCAAGTTTGAATCCTGTGATGCATAGGGTCAAGATTTAGAACAATTCACATTACAGCAATAACTGGTTGAGTTTCCGTGGAGCAACCACAAAGAGTAATAACTAAAAGTTGTAATAACATGTTTCACTATTGATGTAAAGTAAATAGGTTTAAACCGATACGGAAATATATGATGGGAAATGGATCCATTTCCTTTGCGACTTTTCATTAACCTAATTTTAAGCCACAGGAATACAATGAACAATTAGATGTCCTATAAATAAACCTGAGCAGCTCAGGAAATTAGAGAATAAACCCTTTGCTGCACCATGCTGACTTTTATCACCCTGGGAAAGAAGCCTTTTGAAAACGTTGTGGGAAAAGGAGAAAATGCTGGTAACCAGCATTTTCTCCTTTTCCCACAATGTTTTCTACTCTGTCAAACAAAAAATGCCCATTTGAGCCACGTTGAAAGTGTCGTATGCAAATGCTCTCAATTTGGACAAGGCTAGAAAATTGTCACCTGGAATTGGTTAACCTGCTAACCAGTAATTTCTCCTTTTCCTACAATGTTTTCTACCCTTTCTCAGACAAATTCCAATATTTTGGCAACATTTGAATTGTCGTCTGCAAATGCTTTCAATTTGGACAAGCTTAAATATTTGTCGTTTGGTAAAGAGTTTACATTTTACTGCACAATGCAACCTTTAAACAACCCTGGGAAAGAAGCCTTTTGAAAACATTTTGGGAGAAGGAGAAAACGCTGGTAACCAGCATTTTCTCCTTTTCCCACAATGTTTTCTACTCTATCAAAGAATACTTGCACCATTTGAGCCACACTAAAATTGTCATATGCAAATACTCTCAATTTGGACAAGACTAAAACTTTGTCAACTGGTAAAAAGTTAATAAGACAAAGAAGGAGCAATAATCATGTTCCAATGAAATATGAGTTCATTACCCTAATTCTTAGAGAGCCAAGCAATTCAAAAGTTGCTTTTCAACAGCTGCAGTCAGTGCAGATCAAGACCAGACTGCCCAGAATGCATAGTTTGTTCAAAGATGCTCACTGCCTGTTATTTTGTGAAAATATTCTAACAAAAATACAGCCTTGATAATGCAATAATGTCAGTGATTTTTATGGGCAAATTTGGTACATATTGTGGGCTTAAGACTCACAAGCAAACCCCACTACAAAATGAAAGAATGTTCATATTGAAAGTATTTGCAGGTGACTAATAACATGATGCTTAAATGAAAGTATTTATTTTTGAAGGGCAGAAGGAGAAAATGTTGGACTAACCAGCATTTTCTCCTTTTCCCATCATGTTTTCCAAAGCCTTCTTCCTCAGGGTCCTGAAAAAGACAGCATCATGTGATAAAGGGAAAACCTTTAACCATGCTATCCATTTTTTCTGAACACAAGGGCACTGGAAAACATCATGGAAAAAAGAGAAAATACTTGTAACAAGCCTATTCTCCTTTGCCCAACATGTTTCCTACACTACCAGTGACAAATTCCATCACTTGAATCACACTATGATTTGTTGCCTGCAACTGCTTTCAATTTTGGACAAGTCCAAAATTCTGTCATTTGGTAGAGAGTTAACAAGATTTCTAATTACAGGAAATATGATTTCTGACCTTCCTGTATCCCCGATGCTACATATTATCGTCTATTTCCACACTAATTAGTTCTTCCTTAGGGGAACCAACTTAATTATTTTTCCCTCATTAGCCAACATCATTGTGGAAATGAAGACAATGGCTTTAAACCCTTTTCCAAAATAATCCCATGTTTTGATGTCCTTAAAGAAAAAAGATTTGAAAACATTGTGGATAAAGGTGAAAATGCTGGTAAACAGCATTTTCTACTTGTACCACAATGTTTTCTATCCTTTCACAGGTGAATTTCATCAGTTTAGAAACATGAACCCTTTATCAAATAATACCCAGTTTTGACGATCAGTTGGTAGAAAGCTTTTAAAAGCATAATTGGAAAAGGAAGAAAATGCTGCTAACTAGCATTTTCTCCACTTTCCACAATATTCATAATCCAGTTAAAAACTTTTTCAAATCCTTTGAGCCACATTCAATAGCCATGCGCAAAAGCTTTCAATTTGCACTAGTCTAAAGTTAATCGTCTGCAAATCAGTAAATAACAGTTTCATTGACTAGCATATTCTCCTTTGCCCACATTGTTTTCTACAGTCTTTCAAAGAAAAAATCCATCAATTTAGCCACATTTATCTGTCATCTGCCCATACTTTCAAATTGTTTGAGTCTAAAACTCATTGTTTGGAACAGGGTTACAGTTTAACACACAGATCAGTGTTGAATTTTCTGTTCATAACATGAATTATTTAACACTTTACTACACAATCCTAAGTGTGAACAACCTTATGCGTACAAAACCTTATGGAAAACAGCTCTTGAATGATATGTGGGAGACACAGAAAATGCTGGTTACCAGCATCTTCTCTTTTTACCATAATATTTTTTACCCTTCAAAACACAAATTTTTTCATTTCAGCCATCTTCTCCAAATTCTTTAAATTTGGACAAATCAAAATTTTAGATTAGTCCAAGCTGAAACTATTTTCAGATGACAACTGAGGAAAAATCCTGAGGAAAAAGACTTTTGAAAATATTATGAGAAAAGGAGAAAATATCAAAAACTGGTAACAAGCATTATCTCTTTTTCCTACATTGATTTCTGGCATTTTAAGAGAGATATCATCATTTGAATTTCATTGAATTTGTCTTCTGCAAGTACCTTCAATTTGGTCGAGTCTTCACCCTTTACCAAAAAATCCAGACTTTTAACGACCCTGAGAAAGAAGCGTTTCGAAAACATTGTGGGAATGGAGAAAATGCTGGTAACCAGCATTTTCTCTTATTCCCTAAATGTTTTCTACTCTTCCCAAAACAGATTTAAATTTTTCAGTCACATTCATTTTGTCGTCTGCAAATGCTTTCAATTTAGACTTGTCTCAAATTTTGTCATTTGGTAAAGAGTTAAAGCTTTAACTCACACAGTTTTATGTTCAATTTTCTGTGGATCACATGAATAATTAAAAAAAGGAAAAAGAGGACAAAAACAAGCATTAATTGTCTTTTTTTTCATTTCAAAGGTTTTCCTAAATCGACCCCAGTTGTTTTTTCCAGTGCAGAATATTCTATGTTTGTTTGTACGGTTTTTATTCACGTTTTCACCATTATTCTAGACATGTCCCACAGCCAGTGCACCAATGTTTCTCTTATGCACTTTACAGTTCTTTCCAAGCATTTTTTCCACAATGTTTTCTATTCATTTATAGATAATCCCATCATTTCAGCCGCATTTTAAATTTGTTGTCTGCAAATTCTTTTGATTTGCATATTAAAATTATTATTAAAATTAATTAAGATTATTAACAGATATGATGGAAAAATAGGTCATTTCAGGTCACTCTTCGACATGTTGTATTGAAAATACTATGTTGTTATTTTCTTTGTCAATCGTGATAGAAATTAGGTCAGAGATATAGTTGGACGCAGGTGTTTCTTATTTCCAAATGACAATATCAGAATTAATAGTCTGTCAAAACATATTCCGACACATGTAACCACAACAGAGGTTATTGAAATACCAGCATCTAGGTCAAGATATATTAAAGAATATTGAAGACATGATATATTAATTCTTTCATTACTGAATAAATAAATTGCATTTTCTCAAAGGTTAAAAATACATTTCCTCAGCAAGACCAAGAGACAGTTTGGTCATAATCTAGAATACAGCAGTGGACAGGGTAGATCAGAGATCAGACTGCATGTTCTGTGCAGTCTGATCTTGATCTACTATGTCCACAAAAGCTTCTGGTGTCGTCTATGGTATGGAAAGAGTTAAAGTATGCTTTTTCCCCTTTTTTTGTCAATATGAATTTTGTCCAATTACAGTGGAACCCAGGTGTTTTCTTATTCCTATGTAACAATATCAAACATTATTAGTATCATCAACAATTTAATGAAAAATCCTGTATTTTGACATGGAATAGACATTTTGAAAACATTGGGGGAAAGAATCTTTTCTCCTTTTCCTACAATCTCTTCTATACTATCAAAGACAACTCAGTCATTGTAGCCACATTTAACTTTTACCACACAAACCCAAGTTTTAACGACCCTGACAGAGAAAGCTTTTGAAAAGATTATGGGAAAAGGAGAAAATGCTGGGAACCAGCATTTTCTCCTTTCCCCACAATCTTTCCTACCCTGTCATAGACAAATTCATATCTTCAACCACATTCAGCTCGTTTTCTTGAAGTGCTTTCAAAGTCAACAAAACTGCAATGTTTGCCTCTGTAGCTACAAAAAGTATCTGCCATGTCAGCCTGTACAGTCCTGGCATGCTGATCTTGGCCGAAATCTTTTGCTATTTGTAAATCTTATGCATGTCCAAGGACCATTTTACCTCCAGATTCAATCAGTTGTCAGACAAAAAGGATTATATAGATCTCTAATTAAGTTATGACTTGCTTGGTATAATGCATAATGGGGATGCATTAAACCTCCTTTTGCCAGGGAATGGCTTAGATTTATGTCTCCTGAGCCTTTTTTTTTTCATCTTGCAGAAGAGCAGTTTTGACAACATTGTGGCTCAAGTCGAAATTGCTAATAAAAAGTAACTGACATCATCTCACACAATATTTAATCCTTGGATGACAAAATAAAGGAAATGGGCTTTTTCTGTCTGTAAGTTGGTAGGAAAAGGAGAAAATGCCAGCTACCAGCATTTTTTTCCTTCTCCCACATTGCTTTCTACACTATCAAAAACAAATCTAGTGGTTTGAGCAACCTTTAATTTGTCGTCCACAAGTACTTTCAATTTTGACAAGTCTAAAATTTTGCTGTTTGGTTAACAGTTAAATATCTGACAGTTTAGATCTAATATCACACTACAGATTCTCCTTAGTCAGATCCTTGTATTCATGCTTGGCATTCTAATGTGATAATTTTAATACTAATAACAACTGGTAGTGATGCTGACATGGTCAAAGGGACAAAACTCTGTCCTATACTCTGTCATATTCATGATAAACAAAAAAAGTTACTATACTATATCGTAGAAATTGCTAAAATTAAACTTAACTCTTCACAAACTTTTGCTCTAATATTTTCTTGCATATTCAAGGTTTGATAAAAAAGATATAATTAAAAACATTGTTAATTTAAACCCTTGGCATGTACAGTTAGGCCTTCACCCAACAATCACATGTCCTCACAGCCCATCGGAAGTAGACTTGTGAAAAAATTTGGGAAAAAGAGAAAATGTGTGTTACATGAAGAACTAAGTCTTTAGCTAATAGCAAAACTTAAGACTTGTCTAATTTGAAAGCATTTTCAGACAAAAATTAAACACGACACAAACAATGGGATTTGTCTATGAAAAAATGAAAAAAAAATGTGTGAAAAGGAGAAAATGCTGGTTACCAGCATTTTCTCCATTTCCCACGATGTTTTCAAAGATTCTCTTTGTCTCGATTGTTAAAGCAAGGGATTGTTAAGTAATAGGTTATTGAATCATACATTTTCAGTCAGCAGAAAAGTCTCACAAGAAGCAATTTTATAGTTTTTTTTTGACCAGTGTATCTATAAAAATATCAGTGTAAGTCAATGACCACACTGTACATTCTGATCTTGATCTACACTGTCTGTAAAAGTAGCTAACACTGCCCTTAGCACATAGAAAATTAACCCTTTACCACATAATCCCTATTTTTAACGACCCTTTGAATTTATAATTTTGAAAACATTGTAGGAAAAGGACAAAATGCTGGTAAACAGCATTTTATCCTTTTCCCACAATGTTTTTTAACCTTTCAGAAACAAATCAAATCATTTCAGCCACATTTAAATTGTAGTCTGCACATGCTTTCAATTTGGACCAGTCTGAAATATTATTGTGTGGTAAAAGGTTAAATCTATACATTTTGAAAGAAGCACTAACATTTATCACAGAAACTTAACAATACCAAATATCTGTAACAATTTCTATGTTGAAACAGTTAATATTCTTATATTTACAATCTAAACTACATGTGCAAGTATAATATCATAACAGTTAGGTTAATAAAATAACACATCAAAGTAATAGGACATAGGTTATTCAGACGGTAATACATACTTTTCTGTGCTGATCCTTGCTTACTTAATGTCTTCTGACTGATCACCTTTTCTAAAAAAAGGAAAAGAAAAAAAAAAGCATAAAGTATATCTATAATTTTCCCACTGTGTTTTTAAAAGCATTCTCCATCAGGGTCATTGACTGACTGATTGATTGATTGATTGGTTGGTTGGTTGGTTGGTTACTTGGTTGGTTGGTTGATTGGTTGATTGATTGGTGTTTTAATGCTGTTTTCAACATTATTTCTATTTTACTGTGGGGGCAAGTGCACCTATCTATTCTTTTCTGTTACCAGTACTTTGCACCATATTCTTTCCAAGCCACTGGCTGCTTTCAAACATAGCCATCATCGAAATAATGGTTGGCATGAAAGAGGAATGAATCCTGTAGCACTGACTATAATCAATCCTGGGAAAGAAACTGGGTGAGCTGGGGGTTCAAACCAACAACCCTCCGTTCTCACTGCAAACTGGGGTTTGGCTCAGGGTTATCAAAAGTCAGGAACGTAACGTCACACTTGATTCAATTATCTCTCTTACCTGCTATAAGTATTGTATGCCAGTGGCGTGCTGAGAGGTAGGGTATCACATGTAATGCTCCAAAAACAGGTCGAGGGATGGCTAAAGACTGTCCATTGGGTCCTTTACCCAGATCTAAATCTGATGTTAGAATACTTGCTAGACGCCCATTTTCTCCATTGCCCCATGCATAAACATAATTATCTGAAAGGAAAATGTTACTCTTGTTACCATTTTCTAATTCAAAGAAAACATGTAGGTCTAAATCTTGAGTTTGCAAAGATGTCTGCTTTTCCCATTTGCTTCATGCATCAACATAATTGTCTAGAAGTAAAACATCATTAACTTTTTCTCAAACAACAAAACTTTAGACATATCTAAATTGATAGTGTTTGCAGAAATGTGGCTCATATCATGAAATTCGTTTTTGAAAGGGAAGAAAACATTGTTGGAAAAGAGGAAAATGCTGGTTACCAGCATTTTCTCCAATTCCAACAATTTTTTCAATATGCTCTTTCTTCTTCATCGTCAAAACTATGGATTGATTGAAAAGGATTAAATGGTAGGTACATCAAAATGCTATCAACCCACCACTAGTTGAAGCTACAGTAAATCCATCTCCACATGTTACTTTTTCCACTCTATGGTTCACCATGACCCCTGGTACTCGACAGATTCCTTGATGGTTCTTAAAATCCCCAACACCAAGCTGACCATACTTATTGGAACCAAACGTGTACAGATGACCACAAACTGAAACAAATATTACATACTTTCATTCAGTTAACAAAGAACTAATGTATGTTGGTGATGTGTTCTGGCAGTTACAAGCACATCTGATCACTGCCATCCCTAAACCATCCCCCTATATAAAGAAAAATAAATTCTTCTTTACAAACACTGAAAAAGCATTTGATTATAAGTTGTATCATGTTTATCCATAATTATCTTAAAAAGAATCACAAGACAAAAAAAGGGAAAAAAATAAATCAAAATATATAATTATAGAATGAGAAACATAGAAACAAACGTAACATTTTTATTTTGTCTTTCCACGTAGGATTTTAGTGAGAAGCCAACAGATTTCCCTACTGCAGATTTCAATGATTTCATTCATTACTAAAATGAAATTATTTGACCTGAATTCTCATAAAAGGATGGTCTCTGATGAACCAAAAAGTTACATAGAAAAGTATAAAACTTACTATCAATGACAGCAGAATGTGTTGATGCTGTTGCTACATTAACAACATTTAACCTTGTCAGAGGTCGGACAAGTGTGAAGGTCAGCTTACATGGAATATCATATACCTTGAAAAAAAAAAAAGGAATATGTTTTCATATAAAGTCAAACTTTCTGTAATACAATCACTTTCATATTTGATTAGTAATATTATTTTGAATTTTATTTTTGAAAAAAAAAATACTATCAAATTCATGTTGAATTTGCCTAAATTCTTTCACTAAAAAGGTAAAGAAACTTTTGCCAACAGCATAGATCAAGATCAGAATGCACAGAATGAGCAGCCTGATCTTAGATTCGCACCAGCAGCTCTCTGATGCTAGGACTACAATCACCTCAGTAGCATCACAGCCCTACATTAAAGTCTTGAAAAAAGAGGAAAAAGTATTTAGTTAGCAGGGAATGAGTCAATACATCTAACGTTGTCTGCATTCTATAGGTTAATCACTTACAAAAGCATTTCTAAAAAAGATTTTATTCTATTTTCTCTACTTAATCAAAGAAAGGTGAATAGAAAAATGTTCTAAGGTTTACTAAGGTTGAAATACCTTTGGTTTGCGCTTCTTTAGACCTGAAGTTTCTGAATTAAAGCCAAGTTTGTTATATTCATTGCTGCCACAAGCCAACACTCTACCAGTCGTAGTGAGAAGTATAGTCCCCTCTGGGCCACCATATACATGCTTTATTAGATGTTTCTTTGCTGTATCAGCCTATGTGGAATATTGTAATATAGATTTAAAAAGCATTTGGTTGCTTTCTCCGTCTGTCATAGTTTTAGTTTTAGTGTTATAGACAGAAGTACAGAAGCATCAAATATATCAAAGAAATTGAGAAAAGATATTCTAAATAAAATATGTTTCTACCTGCAGGTAAAAATGACCTTTAAACTAAGATATGAAAATACATCAAGAGACCTGCGGTGTTTTAACAACCTAGAAGAAGAAAGCTTCAGAAATATTGTTAGAAAAGGAGAAATTACTTGTTAAAAGCAGTTTCTCCTTTTCCCTTGATGCTCTCTACTCTATCAGAGAACTTCAACTCATTTGTACCAATATCATTTATCAGCAAGTACATTAGCCAAATTTTGTGGTGATAGATTCAAGGCTCCATGGGGTAAATAATTCATGTACTAAGTAGCTATTGTGGGGATGTATTTTACGACTAACTATATGAAATTTTCATACAACTTAACAAGTATATTGCATGTGCAAATCAATAGGAAATTCCTAGACTCTTTACACAGTGTCAGAAGGCTAGGCATCTGTACATATATCATTAAATATCTTGCAGATGTGAAGAAATACTTTGAATAAATATTCTAGCATCAGTACCTTTTGGGGTGAAGAATAGTCTTCCTCATCACCAAGACCCAATCTTCCTGTGAAAAGAGAAGTAAAAGATCCATTAGGATATCTATTGCTGTACTATTTATTACTGACCATAATACTTCACTGCTAAGAGAATCTGTTATTATTACACATGAAAGAAGTTAAAGATTACTCATGAAAGAAGTTAAGAAAAATACACTGCATGTGGGTGCCAATGCTTGGCTGGACTTCCTTGATTTTCAGAGAAAATTCTAAGTTGAAAAGAGGCTGTAGCTGGTCAAAAATATTTTGATGGTTACTTGCCCATGTTGTATGGGTTCCCCTTTCAGTACTTAAGAATTCGTCAAATTTTGAAGTAAATATCTTCCATAATAACAAAGATACAACAAAATGTCAGATTTTGCACTGCGACGCAGACAACAACAGGGCTGCAGCAATACCTTGATGTTTTCTTTGAAAACAGCAGAGCTAAAAATACCCATGCTAGAACACAAATAAGATATCCGCATCCCAAAAGCAAGATTTTTAAACCATGCCCCTCATGTTCATGTAACACAAAACAAGACCAGAGCAGGTGGGGTGCCAATAATTATCTGATGTTGCAAGGCATTAAAAATTGTAAGCCCAAAAAAGGAATTTTTATGTCAAAAAGACAATTTGAGGGTTTCCTGCCTTTGTTGTATATGCTCCCCTTTTGTTAACAATTCACCCAAGTTTGAAGTTGAAAATCCACCAAAGTTTGAAGTTAAAAATTCACCCAAGTTTGAAGGAAATATCTTCAGTAATAACAGCAATATGAATAAATGTAAAAGTTTTTGCACAACAATGCAGATGAGGACAGGGCTATTACAGTACCTGAATGCTTTCATTGAAAACAGCAGAGCTAAAACTGTACATCAGTATCGACAAATTTGAAAAAAAAAAAAAGCCTCATTTCATGATAAAGAGATATAATGGATCTTCATTCGCTTTTGCATCTACCATAAAAAAAGAGAAAAGTGAAAAGAAATTCAAACAATCCAATTTAATTGCCATAAAATATTAACCTTTTACCAGACAATCCGGATTTTAAAAACCCTGAGAAGGCTTTTGAAAATGTTGTTGGAAAAGAAGAAAATACTGCTGACCAGTTTTTTTTCTCCTTTTTTCACAATGCTTTTTATTTTATCACAGACAAATGCCATAATTTGAGCAGGATTTGATTTGTTGTCCAGCATTGCTTTCATTTTTGACCAGTTTAAAATTTTGTTCTTCAGTAAAAAGTTAAAACATACCAAACTCTCCACAGCCCCATGTGAACACGTCTCCCTCTTTGGTTAAAGCTACAACATGATTGTCTCCGCAGGAAATCTCCTGTACAGGGAGGGAACTGAAGAAATCTAGTCGGACAGGGGAGAGAACTTCATCCCCTTCTTCATTGTTACACCCCAGGCAGCCATAAAAGTCTGATCCGAATGTGTAAACATCTCCTTCATCTAAAATATGAAATGATAATTACTTTCGTTTAACCCTTAACCATACAATCCAAAGTTTAGACAATCCTGAGGAAGACGGCTTTTGAAAACATTATGGGAAATGTAGAAATGCTGGTGTTAACAGCTAATCAGCATTTTCTCCTTTATCCACAGTATTTTCAATCCTTTGAAAGAGTATTCAACTGAATTCTAGCTAAATTTTCAAATTTTGTTCATGCTTAATCCTTCAAGTGCAATAAAGCCAAAGAGCCATTTTCAATCTAGAGGTAAGACCTAAGTAACTGCAATGTTGCGGTCATTTTGTTCAAAATGTCTACAAAGTGGACATTGTAGATCCAAGATCAGACTGCATGTTTTGTGTAGTCTGATCTTGACCTACATTGGAAGCAAAAGCCACTAAAGCTTTGCAAAGGTACTCAAAGGGAGAACCATTCTCTGAAAAATCCTCTGTTAACAACCTTGTGGCAGATGGATTTTGAAAACATTGTGGAAAAAGGAGGAAATGCTGGTAAATTTCTTAAAAACAACCTGTACTAAACAGTCCCTATTTATAATGACCCTGAGGAAGAAGGCTTTTGAAAATACAGTGGTTACCTGCATTTTCACCTTTTCCCACAATGCTCCCTGCAAATACCATTATTTGAGCCACCTTTGATCTGTCGTCTACGATTGCTTTGGATTTGCATAAGTCTAAAACTTTGTTGTTTGGTACAAAGTTAAAGCCCTCGTAATTCAAAAGTAATTCCTAGTTTTTCTCTGTAAGCTGTGCAGCATAAAAACTGATTGCATACAGGATATCTGAACATTCTGTTCAAATCTTAACCAGACAAATATAGTTAAGACTTTTCCTATTTGAAAGCATTTACAGACAATAAAATTAAAATTTAGTTCCAATAATGCTGGTTACCAGCATTTTCTCGTTTTCCCACAGTTTTTTCAAAGGCCTCCCACCACAGGGTTGTAAAACCTCTAGGTTGTGTGGTAAAGGATTAACATTACACATACTTGTAAGACAAACAGTGTAGTCTTCCCCACAATCAGCTTGGATCACATCTACCAGGGTGTCTATTTTCTTTGGTGTTTTATAAGCAGCATTGTTACCATGTCCCAACTGACCTACTATCTTTCTTCCACCTTGAACATTCTGCAATATAGCAGGTATGTGTTTTCTGTCATGCAGCATTTACGCCTACCCTTTCCAAATCAACAAATTTTCAAACTATCTATGAATTTAAAGCATCTGCAGGTAACAAATTCTATGTTGGCATGGATGAAATGAAGTAGTCTAATAGCAAATAATGGCCATTTCAATGTTGGTTGTGGTAAGAATGTCTCGGCTCCACACAGTAGGCAGTGTAGATTTAAGATCAGACTGCATGTTTTGTCCTCTCTGATCTTGATCTACTCAGGCCACAAAGGCAACTATTTACATTTATGAGTCCATGTTGAAGTTCTTTAATACAGTACATGTATTCAGTCTTTGTGTAGCCCATATCTGCCACCACTTTGATACCATGAATTTCAAATCTATAACTTGAATTGTAATTCTCCAAATTAATAATTATTCATCTAGATCAGTTATATGTGTTAATTTCCATGCTGAAAAGGTAAAATAGTTTCAACTAAATAGTTTAAACTTCTTCAAATTTTTGTGTTCATTGAATAATTGATATTGACATACTTTTTCAACAATTATAATATTTTTCTGGTTTCTCTTTTTACCAAACAATCTCACATTTTCACAATCCTACAGGAGGAATCTTTTACAAACATTGTGGAAAAAGGAGAAAATGGTGGTAACTAGCACTTTTTCTTTTTTGCACAGTGTTTTGTAACCTTTCAACGACAAATCCAATCATAAGAATCACATCAAATTCATAGTCTACAAATGCTTAAAACGTTGACAAAGCTAAGATTTTGTCCTTTGGTAAAGAGTTAACAAGTGAATACTTACAGCCCATGTGTAAACTTCTTTCTCCATGGTAACGACTGCAAAGTGACTATGACCTGCTGAGACTTGGACAGCACTTTTTCCCTTCACAAAAATGTCTTGTTTCTGTGGAACAACCTTCCCTCCTCCCCACTGATACACCTGTAATAGAATTTTAATCCTTTACCAAACCAGTCCATGTTTTAACGACCCTAAGGAAAAGACTTTATGAAAACAATGTGGGAAAAGGAGAAAATGCTGGTAACCAGCATTTTCTCCTTTTCCCACATTGTTCTCTACCCTTTCAGAGACAAATTTCAAAAACTGAGCCATGTTTAATATGTCGCTTGCAAAAGATTTGAATTTGGACAAGTCTAAAATTCTGTCAATTGCTACATGATGAGTTAACTGCCTAGCTACGACCTTTGTGCATCTTGCAGTCAACCAATTGTTTTTTTTTTTATACTTCAGATATCTGAAAAAAGAAGAAAAACAACAATAACCAAATCCTGATGCAGAAGATGCCAGGAATGTTTTTTTTTTTTTAACCAAATAGAGAGAAAACTAGTTTGGATTAATTTTAGTATTTAAGGGTTATCTGCCAAAAATACATCAAGATGTATTTACCTGAAATGGTTTTCAAGCCACTCATACTGACAAATTACATAATTTTTCCCTCAGTATTTCCAAAACGAAATCAGAGACCTACCTCTGTGACTTTTGACTTCACAACAGGAACAACAGTTTGCTCTGTGACAGATACTAGAGACTGTAACCGTGTTTTTCGTGTAACAGTGTTCAATTCATACACCTTTCTGGCAAAATCACTGCAATGAAACAATGACAATGATGACTTAACAGATTGCAACAGAGTGCTTCTTTAGTTACTGAGAAGACAAGAGAACAAAATCAGAATGCAAAAACATGCATAGCATCAAAGAACTCCGGATAAGCATGTACTCTACACATTCCACTATCAGAATTTGCTAATACATGTATTACTAATACTACTCAGTCTAATAATTTGTTTTCCACACTCCTGTTTGTTCCATCAAGTAGCTTCATTTACATGTATAATGGAAATCAATTTTTATGTACCTCCATCCATACCATTGCTAAATACTGCCCCACAATTCTGTTTTTCAGGACTTTGATTTTCTTGAATTTGCACCTTAGGTCTATAGCATACCACAAAATTTCTCCATATTGAAAGCATTTGCAGAAGACAGATGAAATGGGCCTTATATGATGAAAGTTGTCTCGGACAGGATAGAAACATTATGGGAAAAGTAGAAAATGATGGTTACCAGCATTTTCTTTTTTCCCCACAATATTTTCAAAGGTCCTTTATCTCAGGATTATTAAAACACAGGTTTTCTTTTTGGTAAAAGATCGTGGGTTAATTTCTTTAAAGGGTCAATTTCTCATAAAATACATGTATGTATGCTTGTCAATACAGAGAGAGTATAAACCTTTAAGAAATACCTACTCTCTTTCACTTAGAACATCATTCTGTAAGATCTCATTTGCTGTAGGTCTGTCCTTTGGATCCTAAAAGTGAAAAAAGGAAACCTCCCACAAATATTGAACAGTACTGCAAAAATTCTTATTTTCTTTTACCTTTTACCACACATTCCCAATTTTTAACCACCCTGAGACATAAATCTTTTAAAAATGTTGTGGAAAAAGGTGAAAAAGCTCTTAATGAGTATTTTCCCCTTTTCCCTACAATGTTTTCTACCTATCCAAAAACAAATTTCAATTTTTGAGTCACATTTTGTTGTCGCGTGCAAGTGCTTTGAATTTCAACTAGTCTAAAATTTTGTTATTTGGAAAAGACTATGGCCATTAAATCATGTAAAACCTTGAGTTTTTCTGAACTTAAAATATTCTTCAGAAGTAAATTATTTAACATTTTACCACACAGTACAATTTTAGGATGGCCCATATCCAAAAAAAATTTCTAGACAACAAATTAAATGTGGCTCAAAAAATGAAATTTGTTATGGAAAGGGTAGAAAACATAGTGGGAAAAGGAGAAAATGCTGGTTACCAGCATTTACTTCTTTTTCCCCCTATTTTTTTAGAAGCCTTCTAAATTTTCTTCTACTGGGTTGTTTAACACTTTACCACTGGACAAAAATTTAGCCTGATCCAAATTGAAAGCATTTGCAGACAAAAAATAAAATGTTACTCAACATATAACATTTTTCTTTCAAATGATAAAAAGCATTTAGGGAAAAGAAGAAAATGCTGGTTACCAGCATTTTCTTCTTTTCCCACAATGTTTTCAGAAGGCCCCTTCCTAAGGGTAATTAAAACTCATAATGGTGTAGTAAAGAGTTAAACATTTGATTAAGAGTTTACCTTTTATCTTATATACAAGTTTGACTTTTTCTGAAGTTAGCATTCCCTTTAGAAATATTTATAAATTGTTTCTTAGGAAAAGGGTTAAAATAGGATTTCTTACCTTTTCCAACATACTGTCCACTAATTTTTTCATCTCTGCCGAGTACTTGGAGTTAATATTTCCATGTTCTCTGTTCACCACTTCATAAGCCAGCCTCAAATGATTCTAGAATACAAGGAAATTCTATGCTGCATGTAGTATTTACTATGTTTAGTATAAACAAATTCAATTTACATCGATCGAGAAACAATTTCTTCCAACTTGTACTAATCTTTTCCAGGGAACTACACCAGTACTCACGCCCAATGTGTAGGCCAATGAGCAATCCCAAAGTTGAAACCCGCTCCCAGGTATTGAACTCAGGACCTAAAAGCTCTGACTTATAGCAAATGTTAGATATAGTTAATTTCTAGAACTGATGATTATCGAATGAATACTTGTAGTAGTATCTTTTGTCTATTTTGTTTGGGTTACGATGCTGTACGGTAATCTTACGCACCCAAACAAAAACTCTGTTTCTTATGACAAAGAATCACAAGATCCTGAAAGCCGTTTATCTGTTTATAACAAGAAAAATCTCTAAAAAAAAAACAGACGGCATAATTTTGCCAGCAAAAAGGCAGAGGCCCTTAAAATAAACATGTCTACATTTTTGACCAATCACAAATTTCTATTTATTCATTTTTTATAAGTACCAAAAAGTAGGTCAAAAGCCAGCACATACAAATATCTCATCCACATCCACATCTCATCCACATAATGATACAAACATACTAAAAAAAGATTTCTCGAACAACACAATCATTTAAGAAGTAAATACTGTAAGGTTATATTCAGCATAAAACTGTCTAAGTATCTTGCACACTTATACTATATGATGTCACTGTAAAGGATTTCTATAGTATTTGTGGCTCATACAAAGACTAACTGTTGAAGACAGTAATTGTTGAGAGATTTTCCCACAATGCTTTCAAAAGCTGCCTTCCTCAGGGCCATTTAACTCTTTACCAAACAACAAAATTTTCGACAGCACCCATTAAAAGCATTCCCCGACGACAAATTATATGTAGCGTGAAAAATTATTTCTGTTTTTTATAGGGTAGAAAACATTTTGGGAAAGGAGAAAATGCTGGTTACCAGCATTTTCTCCTTTTCCCACAATGTTTTCAAAAGCCTTCCTCTTTGGGGTTGTTGAAAGTCAGAATAGTGTGGTAAAGGGTTAAAGTCAAGACTGTTTGGTGAAGGATTGGATCACATAAATACTTACAGTGGCATGAAAGGTTCTAGTCAAAGTCAATAACTCATGTAGTACACAACCTAGAGCCCAAATATCAGTCTTGTAGTCATATCTGAAATGTTATAAAAGAAAGGAATGAAAATTAATATACTGATGTGCAGACAACACTTATACTATCCCTTCACCAAACCACCCTGTGTTTTAACAACCCTGAGAAAAGAGGGATTTAAAAACATTGTGGGAAAAGGAGAAAATGCTGCTGGTAACCAGCATTTTCTCCTTTCTCCACAATGTTTTCTACCCTTGCAAAGAAAAATTTCAAATTCAAGATGCATGCATTTTGTTGTCAGGAAATGTTTTCAATTCAAACAATTCTAATAATGTTTTTTTTTTTTTTAACCAAACAATCAAAAGAAGTTGCTGCCTATAAAATATATAGAGTTTTAACCCTTCACCACAAACTTCAGACTCTCTCATATTCAAAACATCTGCAAACAACAAATTAAGAAATAATACAAATGAGCTTAAGCTCTCTGATAGGATAGAAAACATTGTGGGAAAAGAAGAAGTTACTGGTTACCAGCATTTTCTACTTTTCCCACCAAGTTTTCAAAAGCTTTTTTTCTCAGAGTTCTTAAAATTCGGAATAGTGTGGTAAAGGGTTAACCGTTTACCAGATGACAAAATTTCAGGCTTGTCCAAATTGAAAATATTGCCAGATGACAAATTATATGTGAGTCAAAGTTCAGGATGTGTTTTTCAAAGAAAACATTGTAGGAAAAGAAAAGAATGCTGGTAACCTATACTTTTTTCATTTTTAGCCATAGTGTTTTTCTGGGAGAATGATAAAACATTGAATTGTTTGGTAAAAGGTTAAAATGAAAACAAATTTCTATGTCAAACAAAGTAAAGGATGTATTCCTCAAATCACAAAATGCAGAATCTGTAATTCATGTATGAGGGAATCATTCAGGATTTTGCAACATTACTGAACTAAATTACATCTCGCAAATCAAAAACAGGACTGGTAGCAGTGCATGACCGGAGGTGCACTTATGTCACTCATAGATCAGGATGATAACAAGAGCCAGGTTGCTACACAACCAGGTGACAAATTTTAAAAAAGAAACTTACTTAAACCCCTGCATCAGTTCTGGGGACATATACAAAGGTGTTCCTGCTACCTGAAATATTCAAAGTCTAACCAGATGACAAAATTTAAGACTTGCTCAAATTCAAAATATTTGCAGACAACAAAATAAATGTAGCCCAAAATTAAAAGGTCATGGAAAACTTAGAAAACATTGTGGTGAAGGGAAAAACTGCTGCATTTTCTCCTTTCCTTCAATGTTTTCAAAAACCTTCTTTTCCAGGGTCAGTTAAGGTTGGAATTGTGTGGTAAAATGTTAAAGCAAGCAGAAATAGTATGCTGTATCTCAGTACTGTATTTTTTTTCTGACAGTCCTTTGAATTTGGAGATGTAGTTTAGTGTTTCACTTTCCAGTTCTGATTAAAACAAGAGCACTGCATTTGGGTGCCAATGCTTGGCTGCAAGTGCTTGATTTTCAAAGGTCATAAACGGAACATAACTTGTCAAAATACTTTGATAGTTACCTGCACTTATTCAACAGGTTCCCTTTTTAATATTGAACAACTTGTCAGAGTTTGAAGTAAATATCTTCAGTAATAACAGAGATACATGTATAGCAAAATGTCAAAGTTTTTGCACCTCGATGACGACTATGCAGACAACAATGCAGGTGACAACACAGATGAAGATCACAACGAAAACGCCAGGACTATGACAATACGTTGATGCTTTCTTGGAAAACAGCCAAGCTAAAAGTAAAACCACTGCAATATGTTTACAAAATTTTACAAGCACTTAACTTGACTACATAGCATTCATGAAGGCTAAAACAGGCAATAGTATGCACTCAAAATGTGTTTGCTAGTTTTGAAAAAGAAAAATTTGAACACCAAACATTTATATGTGTATTTTCAAGAAAACTGTATGTATGCTTTTGAATTATAATCAAAATCGAGAAATATAGAATTAAGCGCAAAACTTACTGTTTCAGCTAGCTGTGATGAAGACTCCAACACTTTGGAAATTCCGAAGTCACCTAACTTGAGTAGATCTGTTTTTGTAGTGAACACATTCAATGACTTGACATCTCTGTAACATACAAATACAGACTGCATGAGCTGTAATTTGAATGCAATCAAGTACATAAAATTTGAATGCAAGCAAATACATGTAATTTGAATGCACTCCCTTTGGCTCCCATCATATGAATTTAATAAACTCATTTAATAAAAATAATAATACATAAATATTCTTGTAAGATCCTCTATATAATAAATTGACATAGAATAATTGTTGATAAAAAGCAGGGATAAACCAATGCAGCTGAATCCTTAGTAAATGAAGAAAATATTGTAACAAATGGACAATTTTCTCATTTTAATTGCCCTGTCAGTTGGCTACAACAGGTTAGTTAATCCTTTCCAACAAAATCCTGACTTTCAATGACCATGGAAGAAAGGTTTTGGAAACATTGAGGGAAAAAGAAAAAAAGGTGGTAACCAGCATTTTCTCCTTTTCTCACAATGTTTTCATTTCTTTCAGAGACAAATTTCGTCATATGAGCCACATTTGGTTTGTTGTCTGAAAATGCTTTCAATTTGGACCTGTCAAAAATTTTGTCATTTGAAAAAGAGTTAAACTTTATTTCCACTGTACATATGAGCCAGGCTCTGTGAAAATGGAGCTTAATGTGTATCTTTGATGCATCATACTAAGCAAGCATCACAGTATTATACATCCCTAAAATCCTTTTTGTATAACAACCTCCTGAATCATGAGGTACAACAGTTCCTTGACATGCAAAAAATTGACAAAAAGCAAAAAGTTTCGACCCAGGTCAGCCTGGGCAAACTGCTCAGGCTGACCCAGAGCGATACTTTTAGCAAATGCATTAAGCCCCCTATTCACAGAGCATGGCATATATCAAAATAATCAATATGTTACCTGTGAATGATGCTATTTTCATGGCAGTGGGCCAGGGCTGATGTCAACTGGAACAAGTACCATTTTACAACCTAGGAGAAAAAGATTATTATGAAAAATTACCGTTCATTTTTTACCAAATAGCAAAATTTTTGACTCATCAAAATCTAAATCATTTGCAGACAATAAAATAAACGCAACTCCTAAATTGAAATTTGTCCTTGGAATGGCAGAGAATGTTGCAAGAAATGAAGAAAATGCTGGATACCATATTTTTTTCATTTTTCCACAATGTTTTGGAAAGCCTCCTTTTTCAAGTCATTAAGATTTGTGATTTTTAGGTAAAAGGTTAAACTGACGAATGAAATGGCAATTGACATTTTCAGTTTGTGATAAGGAAACAAACTCTTCACTTAACCACACAATTTTGTACTCTACCAAGTTGGAGGCATTGGCAGATGACAAATTAAATGAAGCTCAAATGATGATTTCTGTCTTTCATAGGGTAGAACACATTGTGGAAAAGGAAAAAGTGCTGGCCACCAGCATCTTCTCTTTTTTCCTCAATGTTTTCAACAGCTTTTTACCTCAGGGTTGATAAAACTCAGGATTGTGTGGACGATATATAGGTTAAGGTGATGATACAGGATAAATTTGTCTGTCATTCATTTTATGTGATAAATAGAATCTCACATTTGTGTTTATGTATTATAATTTTTATCAAACTCGTTTACTAAAATGCATTCAACTCGTTTGATGAAAATGATTATACATAAACACTAATTTAAGATCCTATGTTTAGCAAACATACATTTTCATCAAAGACGTCCTTCTGTTGCTGTATTATTTCTGCGAGTGTTCCACCTTAAACAAAGAGATATAAATAAGCAATGCTCTGGAAAAGGTGTTTTTAGTGCATCCCCATGATACATTTACCAAGCAAGTCATCACATAGTTATGGTTCCATAAAATCCATTTCTAACAACTAACTGAATCATGAAGAATAATGGTCCTTGAACATGCAGAAAATTTACCAATAGCAAAAGGTTCTGACCCCTGTCAGCCTGTATGGACTGCTCAGGCTGATATGGGTCGATACTTTTTGCAGATGCATTAAGCCCCCTTTTCACAGAGCATGGCCCAACCATAAGAGCTTGGTGAATCAGAAAATTAAAATACAAACTAGTATGCAGCTAGGAATGACATACTATGTTCACCTTGACATCATGAAAATCAATTAGCGTCATTTGTTGTAACATTTCACCAGACAACAAAATTTTACACTTGTCTGCATTGAAAGCACTTACAGACAACAAATTACATGTTTCTAAAATTATGGAGTTTGTCTGTGAAATGGTAGAAAACATAGTGAGAAAAGAAGGAAATGCTTGTTACCAGCATTTTCTCCTTTTCCCATAATGTTTTTAAAAGCCTTCTCTGTCAGGGCTGGTAAAACTCAAGATTGTATAAGAAAGGGTTTTGCAAATGTAAAGTGCTGAAGGTATGCCCATTTAGTATTATGAGTAAATAAAAATTTCTTACCAGCTACGATTATGGATAATAATGATGACAGTCACAATTACAGCAGTAATGATAATGATGATACATTCTTACCATTTGCATATTCTAGTTCAATAAGCAGTGTGTCTCCATCCATGAAATGGTTGTAATAATTTATGATGTTAGCATGATTCAGTAGAAACAGAATTTCTATTTCATTGACAGCATCCCTGCGCTCTTTCTCCCCAAGTCTTGCCATGTTTATCTCCTTCCACACCACCAAGCTGTTATCCTGTCACAAATACCATGCACAAAATTTATAAAGCCTTTCATTTGAGGCATATTAAGCCCTACAAATGGAAGAGCCTTCATTTGGTTACTTGCCACACTGACTCCTTTATACTCACCTGTATTTATACTACAGACACATACATGTGGCTGAAAGATGACCAGTAAGATTTAAAAATATCTAGAAACATTAGAAAAATGGCTGCAAAATGAAGGGAAGTGAAGAAACATTAAAATAAGATCAGAGCAAACCTTTGGATCAAAAGTCTACAGTGGGCCAAAAGCCAAAACAATAATCATGTGAACATACAAATAGTTGACAAAGGTTAACCCTCTACACACAATCCTGACTTTTAACAACCCTAAGAAAGAAAGTCTTTGAAAACATTGTGGGCAAAGGAGAAAATGCACGCAACCAGTATTTTCTCCTTTGTCTGCAATGTTTTCTACCCTTCCCGAAAATTTTTTCAATTTTTGAGTAACATTTATGCCCTTTTCTCATATTTTTGTGAATCTAACTGCTATTTTCATTCTATCAAAGAGACAAACAAAGCAATTATTTAATTTAGGCACATTAATAGACAGGGAAAGTGTCAGAAATCATTTTTGGACAAGGGACAGTACACTTAACTTATTTGTCATGGCGAAATCATCCTTAAAATACATTTGATCACTGCCTGAAATTGACCAGACGATTTCCCATAACTTTGTGAATCATTCTTGAAAAACACAGAGTCATCCAAATGTAGTCAAATGAAGTCATTCAAGGGGTATTCCTAAAGGTCACAGCTTCTAAACTTATCACAGATACATTTTCTGTATCGAACTTTGAAATCATGGGCACAAAGTGTAAATAAATGTTGTGATGTACAAACAACTGGTGGTAAACGATGGTTTTCCATAAAGTGTGACCTTTTTTATTGTAATTCTGTTTTTGACCCATTTCTTCGGCGAAGAGAGCTTCTCTGGAATGTTTACGTCTGTAAAACGTTTCACAACAAAAAAAAGTGAGCAAAAAACATTGATAGCAAACATAGATTCACGAAGATTTGAGAAATCACGAAGTAATGAGAATCAATGATATTGTGTCGTCTGCAAATGCTTTCAATTCGGCCAAGTCTAAGATTTGCGTTTGGTAAACAGTTAAATAAGTTTGTATAATCTTATCACAGACTCTGGCTTACGTCCATGAAAAGCTAAGTTAACTTAATTCTATCGAAATATGTGATCAGATCTTATACATAAACAATCATTTTTCTCTGGTAGCAACCGACATTCATAAGAACTGGCAGTGTTTCCGTGTACTGTAGAAAAAAACAGCTGCTCACCTCCACTTTTCTATACAGATTTGCTTCTGCAAATGCACCGAATCCGAGGCTTTTGATGAACACATAGCTTGTTTCCTGACTACCGTCAGGCACAGGACTTGACAGAGAATCGACTGGAAATTCTTGTCCCACGACCGCCATTTGTAAACAAATCAGACTGGTCCCCGTCTTGCATTATCTTTTCATTGTCCGTTTATAAAGGCAGGGACCAAAAAAGCAATCAAAGTACCAAAGTATAACTTGTGCGTTGATTCTTGCAGTTTTGAGCAGCTTCTATATTTCCAACAACACTTTTCATTTCAGTGAGAAGAAAAGGGTTATATTTATCCTCTGTGTGATTGTTAGTTTGAAACTTGTCAAAAGATAGACTTAAACATATTCTGAAAATTTGACTATCTTTAACCCTTTGCCAAACCACGCAATTTTAGATTTGCCCAAATTCAAAGCGTTTGCAGACGACAAAATAAACGTCACTCAAAAATACAAATTCATCTTTGGACAGGTAAAAACATTGTGAGAAAAGGAGAAAATGCTGGATACCAGCATTTTCTCCTTTTCCCACAATGTTTTCAAAAGGCACCTTTCTCTGGGTCGTTAAAACTAACTCAGGATTGTGTGATTGAGGGTTAACCCTCTTTTGGAAGATAAGGTTTTAAGCTCTTTCATATTGAGAAGTACTTGCAAACGTCAAATCAAATCTGATTGAGATCATGAGATTCATGTCTGAAATGGTAGAAAACATTGTAGGAAAAGGAGAAAATTCTGGCTACCATTATTTTCTCCTTCCCTCAATGTTTATAAAAGGATTCTTCCAATGCTTTTTGTTTTACAGGGTGCTAAAACTCCAGATCTGGGTGAACGATCAAAGCAATCCTCAGCAAAATTTAGAAAAAAAAAAGTTTTGCAGAAATTTGCTAGAGTACTTCAAACTTGCCATAACCCTTAGGCTGCTAAGCACGACTCTTTCCTTTGCGGATGGTGTACATCAAGATCAAACTGCACAGATTGTGCAGTTTGATCTTGGATCTACACTGTGCGATTAGAAGATATTTTTCCCCAAAACAAATATTTGAAATAGCATTATTCGTGTTTTACTATCAGCTTGAAAGTTTTATTGAACTTACATGTATTTAGCAGGATGCGGATTCTAGTAGCTTATTCTGATACCTCTGTAACATGCAGGTCTTGAAACCAGAGGATCGCTGGTTTGAATCCCAGGCTGAACATTGTGAGCATTCTGAGGATTGATGATAGACACTGAGACAGGATCATTTCTCTGTTAAGGATTTCAAGGATGTTTAAGTGAGAAAGCAGCCAGGTGCTTCAGAAGAATTTTTTTGCAAAGTGTCGGTAAAAGAAACTCCCAAGAAAACATTTATACATGTACATGTAGTTGCATTGGCTTCCACAATATAACTGAAATAATCTTGAAAACAGCATCAAACATCATGCATACAACAGATTCACAGCTACAGCTGAGCCCCGGTGGCTGAGTCGGAAGCATACAGGACTTGAGAACAGGGGGTCGCTGGTTCCATCCTTGGCTCGGAAACTTCTTTCCGAGGATTGATGATAGTCATTGTGACAGGATTCATTCCTCTCTTACCGCTGACCATTGTTTCGATGATGGTTATGTGGGAAAGCAGCCAGTGGCTTGGAATATCATGAGGAGCACTGGTAAAAGAATCACCAGGAAAGCATGGATAGGTGCACTGGCGGCTGCGATATAACTGAAATAATGTTGAAAACAGCGTTAAACATTATACAATCAATCAATTCATAGCTACATGTACATTGTAGAGAGTTTGTTTACAGAAGTAGTTGTATTATCAAAAACAGAAAATTCAAAAGTTTTGTTATCTTCACTTTACATTTTGTGCCCATGGTGCCACTCCCTTAAATGAAATGAGGTTGCTGCATAATTTACAGTCTGTGAAAATCTAAGATATCAAAAGTTGAAGCAGTGTTGACACACATATCACTTGCAAGCTTTACAAAACAATCCAATTTTTTCCTGACCCAGTGAAAGTGGTGTTTGAAAACATTGCGGAAAAAGAGAAATTATTTGTTAGCACTATTTCCTTCTTTTCCAAAATTCTATCCTACACTTTCCGAGAAAATAATAAAAAAAGCCTTACTTATAATCTGCAAAGACTTTCAACATGGCTAAGTCTAAAATTATGCCATTTTGTGACGAGTGTAGGTTTTTAATTCAGAATTCATTCTGAAATATTGCAAATGATAAAATCACATGACCATGCTTCCAAACATGAGTAAAAAATGCACTTTATTTATCACAGATTTATTTATCATTCTAAGTACAAGGATATTATTACATGAAACAATAAGAAAGTAGAAATTAAAACAACAGCAAAGTATTTTTAGCATTTATTTGAACATTTAACTTTGCAAACAAAAATATAATTTCAGAAGGTGTGACAAGATAATTTATTTCGAAATTCCATAAAGTGAAAAATTCTATGAATTACCCAAAAATTTAACAATTTTTCTGATCTGTGAAAAAATATTCTAGATATAAAAATATGCAATATAATAAAAAAAAAAAAAAAAAATCATCATTTTAATTTGTTACTTCATTTTAAAGTTTTGAATGTGATCAGAATCATTAATCTTGACTTTAACAAGAAATATGAAAAACTGAGATATTGATCATCAACAGCCTTCTTTCCTCAACAAGTTACTTGGACCTTTTTTTACCATTCAGAAACAACATCTGCTTAGTTTTTCCCTGATATCTCAACTCTTTACCAAACGACAAAATGTTTTTCTTGTCCAAATTAAAAGCAGTTGCAGACAACAAAATAAATGTGACTCAGAAATTGAAAACAATTTCTGTAAGGGTAGAAAACATTGTGGAAAAAAAATGAGAAATGCTTGTTACCAGAATTTTCTATTTTTCCCACAATGTTTTCAAAAGCCTTTTTTCCTGAGGGCCACTAAAACTCAGGACTGTGTGATAAAGGGTTAGGTAAGGTAGGAACTGAAACAATAACTGTGTCAGGTGTAAAGATATAAGTATTGGTATCACTGGATATCATTTTCCTTACATTTGCTCAATCTTTTATTTTCTAGCAGACAATAGAATTTTAGACTTGTTCTTCAAACTATTTGCAGACTGCAAATTATACAATAGAATTTATATTTGAAACTAGAGCTGTCACTGAATGTGACACCAGCGCTTTGACAGAAACAGGCAATTTAACAAAAAATTTTCTAAGTTCAAGGGGAGATTACCCTTGAATCATAGGGAGTAGTTGATTGGAAACTGCGTCTTGCACAACTTCAGTATACAATCAATGTATCAACAAACTTTCAATACAATAGCAGCAAAACTGTAGGAGGAGTTCGTGACACAAAATTACTAGTATTTTGTACACAGACGGACACACGGACGGACGGACAGACAGGCTGATTCCAGTATACCCCGGAAAACATTTGTTTTGCGGGGTTATAATTATAGAAAAGGATTTAAAGCTGTTTACCAGTATTTATTCTTTTCCAACATGTTTTCAAAATGCCTTTTCACCAGAAATGTGAAAACACAGGATTGTTTTGAATAGGATAACTTTGGAATACATGTACATGTATACAGAACAATACAAAAACTCGTAAGTCTTTACCAAACGACAAAATTATAGACTGGTTCAAATTGAAAGCATTTGCAGACGACAAAATAAATGTGACTGAAAAATAGAAATTTGGTTTGGGAAGGGTAGAAAACATTGTTGGGAAAAGGAGAAAATGCTGGTTACCAGCATTTTCTCCTTTTCCCACAATGTTTTCAAAAGGCTTCTTTCTCAGGGTCGTTAAAATTCGGGACTGTGTGATAAAGAGTTAAGTCTTTGAAAAAAGGGTCTCTATACTACGTATAGGAGAAAGTCTGTAGCAGATACATGTAGCATTTAACGCTTCACCAAACGGAAAAATTTCCAACTTGAAAGAACTGGCAAAAGACAAGATAAATGTTTCTGAAAAATTGAAATTTGTTTTTGGATGGGTAGAAAACACTGTGGGAAAAGGAGAAAATGCTGGTTACCACAATGTTTTCCAAAGCATAATTGTTGGATTGTTAAGTAAGTTGGTAAAAGGTTAACAAACAAGATGGTAAAAGCAGCAATGACTCATTTTGAGGAATCACCCTTCTTTATTTCAGTTTTCCATACCATCCAGTAAGTTCATTCAATATTTTACAATTTTATTTCTTGCATTCCTTTTAGGGCAATTGGGCAAGCCTAAAATTGCATGATTTAGAATTATTTGTTTAACTTCATTAATAAAAAAAAAGTTATTAACAAAAATACAATATGGAAATAAACATGGATAAAATTCAAGCCAAAATACAGAGAAAAAAAATAGAAAAAAAAAATTAACAAAGGACCTGTTAGTCTCTCACAATGCACATCATTTTATGTGTTCGAGGTTTTTTTTAACTCATTACAGTACACCTCTTACACACACTTGCTTTGCCCTTTACCAAACAATCCCCAGAAAGCCCCGAGAAAGAGGGTTTTTGAAACCATTGTGAGAAAGGAGAAAATGCTGGTAAACAGCATTTTCTTCTTTTCCTACCATGATTTCTACTGCTTCAAATACAAATCCCATCATCTGAGCCACACAGACTGTGTCATCTGCAAATGTTTTCAATTTTGAAAAGTCTAAAATTTTGCTATTTTGTAAAGAATGAAAGATAATATAAATATGGATTCAGTCTGATCTTGGTCTACCTTGTCTGGTTCTCTAGTAAAAGTTTCAGTCATAATCCCTACATAATGCCAATAAACTTTTCAAGATCTATTTTACTAGCACTCAAGAATATTAATTTGGTAGGAAAAGGATTCAATAATTCAGGCAGTTCCTTCAGTCACAGGACAAAACAGCACACGGTTTTTGTGTTTTCAGTTTTCCAGCATTTGTAAAGTTACAATCACAAAACACAGGAAAATTACAACAGTGGTATTATATTTAACAAAAAAGAGTTTATAAAACTGAATTACAATAAAATAAAGTTCCCAATAAATGTACAATACAATGGTTAAACGCTTTATCACACAATTCCGACTTTTAAGAACCCTGAGGAAAAAGGCTTTTGAAGACATTGTGGGAAACGGGGAAATGCTGTTAACCAGCATTTTATCCTTTTCCCAAAATATTTTTTACCTTTCTAAACACAAGTTTCAACATTTATTTTGTATTCTGCAAATACTTTCAATCTGGATATGTCAAAAGTTTTGTCCTTTGGTAAAAGAGTTAATTACCGATTGAAATTCATCGCATAAAGAATGAACTTACTCCCTGTTAACTCTTTAACAGACAACAAATTTTTAGACTTGTCAAGTTTGAAAGCATTAGCAGACAAAAAATAGATTGTGGCATAAACATGAAAATTTCACTTTGTAAGGGAGGAAAATATTGTGGGAAAGGGAGAAAATGCTGGTAGCCAGCAATTTTTCCTTTCCCTATAATGCTTTATTTTCTTTCAAAGACAGATCCTGTTATTAAATGTGTTTTTGTTTTCATATGCTTTCTTCTTCAGGGTTCTTAAAACACCAGACTGTGTGGTAAATGGGTTAACGTCTGGTTACTTAATACTGGTACATGTATAAGGTATACATTTACATAACACAGCCTTATGAGGTTTTCACTTATCGAATGTGACATATCACTTTAACCTTTACAGTCCCAAATGAATGAAACTGGATGACAGTAGTGTGGTGGTAGAACATTTGCCTGTAACACTACAGGTTCTGATTTTGAATCCAGTGATGAGCATCGTCAACCTCTGGATTGATTGATTGATTGTATGGTGTTTAACACTGTTTTCAACATTATTTCAGTTGTATCACGGCAGCCAGTGCACCTATCCATGCTTTCCTGGAGTTTCTTTTACCAGCGCTCTGCACAATATTCTTTCCAAGCCACTGACTGCTTTCTCACATAACCATTGTCGAAACAACTGTCAGCAGTGAGAGAGGAATGAATCCTGTCACAATGACTATCATCCATCCTCGGAAAGAAATTGGCTCAGCAGGGGACTGAACCCACAACCCCCTGTTCTCAAGTCCTTTACACTAACGACTGAGTTAACGGGGCTCGGCAGTCAACCTCTGGACCAAACCCCAATACAGCACGAGTAGCAGCTAAGGTTTCCTGGAAGCAATCATCATTAATATAAGTTGTGAGAACTTATTTCACAATCAATGTAAAATAAAAATGAGCCATGATCTGGCAAAAGGGAGCTAAATGCATCTCTGTAATGCATTATACCACATAAGCTGTCACATACCTACAGATCCATAACAGCCCCATTTTTTCAACAACCAACTTAATGAGGTAGAATGGCCCTTGGACATGCAGAAAATTTACAATTAGCAAAAAGTTTCGGCCAAGGTCAGTCTGCATGGACTGTGCAGGCTGACCTGGGTCGATACTTTTTGCAGGTGCATTAAGCCCCCTTTTCACAGAGCATGACTCAAATGTTTATAAATTATGTAATAGATATTGTCCTTCACTATGATAGGCACACGATTTTTTTAAAAAGTACTAGACAATAAAGATTTATGCTTTACCAGATGACCAAATTTTAGTCTTATTCAAATTAAAATAATTTGTAGACAACATATCAAATATGACTCAAATGATGGCACACACCCATATTCCTTCATACTCATACAACACTTTCACTACAGATGCAGTTCTAAACTAGTCTATATTTCCCACAGCTTCATAAACAAGATACCACTTCTGGCCCTTCCCTATGTTTTCAAGGCTACAAATATTCTGTGCTGGATTTGAATGAAAGACCAACACCAGACATATGCATGATAACAGATTAATAACATTTCAATTTAATTTGTTTAAACGCATTGGTCCAATAACACACTTTTTGTCTCCAAGTGTCTTCAGGTGGGAGCCCATATTTACATGCCAATCTATCCAGCCTTCTTTGTAATAGTGTAGATTAAATAAAAATACTATTTCTGATTGGCTACATTATTTGGTTTAGCCCATCAATGTAATATATGGATTAGCCAATTAGAAATTCTGTCACTTGGAAACTTAGAAAATTCTCGAAAAATTAGACTAAAGAATTTTAATGAAAATAGTTGGCAAATACAGGACCAGTTGTCCTGTTAAATAAAAATCCAATGTGCAACACTGAAACTACATGTTCTGTGTATTCTGATTTGGATTCTACTCTGTCCAATATTTTATTTTAACAATATTCTGATACAAAAATTGCCATGACAGCAAACATATGTCAGAGTTGTTTTGATAGACTGAAATGTCTTTTTCATATAATTGGTTTTCCACAGGTTTAAATTATTATCCAAACAACATATTAACTCTTTGCCACACGATACATTTCAGTTTTGTCAAAATCCAAAGCATTTGCTAACGACAATATAAAAGTAGCTCAATGAAGGGCTTTACTTTTGTAAATGCAGAAAATATTGTGGGAAAAGGATAAAATGCTGGTTTCCAGCATTTTCTCCTTTTCCCATAATGTTTTCAAAAGCCTTTTTCCTCAAGGTTGTTAAAGGATTGTGTGGTCATTTAAATATTCAGGTTAGTTTACAGGACAGCTTGCGGGGGTCTAAATTTATCCACAGAAAAACCTGGCTTCTTTTTGGGTGCAGGACCAACAATATCTTCTTCTTTTCCAGACTTCGCCTTTTTAGTTTTCTTCCCAACCTGAACATTACCTTCAGCTAATTCAACTTCTATTTGTTTCTCGCATTTACCAGAATCCTCTGTGGTGTGTTCAGTTTCATTTTTAGAAAGTTTATCAATCTTTACACCATTTTCATTTACAGTTTTTTCTGAAACATTTCTCGTCTTAGAAGTTAACGTTTCCTTATTTTCTTCACTAGAAGTCTTTTCTGTGTCTCGTCCCTCAAGAGCCTGGTTATTCTTATCTTCATCCTTGTGGACTATGACTACCTCTTCCTTATCATCATTTTCAAGCTTAGTGGTCTTTACATTATCAGTTTTCTTGTCGCTATCTTTTACAGCTGCTTTGTTTTTACTGTTATCCTGTGGCTTATTTTTCTGGGCTGACTTCTTTTCTTCAGATTTTTCTGAAATTTTTACAATAAATTTTCTATTTCCTATTCTTCATCATAAAATTCCTTTACCTTTTACCATACAATCCTGATTTCTCATGATAAAAAAAGTGAACATTTCTTAAAATAACTAATAATAACCAGCATTTTCACCTTTTCCTGCAATGTTTTCTACCCTCCCAGAAAGTTATTTCAGTTTTTGAGTAACATTTATGTTGTCTTCTGCAAATGCTTTCACTTTGGGCAAGTTCAAAATTTTGTCGTTTGGTAAAGCATCTACCTAGATGACAGTTAAATAAAGTTTGAACCAAACTTTTTACAAACCAAAACATAGGCAGATCAAATGATAAGACTTGTTTTTGAAAGGGTAACAAAATATAGAGGGAAAAAGAAGAAAGTAGGAAACAGATTTAGCATGTTTCTTCTTTTCCAATTACATATGTTTGCAAAAGCATTCTTTCTCATGGTCATTAAAACATACAATTGTTTGGTAAAAGATTAAAAGGTCAACATAGATTTTAAAGCAATATCCACATATTCAAGAACCCTACAAAAAGGTTTAATCCTTTTCATTAAAAACAGTTTTTGTACAAAGTGGTCGGTAATTTTTCCTACAATGTGGTGAACAGAAATGAGCAGTTTCAACAAGGACAAATATTACATTTCTTTTGATAGTTCATAGCCCATGTTGTGACTAAGCAAGAACACAATTAACCCTCTATATACAAATAATTTTAAACACTCCAACATTGAAATATCTGTAAACAACAAATTCTACAATGGTACAACAGAGTCTAAGTTCTAAGATAAGTTAAGAACACTGTGGGGAAACTAGAGAAAAAAACTGCATGTTACAAGCAACACTCACAAGCTCAGAAAGAGTGTGGTGCTTTGGCACTGGCAATGAAACTCCTGGTACACATGGATAGGTGCACTAGCAGCCATCCAGTAACTAAGATACTGTTGAATTAATTTCAAAACTATAAAGAATAAACTGATGTTCGAATTATTACCATTTTCATCAGCTGTCGGCTTCTCATACTTGACAGGGAAATACTCAAGAAGGTTGTGCTCGTAAACTTCAACATCTCGTTCAAGGAAAACACAGAAAATGATCTTTTTTATCTGTAATCATCAAATACAGTCCATAGCAAAAGAAAGAAATCATCTTACATGTTTTAATTTGTTACTTTAACTCTACCAACCAAAAACATTTTACGCTGGTCCAAATTGGAAGCATTTGCAGGCCATAAATGGGGAAATACAGTAATTTGTTCATGATAAGGTAGAAAACACTGTGGGAAAAGGAGAAAATGCTGATTACCAGCCTTTTCTCCTTTTCCCACAATGTTTTCAACAGCTGTATTCTTCAGGGTTGCTAAAACCCAGGATTGTGTGGTAGGGGGATAAAAATGTAGCTTTAAGTTTCTTGTAGTAGATCACTTTTAACCTTTTATCACACAACACTGAGTTTTCAAAACCCTGAAAAAGAAAACTTTTGAAAATATAGAGGTAAGAGGAGACAAAATGCTGGTAACCAGCATTTTCTCCTTTTCCAACAATGTTTTTGAAAGTCCTCTTCATCAGGATCATCAAACCTAGGATCATCTGTTTGATATCTCACAATTGACCATTATCATATCCTTTTATTTTGCTTGTAGCAGTATTTCTCACAGTTTTCTTTCAAAGCCATGGGTAGCCTTTCCATATAACCATCGTCGAAAACAATGATCAGTGGTGAGAGAGGAGTGAGCTTTGTCACAATGAATGTCATCAATTCTCAGACAGAAATTTGCCAAGTTGGGGATTCAAAACAGCGACCACCTTTTTTTGAGCATTGTATGTTACTGAGTAACCAGGGTCCGTATCAACCAACCAGTCTTAAGAATGTTCTTAGTCTTTCTCTCTAAAATTTTCTAAATTTGAAAGTAACACGACTTTTGATTGGCTAAACCAAATGGTTTAACCCTTTACTACACAATCCTGACTTTTAACAACCCTGAGGAAAGAGGCTTTTGAAAACATTGTGGAAAAAAGAGAAAATGCTGGTAACCAGCTCTTTTTCCCACAATGTTTTCTACTTTTCAAAAAACAAATCTTATTATTTTATCCATGTTTAGTTTATTCTCTAAAATCCTTTCAATATGGATGAGTCTAAAATTTTGTCAAGTGGTAAAGCCTTAACCAATCAGAAGTTATGTTACTTTCAAATTTTGAAAATCTTGGAGAATAACTCAAACAATGTTCTCAAGAATGGTACCATATTTACCGAACAATAGGCCGCGGCTTATCTGTTACAAAAGTGGAAATTTTCAAAAGTACGGCCTATAAGAAGAAGCGTCTTATACGTTAATTTCATTTTTCTGAATGAACTTTTAGTGCGGCCTGTAAAACTGAAAATAAATGGAAACCAGTTTAAGATTCCCCAAGCTGGCGCCATTTTGGTTTACGCCCCAAAGTATTTTTCGACGCTTATACCTACCTTTAATTGGTAGCTAAATTAATGCGCTGGCAAACTTGTGAATGTGTTAAAACTAGTGACCAACTTAAATTTTCATACCTTCTGATTGATAATGTCGATTTGCACTAATCAGTGGTTAACTGCGAATTAAAGGCGTTGTTTGGTGTGTACCATCAATTACTCAATCGAAGTAACAATTTGACAATTTTCAAAATTCTTTCAATCATTCAATAAAGGATAAATGAATGATAAACGAATGATGACGGCCTTATGTCCTCTGAGTGATTTGATCACAAGAAGGGGAAATCACTCCAATGAAATGAAAGAAATACGCAAAAACAACGGAATAATTTGTTTGTTGTTATATTATACTACATATACAGATACACATATCTATAGATGGATGACAATGAACATTAACCAAGCGTATCGACCGCGGCCTATGTGCCGATGCGGCCTATATGCTAATTTTTATTTCTAAAATGGTTAAAATGAACGGGTGCGGCCTATACAGTGCAACGGCTTATTGTCTAGAAAATACAGTAGGTGAATACAGACCCAGGTTCGACACAAAGAGACATGACAAAGAAGGGAAGATTTACCTTTTTCCTATTGTCAGCATCACACAACCATTCCCTCACTGTCTTTAACACAACAGGTGTTGCTTTTTCTATATCATAGCCTTCAAAGTAAACATTTCTCCTTGATGAAAAAAATCCTTTCTTTTTATGGCCCCTGAGGAATGCTTTTGAAAACATTGTGGGAAAAGGAGAAAAGGTGACCAATTTCCCCTTTTACCTGATGTCTTTTATTATCTCAAAGACAAACTCAATTATTGACTCAATTATTGGTTGATTGTTGTTAAGCCATTTTCAACATTATTACAGTCACATCACAGTGACAGCTAACATATTCATGTATGTCCTGGGTTTCACAAGTACTAAACTAAGGCTCAAAAGTGTCTTGCCAGAGGACACTCCTACAAAAAACTCTAGTTAGCCTCAAACCCGGGATCTCCAGATTACAAGTCCTTGAGTCTACTACTTAGTAAAGCAGGTCCCAACTGGCTGACTCAAATTTGATTCATATATTTTCTTTACTTTCAAAAACAAATTCCAGCATTTGAGTGGTATATAACTTTTCCTATTTAGACACTTTCAATATAGACATGTCTAACATTTTGTCATCTTGTACAATGTAAACAAAATAACACAGGCTTTCTATTGTTTAGCAATTCAACTGTTAAGAAAAAATTATATAGACATAAAAGGTCACTTTATGAGTTTAAGTTTTCAAATGTTTGGGCCAATATGATATCTAAGAATAAATCTTAACTCTTTTAACAAACGACAAAATTCTTTAAATGTCCAAATTGAAAGCATTTTGAGAAAGGTAGGAAAACATTGTGGGAAAAAGAGGAAATGCCGGTTACCAGGGTTGTTATTGTGGTAAAAGGTTATTTCTATACCAAACAACAAAAAAACTTGGACTCACCCAAATTGATTGCATTAGATAACCAGCATTTGCTCCTTTTCTCACAATTTTTTCTACCCTATCACTGACAAAATCCCATAATTTGAGCCAAATTTGTCATCAGCAAGTGCTTTGAATATAGATGAGTAAACAATTTTGTCATCAGCTAAAGTGTTAAAAGAAACAAGAGCACAGCATGCGGGTGCCAGCACTCTGTTGAAGTTGCTTGATTTTCATTGAAAAATTTAGGTCAAAAAAAGGGGCATAACTGAGTAAAAAATGCTTCAATGGGTATCTGCCCTTGTTGTTTGGATTCCCCTTTTGATAGTTAACAACTTGTCCAAGTTTGAAGTAAATATCTTCAGTAATAACAGAGATATTACAAAATATTGAAGTTTTTGCATGACAACTACACCGGAGCTACGACAATACCTTGACGTTTTCTTTGAAAACATAAGAGCTAAAAATGAACAGATCTCTAACATACCATAGATTCCAGTTGAAATGCAGGGAAATGCCTGAAATGGATAATTTTCATGTTGTGCAATTTATCCAGCAAAGAAAACACCATGTCCCATGATGGTGGATTTAACATAACCTTTTACCATACAATTCTAAGTATTAATGAGCCTGATAAAGAAAGCTTTTGGAGACATTGTGGGAAAAGGAGTAAAATGATGGTATCCAGTATTTTCTCCTTTTCCCACAATGTTTTCTACCCTTTCACAGCCAAAAAAGCATAATTCCAGCCACATTTCAATTGTTGTCTGCAACTGCTTTCAATTTGGATGACAACAAATTTTTCTCGTTTGGTCAAGAGATAATAGGCTTATGAAGCATCTGCTCAACTTAACACTTTACCAGCCAACAAAATTTTAGATTTGTTCATTTGAAGAAATTTGCAGATGACAAATTAAATGTGGCTCAAATTATAGGATTTGTCTTTGAAAATGTACAAATAATTGTGGCAAAAGGAGAAAATACTGGTCCCATTTTTACTTTTTTTCTCCCAATTTTTTTAAAAGCTTTATTCCCCAGAGTGGTTAAAACACAGGATACTTTGGTAAAGAGGTAATCAAGTATATGTGAACTCTTAAAGTGTGGAATAAACCTAATGGACATTTTTATTCAAGAAAAGTCCCAGAAAATAGGAATTTAGTGGGTGACCTTGGTCAGTAGTGTTTCAAGAAAGCTGATAGTGCAGATCAAAGATCAGATTGCAGTCTGATCTTGATCTACACTAGCTGCACAGGCAACTTTAATTGAGAGGGTTATACATTCTATCCTGTTTAATAACTAACTGCCGTACTTACCACAGTTTGAACATCATTTTCAACGGCCAAGTTCAAACTATTTAAGTAACAGTTCCTCAATTTCTCTGGATTCACTCCAATAGGACCAACTGTGTGTATTACATCTAAACAAAGTGAAAATTTCAATCAATGGTTCATAACACTGCCAGTGCACTCAAATAATTTCAGAATGAATGTCTCTAACTCTTATTTGAGGTCTTTATACTGAAAAATTATTCACACAGTGCACCACATTCACCAAACTTTCTAAATTCAAGGCTAAACCTGAATTCCTCAGGAGAAATCTGATAGGCCAAGATGGAACATCTCATCCAATCAGATGACCAGAGATGGGATTATGGGATTCAAAATTAGAAGTGAATCTAGACTGGTTTGTGCATACAGCACCTAATGTGCTTTCCTCCCCCCCCCCCCCCCCCCCCCCCCCAAAAAAATATAAGGAAATCAAAGCACCGAAAGTACTGTTAGGTTTTTCATCATGCAGGTAAAATTAGAACATAATATGATGGAAGTCATCATTTTCAAACCTATATACTGTTTAGAAATTAAAAGCAATTTTTTAGATGAAATACAATGAATTCGTTGAGATTTGAAGGTCCTTTGGTCAGAAAAAGTTCAATTGTATAGGACAGTGTGGATCCAAGATTGGACTGCACCTTGGGTGAATAAAACTTCTGGTTCCAAATTCACACTAGCTGAATTCCACAGCTGGCGTATATATGGCATATGCTTACCATTCCCACAATACAGTTTGTTGAGAGTAATTCTTATGCACTTTATTTGAACCATGTTACAAAAGCAGGCTTCGAATACATCCAAGTAAATAGGAATACTGAATATGAAACAAGGTTAAAAAGATTGAAAGAAGCAAGGAAAATTGTGGTTAAAGGAAAAATTGCTGATTAAAGGCCATTTTTCCTCTGTCATAGTGTTTTCAAAAATGGTCATCTGCAAGACGAAAAGAGTCATCTGCATACCTAAGTTGTCAAGCTATGCCTGCTTCATGACAAAGAGCCTGTCTAGTAGCTTGATTCATGGTGAACAGCCTGTCTAATAGCTTGATTCTGGTTACCATCTTTTCCCAGATTGTTTTAGGGATGTTAAAACTTGGGACTGTGTGGTTAAGGGGAGAAAAACTTAGCCTAGCTGGGATTTGAACCCACAACCCCTGAATTTAAAGCCCTGTGAGTTATGGATTGAGCTACCTGGACCAGTTGTAAAACTGATGAAAATCATTACTCACACGTTGCTGGCAAATTGTAACCTACAAATACAGAAAATAAATAACAAAATACATGTAACAGACATTACAGATCCAAGATCAGAAGGAATTTTTTGTGCAAGTTTGATCTTGGTCTTTACTGTCAACAACAAGCAGTCTGATCTAAATCTTCAGTATCTACAAAAACAACTTAACTCTTTACCAAACAGCAAAATCTAAGTCAAAAAAGGGCATAACTGTGTCAAAATATTTTCATGGTTACCTGGCCTTCTTCTATGGGCTCCCCTTTTGATAGGTAACAACTAGTCAGACCTTGAAGTAAATATCTTCAGTAATGACAGTGATATTATAAAATGTCGAAGATTTTGTAGGACAAATTGTAAGTCTGAAGTAAATATTTTCAGTAATGACAGATATTATAAAATGTTGAAGTTTTTGCATGATGACAACACAGACAATGACAGGGCTATGATAATACTCCGACTTTTTCTTTGAAAAACAGCCAAGCTAAAAATTCAAATAAGTCTTTTTTAAATAACTCTTTACCAGTGTCTGATGACAAAACTTTAGACTTGTCTATATTGAAAGTTCTTGCATTCAGTAATTGTGGCTTGACTCTTTGCCAAATGGCAAATTTTGAACTTGTCAATCGTTCAATCTTTTACCACACAATCCCGCGTTTTAACAACCCTGAGAAAGAAAAAATTGTGAAAAAAGGAGAAAATGCTGGAAACCAGCATTTTCTCCTTTTTTCACAACGTTTTCTCTATTTTTCAGAAATAATTTCCTACATTTTATTGGCATTTGTTTTGTCGTCACTAAATACTTTCAATTTGGGCAAGTCTGAAATTTGTTGTGTGGTAAAAAGTTAACATTGTTAACCAGCATGTTCTCCTTTTTCCACAACGTTTTCTCTATTTTTCCAGAAGCGAATTCCTACGTTTTATTGGCATGTATTTTGTGTCACCTAATACTTTCAATTTGGACAAGTCTGAAATTTGTTTTGTGGTAAAGAGTTAACATTGTATTCAAAATGTCTTTTCCTAAGTTGTGAAAACTTTGGATTATTTGGTACAGAGATAACAAATATTTCCATGCACCTGCAGTGATCTTTGCTTCCCCAGTAGGGCAACCACCCAGAGTGCTACATTCCTCTTTTAACTTCCATCCAGCTGCTGAGTGAATGGCCCCATCAACTGAAAATAAATGAACGAAAAAAGTTTGTTTGTTTGGACGGTGTTTAACTCATTACCAGACAACAAAATATTGACCTCAAGCAAAACGAAAGAATTTACAGACAACAAATTAAATGTAGTTCAAATGATGATTCCTGTCTTTGATAGGGTAGAAAACATTGCTGGAAAAGGAGAAAATACTGGTTACCAGCATTTTCTCCTTTTCCCACAATGTTTTTAAAAACCCTCTTCTTCAGGGTTGATAAAATTTAGGATTGTGTGGTAAAGGGTTAATTCCATTTACAATTTGTATCACATAACTTGCAGAGTCCAGTTCAACTATCCACACTTTCCTGGAGTTTCTTTCATAAGTACTTCGCACAATTATCCTCCCTAAAAACCACATATGCTTTCCATCATAACCATCATAAAAATAATGACAAGTGGTGAGGGAAGAATGAATCCTGTTACAATGAATATCAATCCTCACATTTGTTTTGTTTGTACTGGAGTCTAAAGCCATTTTAACAGCTTAGGTCATATCACGGCAGTCAGTAAACCTATGCATGTACTTCCTGGCTTTCTCACACCACTACTGATCCAACTTTCTTTTCAAGCCACTGACTACCTTTCTCATATGCATCAGAGGTGATAGGAAAAAAAAATTGGAAGAAAGTTTGCCTCCACTGGGTATCGAACTGGCAACCACCAGGTCAAAAGTCAGATAAGCTAACTACTGAGCTACCAGGGCAGGTCAACTGTCACAAAGAAATAGGCTGAGGTTTGCATTTGAACCAGGGACCTCTGGCTTGATGCCCTGAGCAGCAGTGACTGAGCCACTGGAATTTATAAACTCTTTACCACACAATCCCGAGTTTTAATGACCCTGGGGAATAAGACTATTGGGAATGTTGTGAGGAAAGGAGAAAATGCTAGTAACCAACAGTGTTTTTTACCCTATCAAAGACAAATTCCATCACTTCAGCCACATTTAAATTGTCCTCTGTAAATGCTTTCACTTTGGACAAGACTAAGATTTTGTCATGTGGTTAGAGTTAACCTATTTGATGAACAGTCCTCAATCATTTACTATCCCATGTATCATAACTATCACCCTTCTGTGGGTGTTGCCCACATGGGCAACAGGTGGTGACGATAGATAAATGAAATTCAATCAACCATTAAACAAAGTAAGGTCAGCCATTGACAACTCACCTCCTCCTCCTCCCAACAGACTGTTATTAGCCGCATTGACAATTCCATCTATCTCTAATTTAGTGATATCTCCTCTCCATAAACATACCACAGTGTTGAAATCTTCATTTACATCATACTTTGGTTTAAACTCTGTAAAACAAGTTACATCATTTCAATCTTAAGTCTTTACCAAACACTCCCAAGTTGTAATGTCACTGAGGAAGAGGGCTTTTGAAAACATTATGGGAAAAGGAGAAAATGCTGGTAAACAGCATTTTCTCCTTTTCTCACAGTGTTTTCTACCTCTTTCAAAACATATCCAAAAGTATGATCAAAGTCTAATATGCTGTCTGCAAATGCTTTTAATTTGGAAAAGTCGAAAATTTTGTCATCTGGTGAAGTGTTGTCCATCCTGGAGAGGCTAAATAACATTGTAGGAGTTGATTGAGCACTTCTGTTGATTTTACACTGTACGAGGGTTGTTCGATATGTAATGTGTATTGTACGATATCTCAAAAGCATTTGACTCAAATAGTGAAATGAACATTCCATCCCTTCAAAATATTCTCCGCAGTTTGAAATACATAATTTCAATCTCTGAATCCATTTCTGAAATGTGTCACGGTACACTGATTTAGGTAGACCTCTGAGACACTGTCTGATGGCTGAGCCAAGGGCTTGTCGGGACTTGTAACGACGACCAGATAAGAACTTTTTAAGTTTTGGAAAAAGGAAAAAGTCGCATGGGGCATCACGAATCGTGTATCTGCCATCACTTTCAATTATTTCCCTGACTTTTGAGACATTTGCCTTGCCTGTTACAGTCACAGGTCGGCCAGACTTTGCTGCATCTTTGACGGACTCTGTGCCATTCAGAAATTTCTTTCTCCATCTACGAACTGTCTCATAAGATACCTTATCAGACCCATAAACTTCCCCCAATTCAGTAAAAATCTGCATTACTGAATGACCGAGTTTTGTGCGAACTTTTATATAAGCTCTAATTTCTTCAATATTCTTAATCCGTTTCCCAACCATTTTTACAACAGTGGTCAACGACTAGCTCTAATGAAATGACTATAAGTTTAAAACTATGTGGAGCTAAAGGCTTGTGTTTATACCGTTGGAAAGGTATTGAATAGAGCTATTCAAGTGTATCATCATCCACGAAATCGTTGAAAGCGTTATCGCGCTGTGGTACAATACACATTACATATTGAACAGCCCTTGTATAAACAATACAAATACTAGTTTTAATTCAGGGTTTTCCCTGAACCCCTGTTTTTTTGAAGTTGATCTCAAAATTTTATAAATTTACCCCAAAACTATTTGCCTTCTTTTATTGAGGTGAAGGGTTTGCATCTAACTAAATATTCCTGATATGTTCTTCCTGATGTAGTATACTGGTCTATCCCACAGATAGATATAAAATATATAATTTGTGTTTGTATAAGGGGACATTTATACTGCCTTGCTATAGAGCTAGCTTTTGTAGCAATGTTGTAGAGCCTTTGCCTTGGGACCTAAAGGTCCTGAATTCAATCCCTGCCTTGGGAGGTTATTTGTCAAAATTGTTACATTTGGAGGTTCCACCGAAATGTAGCATACTGGTCTATACCACAGACAGATATAAAATATATAGCTTGTGTTTGTATAAGGGGACACCTATACTGCCTTGCTATAGAGCTAGCTTTTGTAGCGACAAGGTAGAGCTTTCGCTGATAACCAGCATTTTCTTCTTTTTCCATAATGTTTTCTACCTTTTCCAAGACAAAGTCCACAATTTGCTCAACTCTTTATTCATCATCTAAAAGCGCTTTCAATACAGGCGAGTCAAGAAATTGTTGTCCGTTAAAGAATAAACCCACATGGTTACATGACAGAAAAAGCCTCAGTTACCAGTAGTATGAAAAATCCTAATACGAGCCCATGTATTGCATTTTACTGCTATTTACGCTAGGGTTTATATGTACTCAAACAATTCGATAGTGTGGACTAAAGATCAGACTGCATGTTCTGTGCAGTCTGATCTTGATCTACACCATCTACTTAACCTTTTTCCACACAGTCCCGACTTAACCTTTTTCCACACAGTCCCGACTTTTAATGACCTTATGAAAGAAGCCTTTTGAAAACATTGTGGGAAAAGGAGAAAATGCTGGTAACCAGCATTTTCTCCTTTTCCCACAATGTTTTCTACCCTTCCAACAACTAATTTCAATTTTTCAGCCATTTATTTTGTCATCTGCAAATGCTATCAATTTGGACTGGTCTAAAATTTTGTCGTTTGGTAAAGGGTTAAGCATCTAAAATAGTGCCAAGCAGGCAAGAGGTAAAAAAGAACAAAAATAAAACAATTACTGTATTTGTCTGCAACATCCTCAGCACTAGCATAAGACGACCAATCTTGAACAGCACTTGGGAGTACATACTTTTTCCCACACTTGTATAACTTCCTCTTCTCTTCTATAGGCATGTTGATATACATTTCTGCAACATACACAAAGATTAAATCTTGGATACTATGTACATGTGTGTAGTGAAAGTAAATTATAAATTTTGGAATGTCTAGACTATTCAAAATTCCTTTTTTAAATAAAGTTCATCATAATACAACTAAAAAATTTGCAATTTACCGCAAAAAAAATTAAATTCTAAAAGACATCATCAGAAAGTCATTGTGTACTGTTTTAGCATTTTCTCCTTTTCCCACATAGTTTTCAAAAGCTGGTGAAATATGTTGGAATATTCTGAAATGGGATACCCCATGGAAATACATTGAAGTAAGTCAAAATTTGCTGAAATACACACCAAACTGGTACATGTATATGCTTATAATTATACACTATAATACTTATTCTAGGGTACATCAGTGTATTCAAGGGCACACCATCTTTTGTTGGCGTATTCAAGCTCATATTCCACATGCATTCCAATGCATTTCAACTAAAAGAAATTTTGTAAATACTCTGATGATGGCATAAGCCGAAACATCAATGAGAAAGAGATTTCATTGAAACTTATACATATTGTTATAGATTTATTTTCAATCAATGCATTTCAACATATTAACATTCCAGACTAATTCAGTGTAATTTGGCATGCAGCAGCATTTTCAAACTATTTCAGAATATTCTATTGTGCCAGCGAATTCAATTGAAGTCAAGCATATTCGAGTGTATTCTGTCGTATGTGAGTTTGCTTCTTTCGGCATCTTTCAGTGGACTTCGGTGTACTTTGCCTATTCCGGTATATTCCGGTCTTTCCAATAACCCTGTAGTACTGTACTTGGAGCCTCCTCCCTTACAATGTTGATGTCAACCTTGTTCAACGCAACTGTAAAAAAACAATCACCTCTGATACTTTTCTGGTTATTTTCAACATTTTTTCTCGTAGCTCTCGATGGTTCTTGGACCATGTACGGACCCTTCTTATTTGAGGACGACATGGCTCTCTGACCGATATATAAGCAAGAACAAGCGCACCCCACGATTAAGGCTTGTTTCTTGTAGTTCTGAAAGAAATTTTTTCCCAATGCAACAAGCCTACTGCGTGACATCGGGGAAAATCTGTTAAGATGATTTTGTTCAATACCGAAAGTTGCAAAATATCTTTCAATTTTTGTTTGGCAGTTTCAACTGAAACTACAATTACAATAATGATCTCATATCTTATGACAGTTCTCATACTCGAGTTTTATTATCAAACCACTTTGACGGTCGAACTCACTATGATATCGTACTCTCCACAAAAGAGGTAGCCGTCAAGATTCAGTGTAAACGTGGTTTTCTGCTAAAACTTTTGAAAACACCTTGAAAGCTTGTGACAGGAAAATAAAATGAAGTCATCCTTTTGAAATTTGAATGGAAAGTAAAGTAGTAAGGCGCCGAGGCCGCCCGAATCGCGGAGGTGGTCGGTTTAACAGGGGTAGGGTACGAGGTAGAGGCAGAGGTGGCCCGGTTCCGCAGCAGGCTCAAGCTTCACGTGGGCAGCACCATGGTCATGGAGGCAGGAAGGCTGGTTCAGACTTTATGGCTGATTATGAAGATGGCTTCAGCGATGACGATTGTAATTACTCGGGTGAAAATATGGTTGTTTCTCGCAGTACTAAAAGTGACTCTCCAAACTTTGAAGGAACCAGGGGTAAGGTCCCTAACTCTGGTAGAGCAGGGTTCTCAAGACAAGGCAGTGGTTTTGGTCGTGGCTCATACCAGAATAGGTTAGAGCATATTCTATCACTTTAGACCATTGCTTTAGGTTTCTGTGTTATTACTACCCTGATGGCCTTTGAGAATATTGTTGGCAATAGACAAAAATGTTGGTAATCATGATGATTTCAACCCCTTTCGAAATCAGTCAGTTTGAATTAATATGGACAAGCCTAACATTTCTTTTTCTATTGTAAATATCTCATGAATCCCCTTAATCTATACAAGACTGCTCCAAATCGAAATAATTTACGGGCTGCAATTTATATGTGTCTCATGTGATGAGATTAGTCTTTGAAAGTATGGAATACATTATGGGAAAAAGAGAAATTGCTGGCCACCAGCATTTTCGCTTTTTCTCATGATGTTTTTAAATGCCTTGCTCATTAGAGTTTTTTAAACATGGGATTGTCTGGTAAAGAGTTAACCTTTTACCAAGTATTCCCATGTTACAACAATCCATGGAAAGACAGCTTTGATAACATTATGACAAGGGAAAAGGAGAAAATGTTCCTTTTTCCACATTGTTGTTTTGTCTATCAAAGACAAGCCCCATTATTTGAACTACATCTCATTCCTTGACTGCGTTATGCTTTCAATTTTGATGAGAATAACATTTTGTCATATGGTAAAGAGTGAAATGAAATAACATGATAAAACAGTGTTTTTTCGTAGGTTGTTGATGGTTTCTCTGGAGAATTATTCTGTCTGTCTCTGTCTTCCTTTCACAGTGTGTTTCTGTGTTTTATTTCTTCGTCACTGAAATCGGCTCTCAGTTTTAAAAGCTGTTTGTAGCACTTGTAACCATTTTTAATAACAAGCTTCTTTAACTGTAGATAATATAGGTAACAGGTATAACTTTATAGAGAAGAAAGTTTGTCACAAAATGATAGCCTGTGGTCTGTTTATAGTTTTGAATTTATGACTCTTTTGTTTGTCTGTTTCATGAAGTTTTCCATTGCTTATCAGTTTATAATCATTTGTATTTTTTTCTTGTTTTTATTCTAGAAATCCTGTGAGAGTCACAATGCAACACTTACAGATGAGCTCAGCCAACCAAGAACTTGTGAAAGACATGCTTCGAGACCTCCATGGTGATGACATAGAACTGAATGAGTATGTTAGGTTGACCCATTACCACATAGGAACAAAAGTATATAAGAATTGCTAATTACAAAATGAATATTTCTTCATAACGGTAGATTAATGTGTCTGTATCAGAAATGTCTTACATTACTGACATATTCCAGATTGCATTAATAGTTACCAAAATGACAAAATTGCGGACTTTTCCAAATTCAAAGTACCGGTATTTGCAGAGAAGAAACCAAGTATGGCTCAAATAATGCAATTTGCCTCTCTGGTCACCTGCATTTTCTCCTATTCCCACAATATTTTCCAAGGCTGTTTTCTTTGGGGTCAAAGGGTACTGTGTGGTTTAGTGATAAAGTGTAGGATGTGTAAGTTGTAACCTGGGGGCCATTGGTTAACCTCACTTGAAGCACTGGGTTTTCAGTGGGAGTGTCCTTGGGCAAGACACCTTCAGAGCCTTAATCTAGTATTGGTGAAACCATCAATCAATCAATCAGTCATTCAATCAATCTACACATTTGTTTTAAACCCTGGATTATTTGGTGACGGGTCTAGTGTACCCATCCTTATAGTACTGGGTTTGTATTCACTAACTGTTTGTATCGACCAATCGGATGGCAAGTTTTATAAATTAGAACAAGAACAACATTAAGGACTTTTGTTGAATACTTATCATTGCAGTCCAACAGAGTTAATTCTCTTTGATCACTCTTGTGCACATGTTATAAGAAAATGAACAAGTCTGGCATGACAGTGCATCGTCATCATAACATGCACGGTGTCTGTAACAAAGCCAGATCATTAACTAACCCATAACTGGAAAGAAAATGGGAAATTAGAGCCTAAATAGATTAATTAGACAGTGCATAGCAATGAAAAAGCTCCATCAGGACAGATGGTTGCATTTGATTGTACTTCATATAATTCATGATGCCATTGATTTTTGTTTACACATAGTCTCGGTCGTATGTCTAAACATGCCTTTAACTTAAAGAGTTCCACCAATGGAAATAAGAAGTATAGGAACCATTTTCAATTGCTTGCAAAAAGCAATTTCTCCTTTAGTCACTTATTTTCAGCTAAAGTAATCTGCTGCCAGACAAGAGAATTTACCTGCACAAGGTACTTTGTGTATATGTGGAACAGATTGAATCTTTTTTTAGCTCACTTGAGCACAAAGTGCTCAAGGTGAACTTATGTAATCGTGCTGTCTGTCGTACCTCGTGCATCGTGCATTGTCTGTTGTGCATTGTCTGGGCGTCAACAATTACCTTGTGTGCACTCTAGAGGCCATATTTTCAGTCTGATATTCATGAAACTTTGTCAGAATCTTGGTCTTGATAAATTCTCGCACAAATTCATGATTGGGTCAGGTCGGATCAAAAAGTTGGTCACTGGGCCAAATTTTAGAAAAACTTTGTGTCTATTGTAGAAGCCACATGTTATGCCCAATATTCAAGAAACTTTTTCATCATGATTTTCTTGGTAATATCTTGGACAAGATTGAAATTGGGTAATGGTAGGTCAAAAAGTAGGTCAATGGGCCAAATCTTAGTGAAACCTTGTGTGCACTCTGGAGGCCGCACTTTCAGTCCAATATTCATGAAACTTCTGTCAGAATGTTTTTCTTGATAATATCTCGGACAAGTTTGAAATTGGGTCAGGTTGGGTCATAAAATAGGTCACTGGGCCAAATCTTAGAAAAAAACTTTTGTGTACTCTAGAGGCCACATTTTCAGTCAGATACTCAAGAAAGTTGATGAGATTGTTTGTCTTGATGATAGCTCTGATAAGTTTGAAACTGGGTCACATCTAGTGAAAAAGTAGGTCAATGGGTCAAATCTTAGGAAAACCTTGTGTGCACTCTAGCAGCAACATTTTTAGTTGGATACTCATGAAACTTGGTCAGAATGTTTGTCTCAATGATATCTCTGACAAATATGAAATTGGATCATGTGGGGTCAAAAAATTAGTCACTGGGCAAAATCATAGTAAAACTTTGTTTATACTCTAGAGGCCATATTTTCAGCACGATACCCATGAAAATCCATCAGAATGTTTGTCTTTATTGTATCTCTGATAATTACAAAAATAGATCAAGTTGTTGTAAAAGTTGGTACTAACACTCTTTTGTTTTTTTCATCATTTCAACCACGATCTCTCAAGCTTTGTCGGTCCTAGATGACTTTACTCAGGTGAGCGCTTTAGGGCCAATGACCCTCTTGTTTCAGTATAAATACAGTCACTTTTATGCTTAGTTGTGAGAGAAACTTATCCTGTCACATTGACTTTCAATGTTTTGTGGAAAACAATGATTCAATGGAAGAAAGCCTGGATTACAAGCCTTGTGCATCAACACAGATTAGCAGGAGGTGCATGATTTTGAAATGACCAGGACCATTTTCTTTTTAGTCAGTTGTTAAAGCTCAAGTGGTAAAGCAGGAGACTTGTAAGCAACAAGTCATGGGCCATTACAATTTTGAGGGTGTGGTTTTGATTCTCACAACTGGCCTACTAAAAATTGATGATTGTCTTTCCGATAACACATTCAACCTAGGTCCCATGTGATAGTGCTATACAAAAAGTACATTAAAGAACCAGGCATGACTTAAGATGGGTTTTGTCCTGTACATGTTTTTTGCATTATCCTCCATAACATGACTGACAGCCTTCTGTGGATGCTGCCCAGAGGGCAAATGATGGGGACAATAAATAATTGCAAAATCAATCATTCATTTATTTTTTTCATTCCAGTGAAGATGGATATAACGAACTGGATTACAGAGCAGAGAACCAATATTGGATGGTTGATAGACTTAAAATTGAGGACACTGTTGTCAATGCCCCATCACAGCTCTCTGATGATTATGACTTCACCCAAGATATAACAGTTAGCTCTCTGGCAGTGAATAAATTAGAAAGGTAATTTTTTGCTGTTTACCTTACAAAAAGGATTTTAACCTTTCAAGTGCCTTTTACACTTTTAGTTGCTTTTGCGGCCAGTGTAGATCAAGATCTGACTGCACAAAATATGCAGTCTGATCTTTGATCTACACTGTTTGCTTGGTTGAAACACAAGAGACAAAAGCAGCCCTGAAACTGCACTCATTAGGGTCTTATTTCTAGATTGAAAATGTCCGATGGGTTTATTCAGTGTTCAAAGGTAAAAACAACTTAAATCTTCACCACATAACCAAGTTGTAGACTTGGTCAACTTGAAAACATTTACAGGCAACAAATTTTGCTGTAATAATGGAATCTGTATTTGAGAAAAGTAGAAAATGTTATGGGAAAAGGAGAAAAAGCTGGTTACCAGGATTTACTCTTTTTTCCACAATTTTTTCGAAAGCATACTTCCTGAGGGTTATGAAAAATGGGATTTTCTGGTAAAGGCTGAAATGTATTACAAATTGCAGAAAGGATACACATATATGGGAAAGGGAATTACTTTTTAGCTTGGCTGTTTTCGAAGAATTGTTGGATTATTACCGTAGCCCTGTCCTTGTCTGCGTCTTCATGGTGCAAAAACTTTGACATTTTATAATGTCTCTGTTATTAATGAAAATATTTATTTCAAACTTGGATAAATTGTTAATGTCAAAGGGGGAACCCATAAATTAAGGGCAAGTAACCATCAAACCATTTTGACACAGTTATGTCCCTTTTTGGACTTAGTATCTTCACTGACAATCAAGCACCTGCAGCCGAGCGTTGGCATCAGCATGCAATGCTCTTGTTTTTTAAATGACGTAGAAAACACACATATGACAGCAGGAATTGTTTGAAACCATTTGCCCACAGTGTTTTTAAAATCTTCTTTTGGAAGGTTTTACAGAAATCATCTCAACAATTAAGGATTTAAATATCGGAAGATACAAATATTGGTAACCTGGATTTCCTCCTTTTCCCAGAATGTTTTTGGATGCCTCCTTCTGAACTCTTTCATTACTTAATAAATAAACTGTATTTTCTCAAAGGCTACAAATACGATTCTACTGCAAGATAAGAGACAGTTTGGTCATAATTTAGAATAAAGCAGTGGATAGTGTAGATCAAAGATCAGACTGCACATTCTGTGCAGTCTGATCTTGATCTACACTGTTCACAAAATCTTCTGGTGTGCTATAGCATGGAAAGAGTTAAAGGCTTTAAGTACCTGGGATTGTGTGGTAAAGGAGTTTATTATTTTGTCATGTTTCAGATATGGATTTCACAAGAGTAAAGCCACTGAAGCTCTTCAGATCTGTGATAATGATATTGGATTAGCTCTGGAGTATCTTTTATTAGAATGTTTTGATCTGGATCAAAGTCCCAAGAGTACAGATATTGATGCTGAAATAATAGAACAAAGGGAGGATGAAATGATGGCCTTAATGTCAATTTATGAGGAGAACTTTTCAGAAAGAATCAAGAGTAAAGTGTGGATTTTAAAGTTGCCTCTGCCACATTTAAAAGACATTACAAAACCAAAAAGTGAAAAGAAAGAAGTTGTTGAGCCTGTTGACGATAGAGAAGTGTGCAGAAACTATTTAAAAGGGGTATGTAAATATGGTAAAAGATGTCGGAGAAAGCATGAAGCTCCAGTTTTTATTGCAGATAAAACAGATTCAAAAGAATCTGGCCAAGATGATTGTGACTATGAACTTGAAATACGATTTCCATCAGGAAACATGTATCCCAAAGAAGTTCCATTTGTTGCATTTTCAACTGTATCCGGTTTTACAGAAAAGCATATTTGTCTAAATATTACCAGACATCTCATTGATCTGGCTAGGACTCATGCAGAAAATAGTGAACCATGTATATTTATGTTGGTCAACGAGTTAGAAAATGAAGAGTTCTTGAATGAAGTTGTCAAGCTACCTCCTCATGAATTTAGTTGTCCTCCTAATTCTAAACCTTGGCTGAAACAGCACTCTTTGAAAGAAACATACATAACTAGGCCTCAAGGAGATACATCAGGAAGTAACATGGATGATAAAGTGCTTGTACGGGCAACAGACTCAATGTTACGGATGGCTGACAATCAGGAAAGATTACAACACCACCATAAAGATGATTCCCCAGCAGAGAGAAGAGAAGTAAATCGATCATCCAGTAAGGAGGAGAGTAGAAAGCAGAATCCAGCGGAACTTTTGAAAACAAACAGAAAGTTGATAGATGAGTTTAAAAGAAAGAAGGTGAGAAAATGTTTTGCTGAACTCAAAGTCTTTGACTTCTGGATAGAATTTAAAACAAACAATATTTTCAGAGCCCTTCCCCTATCTAGAATTATTTTTTCAATTTCAAGGTAATTTTAACAAGAATATCCTAGAAAAAATCTGACAGTGTGAATCAAAGATAAGACAGCATATTTGGTGCTGTGATAATCTTGATCTACACAGCCCTTGTAATCTTTAGTGGATGACAATATGAATGTGACCGGGTTGTCAATATATTACACTCACCTAAATTGAATCATTTAAAGACAACAAATACATAATATATGGGATTTGTCCTTGAAGGGGTTGAAAACAGTGTTGGAAAGGGAGAAAATGCTGGTTTCCAGCATTTTCTGCCTTTCCCACAGTGTTTTCAAAAGCCTCAATCCTCTTGAGTCATTAAAACAGGGGTTTATTTGTAATGGGTTAAACAGCTGAATAATATCTATGCCATCCAAATGGTCAGTGTGACTCAGATCGTGATCTTCACTGCTCCCTAAAGATACTTAGGTTGCAGAGGCTGAGGTAAAGGGGATGTTTTGGGGTTCAAAGTATAATTTCACCTTTGTTCCACTCTTAAAACTTTTGTATGGATACTCATTAGGCTGGTCTCATTCATATTATTACACTGAGCGCCAGAAACATAGGTTTTTATACAGGAATAAACTTTTAAGAAGTCAATTTCTCCTCTTATCTTAAGTTTTTTGTTTTCTGTTAAACACCATTTTGACATTATTTTCGTGGTATTGCAGTGGTTAGTGCACCTATCCATGTATTCCTTGAGAGTTTCTTTTAGCAGTTACTCAACACTTTTTTAAAGCTCTTGATTACCTTCTTGAGTAAACATTATCAAAACAATCTTCAGCAATGAGAGAGGAATGAGCCCTGTTCCAATGATTTCCAACCAAAAAGAGCCTGATTGAGCTTGGGTTTGAACTCATGACTAATTGATTACAAGCCCTATACCCTATCAACTGAGCTACTGGGCACCTCTAAGTTGCTATAAGTGTTCTATGAAACTTACACAGATTGGTTAACCTTTATTTCTATCTTTCACAGGACTCACAAAAGTACATGAGTATGCAAGAAGTCAGACAAAAACTACCCGCCTGGGACAAACAAGATGAATTACTTGAAGCTATAGAAAGCAATCAGGTTGTTGTAATCAGTGGCATGACAGGGTAAGATTCTGTACCAAACAATCCTGTGCTTTTTGGGACCCTGAGAAAGACCGTATTTGAAAACATGGTGGGAAAAAGAGAAATTGCTGGTAACCAGCATTTTCTCTTTTTCACACAATGTTTTCAACTCTGTTCGAAGACTGATCCTAGCATTTGTGCTACATTTACTTTGTAATGAGTGGTCTGCAAATGATTTTGATATGGACAGGTTTTAAAGCATATTGCCTGATAATGTTAAGCCCTGGCTGTGGTATACAAACAGTTTGATCTAGTTTTATTGAACAGTTTTGAAAAAAATAAGCCATGACAAACAGAGTTGAAATTCTACATGACCTATTCATCCGTATGTCCCAGTTTTTGAAATGTGTACCTTTGCTATGAAATTTCTTGGTCTGTTTGTTTAATTATTTTTATAGGATGAAATAATATTCTTAAAATTGTTTCAGTTGATAATTAGTGTATACATGTATACTGGATGTAGTCAAAACTTCTATACAGAGATGAACCATGGGCAATGGGAACAGCTAAATGCAGGATGATTGTATCAAAACTATGACTGGTTATGAGTATGAAACCTGATTAAAGGGGTCCTTTTGAACAAATGACAGTGTAATGCAGCATAATATCTGTGATGGTTATTCATCCAATTTTAGGTTTTGCCCTTTACCAAACAATCCCATGTTTTCATGACCCTGAAAATTAATGCTTTTGAAGGATAAATGGAAGAGGAGAAAATAGTGGTTGCATTATTTTCTCCTTTTCCAACAATGGTTTCTACCCTTTGAAGACATCTTATCGTTTGTGCCACAATTTTTATCTCATCTTCAATTGGTTTGAAATTTGACAGATATATAAATTTTGTTGTCTGGTAAAGAGTTAATGTTTTTGTTATACTCAAAGAAGAGGGCTGATAGGAAGATTTACTGATATTTCTTTTCTCATATTGTAATCCACTTTTTTAAAAAAAGTCATTTGTAAAGATGTTGTATTAAAATTTTCAGTTTATTTAAGTTTCAACATTCTTCCAGGTGTGGCAAGACTACTCAGGTTCCACAGTTTGTCCTTGACCTTTATCTAAGCTCTGGTGACCTTCACCTCTGTAATATTCTATGCACACAACCAAGGCGTATCTCGGCCATTGCTGTTGCAGAAAGAGTTGCTCAGGAAAGGGCAGAGAGTGTTGGTAGGGCTGTAGGATATCAGATTAGACTTGAGAAAATGCAGGTACATAGTCAAGGCTATGCTTAGTTTCACAGTGGTAATTTCTAGTGTTTCATTCATCCACACAATCCTGAGTTTTAATGACACTGAGTGAGAAGGCTTTAGAAGCAGTGTAACAAAAGGAGAAAGTGCTAGTAACCAGCATTTTCTACTTTTCCCACAGTGTTTTCTACACCTGCATGGACAAATCCACTTATTTGAGTCACTTTTTCTTTATGTTGTTTTCACTAGTTTATATATGTCTATTACAGTTATTTTTTCTGCTAAGGGTTAGAATGTTGTGTATGTTCTTAATAATGAGCGAAGCTCGTTTTGCAGTAACACCGTTCTAGATTTTTTAAAAGTAAAATTCTGACTTCATTTAAGAAATAATCTTCTTTCTATCGTGGTTTATCGTTCAATAAAGCACATTTGTGAGTTATGAGGCACAATAAATAATCCACGAGGGCGAAAGCCCGAGTGGGTTATTTATTGCGCCTCATAACTCACAATGTGGTTTATTGAACGATAAACCACGATAGAAAGAAGATTATTTCGATTCTAACATGACCAACTCTTAATCAGAGGAAAACAAGTTCATACTCAGACTAAAAACGCGGATGCAGATTTCTTCCATTGAATAACTTACTTTATACAGGATGACGTCACTCTACATAGAATAACGTAGATTTTACCACGCTTTCGTTGCACTGTGTTTAGAGAGCCGAAATCACGTGTCATGTTAGAATCTGGGTTTTAGTCTAAATCTAGAAGGGGACGACTAAAAATTGTGTGTCTTCCAGTTGGTCGCACAGCATCACAAGTATCACAATCTTTCGCACATTTCATTGATTGGTCAAAAATGACAATAATTATAGATCGAATGATTACTTAAAAAGCATCGTCAGTATAATGAGTACAGATTATCTAATTTTCTACTTACTTTCAGCGTATTAAATGTCTATTTTTAAATATAAATATATGCAATGTTTTATGCTAGAAAATGATGACATCATTAATCATATAATTTTTACGTCATGCACGAGCCGTTTTTTCGTGGAAAATATTGTGTTATAGAAATCATGACAACACTAGTTTTTTGACCATTTCAAAATGCCATTTAGAATCTCTAGAGAAAGCAGGATTTTTTTTTTTTTTTTTTTTAAATGAACCAAGATATGTGAAAAGGAGGTTTAATGAATCTGCAAAAAGTATTAATTCAGGTCAACCTGTGCAGTCTGTGCAAGCTGGCCTGGGTCGAACTTTTTGCTATTGATCAATTCTCTGCATGTCAAAGGACCGGTATGCTTCGTTATTCAGTCGGTTATCATACAAAATGGATTTTATGATCTATAATTATTTGATGACTTGCCTAGATCTAGTAGATCTATCATGCATCAGGGAAATGCATTTAAACCCCCTTTTGCCAGAAAATGTCATTAAAAATTAATGTTCTTTAAAAGTATGCGAACCAATAATCATTTAAGTTAGATCTAGATTCTTTTTGACTCTGAACCTGAATTATCAAAATTGTTGGGGAACTATGTTAAGAGAATCTGGAACCATTCACCCTGTCCCACAAATATACATCTATGAAAGAAGAATGCATTCTACCTTTGACAACCCTCAAAATAACTTCTGACAAAGCCGGGATTAGAACACAAAACCATATGATTTCAAGATCTATCTCGAGATTCGAATTATTACTACTTGTTTTACGAATCATTCACGTCGCTCGTATTGAAGCTTTGCCTTTTACATATTAATAATTAAAACCCTCTGCTGTGAAGCTAAATAAAATTGTGAAGCATAATTGATCATGAAATATTTCGAGTTACACCCAGTATACAATCCTTTAATTTTTGTTGTATTTCTTCACAAATATTCCAGTCATCCATGACAAGATTGTTGTTCTGTACAACAGGAATTGTGCTGCGGCGGTTAGAAGGGGACACAACTCTAGATGGGGTCACACATCTAATTTTAGATGAGGTACATGAAAGATCTGAAGAAAGGTATAATTTTATCTTTTTATATGAGCTGTGCTCCGTAAAAAGGGGATTTAGTGTGTTTGCAAAAAGTATTGAGCCATATCAACCCATGCAGTCTGCTCAGGCTGACATGTGTCGAAACTTTTTGCTATTTCTAAAATTTTCTCCATGTCCAAGAACAATACTGCCTTGTGATCCAGTAGGTTAGACAAAATGGTTTTTGTGGACCCATGATCATGTGATGACTTTCCTGGTATAAAGCATCACCGAGAGGCATTAAACCCTTTTTTTTTTTCCAGAGAGCTCATTTATTTCAGAAGATATGAAGCCATCATTGTATAAATTAGGTTTTTACCCTTTCAGGAAACATTATTTGAATTAATACTTAATTCCCTTGTTTTCAATGTAATATACATGTTATGAATTTTCCTAACCTAAATATGTTTGAGATAAGCGTGATGTATATGACTTAATTGACGACATAGTAAATGGGGCAAAAATATTGGAATTTGTCAGTGAAGGGTTATAAAACATTGTGGGAAAAGGAGAAAATACTGGTCACCAGCATTCTCTCTTATATCCCATAACATTTTCAAAAGCTTTCTTTTTCAAGGTTGTTACAACTTGGGATTGTGGGGTAAAGGGTTAACTTTGTAAAAGATAAACTGTTTATTTTTCATGATTATGCTGTTTTCTCAACAGTGATTTTCTACTGATGTATCTAAGAGACATGCTACCACAAAGACCTGACCTGAAAATTATCCTGATGAGTGCAACCATGAATGCAGACCTGTTCTCACACTATTTTGGCAGTTGTCCTGTTGTAGATATTCCAGGTAAATCAGTTCTCTCTTTATTCGTTGACAACCTTTTCCATATTGAATATGGGAATGTCCATGGGAAAGACACTTCAGAGCCCTAGCTCAGTACTGGTGAAACCTTGGACATACACGAATATGTGAGTTGTCACCGTGATATGACTGAAATAATGTTAAAAGCGGTGTAAAACACCATTTTATTAATCAATCAATCCAGCTTGAAAACATATGCTGACAACAATATAGATATCACAAGATGATAAGATTTGTCTTGCAAAGGGTAAAAAAAAAAATCTGTTTACAAACATCTGTTTGTCATGAAATTTTAAAGTGACTTTGTAAATTTACAAGAATGACTATAGTTTAATAATAATTACCAACAAAATGGGTTTAACTTTTTACCAAATGGCAAAATTTTGGGCTCGGCCATGTGATCTTCCAGCATTTGGTATTTTTCACTCGATAAAATGTGTATGAAATACTGCAGGTTAACCCTTTACCACACAATCCCAAGTTTAACTCTTTACCACACAATCCCGACTTTTAACGACCTTGAGAAAGAAAGCTTTTGAAAACATTGTGGGAAAAGGAGAAAATGCTGGTAACCAGCATTTTCTCCTTTTCCCACATTGTTTTCTACCCTTCCCAAATCAGATATCAATCTTTGGGTCACAACTTTTTTGTTGTCTGCAAATGTTTTCAATCTGAACTAGTCCAAATTTTTGTTGTTTGGTAAAGAGTTAAGAGACCCTGAGAGTGACATTGGCTCTACATTTGAAAGTTTCCTTTGAAAGGGTCAAAAGGTAATGCTGTTAACCAGCATTTTCTCCTTTTCCCACAATGTTTTCTACTTAATCAAATGTAAGTTCCATCGTTTGAGCCACCTTAAATTTGTCGTCTGCAAATGCTTTGAATTTTGTCATGTGGAAAAGTGAAAGGGTTTAATGTTATATGTACTTTCAGGCAGAACATTTCCAGTGGAACAGTACTTTTTGGAGGATGCTGTGGAATTTACAGGGTATATAGTGTTCTATAAATCTATAATCTTAGCTAGGATAATGTGGGCAGTTGTAGTACTGTGATTGACGTGATGTAAAAAGTAGTGTACAGAATTCACTCTTAGAATTAAGTTTCAGAGTACCACAAGCAAATTATTCTGGGGAAAAAGAGCAATTGTTTAGATTCAATACCTTTTCCCTTTTGCACTAAATGCATGTTTTTGTATGTTTTCTTCTCTTTCCATGCAAATCTTATTTGACCCTTTATGAAACAATCCTGAGTTTTAACAACCCTGAGAAAGAAATCTAAATTGAAAACATTGTGGATCAAGGAGAAAAAGCTGGTAACCAGCATTTTCTGGTTTCCCCACAATGCATTCTACCCTTTCAAAGGAAACTTTCATCACTTTTAATTTGTTGTCTGCAAATGCTTTCAATTTGGACAGTCAAGAATTTTGTTGTTCAGTAAAGAGTTTAACCATTTATACTTTGTACATGTCTAGGTTTGTTATGGAAGAAGACTCTCCCTACGCTAGACCTTTAAAATACATGAATGCTGTGATACGAGGAATAGAGAGGGAGGAGAACCAGCCAATGTGTGAAGAGAGTTCTGAATCCCCGCATATAGCTAGCAACAGAATACAGGATCAGAATTTATCTGTGAAACAGATGTATCTGAGATATCCAGGTATAAGTGTTCAATTTCATCCAGTGCTACTCTTGTTTTCAGCGTTTTATATCTATAGCCATTACAGATTTTAACTCTTTTCCAATCGACAGTATTTTAGACGGGTCTAATTTGAAAGCACTTGCAGACGACAAAATTTACATGGCACAAATGATGGGATTTGAATCAGATAGTCTAGAAAACATTGTGGGAAAAGGAGAAAATGCTGGTTACCAGCATTTTCTCCTTTTCCCACAATATTTTCAAAAGGCCAACTGCTCAGGGTCTTTAAAACTTGGGATTGTGTGGTAAAGGATTGATAACCTACGCATGTTTGTAATGAGCATCTCTGAGGCATTTTAAGCCTTTGCCATACAATCCTGAGTTTTAACAAACCTGAGAAGGAAAACATTTGAAAACATTATGGAAAAGGAGAATGTGCTGGAAGTCCTTCCTCTCCTCCCCTGATGTTCTCTTGATTTAGCCCCTTTCTGACTTCTAATTGTTCCCAAAGCTGAAAACAATCCTTGAGGTAGACAATTCTTAAGCAGTGAAGATGTCATAGTTGCAGTGAGTTAGTTTTTTGGGGACGAGGATAAAGACTTCTATTTTGAAGGGAAAAGCAAACAAGAACAGTGATGGACAACATGTATCAAGATGAAGGGAGATTATATTGAAAAGTAATAGCCAACTTTTCATTCCTGGGTATTATGAAGTACAAGAGGCTGATAACTTCTTCATGGCACCTCATACACTTGTCCATATTAAAAGCAGTTACAGAGATTAATGTTCAAGGGTAGGAAACTTTTTTGGAAAAGGTAGAAAATGCTAGCTACTATCAGCTTTCTTCCACATAAGATTGTTTGTTAAAGAGTTTATGGCAGTCACTGCAACAATATTCATTCCTGTCCAATGACGAAATGTGTCTCGATATCCTTTATAAATGTTCTTAAATAATGTTCAGGTTTTTTTTACTTGCTTGTTTTTTTGTGGCAGAGTACAGAAAGTCAACTGTGAAGACAATGGCTATGATTGATCACACCAAGATAAACTTTGACCTTGTCTTGTCACTGATGTCCTGGGTGGTTACAGGGGATCATACAGACCTTGAGGTAAATTTTCTTACACATATTGTCCCTTTATGTTACTGATGTCCTGATTGGTTTCACATGTTCTTGCAGACTTTGGAAGTACTTTATACAGTATATATTGTCCAAATATTAACTGATGTCCTGGTTGGTTACAGGGAACCATACAGACTTTTGAATACTTTATACAGTATATAGTGTCCCTTTATATTACTGATGTCCTGGTTGGTTACAAGGAACAGACTTTTGAGACCGTTATACAGTATACATGTATATTGTCCCTTTGTGTTACTGATGTCGTGGTTGGTTACATGAGAACATACTGGGAAACCCAGAAGTTGGCTATTACATGCTGTAGAGGCGTACATTGATTATTACTATTGAAGAGGCCTTCTGGCAAAAGGGGGTTTAATGTATCGACATGATGCATTTTACTAAGCAAGTCATCATATAATTGTGTATCCATAAAATCCATTTTGTCTAAAACCTGATTGAATTGGCAGGTAGAAAATTGACCAGTATTAAAAAGTTTTAACCCAGGTCAACCTACCAAGACTGCGCAGGCTGACCAGGGTCAGTAATTTTTACAGATGAATTACTGGTAATTCCCTTTTCACAATGCATGGTTCATTTGTTTTTAGCAAAGCTGTAATGTTGTCTTTTTTTGATGAACTTTATTTGCAGTTTCCAGAGAGAGGTGCTATTTTGGTATTTATGCCAGGCTATGCAGAGATTCAAACTTTGTATGACATGTTATTGTCAAATCCTGTATTTGGACATAGAAATAAACACAGGTAAATATTTTTTGATATATTGTCTTTTCAGATTTCGAAATACATGACTGTATTTGTTTTATTTTGTCATCCTTTTTAGCTCAATTGTTTTTAGCTCACCTGAGCACGAAGTGCTCTGGGTGAGCTATTGTGATCGGTCATCGTCCGTCCGTCCGTCCGTCTGTCTGTCCGTCCGTCCGTTAACAATTTCTTTAAAAATCTTTTCCTCCAAAACCAGATGGCCAATCTTGATAAAACTTGGCAGGAATGTTCCTTGGATGAAGCTCTACAAAAATTGTTAAAAGAATTTAATTCCATCAAAAACTCTGGTTGCCATGGCAACAAAATGGCTGAAAATGGAAAAAAATCTTTAAAAATCTTCTTGTGACAAACCATAAGGCCGAGAGCATTCATATTTTGTATGAAGCATCATTGGGTGACCCTTTACCAAAATTGTTAAAATTATTCCCCTAGGGTCATATTTGGGCTTTGCCCGGGCGCACCCTATTTTACATAATAACAAAGAAGGAAATCTTTAAAAAAATCTACCAAAACTTTAAAAATTTACCCCTTGGGTGGAGTTTGGGCTCTGCCTGGGAGCACCCTATTTAACATTGAAAAGGAAGAAAATTACATGTGAAAAGTGAGAGACTAAAACTTTCATGTTTTGTTTGTAGCAAAGTTCTGGTGACCCTCTGCTAAAAGTTGTTAGAGTAATTCTTATTGGGGTCACATTATGGCTTTCCTCCCCTCCCCCGGGTATGCCTTATCAAAAAAGAATGGCTTCTGGCTTTGATATACTATTATTTGTATGTGGTATTCCATATAAGTTACAAATATACTCAGGTGAGCGATATAGGACCATCATGGTCCTCTTGTTGAAGAAATTGTCAAGGTATTGTCATAGCTTTATCTTTGCCTGCATTGTGATGCAAAAATTGACATTTTATAATATTGCTGACATTACTGAAGATATTTACTTCAGTCTCAGGCTAGTTGTTAACAATCAATAAGGGGAACCTATGCAGCTAGGGTAGGTAACCATCAAAATACTTTTGACACAGTTATGCCCTTTTATGACCAAGAATTTTTACTAAATATCAATTTTTTGCTGAAAGTAAATGCAGCCTTGTGTTGGCGCCCGCATGCGGTGTTCTTGTTGTATTTTGTGTGATATTGTTCCAATTTCAGATTATCTGATAACCTTGGTCTAAGAAAAGCTTGCTTATTGGACAGATCGATAATTTCCTCACATATAGCACAAGCAATTTAACAGCATCATAATGATATATAGAGAAGTGCAACTCTTTACCAAATTACAAAATTTTCAACCAGACCTAATTGAAAACTTTTGCAGAGGAAAAATTGAATGTAGCTCAACACATGGTTTCTGTCTTTGAAATAGCAGAAAACAATGAGGGGAAAGGAGAAAATGCTGGTTTCCAGCATTTACTCCTCTTCCCATGATGTTTTCAAAAGCCTTCTTCTACAGAGTTTTTAAAACTCAGGATTGTATGATAAAGGGTTGAGTGCAAACAGTCATGTTTTTTATCTGTCATAACATTCATGTAGCAATGTTTGTGCTGTATTTTTCAGATACAAGATAATTCCCCTACATTCGACATTGTCTTCTGAAGATCAGCAGGCTGTGTTTGCGTAAGTTTACTTCTATACTGAAATATTTTTAAATTTACTTTTTAATAAACTTTTCAAAAAAAAGGAAGAAAAAGATGGTAAATTCAGTTTCCTTTATTTTGTAATTTACATCTGATTCTTAGCATCCAAGATATATGGATGTATTTAGACAGTCTTTATAGCTGTTGATGCAATTATTTATTTACACAGTTCTCTGCAATACAAAACAGTCTCTTTTTGTAAACAGTATAGATGCAGAAATGTACATTGCGTTTATGATAGTACTTGTACTTCACAGCAAACCTCCACCTGAAGTTACCAAAATAGTGATTGCCACAAACATTGCTGAGACCTCTATAACCATTGATGATATCTGTTTTGTGATTGATGCTGGAAAAATGAAGGAAAAGAGGTAAAATAGATTCTCTACAATAATCGTTCAAGTACTACCAGAGCATGTCTGTATTTGATGTTCCAGAATCGCATAGCTATGTTAGATGTTTAAACAGAAAAGGTGAATTTGCATCATCTGGAATTCGGACTGTATAAAAACATTCATCTTAATTTTTTAATGGTTGACTTTGACCCTATCTCTCTTATAGAGAATTTCATTCATCTTTTGGTGAACAATCCATCAAATCATTATGAAACAGGACACAAGAAATTTCTATGCCAAAACACTATTTTAACTATTTCTACCAGTCATGATTTTATTTTTTCACTGCACAATGCTTGTTTTGTTTTTGTATGAATTCTCTGTTCCATTACTGTATCTTTTCAAGGTAGTCATTGCAACAGGATTCACCTCTTTTCTCTCACTGCTGAAAGTTGTTTAGACAGTATTTATGTGAGAAAGCAGCCTGTTGTATGAAAAGAACCTTATGCTAAGCAATGGTATAAAAAACTCCAGGTAGGTATGGATAGTTGTCTTGGCCACTGTGATATGGCTGAAATCTTAAGGAAAGGGCGCTAATAAACCTTTTCCATTTAGGCTCATGAGAGATCAGTCAGAAACTATTGTAACTGATACAAGGGAGAATGATTGATTATATGGTGTTTACCGCCATTTTCAACATTATTTCAGTTGTACTGCGGTGGCCTGTGCACCTATCCATGCCTGCCTCGAGTTTCTTTTACCATTACTCCACATGATATTCTTTCCAGGCCAATGGCTGCTTTCCCACATAACCATCACTGAAATAAATGGTCAGGGGTGAGAGAGAGGAATGAATCCTGTTGCAGTGACTATCATCAGTCCTAGGAAATAAATTGGCAGAGCCAGGAATCGAACCAGCAACCCCCTGTTCTAAAGCCCTGTACACTACCGACTGAGTTACTGGGGCTCGGCCAAGGAGAATGAAGATGGAGGATAGGAAAAATTTTTCTTGGATTAATTGTACACGCGTAGGAAAGTATAAGCGTACTGGTATACAAGTAATCACAAATTCTTCCATAACGTTTTGAAACACTGTCTCTATTCTGACTGCAGTCACACTGTGATCTTCGCTGTGTACTAAAGCAACCTACCCCTTTACCACAGAATTCCAACTTTTAACGACCCTGAGAAAGACACCATTAAAAGCATTGTGGGAAAAGGAGAAAATGGTGGTAACCAGCATTTTCTCCTTTTCCCACAATGTTTTCTATCCTTCTCAAAACAAAATTTCTGTCACATTTATTTTGTCATCTGCAAATGCTTTCAATTTGGATTTGTCTCTAATTTTGTCGTTTAGTAGAGAGTTAAATGGCCTTTTGTGTGAAAACAGTTGAACTCTTCCACAAACAACATGCTGTAGGCTGTTCCAAACTTGCAGAAGACAAATACTGAATTGGTACAAATAAGCTTAGTTATCTCATAAGACAGATAAACAAATGCAAGGAATTGGGGAATCTTCTTGTAACAGTAATTTCTAATTTTCACCAAATGTTTTCGAAAGACTTCCTCTCTAGACATGTTGAAACATGAAATTGCTTGTTTAGGAAATACCAGTAACTTTTCTTAGAGAAAAACCGGTGAAATGGAGAAAGGGAGATAAGGAAATAGCTCTGATAAAAAAATATCTTTGCAGATATGATAGCACAAAGGGCATGGAAAGTCTGGAGACAGTATGGGTATCAAAAGCAAATGCATTACAAAGGAAAGGTCGTGCCGGTAGGGTTAGGTCAGGAGTCTGTTTCCATTTGTTCACTAGCCACAGATATGAGCACCATTTGATGGAACAACCAATACCAGGCAAGATTTTCTGCTTCATTCTCTTGTTTAATTTGAAGTTTTGTCATTTCCATGAAGAGTTGAAAATATCTAGTTTTGCAGTGTGTTAGCCTCATGACAAGCTGTTTTTGCAGATAGTTTTGATCAAGAACAGATGACACAGAATGTATAGCAAGATCAGACTACAGGGATGATGCAATCTGATCTTGGATATTCATGGCCAAATACATTTTGCATACTGATACCTTGCATACATCAGATTCCTGCATTGTAACTTTTTCACTGATTAACTCTCTACCAAACAACAAAGTTTAATACTGTTTAGATTTCAAAGCATTTGCAGGTGACAAATTAAATTTTACTGTACACATGCAATGTGTCTTCCATAGGGTAGAAAACATTGTGGGAAAAGGAGAAATTACAGGTTACCAGCATTTTCTCCTCTTTGCACAAAATTTTCAGTCTTTTTTTATAGGGTTGCTAAAACTCTGGATTGTGTGGTAAAGAGTTAAAGCATATGTTCGACATGCTTATGATACTTTTTTTTTTGCAGAAATTAAAAGGGCACCATTAGAACAGATTGTGTTGAGGATACGGATGTTAGAGATATTTAAAGAAACTCCAGTCAAGGTAAGTCGGCATTTAAATTTCATACAGGCAAGGACAGGTAAAATTTAAGGATTTTCAGGGACTTTCCAAGAATATAAAATTTATCTGCAACAACTAATTCTTCAAAAAATGCCTTCCTTTTCAGGCTGGTATGGCAGAGCTTTATCATCTTTCATTTCGTTTCAAAAACATTGAAATCCAAGTACTTTTAAAGGTTTGACATGGGTCCTGTGTGGCTCAGTTGTAAAGTTTAGGACTTGTAACCTGGAAGCTCAGAGTCTGAGCCTCACTGGAAGCACTGAGCTATTTTTAGGGGTTAACTTTGGCAAGCACTTCAGAGCCCTTGCCTAGTACTGTTGAAACCCAGGACATACCTGAATATGAGAGCTGTCACCGTGATATGACTGGAATAATGTTGAAAGCACCATAAAACTTAAAATAATTCAAGGATTCTGATTCATTTTCCAGTAAATTCTCAAGACAAAACTCTGTTTTAAGGAGTTTTCAAGACAAAATTCTGTTTCAAGGGGTTTTCAAGCCAGTGCAAACCTTGTCATTACCTGTATTAGGACATTAATGTAGATTAATGAAATTAGTAATATGAATTTTTTTATGAGTATTAATCTTCAGCAATCTGTAATTCTTGCTTTCTTCTCTTAGTTTATATCAGTAGCAACAATGTTGAAACATCACACTTTAACCTTCACCAAGGTCCTGTTTGGCTTAGAGGTGAAGTTTGATCTGGAGGCCCTAGATTCAATCCTCCCATGAGGCACTGCATTTTTCTGCAAGTGTCTTTGAGCAAGGAACTTGCCCTAGCAAGAGCCCAAGTGAAAAACCAGTGAAACCCAGGACTTAGATGAATAAATGAGCTGTCTGTGATATAAATAAAACAATAATGAAAGCAAAGCAAAGCATCTTTTAATTGATCATTCAATCAATTAGTAATCCTTCTCCAGACAATGCCATTTTTAGTGACTTAGTACAAAGAAGAGTTTTGAAAACATTGTGGGTAAATGGAAACATGCTGGTAACCATCATTTTCTTCTTCTTGCTCAATGTTGCCTTATCTTCACTGAAAAATTCCATTGTTTGTGCCATATTTTAATTATTTGATTGCATATGCTTTTAAAGTCATCAAGTCTAAAATTTTGTTCTTTGGTAAAGATATATCCTTTTCCCAAACAACATACTGTTGATCCCAACAAACTGAAATTAGCTGCAGACAACAAAATCGAAATTGGTACAAATGAGGTGTAGTTTTCTGAAACAGTAGAAAACATTGTGGAAAATGCTGGTAACCAGCATTTTCTCCTTTTCCCACAATGTTTTCAAAAGCTTATTCATTAGAACTCAGGATTACTTGGTAAAGAACTAAACACTTTAGCGTCTGTTTTACAGTCTGTGTTAGATGATCTACCAGAGCCACCTAGTGAAGAAGCCATATCTACTGCTATAAATAGACTGGAGACTCTTGGTGCTTTGGATAAGAATGGGGTAATGGTACAAGTTATGTAACCTTAAGCTGCTAAGCGCGACTCAATGACCTTTTTGCGGACAGTGTAGATTAAGATCAGACTGCACAGAACTCGCAGTCTGATGTTCAATCAAACTGTCCGAGATATATTTCCCCTAAAAATACATTTTAGGTAGCAAAATTTAGGCTTTTACTATTGGCTTGAAAGCTTTATTTCATTTACTCTGCAGGCTAAGGGTCCAGTTAGGTTTTATGATTATCAAATTGTTTCTTGTAAACATGGGGTCCTGCATTTAGCAGTGGTAGAGTGTAGGACTTGTAGCCTTTAGGCCCTGGGTTAGAGATTCATTGGAAGCACTGGGTTTTTCGTTGAGTGTTTTTGGGCAAGACACTTCAGAGCTCTAACCTGGTACTGGTGAAACCCAGGACATAATATTATATGAATATGTGAGTTATTGCTGTGATATGATGGAAATAAGTTTGAAAGCAGCCTAAAACACCATTCAATCAATCAATTCTTGTAAAAACAAATCAGTTTTTCTGGTTGTATGTCAGACATGCAATATGTTAAATCATTTTGTCAAATGGAATGAGCAAATTTTACATTTACTAATGTGTAGTTACTGAATGGTACAAGTTTTTCTTTTACTGTTATTTCTGTTGTAAGAAATTAAGAAATTGTTGATTGATGAACATTTGTATTTGTCATATATTTGTCATGATGACTTACACGCGCTTACTAAGCGTGCAAAAAAAAAGTTGAGAATGCTTTTCAATGTACTTTTTTCTGTCTTCACATTGTTTCAGATTTTTTGTTCTTCTAAAGTTCCATCAGATTTAATCATGAAATGAATTCAGAGAAGTGATTATTTACTGTTTTCCACTTTGTTACTTAATAGGAGTTAACTCCCTTGGGTTATCATCTCGGAACATTGCCAGTCGATGTCAGGATTGGAAAGCTGATGCTGTTTGGAGCAATTTTTAGATGTTTGGACCCAGCACTTACTATTGCAGCATGTCTCAGCTTTAAGTCACCTTTTGTGAGTTTTCTGCATCGTTTCATATTGAATTCTTATAAGGCTCCTGAGCTAAGTGATCTCAACTTAAGTTTTTGTTTTTTTTAAACATCATGAAAATCAGTGTGCTGCTGAGAGTATGTATGAAATGCTCAATATCACTTTTTTTGTAAGTTTAGTCGTTTTATGCAGACAAGGTTTTCCATTCAGACCATACGATAAAATTTTATTTATGTTTATGTATTGAAAAAATAAAGAAGTGTTAAAGAAGTTTTCAAACAAACCATTTAACTCTTTACCTGACAACAAATCTTAAAGCTTGTCCAATTTTAAATTTGAAAGCTATTGCAGCCAGGAAATTAATTATAGCTCAAATGATGTACTTTTTCTTTTCTTCTTTTCTCTGAATGTTTTCTGAAAGTGTTCCTCGTAATCTTTGCCAAAAAATCACATTTTTTATGACCCAATGGAGAAAGGCTTTTGAAAACATAGTGGGAAAAGGAGAAAATGCTGGTAATTAGCATTTTTTCCTTTTTCTAATGTTTTTTACCTTTTAAAGACGTTGTTGTTGTCGTCGTCATCTGCAAATGCTTTCAATTTGGGCAGTCTAAAACCTTTTCATCTGGTTAAGGGTTGTCAAGCACGGTAATGTTTAGTAGAGGGTTAATACTTAGCATGCTTATTATAAACAGGGATATGATTTTTACCTCCTTCCAGAAGATCTCTTTTGACACCAAAACTGAAACTTTAAATTGTCCCAGCTCTTAAGTATCTACTGAAGGATGTCCAGCTTATGTTTTTGGAACTCCAAGTGCTAAATTTAAAACATCTCATTCATATTTCTGTACATTTTTGTAACTCACTGTATCTTGCCAAAACAGGCATCACTTTCCAATATTTTGGGTTTTTTTTTTTTTACATACTGTAAATGTCCCTTTTTATCTTTTTGGAACCACAAGTGCCAAATGTAAGTTCATATTGCTTACATTTCTGTACATTTATTCTAATAACTGTATCCTGTTACAGGTAACACCCTTTGGGAAGAAGGTGGAGGCAACAGCCAAGAAGCTGGAGTTTGCTGTGGGCAACTCTGACCATTTGACTATGATGAATGCTTATAATGTAAATATCATTTCTATTTTTTCATTTCATTGTGAGTTCTAATGTCATTTCATTCAGCATTTGGGCTTTGCCTCTGTACTCATTTACTTTATTTTTATTTCTTATAACTACTTTAGATCTATGTTAGAATTACATATATGAGCCATACACTGGGATATTCTAAAAATATTACTTGAATCAAACCTAGGTCTGTCAGGTGTTTGCTCAATTTCTTTGCCTTGTCAGCTATGGTATATTGGACAATGGAATGTCTTGTAAGACAAGTGATATTATTAGATTTAGTCAGGAAAAAGTAATAATGCATTGTGCTCTGGCAAAAGGGAATTTAAGGCATCTCCATGACACATTCTTTCAAACAAGTCATCCTATGATTATGGATCCATAAAATCTATTTTGTCTAATAACTGATTGAATCATTATGTAAACTGGTCCTTTTACATGCAGGAAATTGACCGGTGCCAAAAACTTATGACCCAAGTTAGCCTGTGCGGACTGCACAGGCTGACATCGGTCAATAGTTTTTGCAGATCCATTATAACATGTTTTCACAGAGCTTGGCTCACATCTGTATGTTTTGTCGGTTTTTTTTTTTACTATTTTTGAGTTTTTATACGCCCGTCAAAGACGGGACATATTATGGGATCACCCATAGCATACGGGCGGGCAGGCGGGCGGCGTCCAGTTCTTTGTCCGGAGCATAACTTTGTCATCTCCAGTCTGATTGACTTGAAACTTGGCATTTGTGTTTGTTGCAATAATACGAAGTGCAGTGCGAAAGAACCATAACTCTACCTCGTGCAGTCTTTGAGTTATTTCCCGTTGATCGTTATTTTTACAGCATTTTCTGCTTGTCCGGAGCATAACTTTGTCATCTCCAGTCCGATTGACTTGAAACCTGGCATTTGTGTTTGTTGCAATAATACGGAGTGCAGTGCGCAAGAACCATAACTCTATCTGACCAGTGTTGTCAAAATAAGCCGATTGGTGATCTAAATCATCGCTTAAAATCGCGTTTGGATCGGTTAGTTTTGCCGTCAATGTGAGTTTTTTATTTGACCACCTGGTTTTTTGTTTATATTTGTTTAGATTCCGTTAGGATCCTTGAACTTTTAAGATGTTTTATAATAAACGCAAACTTATCGAGAAACCTCCTTTACATGTAGTGTCCTTAAAAAATATTTGGAAAAACCAGTCTAAAAATAGATGTTGCTTGTATCACAATCACAACGTTTTGTAAACTACTATGTCATTGAGACACTCTTTAAAATCAAATTGCTTTGTCAAGCGTCCAGTTGTTACAGTTTTAGCCGATAGTTGTCTTGAGTTTTCGCGGCGCGGATTTTTTGTTTTATCTATAGAACAGCCTGCTGAAAAAAGAAAGAATACACCCAAGGAGTGTCTAGAAACGCAGAAATATATGAAACAAAGTGCCAGGGCCCCTATCAGCAAAATTGGAAGATGATTTCAAACGGATACTTTATGACGAATTTTGAACCATTAGGCCCCTTCGTCATTGGATTAATGCAGTAACTTAAAACTATGTACATGCTATTGAAAAACATGATTTACATGATAAACTGTATTTCTACCATTTCTACAGCTGTTCAGTTGTTACTTTTGTCATAAATTTTGGCGTATTAGAAGTGGGAGAAATAGTGAGATTTTAGACCCCGACCATTTAGACCCCATTTTTTTTTCCCATTTAGTGTGACACTCTTGGGATACTCGTATCCCATATTTCTGTTTTTCATATCCATATAATATGTGTTACATGCTTGGCAGATGTTTTTAGTGCTTTGTGGGAATGGTGGCCATTGCACTACATGGTACTTATACAGTTGTCAGCACTGAATTTCTTGTGACACAGGCCTATATCTATTTTCTTTTCACATGTATATATACATACTTTGCTGATAGCCCATCTGTATTTAGTCATTTTTGATTGTGTCACATGAAAAAAGTCCATAATTATCTGGGTCTTATTTGCAGGATTTGTGTGATCTGCATCCAAATTTTTCAAAAGTACAATAGATTATTGATGCGGAGGAGCAGCATAATGATATGTTGGCTCATGATGTAGCCATTCTACAAAACAAAGCATACAAAATGCTGATGAATCTGACTTACTCAATAAAAATCAAATGAAATAATAAAAAGAAGTTGATCAATCAAAATTTACTTTTTTGTAACTTCGGAGGGATCCCTAATAATCAGGAGGGCACCCAGATAATAAAGTTAGGGATTCCTGCTGGATCCCAAAGAAAAAAAATTAGTGTCAAACCTTGGAAAGCCGATGAATTTGCTGAATTTCGGCTTTACATTGGATTGTTATGACTCAGATATGTTGTCAAAAATTTATGGGTTGCCTAATTTTTTCACAAGCAGATGCAAAAAAATAGGAATAAATTGCACAAATATACAACTCATTCCAAGGCATACAACTGCACCGATACATTTCTTACCCAGTTAGATCTCGGCAGCAGTAAAGCTTGACCAAGTAGACGTATATATTTTATTACCTCAAGGGTGATTCCGATTTATTCGATTCTATACATACAAAGTAGGCATGAGAATATGCATTTATAACAACAAATATGAAAGGCACTACACACAGAAATGCAAATTAAATGAATGACAAAACTAGAATCTGTAAACAGATAATTTTTAAACAACACTCTATTATAAAAATTCTTTCACTTGTATTTTGTATCTAATGGCAGTATTTTTCTCTAAAAATCCACTTTTTCCCAGTGCAAAAAACTTAAGAATATATTAGAAATGATCTATTTTATTAAAAAAAAGTTTAATATCATTTTCTCCAAAGTGCAAATATAATGTATTTTGGCAAATAATGAGGAAGGAGTTTGAGGGGATTTGCATGCAAGGAGATGGTTTCCAAGGTGTTTAGAATTGCTGAAATTCAATTTCGGCTGGGGGGCTTCACCCCCCTGGTCCCCCTACCAGGGCGTTGCCCTGGACCCACAAGGGGGTCTAGGCGGCCCCCATGACCCCCGGCCTGATCTAGCGAAATTCAGTTTTGATCTGTTATTTAAAAACATTTTGACAACCCTGTATCTCATGCTGTCTTTGAGTTATTTCTCTTTGATCGTCATTTTTACAGCATTTTCTGCTTGTCCGGAATATAACTTTGTCATCTCTAGTCTGAACATCTTCAAATTTGGTATGCATGATTGTTGAAAAAATTACGCAGTGCAGTACACAAGAACCATAACTCTTCCTAGCACGCATTTTGAGTTATTCCCCCTTTGATCTTCATTTTTTTAGCATTTCTTGCATGTCTGGAGCATAACTTTGTCATCTTAAATAGGAATGACTTGAAATATGGTATGCTTATTTGTTGCAATATTTGGAAGTGCAGTGCGAAAGAATTGTAACTCTACCTTGTGCTGTCTTTGAGTTATTTCCTTTTGATCGTCATTTTTACAGCATTTAGTGCTTGTCCAGAATATAACTGTCATCTCAAGTCAGAAGGACTTCAAACTTGGTATGCATGTTTGTTGCAATATTACGGAGTACAGTGCGCAAGAACAATAAATCTACCTAGCGCGGATTTTGAGTAATTCCACTTTGATCTTCATTTTTACAGTCCAGTTCTTTGTCCAGAGCTTAACTTTGTCATCTCCAGTCCGATTGACTTGAAACTTGGTATTTGTGTTTGTTGCAATAATACGGAGTGCAGTGCGAAAGAACCATAACTCTACCTCATGCTGTCTGAGTTATTTCCCTTTGATCGTCATTTTTACAGCATTTTCTGCTTGTTTGGAATATAACTTTGTCATCTCTAGTCTGAACATCTTCAAATTTGGTATGCATGATTGTTGAAAAATTATGGAGTGCAGTGCACAAGAACCATAACGCTTCCTAGCACGAATTTTGAGTTATTCCCCCTTTGATCTTCATTTTTATAGCATTTCTTGCTTGTCCGGAGCATAACTTTGTCATCTTAAGTAAGAATGACTTGAAATATGGTATGCTTATTTGTTGCAATATTTGGAAGTGTAGTGCGAAAGAATTGTAACTCTATCTCATGCTGTTTTTGAGTTATTTCCCTTCGATCGTCATTTTTACAGCATTTAGTGCTTGTCCAGAATATAACTCATCTCAATTCAGAAGAACTTCAAACTTGGTATGCATGTTTGTTGCAATAATCATTACGGAGTACAGTGTGCAAGAACAATAACTCTACCTAGTGCAGATTTTGACTAATTCCACTTTGATCTTCATTTTTACAGTATTTCTTGCTTGTCTTGAACGGAACTTTGTCACCTCAAGTCAAATTGACTTGAGACTTGGTAAACATGTTTGTTGAGTTACGAAAAGTGCAATGCACTGGAGCCGTAACCTTACCTAATGCCTATTTGGAATTATTCCCTATTCATTATTTTTTTTTACAGCTTTTCATGCTTCTCTACAATATAACTTTGTCTTTTCATGTTGGGATGACCTGAAACTTTATATGCATGTTTCCTTAACATTAGAGGAGACATTCATGCCTATTTCAATCACTTACATGATTTCTGCTGCACTACTATTTTCCTCTACCTGCCCTTTACGTTTATTATCCCCCCTCGACAACTGGCGGTTGGACGGGCTTATCTTGCGACAATTTGCCGCTCTTGTTAGGTTTTCTTAAGAATCTTTAGATTTTACCATGAAGGCTGCTGTTGACATTTACCACAGACTATTACAGATGGAACAAAAAAGTAAATATTTGACAGAAAAGGAAATGTCTTTTGGGATGGTATTGAAAAAAAACAGTTGCTTGTCAAGAGGTCCTTTTCCACATTGTGATTTCAAAAATATCTTATGCATGTTGGTACGGAGTTTTATACGAGTGAAAGGCTAATGTTTACTTTCATCATTTACAGCAATGGTTGGAGGCCAAAAAGAGCAGTGGGCAGGAGGCGTACCGTTTTTGTCAGGACAACTTTCTGTCTCAAAGATCACTACAGGTTTTGAATTATCTCTTTTATGACTTGCACGAAGCAAATTGCTTTTCAACGGATTTTTCAGTTTTGAACTCTAAAGAAATTGTTGACATTTCAGATGAAGAAGGAAACCAATTCTTTCTCAACTCTTTAACCAAACAATCCTGTGTTTTAATGATCCTGAAGAAGGAGGTCATTGAAAACTTTGTGGAAAATGGAGAAAATGCTGATATCCATCATTTCGCCCTATTATATGCCAAGCCAGGTGCATTATGTTAGGTGACAGGTCCCTCTTTGTCTGTCCGTGTGTCTGTCAGCCCATCCTTCCACCTGTCCATCCATGCGTTAGAAACTTTGTAGTTAAGTTTTGTGCAATTTGGCAGGTTTTGCAGATGACAAATCAAATCTATTTCAAACATAAGGACTTGTCTCTGGAAGGGTAGAGAAGATTGTGTGAAAAGCAGATAATGCTGCTTACCAGTATTTTCTCCTTGTCTTACAATGTTTTCAAAGGGCTTTTTTCTTATGGTTGTAAAAATTTGGAATTAGGTAGTAAAAGGTCAAGGCAAAAGCTGTATTATCAAATAATGCACATGTATAATTGTTTAACAAATATATTACTTGTACTAAATTTTTATTCTTTCGTTCAACATATATTTTTAGATGCTCTCCAGTATGAAACAACAGTTTGTTGAGCTTCTGTCGGATATAGGATTTGTAAGAGAGGGTATCTCTACGAAGGATGTGGAAAAAGCAGCAAGAATAACAGGGGGAGATGGAGTGCCTGCTGTGACGGGGGAGGAGGTAGGTATTTTGTAGTTTGTACAGTTTACATTCATTGTGAGTTGCTTATTAGCCTATGTGCAAATTTTGACTTGTCAAAAGCAAGAACACCTGGGCCTGTATTCACCAACCATTCTTAAATCCATTCTCAGTCATATTCCAGATTGAGAAAGTAACACAATTTCTGATTGGCTAAATCATTTGGTTACAGTCAAGAATTGTGTTACTTTGAGAAATAGAAAATTCCTGAATATTAGACTATGAAAGATATCAAAAGTGGGTGGTAGATGTAGGCCCGGGAAAATGTTGAAACCACAGTGATCAATTTGTCTGTGGAGATATTGGAGCAAATATTTTTACAAATGATGAAAGTGTTTACATGTATGTACGTGGAACAACCATGGCATTTGTTATGTTATAGAGTTTCAATAGTGTATTGCACCATAGTATATCCAATGTTGGGAAATACATCCTTTTGCAGTATTATATGAATCGTTTACGAGTTGTTTGATACAATGCATCACAGAAGTGCATCAAACCTTCTTTTGCAAAAGTATTGTTCATGTAGTTTTTTACTGAAAAAAAAAAAATGCCAAACGAGTGAAGATTCTGGTATATAAAGTTTGATTGGTCAAATACGTCACATGATGTTAATGAATAAAAACACACACAAAAAGGTAATTCAAATATTTAGCTGTACTTGTTAGATATGTTAAGATACTGCATCAGAGATTCCCTTCTAAAAGTACATGTTTACTTACAGCTTATACCGAACAGAATGACGGAGGTTGGGATATGCATTTGCTACAGCTCTCAGAATGATATGAAATACATTTAAAGGAAAGGAGCTATTGCTTTGAATAGCTATTTACTCCTTTTCATGTAATTTTTGTGTGATAAAGGTATTTACTTAATTATGTCTGGGTATTTAGAAAGACCTCAATACTTTAAATAATACATTACAGGCTAACTTGAATGGAGGAAATATGAGACTTGTATCCGCTATACTTGTTGGTGCTCTCTATCCAAACATAGTACAGGTCCTCACACCAGAACAACAGTATGCTCAAACAGCTGGAGGTAAGACTTGCATTGTTAAATAGCTGTTGTTCATTATTTCTTGTCTCTTCACTAAACAACAAAATTTTAGACTTTAGATTTTAGACAACAAATCCAAAGCATCGGCAGATGAATTAAATGTGGTTGAAATGGTGAAAATTGTCTTTAAATAGGTAGAAAACATTGTTGGAAAAGTTAGAAAATGCTGGTTACCAGCATTTTCTCCTTTTCCAACAGTGTTTTCAAAGGCTTTCATCTTCAGGGTCATGAAAACACAGGATTGTGTGATAAAAGTTTATAAAAATTAGGACTAGACAGTAAAGCTACAGTGTTGTTTTTATTTGACAAGTTGTGTAGTGTAGCCTGGACAGTTGTGAGAAGGTTTAAATCCCATGCAAACTCCATGCAATCTCTGCCATGTTTTCTCGTCATCTTCTCAAAATACATCATATCTGTCATGCATAAGCCTGTACACATCAAGATTGTCGATTAGGACTTGGTTTCAGAAGAAAGCACCAAAGGATGTGTTTTTCCTTTGTTTAAGAATTGTGTATCTTTCATTCTTCAGTGTGTAAATATGAACTGAGATGAAGAATTTTAGCAAAACCACTGTTTCTTTTATTCTCATATATTTCATATAACAGAATTCTTCCAGTAATAATGCCTAAAATCTTCTTGGAAAAAGAGCACTTTCTTACAAAAAGATATTACTTCTTTTCCAACATTGTTTTCTAAGCTATAAGTTTTACTCTTAATTATCCTGTAGGTAGTGTGCCAATAGCTCCCAAAACAGAGGACATTAGATTTAAAACAAAACAAGATGGATATGTAAGTTGTTTTGCTTTGTCTTTCAGAATAACACAAGAATCCTTGAAAGTAGTCTTAGTTGATGTGATTACTATTGATATAAACTACTGTGAATGCACATTTGACATAGATCAGGATCAGGCTGCACTAATATGTAGTCTGCTCAAAGATTTAAATGGTCTTACATTTTGAAAAATATTCTTTCATACTAAAGAATTCATGAAAATACAAAATTTTAGGGTTTTTTTTTTTTAAATCTGAAAATGTCGATTTTATTTATCCAGTGATCTGTTACATATTAGAAAATTATTTTTTGGGCCGATTTATTTTGATTGCCCTTGGGCAATAAGCAGCTCTGGTGTAGGCTAGAAAAAAAAAAAATGTTAGTTTTCAATGTCACTTAGCTTAAACACTGTTGACACTAGTGGAAACTATATTCAAACCAAAAAATAAGAGAAAAAAAAAAAAAACCCAAAGGATCCATGGTAAGTCTATATATGGTTGTGAGGTTTGTGTGTATCAGTGATATGAAATATGGTTTGTTGACTGCAAGTGCTTTTTGTTTGGACAAGGCTAAAATGTTTTGAGTATGGTAAAGAGTTAAAGGGTACATCGCAGAAATGAAGTACTGTATCAGGAGTTTAAAAGAGAATTACACATGTATAGTTCAGTAATTGTTTTATATATTTACAGATCAAAATCCATCCATCTTCTGTCAACTTTCAAGTCAGATACTACGAGAGTCCATATTTAGTGTACCATGAGAAAGTCAAGACTACAAGAGTAAGTAATGGTGGTGTTATTCCATCTATTAATATACATGTACCAGCCCTCAACTAATTACTTCGCACATTACAACTTATTGGGTTCTGAGGTAGGCTACTTTTTACTCTTTACAAAATGATAAAATTTTAGACTTGGCCTAAATTGAATGCACTTGCAAATTACAAATCAAATTTACCATAAATGATGGTAGTTGTCTGTGTAAGTGTAGAAAACCTTGGTTGACAGCATTTTCTCCTTTTCTCACTAGGTTTTCAAAAAGATTTTTCCTCAGGGTCATTTCAACTTGGATTATGTGGTAAAAGATCGATAGAAAAAAATGAGAACAAAGTTGTCTGGTGCAGACTTGTTTTCTTGGGTAAAGAATAAATCATTACAAGCTAAATGTAAACATACCACATACATGTACTAAAGCAGGTGACATATTCAAGAAACCTCTGAAGGAAAGGAAGCTGACTTTTTAAATAGAATCAGAAAAGTTGTTTGGTTAATTAGGAAGCAGTAGGTTGTAATTAGTAATAAACAAATACAGTACATTTCTTTTTCCTAAAAGATTTTCCCTGTCAGCACACTTGCGCTAGTCAGTGGTATGTTAAAAATAAACAATAAAAATAAAATAAAATTTTTTCTTAACACCATCAACATGTAACCATCTGCATTTGACCTTTTTCATCTGTAGTGTTGATTATCCATAGTTGACAATATTTCTTTCAAAGTTACTTGCTGCGCTTTTTAGAGGAAATGGATTGATATACTTAAACAAAAAATTTCATGTTTCATTGATACTAAGAAAGATGGCTTTTGAAAATATCTAGGATGAGTAAAAAATGCTGGCAGTTAGCATTTTTCTTCTTGTCTGCCCCAGTCGCTCTGTTGGAAGCATGCAGGACTTGAGAACAGGGGGTAGCTGGTTCGATCCCTGGCTTGGCCAATTTCTTTCCAAGGATTGATGATAGTCATTGTGACAGGATTCATTCTTCACTCATGGCTGACTGCTGTTTCAAAAACGGTTATGTGGGAAAGCAGCCAGTGGCTTTGAAAGAATATTGTGCGGAGTACAAAGAAACTCCAAGAAAACATGGATAGGTGCATTGGCAGCCTCATATAACTGAAATAATGATGAAAACAGTGTTAAACACCATACAATCTTTTCTGCCAATGTTTCTATGCTATTAAATCGAAATTCTATCACTTTAATGAAAACCAAATTTTACTGTTAATAAACATCCTACCTCAATGTTACAGATATATGTACGAGACTGCACCATGGTGTCTGTGTACCCGTTACTGCTGTTTGGTGGAGGTCAGATAGACATTGACCTTTCTAGAGGGAATTTTATATTGTCTGTGGATGAAGGCTGGATCAGGTTTAGGGCTGATTCTCATCAGGTATCATAAAATTGTTTATACCGTATTTCACCTAATTAAGATAACGCTCCCTCCCTAAAAGTAGCGGCCCCCACCACCACCACCACCATAATACTTACTCCCTGAGGCCTCTGGAAAACCCCTAGAAAATACAGCATTTACTCAACTATATGACAGCACTTAAATTTCAGGAAATTGGCTATAAAATAAAAGCAACCTGTTGGCGTTTTGCATGGAGCTCCGTCAGATTAATTAGATGAAATACAGTAGTTTGTTGGTGAAATCTTTTGTGGCTCTATAATTAACCCTGTACCACACAATCCTGAGTTTGAAAGCATTATGGGAAAAGGAGAAAACGCTGATAACCAGCATTTTCTCCGTTCCCCACAATGTTTTCTACCCTTCCATGGAAAATTTCAGATTCTGAGTCATCTTTAATTTGTCGTCGCATAATGCTTTCAATTTGCACCAGTCTAAAATTTTGTAGATTGGAAGAGTTAAAGTATTAGCATTCCTTTTTAGAGGTTTTTAGATTGATCCATGCTGGCAAAACGTCTCACAGAAATGTCCTTTGGTATAGCACTACAGAATCTCACCATGGTACTTTTAAAACCCAGGAAATATAGCACTATGTGACTTGTTTCTCTTACATAATAGATATATATTACGGTTACAAAAAGTACCAAATTTTGATGTAGAAGCCTTGCTCCATGTTAGGGAATCAGTTCATTCATGATTTATGGCCTAAACATATAAACTAGTTTTAAAGAGGAATTCAAGGAATGTATAAAAGAAATGTGAAAGAAACATAGTAAATGTGTTGGAAGTATGCTTTTTAAGTTAATTTTTTGCCTAACTTAGGTTGCTGAGCTTGTTAGAGAACTAAGACTAGAGTTGGATCAGCTGCTGACAGACAAGATAGAAAATCCTCACATGGACTTGTGTGCTTGTCCCCGTGGTAGTAAAATCATCAGTACTATAGTTCGCCTGATCACCACACAGTAAAATCATCAAAACTATAGCTTGTCTGATCAAGACATGGTAAAATCATCAGTACTATGGTTTGTCTGATCACCACACAGTGAAATCATCAGTTCTGTTGTTCACCTGATTACCACACAGTAATGGCATGGTGTAGTGATTATTTTCCCTGAATTTTGAAATGTCTCTCAGCTTTTGCCAAATAGTCCTGTGATTTTATGTCCATGATTTAGAAGCCTCTTGAAAATATTGTGAAGTCAGTAGAAAAAGCTGAAGTAAAGAGAGTATTCTGCGACATGCTAGTAAATTGTCTATATTGGAAAAGATAACTGCTGAAAGACAACTGAATCAGCTTGATAACATATTTACTTCCCCTTAAGTGAAATTTGGAATGATGCTAGTTTTCTGACTGTACCATCCATCGAGGTACCTTGTACATGTGCAGAAATTTGTCATGCAAGTTTGTTTGGTAAAGGGTTGGCAGTGCACAAAGGCGCTTAGATGGTGTTGTCTGCGCATTTCATATTCTTTGAAGATTAGATCTTCTGCTTTGATGCATCACTATCCTGTACAGGATAATTATTAATACGCAGTGTGTAAACTAGAACTCTGGCACTAGAACAGTAGCAAGGGAGAAAATGACTCAACACAATACTTCTATAGCAAAAAAACTAGCCAATTTTCCACTCCAGATTTCTTACAAATTCAATTATTTTCAAACAGGAAAAATTTTAAAAATTTTAAAAAATAGCATTGTTTACTGCAAATCTTTGTATACAGTTTCTAAATATAGAATTAAGGAAAACCAGAATTTGTGCAGGGTTTTTCCACAGACTTATCAAAAAAAAAAATGTCTTGGCTTCTTCCTGAGCCTATAGGGGCTGTATTTATAACTGACTGTTTCATAGCTAGGTAACCATGCTAATCATGGCAGGATGACTCATGACCAGGTTGCATTTTATTGAGTAAATGTTTATATTATGAAACTCAAAATAATGGTTGATGTTTTGAAAAGTTGTCCGGTTTAGTACCCAGAATGTCGAAATCAGATATGTATGTTTTTGAAAAATGCCTCCTAGTAGAAAATGATGGCTTAGATGGGTGAAAGAATGTAAACTGAATAACATGGACACAAATCTGAGGATAAGAGCAAAATGCAATCGATATAGTGGATTTGTTGACATTTTACTAATGTTATTGTATTTGATTCCAAGATTTACTGTATTCAAATACAAAGGAGCCATGCTCTGGTCAAAAGGGGATTTAATGCATCTCTGTGATACAATATACCAATCAAGTCATCATAATTGGCCTGCAACACGCGAAAAGAGGCATTTGAACATTTGCGTAAAGTGTCGTCTCAGATAAGCCTGCGCAGTCTGCTCAGGCTAATCCGAAACGACACTTTGTTTTTTTGTAACTTTTTGTTTTGCGCAAGTCTACTGTAGCACAAAATCAAATGTAGCCGTAAAGTCAGCCTGTGCAGAATGCACAAGTCAACCTGGGTCAATACTTTTTGCAGATGCATTAAACCCCCTTTTCACACAGTATGGTGCCAGTGTTATTGTATTTGAATTATACTACTTATACAAATGCTTTGTAAGCCACAACAATGAACCAAATTGTGTTCAATTTAAAGCTTATTTGTTGCAATCTTTACTTCGTGGTTGATCATTTATTACCCCACCCAATTAAGTGATTTCAGCCCTTTGATTTCCTCAAAGAATTGTAATCAACTTAACCAGTAACATAAGTTGCTTTTGTGGGCAGTGTAGGTCAAGACCAGACTGGACAGATCAAGACCAGACTGATCAGTCTTATTGAATGTATATGTAATGAGTGTTTGGTGGGCTCCCTTACTAGCTCAGCACGCACTGACAAACAAACACTGTTACGGGTAGAATACAAAATACAGTTCTGCACAGCTCTACTGGTGGTTCCTTACTAGTGAGGTAACACTGGTACAATAGGTTTACTTTTTAATCTTGTAAAAAGCTTTGCATCTGTGAAAGAACAATAAAACACACTAAATACAATATACAACAACTCACCCATCTCTGAAATGCAGAAATAGTTATTACATTGAAATAAATGCTGTAAGACAGACAATTTATGGCTTGAACATTTCTCACATCTGCTGGTAGCTCTTCTAGAGTTTTTTACTTAGCCCAAGCAAAAGCTGTAGAAAGCTACACGTTGCTCATCACCAGTTCTAGTTACCTAGTGACCAAACAAACAATAAATATACAATAAAAACCTGAATTACACAGTATGATACAACAAAGGCAACTCACCAATTTGAGGAATTGAATACAACTATAAACTCTGCAACACACACACACCACCAACAACCACACGCTGTGCTGTTAATGCTGCAATTAAAACATGCAAGGATTATTAGCAATTAATAACTAATGCAAAGAAGACCCTGCGACCTAAAAAAAGATTATGAGTTAAAGTGACGAATGCTGCCATTTCACAACGCGCAGTCATGACACGCGAAAACTAATTAAATTCCAAAATAAAACGAACGTAAAACGCGTATAATTGAATGTCAACTTATTTGCAACCAAGATAAGTAAGAGACAGTAAGATAGAGTCATAGACAAACCACAAAGGATAGAATTTTCCCCCTCAAATGGGAAGACAAAAACAATTTCAGCTAAACAAGACACGTCTTCTTTGAATGAAATCTGCTGCCGCTCTGAATTTAAGCAGGGATCACGTGCATAGAATGCTGTTACCACAGAGGAGAAATGGGCCAAAAGGAAAAACTGCTGAAAAGGAAATCAAAGTACTGAAGTATCAGAAAAATATGACCTGGCTACATATACAGTCAGACAATTTATTTGATACAACACTCTTGACAGTGCAACATTTTTGTATTCTTAATTGACTGAAAACTTTCATTTCATTTTTTTGTCGCACTGCAATTTAACCGATGGATCCGATAGAATAGGGCAATGAGGGAAAAGGAGTAAATGCTTGTAACTTGTGTTTTCTGCTGTTGCCAAGGTATTTTCTGCCATCGAAGACAAATCTGTTCATATAAGCCCAATTTGATTTGCAGCTTAAAGTACGTTCAATATGGACGAATCTAAAATTTTGTCTTCTGGCAAACAGTTAACTAACTGGCTGAAAATATCCACTTTATTTTCTGGCACTCTACAAATTCACCCTTTAAGAAGGGTTCCAGTGTTTTAACGATCATAAGAAAAGGGGGTTTTAGGCACATTGTTGTTTCTACAATCAAAGACGAAGGCACCCGACTGAATGAACCAAACATACAACTAGAGCGTGTACTTTAGCCGTACATGACTTACAAAAATTCATTGTGACAATGTGCACAGTGCTTTTGACGATGAACACTTTATCATTTGTCACTGTGGTTTGCCTGTCTCTAAAAATTCAATTTGATTTTGTAAGAACAATGAAAGCCAGAGATATTGTTACTAATACAAGAATCTATCGCTCTTATCAAACCAAGAGCAAGCTGCGACTCAAGTTTTATTTGGATTTAAACATAACCTTGCAAAACTCACTCCACGCCATTGCCCTTCGCTGAAATTATAGTGAACTGTTTAGTGGCCTTTAATTGATTTTTACAGCTATGAAACAATATAATTTACGACTTTACCTTTACGACATATGAAACGGTTTTTGACATCACTCAAATTAGCCAACCAGAATGCTCCTCGTAGCTTCATTGGCCTTGTTCCGCATTACCGCACTGGTCAACTTTGTTCTTTTTCCTAATTGAAAAGTAGCATGTAACACAACACTAATAACAAGAGTACATGTTTTACTCTACCAGACGACAAAACTTTTAGACTTGTCCAAATTGAAAGCATTTGCAGACGACAAATTAAATATGTCTCCATTGATGGGATTTGTCTTTTGTAGGGTAGAAATCATTGCGGGAAAAGGACAAAATGCTGGTTACCAGTATTTTCTCCTTTTCCAGCAATGTTTTGAAGAGTGCCTTTTCGAGGTCGTGAAAACTGAGGGTTGTTTGGCAAAAAGGTTGACCGCGTGAGCTAGGTAAGAGAAACGTTCATTTTTAGCCAGTTTGTAAGACATCAATGCTTCAAAGGCTGATTTCGCTTGGACATTTCAGATCCAAAACTAGACTGTACCTGTTGTGCAGTCTGACCTTGACCGACACCGTTTGAAAAGGCATTAAAGTAAATCTGTATGAGTAAAGGCCATCATGGCTGACAAGCGAAACCAAGAGTTTCATTTGTTTCTGCTGTAAACGTTTTCGAGTCATTTAAGTGACATTCAACCGGATTTCGGTGCGCAAGACTTTTCAGAAAATCTCAAAAAAGACTGTTTTTTTTTTATTTGCGTGTAAAGATGGCTAAATATAGACGAATAAATTCAATTCGAACACAGCAAACTATCAGTCGTTAAGGAGCCCTTACTCTTCACCAAACGACGAAAATGAAGACGTTCAAATCGAAAACATTTGCAGACGACAATTTAAATGTGACTGTAACATTGGTAGTTCTCTACAGGGATCGTATTTGTAAAGACCAGTTGCAGCCAGTGATCAATTCTTTTCAAAATGATTTCTGTGCTATTAAAAAAAATATGTTTTTGCGTTTCCTTCAAATGTTTTTCATTTTTTAAATTTTCAAAAAAATTCACATTGTACACAGAAAATTTATGTTGAAATTGATATTTTAAAATTTCTCACTGAAAACCTCAAGGCAGCCATGAATATTGAGCTACATGTGTGTTGCAAAATTAAATGGTGCAGAAAAATGTGTTTCTTTAGCAAGTTTTAACTTAATGCCTAATAAATTTGATTTTACATAAATCCACTGTAGAAATCTTTGGAAAACAGTATGACACAAGGACCAATCTTTTTGCGATAAAATGTAACATGCAAATGGTTGGTTGCTTCCGCAAATGCTCTTTTCATTGAATGTAGACTTTTATCTCCTAAAACTTTTTCACTGTGGCAAGTTGCAGTTAATGATGATGGTAAAAGTATTGTGTATATGAGATATTATTGGTATATTATACTATCATTATAATCCTGGTTTATGTCATACAAACGCCCAAAATATACTTCTCTCCCTCAACAGAGATTTTCAAGTAGAAACATTCCCAACTCTAGTAATACATGGAATATGGATAGCTGCATTGTTTGCTGTGATACAATTGCAAAATGTTGAAAGCAACCAACCTTCAGGAACACTTTGCTAGACAACAGAATTTGATTTTGCACAACACAGATACATACTTTTCTCCCTCAAAAAATATGTTGATGAGGAAAAGCAACACGCAGCTTGTGCAGACAGTTGTGCAAATTCAAAAAACAAATAGATAAGTATAATGGCTGTTATGATACAACTAAAATGTTGTGAAACATTGCAAATTGAGCAAGGTTCCATCCTTAACTTTTTGCCAGATTACAAAATTTTGGACATGTCTAATTTGAAAGCATTTGCAGACGACAAATGAAATGCAACTGAAATGAGGAGACTTGTTTTTCCTGGGGAAATGAGAAAATGTGACATGTACTTACCCGTAGTTTCTTCTTTTTTCACAATGTTTTCGGAAGTATGGATATTCCCCAGGTTAGTGAAAACTTAGGATTCAGGAATACTAGCATTTGTCACAGATAATTAAATAACTCCATACTTCTAGTGGCTTACTGAGCTATACATACTAAATATGCTTTGATGGTAGAAGAAGCTCACAGCTTTCATATTCAAATACATTAATTTCACTTTAGCATTTTTCTTGCAGGTTTGTACAGTTCACAGCTGATTTGGTCTTTAATATTCCAAGTTTTCAAGCCCAGCTTTAGTTTCATACTAGCACACTTTATGCAGAATTACAAAGCCATCTTCAATGTCATTCTTCTGTTCACAGGATGCATCACAACAGCATGTTGACAGCTCTTGAAACCATGTTTTGAAGTGTTTGTGTTGTCACAATACATATCTGGAAAAAAAATATAGAACCAACTGAATTTCAAATTTCTCCTTTTAACAAAACGTAACATTTTAATTCTTCAGTTACGTTGCAAAATATGGTTTTATTTTCACATGGTTAAACTATAATGAGAATTTGTTCAGGATATGGCCAACTATCAGAGATCCAATCATTTTTGACTAATGTGCGGTACTGCGCTTCCACCTTCAGTGAAATAACCCCTTTTTAGGCTGCACTTTTATTTACCTAGGATTCGATAAACAGCTTATATTTGATTTTAGTGCAAAACGAAATACTTACTGCTTATAAATATGGTAATATCTGAACACAATTAATTCAAAAGATGGAATCAGAATGCTACATTTATCACCAGGGTCTCAGCAAATTCACCATATTGGTCCGCCATCTTGCAATTAAGACCGAAAATAGCCAAGTTTTTGAGTCCCCAGTTATCTAACCTTGGCATCGAAAATCACTAGATTTGCTTTAAAAACAAAAAGAAATACTTACTGCTTATAAATATGTCAAAATCTGAACAAATATATTTCTAAAAATAAATTGAGAATGGTTCTACTATGACTAGGGTCCCGCCAAATTCACCACATTGGTCCGCCATTTTGTTATGAAATACCGAAAATAGCCCAGTTTTGAGCCCATAATTATCTAACTTAGGAATCGAAAATCAGCACAAAATTGGCTTTAATACAAGGAGATGTACTCTATCTCGTGATTTTTACCAACATGTTGCTATTTGGACGCTACTTTATGTACTTAAAAAGTATTTCTTTTGCACGTCACTAAATCCTCCTGCCGAACATCCCCTACGGGGCAAACATGATTAGGCCATGAATTTTTAACGCCAAAATAAGCATATAAAACAAAATCTCCGAAAAAAATGATGTTACATATATTCTAAGCATGTAAATATTCGGAAACTTACCTGTTGAGAAGGAAATGTGGGATAATCAAGCAAAACGTTGATTTTTTAAAACAGTGACCGTCGTATGCCGAAATTTAAGATGGCCGCCGTTTTTTCCTTTGCGGTCAATTCGAAAGAAGACAGTGAATAACCGGATGTTATACCGCGTTTCCTATCCCTGTATATAAGATCCCTGTTCTCTAGGATAGAATAGATGGTAACGTTTCCTGTGACTTTAATTTTACCAGCATTTTCTCTTTTTCCCACAGTGTTTTTAAGAGCCTTCCTCCTCAGGGTCGTTAAAACACTGGATTGTTTTGTAAAGGGTTAACTAACAGAAGACAAATTATTAGACGCCTTCAAATTCAAAGCTTTTGCAGACGACAAAAGAAAAAAAAAGAAAGCTTGCTCAAATGATTGCATTCGTCTTCGAAAGGATAGAAAACAATGTTGGAAAAGGAGAAAATGCTGGTACCAGCATTTTCTCCTTTTCCCAAAATATTTTCAAACGCCTTTTTTTTTTGTCAAGTTTGTCAAATCGGGATGGTTCGGTAAAGACTCGGTAACTCTAACTTCCGAAAAAATTTGAACTAATCCAAATTGAAAGCATTTGCAGATGACAAGTAAAAAGTGGCGGAAATGATTAAATTTGTCTGTAAAAGAGTAGAAAATAATGTAAGAAAAGCAGAAAATGCTGGAAATCAGCATATTCTACTTTCCTCAAAATGTTTTCCGAAGCTTTTTTCCTCAGTCGGGAAAACTCGGTACTGTGTGGTAAAAGCTTAGAAATAGTTATTTTCTTTTGTTAAATATAAAGGTTACAACAGAGGTTAAAAAAGAAATAAAAAACATTGAGAGCGGTGAACGGTGAAAGAAATGCACAATAAATTATTCACCTAACGGTCCTAGCCCGTCGGAAAAAAAGTGACCACTCTAAGACAGAATATTTAATGACCAATTAAAAACTGAATATTTTATCACTAGTGACAAATTCTGTTTCCGGAAGTGGGTAACTTCATAGACTGTCAATGTGAAATGAGTTTATTTGAATAGCGGCTTTTTGAAGAGATAAAGTGTTAGGGTTCTTGTAATTATTATGTGAGATAATGATGATGATGAAGAAGAAGAAGAAGAAGGAGGGGGAAGAGGAGGACGAGAAGAAGAAGAGGAAGAAGAAGAGAAGAAAAAGGAGAGGAGAAGAAGAAGATCATGACGGTTTTTAGCATTAAGTTGGTGTTTTAGACAGGCTAGGTCAAGAACAGACTTCACAGAACGTGCAGTTTGATCTTTAGTCTAAACTGTCCGATACTTTGTAAGAAATCCAGGCGAAAACAACATCTAAATTGCAGTATCATTTATTTAGCCATGCTCTGGGAAAAGGGAGCTTAATGTATCTCCATGTTGCTTTATACATAGCAGGTCATCACAAGATTATAGATCCATAAAATTCATGTTGTCTAATAACCAACTGAATTTTGAGGTAAAATGGTTCTTGGACATGCAGAAAATTTTCCAAAAGCAAAAAGTTGTGCCGGCTGACCTGGTCGATACTTTTTGCAAACGCATTAAACCCTCTTTTCACAGAACATGGCTCATTTGGTAACGCAGCGGTTTTTTTTTTGCACTAATTGAAAAAGACTGTTTCATACGTTCATTCTAAGGGTTAAGATTTTACATGCCTGCAATGAATATGCATTAGAGTCAACAGTGTTTAGACTGAGCATCCTTTATCAATGAGGGGACCAAGAGTAGGCCTACGTATACATGTAGGAAAAGAGAAATCGCTTGGATTGATTCTTTTCGCATAAAGTAACACAACTTATGATTGGCTAAACCATTTGGTTTAGCCAATAAGGAGTTATGTAACTTTCAATTCTGGAAAATATTGCAGAATACGGCTGAGAATATTCTTTGGAATAGTTGGTGAATACGTACCAAGAATACGTTTAGCATGCATTGAAATGTTTAAGAAAAAGGAAACGTACATCTGCTCTCCCAAGGCTTTCCTAAGATTCAATTGGATTTAAAATTGATACCATACAAGTCTAGATTTAGGCCGATATAAAGGTCAAGTAAATTCCACATTGAAAAAGTAAAGGTCACAGGAAACGTCCAGTGACGCAGAAACTATATTTTTTCCTGTTCCAGTTTATAAATATCTTCACAACAAGTTAAGTATTATTAGACCCCGACAATACATTCTGCGTAATCAACCAGTTGACCATGTGACAATTTACTTCCGGTGCAAGCCTTAACTCTTGACCTTTCGATTTCTTTATCTTCAGACGCACCAAGGATCAACCAACAGAAACTGAAAATAGAGAATTAAAAAAAAAAAAGAACCCAACGTTTCCATAAGCCTTGTCAACGATACTACAGTACCAATAGTAAGTGGAAGGCCTTAAAGCTCCACTTGAAATGATGACATCAATTAGGCGCCTCAGTTAAAAATCGTCTGCTTCAGTAGTTGCAGAAGAACAAGGTCATCAAACAAATCGTTAACGTCCTTGACCCTTTACCGTACAAGCCTGTGCTTTTACGACCCTTTGGAAGAAGCCTTTTGTAAACATTGTGAGGAAAAGGAGAAAATGCTGATAGCCAACATTTTCTCTTTTTCCCGAAATAATTTCTACTCTTTCAAAAGAAATATCACCATTTTGGCTACTTTCAATATGTCGTCAGAAAATGCTTGTAATTTGAACAAATCTAGAATTTTGTCGCTTGGTAAAGAGTTAAAGGATGCCCGTACAACAATGGCGGTATCTGTATTGTTATCAATTCTGTCTCTACAAGAAACGTTTAGTTTCCGTCAAATCTTCAACAGAGATCCTCATCGGAAAGAGATATAAACCTCTCAACTGTCAGGCGACAATTTGGATCCTCCTGATAATAATCTATAATCTTACGTGGCTTGTTGTCACAATAGCACAATCTTGGCAAACTTTTCGTTTCCTTGATTTGATCTCCTTTCTATCTGAAGGTCAAACAAGACAGTGCACATCTAGGCATCAGGCATTATCAAGTACTAGTATGTCGTCCATCGATAAATTTCAAGTACCTCAGACGAAGGACAGAGGTCACCCTGTTCCGTTATGTTTCACATTATGAGATGTGACTGTTTAGGTTATGATAACTTAGTTCGAATCCAAATTCCACACGGATATAATCCCTTTGACTAGTTGCAGTAGTGGTTAAATTTGACCAAATGCTGTAAGTGTAACGGTTGGGCTCCTTCATTCTGTTTAGGTGTATAATCCATGATGTATTATGTTGATGTAGTTTAACAGGTTTAAAATTTCGATATATGTATTTTGGAGAAAATAAGTGTAAATCTGTTTTTAAAAGATTTTTATCAAAATATTAGAAGCCTCTGCTGTTACCAGCGACCAAGACTGTAAGAATCACAAGTGAATAAGTAGATCCTTAAAAACTGTTAGTTCCCATGATAATTCCTGCTTTTATTTACCTCCAAAACCAAGACCACCTGCAGTAAGCTCAGATAAATAATTCAGACTTGTACTGCAAGAACCAAGGCTAGTTGAAATGAGCTCAAGACCATGATCCATTCATGTTTCACTTAGACTTATAGAAACTAATATAAATTCCAGAGCATAGTTAAAACGTATCAGCGGGACCAATGCCAGCTGAAGTTAGCTCAAGACCTGGATGCATACTTGATCTACCAGAACCAGTGCTAGCTAAAGTAAGCAAAAGACCATAAATTGCACTTGTATGAGTTCCTCTAGGCCACAGGCTAGCTTAGGTAAGCATAAATCCATAATTCATAATTCAATCACAGAATGCAAGTTGAAGAAAGCTCAAAACCATAATTCAAGAACACAATGCACGGGTGTCCCGCAAAAGGCAGGACTGGTTGAATTTTACTAGTCATCAGGACTGAAGCCAAATGTAAGTCCTGAATTTACGCTTGTACCACTACGAAAAAGGCCAACTGTAAGTGAGCTCAAAACAATGATCGATACTTGTACTATCAAGACAATGTCTTACTGTAAGTGAGCTAAAAAAAACATCATAGATAGCTGTACCACCATGACAGAGGCTAACAGGAAGTGAGCTTAAAACGAAACCGATACCAGTATAACCGGGACAAATGCCTACTGTAAGTGAGCTCAAAGCCATAGTCTATACTTGTACCTCAAAGACAAAAGTAAACCGTTAGTATTAAATCGGTAATTGATACATGCGCCACCCAGACAAGGACTAACTGGATATGAGGCTAGAACTTGTACCACTAGGACAAAAAAAACAACTGTAACTTAGCTCAAATCCATAATGATACTTCTACCAACAGGCCAAAGGCCAAATGTAAGTGGGCTTAAAGACATAATCGACCTTTGCACCTCCAGGACAAAGGCAAACTGTAAGTGAGCTCAAATCCATTATTGATAGATGTACCATGAGGACAAGGACCAACTGTATGCGAACCCAATACATACTTGCACAAAAACTAACAGAAACTAAGCTCAAATCTAAATCGACACCTCTACTACTAGGACAAAGGCCAGCTGTAAGTAAGCTCGAAAAAATCATCGATACTTGCACAACAAGGACAGAGACCAACTGTAAGTTATATCAAAACCATGATTGATACTTGAACTAGTAGAATATATTTGCACCGACAGGGCAAGGAGACATCGAAGAAACATGATCGATAGTTGCACCAATGGGACAAAGGCCAACTGGAAGTGAGATCTAAGCTAAACCGACACTAATACCACCGGGACATAGGCCAACGGGAGGTGAGCTCAAAACCATGATCGATACGTGTACAACTAGGAAAACGACAAACTGGAAGTTAGCTTAAAACTATGATCGACACTTTTACCACAAGGACAAAGACCAACTTAAAATGAGCTCAAAAATATCATTTAAACTTGTAACATGTGGTCAAAGGTAAACTTGAAATGAGCTCAAAAGCTTTATCGATACTTGTATCAACAGGACAAAGGCCAACTGAAACTGAGCTGAAAACCTTAATCGGCAGATGTCCTACCAGGACAAAGGCTACCTGTAAGTGAGCTTAAAACTATCATACATGCTTCTACCACCAGGACAAAGGCCATTTGTAAATAAGTTCAAATCCATAATCGATATTGGTACCACAAGGACGAAAGTCACTGTAAGTGAGCTCAAAACCATAATCGATACTTGTTCCTCGAGGACAAAAGGCAGCAGTAATCGAGCTAAAAACCACAATCGATACCTCGGCCACCAGGATAAAGACCAGCTGTTAGTGAGCGACAACCCATGATCGAAACCTCGGCCATCAGGACAAAGGCAAAATACAAGTGAGCTCAAAACTGTACCACAAAGACCATCTGTAATTGAACCCAGACTCTTGATCGATACTTGTACCACTAGAAAAAAAGCCAGCTCTAAGTAAGCTCAGAACCATAATTGATACTTGTACCACCAAGATAATGGCTAACCGTAAGTGAGATAAAAGCCACAATCGAGTCTTGCACTATCGGGACAAAGGTAAAGTGGATCAAAGGTCAACTGTAAGTGACCTTCAAACCATGATCGATTCTTGTGCCTTTAGCACAAAGGCAAAGTTATAAGTAAGCTCAAAACTATACTCGATAATTGAACACAAGGACAGAGGCCAACTGTAAGAGAGCTCAAAACCATAAACCATAATTGTACAAATAGGAAAAAGGCCCACTGTAAGTGAGCTCAAAGCCATGGTTGATACTTGTACCATCAGGACAGAGGCCACCTGTAAATGAGCTGAAAACCATAATTGTACAAATAGGACGAAGGCCCACTGTAAGTAAGCTCAAAGCCATGGTTGATACTTGTACCATCAGGTCAAAGGTCAACTGTAAGTCAGCTCAAAATCATAATCCATAGTTGTACCAATAGGACCAACGCCTACTGAAAGTAATCTCAAAAACATAACTTGTTCTACCATCGTAGGCAATATGAAATAAGGAACAACATTCATACTTGAACCACCAGAACGAAGACTGGTTGGGCTTAATTTGCACTTGGTGCTATTGGAAACGGGACCTTAGGGAATGGTATAGCAGCCTGTCGGTTATACACATAGGTGCTCAATCAATGGGACAAGATTCCATTTTTGTATAAGAACACCTACACTGCTCCAAACAAAAAAAAAAAAAATTCCGATTTCATTCTCGACATGTATTATCAGCACGACAAACATTCGTTGATGTGTGAATATGTAAATCATACTGGAGTCTGATGGTGTTCTGTATTCGTGCTGTTTATTCTAGAAAGCAAAATGAAATAAAGAAGTGTCGTTTTGTTTCATTCAGTCAAAGGAAAATGCTAAATTGAGGGCGTTTGTACTCTTTGTAAATGTATTTCTATGATATAAGAGCTCAATTGCGTTTAGCTAAAATACTCAAGTGATTTTCGTTTAAACCTTTACCAGATAATCTCGAGTTTTAATGCTTTTGGCAACATTGTGGGAAAAGGAGAAATGCTTGTTACCAACATTTTCTCCTTTTCCCACAATGTCCTCTCTTACCTTCTAAATAAATTTAATCATTTGAGCCACATTTGTCTTCTGCAGATGCTTTCAGACAAGTGTAAACTTGTGTCGTTTTGTAAAGTGTTCAACCTATTTCTTTACCCTCTATGAATTATCTCGAAGACTTCCAAACAATGCATATCATGAACTAGGCTGTTCTTGAATTGACTTCTGACCTTGGGCGTTCACTATCCGATATGAATAAGAAAATACCTTTATGTTACACTATCATTCTTGTATATTTGTTTCAAGGGAGAAAAGAATCCATTTATGGAAGGAAAAGGAGTGCATCTATAGGATATCTAACTAATACTTCAAAATCTATTTTTGGGTAATCAGTAGGAACCATGGCGAAGACCAGACTCCCAAGCAGAACACAAGACACTGTGACCTGGGTCCGTACTCACCAGCGATTCTTACGAATATTCTTAGTCTTATTCTCAAAAGTTTATATATGCTTCTGACTGGCTAAACTATTTGAATTAGGCAATCAGAAGTTCTTTTACTTTCTAAATTTAGAATAAGACTAAAAATGAAACTAAGAATGGTTTGTGAGTACGGACAAAGTTGTTGTTTCATTACTGTATGCCCATGATAGTTTTGTTTATACTAAATCAAAACTAGCGCGAGGGAAACAATCAAAACTAGCGCGAGGGAAACAAAGGTGACACATCCAGCCCTTTACAAAACAATTTAACTTGACTTAACGACCCTGTGAACAGGGGTTTTGAAAACGTTCTTGGAAAAGGAGGATATGGTAGTAACCGGCATTTTCACCCTTTCCCACAAAGTTTGATACCCTTCACAGGGCTCCGAATTAGAGCCACATTTGATTCATAGTTTGTAAATGTTTCAATCTAGAAAAGTCAAAATTTTTTCTTAAGGTCACTGTCGTATGTACATGTATATGGTAATAAACATGTCGAAGAAAGGCTTCCTTTACATGCAGGAATAACCTTTGTTGTTGTGTGAGAAGGGTGTAATGTTTAAGGCTACTTTAGGCTCTTGATTACATAAGGAGGATCATTTCCGTGTTTAAGTTTTTATATCGTAACTCTGTTTCCGCAACAAATGACAAATGATATCCAATCGTAATGGTTAACCCATTTACACTAAAGAAGAAAAGAAAGAGAGAAAAAAAAACTAGATCAACACTTAATCAGTCGACACAATCCTAGACACGTCCTTAATGAAAGCATTTGTAGACGACAAATAAAATGCGACTAAGTTGGCAGGAATTGTCTTTGAAAGGAAAGAAAAAGTGTGTGAAATTACTGGTTACCAGCTTTTTTTTCTGTTTCTACAATACTTCTAAAAGATTTCTTCTTCGGGGTCGTCAGTACACTAGTAGAGGATTAGCTCTAAGAAGGGTAAAGGCAACTTTGATGATAGAGTGGAATAAGGTCGAATTGCTTGGAACATGATGTCTCCTCCTAGCTCTACGCTGTCCTTTACAGCTACTTTTTCCTCTGTATTTTTTTAGCCGTAGATTGATGAGCACGTCTAGATGCAAGTGCCGACATTTTAGATCAAGAACAGGCGGAACAAAATTTGCAACCTGATCTGATCTATTTTGGTATTCGGTACAGTAAGCTATGCTCTTGGATGCTCCAGCTTGAGGCGGTCTTCTACGGCGAATGCCCTATCAAACAAAAAGTGAGATTTTACGACCAAAACAGCTGGAAAAAATGAAAGTTTATTGTATTTTCCTGTTGACCAAAAATAAGTTCATTTCAATCAATTACTCAACAAAGAGATAAACCAAGGGTTCACATGCATCCAAAGCCGTTCGAAGTCGTTTCACATGTTTGATGTTCATGTCATTAGAACAATACTATACATTCATACGATTGGCTGTTCAGCTGCTCGGCTAGATGGGCAAAATGAGGGGATCTCAGGTCATCTGGAAACAAGCGGGTCACGTTACACAATAGGAATAAACTAGAAATTATGTCCGAGCTTGCGTGAGTGGACGTCATTAAACACTTCTGGTGACCCGAAAATACCTCCTTGTTTGAAATGTATGTAATATTATGTTTCACAGGGAAATTTTGTTTCTTTAGTGTCGGAAGTAAGATGGCCTACAAATAGATTGAATAGTGACGTAGGGTGGTCCTTGTCTTTTCTTCGAAATGACAAAACTTGTTCGGTAGCCTTAGAGCTTCGAATTTTGAATGTAGCATCTTAACATAGGAGTACCATTTCCAGATTACTATAATTGTGTATCTTGGAAGGGGGGGGGGCGTGAGAATGGCATCTCCCCGTGGGAACGTGCCACATAAAATAATTTATGGAAAACTTTGAAAATTTTGTGAAGAACAAAGGCTTGAGTTCACATACTTTCTCGAAAGTATAACATGCTTGCTCTCCACCAAAGTTATTCAAAATCATAGCACTAGGATAGTGCTCTTTGGTCTTGGCCCTCACCGTGGGAGTCAGAGTTTCACAGAGTCACAGATGGGAGACTGAAAAATTTCTCTTACCCCACCGTTATAAGGTCTACAGCTTTGATATGTGATGTGGAATGATTTTTTTCATAAAATGTATGTCCAAAACTTTTGATAATGAGCAGGAGGTACCATATAATCAATTGCCTGAAAGCTTTTGAAAAAAGAAGGCCTAATGAAAAAAAAAGCCCCATCCGGCAAGGAAAAGATTTATCATTGAATTTAACTTTTATCCTGCTAAGTAAGTGAAATGACAATTTCAAGCCGATAGTAAAAACGCTAAATAATGCTATTCCAAACTTATTTTTCGAAAAATATATATTTCCTTATCGGGCAGTGTAGATGTATGCGAAAAAGCCGACAACCGTAAGTTATGTACTACGAAAGTAGAGAAACAACAAGTCATCTCTACCACCACCACAAAATAATAATAATAATAATAATAATAATAATCATCATCATAATCAAGAAGAAGAAGAATAACAACAACAACAACGACGACAACGACAACAACCCAGCCTAGAATCGTCTCAGCGCCCCAGGCGAAAAAAAATTATAGGACACCATGTTTCAAGAACCTGACTCCCTCCAGATTCATTTGGTTGTTGGACAAAATGAACCTTATGGTTGCATAAATTATGCGATGACTTGCATGGTATCATTCATCACGGAGATGCGTTAAAACCCCTTATGTCAGAGCATTGCTCATGTAGTTGGAGCTGAAATGATTAGAGAAAAGAATGAATACAAGGCAGGAAGGAAACAAGGATTTAAGTGGGGAAGGACAATATGATAGCGAGTAGTGAAGAAAAATTTCGCATGTTGATTAACCGTTTACCACACAATCCCAAGTTTTAACGACACCGGAAATTAATACTTCTGAAAACATTGTGAGAAAAGGAGAAAATGCTGGAACCAGCATTTTCTTCTTTTCCCACAATGTTTTCCACCCTTTTAAAGACATTCCTATCCAATCATTTAAGTCATATTCAATTTGTCGTCTGCAGATGCTTTCAGTTTGCATACGTTTAAATTTTTGTCGCTTGGTAAAGAAATGATAGTTCAGACGTCGGCGTCGGTGTAATCAGGAAATCCGGGTTCGATCCCACTTGGCGGCACCAGTCACTGGTGGGTGCCTAGGCAAAGCGCTATGTAACTCTTTACCATACGACAGAATTCTAGACTTGTCCAAATTGAAAGCATTTTCAGACGACAAATTGAAAGTAGCTTAAATAAAGATCTTTCGCTATGGGTATAAAACATTGAGGGAAAAGGAGAAAATGCTGGTTACCAGCAATTTCTGCTTTTCCCACAATGTTTACAAAGACCTTCTCAGCCAGGTTCGTTAAAGTTTGGGATTATTCGGTAAAGTGTTACAGATCCCCATCCTAGTCCTGGTAGATCCTGAAAAGCCATCAATAAGTGATAAGTGTTTTACGCCACTTTCAACATTATTTCAGTCATATCACGGCAGCAGCTCACATATTCATGTTTTACTGGGTGTCACCAAAACTGGTGAAAAGCCAAGTGGAGCCAGTGAGGCTCGAACCCGGGGGCCTCCAGGTCACGTGTCATACACTTTACCACTGAGCCACATAGGACCCCTATAAATAATGTTAGCTGTCGCCGATATATGGCTGAAAACGTGATGGAAGCGGCGTAAACCCCTGTCTCCATCGAATGAATAGACGAGAGAGACCAGGGCCGGTATTCTCCAATCGTAAGAACTTTCTTTGTGTTATTCTCAAGATTTTTGTAAAGTTGAAAGTAACACAGGTTCTGATTGGCTAAACGGCCAATCAGAACTTGCCAATCAGATTTGTCTAGGAGTTTATGTCGTCTTAACAGCTTAAGTCATATCACGGCGGCCAGCGCACCTACAAATGTATTTCCTGGGTTTCTCATACCGGTACTGACACAACATTCTTTCCAAGCCACTGACTGCTTTTCTCACATGTATCAGAGGTAAGAGACGAAAAATAGCCGGAAAAAAAAAAAAAGTCTGCTGCTGTCGGGCATCAACCCCGGAACCACCAGGTCACCAGTCGGATACGGAAACCACTGAGCTACCCGGCGAATCAGAACTTGTGTTACTTTCGAAATCTACAAGACAAAGAATATTTTTCAGAATGGTTGATGAATACGGGCCCAGCTTGGCCCGTATTCATAAACCATTCTGACTCATTTTAGATTTGAAAGTAACACCATTTCTTCTTGGATGAATCATTTGGTTTAGCCTATCAGAAATTGCGTTACTTTGAAATTTAGAAAAGCCTTGAGTATTAAACCAAAACAGCCAGTAAGAATTGTTGGTGAGTAAGGGCCTAGGTCAGATGGCATGAGTGGATGAAAGAAAGAACAGAGTGAAGAAAAATGAAAACATGGTGACATACTGTCTTAACGATAATTTGAAAACATCTCCAAATTGATGACCCCAAAAGATAGAAAAACAACTTGAGAAGTTTTGACGTAAAATCACAAGATTTGTGACAAAGATTAAATCTGTACGCTTGAGATAATTCATGAAATCTCTTCAATTTGTTAACCTTTAGAAACCAGACGCTTTTTATCCCGCTGGACAGTGTAGATCCAAGATCAAACTGCATAAGTCACGAGGTCTGACCTTGCCTCAAAACATACTGATATTCCTCTGACAAAGCCGAATTTGCAGTATTTTGATGTATTCCCATTACAGGCTGAAAACCAAATGCTTGTATATGTTTTACCCTTTCGGCGTCATAAGCGAAAACAGTGACTTTTGCGGACGGCATAGACCAAGATCAGACTGCACAGAACGTGCAGTCTGATCTTTGATCTATACCGTCCGCTTGTGCAGTCAAGCCTATACAATCAAAATCTTTGTAAGTTTCAATGGACTGTATTTAGAGCCGTCGAAAGAGGTTAAGTTTATTTAATTGGAGCTGAAACAGTTAAACAAATCGCCATTAGTAAACCTTATCCTGTTGAATAAGTATTGGTTAATTGATTGTTTGGTGTTTTAAGCCGTTTTCAACATTATTTCAGTTATATCGCCGCTGCCAGTGCACTTATCCATGCTTTCCTGGAGTTTCTTCTACCAGTACTCCGCAAAATATTCTTTCCAAGCCACTGGTTGCTTTCCCATATAATCATCGCCGAAAAAAGTAGTCGGCGGTGAGAGAGGAATGAATCTTGTCGCAATGACTATCATCAATCCTCGGAGAGAAATTGGTCGTTCCGGGGATCGAACCAGCGACCCCCTGTTCTCAGGTCCTGTTCACTACCGACTGAGCAACCGGGGCTCTGCTGCTGATTAAGTAAAATGAAACTTTCAAGCAGATAGTAAAAACACGAATTATGTTATTTCAAACCTTTTTTTTTATTAAAAAAGAAAACAAAATGTCTCCTTATCGGACAGTGTAGACTCTAAGATGCAGTCTGATCTTGATCTACACTGTCCGCAGAAGGTCAGTGAGTCGTGCTTAGCAGCGTATTGGTTAAGAAAAATACCAATCAGACCTGAGTGTACCATGGCGCCTAAATATGCAAGAGATGTTTTACATTCTCAGTGCCTCTTTTTGACGGCTAAAAAAACAATCTATAGAAACCAAGACAAATTTTTTATGTTATAGGCTTGAGTAGACAAGCGGAAGGTAAAGATCCAAGACCAGACTGAACGTTCTGTGCAGTCTGATCTCGATCTATGCCGTCCACAAACGCCCTTGTTTTCGTAAAGGTAAGGGTACAGTCAGTGTTACTAAGTGTCCTTAGAGCAAATACGTCACTTCCGGTGATGTCGTCAAAATCACTTTTAAGCCATTTATCTGCTAAAACAGATTTTCAACAGACGACATTAGAAAATATGAACAATAAACATGATTTTTTTTCTGTTTTCTCAAAGTTTTTTTCCTTTTTGCTACAATATTTTCAAAAGTACTCCCCTGCTAGAGGAGAAAGCCTTATGCGTTTACTAATGCGTTATCTATTAAAAAAAAAGTAAATATATTGTAAAAATACTTTGTCTTGTATTATTGATTCTTTACTGTTGTTTATTGAAACAACTCACTCAATTTCTTTATTCTCTTTCGTTATGGCGACTAAAAAATACAATTAATTCAATTGGGCAGGTGAACAGTTCAGATAAGCAGACGGTTTGTGGTTTTTCCATGTGCTTTTTTGTTCTGTTATGATCATTTCAAAGACTAAATATTAATCCAGTTCCACCTTGTTCTTGTTCTTGTTCTTGCTCTTGGTCATCATCATCATCATCATCATCTTCTTCTTCTTCTTCTTCTTCTCCTTCATCATCATCATCATCATCATCATCATCATCATCATCATCTTCTTCTTCTTCTTCTTTTTTCCAAAATTGACACCAAGCCATTCCTGAGACAGATCATTTGTAACGCGAAAACAGTTTACAAAAGTGCTATGAGTGACTCAGCAGGATGCTTTGGAAATTATTATTTTTTAAAACGATACTTTTTTTGTGAGAAAAATACACTATTTGTGTCGTAATCACCCTGCTTTCCCATCCCCTCTCTTTGTTGTTTTTTTGCTCAAATTAGACCAAAAATTCTTTCTAAGAGGTGTATCGTGTCAGTTCATTGGCCAAAAGTTCCGCAATGGGCCATGGCGGAATCAATAGTATACTTCGATTGTTATTAATTGGGACAATATTTTATTTCAGCTAAGTAGATTTAGATTATCAAAGTGTCGTAGGTAGCCTGCGATAGGCGTTAACCTTAAACCTGCTATATAACTTAAATGAAAATTTCCAGCCAAAAGTAAAACACCAAAATATTCCGATTTCAAAATTATTTTTCAGGAAAAATGTTTGGAAAAATGTGACCTTATCGGACAGTGTAGATCCAAGATCAGACTGCACGTTCTGTGCAGTCTGGTCTTGATCTACACTGGCCGCAAAAGCGAAACGCGTCACGCTCTACAGCCTAAGGATTAACACATCGTCGAAACAATGATCAGCAATAGGAGAGGAATTAATTCATCTCACAATGTCTATCATCAGTCCTCGGAAAGAAATTCGGCAAGCTAAGGATTCGAACCAGTAATTCCCCTGGTTTGAAGCCCTATTCGTTACCGACTGAACTAACTGGCTAAGTAATTCAGGGTATTGTAAAAAGCAATTGTCAGTTCATTCACCTTCTATAACATAGGGTAATTGACGAGGCTATTGTGGCACTAATATTAGAATATATTTCAAGTGAAATGAAAATGATTTTTTATATATATATAAAAAGGGTAATAGGTAAACATTGTAGGTACTGTAGAGAGTATGTGTTTCACGAAGTTGTCCATTTTCATTATGTTTTCATACTTGTTTCCGCAACCGCATATCAAAGTCGTATAAAAACTCTGCTTGGCTTTGTTGCAGTGAGATACTAAGACTCGGCTTTTACTCATATCGAGTGGGAAAGAAGCCATTGGCTTGGGAAAATCATGTGCAAAGTACTGGTAAAAGAAACTCAATGAAAAACATAGATAGGTGCAATGGTTTCGCGATATAACTGAAAAAAGTATTAAAAACGAAGTTATACACCATAGATAGATAGATGGATAGATAGATAGATAGACAGATAGATAGATAGATGCATACATACATACATACATACATACATACATACATATATCGAGCAGATTAAAAAAGTAAGGAAATAATAATACATGTATCAAACTCTTTCGGCGCCAAGTAAATAAATTCGGGGACACTTTTGACAGCCGAAAATACAATCAACTGAAAATAAGATGTTTATCTGAAGACTTGACCAAATAAGCGGGCGGTATAGATCAAAGATCAGACTGCACGTCCTGTGCAGTCTTATCTTGATCTATACCGCAAAAAAGCTCCTTACTTTCCTCCATGGCGCTGAAGATATTAAAAAGGTCTCAAAAAGCAACGCTTTGGGCGATATCAAATAACTGTTTACAAACATGTTTCGATGAATTTAATGGGCTTTGAAAAGGAAAACGAGAAAAAAAAAAGCCCAGTAAAAATCACGTGAGAAATCTTAAAGAAAAAGCAAATACATTATAAAGTCAAAACCTATGCCCCGACGCCAGTTAAAACATATCTTCTAATTAATATACAAGTTCATGGAGGGGTCAAGTCTACCCAACATTGTTCGCAAATGTCATAGGTCACGGGCTGAAGGGTCGTGCATATTACAAATCATAATAACGCACACTCTCATATTGCAGCGCTCCGTCCCGGGGGTCACGCTGGGTCACCGGTTAGTTATAAAATCGCTTGGCTGTTTAATCTGCCACTGGATGCATCTCCATGTACTCAGGCAACTTGGTCAGGTGAGGGCCGCGCCATATGTTGTTGGTTCGATTTTTAATTTAACCATTGGTTATGTGGGAAAACAATTATGGTTTCTAACCACCTTAAGGAAATGGACTTTAGAAAACATTGTGGGAGTAGAAGGTGCTGGTACTCAGCTGGTAACCATTTCGGTTAAAACATGTTCTCCTTTCCGCCAATCGTTTTCTACCACAATGTTCAACACCGTTTTCAACATCATTTCAGTTATATCGCGACGGCCAGTGCACCTATCCATACTTTCCTGGAGTTTCTTTTAACAGTACTTCGCAAACTTTTCTTCCCAAACCACTAGTTGCTTTCCCATATAACCATCTTCGACAGAATGATCAGCAATGAGAGAGGAATGAATCCTGTTGCAATGACTATCATCAGTTCTCGGAAAGAAATTCGCCGACCTGCAGATTCGAATCAGCAATCCCCCTGGTCTCAAGTCCTGTACGCTACCGACTGCGCTACCGATCTCGGCTAGAATTGTAAAACATTTATATTGCATTTATATAGCCTCTCTGAAGGAATTTCCCAGGCACCATTCAAAAATCTCATTTAAAACAGGCAGGTCCAATGTTGTGACGACCCGACACCCACAAGTTTAAGAACCCCCATTGACTCATTGTTGTGCCCCCCTTTGATACATTGTGTGTCAAGTTTTGGTAAATATATTTCGACTCGAATAATTACATATTTATGACATTTCATGCAAATTTCACTTGGTCCGACGCTGTATTAACTTTCGAGCGCTTGACCCGGTGAAGTCACTCTACAGGATCCGGTCAGCGGCCACAGAGCATGCTAAAATAGAATTTAATTTAGACTTTGATCCTTTACCAAACGAGCACGTGTTTTCACCTATGAAAGAAGGCTTTGAAAACATTGTGGGAAAAGGAGAAAATGCTGGTTACCAGCATTTTCTCCTTTTTCCCCACAATGTTTTTATTTCTTTCAAAGACGGGTTTTATTGTTTGAGATACTTTTAATTTGTGGTCTGCAAATGCTTTCAATTTTGAGTAGTCCTAAATTTTGTCGTTTGGTATAAAGATCTAATGTATAACCATGCTTGAATTAAATTTCCTTTAATATTTTGTTTCTATCTTGACATGTTCATTTTATATACCTGCACATTCCGGTAGCACAGTCGGTAGCGTACAGGACTTTAGACCAGGAAGTGGCTGTTTCGAAACCCAAGCTCGGCCAATTGCATTCCGGAAGTTGATGATATAGTCATTGCGACTCGGCTCTAACCTCTGGTCACTCTTTCGACTATGGTCATGGGGGAAAGCAGGCAGAAGAATACTGTGCGAAGTACTGGTAAAAGGAACTCTAGAAAAGCATGAATAGTTGCACTGGCCACCGCGATAGAAATGAAATAATGTTAGAACGGCGTTAAACACCATACAAACAAACAATATAGGGAAAGAAACGGGCTCATTTAACCCTTTACCACACAAGCCCGACTTTTAAGGACCCTGACAAAGAAGCCTTTTGAAAATATTGTGGGAACAGGAGAAAATACTGGAAACCAGATTTTTCCATTTTTCGCACAATGTTTGCACTATTTTCAAAAGTAATTTCAATAATTTTAGCATGATCTAATTTGTCGTGTGCAAATACTTTCAAGTTGGACAGGTCTTAAAATTTGTCCTTTGGTAAAGAGTTATTTTTATACTGCAAAGAAATTTCTCGTGATCTGATTGGATAATATGCCCCGAACATATATATCATGTACACTGGCAAAACCAACGTAAAAGCAGTTTCCCTTTCGGGAGCCCCGTAGACATGACTACACTTTCAACACAACATCCAAAATGGCGGCGTCGATCAAGATTAACATAAGATTATACACGAGACTGCACGTTTTACCAAGATTTCAGTGACGTCAGTTCCCAGTGACGTCAGTTTTCAATGAATTGGGGCACTCAGAAGGGAAATTCTACTTCGTCAGCGTACTCAATTTTTGAAACAAAAAAAAAAAAAAACCTGGTAAATTTCGCTTAACACATGTTGGAATGGTAAAACTTTGCAGTATAATAAATTCGTTGTACGGTCAAGTGGCAGGGGACTTCGACACTTGTTCACGGCTGTGGTGAATCATGTCGCCACCTCGCCCTCGGCTCGGGGCGACATGATTCACCACAGTCGTGAACAAGTTTCCAAGTCCCCTGCCACCTGACCGTACAACTAAATAAAGTACTTGTATATGGACCATGCTCTGTGAAAAGGGGGCTAAATGCATCTGCAAAAAGTATCTACCCATGTCAATTTTCAGTTTGTTACAATTTGGACAAGTCTTAGTCTAAGATTTTGTTGATCTGGGTCAAAACTTTTTGCTATCGGTCAATTTTCTACATGGCATAGGACCAGTCGACCTCATGATTCAGACAGCTGTAAGACAAAATGAATTTTATGGATCCGCAGTTATGTGATGACTTGCCCGGTACAATGCATCATGCAGATGCATTAAGCCCCCTTTTGCCAGAGCAAAGACTCACATGCATGACAAGAGTTGGATAATAAACAAGACGATGTTCATAAGGACGCAATAAAATCCAACTTTTTATGGCCCGAAACATGTTTCAAATGGAGTAAAGTCCACTTTTATTGCCCTGTATTTAAAACCAAACCCTTTCCTAAACGACATATCTTAGACTCTTCCTTACTGAAAGTATTTTCAGACGACATTTTCTTCATTGGTACAAAATTGATGAAATTTTCTGATAGGGTTGAAAACAATTGTGAGAAAAGGAGAAATTGCTTGTTACAAGCAATTTCTCCTTTTCTCACAATGTTTTCAAAGGGGCTTTTCGTGGTCGTTAAACCACGGGATTGTTTAATAAAGGGTTAAGGTTGAGCCTATACATGTAATACTAATAAGTACATGTTGTATAATATATTTAATCAGTAAGAAAGGACCCGTAAAATGCAATTTAATGCATATATTTTTTTTTTCACATTAATCATCCTAGCAAATTATTTGACAAAGTGGATAAAAGATGAGGATATGTATTTAACAATGACTCTTTACAACATTCTTAGTCTTATTCTCGAGAGTTTTCAAAATTTAAAAGTAATACAATTCCTGATTGTCAAAACCAAATGATTTAGCTAATCAGAATTTGCGTTACTTTCTGTTACTTTCTAAGTCTAGAGCAAGACTGGAATGAATCTAAGAATGATTGGTTAATCTGGACTCAGATTGCAGTTTACTTGTAATTTGATCCTTCTGCTTTAAGCACAATGTTTTACGTTCTTTAAAAGTAAAGTTTCAATTTTTGAAACATCTTTATTTGGTCGTCTGCAATCTCTGTCATCTTGAACAAGTCTAAGTTTTCGTCATAAGGGTTAAAAACAGCAAGCAAACAAAACCGGACTGAAGTCTCCCAGGCACAAATTCAAAACCTACCCTTGACAGAGATTGGGATCTAAAAATAGGCGCCAATGACGTCATCAACGGGACACAATGTTCAGTCCAATACAGCTTCCTGTTGGTCCTTTTGGCCTCCCTCTTAAAGAATCGATCGCTCTTTTTGCCCGATCACTCAACCAGAACCAAACAATTATCCCCGTCATAAATTTTCAATGAATGTCGATTGTTTCATGATTTTAAAACACCTTCACAATAGTGTTTCTATATTTCCAGGACGAATCTACCGTCCTATTTCGATGCCCTAGGACTGACTTATTACCTCAGCTGTATTCGAAGAACACGTTGAGGTATTGTCATAACCCTGTCGTTGTCGTCTGGGTCGTCTTCGTCCAAACACTTTGACATTATTAATTGTACGGTCAGGTGGCAGGGCCTTGGAAACTTGTTCACGGCTGTGGTGAATCATGTCGCCCCGAGCCGAAGGCGAGGTGGCGACATGATTCACCACAGCCTTGAACAAGTTTCCAAGTCCCCTGCCACCTGACCGTACAACGAATTTATTATACTGCAAAGTTTTACGATTCCAACGTATGTTAAGCGAAATTTACCTGTTTTTATGGTTTCAAAAATTGAGTACGCTGACGAAGTAGAATTTCCCTTCTGAGTGCCCCAATTCATTGAAAACTGACGTCACTGGGAACTGACGTCACTGAAACCTTGGAAAAACGTGCAGTCTTGATGTTAATCTTGGTCGACGCCGCCATTTTGGATGTTGTGTTGAAAGTGTAGTCACGTATACGGGGCTCACGAAAGGGAAACTGCTTTTACGTTGGTTTTGCCAGTGTACATGATATATATGTTCGGGGCATATTATCCAATCAGATCACGAGAAATTTCTTTGCAGTATAATAATGTATAATATTTCTCTCATTACTGAAGATATTTACTTCAAACTCGGACTTGGTGGTACTTTTATCCTGCTAACTAGCTGACATGAAACTTTCAAGCCGACACTAGATTCCCTAACTTTGCTATTTCAAAGTGCATTTGGGGGAAATAGGCTTTATCTCCTTATCGGACAGTGTAGATCAAAGATCAGACTGCACGTTCTGTGCAGTCTGATCTTGATCTTCATTGTCCGCAAAAGGTCCTTGCGTTAAGCAGTCTAGAGGTTAAGTGATATCAACGGGGGAACAGGGGCAGGTAGCCATCACAATATTTTTGACACATTTATGCTCCTTTTTGACTTAAAATTTTTAAAAACTTTATAACATCTGATTTTATAATATCTCTGTCATTACTGGGACAAGTTTTTTTTTTTTTTTTTTAAAAAGTGTCTTTCTGTAAATCGGTGGTGGCTGATACATGTATATTGCTCAGGCCTCTCTTGACTTGGGCATCTCTTTACAGAGAGATTGTATAAGTCATGGTATCCATTTAGTAAACATTGGGAGGTAGTATGTCTCGCTGTTCCATGATGTTTTGACGCATAAAGTACTTGTTCTATTAAAGGCCAGCTAGCGGCCAAAAGATAAAAAAAAAAAAAAAATCGAGGTCAAAATTTAATTCATACCATTCTGAGGGATGGGTATTATCATGAATCTGACAAAGTGTTGCAATGCAATCTGTCAATGTTTCACTGGCTGGCAGGAAAATGAATCTTAAAACTAGAAAAAGTTACCAGTTTTAATTCTAGTTTACCAAATCCATTTTTCTGCCAGCTACTGGAACTTAGACGGACCTTTAAATTCTGCGGTGTTAGATCAGCACAATCGCTTCTTGAATGTAAATTTGCCCACCCCCACTCCTTGAAAACTCTCATAATTTGAACTGTAACTGTGTTTTTCAACCTGGACAAAAATCGATTTTATTAATTTTGAGGTGGGATAGTTAATCATCAATTTAATTGCTCTATTTGGAAGAAAAAGGGAAACAGGTTGTGGGTGAACGACATGCTGTCGTAAAACATTTATCAGCTTTCTGATCACATTCAAAAATCTTGTCCAGTTTCGGGTGCAACGCCGATCTAATTGCGGTAGGTCTATGAATATATAGGCGTTCAACTTAATTAACTGACGAAATTTTGGACTCGTTCAAATTGAAAGCATTGATTTGTGCATGAAAGAGAAGGTAGACTGATAGAAATACGTGACATTGTGACGCAGAAATAGTTACGCTTACGGAATGGCGTTAAAACGTCGTGACGAGCTGCCTCGCATACGCTACCCCCTGTGTATGTCTGCTGTATATAGATTCTGACTTAGATGACGTACGGATGTGAAATTTGCTGTTTTATGCAAGAAAGATGCATTTTCATCCGGGCATTTTTCGTTGTTTTTATAACCAGTCGTTTTCAAGTTATAACAAAAGTCTACGTAATTCTTGGACACCCCTCGTATATGGCTAGAAAAGGACAGAGACGGACGGAGGACAGGCAGGCGGGTAGACGGACGGACGGACGGACAGACAGATAGACAGACAGACAGACAGACAGACAGGGTATTCTTCATTATCATTATCTTATAAACTCTACGGTTTGTCATGAAACGAAGTTTCTGCCGAAATTAGAATAGCAGGCAATTTCATTTCAATGTGAAAATAAATATATGAACCATGCTCTGTTAAAAGGGAACTTAATGCATCTGCGCAAATTATCGACCCAGGTCAGCCTGCGCAGTCAATTGGTCAATTTTCTGTATGTCCAGGGCCCAGTCTACCTCATGATTAAGTCGGTTGTTAAAAAATGTGGCTATCATAGATCCATAAGATTGTGATGGCTTTCTTGGTACCATGGATCACGGAGAAGCATTAAGCCCCCTTTTGCCAGAGCATGGCTCATTTATATATGAAAACCAATCACCTTCGGATACAATTAGCAATCAAAAGTTCATTTAAAATGTTTAATTAACATTAAAGCGGCTTTCATGATATGAGAAGTAAAAAGAAACAGGTTCAAGGTGAACGACAAGCTGGCGTTAAATATTCATAATCATGTTAAACACAGGTTGTTAAACTTTATGTTGCTGAACTAAAACAGTCGTTGAAATATGCTTATCAGTTTTGCTCATCTTATTGATTTCAAATCAGTACACCAGTGTTACAGTATAACTGCGATAACGTAGCAGTGTTGCAGCATATCTGCGCTAATGTAGCAGTGTTACAGTATAACGGCGCCATTCACGTAGCAGTGTTACAGTCTTACGGCGATAATGTGGCAGTGTTACAGTCTCACGGTAAAAATGTAGCAGTGGTTTATATAGTCTTACGGCGATAATGTAGCAGTGTTTCAGTATAACGGCGAAAATGTAGCAGTGTAACTGTATAACGGCGATAATGTACCATGCGTAATGGCCATAACGTAGCAGTGTATCAGTATAACTGCAATAAATTAGCAGTGTTAGAGTATAACTGCGATAGTGTAACAGTGTTACAATATAACGGCGCCAATAATAGCAGTATTACAGTATAATGGCTATAATATAGCAGTATAACAGCATAACTGCGAGAGTATAGCAGTGTTACAGTATAACGGCGATAATGTAGCAGTGTTACAGTATAACGGCGATAACGTAGCAGTGTTACAGCCTTACGGTGATAATATAGCAGTGTTACAGTCTTACGGCAAAAATTTAGCAGTGTTTTATATAGTCTTACGGCGATAATGTAGCAGTGTAACAGTTTATGGGCGAAAGTGTAGCAGTGTTATAGTATAACGGCGATAAGGTGTCACTTTGTTAGGGTTATATAAAATGTTTTTCGGCTCAAATACATGTGGACCACACTTTGGCAAAATGGGGCTTAACGCATCATCGTGATGCATTATACCAAGCAAGTCATCACATGATCATGGATCCATAAAATCCATTTTGTCAAACAACCGGCTAAATCCTGGGGTAGAGCGGTTATTGGACATACAGAAAAGTTAGCAACAACAAAAAGTTTCGACCCATGTCAGCGGACTGCGCAGGCTGACGGGGGTCGATACTATTTGCAGATGAATTAAACTGCCTTTTCATAGAGCATGGCTCATATGAAATAACACCTAAATAAATCTTTTGAACAATAAAATTCAATACTAAATATACATATACAGAACTCCAGATAGAGGGAGTGATTTTGATTTCAAAATTGAAAATATTAATCATCTCCAATCATAACCCTATGTTGTGGGTACCCATTAGAATCGTCTCATCGAGACGATTCTAATGAGTACCTACAACATTGGGTTTCAAAGAGAAACAGTTGATTAAGAATACCATCACTCCCTCTTATCTAGAGCTATGCATATACGAAATTCATTGTACCCGTTCTGTGTTGTGTTGAATAGTTTGTGTATATATGCAAATGGCATAATATCGACAATTAAGTATAGAACCCATTTTTGTAATTAATTCTCAAATGAGAATAATCAAATGAGCTGTAGTAGAAAAATGTAGATAACATGGCGGAAAAAGGAGAAAATGCTGGTTACCAGCATTTTCTCCTTTTCCCACGATGTTTTCAAAAAGTCTTCTTCCACACGGTCGCTAAAACTCGGGATTGTGAGGTGAAGGGTTAATGGAGCGTGCTTTTAAGAAACCTTTTAAAAATTTGAACCATACATTTCTTTCCGAAAATTGATGATAACTATTGCCCCAACATTTATGCCTCTCTCGCCGCTGAATATTGTTTCGACAATGGTTATGTGGGAAAATAGCCACTGATTTGGGAAGAATATTTCGCGAGGTACTGGTAACAAGAAAATCCAGACAGACATGGATAGCCGCACTGACCGCTGCGACTGAAATAATGTTGAAAACAGCGTTTAACATCTGGCAATCAACTAAACGATCAATTACGAAAGTAGTTTGAAAAATAAAAAATGGACTGAACGGGAAAAAGCAAGATCAAAAAGCACGATATATTTGCATTATTATTACAGACTATTCTTTTCATAAAGGACACGTATTCTGATCTAGTTCTCAGGAATATTTTAAATTTCAAAGTAACGCAAATTTTGAATTCCTAGACCAAATGGTCGAACATTTAACACAAAACCCACAGCCCAATCCTTGTTTTACACTGTATGATAAAGACATTACGGCCAGTATAGGAACTTAACAACGACATTTATGCGTCTCTGTCCGACCGAAAATGTTTATTCAGAGCTCTAAGGGTTGAGTCGATTTTTACCTTCCTGGACTTCATAACAAACTATTGTTTGTAAAACAAGCAGTTACATGTAGTCTAGCATCTAAAGCCGATTTTGATCGACTGTGTGTGGCCTATTGTCATACTACATGTATCCCATAAAGTCTGCTTCGGCTTCTAGTTAATTACAATTTTTTGCGATAAACATTTGCGCCATACTCTGTGAAAAGAGGGCCTAATGCATCTACAAAAAGTATCGACCCAGGTCAGCCTGCGCGGTCCGCGCAGGCTGACCTGTGTCGAAACTTTTTGCTTTTGGTAAATTTTCTGCATGATCAAGGACCATCCTACCTCAGTTTTCAGCCGGTTAATGGAAGAAAGGGATTTTATGAATTCATATAATTATGTGATGTCTTGCTTGGTACAATGCGTCAAGAAAATGCATTAAACCCCCTTTTTCAGAGCATGATTCATTTATTTTTTCCAAGGGACTACAAGAAAGGCCGCCTATAATTTGTAACCCATTGGACATGTAATGTTCGATTTTTCTAATCATCTCAATAGAGAAAATACCGTCTGCAAAAAGTGCGATATCGTTGGAGGTTGGCGCCACCATAGTAAAGGATTGATTGTCCATCCTCGAGCCCTTTTACAACACAACATTGAGGAATAGGGCTTTTGAAAACTTTGTGGGCAAAGGGGAAAATGCTGGTTATCAGCATTTTTTTTTCACTATGTCTTTATCCCTTTTAAAAATTAGTAACTACCATATGAACTGCATATAACTTATCACTTGCAAATGCTTTGAATTTAGACATGTCCAAAATTGTGTTGTTTAGTGAAGAGTTAATCTTTTACCAAACAACAAAGTGTAGCTCTGTCAAAGTGAAAGTAACTACTGATAATAAATTTTGAAACTCAACGGATCTCTAATAGGATAGAAAACATAGCGGGAAAAGGAGAAAATGCTGGTTACCAGCATTTTCTCGTTTTCCCACTATGTTTTCAAAAGCCATCTTCCCCATTATCGTTGAAACTCGGGATTATGAGGTATAGGGTTTAACTGACCGCGTTTTATTGTTTTCGCCTGTCACACTCGGCTGGTTAAAATGTCCTTTTTATATCAAATATTTATTACGTTTATCAAAGCGTTGAAAAGGAGTACCTTGTTAATACATAATTTATGTCTGGTGTTCTTTCTTCAAAGGCTTTTTTTTTTTTGTTAATGAAAAAACAAACTGGACACTGTCTGTGTGTTTTACACAGTCAGTAGTTATGACGATCTGATAATATCATGCGAAAAAATACATGTGGAATCTGTATTTGCGACATTTTTTCGGCGTAACTCGCCTACTTCTTGCTACCGATAAGAATGAATAGATAGCATTTTGTCATTGGTTAAAAATGTGCACATGGTTATTTGGCGGGCCCCTGCTGGCGAATTTGCTCGCACATTTATGAAACCACCATTAACAAGCGTTGCTACCGCTAGTCGATACCCCGGGCCTTTATTCATACCATAGCAGACTAATGTAGTACAGAATGATTCTTTTCTTGTGCTATTTGAAAATTTAATATTTTCATAAGCAGTACCCCTATCATTATGCGATATCTTGGTAAGTATCATGCATCATGGAGATGCATGAAGCCCCTTTTTGCCAGAGCGTGGTTTATTTAATCTTTCAACGCCATATGGCCTGCAACACGCGAAAAGGGGCATTCGGACATTTGCGTAAAGTGTCGTCTCGGATCAGCCTGCGCAGTCCGCGCAGGCTAATCCGAGACGGCACTTCACGCCTACATTATTAGTTGTACGGTCAGGTGGCAGGGGACTTGGAAAGTTGTTCACGGCTGTGGTGAATCATGTCGCCCCGAGCCGAAGGCGAGGGGCGACATGATTCACCACAGCCGTGAACAAGTTTCCAAGTCCCCTTCGGCTCGGGGAGACATGATTCAGCACAGCCGTGAACAAGTTTCCAAGTCCCCTGCCACCTGACCGTACAACGATTTTATTATACTGCAAAGTTTTACCATTCCAACGTTTGTTAAGCGAATTTTACCTGTTTTTTGGTTTAAAAAATTGAGTACACTGACGAAGTAGAATTTCCCTTCTGAGTGCCCCAATTCAATGAAAACTGACGTCACTGGGAACTGACGTCACTGAAACCTTGGTAATACGTGCTAAAACGTGCAGCTTGGCGCATAATCTTGATGTTAATCTTGATCCACTCCGCCATTTTGGATGTTGTGTTGATAGTGTAGTCATGTCTACGGGGCTCCCGAAAGGGAAACTGTTTTTACGTTGGTTTTGCCAGTGTACATGATATATATGTTCGGGCCAGATTATCCAATCAGATCACGAGAAATTTCTTTGCAGTATAATAATAGATTTTATCCTAAAGTAGACTTGCGTGAAACAGAAAATTACATAAAAACGGAAAGTGTCGTTTCGGATTAGCCTGCGCGGACTGCGCAGGCTGATCCGAAACGACACTTTACGCAAATGTTCGAATGCCCCTTTTCACGTGTTGCAGGCCAATTATATTTGAGCCATGCTCTGGTAAAAGGGGTCTAACGAATCTCCGTGATGCCAAATTCCAAGCAAGTCATTCCATAATTATGGATCCATTAAGTCCATTTTGTCTAAAAACCGACTTAAGCATGGGGTAGACTGCTCTTTTGACACGCAGAAAATTGACTGATAGCAAAAAGTTTCGACCCAGGTCAATATTGTGTCAATACTTTTTGCACATGCATTCAACTGCCTTTTTGAGAGAGCTCGGCAGTTGAACTGGACCTCTTTCGCCTGCTGAAAAAAAGCAATCTACTGAAACTGAGAAATAGAGGATATTTGTTTTTTTACGGTGAAAGATCGAAATTTATTTCATCTCGTGAACATCATCGGTAATATTTTCCCGAGTGGCGCGGCCAAGAGTGAAAATATTATCGATGATGTTCTCGAGACGAAATAAATTTCGATCTTTCACTGTAAAAACAAATATTCTATTTATTTCATGCTTTTAACCCTTTTTTTTGGGGGGGGGGGCTTACATCAAAATCCAGTACATTTCTTTTCGGTTATTCCCCGTGGCGTACCCCCTCCGCATAGCAACGCATTACAATATTACGTAAAGCGCGAGAAATGTAGGATAAATTATGTCATATTTTTTTCATCTGGTTGAGAGGCACGCAATTTTACCAAGGTAATTATTGCGCGGGAACTACTGTTTCCGCCTTCAATTGAAGAGTTAGAATATAAAATCGGTATTTTTCAATGGTCGTAACCATGAAATATTGAAAAGGATCTCACCGCTATTTCTCGATAAACTACCGGAAAGCATAAAATAATTACACTTAATAAATTAAGTAATTACATATAATTATATATATTAGCTGAAGTAATATTTTAACTCACCTTTACCCGTTATTTACTATTACTATTACAGTATCAAAACTTTCCATTTGTATCCAAAGTTCATCCCTGCTATGACTTGAAAGACACAATAACGGTTGAATGTAAACAGTTTTGTGCATAAAAATACATGTGTATTTATTTGATATACACAATTTAAAAATCTATGGTAATAATGGTAGTTGGTCAAAATTACAGTCGCTGGCAGAACAACGAGTAATAAAACAAGGGCACTGCATGCGAGCACCAACGTTCAGCTACAACTGTATTTAGTGAAAATTCTAAGACGAAAAAGGGGCATTACTGCGTTACAATTATGCCCCTGCTGTATAGGTTTCTCTTTAGTTAACGACTAGCCAAAGTATTAAGTAAATAACTTCAGCAATAAAAGAGATTATAAAATTTCATATATTTTTTTCTTTTTTTTCTTTAAAATTCAAAGTCGAAAAAAGGACTTAAACGTGTCAATTTTATACATATATTGATGGTTACCTACACCTTTCGTATGGGTTTCCCTTTTGAAAGTTAAAAAAAAAAAATATCTGCAGTAATGACAGAGATATTAAGAAATGTCAAACTTCTTGAATGGCGACGCAGATGACGGCGAGGACACAGACGACGGCAGGGCTATGACACTTCCTCATCGTTTTCTTTGAAAACAGCCGAACTTACTATAAAAAGTTTTGCCAACATCCATTCTGTTTTTAATGTAATAATGTACTTTGTTTTTCAAAGGGTTTGAAAACATTGGGTATCAACATATTTTTCTTTTTTTTCCACAAGTTTTTTCAGTGGTTTTCTCTTTTAAGGTTGTAAAAAACATTGGATGCACGGTAAAAAGTTAGGAAGTATTTCAGTCTGCAATGGGCTGACAATACACCTATCTATGCATTCCTGTTTACCAGTGCCATACACAGCACTGTTCCCAAGCTGCTAGCTCAAGAGCTACACAAACAGTAAATGAGAGAGAAATGAACCCTTGCATTCATTTGCATCAATATTCGGAGAGCATTTTTACCGGGCTACGAATTTAAAACACCAGAATCGCAAGCCCTGTATTATGCAATATCGACTGAATCACTAAGGGCGAAATATTCGTTAAGTCTTGTTTGCCTGTCTTGTTTTTACACGTTTTCAACTATATTTCAGTAAGATCACGGCGGCCAGTTTACCTTACCACATCCGCAATTGGTCAGAGATTTAACGTTTACAATTCTCATGCTCTACCACCAAAGCTATTGGGGTTGGTCACTTTTATTTTGTTTTTGTTGTCTGAACTGTTGGGTTTTGATTGAATTTGCGTTTATTTATCGTCGCCACCGGTTGCCATTTGGGCGACGCTCCTGAAGGCTATTAGTATTGTTATGGGGGGGGGGGGGGAAAGGGCAGATGCAGGACGAAACCCATCCTAAGTTACGCCTGCTTCTTTTACCTGCTCGGTGTATAGCACCGTCAAACGGGACCTCGGTTTAACGTGTCATCCGAAAGACTATTGATAAATTTAGATGGCCAGCAGTGAGAATCAAACCCACACCCTCATGTGACCCGAAACATCACGTTCAAGAGTTCTACGCTCTACCAATTGAGCTTTGCGGGCTGGTCTGAACTGTTGGGGCTCGGCTGAGGGTTAAATATACGCGAGGGCATCTGCACTTTTACAAGTACGCCATTTTGTTCCTTTCCGGTGTTACCAAAAATAGAACTTCTCATTTGACATTTCCAGCTCGTTATCTCTATTATCTCGTCCACATTTAAAGCATATTCAGACTACTAATCTAACGTGGTGACGATGGTGGGGTTTTTCTTTTCGAGGATAGAAAGTATTGTGGGAAACGGAGAAAATGCTGGTTACCAGCATTTTCTCCTTTTCCCACAATGCTTTCAAAAAACTATCTTCTTCAAAGACCTGTGTTACCAAAATTAGAAATTTTCAATGGACATCAAAAACTATCTTCTTTAAAGTCCTGTGTTACCAAAAATAGAAATTTTCAATGGACATTACCAGCTCGTTACCTCTTTACGACTCGGCAAAATGTTAGGCTCATCCAAATTGTGTGCATTCGCAGACGACAAATTCAGTGTCGCAAAAATTATGAATTTTGTCTTTGAAAGGATGAAAGCCTTTTGTGAAATTGACAAAACGCTGGTTAACAGCATTTTCTCATATTCACAGAATGCTTTCTCAAATCTTCCTGTCCAAGAGTCTTTAAAGATTCAGTATATTTTAGATTCTACTATTATTTTGCCATAGATCCACCCTCATCATTTTCAAACACTACAATCATCTGTTTCCACACATTCACTAATTTCGTCATTTATTACAGGGTGTCCGGAAAGTAAGGTAACATTTTTATACTTGTATAATAAGGCTTTTAATTTCAGATAAGGAGATAAAAATTTATATACATGTTTTTAAGATATGTAAGTTTTTTCTGTGACAATTTCATTCAATTTTCATTACATTACACACTTTTATACAGATTTCAAATCAGAAGTACCTTTTCGTCATTGGCGTCATTTTAGTTATTAATGACGTTTTCATTGTGACGGCCTGTTTTGCTCTTTCCACGCCGAATATAAAAGATGCAATTGTCAATCACTTGAGCACTCATTCCAGTACTACTTCATGTATCACTATTACTACCAGTACTACTACTACTATTCCTACTACTAGTATTATTATTACTGCTACAATTACTAATACTGATCATCACATTCACCTAGTTCATCATTCACTACTACCACTACTACTACTACTACAAATACTCCTACTACTGCTATTATTATTATTATTATTAAGCGAGGAATAGCTTTATACAGAGTTATCTGTTTCGTCAACGCCATGTTATCTCTAGAGGATATTCGTATCGTTTTTAACCCTTTGCCAAACGATAAAATTTTAAACTTATTCAAATTGGAAGCATTTTTAGACGCTTATTTCAATGCGCTCCAAATGAATAAACCTGTCTTAACCAAGCCAGAAAAACATTGTGGGTACAAGGAGAAAATGCTGGTTACCAGCATTTTCTCCTTTTATCCACAATGTTTTCAAAAGCCTTCATTCGCAGTGAAAGTCGTATTTGTGTGGTGAAAAGTCAAGGAAATCAAACATCATAAGTACATGTTCCAAGCAGCGTACATAACATTTCAGCCGCCTGAAAATATATTGATTGTATGGTTGACTGGTTGTATGGTGATCAACGCCGTTTTCAACATTATTTCAGTTATATAGCGGCGGCCAGTGTACCTATCCATGCTTTCCTGGAATTTCTTTTACCAGTACTCCGCACAATATTCTTTCCAAGCCACTGACCGCTTTCCCACATAACCATTATTCAAACAATGGCCAGCGGTTAGCGAGGAATGAATCCTGTCGAAATGACTGTCATCAATCCTCGGAGAGAAATTGTCCGAGCCGTGAATCGAACCAGCGACCCCCTGTTCCTAAGTCCTGATCGCTACCAACTCAGCTACGAGGACTCGGCGTAAAGGAAATCAAACATAGTATGATCGGCATATACAACAATTCAGTCTCCTGACAGTATGAAGCAGGTTTCTGTGAGGCCATTTACAATAACGTCATTCATGTTTAACTCTTTACCAAATGACAAAATTTTAGACAGGTCCAAATTGATCTAACATTTGCAGACAACAAATTAAATGTTACATAAAACACGAAATTTGTTTCTAATGAGGTAGAAAACATTGTGGGAAAAGAAGAAAATGCTGGTTACCAGCATTTTCTCCTTTTCCCACAATGTTTTCAAAAGTCTTTTTCTTTAGTATCGTTAAAACTCGGGATTTTGTGGTAAAAAGTTAAAAGTATCAGCGTCAGCCTAGGTTAGATATAATCACACAACTTCGCTTTTCTCTTTCACTCTGTACCAGACGACAAAATTTTAGACTTGTCCAAATTGAGAGCTTTTGCAGACGATAAAATGGACCTTTAAAAATGAACGTTTTCGTGGTTAAAAGAGTAGAAAAAACACTGTCGGAAAAGAGTTACACAGAATTTTCTCCTTTTCCCAAAATGTTTTCAAAAATCTTCCTTTCTCACTGTCGTTAAAACTCGAGATTGAGTAGTAAAGGGTTAACAACACATCTTCATATTGTTATGAATCTGAAGAAGAAAGAATTTGAAAACATTGCTGGAAAAGGGAGAACATGCTTATAAACAGGATAGTTTCCTTTTCTCTTCAAATTTTTCCTATTCTGTCATACGCAAATCGTACTTTTTTAAAACCAACATTTGATTTATTGTCTGCAAATAGTTTCAATATGGACGAGGCTAAAATTTCATTTTTCTGGTGAAGAGTCCGGTAGGGCGCGTTGTTTCCCGACCTTCGGTTGTTGACCTGTGTTCCCTTTATTGTGTCTTCAACAGAAATGAGAAAACATTCAGAAAACCAGGAAAGAAAGTTGGATAAAATTTGCCATTGTATGTTTAGATAATATCATGACTGCGCGTCTGTTCAAGAGACGTCATTTGAGTTTCGAAGGCCTTTCACTGGTTTGCAAGAATGGTAGGCCTATGTATTGGAAAACGATACTGATGCAGAAATGCTTCTTTTAGAAAACTTGGTAAGGAAGGGGTAAAGCCTTTACCACATGGTAGTAATCCCGAGTTTTAAAGACCTAAGTAAAAAAGGCTTTTGAAAACATGGTTGGAAACGAAAAAAAATGCTCACTTTCCAACCATGTTTTCTACTCTATTATGGACCGAAATTATCATTTGATGAACATTTAATTTGTCGTCTGCAAATACTTTCAATTTGGACGAGTCTTAAATTTTGTCGTCGGGTGAAAAGTTGTCTTAGTTGGCACTTTAAATTCTTCCATATCAAAAAAACACGCAGACGTCATTATATATGACTAAAATGATAAGCACTGTCATTGAAAGGTTGGATACCGTCGTAGGAAAAAGATTGTATGGATGTTTCCAGCATTCTATCCGATCATTCTTCCGCGATGTTTTCAAAAGCCTACTTAGCCACAGAATTGAAACTAGATGATCGTTTGGCAAACGGATTAACACAGTTCCTGCCATTGTTTCGATATCGCCGGAACTTGGGTTGACATGTACGATGTACTTTAAATAAACCTGTGTTGCAGTATTTATATAAGCATAGATCTACGAGACGCAGCTCCTACCAGATTGTTCAGAAAGCCAATTGTGTCACAACATGATGTATAAAATTTTGAGCCAAATATCCATTTTTCGTACTGTTTCCTTACATGTCAATGTCAATACATTCAGTTGATAGTTATTTAATTAATTTTTTATCTTTTTTCTTTTCAGATATCTTCGACTCGTGACTGTCACATGAAGTAAAGAGTTAACCCTTTACCAAACAATCTTGTCTTGTAAGGACCCTGAAAAGAAAAGCTTTGGAAAACAATGTGGAAAAAAGGAGAAAATGCTGGTTACCAGCATTTTCTCCTTTTTCCCACAATGTTTTCTATTCTTTCAAAAGACATTTTTCAACATCTGAGCCGCCCTTAATTTATAGTTTGCAATTACTTTCACTTTGAACTTGTGTAAAATTTTGTCTTCTGCTAAAGAGTTAAAACAATAACGAAGCGGCGAAAGATAACATCTGGATGGCAAGGAAATTTACTAACGCAGATATCAAAGATATCATAGATCTATCAGACAAGTGTGTATAGGTCAGCATGACAAAAGTCCTTCTTTCCTCTGATGAAAACGATAAAAATTATAACCGTTAACTCTTTGCTAAATTACAAAATTTTAGACTTTTCTAAACATACAGGTTGTGCAGATAATATATTGAATGTGGCTCAAATGCTAAGCTTTATCTTTGATAATGTAGAAAACACTGTGGGAAAAGGAGAAAATGCTGGTTACCAGCATTTTCTCCTTTTCCCGCAATGTTTTCAAATGTCATCTCCCCCATCATCGTTTAAACTCGAAATTGTGTGGTAAAGAGTTAAGCGCCAAATAAACGCAACTTACATGTACAGTCTAGAATAAACCCCAAATTATTGTAATTTCAAGGCTGTTTTTGTCCAGTGTGTCTCGGCAAAGCTCACAGTGTACATGTATATCAAAGCATCTTCGCAAGCCAAGGTGACGGTCACTACGTAGATCTTACTATCTTCGCAAGCCAAGGTGACGATCACTACGTAGATCTTACCATCTTCGCAAGCCAAGGTGACGATCACTACGTAGATCTTACCATCTTCGCAAGCCAAGGTGACGATCACTACGTAGATCTTACCATCTACGCAAGCCAAGGTGACGATCACTACGTAGATCTTACCATCTTCGCAAGCCAAGGTGACGATCACTACGTAGATCTTACCATCTTCGCAAGTCAAGGTGACGATCACTACGTAGATCTTACCATCTTCGCAAGCCAAGGTGACGATCACTACGTAGATCTTACCATCTTCGCAAGCCAAGGTGACGATCACTACGTAGATCTTACCATCTTCGCAAGCAAAGGTGACGATTACTACGTAGATCTACGTAGTGATTGTCACCTTGGCTTGCATGAATCTAACAAGTGAAAGAAGAATGCCTCCTCAGTATGGTTTATGGGAATCAAGTTGGGAGGAAGGCGTATAGCAACATGACGCCACGCGACCATGCAAGAAGCAAGCCTGGTTGGAGAGCCTGTAGGAAGGGGAGAGCGTGGGGACAGAAATACTAGTAGATGAGATGACAGATTGAAAGTTACTCAACAAAGACCGAGAGAAAAGGAGGCAAAATGTAAGCAAGATGGCTAGAAGACATGCAAGAAGACATGTTGCCAGGACAGAGTATAGGAAGGTATGCAAGCTGACCAACAATAAAAGAATTCAGCCGGCAGAAGCCAGGCCGAGAGTCAAGAAAGGTAGGCATGTTTCTGGTTAAGTTGTTTCAGGCGGGCGACCTTGCCGGCTGGCAGGCAGGCAATAAGATACATCTGGACAGATCGGAATGCAACAATGTATGCAGGTTGGCTAAACAAAGCAGAAAATCACTGATGAAAAGATGGAAGTAGAAAAGCGATTACAGATTGAAGCAAGGTAGACAAGTGCGTGGATGAGAAACCAAGCAAAGAGGCCGGCAGGTGGACACCCATAAGAGCATGAAGATCGGAGAAAATTCAAGAGTAATTCCCGAAGATGTGAGAGAAGTGCACGGGACTATCCGCCAATAGATCAGTCAATGCGGGCGTCAGACGAAAAAGCAGACAGGAAGGAACGCAGCTAGGAAGACACTGATGCATGAAGGCAGATTGATAAATAGGAATATAGAAGACACGTAGCAAATACGCTGGCTAGAAGATGGAAAGCAGGCGAGAAAGCAGGGTGGTGTGTGGGCATGCGTGAAAGCAGAGCCAAGTTGATCAAGGTAGTGATAAAGACTTCGTTGACAGCCGGGTGTGAAAGCGGTAGGTAAGCCAGGTCGTTTAAAATTATCTTCTACCAGACGTAAAACGGTGCCTGCAGGAACTAAATAAGGATCATAAGAATTAAACGATTAAGTTTGGGACCGCTTACACACGGGTAGGAAACTTCATATTCGGAGCCGATGGCTCTGACGAGAAAATGTTGTGTTGGTCTTCCGGTTCCGAAAGTATCGGCTAAAAACAATGGAAAAACAGGTAAGCTTGTCATTCTTTGTAATTATATGTTCTTATGTCTCTGACATTTCAAAAAAGGAGAATGTCATGCAATGCTCTGGTCTTTCAACGTGTTTTCTACACTACGAAAAACTATAGAATGAGAACAGTATTGTCTGAATCATTTGTGCCATGGGTTGACCGTAGCCGACTCGTACGTCAAGCACCTTAATTCAGTCCGTCATTGCCATTTGATTAGCAAATAAGAGAGAGTTTTGCTGTCCTAAAAGAGTGGATTAATGTCTTGAACTGTTACGTTCGATGCTGGTAAAGAATTGAAAAGAAATAACACAAATATTAACAAAAATAAAGAGGGACTCCGGTTAAATGGACCGGCTCTGAATATGTAAGTCGGCACCGAGGTCTTTCCAAGTTTTGTCATGTCATAGATACTGTGATATCTGTTTATATGTTACCACGTCTAAATGTCCGTGGAATCCAGTTTTTTTTTTAATCCTACGTTCTTGACAGTTCGAAACTAGGAGTTGGATTGTAACAACTTGTGTCGTCGTGATTGAAAAAATATAGTTTAACCCTTAGGTTATTAACCCTTTACCAAACAATCCCTGGTTTTTACGACCCAGAGAAAGAAGCCTTCTGAAAACATTGTGGGAAAAGGAGAAAATGCTGGTAACCAGCATTTTCTCCTGTTCCCACAATGTTTTCTACTCTTCCAAAGTCAAGTTTCAATTTTTGAGTCACGTTTATTTTGTCGTCTGCAAATGCTTTCAATTTTGACAAGTCTAAAATTTTGTCGTTTGGTAAAGAGTTAAGGAAGACTCAAGGACGTTCTGTGCAGTTTGATCTTGATCTATACCGTCCGCAAAAGACTCTTGATTCCGAATACAGTACTGAAAGAGTAAATGGGTTAAGCAACGCCTGCATATGTTTACTTTCAGTACCTTGTTTCAAAGTAACGAACAAGGCAGGCCCCGTAAAACGTATTTATTTAACACTTGATACAAGTCGCTCTGTATTTAATAATGATTGCATATTCCTTTATTGAAAAGCCTTTGAAATGGTAACGAGTAATTATACAAATTGAGGTACCTATCCGTTGATATAATATCAAAAAAGCTTCAATCGATTTTTTTTTTGCCAAATCGCGGTAGAGCACTCGGTACCATACAGGACTTCAGAATAGGGCGTTACTGGTTCAAACCCCCTGCTCGGCCAATTTCTTTCTGAGGATTGATGATAGTCATGTGACAGGATTCATTCCTCTCTCACCGCTGACCATTGATTATATGGGATAACAGCCAGTGATTTAGAAAGAATTTTGTGCGCAGTACTGATAAAAGAAACTCAAAGAAAGCACGGATAGGTGCACTGGCCTCTGCGACAAAATTGAAATAATGTTGAAAACGGCGTTTAACACCACACAGTCAATCATTAAATCAATCAGTTAATCAGGGTTGTAAAAGTTAGTAGTTTTTATATAAAAGGTAAAATGTATAGAAATGAGACAATATAACGTCACAAACACTTGGAACGTTTTTCTTATTAATGGCGTTTCGAAATTTAAATTGATTATCAAATATTGTAATAAATGAATGCTTTTGTATTCATTTAGACGATTTTTTTTGTCCACGAGTACGAAATTAACATTGTTAAAATGAAAAGAGTATATTGATTGTTTTGTCGCAATAGACTTATGCCTTTGCGATTGTTGAAATTAAAAAGACTAACAGATTAATTAAAAAGATTGATTGACTGGCTAGTTGGAAAGATGATCGACTGGTTAATCAGCTGATTGATTGATTGATTGGCTGTCCGTTTGGTTGATTGGTTGGTTCGTGGGTTCGTTCCATGTTTGGTTGATTAATTCATAGGTAACTGGTTATGTGGGTGGATGGATTGGTTGATTGATCGATTGATTGATAAACTGATAAATTGACTGGTTGATTGATTGATAAATTGATTGTTTGATATATTGATTGATACATTGATTATTTGATCAATTGATTGATTGGATGGTTAGTTGATCGATAGATCAATTGATTGATTGATTAATTGATTGATTTTTTGGTTGGTTGATTGGTTGGTTTGTTGCTGGGTTAGTCGATCGATCGATCGATCAATAGATTAATTGAATAATTCATTGATTAACTGATCGATCGCTGGCTGGGTAGAATAAATTGGTTGATTGATCCTTCCTGACTGACCGACTGACGGACTGACTGACTGACCGACCGACCGACCGACCGATTGACCGGCCGACCGACCGACTGACTGACCACTGACTGACTGACTGATCAACCAACCGACTGACTGACTGACCTACCGACCGACCGACCGACCGACTGACTGTATGAGTTTAGTTTCGTTTGATTGATTGACGGATGGATGGATGGATGGATGATTAGGTTGATGGCTGGCATTACGGACGGACGGACCGATCGACCGATCGATTCATTGATCGATTGATTTATTGATTGGTCGAGGTATTGGTTGGTCCCGGTCGATCGATCGATCGATTGATGGACGAATTTATTTATTTTTTGGTTTACTGATTGATCTGTTGATTGGTCCAGCTATCGATCAATCGATACAGATCAATTCGTCAATTGCCATACAATGAAATGCACGAAGTTCATTCTAGGATAGGCTAATTTATATCAAAATTCTGCTAATCCAAACCTACTTTCAGCTCTTACATCTAAACGTATCCCACACTGTAGACTAAAATGTTCTTTGCAGTTTGATCCTCGTCAGTCTATAAACACTCATAGTGGCGACCAGTATCCAAAGAAAAGGAGCTGGATGGATTGGAGAATGGGTAGATAAGTGAGTGGATGGATAAATTTGAATTGACAAATAAAATTTATTTTGAAATTGAAATCCTTTTTTTGTTGTTTTGAATATCGAGCTTTCCTTTCACTTACACGTTCGGTCATTTTCAACGCCTTTCCTTGAAAACTGTCTGCCAGGCATAGATCTATCTCAGCTTGCATGAGAAGAGAGAGAGAGAGAGAGAGAGAGACAGAGAGACAGAGAGACAGAGACAGAGACAGAGACAGGGACAGAGAGATAGAAATCAGGATTAAGAATGCACAAAAGCATGCAAATGCACAATAAAGAAGAAGAATCGACGAGTTATTGCTTCATACTGTTTATTTTAATACAGAAAAAATAACCCGATTTATTCCTAATGCATTCATAAACATTATACAGAAATGAAATGATAAATGATGTCCAAAACATGCGATTTGTTCACGAAAGGACAGGAGTGTGACGTCATCCATTCTTACTGACGAATTTAAGAATTTTACACATTTTAAAATTTTGTAAAGTCGTTTTGAACAGAAGCATGTTTATAGATACATGCTTTAACCAACCCTGATGACGTCATAAAAGACTGCAGGAGTATTTCCAGTCACTGTAACACCTCCAAATGCAAATAGAGTTATGACTCGTGCTTCAACTCTTTACCAAACAACAGCATTTTAGACTGGTCCAAATTGAAAGCATTTGCAGACGACATATTAAATTTAGTTGAAATGATGGTAATTGTCTCTGAAAGTACAGAAAACCTTGTGGGAAAAGGAGAAAATGCTGGTTACCAGCATTTTCTCCTTTTACCCACAAGGTTTTCAAACGGCTTTTTCGTCAGGGTGGTTAAAGTCGAAATTGTGAGGCAAAGGATTAAAAAATAAAGAAAGAAGCATCTTCTCCTGTCCCTCGTTCACAATGTTTCAAATACAAATAGTATATACTCAACATTTACACATTCAACAAATGCATAAATAAAAGACAATCAAAAAATTGTTTGAGGTAGATTTTGTTGGAATGGCATGCAAAAAACGAGATTTTTTTTATAGCACTTAAATTATGAACCCATCGCAATACTGGCCAATTTAAGACGTGCAACGTACTAATGCCATTAGCATCATTTAGAAAACATTGTGGGGAAAGGAGCAATTGATAGCTTACTATTGGTCCTTTTCCTGCAATGTTTATAATAGCTGTCTTGTCAGGGACATAAAAAGTTGTACCTGTATTTTAATGGGTTAGAAGGTTATATGATAAAATATATACATGTATACATACACATAGTGATATAATTTATTTTATGAGCTTTCCCGCACACTTTTCCAAAATTTTATCTTTACCAAACAATTTTGAGTTTTATGACCCTGGAGAAAAAGGCTTTTGAAAACATTGTGTGAAAAAGAGAAAATGCTGGTAACCAGCATTTTCTCCTTTTTCCAAAATGTTTTTTAACCTATCAAGGAAAAATTCCATCATTAAAACCACCTTTAATTTGTCGTTTGCAAATGCTTTCAATTTGGACAAGTCTAAAATTTTGTCGTCTGGTAGAGCGTTAAAATAGAACTGCAATAGATATGAAATAATATGCTGATATTTCAAAAGGAGGATTCAAAGGATTCTGCGATAAAATGTTTCAATGAGAAAAGAGTTAACCCTTTACCAAACGACATTTTTATTTTTTCAAACTCTTCCAAATTCAGAGCATCAGCAGACGATAAATTCAGAATTGGTACGAATGAGCCAGAGATCACTAATAAGAACGAAAACATTTTGGGAAAAAGAAGAAAATCCTGGTAACCAGCATTTTTTTCTTTTTCCCGAAATGTTTCCAAAATGTTTTCTCCGTGAAGTACGTTAACACTCTGAGTTGTTTGGTAAAGGGTAAAAAAAAAAAAGAATAAGAAGACAAAATGCATAAGTAAAACAGAAAATGCTGCATAGAGAGCCTATTGTGAGATGAGAATGCATGCATGTTTGTTACCAGAATACAAAGTTCTCTGCAGAATTAAACAGGATTGTTTTAAACCATTAGCTTGAAATTTTGGTTTAACTTATTAAGCAGGATAGGGGGGTAATGCAGTGGTGAATTTCAGAAGAAAAAACCTCGAATAACTGGTACAGTTCTACTAATGAATTTTTTCTTTCTAAAATTCGATAAATATCTTAGAGTGATCGTCAGACAGTCTGCTGCATTCCTTTTTTCAAGGAAGTATGACGTTAACAAAGGAAGAAAAATACCCAAGTTAAAACAAAGTAACCAGTATTTTCTCCTTTTCCCAAAATGTTTTCAAACGCGTCTTTTTTCAGGGTCGTTATAAAAGATTGTTCGGTATAAAGATGTTAACTCATTCGGAAACAAGACCTTTAGATTATTACATGTATTTCATATCAAAAATACAAATCCTGGAGAAACCAAAACAAAAACTCATGGTACTGTCAAACTTTAAAGATAAGTTCTCAAACATTTTTCTATATTTCTAAAGACATGTATTGCTCTACAAGTAAAAACTAAAGTAACAATAGATGCCAAAAGTAAACAAAGTAGGTGTTAAAATGCATTTAAATCTAAATCATATCATTAAAAAATATGGATATCAGTATCCGCAAAGGAGAATCTCCAGGAAATTATTGCGAAGACGACAATCTGTTATTGCACGGTCGGTCCAAGTGTTAGCCACTGGCAGAGAAATCATTTTCAAAACAAGGTTGATAAAAGTTGCCAGATCACTCTACCTTTTGTTTACTTTTTGCCTGATCTTAAATTCATTATTTCAACCCGCAACTCACACTTGGATCGACCACACAATAACTGTCATCTTCACAATAACTTCCATACTTTAAAATGGTATGATTTAAATTTTAACGCATTTTAACACCTGCAATGTTTTTTGGCTGCTACTGAGCTTTTAAGCAAGCAAAAAAGTAACTGAAAGAATATGTAAAATCATAAATAGGTCGCCCTCATACCTTTCACAGTTAGTCCAGCACTTACACATAAATAACACAATTAGAAAGAACATCTGCTTTTCATTTCATATACTATAACTCACATTTACATCTCTTCCTATTTGCATTTTTTAATCAGAGTATGTCCACTTAACACTAAAACAATAATTCCTGATATTCTGAAGACCACGAAAGACAGAGCGTTTGAAAACATTATGGGAAAATGAGAAAATGCTGGTAACCAGCATTTTCTCCTTTTTCCATGATGTTTTCTAACTTTTTATAGAAAAATTCAATCTTTGAAGCTACACAGCTTTTTCTACTTTTCCCACATGTTTTCTGACCTTTTACAGAAAAATCTAATCACCGTGTGCTAACTCAATTTGTCGTCTGCAAATGCTTTCAATTTGGACAGATTTGAAATTTTGTCGTTTGGTAAAGAGTTAAAACAGAGTAAAGAAAAACATATGAAAGATTATTAAGATAAGGGATCATAATTTTAAAGACGATCCCTGTTAAGTTTTTTTTTTCTTTTTTGTAAGAAGTACAACTATTTTATTTTACACGAGAAAATAAACTTCTAAAGGTCTCTATGTAATACATGTATATCTAAGTGAAAATTTCACTTTTTAAAAATATGCAAAATAATGAGGAATTTGAGAGGCATTTGCAAGTTACTATTCATTATTTCTCTTCAATTTGAACCACAAAGGAGTTTAAATATTGATATTCAAGTACATCTTACGACGTTTACCTTTTAAATACATGTTTCTTGTTAAAATACGAACATCAAAAGTTGAACTATGTATATATTGAATGTAGATTGTCGTGCTTCAATGAAGGAAAATCCATGTTTTCTCCCCGTTTTTCTGTTGTAAAATGCGCATAAGTATTACGTCTTATAAATTCTATTTTTAAATATAATTTGCTAATAATCAAAACTGAAAAAGATTACTCTGACCCCTTTCCAGTCATTTGTTTTCAGTTATTTACAGTTATTATTTTTTTTTTTAAATACAAGTTTACCACTTTTCAAAAGATACAGTGCTTTTTACAACATTGAGCTAAAAAAAAAAAAAAAAGAAAATATTTTAATGACAAAGAAACAAGACTGTTGAAAAATCAAACTAGTGCTTATATAATTATAATCGCTCCGTTTCCCTCATTGCTTTCGAAAACTATGTAAGATTTGTGAGGTTTTTGTTTGGTGTTTGATTAACTCAGACGAAGTTTTATGGGAACGCCTGCTGTGAAGGTATACGTAATAAACCCAGGGTTGGGTAGTCAGGCAGTATTTATCAATAACGTATGAGCCATGCTCTGGCAAAAGGGGGCTTAATGCATCTCTGCGATGCAGTGATACCAAGCAAGTAATCACAGTATTAAAATCCATTTTGTATAACGACCGACTGAATCATGAGCTACACTGTTCCTTTGAGCTACAGAAAATTAACCAGTAGCAAAAAGTTTCGATCCAAGTCAGCCTGCGCGGACTGCGCAGGCTGACCTGGTACGATACTTTTTGCGGATGCATTAAGCCCGCTTTTCACAGAGCATGGCTCATATTTCGTTTTTTTTCCCCTCTCGGTATACATAGAGTGCATTTTGTCACGTATAGGGAAAAATAGTTCAATCGGAACGGTAGCCACATATGACCTTAACACTTAACTTCAAATGAACACAGCGTACAACGTGTCCGCTAAAGACAGCTTCTAAACACAACGCGGAAAAGGAAGAAATTGCTCGGACCGAGCGATTTCTCCATTGCCCATGATGTTTTGCTTATTGTCTCTCTTTTTTCACCAGAAGTCAGAATTACCTCTATGTACCTCTGTGTAATGCTTATTCGTAACCCGTCAAAATCGTAGAGATTTCGTATGAAGAGTAAAGCTTGAAAATTAGCTGGTGGTCCATGTCATTCAAAAAAATAGAATCATGTGTTCTCAGAGAAAAATACATGTAAATATACATATAAAAAAGGTTGGAAAGGGGCGTTTTCTCATCAGGTAAGAAAAAATGTAAGTTGAAAATCAAGGATATTACAATAGTTGATTTGTTACACAACATTATCTTTCAACGTCATCATGAATACATCGTGATAAATGGATACCTGTACAAGAAGGCACATTTTTGCATGGGGCAATACAAAAATCGTATTGTATGAGTATATAATATTTGCGATCACCCTTTACCAAAAGCAATAATTTTAGACTTTTCCATATTGAAAACATATGGAGAAGACAAATAAAGTGTGCCTCAAAAGGTGAGTTTTGTTTTTGTCATGAAAGGGAAGAAAACATTGTTAGAAAAGGAGAAAATGCTGGTAGCCAGCATTTTCTTCTTTTCTCACAATGTTTTCAAAAGCTCTCCTCAAAAAGGGCCGTAAAACATTGTTTGGTAAAGGGGATAAATATTCATTCAGTACATGTATTTCTTTGTCCGTGTAACTTACATGCTTATGCACCAATAACCTTTAGTATCTTGGGGTCAAATTCTGGTGTTTATTTCAGACAATGTAGACCAAGATTAGACCGCACAAAACATGCGTTTGAACTTTATTCTAAATTGTCTGATATTTTGTGAAAAACAAAATTGCAAAATTTGAACCTTTTCTATTTCATGATACGGCCATGTGAAATTACATAAGTAGGGCAAAATTTCAATACATGTATTTGTTCGTACTATTCAACTAAACTCTGGATAGTTACTTTCAGTTTAAAATTTTCTATTCATAATGCAATAGCAATGAATTTTTAAAACACACATTGGGACATATGAACAAGACATGTTATATTATAAAATAGCATAGACATTATGTTACATGTAAGTGAAAATAAACAGCACAAATTGTTGAACAAGTTTGCAGTACTCTATTCATAACTGAAGTAGTTACAATGAACAAATTTTAATCTCTATGACACTCTACATGCATATATTTATAGAACTGTGCGTTTTCCATAAAGTGTTGAAAAAAGAAGAGGTAGCACTTTATTTGTATAAATATAATGTTTCTAATAATTATCTTATGTTCCCCTGTCGGTTCTGGTAGGTTTTCATGTCTTTTCTTTGGAAGTCATACATGTATATGTAAGTAGGTGTATAGATGGCTAGGTAAATTGTATGTATGTATGTATGTATGTATGTATGTATGTATTGTGTAAGTAGTGTTTACATAACAAGGTTCAAAAGTACGTAGAGCTAGCACTTAAAACAAGATTTTTCTTAAGAATATTGTCACTTAGAAAATGTCAAGGGAATAAATCTAATTAAAAAAAGAAAACAAGAACATTGAACTAAGATTGCATAATAGTCTTCCTAAAGTCTTAAAAGTTTGTATTTATTCCATTTCAAAATAAAAAATGAAAATTTCATTTCAGCTCGCATAAACGATAACATCTGACAATACATGTATAAGCCATGTTATGAGGAAAAAAAGACCTACATAAAAAGTATCATATATCAAGCAATCAAGTGTTTCGTCGAATGATTATGAAAACATGATATGAAAAGGAGAAAATGGTGGCAACCAATATTTTCTCCATTTCCTACAATGATTTCAATCCTTAAATGACAGTCCCATCATTTGAGTACCACTTCTGTTTTTTCCTTTATGTATTTTTGTTTCACATTGAGAGATCGCTATTGTTATTTTTGATGATAAGAAATGTGCAGGACTTGGTTATTTTCCCTGAGAAAGGTTTGCATTATGATAGCCAATAAAATCCCAAAGTATGGAATGGATCTATGATAAATATAATAATATTCCGCTGAGATAGGACCAATGAACATTTTTGTGCAAGAAAGTCAACGATTAACACCAAGTAACTTGTTTATAACTGCCACGAGGAGCAAAGTAAAATAACTGTTGCGATTTATATTATGTGATTATGAACTATAAGCAAGAAATGCATGTATCTTGTATCCCTGAGATAATTTGCATGCAAACGTCGGTAAAACATGAAAATATATATTGGAATGATAATTAAATAAGAGTTCGCGGAGATGTTATTTAGCAGATAAACAATTTACTTCGTGCAAGAAAGTCAATCATAAACATCAAGCAAAGAAAGATAACTGCGATTTTTACCATGTGATTAACAAGCTATGTGCAAGAACCACTTTTATCCCTGAGATAATGTTGTCATGTGGTCGTGGATAAAACACGAAATTATGAAATGGAATAACAATAAACTAAACGTCTGCAGAGACGTAAGCATATAAACATTTTTCGTAGTGCAAGAAAGTCAACGATAAACACCAAGTAACATCTTTTTAGCGGCGTCGAGGACCAAAGTAAATTAACTGTAATTTTTATTATATATTTTCATGTGATTCATGAGCTATAAGCAAGAACCACCTTTTCTTCCTGAGATAATTTTTGTCATGCCATCGTCGATAAAACAGAAAAATATAGAATGGAATGACTATTAAGTAAGAGTTTATAGATGTACTGACAGATGGACATTTTCACGTAGTGCTAGAAAGTCAACGATAAATACCAAGTCATACATCTATTTAGATGCAGAGGGCTTAAGAAAAAGAGCAGTTGTTACAACTTGATTTTATGATATATATGTAAGACTTATTTTGTCCCTGAGATAAATTTGCATGTGATGGCCAATGAAATACAAAACATGGAAAGAAATGACTATTGGGAAAGATCCCACAAGGATGTAAGTACTTGAAACCACCTGAATCATGACGTAGACTGGTCTTTTAAAAGCCTTTTTCTCCTGATAAAATGGATACAATCATTCACTTACAAATATACAGAGTGCATAAATGGAGATACAGTCAAATCAAAATTCTTCCAACATCTCAATTATTTAATCCTGAGAACGCCGAATAATCCAACCAAACGTGCCATTCAGAAAGTAAGAATAAAACAAGTGCAATCTTAAGGTTGCTTTTGTCTTGCGTCCCTCTTCAAAGCGGACAGTATAGATCAAAGATCAGACTGCACGTCCCGTCCAGTCTGATCTTGATCTATACTGTCCGCAAAAGTACATGTTACTGCTCATAATGGAGCTGAAAAGATATACGACGTTTTGAGTTTCTTTTAGGACAATTTATTAAAAAAAAAGTTGATTCGGTACATAAAGTTCTTGTCCTAATCAGATTTATACAATTCAGATTCACTGTAACAAGTATCTCATGCAAACAGTTAACACATTAGTATACAATGGCTTCATTTTACTCTCCCTGCAATTGAAAGCTTTTGAAAACATCGTCGTAAAAAGAGCTAATTTGTTACAAGCAATTGCTCTCTGTCCCACAATATTTTCCATATTTCAAAAAAAAGTCATACTTCTTTTCCAACAATGTTATCTGTACTAATGAACAACTTTATCTATCTGACCTTAAAACGTTTCGTACTTTGTAAGTTTATAATAGTTATTTGTAGATCTAAAAATAGCCAGTTTGTAATAGTTCCGTGTAGATCTAAAAATAGCCAATTTGTATTTTTTTTTGTAATTCTAAAAACAGTACAGTAATGGACTAACACATAATTTTACAAGCACGCAATAGTTTAATTATTGCTTTATAATATATACATTGTATTTTTATCACCATTATGTAGTAATTGAGCATCAATGACTGATTAAGAGTCATAAATATCGTCAAATCTCCCTGAGCTCTACAAAAAAACACAAAATAAAGGCATAATGATAGGAACCCCGTTAGAATCATGTGTATCACAATTCTAATTGCATTATAGAGAAAATCTAATTCGATAAAATAAATATTAATTTGTTACAACGAAGTCCTACTTCGATACAACGAACTGATAATTTGTTTTCTAAAAAAGTACTTCAATAAAGCAAAATAGTAATTCGTTTTAGCGCAATAACAGCCCGTTTTAACGAAACCCAATTTCGATAAAACGAAATGATACACTGTTCACAGACAGTCCATTTAAAGCGAACGAAACGAAAACTCAAGAGTGTTCCAAACACATCATGTCATTTTCGTTCTCTCGACGTAGCATTTCGATAAAACGAATTAGGAATTTGGAAAATAGAATTAGCATATCGCTAAAACGAATTATTATTATGAAATGAAAATGTATAACACATGTTACCTACGGGGTTCGTATAATGAAAATACACCGCCGGCATCCAACGTCGGTACCTGGTATACACTCTACTCCTAGCCGTGGAAAATTTGACTGCCAAAATCACGTTCTTATCCGTCTTAAAATTAGCTGTATACCAGACGGTAAAATTTAGACTCGTGTTTCAGTTTAAAGTTTCTCAATATGAAGTCTCGTCATAACGACAAATTGAAAGCTTTATTTCTACTAAAACGGCGAATTTCATTACTAAATTTAGACCAGGAAAATCCTTTCGAACACGTGATCCGTCAATATATTGGTCAAAAGTTCCGCAAAGAGTAGATACGGAACCAAAGAAATAATTTATTTTTTTCTATTATTTAAAAGACCGAGGTTTTGTCAGCCAACCATTCCAAGTTACAAAGATGAAATGAAATGAAATCAACGTAACGTTGGTAACCGACTGTGAATGATAACATTGAGGGAACAAGACCTCTATGTACAAAAATAGTTAAAAACATGCAAAACAAGTCAAAGCACTTCAGTGTTACATAGATGATGTGATGTGATCAGTCACTGTCTATCGCCACATATCATACTGCCATACGCACCCATACATGAAATTTGCGGAGGATGAGGGGATCAAGACCAGCCTGTTCATACATGGAGTCTAATCTTAGCCTATACTGTCCGGTTTTTTAACACTTTACTAAGTAATCCCGCGTTTTATGATCTCGAGAACCTTTTGGAAATATTGTAGGAAAAGGAGAAAATGCTGGTAAACAGCATTTTCTCTTATTCCTACAATTTTTTTCCATTTCTCTCAGAGACGAATACTATCCTTTTAATCGCATTCGAATTGTTGTCTGCAAATTATTTCAATTTTGAAGAGGCTAAAAAATTGTTTAAAGAATTAAATGGTAGCAGTCACTGAACCTCCATTCGATACCGATAAATTTATTAAAACATTTTGTTGTGAAAGTCAGCCATATAAATTCAACAAATTGGGGTTATAATGACCCAACTAAAATTTGACGACTCAATTTCTTACATGTCGTCAATCGTGAGTGTCGAAGAAAATGGCAGATTTTTACATTTTAGTGTTCGCTGATTAGTCAATCGCTTATTTAAATTGACAGCGATTGGTCAATTGACCTAATACGTGGCGGGATGGATTTTCTGAGAGAAGCATAACCCATTAAATCATATACAATTTTAGAACTCTTCGTTATGGAAGAAAGAAAAATCTTAAAATAGGAAAGAGAATCACATTTGACAAATATAATTCGAAAGAACGTATGACCAGTTCCTCGTTATTTGAAAGAAATTTAAAGTCGAGAGGGTGTTTGTGTGACAAATCATGGACCAATGAACCCTGCAGAAAGAAACTTTCATAAACCATGGGAAAAGCACGAAAGGCTGGTTTACAGCAATTGTTACATTTTTGCGTTATGTCGAAGCAATTGAGGGGTATAGTGAAATGACTTATCGCTGGATCTTAGCGTTAAATATATAACATGCAGTTTGGCTGCACTATGTTTCATTGCGCCGTGAGAGGCAAGAATGCTAAGAAGACATATAATATATGAGCGTTTACCTGTGAAAAGAGTGCTTAATTCATCTGCAAAAAGTATCCGATCCATGTCAGCCTGCGCAGTCCGCGCAGGCTGACATGGGTCGAAACTTTTTGCTATTTGTAATTTTTTCTGCGCGTCCAAGGACCGTAATACAGGCTCTTGACCCAGTCGGTTGTAGGACAAAATGGATTTTTTAGTTCCATAAATATGCGACGACTTGCTTAGTACAGTGCATCAAAGAGATGCATTAAACCTCCTTTTGTCAGAGTATGGATCATATCTTTTTCTTTCTAATATGAGCTTTACCAAAGAGCTGCTTGCGTTGCGAATCTCCCGACACACCCCCCCTCCCATCTCCAGGCTTTCACCAAAGGCATAATTAATCAGAGCGATTTAAAAGATATCATTCAGTTTCTGATGTTAAGTCAATGACCTCAAACCCTCTTTTAGCAAGTCGTCATGGCGGGAGGTACTAGTGTATTGCATAAAATCAACGTCAGCGGCCATTATTGGTGATTATAGACCGCATGTACAAACACACCCATGCTGCTTTTATGATCCCCTTATTTCCTTATCCCCAATCTTGACATATTTCAGGTAACAACAGCGAATGGATCGACTCTTTACACATTAATCGCGTGTTTTAAGGAACCTGGAGAATTACGCTTTTGAAAACATTGTGGAAAAAAAGGAGAAAATGCTGGTAACCAGCATTTTCTCCTTTTCCCACAATGTTTCCTATCTTTTCAAAGAAAGATCTTAAAATTTGACTACCTAATTTGACGTTTTTTTTTTTAATCCGGAAAGGTCCAAGCTGGCAAAAAATAAAATATCTTGTAACAGGAACAGAAATATGATAACAACAACGACGTAATTTTATCCACGTTACTATCTTGAGCTGTCCTTGACCTTGTTATTCATACATCTTTTTTCTCCCACATCAAACAAGGAGACCCAAAAGTTGTATTTAAAGTAATGGGTTAACGACCGCCATTAGTAGTGTTTTCAAACAACGATACGCAGCAAGGCTTGTTGGCCATCTAACTCTACGTCGAAATAAAAAACCATTGACTCATCAAGGTATCCGCCATAAATTCGTTCCACTTCGTTTATTATTTCGTACTAAAGAGCTCGTTTGTGTTTATCCTTCTTGTAGCTGGTAGGAAATTTATACACTGTACACCCACGAAAACACATGCCATACATAAATCATTGGTGATTGGTCATACTAAGTCATGTGACTTGACTTGAAAAAAATCAAAACGAGAGTTGGTTGGATTTTTCGAGAGTGGTGATACGGATTTCCCAAAGTTTTCTTGTACAAATACTGATTTGCTCAAATCTAGAACAAAAATTTCTTACTTACTATACCAGGAAGAAAGCGATTAATTTTTTTATTTCGAGATCTATACTGGCCACTATTTATGTTTACTTCCCACACACTCCTGTAAAGTTAAAACGGTAACGACCATCCACTCACATAAAACTGGTCTTTGTTGATTGTCCATAGGTACTTCAAAGAAAGATTTCACCATTGAAGTTTTTTTTCCTTTGGGTAACAAATTCTTGACTTCCCCCACCTCTTCAATAAAATCTTGCGTGGTTGGTACCCGTTCGGATAATTCTAAACTATGGTCATCTTATTGTCTTAAACCTATCCTCTTAAGTAACCACATAAATGGTACTCAGCAACATCCAAAAGTCATATATTCTGTTACTCTGACTTTAACACAGTGGGTCATTATTACACTTATATTCTTAACCCTTTACCAAACAATTCCGTGTTTCAAACAACCCTAAGGGAAAAAAAGCATCTTTGAAAACTTTGTGGGAAAAGGAGAAAATGCTGGTAACCAGCATTTTCTCCTTTTCCCACAAGGTTTTCTACACGTTTGAAAGGACAATTTTCATGTATTGTACGACATATATTTTTTCGCCTGCAAATGCTTTCAATTTGGAAAAGTTTTGATTTTTTTCGTTTGGTAAAGGGTTAATCTTTCACCATAATACTAGAAAATATAGCAATGAGCTGGATTTCAATTGAAAGCAAATTTCTTATGATAATATAACTATTCAAAATAAACCATTTCATTTGAAAAAAAGAAACAGACAAAAACAATTTACTTACATGGCTAAATCTTTGATTCACTTAAACTTGAGTTAATCTATCCGTGAGACAGGCCTAACTATTATACAACATACACCTGAGTTTTGCAGTTTCAGTTTTTAAGGCAGCCACCTCTACCCGTAGTTTCAAATTCTCTTGTTCCAACAAAGCCGCTCGTATAGCTATCTCGTCTTCCTTTGCTCGCCTTGCATCCCTCGAACGTTTCGCAGCCTCGTTATTTTTCCGTCTTCTTTCCCAATAGGCGTCATCTTTTTGTTCATCTGGCAGTGCCCTTGGCCGTCTTCTGCCACTGGACGTCAGTGGACACTGGACCTGGTTTAGATTATTATTGCTAGGCGATTCCAAACTCGTGGAGCTACTTCCGCTTTCAGCCGAGGAGATTTGTGAAATTTGTGAACTTGTTGGACCGTTAGGAATGTTCCCAATGATGCTATTAGTGATGCCGTTGTTTCTATTGTTTAGATGCATGGATGATAATGATGATGGCAAGGATGTGTTGTTGGGTGATGTTGTTGTTGTCAGTGTACTGGTACCACGTGATAACTGTTGTTCTTGAGACAATTTTAAAGCTTCTAAATATTTGTCTCTTTCTCTGAGAGCCATGAGCTGCTGTTTATATATACTAAATAACTCCTCTGAAGATAGATTAAGGCCTTGAAGGGTTGCACTACTTTCAAAATTGGCAAATGAGCTTAAATAATGAGGTAGACCTACATTGCCGAGTGACATGGATAGAGTGTCTTTTGGATATGCTTTGAATGGACGACTGTTTCCTTTTGAACCTGGCGGAAATCTTCTCGGATCCATTAATGCTGCCATATGTGGGAATGAACTGGCCATTAAATTTGCATTAGCAAGTCCTAATTGCAACTCGTTAAACATACTGGCTTGGCCGTTTCCAGGGCTACGACTGCCTGGGGGATCCGCTGTCTTCGGCTGACCAATTCTGTCCTGGACGGGTGACATATCTAGTCGACTAAGTTGCTCATTTTTGATTTGCTTTTGATGAAATAAGGATGACCCAAGAGTCGGCGATTCTTGGTGACTATTATTGCTACTCTGTCCGCCATCATTGTCGCTCTTCCTGTCCTCGAGGATATTTCCGGTATCGTTGAGAGAGGAAGCTGGCGACGACAACGACTCGGAGCCGGAGATTTCGTCATACGCTTTGGATTTCCGTTTGACGGAAAAGTCGAGAGGCGATTCCGAACATTCTTCGGCCGAATCGTTAGTGTCCGTATTACGAACGTCTTCGGCCGAGAGCTGTCTGTGGATATTTCTATAGAGATCATGGTAATGTGTAGTTGACTCCCGTTTTATTCCATGGTTTATCTCGCTGTAGGCCATTCTACACCATAAATGACCGATTATAATTGTCCTCGTGGCCTTTCAGCTGCACACTTTGTTTCCTCCTGAAAAAAGGTAAAAAAATTGATAATGCACGGATAGATTTACTAGTAAGCCATGCTTTATGAAAATGGGATTTAAATCCGTAATCGATGCGGGGAACCAGCGTCTATGGGCCGATTGATTACGGATTACCCGAGTCTTAGCCGAATCCGTACGTTTTTTCGACGATGAAAGGCGATGTTACAAGAATCCTATTAGGGTGCCCTATCCTTAAATGCATCTCCGTGATGCATTATACTAAGCAAAGTCATCACATAATCATGGATCCATAAAATCCATTTTGTCTAACAATCGACTGAATCTGGAGGTAGAATGTTCCTTTGACATGCAGAAAGTTTGAAGATAGCAAAAAGTTTCGGCTCATGTCAGCCTGCGCGGACTGCGCAGGCTGACATGAGTCGATACTTTTTGCAGATGCCGTCAGCTCCCCTTTTCACAGTGCATGGCTTATACAAATACATTAACCCTTTACCTAATGATAAAATTTCAGACATGTCAAAATTGAAAGCATTCCCAGAAAATCAAATGTGACTCAAATTATGGAATTTGAATGCTTGATACCAGCATTTTCTCCTTTTTCCACAATGATTTCAAAAATCTGTTTCCTCAGGGTCGATTAAAAAAACTTGATTATTTGGTATAACTCTCTCGATGTAAACTTGATGATCGACCTTTATATCTTCGAGGTTTCCACTTTAACTGAAGGTGATTTCGGTCAAAGTTTAGCTGATTAAGTAGATGACGTAGTATATCAAAGATCAGACTTCACATTGTGTGCAGTCTTATCTTGATCTACACTGTCCGCTTATTCAGAAATACTGGCCAATAGTGTAGACCAAAGATCAGACTGCAGTCTGATCTTAATATACTCTGTCCGCAAAGGCCATTTGATCTTGATCTACAATGCCTGAAAAAAGTCTCTGTTGTGTTTAACGGTTAATGGAGTAAAAAGCACTAAACGGAACCGAAACGTATGAGTCCTGCTCTGGCAAGAGGGGGTTTAATAATATTTCTCCGTGACATATCACTCCAAACAAGGCATCATATAATTATCACGGATACATAAGATTAATTAAAATTAATTTACTCTAACACTTTGCAGTAAACTAGATCTGGAGGTATATCAGTCCTTTGACATGCAGAGAATTTACGGACAACAAAAAGTTTCGAGCCACGTCAGCCTGCGCGGACAGCGCAGGCTGACATGGGTCGATACTTTTTGCAGATGCATTAAACCTTTTTTTCACAGAGCATGGTTCAAACGTTTGGTTTTTTTTTCTTAATTTTTCAATACAAGTGACATTACGACAAACTGATAATTCAAACCTATGTAAGTACGAGTGTGCTTGATTTTGAGACTTAAAAGTAAGAATGAATAAAGGAACAAATAATAAATAAACAAACATATAAATAAAAAAAAATAAATAAATAAATAAATAAGAAACTGACACACATATAACGACAATAAATAAATGAATATATAAATAAATAAATAAATAATAAATAAATAAATAAAAACCATAGTACTGCGTCACAAGAAAAAAACAAATAATTTTTTTTTTGTTCATTAAAACGCAAATAGTTGTAACAGGTATTACTTTTCATGTAATGTTTCATCACATTGAGTAAACTTTCTACAGTAATAATGCTTCAATTTATAACAGTTTTATTACAGTCTTCTTTTACCACCAGAAAATAAAGAACATGTATTTTGTCCTCGATTCTATATTTATACTCTGTGCATGTATTTTCTAGGAAACGAGTTCTATAAATAGATCACACAAAAAATAACTGTGTCATGTGAATAACAGTTTACTATAACAGTGTATAACATGACCGAATATAATAACACTTAATATACTAGTATTGAGTGCAATTTTGTTTTCTTTTGCGGACAGTATTGAATCAAGATCAGGCTGCACAGAACGTGCAGTCTGATATTGAATCTATACTGCCCGATAGTTTTCACTCATTATGGAAATAACAGTTTTAAAAATGAAAAAAAAAAAGCATTCGACCGAAAAAGCCCGTTTCATTTAAGAAGTGGTTTAAGTGATAAGCGATTGGGAATTTCTACTTTCGAAATCGGGGTCGTGACGAACTTGTAAGTGTTTCGTGTTTTCCCTAATCTGGCCAATCAGAGTGGAGATTTTGTTACTGTTGGGAGTCCTTTCTTTTTGTAAATCAAAAACAAGTGCAGCCGGGAGAAACTAACAAATAATAAATTCAAGATTCCTTTTGTCTTTCATAAAAAAATCCCGAGTGCTTTTTAAACCCCCTTCGGTAAAAGGGATTTTAAGATATTGCTGAAAAAGGAGATTTTGAAATGGGGATGACTTGGATTTTTTTTTGTCTTTTTTCAAAATTTTAAATTATGTTTCTATCCCTTCAAGGACAATTCTCAATCACTTCAACCATATTTCAACCTGTCGTATATGCATGTTTTATGCCGAGCACGGTAGCGCCGTTATGATTTGAAACCAGGAGGTCGCCGGTTCAAATTCCTAGCTCGAACTTCTGTCTGGGGATGGATGATAGTCATTGCAACAACACTGAAAATGAAAACGGCTTCGGTTCCGAAGGTTTAACATTAAGGCTCAAAAAGGCGATACACGGAGCATTCTTTCAATTAATCAATCAATCAATCAACCAACCAACCAACCAACCAACCAACCTTTCATTCAATCGATCAATCAATCGACCGACCGATCGATCGATGGATAGTTTAAACCATTAATTGCACATGAACTTATCAAAATCTATTCGATTAAGTTCGTTCTTGCACAAAAGGAGACAGGTTAATTAGGACAGTTCACATCCTAAGTTCAGATTATTCAAGTGGCCTGGAAATTTAACGGGGAAGAAAAAACGATACAAAACATGACGCGGAGCTTATTATCAAGCCGGAAAACAATACTGTCACATCTTATTTCATATCATAACCAATCCAACAGTTTTTGTCAAACTATTTTTTCTTCCTCTATACTAGATGATAAAATGCTAGTTGATTGATTGTATTGTGGTTAACGCCGTTTTCAGCATTATTTCAGTCATATCGCGGCGGCCAGTGCACCTATCCATGCTTTCCTGGAGTTTCTTTTACCAGTGCTCCACATAATATTCTTTCCAAGCCACTGGCTGCTTTCCCACATAACCATCGTTGAAACAATGGTCAGCGGTGAGAGAGGAATGAATCCTGTCGCAATGACTATCGTCAATCCTCGGAACGAATATAATCAGATTTTGTTATTGGAAAGGTAAAAACATGGTGGGAAAAGGAGAAAATGCTGGCTACCAGCATTTTCTCCTTTTCCCACAATGTTTTCAAGAGTCTTTTACAACAAAGACATTTAGAATTTGAGATTGTTAGTTGAAGGTTTAATTGATAGGCCACTTCCTGCCCCTAAGACGACCTATTCTTCTAGTCTAGTAGCCACTGTTTGAAAACATTGTAGTAAAAGAAAAAATTGCACGTAGCGAGCAATATCTCCTCTTGTCACATTGTTTACAAACGACAAAATTTAAGACTGGTCCAAATTGAAAACTTTAGCAGACGACCAATTAAATGGGACTCAAATATTAAGATTCTTTTTTTCCGAAGGGTACAAAACACAGTGAAAAAAGGAGAAAATGCTGGTAACCAGCATTTTCTCCTCTTTCCACAATGTTTTCAATAGTCTTTTTTTAGGGTCGTTCAAAGTCTGGATTGTTTGGTATTGGGTTTAATTCGTCTGCATCATTCTTTGTTTCAGAATTAAGGTGACAAATGAACACTTTTTGTACTTGTACTTGTTGACACAAACTCTCGGCCTACCATTGGATGTTGATGAACCACTAAAAATATCAATGAGCACTGTTATTTTCCGATATAACCTTTTGACAAACAAAATCGAGTGGCGAATAGTATAAGAATGAGATCAGACTGCACAGTATAGCATTTTTCGTGAGTTTTCGTGAGCCAGTCTGGAAAAAAAAAAGATCGGAATTATAATGATCGGGGGTGGGGGTGGGAGTGGGGGTGGGGGTAGGTTGGGGATAGGGGTAGGGACGATTGATGTAAATGCCTCATATTTCATTCACTAATTGAAGTAATCCTTACAGCTCAAAATAAAAAGAGTAATTTAGAATTAAATACGTGTACAATTCAAATAGAATCTAAAGCTTCCTTATCCCCAACCAAAGATTGCCTTACCAGCTTTTTTCCTCCTCTACAAAATAGATACTGAAGTGATATCGATATTTTGAGTGAAACGACGGTGTTGAATCAAGATCAGACTGCACAGAAAGGACCAATTGGTTGGGGGGGGGGGCAAAAGTAAGCTGAATCGTCCAAATCAATTTAGGATCTCGCGATTTCAATCTGCATGATGACCTGGAAAAAAGCCATGTTTTTTTTCTCGCAGTAAGGATATTAGAAACAAATAGCACGACCACTGTGATTTTACTTTATAAAGAGGGATGTATTATTTTGAGTTTCGAAATTCAGAAAACAGTCTTTTTGAAAGTTTGAAAGACCAAATCCATCATCAGCCCGGTCATTCCCGTACTATATAGGGAATCTAACTCTATCGGGGCTATGTGAAATTTAATGTGAGCCACGCTCTGAGAAAAGGGGGTTCAGAGTATCTGCAAAAAGTTTCGACCCAGGTCAGCCTGCGCAGTCCGCGCAGGCTGACCTGGGTCAAAACTTTTTGCTATCAGTCAATTTTTTGCATGCCAAAGGACTAGTCTATCTCGTGATACAGTCGGTTCATTGACAAAATGGATTTTATGGATCCATAATTATGTAATGACTTGCTTGGTTTAATGCATTACAGTGTTTTTATTAAGCCCCCTTTTCAGACAGCGTCGCTCTTATACATTTGGGGACAGTGTACATTGGAGATCGGACTGCACAATGCAGTTTGATCTTAGAGTCACACACTCCTATTTTTTTGTGCGAAATATTCTGACCAAAACGTGCCGTCATATTGGACAGTGTGGATCCATTTTAGCAATGTTATTTATTCAGGGGGTAGAATGAGTCCTGCGTGGCTCAGTGGTACAGTGTAGGACTCGTGACCTGCAAAACCCCGGATTCGAGCCTCACTGGATTTATCAGGCCCTCCATGGGAACGCCCTGAGGCAAGACACCTAAGAGCCCTAGCCTAGTACTGGTCGAATCCAGGAAATACATGAATATACGCGAGTTGTCGCCGTGATATGACTGTAATATTGTTGAAAGCGGCATAAAACAATATTCCATCAGTCAATCAATCAATATTGGGGTGGGAGGATTGGTGGGTGGGGGTACGGACTTAAGGGGTCAATAAAATATTCAACATTTTTCTCACACACAGATAAAAAAAAAAAGCCCCAGTTTACTCTTCCCGATACAGATGTTGTGTTTAGTATTCCGTCATCGATTAATTTGTATTGGGATTGATTCTTTACCAAACATGTCCGTTTTTCTCAACGACCCTGAAGGGACAGAGCTTCTGAAAACATCGTGGGAAAAGGAGAAAATGCTGGTAACCAGCATTTTCTCCTTTTCCCACAATGTTTTCTACCCTTAATAAGTTTCCATCATTTTATCCTCATTTAATTCGTCGTCTGCAAATGCTTTGAGTTTGGATAAGTCTAAATTTTGCTGTTTGGTAAAGAGTTAAAGTCGATCAGAATGAGTCACCAAAGATACAAACGAATAACCACACGTAAGCAAAAGCGAAGGTGGAAACCACGGCTGTAAGAGGTCCTACATGGCTCTTTGGTTCTGGTGCCGAATGTAATAAGATATCCTGGGTTCAATCCCCGCCATGAATGCGCTGGTCGTTGTGTCAACTCAGGATTTGAGAACGTTACTTCAGACTGATAATTTTTGTGAAATCTGTCTACAACAACGAACTCAACTTAAGGATAGGGCACCCTAATGGGATTCTTGTAACACCGCCTTACGTCGCCCAAAAAACGTACGGATTCGGCCAAGACTCGAGTAATCCGTAATCGATCGGCCGACACACGCTAGTTCCCGGTATCGATTACGGATCACCCGAGTCTTAGCCGAATCCGTACGATTTTTGGCAATGAAAGACGGTGTTACACGAATCCCATTAGGGTGCCCTATCCTTAAGTCAAAACCTGAGACCGTTAGTGGATTTAAGTAAAATACGTCTCTTCGTGAAACCGGTCCCTGGTCATGCAATCATAAAACTGCTTGACAAAGTATCGGAAAGTGTAGATATAAGGTCGGACAGTACCTCCCTGACAATCTCATTTTGATTTACGCAGTCCACAGTAGCAATCTAAGTTATGTTTGGAATTCCAATAGTTAAAGTTTCGATTTAATATGACGTCAATTTTCAAGTTTCAACAAAATCTATTTAAAAAATCTTAATGACATTTTCTGAATGGCACGCCTGACTTAGTTTTCCCATTACCCTTAATTCTACAAGGCGAAATGATTTTATACTTGTCCAATTTGAAATTTATCGCAAACGACAAATTAGATGGGGCTAACATGATGGAATTTGTCTTAAAAAGTGTAAGAAAATTTGTGGACAAAAGGAGAAAATGCTGGCTACCAGTATTTTCTCCTATTCCCATAACGTTTATTTTTCCCCAAAACCGTCTTTCAGTGTTTGGTAAAGGGTTAATGATTAAATACTTTTAAACATATATTTTTTTTTTATAATTATTTGTAAGAATAGAACACGCAGCTTGTTTGAGTTGTGCTTTATGCTGCTTTCAACATAATTTCATTTACAAGAAGGAAATAGCTCACGTATTCATGACTTTCCTGAGTTTCACCGGCCCTGGGCTAGGGATTAGGCTTTGTAGTGCCTTACCCAAGGACATTCCCACGCCAAGACCACTACTGGGCTCTTGGTTTCAAATTAAAAGATATGACCACTGAAATACGGAATCCCCAAAGAAGGAGTACACAAAAAATGACAAATTTTATCTGTTTTTTTTCCCGGTTTGCAAAACAGTCCCGATTTCTAACTACCATGAGAAAGACGGTTTTAAAAAACATTGTGGAAAAAGGATAAAATGCTGGTATCCAGCATTTTCTCCTTTTCCCAAAATGTTTTCTAACCTTTCAATAATAAACAGAATCATGTTAGACATAGCGATCTCACTTGTCTGTAAATACTTTCAATTTGGATAAGTCTTAAATTTTGTCGTTTCGTGAGGAGTTAAAGAGACGGAAAATAAACACTGCAACACAAGGAAGAGAAACCGCCTATAATGAAGAATATTTTAGGGCGAAAAAGACAAACTTACATCCGGATACGGGTCTTTGACGATACAATTTATGTTGACAAAGATACTTTACTATATGACCATAAACTCCGACGCAATATCGTAATTTACTTTATGCCTGAATAACCATCGTAACTTTTTCAAAGGGAGGTGTTTGAGTTTCAAATATCACACGGAATGTGTTGGGCTCAAAATGATACAAGATGAGACGAAAAATGGTTTTACCAAATAAGTAGTGGTTAAGATGAGTGTACTTGTGTCTGTGTGTGTGCGTGGGGAAGGAGTTATTCGAATCACATAATAATCAAAGGACCAGCACTATTTCTTCAACTTATTTTTTATTATGTAATATATATATTATATTTTTCAAATTTTCTTTTGTCCAAAACCTATGTTATGATTACTCATTTAGAAAGGTAAAAGAGAGAGAGAGAGAGAGAGAGAGAGAGAGAGAGAGAGAGAGAGAGAGAGAGAGAGGGAGGTAGGGAGGTAGGGGGGAGGGGCAGGCGGACGGACGGACGAACGAACGGACGGAGGGAGGGACGGACGGGCAGATAGACACACAGACACATAGTCACACAGACACGAAGACACACAGACAGACACAAAGAGAGACAGAGAAAGGGTGATCATAACTCTTTGAATCCCATCTTGAGTTGTATCTACGATTAAAAAAGGTTTCACCTAATTTGCATTCGAAACTCTTGAATAAAAAGTCCTGTGCGACAATACTGAGCTTAATGGTCACCTTGCTATAGCAGCCAACTTTTCACATCAGATGAAAAAAAAAACGATGGAAAATCCCTCTGAAGCCATTCAGCAGGCTTCTTTGAAAAAATTCCGCAGTGAATTTTAAACCTCAGGTTGCCAAACGCAACTCAACGGGTTTTTGCGAAAAGTGTAGATCAAGATTAAGCAGCATAGAACATGCAGTCTGATCTTGATCTACACTGTCCGATATAGTGAGATTTTGTCCACCGAAAAGAATATGTAATCGCAATGTTTCGGGTTTTAATATTGGATAGAAAAGTTCATCTTATTTCTCTATTTACCAGCTTCATCCTTTCCCTACAACGAAATTGTGATCTTCCAAATTGTAAGTTACTGCAGGTATCAAATTCGAAATTTCTATAAATCACTTATCGTTCTGAAAGGATAGACAACATTGTGGGAAAAGGAGAAAATGCTGGTAAGCAGCATTTTCTCCTTTTCCCACAATGATTTCAAAAGCCTTCCTCCTCAGGGTCCTTAACTATTAGGGTTGTGTGGTAAGGAGTAAGGGTTATTATTCTCGAGAAAAGAAAGGCAGGCATCAATAAATCACGGCTTAAAGTTTTTTTTTTATATTACGCACCATTCCCTCCCTCGCTTTTCATTCATCTATGTACCGACTGACTCCCACATTATCATTTCTATAGCCTTTTAGATTCTACCAAACAATCTCGAGTTTTAACGACCCTGAGGAAAAAGCCTTTTTTAAAAACATTGTGGGAAAAGGAGAAAATGCAGGTAGCCAGCATTTTCTCCTTTTACAACAATGTTTTCTTCAATTCGAAAGGCAAATTTTACTTCGTATTGGTGTAAGATTTGTTTTTTTTTTTGCATGCAAATGCTTTCAATTTGCACCAGTCTAAAATTCTGTTGTTTGGTTTAGAGACCGGCAAGTGGGCCTCAATGGATCAAAAATGCTCTTAACCAGCATGTTCTCCTTTTCACACAATGTTTTCTTCACTATGAAAGGCGTATTTTATTTCGTATTGGTGTAACGTTTGGTTTGTCGCTTGCAAATGCTTTCAGTTTAGATCAGTCTAAAATTTTGTCGTTTGGTTAAAAGATGGGCAAATGGGCCTCAATGGATCATCGTAAAAGTTGTTTATTTCAGGTTCCATATTGGTGGGAGCTTTCTCATTTTTTTTTTTTATCATTTCAACGCAATAGGCAAACATAGTCCTGAGCATTTGCGGAAGGCATAGATCAAGATCACACTGCACATAACGTGCTGTCTGATCTTGGATCTATACCGTCCGCTTGCTACGTCAGTCATGTGAAATAATCGATCTTTCTGAGTTTCAGAGGAATATAATGTTCAGCTGTAGAAAGAGGTCGAGTTTATACATGTACATGGGCCATTCTCTGTCAAAAGGGGGTTTAATGCATCTCCGTGATGTATTATAACATGCAAGTCGTCACATAATCAAGGATCCATAAAAATCAACCTTGTCTAACAATCAACAGAATCAAGGGGTGCAATGGTTCCTTTGACATGCAGAAAACTGATCAATAGCAAAAAGTTTCGACTCAGGTCAGCCTGCGCGGACTACGCAGGCTGACATGAGTCGATACTTTTTGCAGATGCATTAAACCCCCTTATCACAGGACATGGCTCATATACTTGGCGCTAAAAGAGTTAAAGGGGCATTCTTAGGTTTTTTACCTCGAATTAAAAGTCTTCGTTAAACGCCGATATACTAATAATTATACTTTTCTTTGCAAACATAATGAAAAATATGGACGGTTACCTGAAATCAAACGGTGCACATTTGGCGTTCAAATAACCAATTTGTCGCTTTACAGTCCGTAACTCTGTCTATTTTCATGATATCAAATATGACGTCATCGTACTAATTTGAATACGATGCCACAGTTATTATCGACGCATGCTATAAATCACGTTACATTCCCAACAAACCTTTCCGAAATTCGGTTGCGAAATCTAGGAAAAAAATACCATAAGAAAGGACGTTTTTTTTTTCTTTCTTATTAACTGGTGGTTTGCAAGCTATCGCTTTACTCAAAGACCTGTAGCAGCCAGAAGTAAACAATACAGGTGTTAAAATGTATTTAAATCTAAATCATACCTTTTTGAAAAATTTAAAACCTTGGCTCATGTGATCGGATTTACCTTTGAAAGAAAAAAAAAACCGTAGGCAAGTTGACTTGCCCTCATAGATCACCGTTGTAGCCTAACGTTTACGTGAGAGTCCACCGTAGGTATACTTTTAACTTTCGATCAGGCGACAAAATTTTTAGACTCGTCCATATTGAAAGCATTTAAAGATGACGAATTAACTGGCGCTCAAAACGTGGAATCAACATTAATTCTCGGTTTGATATGCATTGTTCTGCTAGTGACTGAAACTTTGACCAACGGTACTTTAACAGATCGTCAGACTTATAATAGTGGCCACACTTTTAATTGGTAGGATTGAAATATACAGAAGCCAAGCTCTGTAAGCCTGGGATTTAATGTATCTGCAAAATGTATCGACCCAGGTCAGCCTGCGCGGACTGCGCAGGCTGACCTGGGTCAATACTTTTTGCTATTGGTTAATATTTTCTGCATGTCCAAAGACCATTCTACCTCATAATTCAGTCGGTTGTGAGACAAAATGGAATATAATTATGGATCCATAATTATGTGATCACTTGCTTCGTATAACGCATCACAGAGAGGCATTACACCCTTTTTTTGCCAGAGCATGGCTTACCTGCATTTTTATGCACAGAACTGTTCACATTGGGCCTTTAAGCATCCTTTTGCCGGGTTTTACAAATAAGTGCGGTGCTATACGTGCGTAAGGATAGCGTATAACATATATATGTGAGATTCTATCTGACTCAGGGGGGTGTGTATCTGTGTGTAAAAAACATACGTATACAATATCACCCAATACCTGACCACACCACTGAGTACATACATGTATATTATTATCCTACTGTCCGACCACTTAACACCTTTAGCACATACAGGAATTTTCTTGGTATTTTGTTGGACAGTATAGACCCACAATCATACTGCACAAAACGTGTCTGTATTTTTGTCAGAATATTGTGGCAAAAGGAACATTCAAGAAGGAACACGTAGGTATATACTTGAAGCCTGAGCAAGTTACACTGTACTTTTTCAGTTACAGCTTTTGCAGTTCAGTGGTATGAAACAAACCTTTAAGCCCCGTTGTGAGAAACAGGAATTTCTAGGAAGCATTAAAGTCAATTTACTGCTGTTTCAATGTTGTTGTTTTTTTCCAAAAATGGCTTACAAAATATTACTACGTGTAGATCAAGATCATACTCCAACGTTCTATTAAAGCTCATCTGAATCTATACTGTACGTAAAGCGCAGCCAAAGTTGTCTTAGTTCTAAAAGGGTTTAACTCTTTCAGCGCAAATGATGTAAACTCGACCCCTTCTTGACGATGATACTACGATCCACTGAAACTCTGACCAATTTTTACCGGTAAGCTTGACTAAACAAAACGGACGGCATAGATCCAAGATCAGACTGCACGTTCTGTGCAGTCTGATCTTGATCTTTGCCGTCCGTAAAAGTCCATGTTTTTGCGTACGGGGCTTACAGGGTTAAAGTACAAGATTTATAACTGGGTGTAATGTAGCGAGTCGAAATGTCAGCGTAAGGCAGTGGCAGGTACCTGCTTTCCTCTGTTTGCGTGTTTTTATGACATTATTTTGGTTTTTATCGCGGCGGTCAGTGAACCTATTTATACTTTCCCTGGAGTTTCTTTCGCTACCACACCACAAATAGTCTTTATTCTTTCCGGAGGCGAAGTTTTGCCACGACGAAAAAATAGTCCTGTGACGCCATCATGGATTTTTTTTTTAAATTGTGTGCTTTTATTAATCATAGGAAAATGTTAAATTACACTCAGTGACTTCTTGTCATGCGTTTTTTTAAGCGTATCTGATTCATGACCTGGTTGTTGCGAGTTCGATACCCAGTTGAGACAAACTTTCTTTTCCGGCGATTTCCGACCAGGCATCTCAGTGGTTAGCGTATCTGACTCATGACCTGGTTGTTGCAAGTTCGATACCCAGTTAAGACAAACTTTCTTTCCGGCGATTTTTCGGCTCTCACCTCACCTCTGTGATGCATGTCAGAAAAGTAGTCGGTGGCTTCGAAAGAAAGTTATGTCAGCACTGGTGTCAGAAAGCCAGGAAGCATATGCGTAGGCACACTTATCGCAGTGATATGACCTAAGCTGATAAAACGGCGTTAAACTCCAATATAAACAGACTTTTCTTCTTTTGTATCATGTGAAATCGGTGCTAATGTCCCATTTTGATTCCTCGCATTCTGTCTTACCCTCAGAGCGCCGGATAAACCCAACCGACATTTGGAGTCTGGAAATGGAACCCAAATACATTGTTCAGTAATTGCAGTTTCGTGGTTGCTCTTGACGAGATTGTTTCTGCCAATCGGCCAGTGCACATCCAAGTTCAGACTGCACGTTTTGAACAGTCTGATTCTGATCTGCACTTACCGCACCGGCAACTATTGTCAGGAAAGGCGCTTTTGGAGTTGATTAATTTAAAAGAGACCGTTTCAGTTTAATAAATACATCTACATTTTCGTTTTGATCGATTTTCAGAAGATGATAAATGAAACAGTATGAGGAAAATTTCAGACCACAGAGCACGCTATGAACCAAGAATGCCTTTTTCTAATCCAAAACCAACCTAAGTTCACTTTCAAAATCTTGTTTTAGCCTACTTAAAGTTACGTGTACGTTGTATGATTTATCAGTTTTGTTCATTTAAGTTAAAAAAAAAACCCACCCCTTGTTTACGAGAGGTGTAGGATACATTACTTGTCTGTTTATTTATTTATTTTTTGTAACACAGTTTTCAATACATTCCAGTTATATGGCAGCGGCCTTTGCATCCATCCATGCATTCCTGGAGTTTCTCTTACCGGTATTTTTCACAATATTCTTCAAAGGCCACTGGTTACTTTCCCACATTACAAGGGAGACTGATATGCTTTCTTTTCCGTTTAGAGTCACGGGGAGTATTTTGCGTGGGTCTGAATATAATCATAATTTGCTAGTTCTTCTTTTATTTCTTTATCTTCCTGGTCATTATCTGATTGACTTTAATTCTGTGTTTGTCTTATAAACCCACCGGATGTGATATATAATTATATTTAAAGGTTGATACTGTGTCATGTATATTATACATGAAAAATTGAAAAAAAAAAAGCAAAGAACGGGTATTATGAATTTCGAAATCACTAATTAATTATGTATATTTAAAGACATATCTATATTCGTTTTTAGGTAGTTTTCAGTCAGTTTTTAACCCATTTCATCCTTATTTTATGAAACTATAATCATTCTTGTATCTTAATGCCTAAAGTTGCCCCTGGTGGCACAGATCATGACGGACGGAAAATGCATTTGAAATTTTGGAGGCCTTCAAAGCAATCGCTGTTGTCGTTTCCGGTTTAAACCGATGTCAAATCTCTTGGATCCCCCTTTTTTTAACCCTTTTACCATACATATTGGTAATTTATCTATGTTTACACAGCTAAGCCATTCTACACGCTATCAAGTTTTAACAGCGTTTTTTTTTCTATCCAGCTGTAAGGTTGTATCTTTAAGAATGTAATTTGTCGTTAATAAAATTTATTTAACATAAACCATGCTCTGGCAAAGAGGGGTTTAATGAGTCTCTGTGATGCATTATACCAAGCCAGTCATCAGATTATAATTATGGATCCATAAAAATCTATTTTGTCTAAAAACTGATTGAATCATGAGGTAGACTGCTCCTTTGGACATGAAGGAAATTGGCCATCAGCAAATAGTTTCGACCAAGATCAGCCTGCGCAGGCTGATTGGGTCGATACTTTTTGCAGATGCATTAAGCCTTTTTTCACGGAACATAGCTGATATATTTTTACCAAAAAACATTTGAGCCACGCTCTGGCAAAATGGGGCTTAATGAATCTCCATGATGGATGATACCTAGCCAGTTATCACCGTATCATAGATCCACAAAATCTGTTTTTGTATAACAACCTACCGAATCATGAGGTAAACTGAAAATTTATCAAAAGCAAAAAGTTTCGGCACAGGTCAACCTGCGCGGACTGCGCAGGCTGACCTGGCTCGATGCTTTTTGCAGATGTATTAAGCCCCTTTTTCACAGAGCATGGCTCATATATTTCGATTAAAAAAAAAATTTGGTTTAACCCCCACAAAATGACAAAAAATCGTCGTTATACTATAACACCGATACGAATGTATCGAAATTCTAGTTTCCAATAAATACACACCCAGATCGGTTTTTCTTTTATTTTCAGTATCATAGAAATTTATTTATTTCCTTACAATGACCAAAACTGGTCAGCTGCCAATAGATGCCTTTTGAAAACAAGATGGTAAATGAAGAAAATGCTCGTACTTAATCAGCTATTTCTGCTTTTGCGATATTTTTTAAAATCAAAATCTTAATTCACATATTATCCCATATTTCATTTTATAATTCGGAATTTGCCCCCCCCCCCCTAAAAAAAATCTCGTTATATAAAAAAAAAAACTTAAAAATATGAAATTACTGTGAAATTTGCTACTTTCTGTTTAAAGTTTTAGTTTCGTATGTGGCTCTAGGTTGTACACTATCTGCTATAGTTAAACTAGATATTTTTAACTCTTTACCAGACGACAAAATTTTAGACCTGTCCAAATTCAAAGCATTTCAGACGACAAATTGTATGCGGTTCATCTGACGGAATTTTTTCAAAGGGTAGAAAATATTGTTGGGAAACAAGAATATGCTGGTGACCACAATTTCCTCGTTTCCCAAGTATGTTTCATTCAAGTTATTTACCATGTAAAGGGTTCATTTGGTATTTTTCTTTTGTCTTCCCTGTATTCTGTATTCATACCACTGAGAACTGCCTCTTATACCACATTCCCTCATACAATGTTTTACACAATCGCCTCTTCAGCAAAAAACCCAGGTTTTAATGACTCTGAGGAAGACGACTTTTGAAAACATTGCGGAAAATGAGTGACCAGCATTTTCTCCTTTCTCCATAATGTTTTCTGCCACCTCGAAGAAATAAATAATAATTTGAGTCACATTCTAAATTTTCGTATGTTGGTGTTTTTATTTTGGCTAGGTCTAGGACATCGTCGTTTATTTGTATTTCAGTTCTGGAAACGAAAGACAGAAAGTCTAAATAACGATTGAACTGAACTGAAGGTGCAGTTTGACACAAAAGAGAGAGAGAGAGAGAGAGAGAGAGAGAGAGAGAGAGAGAGAGAGAGAGAGAGAGAGAGAGAGAGAGAGAGAGAGAGAGAGAGAGAGAGAGAGAGAGAGAGAGAGAGAGAGAGAGAGAGAGAGAGAGAATAAGGACTTGTCCTTTTTGAAAGTATTTGCAACATTAATAACATAATGACATATTTTATTAAGTACGTGTGTTAAGTACGTGTTTCTAATACCGGGTATTTGGATTTGTCTCTCAAAAGGTAGATTGGTGGAAAAGATTCTACTTTTCACACAATGGTCTCAAACACTTTCTTTCCTTAAGATCATCCGAGCCCCGCAGCTCAGTCAGTAGCGTACATGATTCGAAACCGGTGGCTTGCTTCTTCGAACCCCCCAGCTCGGCAAATTTCTTTCCGAGGTTTGATGATAGTCATTGCGATAAGACTCACCGCTGGTCATTCTTTCGACGATGGTTGTGAACGAAAGCAGCCAGAGGCTTTAGAAGACTATTGTGACAAGTACTAGTAAAGGAAACTCCAGAAGAGCAGTACCCCATATAACCATACCATTGCCTCTCCAATAACCTCCTCCCTCTCTTTTGATAGATAATTATTTTTTGTAAACGTCCTAGGTTAACCTTAAAGTTCAAAATATAGATTATCTAATTTCGGTGATAATTTAAACACACTTTTTCGTAAACTTAAATATTTCGAAATAACTCTGAAACCCAATAGGGCTTACTATAACCAACATAGTACGGGTGTAAGAAAAGTACATTTCGATATCGAATGGACAATACTCACACTGTAGATAAACTTGCGCAAAAAGCGTCCAATAAAGGTCGAGAAGGTTATGGGAATCAAATCTAAAGCGAAAGAAAACTCAGTTTATCTCAATAATACTCGACCTCCTACAGAAATACATACATGTAGGCTACGCCATTCGTATAGCGAAAAGCCGATAGAGCCTGGAATGCCATGTACATGTATGTTTCAACATGTCACTTAATTTGCTCCATAGATTGTTTACCTAAATTTTGTCAATACACGTTTTACTATCATACTATACAACAATCCTTACTGACTGTACTCGTGCTTAAATATCGTATTTATCTTTTATTTCATATCTGCTACTATCGTGCTATACTTGTAAGAGATGAATCATACCTTTCGTTCCTCGAAAACATTCATTAATCACTTTAATCTGTAATTCCAAACATACAAACACAAGTACAATCCGGTTAACTCCATCTGCGTTAACTATACGGTCAGAAATAGCCTCTGACCTCACAAAACATGAAGGCCAAACAGATAGTTATGCAAATAGCAGTTTGTGATCACGTAATTCAGTCCATTCTAACCAATCATGCTGTTACACTGGGAGTAGTTGGGCAGGACGTTTGTGATTATTACTACGCTCAATCCTTACAACGCCTTCTCCTATTGGCCTATTTTACTGCGCATGCTCACTGTTGCATAAGGCTGTAGTTATTTTGCTATGCGGAGGTATGTGGAGTAGTAATAGCTTTGCAAGTTCGTCCGTACAATCCATATATACAAACTTAAAAAGAAATAATATGTGCATGAATATTAAGATTTTAATTGTAGAATCTGTGCATGCTTCTTTTCAAAGAAATATGGATGAAATTAGGCAGAAACTCTCTGGAAATGCCGCCTATTTGACAACTGTTGTAGATTTCATTCACTGCGTGTATGGGAAATCGATATTGACAGGTCGAAGGCCGGCTGTACTCTAGCGTACATAAAACAGAAGGAACACGGTGTAAATATTCATTAACGCTTTACGACCCTGAGGGAGAAGGCTTTTAAAAAAACATTGTCAGAAAAGGAGAAAATGCTGGTAACCAGCATTTTCTTCTTTTCCAACAATTTTTTCTTTTCCTTTCATAAACAATTTCCGCCGTTGAGCAGCATTTATCTTGTCTGCAAATGTTTTTAATAGGCTTTACGACAGTTCTAAAATTTTGTCCACTGCTAAATAGATGCCAAGTCTAAGTTCATTTGCGCTTGCAAATATCTAAGGTCAAGATCAGACTACACAATAAGAACAGCCTGATCTGCATCTGCACAATCCGATATTTTTTTAGAGATATGCTGACCGTAAACGTATTGAACGTGCAATATTTAAGACTTTTGCCTTTGCAGCGTAAAAAATATCGATATTATGTACATGACATTCTTTGATAAAGCGGACCATATCCTATTGATATTTTTTTTTCTATACCGATGAAAAAAAAAGTTCATATATAGATTCTTAAAAAAAAAACCCTTGAGAATCTTGTTTATAAAGGGTTTTCTTGGCACCCTGTTTCTCTGAATTTGGACCCTTAAGTATCCTAAATGTCCCCCGATTTAAATATTTACCGTCTTAAATTCATTTTGAACATGAACTGGTAAAGAAATGCACCTCGGTGAAGCGTTATACCACACAAGTCATCACATAACTATGGATCCATAAAATTCAGTTTGTCTAACAAATGACTGAATCTGGGGATAGAATGTTCCTTGGACATGCAGAAATTTAAGAAACGCAAAAAGTTTCGACCGAGGTCAGCCTGCGCGGACTGCGCAGGCTGACCTGGGTCGATACTTTTTGCAGATGCATTAATACCACTCTTTACAGAGCTTGGCTCATTTGAAGGGGTTAAAATCATTCCTATATGAGAAAGTCTAGGATAAACCCTGTTCATGGTTGATACTTTTTGCTCTAATTAATCAACCAGCTGACGCATCAAGTCCTGAAGCAAGTTCATACGAACTTAATAAAACATTAATGTAAAAAAAAAACAGGGGGAAAAGATTATTCAAATGAATTCAGATTGAAAATATGAATGTATGTGAAAACATTGTTACAAAAGGAGAATTTCGTGTTACGAGCTATTTCTCATTCTTTTACATTTTTTTTAAAGTGATCTGTTGCAGAAAGAAAAGAAGGTCTGCAAGGACACAAGAAGGGCCCTTTGAAAACATTGTGGAAAAAGGAGAAAATGCTGGTACATAGCATTTTCTCCTTTTACCGCAATGTTTTCTAATATTTTGAAGATAAATCTCATCATTTGAATCACATTCTTTTTCGTCTATGAATGTCCTCCTCTTGGTCGAGTCTAAAATTCTGTCGTTTAGTAAAGAGTTAAGAGGGAAAAAATGGTCTGCATTGAAAAATAAGTAAAAAAAAAACCACACACACAAAAACAGTAAGAATCGCCTGCAAGTATATATCCATTTTCTCTACCAGTTTTTGTAACGCGACTGAACTTTCTTCTGTGAAAAGAGTAGATTAAGATCAGACTGCATAGAGCGTACTGCATGATCTTGGATCTACACTATCCGATACTGTGGTCTTTTTGCCGGCGGAAAGAACTTTTAAATCGTAGTTTTCCGTCTTTACAGTGGCCTTGAAACATTCGTTTAATTCATATGGCATTTCACCTCTATACGTTTTCTAGTGACCCTGATACAAACAGTTTTTGAAAACATCGTGATAAAAGGAGAAAAAAAGAACTGGTTACACAATGTTTTCCGTCGTATCTTAGACACATGACATCATTAAAGGAACAACTAATTTGTCGTCTGCAAATGCTTTCATTATGGACGAGCCTCAAATTTGGTTGTCTGATGCTGAAGAGTGTAAGGTGTAACCCTTTACATAACAATCTCGCGTTTTTCACGACCTTGAGGAAGAAGATTTTTGAAAACATTTTGGGAAAAGGAGAAAATGCTGGTAACCAGCATTTTCTCCTTTTCCAACAATGTTTTCTATCATTTCAAAGAGAGAAATCATTTTTTGAGCTACATTTGAAATGTCGTCTGAAAGCGTATTTTCGTCTGAAAACCAGCGTTTTCTCCTTTTCCCACAATGTTTTCTATCAATTCAAAGAGAGGAATGATCTTTTGAGCTACATTTGAGTTGTTGTCAGCAAATGCTTTGAATTTTGTGGAGTATAAAATTTTATTGTTTGGTAAAGACTTAAAGATGAACGAATGGCATGACAGCGAGATTTTTACTGGCTAAAGGGAAGTATGTAGATTGACCGAAACATCATGGAAATCTGTCCAGTCATATAACGAGTTTCGACACCGGGTCATTTTGTTTATGAGTGTTTTCTTTCCTGACAATGCCAGAGATGAATATACCACTGATTGTCTTGATGAGAAAAAAATCACAGGAAGAAAAGTCACAAAGTACTGTCCGTATACTTGTTACTTATTCAGTCTTTTTCTAACGCAAGAATGGTCGACCCCGCTAGCTAAGTCGGTAACGTGCAGGGGACTATACCTTAGGCTGCAAAGCACAACTCACTGACCTTTTGCGGACAGTGTAGATCAAGATCAGACTGCACAGAACGTGCAGTCTGATCTTGGATCTATACTGTCCGATAAGGAGATATCCCCCCACCCCACAGAAAAAAGAAAAAAATGAAAAAGAAAAATTTGGATTTTTATTATCGACTAAAAGTTTCATTTCACTTATTTAGCAGGTTACGGGTTAAAACCAGGGGCCGACCCCAGTAGCTAAGTCGGTAACGTAACCAGGGGCCAAACGTGGTAGCACAGTCGATAACATACAGGACTGAGTTGAAACCAGGGGAAGTCACTGGTTCGGAATCCCAGGTTTGAAAATTCCTTTTCGAGCATTAATGGTTGTCACTGTGACAGAATTTATTCCTCTCCCACCGCTTACTATTATTTCGACGTTGGTTATGTGGGAAAGCAGCCAGTGGCTTGAGAAGAATATTGAAATCACTATAAAAACCTGATTGTCAATTCAAGTGTCCATCACGGGCAAGGTCAATTGATATCATTTTAGTATATTAGATAAGAATAATACATGAAATGGTCGATAGTTTACGATGTGGCGGCCATAATTAATTCATTGATCATCCATAATAGCCATCAAATTTTGCTGAATGCACGTCATGTTTATAGCGGAGAAATGTGCAAGATCTGTCAATTGTTACGTCAAAGTGATCATGTAACGATTACGGGCCGTGTTAATTTCACGGTCACCTCCCTATCCTCGTTGGGAGAATTGCGATTTGTATCGAGTTTGAAAGAATAATGATAGGAGATTATAAACTTACGGACAAATTTCGAATGTGTGAAAGTATCAAACCTTGGTTGGAAAAGAAGTAATTGGTCGATCGTAACAATGGGTATTCCTTTCTACTTTGTTTCAAAACCTTATTCAAAGAATTCCTGTGAAGGATAGGGTCGACTCTTTTCTATACAAGTCCGGCTTTAGCGGACCAATATTGAGACAAATCTGCTGGAAGACAAAGAAAACACAGTGGAACCCCCATGAACAGTCAAATCTCAACAACAGCCACCTTGCTGTAACAGTCAGCATTTAATGGTCCTATAGCGTGGCTTTGCGATACTCATAGACTCTCTTCCTAGCGGTCATCTGTCTACAACGATACCTTGTAAACAATCTCATGGGTGATTGTAGTAGAAAGTTGCTCTATACTTTCTCGAGTTAAAGGGGGGGGGGGGAATATCGTGGGGAAAGGTGAGAACCTCTTCGAACAGGTCATTATTCCCTATCTATCTCCATTGTTCTCAAAATGTCTTGTGCAAAGCTGTTGAAAGAAGTCACACTAAAGTCTGATAAGGTAAAAGGTTTGTTTATGACAGATTAAAGTGGGCGAGCTGAGCGATTGACGACATAAAACTCCAATGTATTACGTACGCAGTATTACTTGACTGATTGAATGAATGGTGTTTTACGCCGTTTACAGCATTATTTCAGGCATAACACGGACATAACTCACATATTCCTGTATGTCCTGGGTTTCTCAAGTACTGGGTAAGAGCTCTAAAGTATCTTGCCCATGGACAATCCCACGAGAGACCCAGTGTTCCAGTGCAGCTCGAAAACGAAGCCTCAAGGTTACAAGCACTACACTTCACCAATCAGCCGCGTAGGGTCCTCTTAGACCGTCTTGTGAGCGATAAATGAGCGAAATAGATATAACCAGTTATTTCTTTACGAAACGATAAATATTTAGCCTTGTCGAAATTAATACCATTTGCAGACGACAAATTAGATGTTGCTCAACTGAGGAGCTTGTTTTTAAAACGGTAGAAAACTTTATGGGAAAACTGTGGGGACACAATGTTTTCAAAAGCCTTCTTCCTCAGGGTAGTTAAAACATTGAATTGTTTGGTAACGAGTTAGAATAGAAAAATTGCCAATTCAAAGTTTTTTAGGCATACATAAAATAGAAAATCAAACATGTAAACTTTTGTGACCATTACCCTGCGTAACAAATGTTACCATCAACGAATACGACGAAAAAGACAAACATTACATGGCCACACCTCCTGAAAAGCTAAACAAACGAAATTGATGATTTAAGTAGGTTGACGGGACCCAATTTCAGTATTTAAATCCTTAACCTGCAAAATAAATGAAAACACGAAAAAAAAAAAACCCCAGTGCTTCGAGTGAGGATTGAGCCAGGCTTAGAAACCTTACACCTGGGCCTAGCAGCACCCCTATCTGTCAGACCATTGACCTTCAAGGCCCTTGCTTTATAAAACTTTAGTTCATACTCAACTGTGTAGGCCTATGTACTGAAACTTTACAACTTCTTTAGTGCCTCTACAAGTACAATGACATATAAATAGAGCATTATTTGTTTTTTTTTACGGTGAAATATGGAAATTCATTTCATCAAGTGAACATCATCGGTAATATTTTTCACGAGTGGCGAAGCCATTCGTGAAAATTTTGCTGATGGTGTTCACGAGATGAAATAAATTTCGATCTTTCACCGAAAAAAAAAAACCAAATATTCTATTTATTTCATGGTTTTAACCCTTTTTTTGTGAGGACTTACATCAAAATCCAGTACATTTGTGCTCGGTAATTCCCCGTGGCGTACCCCCTCCGCATAACAACGCATTACACTATTACGTAATGCGCGAGAAATGTAGAGTAAATTACGTCATGTTTCCATCCGGTTGAATGGCACGCGCTGTTTACCTAGGTAACTAGTGCGCGGGAACTACTGTTTCCGCCTTTAATTGAAGAGTTAGAAAATAAAATCGGTATTTTTCACTGTTCGTAACCATGAAATATCGAACAATATTCCACCGTTATTTCTCGATAAACTACCGAAAAGCATGAAATAAAGACCTCCATTTAGTATGGATAAGGAAAGGGAAGTTTAAGAACTGAAAAAGTTACTCTGTGAGGTGTATCGAATCAATACTGTATAGTTTCGAAATGTCATCCTCAGCTGAGTTGAGCATGAAAAAAAAAATATATAAATGAGTGAGTGAGTGAGGGGATGGGTGGGTGAGTGAGTGAGTGAGTGAGTGAGTTTTCTATTATGGTGACAGGTGTTATACAATTACATGAGAGTTCATAAGCACCGACCCAGTGACCGATACATTTTGAATTCTCCCCGAAAGTTTTTTTTTCTTTTAAACCTCATGTTTTTTTTGTATATGTAAGTATTCATAATTCAAATTTTGTTATGTGTTATAGTATCAGTTTACCGCATGAGACGACACCATGTGTTAAAAAAAAACATGTAAACTTGGTAATCAATGACCTCCGTAAGAAAAGTCACAACCAAGAAACAAGATATTGAGGATAATCAACTGGTTGTGTGTGATATTAAAAATCTGTCACTCGGATGGGGTGTGATGCGGTTGAAAAAACGAGTCCGAAGGACGAGTTTTTTAACCGCATCAAACCCCATTCGAGTGACAGATTTTTAATATCAAACACAACCAGTTGATTATCCTATTTATTATATTCCTAATTCACCCTTTTTTTTATTCTAATAATTATCAAGATTGGTACAATATAAGCAATATAGGAAAAATGTAGTTCCGGCAAACATCCTAAAACTGTATCGTCATTAGTGATGATACCATATATGGCTTGCAACACGCGAAAAGGGGCTTTCGGACATTTGCGTAAAGTGTCGTCTCGGATCAGCCTGCGCAGTCCGCGCAGGCTAATCCGAGACGGCACTTTACGACTACATTAGATTTTGTCCTACAGTAGACTTGCGTGAAACAGAAAATTACATGAAAACGGAAAGTTTCGTTTCGGATTAGCCTGCGCGGAGTGCGCAGGCTGATCCGAAACGACACTTTACGCAAATGTCCGAATGCCCCTTTTCGCGTGTGCAAGCCATATGTCATCACTAGTGGTGTTATTCACTGTGAATTCCCAGTAATTCATTGATAAGAATATAACAAAAAAAAAAAAAAGTCATTGATCAATCAAATGACAAAATTTTAGACTTGTCCAGATTCAAAGCATTTGCAAACAACAAATTATATGTAGCTAAAATGAATCGACTGGACTATTAATGGCTTTAATGACAGGTTTACTTTTAAAATAGTGGATAAAATTGTTGGTAAAGGGGATAAATGCTTGTCACAGCATTTTCTCTTTTTACCATGATGATTCAAACCTTCCCTCCCGTCAGCCATGAAAAACATTGGATAGGTTCATACGAATAATGCAACATAAACGTTTTGAAAAAAAAATGAACAGCCGTCGATGTTTTTTCCCCCTCCTTGATCGCAGACGAGATATCAGTGCTGCTGACGACATAAAATTAATGCCTTCTGTAACCTATTTGGCTGCAGACAACTATGAAAATCAAAGTACTGAAATACCAACTCATTTTCTACTAAATAACTAAAATGAAACTTTCAAGTCGATAGTAAAATAAAAAATATTGCTATTTCAAAGTTATTTTGGAGGACAAATGTCTCCCTATCGGACAGTGTATATCCAAGATCAGACTGCACGTTCTGTGCAGTCTGATCTTGATCTACACTGTCCGCAAAAGGTCAATGAGTCGCGCTTAGCAACCTAAGTGCTAAGCCTATTTCTGATCGCAGACTAGATATCAGTGCTGCTGACGACATTAACTTATTGCCTTCTGTAACCTATTTTGCAGCAGACAACTACGAAACAATCCCTGTGAAAATAATATCCATGTTTTTTCTTATTGCTGACAAAATTTCAGTATTTTATGATTCTCTTCAAAGTTTAACCTGTTTTGGTTGAGTGACACCACGCACGCGCAAACCATGTGTTTTCGCTTTTATGAAAAAGAGAGGCCTTCTGTTGTGAGAATCTTTTCATTAGAATACCATGTCTAACGTCCAGATATTTGTTGCAATTGTATTTATTAACCTGTCTATTGTTTGGTCAAAATTACATGAGAAAAAAAGTGGTCGGTTAGAAGTTTTGCAGTGTCGGTTAGAAGTTTTGCTGAGTGTATATTTTTGTAGTCACATTTAAGCTTCATTTGCTCAACTACGGTATCGAGCATGACGAATAAGCAAGGCGAAGTATTTAAAAAACACGATTATGAAAGATTGAAGGTTTCATTGTAAAGAAAATTGTAGAATTATAAAAACGAGAAATATCTTTGAGAAAGATAGACAGCGTAAGCTTGCCAGCAAATAAGCAGAGGCCCTTACAATAAACGTGTCTATATTTTTAACTAATCACAAATTTCGATTTATTCATTTATTACAATACCAAAAAGTAGGTCAAAAACAAACACACTCAGCTACGCCGAAAAGCGAAAGTAAGAATAATAATGTGTTAATAATGTGCGCGGTCAGGGCAATCTTCCTAATTCTAACTTCGCCCTGGAGCCAGTATTTCATTAACATAGTTAACCTTTAGGAATGTTTACTTTCGTTTGCGGACAGAGCAAACGTGCAGTCTGATCTTTGTTTTTTTTAAGTCCGATATTTTGAGAGAAATTCTAACACCCCAATCATCACCTTGAACTTAACATAATTTACATTTTGTTCACCGAAAGAAATATATCCATTTCACTTATTCAACTCTTTACCAATTAACCTCGAGTTTAAACGAACTTGAAAATTAACGCTTTTTAAACACTATATGAAAAGTAGAATACGCCGGAAACCAGCATTTTCTCTTTTTTTCCCTACAATGTTCTCTATCCTTTTAAAGACAGATACCATTACTTGAACCATATTTAATTTGTCGTCTGCAAATGCTTTCAGTTTGAGACAAGTTAAAATTCAGTCGTTGGGCTCAGCGTTTAAGCAGCCCATTAGGCATATTCTCACGAATTGTTCTATATCTCAAAGTAACACAATTTCTGATTGGCTAAACCATTTGGTTTAGCCAATCAGAAATTATGTTACTTTCAAATATTACAATCTGACATAAAAATGCAATTTTGGAACGGTAGGAAAATACGTGCTCAGGATTTGTTAAAACAAAGTCAAACGGTGTATCGAGAGTGCATTTAGAGGTTAACATATTCTCGAGCTGCAAAGCATGTGGCTAAACAGAGTTCAAAAGGCATGTTGGGTCACCCTAGGGTCAGCGTGCTCATAAAATGCCCTGCAATGCTTGAAAACTTATATTAAATAAGTATCCTTTATTATTGAAATGGTCAGTTTTTGGGGTGCATTGGCCTTTTGATGCCCCTTTTTCGAGTAAAAGCCATTTATTTAACGTTTGAATTCAGTAAGTGCAATTTATTGTAGACTATTTCGAAATACTCAAATTCAATGTCCAGAGGAAATTTGAATGATTTACAAGCTCTCATATTATATACATAAATCTCGACTATGAAAAAAATGTGGTAAAAGATGAGCTTCTCATGACGAAAATTTCTCCTTTTGCTTTGTGTTCAAATACATGCTGCTGCACATAGAAAAGCCCCGTTGCAGGGGTTCACTTTACCAAAACAATCTAGAATTTTAAAAATCGACAGAGAGAGAGAGAGAGAGAGAGAGAGAGAAAGAGAGAAAGAGAGAGAGAGAGGGCAGGCAGGCAGGCAGGCAGGCAGACAGACAGACTTTTGAAAACATTGTTGGAAAAGAAGAAAATGCTGGTAACCAGCATTTTCTTCTTTTCCCACAATGTTTTCCACCCTTTCAAAGACAAATCCATCTTTTTAGCCATATTCATTTTGTCGTCTTCAATATTATGCTTTCAATTTGGAAAAGTCTGTGATTTTTTGTTGGGTACCGAGTTAAAAGTCTTTAACTAACTCGATCACACGCAGAACCAATCCCGATCCCAACTCTAAATGGACTTATGAATTAACAGGCACTTAACAAAAAGCCAATTTAGTTAAATCGGTCAAGAAACTGCACTAGCGTTTAACCGGACATTCCTATACATAAAAAGAACTTAACAAACGGACTCATTAACGGCAGCATGTGTGGAATGTATCAGTTTTCGAAGCGTAAACTTTCGATAACCTGGAGGGGGGGGGGGGCTTTATTGTCTATACTTTTCAATTTTAATAATGATGCTGAAAATGCCAATATGTCAGTAGCCTAAAATTACATGTACATGTACATATAGATATGTGCTTCCGTATAGGTAATGAACAAAGAACACCATCTACAAACATACATATTGTAGGTGCATATACACTCAGCAAAACTTATAAACCGTCAATTTTAAGCTGTAATTCCTCGTAGACCTTTGTTTTGCATCACTGTCCAAAAAACAAATGAGCTACGCTCTGTGAAAAGGGGGCTTAATGCATCTGCGAAAAGTATCGATCCAGGCCAGCCTGCGCAGTCCGCGCAGGCTGACCTGAACCGAAACTTTTCGATATTGGCCAATTTTGTGTATGTCCAAAGATAAGTCTACCTGATGATTAAGTCGGTTGTTACAATTTATGGATCCATAATCATGTGATGGTTTGCTTGGTATCATGTTTCTCGGAGATGCACGAAGCTCCCTTTTGCCAGAGCGTGGCTCAAATGTTTCATTTGGTTTGATTTTTTGCAGAATAATTGATCAGTGTAAAAAACATACCTCAGCCTAAGTCTGGAAAGAACTTATTGAGTTTTTCTTGTTATGGGAGCTTATTTAACATCCATTCACTCAAAATTCAAAATTGAAAAATCAAATTCTTGAAAACGTCATACTCGTTTTCTCGAATTATATGTTTGTGCAGAAAATAATTGTCGGATTTTTTTTTTATTGCTGAAAAAAATCAATAATTTATGCTTCTCATTTTAACCTGTTTTGGCCCATAGACACCACGCATGCGCAACCGGTGTGTTATCCCTATTTTAAAAGAATCAAGAATCTTTTCATTACAATACCATGGCTAACGGCAAGGTATATGTTACAGTTTCTTTCCTTTTACCTGTCTATTACTTGGTCAAATTTGCATGAGTAACAAAAGTGGCGGTCTATAAGTTTTGTGAGTGTATTGCCTTTTTTCACCCGTATAGTGAGGTCACGTTGTAGTAAAAAATCGACAAATTCAGTGACGTAATAGAAACACTAGCTCGTTAGAGGTAGACTGGTCCTCTGACATGCAGAAAATGGACAAATAGCAAAATGTTTCGACCGAGGTCGAGGTCGCGGCCTGCGCAGGCTGACCTGGTTCGATACTTTTTGCAGATGTATTAAACCCTATTTGCCAGAGTCTCTTTTCCTTTCATTATGAGGACACAGTTCTGTCCTCACGGTGCATAAGTATCTGTAATTACTTGCATAAACGACGCTGTTATTATGTTCAGTTCTAAGAAGCCTTCTTGCTTTTGATTTCACAAATCTTCATTTAAACTAAACTTTGTTTTCAAATAAGATATATAGCATTTATAGCTCAGTGACCTTTCTTATTCAATAAAATAATCAATCACTATAAATAACCGCAGTTATGTTGACGGTTATTCGAATTACGACGTTCGTATAAGCGGCCATTAAAATTTAACTGCCCTTCAATTTAGATGACCTTCTTCACTATCAATCCATGAGCCATGCTCTATGAAAAGGGGGCTTAATGCATCTGCAAAAAGTATCGATTCAGGTCAGCCTGCGCAGTCCGCGCAGGCTGACCCAGATCGAAACTTTTTGCTATTGGTCAAATTTCGGAATGTCAAAGGACCAGTGTACCTCATCTTTCAATCGGTTGTTAGACAAAATGGATTTTATGGATCCATGATAATGAGATGACTTGTTTGGTATCATGCCTCACGGAGATGCATTAAGCCCCCTTTTGCCAGAGCACGGCTGACATGTAATTTCCTGGATAAATAGGTTAGACGATTTTCGCAAACATTATGACAAATCAAGGAAAAGTTTTAAACAGGAAGATTTTCTTCGTGTAAACACATTTTTCTTGTTAGGTTTCAGATTCAGTATCTATTCAAAGCTTGTCGAAAGAATTCTTGAAAACAGTCTAAAAGCATATGCATGAGGAAATATACTTGGTTTCTAAATTATATTTGATCCAAACTTGACAAATAAGACTGTTACGCGAGCGGAGTTGTTATCTTTAGAAACATCGTGGAATAAGGAGCAACTGCTTCAAACAATTGATTGTTTCTTTTCCGATATTGTTGTCAATGCATTGGAGAGCCCATATTGTAACGCAATAGGCTTTTTCTGTGCTCTATTTAATTTGAAATAGATTTTCGATACATTATATATAAATAGATTTATATATGAGCAATGCTCTGGCAACAGGGGGCTCAATGCATCTCCGTGATGCATAGTACCAAGCAAGCGATCACATAATAATTGATTCAAATTGGCCACATTTTTTAACAACCGACATAATCATGAGGTAGACTGGTCGTTGGACATACAGAAAATTGACCAATAGCGAAAAGTTTTGGCCTAGGTCAGCCTGCGGGGACTGCGCAGGCTGACCCGAGTCGATACTTTTCGCAGATGGATTAAGCTCCCTTTTCACAGAGTATGGCTGATACAGTTTTGTTCAGTGTGTCTGAAAACATCAAATATAGAATTTGGTTCAACGCCTTCAGCCATTAAACAACTATAAGGAAATGATTCTCCAATATGTTATATTAAGGAAACTTCGTAATTGCGATATAAAAAAACTTCACCGGTAAAAGCTTGCATGGTAAACGCGAAAAACGTTGTGCACAGCTCTAGACGCTTTTGTGGACCTTGTAGATCAAGATCAGACTGCACAGAACGCGCAGTCTGATCCTGGATCTACATTGTCCGAAACTTTTGTCAGCAAACCCATGTGGATGTGCAATACGCACATCTTTTTCATTGACCAAATATGTTTATTTTGTTTGTATGTCACGCTAAGGGTCAGATTAGACCATAAAATATTATATACTTGTTTACATAAACCTCAAAAATCCACAATTTATCTATGAAAAAAGCAAGATGAAGACAATGTGAACTAAAATCAAACTTTTCACAGAATGTTTAGTCTGATTGCTAATTCATATTGTCCACAAGAGATACACTTTCTTACCAAACAAGCTAGACATAGCAATAAATGCATTATCCATATGGTTCTGTTACGGACGGAATAAGTCCATTTTATTTGAGTGACAATATCTATGGGTCTTGTTCTGGCAAAAGGTTTAATGCATCTCTGTGATGAATGCAACTAAGGCCAATTCTCTATATGTCCATGGACCAGTCTACCCCATGACAAGTCTACCTCAATTCGGTTGTTAAAAAAAGGTGGCTATTATATACCCATAAGTACGTGATGACTTGCTTGGTAAAACACATCACGGGGCTGCACGAAAACGCCTCTTTTCATAGGTTTTTATTGGGCAAGAGAGAAATGTAGATATAGTCCAAAATGCTGGCTCTTAATCACCATTCGAACAGCTACAACATTAGTTGGTGAAAATATATAAGGGTATTCTGCGGCACCTTATTGTTAACGTACATGTAAATTAATTCTTGTGTAAATAACCTATAAATTCATTTTGATTTTACTTACTTAGAAATAAGTATGTATTAATTCCTGTTGTTGTATATAATATCTATGTATATACATGTTTGTATTTTCTATGACGATGTACATTGTACAAGTCTAACAATAAAATGTTCTGTTCTGTTCTGTTCATAAAACTTGACCCTTATCCTGCTAAATAACTCAAATGAAACTTTTAAGCCGCTAGTAATAAAACCATCATTTTGCTGCTTCAAAGGTATTTTTTCAAAATATGGCCTTATCGGATAGTGTAGGTCCAAGATCAGACTGCACGTTCTGTGCAGTCTGATCTTGATCTACACTGTCCGCAAAAAAAAAAAAAAGTCAGCGAGTCGCGCTTGGTAGCCTAAGGGTTAACTCAAACTCGGCGATGCATGCCTAAAAATGTCATAAGCAGGTTGTCAACGAACTTGCTCTCGTTTATTGATTCATCACAGGAAAATTGCTCTTTCTTTTCGTTTATAAAGGCGGGGACTTTATAACCTTTTAATTTCGCTGAAAAGATGCCAGAAATGAGCGTCTTTTAAAATTAATTACGGGTTGTATTAATAGACACCGATGCATATAATGCGAAATTTTTCATGTTGTCCGATTTATCAGCAATTGTATCTGCCAAACGATCTACCGAATTAATTCTGTACCAAACGCTATCATTTTAGACTTTTCCAAAATTGAATGCATTTGCAGACGTAAACATAATTATATGTGACTCAAAAAATAAATAGATCTATTATATTTGGAGGGGTTGAAAACATTGTGGGAAAAGGAGAAAATGCTGGTTACCAGCATTTTCTCCTTTTCCCACAATGTTATCAAAGGCCATCTTTCTCAAGGTCGTTTATACTCGAGATCGTGTGGTAAAGGGTTAATGACCAAAGGAAGGCTGCCTTTGAAAAAATGGTGGGAAAGTATTTTCATCTTTTCTCAGAATGTCTCTATCCAATCAAAGACAAAAACCGTCAATAGAGTCTTTTTTAGTCTTCTAGAAAAGTTTTCAATATATGCGAGTTTGAGATTTTGTTGTTCGGTTAATTGTGCATCTATATTCACGATATAATAATTTTCATTTTGCTGTTGGAAATATTATTTTCCTAACAAGTCGGCAACCGCAGCTTAACAAAAGCCATCTGATTGGCTGAGATAGAATGTCTTAGCCAATGAGACAGCAATTCTTTGAATTAACTTTTTACCACACACGATGTTAGGAGATACAAACCAAGGTCTATTGGCATTCTTAGAGTAACAGACTTAGTAAGGCACCGACCTTTTTATTGCTACAAGTGTAATAGAATTCAGACGGGTACGAGAATTCAAGAAGAAACCAGGGTACGTATTCGACTGTTCTAAATTCCTTTCCTAGTCTAATTCTGAATTTAGACAGTGACACAATATCTGATTGGCTAAAACCACTTGGTTTAGCCAATCAGAAATTGCGTTACTTTGAAATCTTGAAATTAGTACTTCTTGAGAATCAGACTAAGAATGCATTAAAGAATGCTTGGTGGATATGACCCCAGCTTATCAATTATTTTACAATTATATTTCAGCGCTGTTGGAGACCCCCGGGGGCAATGATGAATGTAGGCATAAGGGGCCTTTCGTATGCACATAAAGTATGAATTTTAAACTAGCTTTTGACGTTTAACGCACTGATCCATAGAGCATAATCTTGATGGTCAGTGTTTGACCACTGCAGCTGTCTAAGTTTAGGTCAGCTAGCGGTCACTTTAAGTGATATCATCGACCCCCTGTCATAAAACTCATATTCATAATTTTTCGTATGACCCTACATTTTCTTTCTTTCGTTCTTTTTAAAAATCAAGTAACTGAGTACTGCGTCGGCCATTGATCTTTATTAAAAATGTATTCTGACACGCTGAAAAGTAGGTCGGTCTACAAGCAATTTTGTTTTAGACTCTCAGTTCTTTGAAATGGAAGTTTTTTTGGTCTAAACTTTATGTAGTTTTCTTCTTTATAAAACTGTTAAAAGTTCTAATAGTTTTTTCTATTGATTTGTTTCTGGTAATTTACATGTGTGGACCAAAGGAAGGGAGGAATTACTTCAAGATATTTTTTTTTTAAATTACACAAGAAGAATAAAAAAGGGCAGAAGAAGAAGAAGAAGTAGAAGAAGAAAGAAAGAAAGAAAGAAAGAAAGAAAGAAAGAAAGAAGAAGAAGAAGAAGAAGAAGAAGAAGAAGATAATAATAATAATAATAACAATAATAATAATAATAGAGATAAGGGGGAGGAGGAGGACGTGCGTGCTTGCGGGCGGACGGACAAACAGACAGAACAGAAGCCTTGAAGCATCAAGGCTTTTATAATTTCTGTTTAGAATAAACAGATAACTATTGTGCACAAAAAAGACCCTTATCATATGTATATTAAACATATGTTTTCGGTACAATGCGCATCACAAACCTGTAAATAAACTCATAGCTGTGGTCCATTACAGTTGGCGACTACCTGACTGAAAAGCCATTTACCCTTGGAGCGCTATGCCCGACTTATGGACCTTTTGCGGACAGTATAGATCCAAGATCAGACTACACAAAACGTGCAGTCTGATCTTGGAACTACACTGTCCGTTAAGGGGATTCTTATAGAATAAAACGGCTTTGAAATCACAGTTAATTGGGTCATTAGTATTGGCTTGGAATATATTATTTAACTTATTCAGCCTTGCAAAAGTCGGCCCTTAGACTGCTAAGTTAACGCAGTGGAGATTTTCTAGTCATTTAAAAAGACATAATATTTCGATTTGAATGACAATTTTCTCAGATAGTCTCATGCAAAAGTGGACAGTGTAGATTCAAGATCAGACTGCACGTTCTGTGCAGTCTGATCTTGATCTACACTGTCTGCAACAGCAACACACGTTGTCCGTAGTACTTGTTAAGAGTAAAGTTTTTTTTTAATGACTTGATGTACGATATACATCAGAATGAATGAGCAAAACTGACCACGTACTTGTACCGAGTCACTACAAGCTGAAACACATTGTTTTATTCACTCAGTCGAGACGTTTTACTGTAAAATTAGAAAAATCAACATGATTATGATTTTAACACATACGAAAAACTGTGGCACAAGGAGAATTTTCTTGATACGCAAAATTGCTCCTTGGTCCATATTCTTTTTCAAAAATGGACCACTGACAAATGAATCATCTTAGGTGTTTAACATCGCAATTTGCGCAGGCTGGTATCTATGGTGGCATATTTCTGCCACGTGACACGAGATACTTATCATAATAATTTTTTGAAAACTATCGCGATAAATCAAAGTTTATCTAGATAGTGAAAAGTTTTCTAAAAAAAAAAAATATCACGATAAACTTTGTTATCGAGAAAATTTTACATTGATCAGTAAATATTTTAACGCAAAATTTCTTATTCGTGCATGAAGCTGACATTCGCGATAAAATCATCATGATAGACTATTATTAGTTCTACCCGTTTCTCGATGTCTATGAATAGAAAAATTCACCATTTGGATGAACTCGGTAGGTTTGGACTTTACAAGAAGACAGTTAAGTTAAAATTCGAATTATTTACAATTGTAGCTTAAATGGTAAATTTTGACTACACATGAAACGAACTGAAGTCTTTTAAACACAAAGACGACTCGAAATGCCTCTTACGAACAACTTTAAAACCATTCAGGGAAAAGGAGAATTCATAAGGTTGGTGACGAAGATGTTCCGAAACCGTATCTAATTATATATACCGTGAATGTCAGTTGTGGGCACAAATGTAAAAAACAAATCGTGATAACAGTGAGAATTATCGCCATAGTTTTTATGTGAAACTTTTTAGTATCTAGATAATATTTCCAGGAAAGTTAGTTTTATCACGATAGTTCTCTTAACCCTTTACCAAACAATCCCTGTTTTTTACGACCCAGAGGAAGAAGTCTTCTGAAAACATTGTGGGAAAAGGAGAAAATGCTGGTAACCAGCATTTACTCCTTTTCCCACAATGTTTTCTACTCTTTTTAAAGTCAAGTTTCAATTTTTGAGTCACGTTTATTTTGTCGTCTGCAAATGCTTTCAATTTGGACAAGTCTAAAATTTTGTCGTTTGGTAAAGAGCTGAACTATCGCAACAGTTATCTCGTATCTCGTGGCAGAAATATGCCACTAGTATCAGTCGATACTTTTTGTAGATGCACTGAACCACCTTTTCACGGAGAACAACTCGCATATAATTATAACGATGAGGTTTTTTTTGTGTGTTGTTGGAAAGCAGCCAGTGGCTTGGTAGGCGTGTTGTGCGAAGGACTTACAGCTGAACTACATTAAGCAATTCTGGACTGGTCCATAATTCAAAGCACTTGCTCATCTGATAAAATTCGTCCCTGAAAATGTTTGAAAATAGTATGGAAAATGATGGCTTTTCAGAACAGGGTAGGAAAAAGGACAAAAGGATTCAATGTTGATAACTAGCCTTTTCTCCTTTTACACTTGTTGTACCGTTTTCATGACAAATTCTTACGTTTAAACCACCCATTATTTTTTGTCTGCGGTTGGTTCCAATTTGGTCGCGTCTAAGATTTTGTCGATTGGTAAAGATTTAAATTGAACATCATGGACATCAAGGAGACGAAGAACATCAAACACATAGGTTTAGAATACGGTCAGATATTGAAGATGAATATCAGTGTGTGCTGAACTGCTACATTTTATTGATTTTTAGAGATTCAAAACAGAGTATGTGGCAACATGGCTGTTGGGAGAAGTAATGTCCTAGAACACGCAACAATTTCTTGAATGTTTATTTTAGGTTTATTCAATTAACCGTTTTCAATTTTCAATTTATGGTTGATGATTACAGACAATAGATTTTGCTATAATTTTCGGTATTCAGTTGGGATTGTGTGATCGAAACCACGGTAAACTCTTTACCAAACGACAAAATTTTCCACTGAATCAAATTGAAAGCATTTGCAGACGACGAATTAAATGTAGATCAAATGACAATTTCTGGCTGTGATATAGTAGAAAACACTGGGGAAAAAAGGAGAAAATGCTGGTTGCCCCCCGATAGTTCTCGTTTTTGCGCATTTTTTTCAAAAGTCTTCTTTCTTCAGGGTCGTTGAAACTCGGGATTGTGTGGTAAAGAGTTAAAAAAAAAACTGTTTTAGCCATTAATAATTTTTCGTTTGGAAGTGTTTTGATTTTCTTCGTTTGGCAAGAATCAACCCCAAAACAAATATGCGCTGTTGATGACTTTGGAACCCGTCTTGGTACTATATGGATTTATCATCAAGACTTTTGCGGTACAACTATAAACGTTACACTGAAAAACGTTGTCTTCGAAGCAGGAATCTGTTGTTACGGACATTTTTATCTCTAGCCGCAGTTTAAATTAAATCGTTTTAGATTAAAAAAAAGGAGAAATTGTGACAACTAAATTTCTGTAGCTGGTCATGTACTAATTACGAAACTAGGGCTATGACCATCGATGCCCCAGTCAGGCGCCTAGATGACCGAGACTAATCAACTAAAAGACCCAACTGTCAAAATGCAAGCGTTTTTATCAATGCATCTCATCTTCTAAAGCCGAGACCGTATGATATTTCAGTCAGCTGGAATTTCATTGTAGATCTGCAAAACTTATAAACAGACGAAACAAGTGACCGGGTCAGACCGCGGGGAATGATGACTAAAGGGTCATGACCTTAAACTTGGGGTTACGTGCAGTGGCAGCCGACAAAATCCTGCCTGTCGGATAAAAATAAAGCATATTGCACTCCAGAGAACTTGCTGTCAAAAGTGCAGCTTTTCCTTTTTGTTTATTGGTAAATATCGTATACTCTAGGGAAACCGGTTTGGGCCAGAGAGAGAGAGAGAGAGAGAGAGAGAGAGAGAGATTGATAACACATTGTTCTAAAATATAATTAACCAAAATAAATTCAGGTTCCTAGAATCCTGTGCAAACAGTGTGCTAAAAACAGCAAAATCTGTACATCGAAAGTGCGATTTAAACGCAATGGATCATTGGGTAATTAATTTCAATTTTCCTTAATTCTGTCGCTGCCAGACAAATAATCTTAATTTAATTTGAAGTCTAAAAGTACAAATCTTTTTCAAAATAAAGAAAAAACTTGGTTATATTTTAAGACAGACTAGTGGCGGACAGTGTACGCCAAAGATGAAACTGAATTGTCTGTGCAGTCTGATCTTGATCTAAATCGCCCACAAGAATACACCTCTAACCTCTTTGCCCAAAGACAAATTCTTGACTCTCCAAAGTTGAAAGCGTCGACAGACGTCAAATTTGTAATAAATGAACCAAAGTTCTTTAGCTAGGTAGAAAACATTGTGGGAAAAGGAGAAAATGCTGCTTATCAGCATTTTCTCCTTTTCCCACAATGTTTTCAAAAAAGCAATCTCTTTCAGGGTTCGTTAAAAATCGAGATTGTGTGGTAAACGGTTAATCCTTTGTCACCAAGGTTTTTTCAGACATTTCATAACAACTAAAAAAAAAAACTTAACGGAGAGACAACAATCGATCCTTTTTCTGAAATAGTTTAAGAAATTTTGTGCTAAATTGGAGCAAAAATTACATTTTTCATGTTGTGTGGGTTTATTTAGAAAAAAAAACCTCTCGTTTTTTTCCCTTTCTCTAGGATAATCCCCTTTGCTATTTTTATATCAGTTTATCTTAAAATAGCCTGGTCAATAATAGGTTAAATCAATAAGCACGCGGAGTTTCGAGTAGTAAAGATACAAAGATGCTCCTAGGACGCCGTCATAAATCATTTACTGGTTGTCTCTTGTCTTCTATCTTATCATTGAAACACGCCATCGTGTATTGCGTGCTATATATACAAAGAAATAGAACAATCGATTATACGAACATCCAATTATTCAAATTTACCGCTACTTCAAAATATTTTCGGAGCGATCATGTTTTGACGCCGTCATAAGTCATTTAGTTGCAGTCTCTTTTCTTCCTTATTATAATCAAAAGTCAGTCAATTATACAATCATCCGATAATCCGAATACATCTTTAATTCGAAGCACATTAATAATTATTATGTTTTGGTGACCTGATGCTTCTGCAAAAAATATAGACTAAGGTCAGACTGTGCAGTCAATACAGGCTGACCTTGGTCTAAATTTTTTGCTTTTGGTAAATTTTCTGCATGTCCAAGGACCAATTTTCTTAAGGATTCGGCCGGTTGTTAGGCAAAATGGATTTTATGGATTCATAATTATAAAATGACTTGCTTGGTATCATGCATTACGGAGATGCATTAAGTCCCCTTTTGTCAGAGCAAGACTCATTTACTGGCTGTCATTTAGTTTATGAGCAAACACACCATCGCATCTCAAAAAGTATCGACACAGGTCAGCCTATGCAATCCGGGCAGGCTGACCTGGACCGAAACTCTTTGCTATAGGTCAATTTTCTACATTTCCAAGGACCAGTGTACCTCATGGTTCAAATAGTTGTTAGACAAAAAAGATTTTATGGATCAATAATCAAATGATGTCTTGCTTTGTATCATACAGCACTGAGATTCATTAAACCCCCTCTTGCGAGAGCACGGCTCATATTGATTTTGATTCCAATTGCTCACAAGGTTTTGAAAAAGAAATATTGTGGCATGAATGCGTTTCATAGAAAAACACGTTGCAAACTATGACCCATGGGGTCAACAGCGATTACGAATAATGCATTGACAGTACAATAATCGATGTTGGTGTCTATTTTTCAAAATATCTAAACCGCTCGTCTGATGTGGAAGCATTTCATAAAAAAAATCACAAATGATTACCAAAGGGGTCAATACTGATTACGCATTATACCTGAAAATTATAATATCGATTTTTTGTTTCCACCGCTTATAGTATTTTAAAACAATGTGTCTGACATGAATATGTTTCGTAAAAACCAAGGGGTCAGCAGCGGTTATGCATAATACACTGACATTACAATATCGATTTTTGGTTTCCATCGGTTATCTTTTTTTTTTTCGTAAAGTTGTACGAAATGGATGCATATAAAAAAAAAAAACCGCAAAAAATGAACCAAGGAGTCAATAGAAATTACACATACTGCATTGACATTGTAATATCGACTTTGGTGTCCACTTGTCATAATATTTAAAGTACTCGTCTAACGTGGACGCATTTCATGAAAAAAAAGTCACAAACGATGACCCAAGGGGTCAACAGCAGTTATGCATAATGCTTGGACATTGCAATATCGATTTGGTCACTGTTTATAGTTAGGGAAGCACGCGAGGATTCTTGTGGTCACTTATCAAAATAATCTATTTTTCTTGAAACCGGCACGCAAATCAATAACGCCTTTTTGTCCCCATAGAAACGCTTTGGATTATCGAAAAACTTGAATCATTTTTCGAGCATGCAGTAATTCGATTATTTCTGTACCAGAAGATGAAATTTTAGACTTGCACAAACTGAAAGCATATTGAAATAAAAATGGAGAAAATAGCGATTACCAGCACTTTTTCCTTTTCCCCCAATGTTTTTAAATGCGTTTTCCTTCAGAGTGGTTTGGTTTGGTTCTGAGATTGAGACTATCAAGTTGATTGTTTGTTTGATGTTTTCGTAATCTTTTATCACGGCGTCCAGTGCACCTATCCATAAACTCGTGGTATTTTCTTCTACAGGCATTTCACACAACATCACTGGATGTTTTCCAGAAAAACGAACGCGAAATTTTCTACCATAAGGGAGAAATCTCAAGATGTCGCACTGACAATCGTAAATCCGGAAAAAGAATTGGGTCTTTCTTGAGATTCGAACAATGAACTCTTGGATTGCCAGACTTGTAAGGTACTTACTGCATGGGCTATTGGCCTTTTAGGAATCAATGTTACTTTATGAATAGGAGTTTAATGCCACTGCAAAAAGTTGCAATGGTCAAAACTTTTTGCTTTTGTAATTTTTGCATGTCCAAGTACCATTCTATTTCAGGATTCAGTCAATTGTTGGACAAAACGGATTTTATGAAGCCATAATTATGTAATGATTTGCCTCGGAGATGCATCAGAACTGCTTTTGCCAGAACATGGCTCATATAATTGGCTTGCAACACGCGAAAAGGGGCATTCGGACATTTGCGTAAACTGTCGTCTCGGATCAGCCTGCGCAGTCCGTGCAGACTAATCCGAAACGATATTTTCCGTTTTCTGTTTGCAAGAGTATTCTGTAGGACAAAATCTAATGCAGTCGTAAAGTGCCGTCTCGGATTAGTCTGCGCGGACTGCGCAGGCTGATCCGAGATGACACTTTACGCAAATGTCAGAATGCCCCTTTTCGAGTGTTGCAGGCCAATTATATCTTTTTCACAAAATATCAGCGACGTTTATACAAGTACATATAACTTTTACCCAACCACAAATAAACAAGTTAAAACACATTTCGCATCCAATTGATAGGTAGATTAAAACGTACTAACCACAAACTGGTAATTCATAATAAAAAGAAATCCAGTTAGTTTCATTTCACTAAACATTGGTTAAGCTGTACTGTAGGCTGGATCTTGAGAAGAAAGAGTGACATAAATTCGAGTATACGAGTATTTCACAAATTACATGTATGTCAGAAAGGGTCCTATTTGACTTTACACAAAAAAAAAAACTTTTAAAATACCGATAATTACAATTTGATATTTTTTTTTCTTTGCATCTTATGAACTGTACGGTTACATTTAATAAAAGGGTACAATTTTGGGCATTTAAGGATAGGGCACCCTAATGGAATTCGTGTTACATCGCCTTTCATAATACGGATTTGGCTAAGACTCGGGTAATCCGTAATCGATGCGGGGAACCAGCGTCTATCGGCCAATCGATTACGGATTCCACGAGTCTTAGCCGAATCCGTACGTTTTTCGGCGATGAAAGGCGATGTTACAGGGATCTGCATTAGGGTGCCCTATCCTTAAATAACGGACTGGCCGTTTTACAATCGGAAACTCCGTCTATTTTCATTTCATCAGATATGACGTCATCGCACTGATTCGAATACAAATTCTCGTAATCAATGGGTGTTACTTATCATGTGACATTCCCTAAAGTCTATGCGAAACTCTGGCGCAAATTTTAGATAAAAAAGACTACGTAGGCCCTTCAAGGGAATATCAGTTAAAAATATTTTTTTTACTCTTACAGACTTTGTTCTTTACTGATAATTTGCCAGCTATCGGCTTACTTAATTCCGTGATAAATCCTTTTCTTAAACTGTTGAAATTATAAGAATTTGAATAGAGCCCTATAGAAAAGAAATGCTCAAACGTAAAGAAAGAATGAATCTTTCAAAAGGTATTTCATCAACATTACGCAAAAACTTTCTTTTAGTCGAAATTCAAGAAGCTGTTTATGCAACAAATTGAAACAAAAGTTCTCAAAAGACATAATATTAACCTTTAAACTGCCTAGTAAGTGAAAAGGAAACTTTCAAGCCGATGGTTAAAACCCAAAAATTGTTATTTCAATTTTTATTTGGTGGGGGGGGGGGGGTCTCCATATCGGATTGTGTAGATCAAAGATCAGACTGCAAGTTCTGTGCAAGGTAATCTTGATCTACACTATCCGCAAAAGGTCCTCGAGTTGTGCTTAGAAGCCTAAGGGTTAACCCTTTTGCCTAACAACAAAATGTTTTTTTTTTTCCAAGCTGAAAGTTACTCCAGACGACTAATTTGAAACTGATATAAAAATGAGCTGTAGTTCTCTAATAGGGTGAAAAACGTTGTGGAAAAACAATTCCGAGCTTAAACGGCCCTTCTGATGAAGAAAAGGCTTTTGAAAACATTGTGGGAAAAAGAGAAAATGCTGCTTATCCCAAATTATTTTCTACACTTCCGAACAGAAATTTAAATTTGAGTCACATTTACTTTGTCTTCTGCAAATGCCTTCAATTCGGACACTACTCTAAAAATTTTCTAGTTCGGTAAAGCATTTTCTCCTTTCCCCAAATTGTTTTCAACATCTCCGAAGAGAAAGTTAAGTCTCTAGATCAATTTCTTTTGTCGTCTGCAAATGCTTTTATTTAGGACAAGTCTAAAATTTTGTCGTTTGGTAAAGGGTTGAAGGAACGCCTATTGAGGAGAGCGTTGAAAAAAGAGGGGTACCAATCAATCAATAGCCTTTCATTGGCCTGTTTTCACGTTCACAGCCTCACGCCGCATCCTTCATTCCAGCTCATCGAACAATAACATTTTTATGGCTCGTATTACACGTTTGCACTTTATTGAAAGTTTAAAAATTCATTATGCACTAGAACACCCGTGAATCAGACGAAATCTTAAACCCTAAAACCACTGCAGACGACTTTTTGAAATGTTTACCCGACAGCACGTGGCTTTAACGCCCTCTTTTGCATGCTACAATTGCCATTCAGAACCTCGTTGGCCAGAAAGTCAAGATCAGACGTAACTAAATGATAAATCACACATGCGGTCTGATCTATCTTTTTATTATGTTTCAGCCTACGTGTTATGTCCATATTGAACCACTATTGATAACCTTATGGGAATTAAAACACATTTCCCATAGTAACACTATTTCCGCATTTTATCTTAATTTAGATTTCTTTATTTATTTTTTCCTTCAACCATTTTTTGTTGTTGATATTTTTTTTTTTGATGTTGTCATATTTCAATACTTATTGTTAAGTAAAACTATGTTTGTAACGATGAACCGTATGTGTTCAAGTTCAAATGATAATAAAGTATTTTCAACTCTTTACCAAACGACAAAATTTTGGACTGGACCAATTTGAAAGAATTTGCAGACAACAAATTAAATGTAGTTTAAATGATCATTTCTGTCTGTGACATGGTAGAAAACATTGTGGGAAAGGGAGAAAATGCTAGTTACTAGCATTTTCTCCTTTTCCCACAATGTTTTCAAAAGCCTTCTATCGCAGGGTCGTTAGAATTCGGTATTGTGTGGCAATGGGTTAATGAAAGTGGTTGTTTTTATATTAATTATTAAACGATATTTCTAACAGCGTATAATACTACAATACAAAAAATTATATTTTTTGATATATTGAAGGCATCAGGCCCAAAATACGCCAGTTTGGTATGTGTGATACATTCATTAAAACAACCAAACAAACAAAAAAAGACTGCGTTCTTCACACTAAGGTAATAACGTCTTTGATATAAAAGATATAATGCACAGTATTGGAATAACCACATATAAAAGTTGATATCGGAACTAGTTTTAGGGAAAAAAAACTCATACATTTTGGTAAAAAAGATTTTATATACAAAAAAAAATCTATAACAACCTATAACAAAGGGGCTGGGATTGATTGGGGCTGAAGCAGAAGACAGGCTGGCGCGTGTCCGTCAAGGACCAGACTGCACCCTAATTACCTGCTTTCAAAGATTTCCCTTTTTTGGTCAAACATTTGCATTTTTTAAGTGGTGTATCAGATCGCTAGCAATTTGCAATTCTTTTATGTTAGTCATTAAAATTTTGATTTTTATTTGTGGTTTTTTAAGGGTACACGTGCCATCCCTTTAAACGCTGCCATTGTCATACATTGTTAAACCTAAATGAGGCGTGCTCTGGCAATCGGGGGTTGAATGTATATCCATGGTGCATGACACTAAGCAAGTAATCATATGGTCATGGATCCATAAAGTCAACTTTGTCTAACGACCGACTGGATTATCCAGTAAACTGGTCCTCTGACATGTAGAAAATTGACCAATAGCAAAACGTTTCGCCTAGGTCAGCCTGCGCAGACTGCGATACTTTTTGCACATGCATTAAGCCCCCATTTTCATAGAGCATGGCTCAAATATTGAATTCAATAGATGACAACTTCCGCTTTAACTCTTTACTACACGACAGAGTTTGAGACCTGCCCAAACTCAAAGCATTTGCAGACGACAATTTAACTATAGCTCAAATAATGGGATTTTACCTATTAAGGAGCAGAAAAAACATTGTGGGAAAATGAGAAAATACTGGTTAGCAGTATTTTCTTCTTTTCCCACAATGTTTTCAATAGCATTTTTTTCTCCTGATTGTGTGGTAAAGGGTTAACTTTTCCCAAAGTACGAAATCTTAAATTTTACCAGTTAGAATGATTCATTTCCAGATTTGTCCTTGAAGGGTAGAAAACAATGTGGGAAAAGGAGAAAATGCTGGGGACCAGCATTTTCTCCTTATTAACAACGCTTTCAAAAGCTATCTAGATCAGGGTTGTTAAAACATTGAATTGTTTGGTAAAGGGTTAAATTGAAACGAAAGGAGCCAATTCCTTTTACAAACAAACTCTTTTTTGTCACTTTCCAAACCGTTTTTTTTTTTTTAATCTCGTATGTCATGAAAAAAGATGAGCCATGCTATGGCAAAAGAGGGTATAATGCATCTCCGTGATGTGATTATACCAAACAAGTCATCACAGAGTTATGGATCCATAAAATGCATTTTGTATAACAACAAACTGAAGCACCAGGTACACTGGTCCTTTGAAATGGAGAAAATTTACAAAAGAGAGCAAAAAAGTTTCGACCCAGGGCAGCCTGCGCGGACTGCGCAGGCTGACCTTGGTCGATATTTTTTGCAGATGTATTAAGCCCCCATTTCACAGAGCATGTCCATGTTCAATTCTGCCATCCATTTCCTGAGCACAACATGCGCCACACCCCACACCCTTTGAAGAAATTTACAATATTCCATATAAACATACATGTACATTTCATTGATTTCGATGCAGCTGTCTTTAATATCAATTTTCATTATTGTAATTTTTCAGTCGATTGAGTTTAAAATTTGCCTAAATATTCTTTTTGACAGAGAGGACATTGAATTTTACAGCGGAAGTGATGATTACAGTTCACACGCCAACCTGCCGCAAGATTTGCACACATTTAGATGAACCATGCTCTGTGAAAAGGCGGTTTGATGCTTCTGCAAAAAGTATAGATCCATGTCAGCCTGCGCAGTCCGCGCAGGCTGACATGGGTCAAAACTTTTTGTTATTTGTAAATTTTCTGAATATCAAAGGACCATTCTACCTCAAGCTCTAGTCCCACTACATCCTGTGCACGATTAATTGTGTCCTGCAGCGGACTTCTTTTGAAAGCAAAAGTTCAGTCAGAGACATTTGCAGCACTTTTATTTTCGGAGGTGATAGGAAAATGTAGTAAAGCCTGTCTCAAATATTAAGCAAGCATAGACTGAGTTCCTAAAGAATGCAAATGCGTTGAATACTGGGAAATGGGGGTCTAATGCGGCTCCGTGATGCACTATACAAACCAAGTCATGACAAGATTACGGATCCGTAAAATCTATCATGTCTAACAACCGGCTAAATCCTGAGGCAGACTGGTCTTTTGACATGCAGAAAATTGACCAATAGTGAACTGTTTCGAACAAAGTCAGCCTGCGCAGTCCGCATTAAGCCCCTTTTCACGGAGCATGATTCCTTTGTATTCTGCAAACACTAGGCTTAAGCATAGGACACATTGCATGTTCCTTTGGTGCTTGCAGCTGGGAGGTTTAGCTGTAGGCTACTTTTCTCCAGGTTCGGAACATGTAGGACATCCAAAAAGTGTTGAGTAACCCTTTAGGTTATGAAATGATACCGGTGCAGATACTAAGAGTTCATGTTTGTACACAGATTACCGTAGTATTGACAAAGTGTTCGATTTATAACGTAACCAATTGACTCTTCACATGACGGCAAACTTTTAGACATGTCCAAAAATCAAAACATTTGCAGAAGATCAATTAAGCATGGCTTAAATTATGGGAATGATTACTCTAATGATAGAAAACATTGTGGGCAAAAAGGAGAAAATGCTGGTAACCAGCATTTTCTCCTTGTTTTCCGCAATGTTTTCAAAAGCTTCCCATTGGTCATTCAAACAGGGGTCGGCCAAGAGTAAAACAAGCCTGGTAAGTTTGAATAACCGGACAAGATGGCTCTTTTAATCCATCTAGTAAGGATTTAGTCCTTTTGAGACCAATGATTGTGAATTCAGTCTGAGCTCGGTTTGATTCCATCGATAATTCTTCGTTTAATTATTAAAATATAAACCACTCGTTCATGACAAAAAAGTCAGTTCCTTGGTTGCGTTGATTTGTCTTTATTCAACAGTTTTTTTCTTTAATCAACTTGCTTGGTTGGTTTGAAGACCTTTTTCAAATCAAGTGTTTGAATTCAAGGCTTGGCTGACATTCTCCTTCAAGATGCGCAGGCTGACCATGGTCGAAACTGTTTTAGTAAATTTCCCTTTTTCTACCATTCTACCCTATGATTCAGCCAATCTTTTTAAAAGACTGATCCATACTTTGCGACGATTTGTTGGGCACAATACACTGCGAAGAGGCATTGAACCCCCTTTCTACAGAGTGCCTCTCAAATTTAACCCGTAAGCTACTAAGCACGACTCGATGCTCTTTTGGGAACAGCGTGACTCAAGATCGGATTGCACAGAACGTGCAGTCTGATCTTGGATCTACAATGCCAGATACGGTGAGTGTTTTCCAGCAACAAGCACTTTTTAACTGCAATATTTAGTTATATACTATTGGTTTGAAATCCGTTTTCTATTTATCTAGCAGTATAAGGGTTGAATTTCACTGAAAGATATTCTCAAGTAAAGACCCATTGCAGTACACGAACAGTATTCCTAATTAGGGGGCCGGGCGACATTGGGAAATCCATCGCAAGAGTAAACAAAACCACACACTTTCTCGAGCAATGGCCGGCCGAACACTCTCGTAATGCCTTTGTAATCATTCGGACAAAACGAAACCCGATAGCGTGTAAATAAAATTTCTATAGAACTGATCATGTTTCAAGATCGAACAATTATTCTTAATATGTTTACTCATCCCAATCTATCTTGTGTAACATTTCAGTGTGTTTAATCATGGGATAAACTTTTCTTTCCTTTATTATTCACAGACCTGTGTTCATCCAACTATTCCTACTTTCATTCTTAGTTCTTGTACTAGATTTAGGAAGTAACATAACTTCTGATTGGCTAAACCATTTGGTTTAGCCAATGAGAAGTTGTGTTACTTCCAAGTTCAGTAAATTATGGAGATTAAGACTAAGAATGGTCTTGAAAATGGTTGGTGAGTACGGACCCTGGTACCCATAGACTATAACATTGTTAGTGAAAATAAATGGACAAACAATGATAATTCCAACCCTAACAGAAATGATTGCATGAACTGGATGTTTCGGTCATGACAAAAGACCTACATACTACAATTATAGGCTGAAATTGCACGAATATCCATATGCAATTACGGACAGCCTACGTAGATTCGGTAACAGGCAGTACATTTTGCACAGACGTCTGCACAGTCGATCTATGCTTTTCACAATTTCTAAACATTCGCTCTATTATGACTATTATGGATAGGCTTTTATGTCGCGGATAAATATTGTTAAAATTTTTTGGTCATTTTACTTGATCTACGTGATCGAGAAATAAATTGTGCATTTCTTGCATAAACGTGCAAAACTGTAGGCATAATTATGATATTTAACTCTTTCAAGGGCGGCGAAAATATCTTGTTGAAGGATTGCATGATGATAATGAAAAAATATTGCAGTTCAAAACAAATAAACAAACAATGCAAACAAACAACAAAATACACATCTATAAGAAGAGTCGAAGTATTCAAAGAATTTTCGTACACTAAAGAAGCGCAATAAACAGGAAGAAGCCTACTCTAAACTCCGAGAATGAATCACATGTCGATATCAATCACGTGGTACAGTAACGCAAGAAACACATGCGGGCAACCTCGGACTTGACTGACATTATCTATACGAGTGCAAGAAGCTACACTATTGTTTACCTAATCTGCTTTATTTCCTGACGTCTGACATGGCCATGAACCGGGAAAGAAAACCCGTTCCTGGTCAAGATGCCAATATCAGCTTGACGTTCGGACTGCACCAGGGAGAGATTTCTTTCCATGGGTTATTCCTTTACCAAATAATTCCGTATTTTTTGTATAATTCCCCGACTGATAAGCCTTTTGAAAGCATCGTGGGAAAAAGAAGAAAATGCTGGTACCCAGCATTTTCTCCTTTTCCCACAATGCTTTCTAGATTGTCATATATCATTTCAGGCATTTATGTCACATTTAATCCGTTGTCTGCCAATGTTTTAAATACGGACGATTCTGTCTTTGGGTGAAAGCGTAAATCGGATTTTTGTACGTCTTGTATTGCGCATCTGTCTTACTGTGTGCCGAACCAGAGGTCAAGCATGGAATTAACTGACAAAATTATCGGTGCATGTTTTGCAGATCTGTTTCGAACTTGTCCCGAAGTCAAGACGGCCATTTTTTGCCCTTATGTCGAAGTTTACAATCATTTAGATTTATACGCACAAAACCATGTTTGAATACATCTTTTGAAAATAAGGGAAAAAAAAACACCTGACGTAACTTAGAAGGCGTGCATACATAGTCTCATCGTACTTTATTTGTTCATGATATTATAGAACGGCATTATGTTTAAAAACCATTTTAATGAACAAATGATCGCCGAAAATAACGTATTGGGTATGCCCCTGTTTGTCCATTCGTTTTTGTATGGTCCATAACATGATATACAAGTAGCTTCCTTTGCAAAGTAATCTGAACCTTAACCACTGTAATTATGGGCTTTGCTTGGCTCTTTTTTGACTAGGTAATTTCACAATTAAATGCAAAAGCCAGAATTTTGGACTCTTGTCCACTACGTAAAAACTGCCATAAACTGTTGCAATCATAAGCATGGTACCTCCGTAGATATGTCCCTAGGGTGGTTTTCCACTGTATTTCAACAAACAATGGAGAAAGAAAAGATTTTCGTCATTTCTTATTCATTTACCAGTTCTAGCATACAGGACCCTTCTCCCCCCTGCTGTCCCTACTGCTCCTATTCATATGCAACGCCCTTAGGTCGAAGTCACGGAAGAACTATTACAAGTCAAAAATATAAGCGTCAAATCCAATGATCTAAGTCAAGAATTTAAGCAGCCGAGACTACTATTGAATTCAAGGATACGTAGCGTCCGATTCCATCGTTTGACTCGTATCCTGCTAAATAAATGAAATGAAACTTTCAAGCCGACGGAAACAATCCAAATTTTGCTATTCTAAAAGTGTATTTTTTGGGGGAGAAGATATCTCATTATCAGACAGTGTGGATTCAAGATCAGACTGCACGTTCTGTGTAGTCTGATCTTGATCTACACTGTCCACATAAGGTCGCGCTTGAGTCACGCTTAGCAGTCTGAAGGTTAGCCGTTATATCACAGCTGGAAAAACAGACCCAGTTCATGTTTATTTCCACAAGTTACCTGGAATTTTCTTCAAAGGTCGATCGTTAACATGTTAGAGGTAATTGCATGTACGGATATGTAAACAATGGTTAGACATTCGCTTTCTTGCTTGGAGATCATTTGACCCTTTGGCTAACAGTACCGTGCTTGTTTATTTCAGTTTTGTCTTTAGTATTATCAATTCTTTGCCAGCAGCGATCAGAAAAGTTCAAGACGATAATTCACGCTCTTATAGGAATGAAAAACTCTCTCTAAGTTGATTATTTCATGGCAATATCAGTCTGAGATTAGGTCCTTCACGTATTATTTCAGCTACGGTCAACCCACGGCACAAATGATTCAGACAACACCGTACACATTCTACAACTTCCCATGGTGAAGAAAACACGTTGAAAGATTAGAGCATTGTACGACATTCTCCTTTTTTCGAAATTCAAAGACATAAGTACACATTAGTACAAAGAATGACATGCTTAGCTGTTTGTCAGTTGTTTTTTTTTTAACCGATATTTTCGGAACCGGAAGACCAACACAACATTTCCTCGTCAGAGCCATTGGCTCTGAATATAAAGTTTCCAACCCGTATCAGAGGTAATTGCATGTACAGATATGTAAACAGTAGCTACACATACTCTTTTTTGCTTGGAGATCATTTAGCCCTTTGCCTAACGATCTCGCGCTGTAATGGCCTTGAGAAAGAAGCCTTTTGAAAACATTGTGGGAAAAGGAGAAAATGCTGGTAACCAGCATTTTCTCCTTTTCCCACAATGTTTTTTGTGTTTTTTTTTTACCCTTTGCCTAACGGATTTCATGTTTTGAGTAACATTTAATTTGTCGTCTGCAAATGCTTTCAGTTTGGATAAGGCTAGAATTTTATCGTTTGGTAATCAAGAGTTTTAACGATCCTGGGGAAGAAGCTGTCTGAAAACTATGTGGGAATAGAGAAAATGCTGGTTACGGTAACCCGGTAACTAGCATTTTCTCCTTTTTCCCACAATGTTTTCTAACCTTTGACAGACAAATTCTATCATTTGAGCTACATGTAATTTGTCGACCGCAAATGCTTTAAATTTGGACCAGTCTAGCATTTTGTCGTTTGGAAAAGACTATATCCTAAGAGAGGAATGAATCCTGTCACGATGACTATCACCAATCCTCGGAACGAAATTGGCCCAGCCGGGGATCGAACCTGCGACCTCCTGTTCTCCAGTCCTGTACGCTGCCGACTGAGCTACTGCAGCTTCGGCTACGTTACTTAAATTGCACTCGTAAATGCATTAATATACTGCTGTATACTTATTCTACGTTTCATCTTTGATTTTCTAGTCTATCAAAAGACATTCAGCCGATATCCTGCTAATTAAGTTGAATGAAACTTTCAAGCCAATCGTAAATACCCAAATTTTGATATTTCAAAGTTATTTTTTGGGGTAAAACTATCTCTTATATGAACAGTGTAGATCAAGATCAGACTGCACAGAACGTGCAGTCTGATCTTGATCTACATTGTCTGCAAAAGGTCCTTGAGTCGCGCTCAGCGGCCTAAGGGTTAACAAGATCTTTCAGTAAGATAGATGTTGGGAAGAAAACAATTAATTTTCAAAGCGCTCTTTGATTTCGAAGAAGAACACCATTCCACAATGGAACATGTGACCTTTAGACCTCAAGATGCAATCTACAGACATTTTCCCCACGGCGTTACCAAAACATGCAACACGATTGATTTCTATCAAGTTTGTTGTTACCATACCCTTGAATGGATATGTCACAAGATAAAAGCCATGTACTTTTTGTCACAAACAGCATCTTTATGAACACTTCTAACCGACCCAGGGCTGCGCAGTCGTTAGCCCACAGGACTTGAGACCAGGGAAGTCTCTGGTTGGAATCTCCAGCTGGGTGAATTTCTGTCAGAAGATTGAATGGTTGTCATTGCGACAGGATTAATTTCTTTCTCACCGCTGACCATTGTTTCGTCGATGTTTTATGTTAAACCGCAATGCAACCAGTGGCTTGAGAAGAATATTGTTGAAACAAATGGTAAAAAGAAACTGCAGGAAAGCATGGATAGGTGCACTGGCCGTGTTGCTGAAATAATGTTGAAACGGTGTTAAACACCAATCAATCGATTGATCGATCGGTCGGCCGGTCAATCAGTCAGTCAATCAGTCAGTCAGTCAGTCAGTCAGTCAATCAATCAATCAGTCAATCAATCTGAACCCTTTTAAAACCATCTTGAACTAACCGATACTTACTGCATTTGCTGGTCAATTAACCATAGTATCATGGTACGTTAAGCTATTATTTTGTATTGTTATATTGCTACAAGACAATGTCATAAAAAGGTACAAGTCTGTATACGACTTTATATACTGTATATTGACTGTCAGTTCTATTCGGTTCTATCTTTATCGTTTTCTGTCATTGTGACACATGTTATGAAGGCCATTGGTTACTAAGTTTACAAAATTCATGATGGTCACATCTGCGGCACACAGATACAAATAAAGTAATTCTGAAAAAATATTACCAATACATGAATACATAAACCGGTTTAACTTTTTACACGACAACAAATTTTTAGAATAGTACATGTTGAAGGCATTTACAGACGACAAAATAAACGTGGTTCTAATAACGGCATATTTCCTAGAAAAAGTAGAAAATATTGAAGAAAAAACATCTTGTCTCATACCTTACATGAATGCTTTAAGGATAGGGCACCCTAATGGGATTCGTGTAACATCGCCTTTCATCGCCAAAATCGTACGGATTCGGCTAAGACTCGGGTAATCCGTAATCGATGCGGGGAACCAGCGTGTATCGGCCAATCGATTACGCATTACCCGAGTCTTAGCCGAATCCGTACGTTTCTTCGGCGATGAAAGGCAATGTTATACAAATCCCATTAGGGTGCCCTATCTTTAAACAGCATCTTTTCTGAAAGTTAAGGGGAAAAAAGAACAGCCTCTGTGCAATAAGAGTCATGCTGTGAAAAAAGGTGATTTGATTGTATCTACAAAAAGTATCGATTCATGTCAGCCTGATTAATTCGCGCAGGCTGACATGAACCGAAACTTTTTGCTATTGTAAAATTTTCTGCATGTGACAGGACCATTCTACCTTATGGTTTAGCCTGTGTTAGACAAAATTGATCCATATCATTATGGGACGACTTCCTTGGTATCATGCATTACAAAGATAAGAATCCTTTTTCGACTGATTTACAAGAATAAGTCTTACATTTTTGTTTGGCCACTAGGCTTTTAGTATTGGTAAAAAAAAAACTCAGTTCTTGATAAAAGTGCAACAAATGATTCCAAGCGGTTTAGCCTTCTCCTCTTAACAAAGAAAATACGATAGACGCTTTTTATCTTTTCAACTGAAATCTTTTGAAATCTCTCTCCTGTTTCTACTTTTTCCAAAATGATATTAAGGATAGGGCGCCCTAATGGGATTCTTGTAATATCGCCTTTTATCGCCTAAAAAACGTACGGATTCGGCTAAGACTCGGGTAATCCGTAATCGATCGGCCGATACACGCTGGTTCCCCGCATCGATTACGGATTACTCGAGTCTTAGCGGAATCCGTACGATTTTGGCGATGAAAGGCGATGCTACACGAATCCCATTAGGGTGCCCTATCCTTAAATTAAAAGTGAATATAGTTATAATGACTATCTGTATTTTACTATATGTCTATAGAAATTGGCTCCTGCAAAATTGATAAAGAAGAAGGGTTAGGCAGTTTTTGTATACAAATGAAACGATTCCGGTCAGCATCGCTTCAAGCCGTGGTCAGCTTATGTTTTCTAATATGCTTGCTAAAGCACGTGACTCATAAACAATGCCTACTCTTTGTTTATATCAGTTCATCTTCACCAGACCGTCCCCTATTTCTTCGACCCCGAGGAAGATGACCTTTTAATACATAGTGGGAAAAGGAGAAAATTCTGCTTACCGGCATTTTCTCTCGTTCCCACGATGTTTTCAACTTTTCAGGTACAGAAGGCATCATTTGAGCCATGTTTGTCGTCTGCAAATGCTTTTTGTTTTGACCCAGTCTAAATTTTTTTCGTATGGTAAAGAGTAGAGAGGTCATCTAAACCTGATTGACTGATTGCTTGTACGGTGTTCAACACCGTTTTCCACATTATTTCAATTATATCGCGGCGGCCAGTGCACCTATCCATGCTTTTCTGGAATTTCTTTTACCAGTACTCTGCACAATCTTCTTTCGGAGTCACTGGCTGCTTTCCAACATAACCATCGTCGAAAAATGGTCAGCGGTGAAAAAGGAATGAATCCTGTCGCACTGACTGTCATCAATCCTCGGAAAGAAATTGGCCTAGCCAGGGATTGAACCCACGACCCCCTGTTCTTAAGTCCTGTACGCTGATTGATTGAATTTGCGTTTATTATCGTCGCCACCGGTTGCCCATGTGGGCGACGCCCCCCGAAGACTGTTAGTGTTGTTACGGGAGATAGTGCAGATACAGGACGAAACGCATCCTAAGTTACGCCTGGTTCTTTAACGTACTCGGTGTATAGCACCGTCACACGGGACCTCGGTTTAACGTCTCATTTGAAAGACTGTTTAGTAATTTTAGATGGCTAGCCGTGGGAATCGAACCCACAACCTCAAGTGACTCGAAACATCACGTTCACGAGTCATACGCTCTAACAACTGAGCTATGCAGGCTGGTCATCGGGGCCCAGCAGGTAAAGAGTTTTAAGGTAACAGAAATGAAGAAACAAGTTTGAAATGGTCCAGGGTCAATGGGCCCACATGTAATCTACGTTATATATTTGATATTGATACGGCTGTTGTTTAATCTACCGGTTTACAGGCTTTAAACAAAGAAAACTGACCCGTTTGACCTTGGCAATAACTCTTACGTTGTAATTGCCGTATTACGTTCACGCTTCACACTGTTTTAGGTGCAGAATCGCAGACATTTTAATGACATAACTTTCAAAAGCAGTATTGAAATGTGGCCATGTTTGAAGTCCCATTTTGCAAAACTGTAGTGAACACCTATATTGTAATTATAGACTTTATGAAATAATTTTACATACGATTTAAACGGATTTTAAATATGATGTAATAGTATTGTAGCGTGATATTGACCAAGATGAGAGTACATAGAATTTAATAGTCTCTTTTGATGAGAACGTACCTAAGTTTTATAACTCGGAACTTTAAAGTACGCTCTTGAGTTTGTTAACAAATGTTTGTATAATGTGCTTACGAGGCCATATTTTATTGAAATACACGATCGTAAGGTCAGTATTGACCATTTGCTTTGACCAACTGCTTGAACTTTTATACGCAACATAAATCTGACCACTTGTAGATTGAGCAGAAACATACTCGTAAATGGCAAATAAAAATAGAAATATATTTTAAAAAAAAAGATAGATGGCGTAAGAGGCACTGGAATACGAATATTTAAACTCTTTTGTAGTTTAACACAAATAGAAATAAGATTGACTGAACGGTCTTTTAGGCAACTTTCAACATTATGTCAGTCATATCACGGCGACAGCTCACATATTTATGTTTTTCCCGGGTTACACCAGTTGGCTAGGGCTCTGAAGTGTCTTGTCCAAAGCGGAGTGGATCCAGTGGGGCTCGAACCCGGGACCTCTAGGTCACGAGTCCCACAGTTTAACACTGAGCCACGCAGGACCCCATGAATAGAAATAATGAAAAACAACGTAACCAACAATTGTTTTGCATATTGTGAAATTTTCAGTTTGAAACAATATTGTAAAAGATTTTATTTTTCAAGATTAGATGTAAATCCAAAATCATCGATGAAAAAGGAGCAGTTGCTGCTAAACAATTATGTGGTGTCACAAACATGCCACACAAATAGGCCTGCAGGGATCTGCCGAATAAACATGTCCACATTTTCAACCAATCGCAAATTAATTACTATTTATTTGGACGGATATATCATTACCAAGAAGTAGGGAACAAGTCAGCACAGTCAGCTACGCCGAAAATCAACCGACCTGTGTGTTACAGCGATTGTATGTTATTTTTCAGAATATCTGTCAAAGATGCGGGCCTTGTAGACCCAAGATTAGACTGCATTGTTTAGAATTATGAAGTTGAGTTCAGCGCTACCAGTGATATTTTTCACTTTACCAAATTGAAATCAGCCATGCTCTGGCAAAAGGGGGCTTTATGCATGTTTTGTGTTGCATTATCCAAAGCAAGTAATCACATAATGGTGGATCCATAAAATTCATTTTAATTGGTTACCAACTGAAATTTACAAATAGCAAACAGTTTCGATCGATGTCAGTCTGCGCGGATTGCGCAGGCTGACATGGGTCGATACATTTTGCAGATGCATTACGGCACCTTTTCACAGAGCATGGTTCAAATAATTTTCTGACGACAAAATTAATAACAAAAGTGGAATAAGTGTCGAGATTTCTCTGTCGAAAGGTAGAAAAGAAAGGACAGAGAAAACATGCTGGCACCCAATGGTTTTTTTTCTCAATTCCTTCCTTACTGGGGTTGTTACAACAAAGAATTTTTTCTCCAGAGGGTTAATTTTCGATATCATTTTGCATGTTCTAAAAGTACACACGTAATGATATCTTTCTCTATATTCTATTATATAGAAGAGGTAATGCAATAATGCATTGTCGCATTTCTGTTAGTAATGAATCTAAACTCATGCACAATAATACAGGTCTGTTTATCAAATTTTATCTATGTTTGATAACAGCTCCGAATAGTACATTCATGGAAAGGGTAATAACCAGACCTAGCTTGATGCAGCTATAGTAATTTTCAACAGTCAAGAACAACAAGACCGTCCTTTGACAATTCTTGGGGAGGGACAATAACCCAGGACAAAACAATTTTTGCACAAAGTGTATTGACATTTAAGAAGGAGCTTTATTTACGTAAAATTCATGAAATAGTAAATTAAGTCTTTCCTACATAATCACACGTTTTAACTACCCTGAGAAAAACAGCTTTTGAAAACATTGTGGGAAAATGAGAAAATGCTGGTACCAGCATTTTCTCCTTTTCCCAAATTGTTTTTTATCCTTTTCAAAGACAAACTCGATCATTTTAGCCCTTTAGCCCAATTTGTTGTCTGCAAGTGCTTTCGATTTGGACAAAGAAAAAATTTGTCGTCTGGTAAAGAATCGAGCCCCTTTTCTTTTCTTAAAACAACAACAACGGCAGCATTAGCAGTAGTAGCAGCAGGAGCGCCATCACTACCACCACAACCAACGGCAATAACAACATCTTGTACAAGAAAAGAAAACTTTGCCATGTAATAATTTAAGTAATATGTGAGGCAAACTGCAGCGCCGTTTTTGTAGGCAACTTAAAGAACGCATTATTGTTAAAACGGGCATAAATGTCTCCCAATTCAATATAGAACTGTTTTATCCAAGTCAACTGTGCCATTTTAACTCTTCACCAGATAATCCCGATTTCTAACCACCCTAAAGAAGGCCTTTGAAAACATTGTGGGGAAAAAAAGAGACATTTTCTCCATTTCCTAAAATGTTTTCTTCCTTTCAAAAAACAAATTTCAGTTTTTGGACCAAGTTGCCCTTTGTCGTCTGCAAATGCACCTACGCATGCTTTTCTAGAGTTTCTTATACCAGTACATTACAGAACACTCTTTCCAAGACAATGGCTGCTTTCCTATATAAATATCGTCGAAATCATGTTCAGCGATGATAGAGGGATGAATCTTGGCGCAATGACTCTCATCTACCCCCGGAAAGAATTTGGCTGTGCAGGAGGTTTGAACCAGAGACCCCTTGATTTCAATTCCTATACATTATAAATCTAGCTACCTGGGCTTGGCTATTATTTCATTCAGAAATACGATAAAAACAAGAAATAGGGATGAACATACATGTACGTACATGAAAATGTTAAAGGTTACATTATTGCACCGGGGGTTTATAAGAGAAAAATGGACTCATCAAATCAAACTCAAAAAAAAAAATTCAAATCAGATACATGATACCCCAAAACTCTACGCCCCCCACCTCGCCTCCAAACTGTCTTGTAAGTAAATGACCATCAATCCAGAATAGTATTATCCCTTAGTTAAGTGAAACTTTTTCGCCTAGAGTGAAAAACTCAAATACTGCTTCAAAGTTATTTTTTGGGTAAAAATATCTCCTTGTCGGACAATGTAGATCAAAGCTCAGGCTGCACGTTCTGTGCAGTCTGATCTTGATCTACACTGGCCGCAAAAGGTCAGTGAGTCGCAACTTAGGAGCCCAATGGTTAATTTGGTTTCAAAAGAAAGTTTCATTAATCATACCTTTATAAAGACCTGCCTACAAGGACGTTATAAATCCAACCATACCGTACACGAATAAATCATTGAATAACTTGTTATCTTCGGCCACATAACATCTAAACAGGGTTTACGCAATGTTTACCAAATATTTGTCAATGCAAATAAAAGCATAGGTTAAGAGTTCACATAATTTTTTGGCCTTTATGGACCAAAACTCTTACGCAATGTAAATACATTCTTGATAACCTTGATCGGAAAATTCATAGCCCCACCCGCATTTTAAATTCAATTCTCATTTTAAATTCCAAACCAAGCGATTTGATTGGCTGAGACAGTACTGTCTCAGCCAATCAGATCGCTAGGTTTGGAATTTTGATTAAGTATATAATTTAGAAATGTTGGTGAAAACGAAAGCAATGTCCAGTGGCTTTTTTCCCGTCACGGAACTCAATGGACATTAACAGTTACGCAGGGTCTTGACCCGATCGGGACAGAACCTTTTAAAATGCAAAATGTCACCTTGGAGAAGGTATGACACCTTAAGCCGTTTATTAGCCAATAATGTATTGAGGTTCGGGTGAATCTTCGGTGAGATCACAAAAGATCTTACAGTTATAATGGACACAACTGTTCAATAAATGGTAATCGGACGCGAGTTTTCAATTGAGTCGCCATGATTACGGGGGTTCATCACTTATGTTTAGCGGGACAGCGCACGGTTAACGTCAAATAAAAAACTGTCTCAGTACAAAAGGAAGCATGCCATAGGGTCACCAATTTGAGTTAACAAGCGTAATATATTCAAGTTCAACTGGGTTTGTTTCGGAAGGTGGGGACCAATTTGAACTTTCGTTTATGAACCATCATACATTTTGTGAATATGATTAAAAACGTAAAATGTTGATTGATTGATTGATTGATTGATTGATAACATTTTGATGGATGACTATGGATTGATTGATTGATTGATTATATAGTGTTTAACGTCGTTTTCAACATCATTTCAATTATATATCGCGGCGGCCAGTGCACCTATCCATGCTTTCCTGGAGTTTCTTTACCAGCACTCCGCACAAAATTCTTTCCAAGCCTCTGGCTGGCTTGATTAGGCGCATTTTTGTAAGGGGAGACTCCGTCTGAACAATAACCCACGCAAAAAATGGAAGAGGATGCCAAGGGATGCTAGCCCATATTAGGTCGTGAACAATGTATCAAAGATGGCGTAAACAAGCAGCATCGAGGCGAGCAATGGAATCACTTTAGGGGTAAATATACACTCTGCTTGCGTTTTTTTTTTATTATATTTTAAGACATCCATTCAGTATGCAAATTGTCCCTCACCTCATTACCATATTTCGGGTCTTGCCTCGAAATATGCATGAAGAGGGTTTTACGTTATTCTATATCCTTGAGTGATGGAAAAAAGTTCTTCTTTGATCTTATATAAAACTATTGCCATTATTATTAAACGGCTTACTTTAGTTTCTTTGCCATTTTCTTTTTCATCAAAGACGGCATGGGTTTAACTCTTTACTACAGAATCCTGAGTTTTAACTACCCTGAAGAAAGAAAGCTTACGAAAACATTGTGGGAAAAGGAGAAAATGCTTACCAGCATTTTCTCCTTTTCCCACAATGTTTTTACCCTATCAAAGACAAATCATCACTTGGGCTACATTTAATTCGTCATCTGCTAATGCTTTCAATTTTGTCCAGTCCAAACTTTTGTCTTGTGGTAAAGGCTTAAATACAATACACGGGTTTATCTAGTACAGAGTTAAACAGTGTAAGTTCCAATTTTTGTATCATGACGAACTTAGTGCAGGCACGTTCTTGTACCACACATTAGAGCTGTTAATATGTAAATGTGCGTCTTAAAAACAAACCAAAGACGGAAATAAAATTATCAATAAGTACATTTTATTTGAAAGAAATGAGATGACTATTCGATTAAAAAAAATAACCCTTTCACAGAAGACAAAACTTCAGACTTGACCAAATTGAAAAAAGTCGAAAATCACAAATTAAGGTCTACTGCCCCTGACTCATCTGTAAACATCGACGTTTTCGTAAAGGCTATTCGGCCAATCTCGGCAGCTTTTGTCTTTTAAATATGAGAGTTAGGGGCCGTAAACCTTAAAAAGAGACTAAAAAGATCGAATTTGTCTATGATAGATTAGTAAGCACTGCGGAGAAAAAAAAAAGACAACATGGTGGTAGGCACTTTCAGCCTTTCAGCGTAAATTGGATAAACTCGACCTCTTTTTGACGGCTGATGGTACAATTCGCTAAAAATCAAGGAAAGGTTTTCATCTAATCACCTTGATTGTATCGTGTTTAACACCGTTTTCAACATTATTTCAGTTATATCGCGGCGGCCAGTGTACCTATTCATGCGTTCCTGGAGTTTTCTTTTACCAGTACTCCGCACAATATTCTTTCCAAGCCACTGGCTGCTTTCCCACATAACCATCGTCGAAACAACGGTCAGCAGTGAGAGAGGAATGAATCCTGTCGCAATGACTATCATCAATCCTCGGAAAGAAGTTGGCCGAGCCGGGGATCGAACCAGCGACCCTCTGTTCTCAAGTCCTGTACACTACAGACTGAGCTACCGGGGCTCGGCTTTAATCACCTTGATTTAACTAGCGGACGCCATAGATCCAAGATCAGACTGCACGTTCTGTGCAGTCTGATCTTGATTTATGCCGTTCAGCATGTTTTCGCCTGTAGCGCTAAAGGAGTTACCGTCAAGTGAAGGTAAGGCAATAAAAAAAATATGAAGAAATATCGGAAACGATTAAATCTAAATGAATCGAATTCCTAATTCTGAAAATGAATTCGGTACAATTCGTGAACCTGCAATTTGTAAAATTACAACTGCATATATATTAATGGCTTACAGTTAATGATCTCGTTTGTTAATTTATAACTTTGAATGTCACTATTATCATGTTAAGTTCAACTACGTGTATTTACTAAGTTTCCCCTTGTCACAATATGGAAGAACGCGTCCTTTAACAAACAGGCCGACAAGGAAATAAAATATTCCCAAAAGCACGTTGAACACGACATTCAGCTTTTGTGACTATGAAACGAAATTCCTATTATCAAGTACGCTAAGATGAGAGAAACGAGGAAAATATCCAAGTCTAATCTTAACGTGACAGAAATTGAGTTATAGTACCCCATGGGCAAATGCCGCTACTTTTCTAAATCAGTGTGAATTTATTTTACTTAGTTTAAAATTCAAAGGCTGTTCTGGCCAAAATATGTTATGTTTTTTGCCAGCCGCCGTAGATCAAAAATTAAATTGCTAGTTCAGAGTGGTCTAGTTTTGGCTTAACATCGTCTAGTAGATCTATATAAAGTTTTCATGAGCATCCTTTGGTCAAAATTAAAAGGATGTTTTGCCAGCCACTCTTTACGAGAACAAAATTTTGAATGCTTCGTTACTGAAAACAGTAGGAGGCAACATGTTAAATGTGGCTCAAATAAAAGAATTTGTCTTTGAAAGGAAAAAAGACATTGTGAAAAAATGAGAAAATGCTGATTGTCAGCATTTTCTCATCTTCTCACAATATTTTCAAAAGCGTTCTGCCCCAGGGTCCTTAAAACTAGGGATGGTGCGGTAAAGGGTTAAAAGCTTTAAGTCCAGTAAACATATGCTCTTAATTTTTGATAAGTGTGTACAAAGCCGTACCACTGCGCAGTGATACATGTAAAACTGGTACATCGTAAATAGTATAATAACCATTTTCCTGTTTTTCTTTGGGGGGAAAAGATGGTTGCCATGGTAACAATATGAAATTCGGTAAGGTCATTGGACTATGTGCATTTTGATTGCAGTCGTTCTACACGTAGTGTTTTTTATCAAGGAGTGAATTTAAACCCGTGTTCGTGGCTACATCTACTGGCAGCAACCTGTATTCAGCGGGCAAAAATCAGAGAAGCCATTATAATATTGAAATCTACCTGTCTTAAGGTTATAGTTGCAAGATAAGACTATACGTTATGTGCAATCCAGTCTTGGTCTACGAAGTGAGTCTGCAAAAAGCAAGTATGTCCTCCATTGAATGTACGGTTTAAATAATCAAAGGTACCAACAGAAACAACTCCGTTTGAAATTAAAGTACAATGAAACGCATAAAACACTTTTGATTTCAATATTTCGGCCGATACGTACTTTTTTTTTCTTGATTCAGGCTTGGCTAAAATATTGGGGGAAAATGGTTTTCAATGTGTAATACATGTATTTATACGGATTTTTCTACCCTCCTGTTGTCAAGCATCATTTTGTTGGGGGTATTCTGGCCAACGGACGGGACTGGAAGGTGCTATGGCCAAAGCATGACGTTCAAATGATGTGATCTGACCAAATGAGGACGTTGGGAGGTAATCTTATTATACTGCAAAGAAATTTTTCGTGATCTGATTGGATAATATGCCCCGAACATATATATCATGTACACTGGCAAAACCAACGTAAAAACAGTTTCCCTTTCGGGAGCCCCGTATGCATGACTACACTATCAACACAACATCCAAAATGGCGGCGTCGATCAAGATTAACATCAAGATTATGCGCCAAGCTGCACGTTTTAGCACGTATTACCAAGGTTTCAGTGACGTCGGTTCCCAGTGACGTCAGTTTTCATTGAATTGGGGCACTCAGAAGGGAAATTCTACTTCGTCAAGGTACTCAGTTTTTTAAACCAAAAAAAAGGTAAAATTCGCTTAACAAACGTTGGAATGGTAAAACTTTGCACTATAATAAATTCGTTGTACGGTCAGGTGGCAGGGGACTTGGAAACTTGTTCACGGCTGTGGTGAATCATGTCGCCACCTCGCCTGTACAACCAATATTGTTTACAAAGACCATCTGTAAGGTAATGTGACCTAAGCACGGCGTTGTTATGCAGCCTGGCCAAAGCATGATAATTTAATGAATGTTGGTCAAATCACGACGTTGTAATGTAATCTGACCAAAGCACTACGATTTACTGTAATCCAACGAAAGCTTAGACGCTGTGAAATATTCTCTACCATAGCACCGGCTTGTGAAGTATTCTTGCTAAACCACAACTAAGTGCTCGAGGTATTCTCGCCAAAGCGTGCCAGTTTTAACACTTATCCTGCTGAATAACTAGACTGAAACTTTCAAGCTGGTGGTAAAAACCCGAATTATGCTACTTTAAACTTATTTTTTGGTGAAAAATCTCTCCTTATCGGACAGTGTAGATCCAAGATCAGACTGCACGTTCTGTGCAGTCTGATCTTGATCTACAATGTCTGCAAAAGGTCAGTGAGTCGCGCTTAGCAGCCTTAGGGTTAAGTATTCTGACCAAGGCATGGCTCTGCGAAGTACTTAGACCAAAGAATGACGCAATACGTTATTCTAGCTAATGTACGATGCTGTGAGGTATCGCCAAAGATTTCCACGTTAAGGTCTTCTGGCCAATTCACATCCCTTTGAGGTAAAATGACCCAACAAATGGCAAGTTATTCTGGTCAATATGCGACACTGTGAGGTATTCTCTCCAAAGCACAGCGCTTTACGATATTCTTACCAACGCATGGCACTGTGAGATGTTAAAATCAAAGCATAGCACTGTAGGATATTCTAACCAAGCATAATGCTGTTTGGCTTTCTTGCCAAATCACGATATTGAGAGGCATCCTAGACGAAGCGGTATTTATACTGCAACAATTATTTAGACTCTTTTTCCTGATTGAAATATCCGTTTCATTCATTTTACGCTTTTACCATTTACCAAACAATCCCGATTTAAACTGACCCTAAGCAAGACAGCTTTGAAAACATTGTGGAAATATGAGAAACTGCAGGCAACCATCACTTTCTCTTTTCCCACAATGCACCCTACTCTTTACAAGGAATATCTCATCAATTAAGCCACGTTTAATTTGTCATCTACAATGGCTTTCATTTGGAACATCTCAATTTTGTCGTCTGGTAACTATTTAAGGATTGAATTGAGTATCGAAAGATACAGACCATGATCAGACTGTGGCCTTATCTGAGTCTACTCCCTTGATAAGGCACGGTACACCAAGAACCCACTTATTATTGAACAAGAAGTACCTTTAAAAAAGAAAGCCGGCGTAAATTGCCAGCAAATAGGCAGGGGCCCTTACAATAAACATGTCTACATATTTGACCAATCACAAATTTTTATTTATTCATTTGTTATCAGTACCAAAAAGTAGGTCAAACGCCAGCACATTCAGCTACGCCGAAAAAAAAAACATGAGCAAACGCTCGAATGGACATTTCTTTGTCTCCCGTTACCGCCCCCTTTTCTTTCGAACCTTTTTGCTAAGTTCATTACCAAACCAGACGAAAAACAAGGGGTCAAGTAAAGCCGTTGTCCAGTCGAGGTCATGAAGACATAAAGAATGGTCACAAGACATGGTGACAAGATTGACCGTTGTCCATAATACACTGGGCAGACATAATTGACCGGTACAACACAGCCCATTCTCCACGGACGCTGTGTAATTTGGACGCAAAATAAAGCCATCACCAATAATGACCCTTAACTTCATGCATGCATATTTTTGACCAATCGACCCTTGATATACTTGAGAAAAAAAAAAAAAAAAACATTATGGAAAACGGAGAAATTGCTTGTAACGAGCAATTTCTCCGTTTACCACAATGTTTTTTTCTGAAAATTATCTCTACATTAAGATCACGCTCGCCATTACAAATCGCAATGTGATTTTCTTTAGACTTCCTTTACCGTAAAAATGATCAGTCCGACATTAGGTGCGTTTGCGAATCGTATGGATGAAGGTCGTACCGATCAAGATTTCTTCTATGATCTATGACTTACACTCTTCGAAAACTTGCAAATTATTTTGGCCAGAACAATTACAGAATTTTAATAATTTCAATAATTTTGGCCAATGGGAATGTCCGTTTTATTTATCTGGTACGGTCAAGTATCATGGCGGAAAATAGGACGGTAGTTTAATAAAGAACGCGTTAACGGAGCGCTGTTCTGTAGTCTGGGCGGTCGTTTTTGGTTGTCCTTTTCAAACGAATTGATGAAGTTTAAAATGAACCTTTGAATACAACGTAAATTAAACACTTCTCTTTCTTTTAAAGGTCCACGTTGACCATAATTATTTAATATCTCAAAATTTGTGCACACCTGTTTGACTCTCTCTGTCCCTGCCTCTGTGTCTCTGTACTGTCCGTCTCTCTCTCTGTCTCTCTCTGTCCAACTCTGTCTATTTCTCTCTGTCTATGTCTGTCTGTCTGTCTGTCTCTCTCTCTCTCTGTGTCTGTCTGTCTCTCTCTCTAACTCGGTTCGTCCGTTTGCCTAACCTCCCTTTCCTCTCCCTGCTAATCCTTCTGCATCTGTTCCTGTGACTGTATGCCAAAGTCCCTCTGTCTCTGTATTTGTTCTGTTTTATGTCTTTGTCCATGTCTTCCTTGCCCTTTCTGTCTCTCTTGTTCTGTCTGTCATTTCTTGCCCTTTTTGTCTTTCTTGCTCTGTCTGTCATTTCTTGCCCTTTCTGTCTCTCTTGCTCTGTCTGTCTTGCTTGTCTGTCTTCCTTGCTCTGCCTGTCTCTCTTGCTCTGTCTCTCTTTTACTCTGTCCGTCCTTTTTGCCCTTTCTGGCTCTCTTGCTCTGTCTGTCTTCCTTGTCCTTTCTGTCTCTCTTGCTCTGTCTCTCTTTTACTCTGTCCGTCCTTCTTGCCCTTTCTGGCTCTCTTGCTCTGTCTGTCTTCCTTGTCCTTTCTGTCTCTCTTGCTCTGTCTCTCTTTTACTCTGTCCGTCCTCCTTGCCCTTTCTGTCTCTCTTGCTCTGTCTCTCTTGCTCTGTCTCTCTTGCTCTGTCTGTCTTCCTTGCCCTTTCTGTCTCTCTTGCTCTGTCTCTCTTGCTCTGTCTGTCTTTCTCTGTCTGTCTTGCTTGTCTGTCTTACTTGCCCTTTCTGTCTGTCTTGCTTTTTCTGTCTCCCTTGCCCGTTCTGTCTCTCTTACTCTCTTGTTCTGTCTGTCTCTCTTTCCTTTTCTGTCTCTCTTGCTGTTTCTTTCTTTCCTTCTTTCTTTCTTTCTTTCTTTATTTCTTTCTTTCTGTCTCGATTCAATTCCACAGGAAAATGACGTAAGTAAACATGTAGCTTATATCAAGAAGGAAAATTAAATATTTACAAAACATGTGACTGTCGTGATATATGATCTCATGCAATTAGTGATGACTTTCGGGAAATTAACCTAAAGACTGCTAAGCGCGACTCAAGTACCTTTTGCGAACAGTATAGATCAAGATCAGACTGCACAGAACGTGCAGTCTGATCTTGGATCTACACTGTCCGAAAGGGAGATAATTTTCTCCAGAAGAATACCTTAGAATTGCAAAATTTGGGTTTTTACTAACCGCTTGAATGTCTTATTGCATCTATTTAATGGGTTAAGGGCTTAAGATGACACACGAATGATACCGTCTGTAAACAATCATGTTTCCTCCTTAATATCGTGAGTCAATTTTTATTGTTTACAAGGGGATAAAATAGGGAATAAAAAAATGAATACTAAAATACATGTGCAAGAGGGCAAAAGTTCAAACGTTGAAGATGTAAAGGTCAATAATCATTATTGTATATAAACCATTAAGATAAAACCGCGAGCAACAATTTCTCCATCGTCTTTATTAGTCTGGGTATTTTCTTTATGTAATTAGTGTGAAAAAAGACGAACTATATAAGCAGCTTTATTTAACATCGGTTCTCAAGATATTATCAGTACATTTACCATCTTCAAATGGCCTTGTTCTTTTAGCAACACCTTCGGAAACATTGAGGCATGAGTTCGCTAATAAGGACTAATTTCTCTTTTTGCTGTTATGTTTTCTACCTGTTAATAGAAAAATCAATTGATTTGATCTACATTTCAATTTTTTGTCCGCAACAGTCTTTAGTTTTGAAAAGTCCGCAATTTTGTTGTCTTGCAAAGGGTTTTTTAATGTATTAAGGTCGATTAACACATTAAATTCGACCATACTCTGGTAAAAAGGATCTTAATGCATTTCCGTGATACATTATACCAAGCAAGCCATTACATAATAGTGGATCCATACAATCCATTTTGTAGAACAACCAGCTAAATCATGAGGCACACTGGTCCTTTGACATGTAGAAAACTGACCAATAGCAAATAGTTCCGACTCATGTCAGTCTGCGCGGACTGCGCAGGCTGATATGAATCGATATTTTTTGCAGATGAGTTAAGCCCCCTTTTCACAGAGAATGGCTCATTGATATATTTTGGATTGTGACCACTACACTTCAGCACCAGATACTGATATGCCACAGCCCCTGTCCATGCCGTTATATCTTTTTTAACTACTTTTTATCGTGGACTCCTTTCACGGTCTCTGCAGATCTGTAGCAAAACTATTAATGGGTTCCGTAATTATTACGTCATTTTTGACAAAGTAAATTCTGAAAGGAAAAGAATGATCGGTCTGCAACAAAGGCTAAATATATCTCCACAAGCACCCAAACATTTTGCCTAACACCTGCATCATTTGCATTTATTAACGGGAGGTAATTATGTTATCTTGAACATTTGAATTCTGATTTTCACATACTGTATCACAAATCATAATACTTTCTACAGATCAGTAACCAATTGGATTAAATAAAGATTCAATGTATGCGAAAACATTTACGAAAAAGAAAACAAGAGCACCACATACTGACTGCAATGCTCGGATCCAGCTGGTTTTCAATTTAGAATTTTAAGTTGCAAGGAGGGACATAAATGTGTAAACTTTCTCAGGGTTACTTGCCTTTGTTCTATGCATTCCAATTTCGACTGTCAAAAACAAGCCCAAGCAAATGCATTAATTACAGGAGTTTGAGCAAGTTTATGTCAAAGTTTCGACACGTTGTCGACGTCGACGACCGGTCTATAGCTGCACGCCGATGACGACACAGACATAAACGACGATCGCACGTCGACGACGACTTAGACGTATACGACAAATGCACTTTGACGATGACGACGACGACGAAGATCGACTACCGCACTTCGACGACGCCGCAGACCTTTTGGACTACCGAATTTTGATGACGAGACGCAGACTTAACGACTACCACACGTTGACGATGCTGACGACCATACAGACGACTGCACTACGATGACGACGACGCAGATGTATACGACTACCGCACATCGTTGACAAAAACGTAGACGTATACGACGACAGGGCTATGACAATATCTCGGGCTCTTCTGGAAAACTGTCGAGCTTTAAGTATTATCATTATGATCGAATCAATTTGTTCTTTTGTCGTAATGTTGGCCAGAGTGATCTATTGCGAGACGAAAACGAAACAAATGGTTTAATCCTTTACCAAACTATTCGAGTTTAAACGCCCTGAGAGAGAAGGCTTTAGAAAACAGTTTTGGAATAGAAGAAAATGCTGAAAACCAGCGTATCCTCTTTTTCCCCACAATACTTTCGACCCTTTTAAAGATGCATCCCCGGTAGTCTGAGCAACATTTGATTTGTCGTCTACGAACGCTTTCAAAACTATTCATGCACATGCATTTGTCACGATAAATATGTTTTCAGAAACAAAAGAAACATTACATCCGGTTGCTAATTTCAATCCGAACTACTGCTTTATTATTCCTATAAAATCTTCTTGCATTTCAAATCGCGATTACGTTGCTTGAAAAATATATCAAATCTATTTGATACAAAATAAATCTTTCGATGCTCAGAAAACATAACTCATTACCAAATGACAAATTTTTAGACTCGTCCAAATTTCAAAGCCTTTGCAGGCATCTCAAATGACAGGGTCTCACTCTAGATAAGAAGAAAAGTTTGTGGAAATAGGAGAAAATGCTGCCTTTCTCCTTTCCACAATGTTTTCAAGAGCATTCTACCTCATGGTCGTAATGACACGGGAGTGTTTGGTAAAAGGATGTGTAATTTCTTGGCCTCTTTTCATGTTCGAAAGAACATGGTGTTCTTGTATTGTAGTTGTGCAATTGTAGTTCTTCCCCAAATAACAAATTTTTTACACTCATCCAAAATGAAAGCGTTTGTAAACATAAAAATAAAAACGACAATTCAATATGACTTAAATGATTGGGGTACTCCATAAAAAAAAAAAGGAGAAAACGTCGTTGGAAAAGGAGAAAATGCTAGTTTCTAGCATTTTCTCCTTTTACAGCGATGTGTTCAAATTTGTTCGTCCTCAGAGTTGTAAAAACAAGACAACGTACCGTTGTCGTAAATGGTAGTACCTGGTGGAAGTAGAAGTAGTAGTAGTAGCAGTAGTGGTGGTAGTAGTAGTAGTAATAGTAGAAGAAGTAAAAAAAGAAGTTGTTGTCGTAGTAGTAATGGTTGTAGTGGTATAGTAGTGATAGAAGAGGAAGTTGTGGTGAGTAGTGGTGGTAGAAGAAGTAGTAGTAGAAGAAGAAGTTGAATTAGTAGTAGTAGTTGTAGTAGTAGTAGTAGTTCAATTATAGCTCGAAAGTCAAACGTTTTTTTTTTGCTCATATGAGAGAGAGATTTATTTTGAACAGTAAAATGGGAAATAAATCAAAAGAGTAATCAAATAAAAGAGGACACCGGATCTATCTTATACAAGGAAAGATATTAGAAGAACAGAAAGTTTGGATAAAACGATTTTTACACTTTACCAAATATCCCAAGTTCTTACGGCCCTACAGAAGAAGACTTGAAAACTTTGTGGATAAAGGAGAAAATTCTGGTAACCAGTATTTTCTCCTTTTCCCACACTGTTTTCAACCTTTCAAAAAACAAGTTTCAATTTTTGAATCACAAAAGATTTGTCGTCTGCAATGCTTTGAATTTGGAGAAGTCTAAAATTTTGTCGTTTGGCAGAGAGTTAAAGTTGGGTGAAGCTGCGTTCATAATGATCAAAAATATGATAATAATTTTATTCATACTTACTAAAATCAAAATAAAGAAAATAAAAAGAATAATAGAAATGAATATAAATATCTTACCTGACTTGACGTGGCAATACAACAACTCTTCAGTCAATGTTTCATAATAAAAACTCCACTCCAGATCCTTTTGTATTGTCTCTTACATAACTGATATTGACATTTGCATTAACATTACTGAACTTTAGAACTTTTCATCATAAACAACAAATATTCTCAATGTCAGTTTCGTGTAGCATCATCCCAAAGTTTATAACAAATAAGTCTATTTCTAGTTTTTTGTTTAAAGAAATTATTTACAATATCGGTTTAACCGACTCTCGGGCGTTTACTGCTGTTAAACAAAAGCAGTGTTGGTCAGCGTATTGTGAAGTCAATTGTGGGGCTGCAATATTTTGCAGCTGACCAGTGCGTTATGAATTTTCAGGATATTAGGGGTAATATTTCTCCTCACAAAGAAAGAAGAAAAAAAAAAAAATTGCTGCGCTTTGATGGTCAGTTAGAAATAGCCATTCCTACGTCATGAGTGCAGGGTCAGACTCGGGGGAGAGGCGCTTTAGGGGAAATCATTTCAGAAATAAAAAAAATATTGTATTTGGCTATTTAATGATCTGTGCAGAAGTGGCTACCTTTTCTATCTCACACATTACCTGCAGAGGATTTCTTTTCTTGACTTGCCGCATTTAAAAAACACTGTGGCAAAAGAAGAATTTTCTTTTAATGACCGATTTCTCTTTCGCAACATTTTTTTTTTTTTTTCTTAAACGTCTATTCATGTATCAAAATCTTATTTCAAGGTGACTATCCATATTTTTTAGTTTCGGATTTCTTAGATACATGTATTTTTTCCCCATTTTATGTCAGTTGTCTTCCTTAAGCCCAGGCTGGGTCCTTCTTGGGTCCAGGGTCATGCCCCAGAGTCCTAGCCTACTACTGGTGAAGCCCAGCAACCACATGAATGTGTGAACTGTCGTCGTGATATGACTAAAATAAAGTTAAATGTGGTGTAGAAAACCATTCAATGAATCAATATTAACCCCAGTTATTTATGAGCTGAAATACAGTAAGCTCAAGCAAAAAATTCCCAGTTTAAATGAGGAAGATTTTGAGAACATTGTGAGAAATGGAGAAAATGCTAGTAACCATTGTTTTCTGATCTTTCAAAGACAAAACCACGTGATTTACCGTCTGTAAATGCATGCAATATTGCCAAGTCTAAGTTTTTTGGAGTGTGATAAAGAGTCAAACAACAAATGATGAAACTTCTTGCTCATTGGTTAGAATCAAGAAGTATACAGTGTAGATACAGATCAGATTAAGTAGAAAGTGATCTGCCCCGTACAAAAATGCTACATAGTATATCGTCATGACATCGAAAGAGTGAAAAAGCGACTATATTTTTTTTTTCTTGACTGATTTTACTTATGCATGTCAAGTACACGTACGAGTATATGCTGAATAAAATAGTAATTTGTAAAATAATTGAATCGTTCTATGAAAAGGGGGTTTAATACATCTGCAAAAAGTATCGACTCAGGTCAGCCTGCGCAATCCACACAGGCTGGCCTTGGTCGAAACATTTTTGCTTTTGGTATTTTTTCTTGCATGTCTAGGGACCATTCTACCTCATAATTCGGTTGTTTGTTAGGTAAAATGGATTTTGTAGATCCAGACGTTTTTGATGATTTGCTTGGTGTAATGCATCACGGAGATGTTTTAAACCTCCTGTTGTTAGAGCATGGCTCAGGTACAGTAGAGTTGTGACATTAGTAAATAAGAATAAATGACTAAAAACCAATCTTTTTCCCTACAAATCTATAGGATATGCCATTTGTCTCCACACAGATCTCTTTTGTCTTTGGAAAGGACAAATAATTGCAAGATAAATTAGTAAGAAATTTGTTGTTACTCAAATCAAAGCGCTGAAAGTACCGATAAGTGCAAAGTTATAAAGTCAACATTTAACATTAATAAAATCTCAATGAGAAAGACCCAAGAAAACCTCGCGCTCGCATTAAAACAGTATGTACCAATCCAAAATATCTAGAATTCGCATAAAATTTCATTTTGCGTTAAACAGTTCAGACAAGTAGCTGGTGCTACTTGGTTCCAGTCATTTCGTTTTCTGACTAGTTTAAATGCATTTCTTGTCCTAGCTTAAGGACCAAAAGAAATCGCAGTAATCGCTCTTATTGGTCGTGTAATTATTGAGAACTGTTACAATATCCATAAAAAAACTTTTTCATAAGACATTATCTTTCCCGCTTAAACCGTGATCGAGCAGACTCTAGATTTAATTACCTGGACGAATATGGCTTTTGAAAACATAGTTGGAAAAGGCAAAAATGTTTAAAACCAGCATTTTCTTTTTTTCTCACAGTGTTTTCGATATTAATTCCAGAAAAGGGTCTTGCATAGCAGGATGTTCTAGCTTTCAACGCCTGGAATACTAGCCGTATACTAGACTTAAAGAAGTGCAGACAACCGGATCGACGAATCGTCGACTATTGACCGATCGTTTGTTCACTGAAATTCGATTCATTTAACAGTGTGCAGAACGATAGAAAAATATGACGCACAAACATTCCTTCAGAAAGGTGCGCTTTAGTGTGGCCTGTTCCAATGAACATACAAAAGGTGTCGCACCACTGCGAGACTGCTTCCAGGTCGTAGTAGTCAAAAGTAGTCCAATGTGAAATTTTGCAGTTGCTTTTTTGTTGCACTGTTTCATGGAGCTGAGGTGTATAATTTAGATTTGTTCCAAATTTAGGCAGTGGGGGGACCACTTAGATGTATTTTTATTGTATATTGACTGGATTATTTTGTGTCACTGGAGGAGCAAAAAATTGAGGTCATTGCCATGAACCGGTATTTTTGACAGGACAAATTCTAGGGTGCCTGTTTTGGTAGGGATTTAGCGAAAAACGCAATCGGTTGACATTTTTTTAATGCATTCTTTTGAAGGGCTATGGACGTATTTTTGAGAGCAAGAGACGGAAAACCCAGAGTTTTGCCATTAAGCGATTTGTGAAGCTTCAAAGATGATCAATTTCATCCTATTTTCAATATGGCAAAAAACAGTGGTGTGACACCAATAATCCCGCGTTAAAGATCCTGGAGTAGAAAGCTTTGAAACATTTCGGGAACAGGAGAAAGCTTTCTTTTTTCAAGGCTGTAAAAGTAAGAGATAATTTTGTAAAAGATTACGTGGCTGAATTTGTAAGTCAGAGCTTCCTAATTTGACCTTGTTGGAGGGGGGGGGGGGGCTTTTTGATCGCATAGTATATTTCTCAGGAGAAGCGATGCAGATCCGTGTCCTTGTGCCGGTGAATATGTTGAAACACAAGAATGGTCGCCCAAACGCCAGGATATAGCATAGATATAGTTGAAAGCTGTGGCGTAAAATATTATATAAGAAAAGATAGGTAAAGCTGTCATATTCAATAACCGTTTGTGACTCCACTTTAAACATTTCTTTCAACATTTTCTGTTCGTAGATTTGAAGAAGAAAACGCTATAAGACTGTCTCAGACCCTGAATTCGATAAACTTATCTAAAACCGTTTAAAAATCTACTTTGCCCTTTACCACAAAATCGCGGGTTTTAACAACCCTGACAGAGAAGGCTTTTGAAAACATTGAGGGAAAAGGAGAAAATGCTGGATACCAGCATTTTCTCCTTTTTCCACAATGTTTTCTACTCAGAAAAAAAATCTATTATTTAAATCACATTAAAGTTGTCGTCTGCACTTGCTTTCAATTTGGTAAAGGATATAACATTTGCTTTTTGCTTCATCAGTCTGATTACAACACCTCTAATTCATGGGTGCCTTTGTTATAAGCAGTAGCCGCATAATTATGGCTTTAACATTATAGTGCCAGTGCCCACACCTTTGATTGACGTAAAACTTGTACTCTTGTATTTAGTGCCGAGCCCCGGTAGCTCAGTCGGTAGCGTAAAGGACAGTCCGACTTGAGAGCAGGAGGTCGTTTGTTCGATCCCAGGCTCGGCCAATTTCTTTCCGAGGATTGGTGATTGTAATTGCGACAGGATTCGCTCCTCTCTCAACTCTGACCATTGTTTCGACGATGGTTATGTGGAAAAGCGTTGAAAAAATATTGTGCGGGGTACTAGAAAAAAAGAAACTCCAGGAAAGCATGGATAGGTGCACTGGTCGCCGCAATATAACTGAAATAATGTTGAAAACGGCGTAAACACCATATAAACAAAACTTGTATTTAGTTATGTGAAGAAATCGATAGAAACTTTTGCTAAAGATTTGATTGAATATTTGAATATCATCGTCATCACCTTCATCATACTCGCCAAGAAGAAGAAGAAGAAGAAGAAGAAAAACAAAGTCAACAATGCCGACGACAACAACAAGAAATCGTTCGAAGCTTTCTTTTCAAATTTCAATACTAGATCATCATCATCATCATCATCATCATCATCATCATCATGTCATACATGTGTTACATCAGAAAAAAACGTTGTTCACAGAAGTTTTTGTTTGTACCAACCTTGACTGACAGGGATACCTCAATCTAAAGTCAATGTAGGCATTAATACATTTCATAGATCGGACAGTGAAGATCAAAGATCAGACTGCACGTTCCGTGCAGTCTGATCTTGATCTACACTGTCCGCAAATACAACTTAACTCTAGCCTTATACCTCAAAAGACCCAGAATACATAAAGCTACCGCAGTAAGGACTTTGATGCCGATCGTCTCTAATTACAAGTGGGGGCCATAGCTAACCAGTTTAGGGCCATAGCATGAGAGGTAACGAAAGAACAACTTGTAATTTCATTAGAGGGATAATAAATGACTTCTTGACGAATTTTCCCATATCGCCCCACGAGACGTTCGGAAGCTGCCGAAAATGCGATGTGCAGGGCAATTCGGGGTCAGCCGCAGCTGCAATAGCGATATCGCACACGAAATAACCCCAAACTTTTTCCTTCATTCGCTTTCATATTTTCGATCAATTTTCGGAAAATGTGATAATTATTTTTTTTAATTTTCGTTTATGTTCAGACACCTCTTCATGCGTTTAAAAAGTTATCGTAGTTAAATGGCAGAATTTTGTTACTAAGAATTACCAGCTCTTCTTATTTCCTTATTTTTTTTTCAAATTCTTGTACTTAATGAAATAAGAGTGGGAATTAGGGTAACTAAGCACTTACCAGAAAAAAAAAACAGAATATTTAATACTTAACCAAACAATCATTTGCTTTGATGACCACGAGGAATGAGTCTTGTACAAGAAAATTATGGGAAAATGAGAAATACACTTTGTGCAGCCTGATCTTGATCTTTGCTGGCCTCTAGGGCAATTCATGTTGTTAAAGGCACTTTGAGGGTAAAAACAATGTGAGGTCTTATCTTTATAAACAATATTGATTACACAATACGATCCGCATACGTCCCCAGGCGCCGTGCTTTAGCATGAGAGCATTAATTTTGGAAAAATAAAAACATCATTAAAAAAAAGATAATTAGTCGAGTCTGCAGTCAAAACTAGGTTTTATCGTAAGACTCAGCCAGTAGATAAACGGCTACCTATCTTATAGTGCTAAGAACTTTCTTTTTTTTTTTCTCAACACAATTTTTTTCAAAATATTTTGATTTCAAAATTCTATGATTTTTCACAGATTTTATAACATGGCTTTTATTTTACATTTATAGCTTTAGAAATCGTCGCTGTTGTTGTAATCCGATTTATTGGACCGCTTACCATAAACACTCGGGTTGTTATTTCGAAATAGCCAGCAGTTGCAACGAGGTGTGAAGAGCGAATGTTACCCCATTTGACCTTTGCATCCGTGACCCCTGGATGACCGAACCGACGGTAAATAATGCACAAAAGTTAAACTGAAAAGTAATGACCTTAGAGCAACCGGTAAAAAGCCCCTGCATGACTTGTATGTCATAAAGAGAACGCCATTTTCTGTTTTTCCCTTAGTTTCACTTTTACCCCTTTGCCAGAAGACAAAATTTTAAGACTTCTTCAAATGGAAAGCATTTGCAGACGGTATATTAAGTGGTATCCCAAAAGTAATATGTCTGGGTAAGTGTAGAAGAAAACATTGTGGGAAAAAGAAGATTTGCTACTTACAAGCATTTTCTGCTTTTTCCAACATTTTTTTTTTCAAACCCCATTTTACTCAGGGTATTTAAAATACGGAATTAAGTGAGTTTTAGACTTCTAAAAATTGAATGTATTTTCTGCCGACACATCTTTAGAACGGTAGAAAACATTGTTGGCAAAGAAGAAAATGCTGATTACCAGCATTTTCTCTTTTTCCCACAATGTTTTCAAACGCCATCTTCCTCAGGTTCGTTAGAATACTGAATTGTTTGGTAAAAGCATTAATCAATTTTTTGTGGTTTTGAAACTCGAGTTTTGATAAGCCTAACCGCATTCTAGCAGCTGATACTAAATTATTGCCAGTATATTTCGTGGTCAGGACCTGACGAAGTTCGTGGTTTATTTTAATCACTGAAGTTTATGATCCATTTTTACCCTTTCCCAAACAATCCCTGGTTTTTACGGGTCAGGAATAGAAGCCTTTTGAAAACATTGTGGGAAAAGGAGAAAATGCTGGTAACCAGCATTTTCTTCTTTTCCCACAATGTTTTCTACCCTATCATATAGAAAAATCATCTTTTTAGCAACTGTTAATTTGTCATTGGCAAAATGCTTTCAATTTGGTCTGGTCCAAAATTTGCCGTTTGGGAAAGGGTTAACTATCTCAGCTCCAACCTGATATGAGCCATGCTCTTGCAAAAAGAGGGTCTAATGCATCTTCGTGAAACATTATACAAAGCGGGTCATCACATAATTATGGATCCATAAAATTCGTTTAGTCTAACAACCTGCTGAATCCTGAGTAAGAATGATCCTTCGACATGCAGAAAATAAAATGATATCAAAAAGTTTCGACACAAGTCAGTCTGTACGGACTTTGCAGGCTGACCTGAACCGATACTTGTTGCGGTTCCATTAAAGCCCCTTTTAACAGAGAAAGGCTCGTATAAGCTCGACCTCTTGTCACGGCTAAAAGTAACAATGAAATGAAACTCAGAATGTTTTTGTTTTGAAAGATAGGTTTGAACAAAACGGCTGGCACAGACCCTAAATCAGATTACACCTTCTTTGCAGTCTGATCTTGATCTTTGCCGTCTGCAAAACGCTCCTGTTTTTGTCTCTTGTGCTGAAGGGGTCACACTTACTATGCTGATTTTATTTTTCAAACAATCACGTGACGATCGAAACCATTAGTTAGTACTGAGTTACCAGAATTTTCTCCCCTTCCCACATTGTTTTCACAAATCTTCTTCATCAGGGTCGATAAAACATGGGATTGCTTGTTAAAAAGGGTTAACTCTTTCCATACCAGAGACAACACCAGAAGCTTTTGTAGACAGTGTAGCTCAAGATGAGACTGCACAGAACGTGCAGTCTGGTCTCTATCTACACTGTCCACTGCTATATTCTAGATTATGACCAAACTGCCTCTTGATCTTGCAAAGGAAATGTATTTCTAACTTTTGAGTAAATGCAATTTATTTCTTCAGTAGTGAAAGAGTTAAATAAACAAATAAACAAGGTGAAGACCATTTCCGATGAATTCGCTGCAAAGTTAAATGCAATGCGGGATGTTTGAGTTATGTCCACTTAAAAACGAATAAAAAAAGAAGTCGCCCCTTTAGATAAAAGGAATTTTCCACTTGAAAATGTCACATCAAAAGAGCTTGACATCGTTTTTTTTTTGTTGAAAAAAGCTTTACTTTTTAATCCAATTTTCTGAATTTGATGACTATTAAGAAATATCTACTGGATAACTAAAAGTTTTACCAGACAATTCTGTGCTTGAAGACCATGGCGAAAAAGAGAAGAAGAAAACTAAAAAAAGATCTTTGAAAACATTGTGGAAAAAGGAGAAAATGCTGGTAACCAGCATTTTCTCCTTTTACCACAATGTTTTTAACCGTTCCAAAGACAAACTCTGCCATCTGTACTACGTTCTACTTGTCATCTGTAAAAGCTTTCAATATGGGAAAGTCAAAATTACGTCATTTTGGTGACGAACATTTACTTAATGACACGTTAGAAACGACAGTGAAGAAATTGTTGGGAAATATCTTGATTTCCGTATTTACACGTTTTGTGCAGACTGATCTTGATTTACTCTATCAGCAAAATCGCATTTGGTCTCGCCTATAGCAGCTTTGGGTTGAAATAATTTATGAACAAATATTACATTTGAACACGTTATTTTACGTCTATGAAATCTGGACATTTTCTTTATTTTAAATGCTTAAAAAAATATTGTCTTTTATTTGCAAAAGGTTAATAGGTCTAATCTAATTAATCAATTTAAAAATGATTGATTATGAATTTTTCATCTTTATAGTGCCGGTAAGTGCTTTGACTGTCCAAGCAAAGAATCATAAAATGACCGGTGGAATTGGTACTATATATGGAACCCGTCAATAATGTTCGTGATTTGATTGGTTGTTTGGTCTATCACCACGGACATTATCTTCCGCCAGATGGCAGTCTTCAAATACACATCTATCTGATTTGGGCGTTCTGGGTACAGAGCCGGACTACTTTTTAAAACGAAAACCTTTACTCTGAATTTCAAAATAAAATAAACGGTTACTCAATAAAATCGTACTTGATACGATTCATTCAGCTATGATCAGCTAGCATGTAACCTATGCACCGGCCATTTATTAAAACAGCCCTAGCCTGGCATTCAGGCCCTGCATTTAAGTCATTCTAATAAACAAGGTACACAACTACAACAAACTCACAGAAATATGTATTGTTATTTGCCCTTCTTCTGAAATACGTTAAATCAGACATTCAGAACATTGAGAACACAGAGTATTTGTTTTGCAGTTTTACTTGATGATATTGTTTTAATGAAAATTCTATATTTAACGGACTGACACCAGTCTAAAACAGCCCCTACAGATTTCGGTAATAGCTTCGGTATAAACCCTACTTTCCCCCTGTATATGAGACGGGTGATGCGTCATAGCAGACAGGTCGAATCTTCGAAGAATATGACATGCGCAGACAACGTCGCCACGGATAGTTACGTAGCAGTATTCAGTTTACAGAAGGGGGAAGTTTGCTTATAAACAGACGACCAGCCCGATCTTTTCTACAGCGGTAGAGCACGAGTCTTGTAAACGAAAATTCTCGGGTATGTGTTAGGTTGCCACGGCTGGTCATTTAAAACTACAAAAAGTTTTCGGATGAGACGTTAACCTGGGTCCCTTGTGACGGTGCTATACACCGAGCACGTTAAAGAACCAGGCGTAACTTAGGATGAATTTCGTCCTGTATCTTGCACCTTCCCTCGTACCACAACTAACAGTGTTCTTGGAACATCGTCCATATGGGTAACTTGTGGTGACGATGAATAAATGAAAATCAATCTATAACAACGGTCAGAAATGAAAACGGAGGGCAAAGAGGGCTTTTACTGCGACGAAAAAGCCACATGTATAAGTACGTGCATTATGATTCAGAATCATACGACCTGTACTCTGTGAAAAAGGGGTATTATGCATCGACCCAGTTCAGCCTGCGCAGTTTGCAGTCGGTTGTTAGACGAAATAGATTTTTATGGGTCTACAAGTATGTGATGACTTGTATGGTATCATGCACCACAAACATGCATTAAGCCCCCGTTTCCCAGAACATGGCTTATACATAATATGGCCCAAGAAATCGAAACAAAGGCAGAACTTTGGGATCCTGCATATTCAGATGTGGAAATAAAATGAAAGAACGGTATCCAACCTTGCTACTTCCGTTCCGTTCCATTCGGCATACCTCGGGTGATGGGAGCATCAAATCCCTCGGCTGTATCTGGTGGATTGATATGCACCTAAACGGTACATTTCATCGCCGGAAATACACCGGTTTACCGTTCTGAAAATTGTAAGGCTCCTCTAAAAAAAGAAAACTTGAGTCTCAAATTTCTATCGAAATTTTCTAACTATATTTCAGCTGACAAACAGTTCGTACATTCATTTTTTAACGTGGTTTATCAATTCCGATTGAAGTTTTCACCGACAGATAGATAGATGTGAATAACGTCATCGAGGTTATTTATGTCGTTGCTAAACGACTTACAGTGGCGCCGCCATGTATAAGATCACGTGATTGGCAGTTCAAATGGAAACGACCTTATACGGCCGAGTTGTGACGAGCGGTTCCGTTCCTACATAAAGTTCGATGGCGGGAACAGCATTCCGTAGAAAACGTAAGGTCTCGCCAAAGACACCAAACTATTGTACAAAAGAAAACCTAGGTCTATAGATCTCAGATTACCTATTGTAATGATGTGCTTTCTAACCCACCGTGACCCAGCTCTCAACTTTGATAATGTATTTTTAAGTCCATCTTCTTTTTTATCGATAAAACGCGAGTGTAATTTATACGCGTTGTTTACCAATATTTTCATTTGAATTATAAAATGTATTTAACCCTTTGGTTGCTGTACGCGATATTTGTTGCTTTTACGGACAGTGTAGATCTAAGATCAGACTGCACGAAACGTGTAGTCTGATCTTAGATCTACACTGTCCGATTTTCTACTGATAATCTAGTATATTCTGACCAAAGCTTTGAAAGTGATCCAGTATGGCTTTTCCTGATGACAAAATGCCTGTCCCTGTACATTATTAGTTGTACGGTCAGGTGGCAGGGAACTTGGAAAGTTGTTCACGGCTGTGGCGAATCATGTCGCCACCTCGCCTTCGGCAAATTGAGTACGCTGACGGCACAGAATTTCCCTTCTGAAAGCCCCAATTCAAAGAAAACTGACGTCACTGAGAATTGACTGAAATCATGGTAAAACATGCAGTTTGGTGCATAAACTTGACGATGTCACTGCGATAGATATTCGACGTATTTTAATTCAAACATGGATTTAAACAACTTCAAGGTAAGTAACTATGCATTTTAATGAATTGTTGGCAAAAGTATGAGTTCATTAGTTGCCTCATGACCATTAGGTTATTCTCTCAACGTAATAATGTATGAGTTTCTCATAAGAAATTTCTCGCGATCTGATTGGATAATATGCCCCGCACATACAAGTCATGTACACCGGCAAAATCCACGTAAAATCAGTTTCCCTTTTGAAGGCCCCGTATACATGACTACACTTTCAACCCAACATCCAAAATGGCGGCGTCGACCGATACGAGCCGCCGACAACACAAACATAATAAGTAGCTTGCTCCGTATTATTTCTAGTTTCCCTTGATGATTGTCATCAAAGCGGAAAGAATGGATTATTTTTGAAAATAAATGAATATAGTTACAAAATTATCGTTTGTTGTCATTCTACAACAAACACACGGGGCGTTAAACGAGCCATCCCTTCGTCAGGTTAGCAAATTGTGAAGTGTCGAAACTCATTCATTGTAACGTTAAAAAGATAACCAAAGTGTCGTTTGTGGTAACTAATGGTCTTTTACTTTTTGACAACAAACCATTAAAATGCATAGTTACTTACCTTGAAGTTGTTTAAATCCATGTTTAAATAAAATTATGACGAATTTCCATCGCAGTGACATCATCAAGTTCATCCACTAAACTGCACGTTTTACCAAGGTTTCAGTGACGTCAGTTCTCAGTGACGTCAGTTTTCGCTGAATTTGGGCACTCAAAAGAGAAATTCTATGTCGTCAGCGTACTCAGTTCGTGAGTACATAAACGTGGAAATTTCGCTGAATACACATTGGAATGGTAAAACTTTGCAATATAATAAATTCGTTGTACGGTCAGGTGGCCGGGGACTTGGAAACTTGTTCACGGCTGTGGCAAATCATGTCGCCTCGAGCCTTCTTCGTGAACAAGTTTCCAAGTCCCCTGCCACCTGACCGTATAACTAGTAAAGTAAGCCGAAAAGTAAGCCGTAAAATAGGTAGAAAATAGCTTCAGATAAGATACAAGAACAGTGCTTCTCTAACTGAAGCCCTTATCAATAGAAAAATTATAGACCCTGCTCCCTGCATATTTCGAGGAAAGACCAAAAATATTGTAATTAGGTGTGAATTAATTTGCTTAGTGCAGGGATGTCTTAGAAACAAACTAAATGTACACAGAACGTATATTTACAAAGACATATTCCATTGCTCGGTTCGATGCTGCTTGTGAGCACCATCTTTGATACTTTGTTTACTTCCTGCGATGCGCACGAATCTCTCTGTCTCCTCTACTTTTTTAGGACTATTTTTACGACCGAATCCCTGCAAACAAATATGCGCCTTATCAGTTTGCTATTACTGATTTCTTCGAATTTTCTTCACTTAATCTTGATGATTTTAACCCCTTTAAAATCTTTGAGAGAGAGAAAAAAAAAATCTCCTTATCAGACAGTGCAGTACGATCTTGATCTACACTGTCCGCTAAAGGTCACTGGGTCACTGAGTGGCGCTTAGCAGCCTAAGGGTTAAAAGTTTAGCCAATTTCCTACAGAAACCAAAAGTAGCATGGTTTGACCTGTACTGATACAGAATTTAGCTTATTACAATGGCGATAAACTGTAATTTATAACGTACGTCATATGTAATTAACATTTTAGGCCTATACGAGTACTGTAAAACAGACTGCCAATTTAACATGGTTGAACTTTACCAGGCCTCGTAATGTAGGTTTCCACAAGCCCTGAATGACCGAAAAAAATAGAGCAAAACAATAGCAGTTATAAATTGAAAACGATAACGTGTCATATATTAAAACATTCGTGAGTCATGCTTTGTTAAAAAGGGGTTTCGTGTATCTGCAAAAAGTATCGAGCCAGATCAGCCTGCGCAGTCCGCGCAGGCTGACCTGGCTCGAAACCTTTTGTCAATGTTCAATTTTGTGCATGCCAAAGGACTATTTTACTACAATATTTTGAATGTTTTTAGACAAAGTGGACCCATTTAAGCGACGACTTGCATGGTATAAAGCACCACGAAGATGCATTGATCCCTTTTTCCCAGAGCGTTGCTGATTTGTACTAAAGGTTGGTGCTTTGGTCTAGGACAAGTCTTTACTCTTTTTCAAACAATTCCTTGTTTTGACGACTCAGAAGAAGAAGAAGAAAAAGAAGAAGGAAAAAAAAAAAAAAAAAAAACAGGAGACATTGTGGGAAAAGGAGAAAATACTGGTAGATCTAGACAACAATTAAACGCATACCTGAAAAAAAAAGGGTTTTTTTACGCGTACTTTAAACTAAAAGTGCACTGATTACGTAATGTAAACTGTTTTGCAGGAGCAGACTTTGAATGTAAAAAAGACCTTTTACGGCGTAGCCGTACGGGGTGGCTTTTGACCTACTTCTTGGTTTCAGTCTCGAACGAAAAAATAGTGACTTGTGATTGGTTCAAAATGTAGACATGTTCTTTTTGCGGACCTCTGCACTTCTATTTGCAGTTGGTGAAAAGGTGGATGTGTCATTCTGCGGGCCTTTGCGGTCGTACTAGCGGGTGCATTTTGTGACACAAATATACAATAGTTGCTACCATAATCGATCCTCCGTTGGTTTTTTTCACACATTCGCAAATAGGTGCGACGAGAGGGAACTATTTTCTTGTACTAATTGGTAATTTAATATTTGTAATGCGTTACCTTATTACCAAGTAGCTTACGAGGCTCATCAGCTTCTTGCTTTTAACCTATCACTGTCCAGTCCACGTGTATTTTCAGACACTATGGGAGCATAAATTGATCCTTCTCCAGCAATGATTTGGATTAACGCTTAATCTTGAAAAATATATGTACGATACTTTTTGTAGATGCATTAAGCCCCCTTTTCACAAAGCATGGTTTATATGAAATTCAAAATTTCACTTTTCAACAATATACAAAACAATAATGAAAAAGAGGTGAATGCTGGCATGGTTACTTTTCGATATTTCGCTTCATGGTGAACCTCAAAGGAGTTTCAACATTCATTTCTTAGTGTCCCTTACGCCGTCTGTTTTTTCTTTAAGATCTGCCTCGTTCTTCAAATTATAGAAAACGTCGAATAAAAATGAACGATTATCGCTAAAAAATACATGTAGTTACTGCTTTTCCACTAATATGTCAAATTGTTTGACTTTTAGGAATGATGGTTAACCCGTTTTGGGTACCGGACTGTTGCAAATGTATGTCGGCTTTTGAGTACAGCTACTGCAACATTGCACTGATACGCTAACTGGATCCTTTTCACACAATCCCGCGTTTAAACGATCCAGACGAAAAAATCGTTGGAAAACATTGTGGAAAAAGGAGAAAATGCTGGTAACCAGCATTTTTCACAAAATTTTCTACCTTTTTACAGATAAATAGCTTCTGTTATGCAACATTTGATATGTCGTCTGCAAATACTTTCAATTTGGACTTGTTTAAAATGTTGTCGCCTGGTAGAAAATTAAAGATCGCACACAAATGCGCAGTGACATGCAATTGTCCAATAGAGCGGTCACTCTGATAACCATGGTGATCCGTTAACTCTATACAAGACGACAGAATTTTAGGCTCCTCATATTCGAAAAAAATGCAGACGACAATTCAAATGTTGCTGAAATAATGGTATTTGACTTCAGAAAGGTAGAAAACATTGTGGGTCAACATTTTCTCCTTTTCCCACCATATTTCTGCAGTGTTCTTCGTCAGGGTTGTCGGTACACGTGATTCTCTGCAAAATGGGTTAACTGTTTACCAAACAACAAAATTTCATTCTTGTTCATATTGATAACATTTGCAGACAACAAATCAAATGCGACTCGTAAGATGATACTTATTTTCAAAAAGGTAGAAAAGTATTGTGGGATAAGGAGATAAACCTGCATACCATCATTTTCTCCTTTTCCCATCGTGTTTTCGAAGCCTTCTTCGTTGGAACACGTGATATTTTGCAAAAGGGTTTCAAGGTGCGGGTCAAAAGGACATGGCACGTAGAAAAGGTAATTCTAGACGCTGTATGACTTTGACAATGGACGGCTCTGTTAGTCGGCAATGGTAATGCACGTGGCATTCGGTGCTAATGCGTAAAGTATGGTATTAACGTTGACCAATGGGACAAGGTTGTCAGATACTTCCCTTGATTCCTTTTAAATTCATTGTAGGTCCTCTTTATGGTAGTACTTGCTTTTTTTTATCCTAGATATTCTTTGCACTTTTTAGGACCTTGCTGCAGTCATTCGGCTAACCTCGGGTTATCCTTTGATGCAGTCTCATGGCTCTGTTACAATGGGTGATATGCACCAACACCTACAAGGTACATTTCTTCGCCGGAAATAGGCCATTGTTACCGTCCTTAAAATCGTGAAGTCTACACTTAAAAAAGAAAATACTGCCACCTTTTCTATCAAAATCTTTCTAAACCACATTTCCGTTGCCAAACACTTTGTAAATTCATTTTAAGGTGGTTTTATCAATTCTATTGGCAGTTTTCACGAATACAGACAAAAGGGAACTTTTACGAACGACATAAAGCAAGATCAAAATTCTCTGGTCTGTTCTGTCTTTCTGACCAAAATGTTCTTCGAACTGGAACATCAGAATTAAGTATCATGAACTTTGAAAGCATTTGCACAAACCCAATATGACCTAATTGAAAGAATATATAATGGAATGAGCTGAACTCTGAAAGAAGAGAATGCTGATTGACAGCATTTGCTGCGGATGTATTCAAAAGCCTTCTTACCTGGATTGTAAACGCAGGGCGTTGTTTTGCGAACGATTAATAACTGAGAAATACATGTGTGCAATATGTACTTGTCCAAACAAAGTATCTGTTCTGTTTTATACTGCACTGAAATTCTGACCTAAAATTGAAAATATGGGTCAGTTTGGGGCTCAAATAATGACAATTGAAAAGAAAAATACATTTTGAGAAAATGCCTGTTTCCAGCATTTTTTTTTTTTAATCACTATATTTTCAAAAGTCATTTCCAAAGGCTTAACTTATCTGGCAATAAAGTGGTTAAAATTAGTACAGATATAGGCTGGTGACATATGCCTTTCTTACCTTATTTTTACGTTAAATTAGTTTTTGTTCATAATTTACAACATGTGGACGAAAACGGGGTATGACCTTTTTTTCAAATTAACATTAATTATCATAAAAAGAGAAAATCTTGGGGATTTTTTTGTGTTACAATACCTTTCACGGCCCTCCTAAAAACAAAGGAAAAAAAAAAATCCACTCCTACAGATTTCTTGATTGATGGATTGTACGGTTTTAAACGCCGTTTTCAACATTGTTTCAGTTATATCGCGGCGGCCATTGTACCCATCCATACTTCCTTGTTTCCAGTACTTAGTACGATATTCTTTACAAGCTACTGACTGCTTTCCCGCATAACCATGCTTGAAACAATAATCAGCATTGAGAAAGGAATTAATCCTGTCGCAATAACTAACACCAAACCTAGGAAATGATTTGACCGAGCTGGGAACTCGAATCAACGACCCCCTGTTCTCAAGTCCTGTACGCTACCGACTGCGCTACAGGGGCTCGGCATAAATTTCTTGAAAGTTATTGAACCCTTAGGCTGTTAAGCTGATAATATTTATAGAATCGTCGTCATCCCATCGTTGTCATCCTTGATAATACTTTTAGATTAGTCGTCATGGAATAGTTGTCATCTTTGATACAGTTTATTGAATTGTCGTCATCATATTGTCATCTTTGTCATTGTTTACGGAATTGTGGTAATCATATCATTGCCATCGTTGATAATGTTTAATATACAATCGTGGTCATCTTATCACTGCCATCGTTGTTAATGTTTATAGAATTGTCATATTCATATCACTGCCATCGCTGATAATACTTAAAGAATTGTCTTCATTATATCACTGTCATCGTTGATATCATTTATACAATCGTCGTCATCATATCGTTGCCATCGTTGATAATGCTTTTAGATTAGTGGTCATAAAATAGTTGTCCTCGTTGATACAGTTTATGGAATTGTCGTCATCATATCATTGTCATCGTAGATAATGTTCATACAATCGTCGTCATCATATCAATGCCATCGTCTATAATGTCTATATTTTCAAGGCCATCATATCGTCGTCATTGCCAATAATGTTAGTGTTTTAATTGTCATTGTCGTCTTGATATCATTTTCATATGAAATGTTTACACACTCGTCGTCATAATATCATTGCCATCAACGATAATGTTCATACAATCTTCGTCATCATATCGATGCCATCGTCATCAATATCAGTGTTTTAATCGTCACTGTACCATTGCCATGGTTGTCAATGTCGGTGCTTTCTTCGTCATCATGATTATCATTTTCATTGTCAACAAAATCGGTGAAGTCGTCGTCTTCATCAATTTTTTGTCATCATCGACAATGTCGGAGACGTTTATGCTATTTTCGAGATTATAAATATCATTTTCATCATCGACCATTTCGATAATTTCGTCGTCATATCAGTCCCTAGGTCGACAATGCCGATGCATTTGTCGTCTTCATATCAATGTTGTCATTTCTGTCGATAACAAATCTGTCTTGCTGTTGTCATCAACACAATTTCCATCATATTAGTGCTTCTTTTGTCATTAAAATTGCCATTGTCGTCAATAACTTGGTTTTGCCGGGACATTTAGCGTTACTATCGTCAATAAACCAACTAATACGTTATCAGATGTTTATATGTTTTTTTTTTTCTATTTTCTAATTATGACAACAAAATATTGATTGTTCATAACATTATAAAATCAATGCTTAAATAGAACTTTATCAACAGATTAAGATCAATATAATAACTTATGGCATGAAGGCGTAAGGAGCATATCAACAAATTTCCGCCGCCTTCATCGATTGTTCTAGCTTATTTCGCACACTAACTTAATAGCCGACTTCATTCGGTATATTCCGTGAACAATAATCGGTATGTCGATCCTCGAAGTCAATACCAACAGATTGCCGAACTCTGCCGAATTTGTCTTTTGTCTTGGTAGCAGTGTACATTCTGCTTTTTTTCCTAAATGGTAAATTTTGGCAATTTGTTTTGGAGATAGCTATAAACTTATCCCTATCATTTTTAACCTTTTACTACACAATCCCGTTTTTTAACGATCTTTTGGAATTATGTCGTCTCAAAACAGTTCTTTTTTTATGATCATAAGTTCTGATGACCCCATTATGGTTTTAATTGGTGTGTTAACAGCTGCCTTAAAATTCGTATGATTTTCTCCTATCGTTAAAGGGATCTAATAAACCCCTTCATCGTCCAGCAGTTTATGTGTTCTTTTCGAAGAATACGTATCAAGATCAGACAGCACTGACTATGGAGACATAAATGTATCAACAGTTTTTACTGCTTCACTGTAACCTGTGGTCAAAACGCAAAAAGCAACTTTATTTTCGTTAAAATCTATTTTTCTAAATATATTTTTTCAATCCCGGAAAGAGACGATTTTTGTTGTTTGGTCAAAGGAATAAATACATATAGAAAACGATGTATCTTCATGTTTAGATATAACACAGGTTGCCTGTAACATTTGGTCTTTATATTGCAAACAGTTACTAATTAGTAAAAACAAAATGTAGTTAGAAATCTATAAGTTTTAACTCTTTACCAGGCGACACAATATGGGATTTGTCCAAACTGAAAGAATTTGCAGACAAGAAAATGAATGTGGCTGAAATCGGAATTTGTGTCTGAAAGGTTAGAAACTCTGTGGGAAAAGCAGAAAATGTTACCAGCATTTTCTCCTTTTCCCACAAAGCCTCCTAAAAACTTTTTTTCTCCAGGGTCATTGAAATTCTGGGTTGTGTGGTAAAGGGTTGGAAATATATCAGGGTGAAAGACATACCGCTTAAATGTAGTTGAGTTATGCTCTGTGAAAAGGGGGCTTAATGCATCTGCGAAAAGTTGCGACTCAGGTCAGTCTGCACAGTTCGTGCAGGCTGACATGGGCCGAAGCTTTTCTCTATTGGTCAATTTTCTGTAAGTCCAAGGCCCAGCCTATCTCATGATTAAGTTGGTTATTAAAAAAAGTGACTACTATGGATCCATGAGTATGGGATGGCTTGCTTGGTATCGTTCATCACGTAGATGCATTAAGCCCCCTTTTGCCAGAGCATGACTCAGTTATTTTTACTGAGTTTGTTGGCAAGTTTGTCACTAAGGGATTGTAAAGCTAATTTCCTTTTTTTTCCCCGTTCAATCCTGTTAGGTGTAATTTAGGCGACTTGTTCCCACAATAACTATAGCCGCCATTATACGTGGCCAAGATTTACCCGTGAAAGTGTTGGCTCTTTTAACTTCTACAAAACAGAGACAAATACATGTACATTGTATCTGCTACTGCAGCCAGGACATTGAAGACCAGTATTAGGTGCCACATAACGTATTGCTAGGTGCAATATTCTGAGCAATTCGTCATTTATTTTTTAATACGTGACCCATCACGCAAAAAGGGACCATCTGGGAATTCTGTACATCAATAAGATGAAAACAGATCAATGACAGTGCAGGTCAGTTTAAGTTGATAATTAAAAAATGATTGTATAACAAGGTACAATGACCACTTTTCATACAGAAAATGTCATTAAAGCGAAAAGTGTCAACCCTGGTCAGCCTGCGCAATTCGCGCAGTCTGACCAGGGTTGACACTTTTCGCAGTTCCCAGAAGGTCCCTTTTTGCGTGATTGGTCACATATTTTTTTTTTTTATTCTGACTTAAAATATCAATTCTATTTGTAAGGCGCTCGCGATGAATACGCTTAACAACAATTACCCCAAACACCCTTTTTTGGGTTCTGTTCAAGAAGGCTAGGTACGTTCCTGAGTCCTTTCACTCACGTGATCTTAAATATGGCGGCGCCCTGAAAATTCTTTTTATCAATGATAACAACAACTACAGAAGTTATTTACATTTATCAATTTTGTCAGGGACAGCTTCCATCGAAATTAATTTACCACTTTAAGGAATGAAATAACAACCTCCTTGTCAACGGAAATGTAAGTCTCCGAATGAACTGGATTTTGGCCTACTTTTTTGGTATTGATAACCTATGAATATGAAATTTGTGATTTATAAAAAATGTAGACATGTTTATTTTAAGGGGCTCTGCCTATCTGCTGGCAAATTTACGCCATCTGTCCGTTTTTAAAGATATTTCTTGTTCAAGCGGTCTATTTCCGGCGAAGAAATTTAAGGTGAGTATGTACATGTACATATCATACATCGTAATACAGCCCACTTGCTCAACGGATCACCCGAGGTTTGCCGAGTGGTGTGAAAGTACTAACCGATATTTTCCAGTTCATTCGGTGCATAGAGAGCGCAAGGTGAAAATCGCAGTCACATGTTTAACTCTTTTACCAGACGAAATCATTTCAGACTTGTCATAATTGAGAGAATTAGCAGACGACAAATGAATGTAACTCAAATTATAATTTCTGTCTTTGAAATGATAGAAAAACATTGTGGGAAAAGGAGAAAATAGTGCGAGGCATGCCGGTATTCATATAGCCGTCAAGATAATGATACTTTGCTAACAGAATGCATTATGTGTCAGACAATAAACGCAATTCCTTTCGTGAAATACTGTAATATGGGAAATATCTCTCTGTAAAAGGTCATTGCAGGGTCAAACGAAATTCAAACCACGTAATCAGAAGACATGCGCACTGCAGTTGCAACAAGGCGCATGCGTGAACGTCGGCGAGAGACGCGTTTGACATTTAAAGAAACATTTGTTACATTCCTTCGAACCCTTCTCATGAACTCGTATCAATTAAGGCTTTTGCTTCGATATTTTCCGAAAATTTATTTTCTCAAGTTATTTTAGTCTGTTTTTAACAGGGATGATTAAAGAAAGATTGTTGGTGGATTGGTTGGTTGGTTGGTGTGGTGTGGTGTTTAACGTCGTTTTCAATATCATTTCAGTTCATATCACGGTGGCAGGTTCATCTTTCCATGCTTTCCTGGACTTTGTTTCACCGTTACTATAACCAGTGTTCTTCCCAAGCCACTGGTTGCTTCCCTACATAACCATTGTCGAAACAATAATCAGCGGTAATAGAGAAATGAGTCCTGTCGCAATGAATGACTATCACAAATCCTTGGAGAGCCAGGCTGAGAATTCAAACTAGCGAATCCCCCCCCCCCCCCCCGCAGGTTTCAAGTCCCATATGTTACCAACTGAGCTACCTCAAAATGTTTTCAAAAGCTTTCCTCTTCAGGGTCGTTAAAACTTGATATTGTATTGTAAAGGATTAAACAAATACTTGTTGGCTTTGTTGAGTGTAATACTAATATCCTAGACTATGACAACACTGAGGAGGAGGGGGAGGAAGAAGAAGAAGAAGAAGAAGAAGATGATGATGATGATGATTATTATTATCATTATCATTATTTTAATGATGATGATGATTATTATTTGGAGTAGGAGGAGGCGGAGGAAACAGACGACTTCTGAATGTATTCTTACATACAAATAAACATTCAATATGTATTACGGTTCCAAACATTGTACATGTGAAAGCATTGTGGTTAAACCGAGAATGTCGCATTTCTCCTGTTTTAAAGGTGATTGTTGTAATACTGAAAAAATAAGACCCGCCTGCATCATTCTGGAATAAACTGCTATCGCAGATTGTTACTCCAGATCAGACTATATAGACTTGAAGTCTCACCTTGGCCTTTACTTTCTGCGCACAGGAGATAAAAGTTCGCGAGGTGTCTTTAATCTTGCTTTGATTAATCGCTGAACTTTTTTGCTTCCAATTTAATTACTTTTGTCATACTAGTAATTTGAGGTTGAAAAACAGATTTCAACATTAAGCATCCGGTAGGGGACTGTAGATCCTAGATCAGGATCCAAGATCAGACTGCACGTTTTCTGCAGTCTGATCTTGATCTACGCCGTAGAAAAACTATGAAAGTCGCCACTAGTAAATTTAGACACAATTTAATACTTACCGAAATTGGAAGTATTTGTACAAGAAAAATCAAATGTGTATCAAATGATAAATCGTTTCCGAAAGAGTAGAAAACATTGTGGGAAAAGGAGAAATTGCTGGTTACCAGCATTTTCTCCTTTTCCCACGATGTTTTCAAAAGCCTTCATTCTCGGTCGTTAAAAACTCGAGATGGCTCGGCAAAGAGTTTAAACGAAAATGCGCCTGTCTTCAGGTAAATATTCTGAACTCTGGGTGCACTCTTCGTAATGTAAATACAAAGGGAATTCAAACGAAGAATCTCCCATCTCTCACTAATTACAAAGAAATAATTACCTGAATTATCCAGGTTATTTCATATACATATAGTTCATAGAAAAGGTATTTCTGTGTGAACTTTGAACATCGTCTTTTGTATGTAAAATACAAGGTCTTTTGATAAAAGTACTTTGATTTTTACGTACCACATAAGACAGGTCTGTTATCAAATGTTGTATTTTTGACGACCACTTCTTCGGAAAAGAAGCTGTATTTCAGTTTACCAACTAAGGAGTGATAATTTTTCAAAACTGTAAAAAGGAATTCTTAATGTTGTTTAAAAGTTTTTTTCTTTTGCACACGAAAAAGAACAGAACAGAAGTTTATTATAAGACAAGTACACAGTTGCACATAGTCACAAAAAGTAGCAACAATAAACATAAACTATTACGAGATCTAGAGCGAGTATGACAGCGAAAATGACTGATATGGGAAGTACTTTCAACAAAGCTATAAAATATGTATCAAATGATTTAACTTTTATTTGAGAGTGCTACACATATATTTGCCTACTGGATAGAAAGGGGAAAAAAGAACACAATAAATTAGACATGTTGGCTTATGGTGCTTTTGCAAATATCAAGGGCATCTTTGACGAATCTTGACATGGCGCTCTGAAAGATAGGCCGGTCATCAAAAAATGTATTTTAGACAAAATATTTACAACGGAAAAGAAGCTGACTTCCATTGAAAAAATAACACTAGTGTATTTTTATATAATTGTAAAATAAGAAAATGCTCCAAAAGTTGTTTTATTTTCTTATTGAATTCAGCGAAAACAAAATAAAAGGAGTGTCCAAAGGAAAAGGAGAGTAGGAAGGCGATTAAAAAAAGAAAAAAGGAAAAAATAATAAGAGATGATGATGATGATGATGATGATGATGATGATGATGATGATGATGATGATGAGGAGGAGGAGGAGGAGTAGGAGAGACAGAGAGACAGAGAGAGCAAGACCATAGTTCAATTTTTAACCTAAAAAAATAGTTCATGTATCTTCATTATTGGTTGCTCAAAATTTTTCGAAAAAGATCATTGTTCAAGATCTGACGGTGAAGAACGTGCACTCTGATCTTGGATCTACACTGTCCACTTTTTTGTTACGTAGTTCAACCAAAAAAGAAAAAAAAAAACCCTTGAGATAACACTATTTTGGTTGTGTTTTTTTTCTTGATTAAAGACGTCCGTTTCATTAATTCAGCGCTCCCAGGGCCAATAATAGAAAAGATACTCCGCCAAAGGGGGGTGGGGATCGTTGGACATTACTGAAGATTATATCAAATTGACCATGCTCTGGCAAAAGGGGGTTTAATGCATCACAAAATTATTAATCCATAACAATCTATCTCGTCTAACAACCGACTGAATCCTTTGGTAGAATGGTCCCTTGGACATACTGAAAATTAACCAATAGCAAAAAGTTTCGACTCAGGTCAGCCTGCGCTAACTGCGCAGGCTGACCTGAGTCGATACTTTTTGCAGATGCCTTAAACCCCCTTTTCACAGAGCACGGCTCAAATATTTTTTTGCCGTAAACTCATAACATATTATCGGTTATCAAGGGTCACTGGAGACAACTGTCCATTGTATAAGGTTACATCAACGGCTGGACCCTCGCCTCAAACCCTTTTCCGGATACAGAGAGATGTTGGTGTTACTATAGTGGAAGAGTTTTGAAAACATTGTGATAAAATGAAGAAATTGCTCGAAACAAGCAATTTCTTCATTTTATCACAATGTTATCTTGCCTGCCTTTATTCGAACCAATTTGTTGTAATTTAGTATATATGTAGTATCAGTTTCGAATTATCGGTGCCCTTATTTTTTAACTACGAAGTATTGTATTAACTCTGCTTCCTGGTCTAGACACCGTCTACAATTTTGGAAAGCAAGCGGTGTTCGGAAAATTCCATCCAACCGCGTAACATTTACTCTAAATGAAGTTACAATTACGCTACCTGGCTCAGATATTTTCCAAGTATGTCTTTTTCATATGAATAATGTATCTTTTGAAGAATAGTGCTCGTTTTTATGATGTTAGGTTGTTCCATTTGTTACGAAAAGCGTCGATTCAAATTGGCATGAGGGTCAAAGATCAAATACCGCCGGTTGAATGTGGAGTTATTCTAAAATATTCGCATTTTCCAAGCGACCGCTGTCAGATAATCTTTTATTTGATCTTTTTAGCCTCATGAAAAAAACGGGGAGGCAAATATTATTTGAAGATGACAATTAATGTAATATTCTATAACAGCACGCGTTACTGATGATCTTTTGTCCACTAAATGTCCATAACGGCTGGCCAGCTGGACGATTACTTTCTCCCGCGAAGGGATAACAAAAAGCGGATGTGTTCACTGTCCCGTGTGCTGACAATGGCGCTACCCGGATAGTTTGAGGATGTATTCATACGCACTTCAAAATATGAAATATAAATTACAGGTCAGGTGTCAGTTTAGGCCATATAATGTCACATCAGTTTTGCGTCACACGTTAATCAAATTCCGGCCCACTTAGCTTTATTAGCCGTTTTTACCGCCGTCGTCGAAAACCGAAAACAGGGACTCATTGCGGACGGCATAGATCTAGATCAGACTGCACAGAACGTGCAGTCTGATCTTTGATCTATACCGTCCGCTTGTTTAGTCAAGAATGTAAGATATACATCTGTTTGAATTTCAGTGGATTGTATTTTAGCCGTTTGAAGAGACACACTGCTTTCGATAATACTGCTGGAAAAGAAGAAAATGCTGGAAACCAGGAATATCTCCCTTTACTACGATGTTTTCTATTATTTCAAAGACAAGTACAGTTTCTTGGGTCACCTCTAATTTATTGTCTTTTATAGAATTACCACATAATTACCAATCGGAAGGTCCAAGGCTCGATCCTCAGTATTAGCGTGGATTTTTCAGAAAAGCTTGGTGTTTCCCACCCAACGAGAGGCCCAGAGGTAAAGAACCCAGTGGTAGCCCCGTGTTTACCCGAGCCCTACCCTGGGCCGTGATGATGTCATTTGTAACGACAAAAATGATATGAAACCTCGCTCTGGCAAAAAAGGGTTTAATACATCTCCGTGATGCATTATACCAAGCAATTCATCTCATTATACGGATATATAAAAATCCATTTTGTCTAAACAACTGAATTACGATGTAGAATGGTCCTTGGACATGCACAAAATTTACCAAAAGCAAAAACGTTTAAACATAGGTAAGCCTGCGCAGACTGCGCAGGCTGACCTGGGTCGATACTTTTTGCAGATGTGGTTAAACCCCCTTTTAAAGAGTATGGATCAAATCTAAATGCAATTAAAAAAAAGCAAAGATATGTTTGAACGTTTAACCAAATCTCTGAGATTCTCGTGTTAGTTTTGGGTGCCGCAAAAATCACCGTTAAATGCCCATTTAAAGCTATTGACGGTCACTTAGTTTTAGGGCACCACACTCGCATTTTTCCCATTTGTCTTCAAAAGATGATCCGTGAATGGTGAAATATTAGGACATTTATTGTCTGTCCACAATGAGAAAATAATACAGGTTTACCGGGCGATATGAAGCAAAGCACGTGCCCGTACAATAGATACCGGGATCGATAGTCCGGGGTTTCACGAGGGGGTGTCCATATTTTATCAGCACCCTGAATCGATATTTTAAAGACACGGGAAAACGACAAAATTTGGGAGAAGGTGGAGCTATATTAACGATTTGATAAAAGCAAAGAAAATATTCAGTATCAGGATTTTTTCAAACTCCATACTAGGTGACAAAGTTTTAGACTTGTCCATGATAAAAGCAAGTTCAAATGATGAAATTTGTGTTTAAAAAGGAAAGGAAACGTTGTTGGAAAAAGTACAAAATGCTGGAAACCATCACTTTCTCATTTTTTCCTCAGGGATCAGAGACTTGGATGCAGATTTATAAATTAAAAAAGAAAATACACGATGGCAAACGATAGAAATACATTTTCTGAGCGTTTTTACCCGTTCGCGAAGCGGAAGTTTCCAAAAACTTTTCTCTTTACCATACAATCTCGAGTTTTAACGACCTTCAGAAAGAAGGTCATTGAAAATATTGCGGGAAAAGGAGAAAATGCAGGTAACCAGCATTTTCTCCTTTTCCCAAATTGTTTTCTACCCTTTCAAAAACAACTTACACCATTTGAACCACACTTAATTTGTCGACTGCAAATGCTTTGAATTTAGACAGGCCCAAAAGTTTTTCGTTTGGTTAAGAATTAACGGAGGAGATGATGAAAGAGGACAATAATTATTGGGGAAAGGGCCAGTTACATCTGCCTAATAAGGTATAAAAGCGAAAAAAAAAAAATGTTTGAAACAATAAAGTCAAATAACACACACAAAAAAAAAAAACTTAAAAAACCTAGCCAAAAGCACTTTTTAATCTCTTACAACTTTTTGCAAGAGCAAGCAAGTCGCTTTCAGAAATAAAGGTGTCGGTATGCAGGAAGTAGTCGAAAATCTGTCAAAAAACGGTTCCAGAAATTTGAACTGAGAATAAAAGAATAAATAATTATTCTTTTAAAGACAAAAAACTCAACAAAAATATGAAACAAAGATCATCATATCGAGAATGAATATCATTATCTCGTTCAATGGTGTGTTTTATCAATGGCACGAACTCTTGAAATGAAAATAGATACCAGACTCTGGGCAGCTGCTCAAAAATTGAAAGGCATTTTTCAACGACTTTTAATCATTGACAGTGTTTTTCTGTAGTATTCTATACAAACGTATTAATATCAGTTTGAATTATATTATTTATTGTTGTCATTATGTGCACTCTCGACATGCAAAAGTTCAAGATGATGAATATAAAAATCCGAAGCGTCAATCTTGCATTTTTAATTTGAATAATGAGCATAAAGGGCTTTGTTCCGAATGAATGTTGGGCTTGTTTTAGGGAGAGCGGAGGGCACTGTCAGTGAAAAGGTCGACCTTTGCCCAAGGATTGACCCTTTATCAGGGCTTCCCCCTAACCGCTTGCCACAGTGACCAATTGCTGACCACTGCCATAATTGTGAAGTGAAAGCCGCAATTTTTGGTCACCTCAACTGACCCCTGTCCACTTACAAGCGTTTAAACTTCAAATGTGGAAAATATTAAAGTGAAAAATTAATTACACTTCATTGCAGCGGAATGGAGTTGTGTTTTACAGAAAATGTTTATTGCATTGTCCACTGTGGTCTTGACTGACCACCACCCCTAATCATATGACAGGTGAAAAAAGTAATAAGAGCCTTTCTGCTATTTTATGAAAGTTCAATTCTCCAATCAATCATCGTACTTTTGACTTCTCCAATTGTTCAACTTGCTTTTTATCATTTTTAAAGACCCCGGTCAATCTATCACAAAATTTTAAAACTTTTCAAATTCGTGCATTACTTGACGGTTTCGCGTCTAACTTCACCCCTCCCTTTCCCTTACAGGTCTTGCACCGAATGTTTGTACAAAAAATGGTTGATTTAGGTATCAGTTATTTACCATGTATGACAAAATCTTAGATTTTTCCATTTTTGATAGCATTTGCAGACGACAAAATAAAACTTGTCTTGATGGGATTTGTCTTTGGAAGGGGAGAAAACATTGTGGGGAAAGGAGAAAATGCTGGTTACCAGCATTTTCTTCTTTTTTCACAATGTTTTCAAATGCATGATTTCTCAGGGTCGTTAAAACACAGGATTGTTTCGTCAGGGGATCGTACATGCCTTTAGCCGAGCCCCGGTAGCTAAGTCGGTAGCGTACAGGACTTGAGAACAGGAGGTCGCTGGTTTGAATCCCAAACTCCCCGATTTTTTTTCCGAGGATTGATGACAGTCATTGCGCCAGGAATCAATCCTCTCTCACTGTTGATCATTGTTTTGAAGATGGTTACGGGGAAGGCAGACAGTGGCTTGGAAAGAATATTGTACAAAGTACTGGTTAAAAGAAACTCCAGGAAAGCGTGGATAGGTTCACTGGTCGCCACGATATAACTAAAGTAATGTTGAAAGCTGCATTAAACATCATACAATACATGCCTTTAGGTGTCATTATCGAACATTTACAGAGTAAATTGTAACCAATACACTATTTAGTGTACTTTGAATACACATAATATTAAATTATCAAAGAGCTGTACTTCGCAATAAAGAAATGGAAGATAAATTGCCAATAAATGATGTAAGTAATATAGATATTAAAGAATGCGATGTCACCTTTTTTTGTTAAAGTAGTTCACTGTAAATTGTATTTTGTCTAATTGTTATGTTTCTATTGATCAGTTTTATTTCAATCTGAACGAGACTGGTAATATCATTTTCAAGTTCTAGCAATAAATATACTGTTCTGTGAAAATATAGCAATTACTTCTATGATACCCCTACTACCAGATCGTTATTGCATTCAAATAAAGATGTTTTATAGAAATTACAAAGTACATTTGGGAGAAATATTGGATAATGAAATACCTTGTATAACAATAATATTGAAAACAACAACTACGACTACTACTACCACTACTTCTACCACTACTACTTCCACTATATCTTTATTGCATGAAAACAAACATGTTTTACAGCAATTACAAAAAATAGGCCTACGTGACGGGAATATTTTATATTGAAATAAATATAATAGTTATTGTTTAAAGATAATATTGATAACTACTACTACATAAACAAAAACAATTACTACTTAAACAACTACTACTACCACTTCTACTACTATTATATATTTTTTCTTAAAACAAAAATGGTTTACAGAAATTACAAAATATACACAATAGAAACATTTGATAATATAAAACAGGTCTGAAATTTTGTCATTTAGTAAAAAAGTTTATTTAACCATTCGACGTCTTTGTAAAGCTCGCACAAATTAGAGAGTTCAGAAGATCAAGATTCTAGAGTAGGGGTTGCGCTGCCCTCAAAGGGTCGGTCCCTTTAGAGGGAGGTGCGGACCCCCTTAAAGGTGACTATTTTCCAACAGTTAAATTCCAATCAACACCTTTGAAGATTTCGAACCCTACTTAAAGCATGTCAACATCTTTTTTAAAGAACCACTCCTAATGTAAATTTCATTGTAAATTTCAATGTTTATTTCATTGTGTTAAATAAAATTGTCAAGCCGTGCTGTATTGGTCATTTCCTTTAATTTCTTTTGCTTTTAATACTTAACCACACAATCCCGAGAGATAATGACCCTGAAGAATAAAAACTTTTGAAAACATTGTGGGAAAAGGAGAAAATGCTGGTAACCAGCATGTTCTCCTTTTCCCACAATGTTTTCAACTCTTCCCAAAACAAATTTACATTTTTCAGTCACATTTACTTTGTCCTCTGCAAATGCTTTCAATTTGGACTAGTCTAAACTTTTGTCGTTTGGTAACGAGTTAAGGATTAAGATAACAACAAAATATGCACCGTATTATTCCTCACAGAACCAACCGTTAACTCTTTACCAGACGACAAAATTTTAGCCTTGTCCAAATTGAGAGCATTTGCAGACGACAATTTCAATGTGGTTCAAATGGTGCAATTTTTCTTTGATAGGGTAGAAAACATTGTGGGAAAAGGAGAAAATGCTGGTAAGCAGCATTTTCTCCTTTTCCCACGGTGTTTTCAAAAAGCTTCAATCCCAGGGTCGTGAAAAGTCGGCATTGTGTGGTAATGAAGGGCTAATGAACCCCACAAATCACCGCCATTTTACGGCCTCCGTTATGCATTCTTAATGTCCCTTTTGGTCGCCTTGAGTGAGCCGTAATTATCGCATCACGAAATAAGCATCAAAGCTGCGCGACATTACGCATTCTGCATATTCAGTTTTCCCACACAATCACCCTTTCGACTCACTCATCACGACCCGACAGATTCCGTAAATGGTACATCTTATCAGTTCAACGGACCATCCAAGTTTTTTAATACCGAACGCTTTTCGGCTCCGTCGGGATCAGTTTTAGTTTCCTATGCGAACTGCATAAATCAAGATTTGCAGAACGTGCAGTTTATAATCTTGTGTGAACAGACAAATACTTTCTTTTTTAAATAGTGTTTAAAGAAAAAAAAATTGAGTAAGGTGACCAGTATTTTCTCCTTTTCCACAACGTTTTGGACCCTTTCAAGGAAACATCCAATCAGTTGAACCATCTTTAATTTCTCATCTATATATGCTTTAAATCTGGACAAGTCCAAAATTTATGGTCTGGTAAATTGCTAAGACCCAGGACTGTATCATTCAGTTGCAGGTCAGTATCGAAAAGCTTTTTCTTGAAGGACTAAGGTTTTGGTTCTGTTTAGGTTTCCTCTTTTCGCCCCTACCGTCTCTTTCCTCCCTCTTTCCCCCTTCCCCCCCCCCCCCCCCCGTCCCCCTTTCCCTCTTATCCGAAAGACGCGTTGTGAATCTGAGCCATGCTCTGGTAAATGGGGTTTTAATGAATCTCCGTGATGCTTCATACCAAGCAAGCCATTCCCATAATTATGGATCCATAAAGTTCATTTTTGTCTAACAACTGGCCGATTCCCGAGGTAGAATGGTCCCTGGACATGCAGAAAATTTTCTAAAACCAAAACGTTTCGGTTCAGGTCAGGCTGCGCGGATTGCGCAGCGTGACCTGAATCGAAACGTTCTGCAGATGCATTAAACCCCATTTTCACAGAGCATGGCTCATTCTATACTCCACAGTGAAAGAATTTACGATCGTACAGATTGCGTGATGTTGAACGGGTTAGAAAAAACTATCACATGATATATTGTGATCTGGCTCGAACCTCTTGACACATAGAGTCGATATAACAATACATGTAGTCCCTAGGTGATGCGTTTTTCGCCCTTATTTTGTGAATACTTTTAAGATCAGACATACTTAATGGAAAGTCGCTATTCCTTTATAGCTGTTGTTTTGATTACCCTATCATTTTTGAGGATTTTTGACATATATTTCATATAAACCCTTCAAGCGCCAAGTAAAGCCAGCAGACATAATTAGATTAAAACTATGAGAAAAATAACTGCAATTTCAAGGTTACCTCCAGTTTTTCAGAAAAGATGTTCTTACATTTTACTCTTCACCAAATAACAAAATTTTTAGCTTTTGCCAAATTAAAAGCACTTGCAGACGACAGGCTAAATGTGCCCAAAGACTGTATTTGTCAGGCAACTATAGAACTTTGTGAAAGACACTTTAAGGGTTAGATAATTGGCTTGCAACATGCGAAAAGGGGCATTCGGACATTTGCGTAAAGTGTCGTCTCGGATCAGCCTGCGCAGTCCGCGCAGGCTAATCCGAAAAGACACTTTCCGTTTTAATCTAATATTCTGTTTTGCATAAGTCTACTGTAGCACAAATTCTAATGTAGTCGTAAAGTGCCGTCTCGGATTAGCCTGCGCGGACTGCGCAGGCTGATCCGAAACGACACTATACGCAAATGTCCGAATGCCCCTTTTTGCATGTTGCAAGCCATATGTGATATGGGCGTTTTTGCTGCGTTTGTGAGCATTGTGATCAACGGTCAAACGGTAAAAAAACCCGTCTGATCTTCATTCTATGTTGTCTGATAGCTTTGAAAATTGTTTTCTCTCCTAAAAGGCATCTGATCTTTCTAAAATACTGGATATAGGTCGCTTTCATTCGAGATGCTCTGGGAAGAGGGGGTTTAATATCCGTGATGCATCATACCTCGCAAGTACAAGATAGATATCATGGAAGTAATTGTAGTATCAAGTCTTGCAAGACAAACAGTCGGTCATTCGATATAATGTACAAAACAAATAATTCAAGCACTTGTGACCTTTTCCCGCAGGAATTATTCGCATTTTTGATTCTGCACTAAGTGTTTGCTTCCAGGAACGGGGACAAATGCATCAACTACGCATGTGCACAAGGGATTGATTAGGGCCGTAGCAGCTCGGTTTTTTGCGCAATTGGTTTTGTCGACGAAGAGTAATGGACAAATTCCATATATGGCATTAATGCATTGAGTCACACTTTGTGGAGTGGAAACTGACACCCCTTGATTTCTTAACTCTATCGGCGCCAAATATTTGAGCTGTGCTGTGTAAAAAGGGGCTTTAATGCATCTGTAAAAAGTTTATACCCATTTCAGCCTGCACAGTCCGTGCGGGCTCACATGAGTAGAAACTCTTTAATTGAACGTAAATTTTCTGTATTTCCAATTACCAATTTACCTCAGGATTTAGTCGGTTGTAAGAAAAAATGGATTTTATAGATATATAATTATGAGATGACTTGCTTGGTATAATGTATCATTAAAAAAATGCATTACAGTCCGTTTCCCCAGAGCATGGCGCATATACACTTAACGTCTTTCGTCGCTTTAAAATACCATCCACTGTCCAAAACTAAGAGTGATTTTTATCTGATAGGCAAGAAAGGCTTGACTAGGCAAGTTGACGGTATAGATCCATTATTAGACTGCACTTTCTTTGCCGTCTGATATTGATCTATGCCGTCGGCAATAATCCCCCGGTTTCCCCTATGGTTCAAAAAGGGCTAATTTCCAATCTTGTCAACGTACACATGCTATCCTTGGTCAGATTTCAAAGTTTACATTTGTACCCATTCCTTTTCGTACTTTAATGACAGACAACTTCCATGCCCCTTGCATGATCTAAATAAGTTTGCTGAGAAGTCCTTCAACAACACGTTCTTGGGCTATTTTAGTCACGTATTAAGAATAAACAGTGTTTCGATTTGTACTTCATATTCATTTTTCTTTAACCTTCTACCATACGATGGAATTTCAGACTTGTCCATAAAACGCATTTGCAGGGGACAAAATAGCTGTGGCTTAGGTAAAACATCTTAACTTATAAAGTCTGAAAAGTATTTTTCCACTACAATCAATTTCTCCTTTCCTACAACGTTTTCATTAACGATTTTTAATCCTTTCCGTCAATTTTTTCTCTTTTGTTTTCTGAATTTTTATGTCCAAAATTTGCGTATGGAAAATTTAAGACAAATAAAACATAATTGAATAATTGCTACTATTACAGAGACGAGTTGGGCAAAAAAAACAACCGATAATCTTTCAAACCGCTACTGATGACCCTGCAGTGCAGCCTTTGCGGAAAACGTGGTAAAGGAACAATCGCTTGTACAACAGAAGTCCTTTTTCACAATGTCTGCGTGAAAATAGCTCTCATGGTAATGGGCTATCCTATCACATTTACAAAAGTTTGGTCCCTTCGTTTCATTATTTTCAAACGTTTTCTACTGCTGGGGTATAATAAGTTTTTGCCACAGTACCCGTCTGAAGGTCTACAGACCCTAACTCTCATATTACATGTAAAAGACCGAAGCTGCCGAGGCTGGCCGAATGGCCTTTACGAAAACGTCGATGTTACACGATATTTACCGAAGAATTTGTGAGTCTACGGCCCCTAACTCTCATATTAAAAGACGGCAGCTGCCGAGATTGGCCGAATAGCCTGTACGAAAACGTCCATGTTGCACGATATTTACCGATGAGTTAGGGGTCGTAATCCTTAAATGAATCAAGAAAGATAACTCGAGCAAGTATCATAACAATGTAGACTGTCTTGAGTTAATTCCCTTTATGCTGTCTATAAGCCGGACGAAGAAACAATACCGAAGAATTAGTGAGTCTACGGCCCCTAACTCTCATATTAAAAGACGGCAGCTGCCGAGATTGGCCGAATAGCCTGTACGAAAACGTCCATGTTGCACGATATTTACCGATGAGTTAGGGGTCGTAATCCTTAAATGAATCAAGAAAGATAACTCGAGCAAGTATCATAACAATGTAGACTGTCTTGAGTTAATTCCCTTTATGCTGTCTATAAGCCGGACGAAGAAACAATAATCGAGTATCTTCTATACCAAAAACCATAACGTTTTCTGAACACACGAGTTCTTTTGCACTGATTATAATATCCAAGATAACCGAATCTTTAAACACTACACTATTTAAATGCAATTTTATACGTGTGTTGCATTTAAAACGGAAAAAGAGGAAGTAGTTTCTTTTCTGTTCTCACAATGTTGTATCTTTGAAAAAAAAAAGGCATTTACTTAGCCTTAGAATATGTCTCTGTGTCATGTTCCATTAACCCTTTATCACACAATCTTAACTTATAGCGACCCTGAGAAGCTAGGCTTTTGAAAATATTGTGGGAAAAGAAGAAAATGCTGGTAACCATCATTTTCTGCTGTTCCCACAATGTTTTCTACCTATTCAAGAACAGAATTAATACAATTGTTTGAAAAACATGTCCTCTGGGAATTCCCCACATATGGACGAGTCTAAAATTTTACTGTGGTGAAGGGTTAAGTGATACGCCTGAAAAATGTCTGAATGGTTTTGGATTGATTGACTGACAAATACACATTCCTGTTTTCTCTTTCATTTAAAATAAGATTATAAACTCAACATATTTTGAATGCTGAAACACAATCTACTGAAAACTAGCAGATGTTTATCCTATAGGCTTAACTGAACACACCAATAGTATTAGTACAAGATCAGACTGCACGTTCCGAGCAGCATGTATGGAGTTCCCAAAATTCCTGTTTTCTGCTTTGATTCTGAAAAGGTTAATTTCAGAATGATGATCTGAGAATATCACATTGCTAGATAAGGACCAAATATCACATAAATAATGTCAGATAAGCCTAGATTTCATAACATTTTTCACATTTTATTTCGACATCCTAAATACAAATAAGTAGAGGGTCCGTATTCACTAACCATTGTTAAGACTATTCTTAGCTTTTCTGAAGAACTTGCAGCATATGAAAGTAACACAACTTCTGGTTGGCTAAACTATTTGATTTAACCAATCAGAAGTTGTGTAACTTTCAAATCTAGAAAATTCTTCAGATTTAGACTTAGAACATTCTTAAGAATGGTTGGTGAATACAGGCTCAGATAAAGTAGTAAATGGTACAAATTCTTTGTATGTTTTGGTGAATTTCATTTCAAAGAGCTAAAAGTTCTATATTTGGCACTGACAGAGATAGCTCTTTACCACATAAGAAAAACTTGAACTTGTCCAAATTGAAAGCATTTGCAGACAGCAATTTAAATTTGGCTCAAATGATGGAATTTCTCTTTGATAGGGTAGAAAACATTGTGGGAAAAGGAGAAAATGCTGTTTACCAGCATTTTCTCCCTTTCCCACAATGTTTTCAAACTCATGAGTGTGTGGCAAAGGGTTGATGAATTACCACTTTGTTGTTCCATGACTATGTCCATGTGAACTAGACCCATGTCCATGACTATGTCCATGTGAGCTAGATCCATGTCCATGACTATGACCATGTCCATGACTATGACTATGTCCAGACACACCACTATACTGCATTGAACTGTAATCTCCATACTGCTGACCAACAAGCAGAGGTTTATAGGGGCTCCCTATAGGGGAGTTGAATGACAAATCCTGAGTAGGGGAGGGGCCCCTTACAGGAGACTGTGCACTATACTGGTAGGGCTGTGAGAATGCAGGATTTGATCCCATGAAGTTATAGGTTGAAGCCCTGGTCCAGTCATCTTTGAACACTTGTATTGTCAGTGTAGAAACCAGATTAGAGAGTCTGTTATAAACATGTGCTAGAACAAGCTGCTCATCCGCATCCCTTCGCACTCTTACCTGCACAGATCCTGCCTGTTGAGAAATTAATCTCATTTCAAATATATAAAATGAAGCATATTTCTTTACCAGAAGGAAAAATTTCAGACTTGTCCATACTGAAAGCATCTGTAGAAGTCTGAAACCAAATTAAATGTGGCCTCAGTGTAGGATTTGTCTTTAAAAGGGTAGAAAACATTGTAGGAAAAGGAGAAAATGCCTCTTGCATCCCAGGCACCTCATAAGCTTTTGTAGATGGCTTAAATCAAGATCAGACTGCTAAAATCAAACAACTGATCTAGTTTGATCACTGTCAAACAACTTGAGATATTCTGACTCAACGATTCTGATGAAATTGCTGCATCTGGGTCTTTTTTTCCTTGCCTAAAGAGACAATTAATGTCTCGAGTACCATTATTTCCTTTCTAAAGGTTTGCAGCTCATTGGGCTAAAACAGCTGGCTTTTGCGGATGACTAAAATCAAGAATGTGCAACCTGGGTCCGTATTCACCATCAGTTCTTAATTCTTTGTTTTGTTGTCCAAGATTTTTTAGATATGAAAGTAACACAACTTCTGATCGGCTTAACCAAATGGTTTAGCCAATCAGGAGTTGTGTTACTTTCAAATTTAGAAAGTTGTGGAGAATACAACAAAGAAGGTTCTTCAGAACTGTTGGTGAATACAGACTCTGATCTTAAATCTATACCCTTTGCTTGTTTACTTAAGCCTATAGGACAAAAATCTTAATTAGTTATTAAGAATGTACTTTTAGCCATCAAAAGAGGTTGGATTTATGTATCTAGAGCTGACAGAGTAGAGAAAAGAATTTAGTGTTTATGAAAATGTAACACAGAATGTTTCAAAGGTAGCAGTAGTAGCTTGTAAGAACTATCAGAATTGCTGCTCCATATTTTACTAAGCAAATAATTCAAACTGATCTTTGTTTTGAAATGAATGCATGATTAACCCTTTAGCACCATAGATGAAAAAAATAGCCCTTTAAGGATGGCATAGATCAAGATCTGACTGCATAAAATATGCACCCTGATCTTGGATCTATTTGGTCTGCTTTACTAGTCAAGGTTTAAGATAAACTTCTTTAATTGGTCTTTGAAAGAAGTTATACTTTGGAACTAAGATTTAAATAAGAAGAAATTTCCATGCAAGTTTTTCAAACTTCAATACATCTACTTCTATCATAAAGTGTGTGAAAACATGCCAAAAGGGAAAATTGCTATTTACTTCAAGGTATCATTAGTAAGATGACAAGATTGCCTGCAGCAAGTAAACTTGCAGACATAATTTTTTGTTAAGCTCATAAAACAACGAAAGCTTACCAGTGACCCAAATGAAAGAGTCCAAAAATGTTCCTCCCTAAATTCCAAAACACCATCTAATGTTGATGCCTCCCTTAATACTTTATCCAGTTGACCCAGCATGTGAGATGGAGTCGTCTGTTGTTACAAAGATAAACACATTTATAGATACAAAATTATTTATAAATTTTTACCATCATTTTCTCTATGTACCTGTTCTATTGTTTTTAAAATGCAAAGAATGTGTTTCCTAACCCTTCTATATTTAATTGTAAATTCCACAATTAGCTGATTGATTGGCTCATAAAGAATGTCCAAGTCAATAACATGGTTATGTGGAGTGTAGAATCAATGAAAACATTTGTTTTGCGGGGGTATAAAAATAGGTTCAGAATGGCTGGTGAATGTGGCTCCTAGCAAATGTAATATAAAATGCAAGCTTTCCAATCCACAAAAATATCAAGCCCGTAGCACAGTCTGTAGCATACAGGACTTCAGATGGGGGAGGAAGGGGGTGTCTGGTTAAAATCCCCAGCTATGCCAATATCTTTCTGAGGCTTGATGATAAGTCATTGTGACAGGTTTCATTCTGTTCTCACTGAAGTACTGGTAAAATGAACTCCAGGAAAGCATGGATAGGTGCAATGGCCGTGGTGATATAAGTGAAATAATCTTGAAAACAGCATTAAACACCACACAATCAATCATACAATCAATCAATCAATCACCAAGTACCAAACATCTGATTTTAGAGCCATTCTAAATTTAATACAAAAAGAAGAGAATTAACTTAAATGCATTCAACCTATACACTGATTCTACACCTAACTAGTGGTCAAGATGAAGAAACAAACAAAACCGTGGTTAGAGCTAATAAACTTTCTATGAATTACATCAATATGGAGACAGGTCTACCTGTAAAAGAATTTTTCCAGTATACACTGCCATTGGAAACATTGTACCAATTGTCATCACAGCAATCAGCATGGCTGCTAAGGTGTCTGATGAATAGTAATTTCTGAAAAAGAAAAGATTTACTATCATTCACATACTACAATGAACAGTGTAATCTGAATAACTGAAACATATGAGCCATGCTCTGGCAAAAGGGGGCGTAATGCATCTCTGTGATCCATGGTACAAAGCCAGCCATCACATACTTATGGATCCATAATATCCACTTTTTGTAACAAACAAATTCATTATGAGGTAGGCTGGTTCTTGGACATACAGAAAATTGACCAATAGCGAAAAGTTTTGGCCTAGGTCAGCCTGCGAGGACTGCGCAGGCTGACCTGGGTCGATGCTTTTCACAGATGCATTAACCCCCCCTTTTCACACAGCATGGCTCATATAATGATTCTCAAACATGCCACATCAAAATAAATCTTTTATCTTTTTGGTAAAATTGTGCTTCATCTGCTTAGATTGTGCTATTCTTTTTTTAAAACCCTGCTATTTAATTGGAAGTTTTTTACAGATTTACCTGTCAAACAGCACAAGCAGTTCAGAGTGATGTGAAATAAGAGCACTGGCTAAACTTTTTCTATTTAATTTTGCTTTTGAAATCTTGATTACTGAAATGGTCTAGGACAGAGGTGATAATACTTACTTTGTATCAATGAGAATGTATGTAATGGTGAGAGAGAATCCACCAGCAAATGCTATCAGAGCTAGAGGATTTATTCTGGGCAAAAGAAGCTTGCTCAATCCTGGGATAAAATGACACAGACTGAAATGAAAAATCAGTATTGTATCAAATTTGCACATAAACATAATAAATCTCATATTTGTACATCAAGATGTACTATCACTATCATCTAAAATTAAGACACTTGTAGATCGTCTGTATGTGTTCAATCATCCCTTCACCAAACGATCCCTTATTTCAAGGACCCCAGGGAAAAGGACTTTTGAAAACATTGTGAGAAAAGGAGAAAATGCTGGTAAGCAGCATTTTCTCCTTTTCCAAAAGTGTTTTCTGCTCTTTGGTTTAAACATATTCATCCAACAGTACAATATACAACTTCATAAAAGACAATACAATTATATGACAAATATACTGAAAAAAAGGGTAAGAATGAAAGCTTAGGCCTATAAAGTTCTTCTCCAGCCATATTTCATTACTCAAGCAATACTCTATGGACAAATACATTTAATATGAAAAAGTCTATAAATTTTGATTGGTAGAGATAAGTACTGATGAAAAGGGAATGATTTATAACACTACAAAATAGTGTGGCAATGTTGCCCTTCTTGATACTATTTTAAAAGCATTTTGACATTGAAATAATGTCATGGAAAAAAAAGATTGAAACTAAATAGATTTTGGAACTGCAACTAAATTTTCAGAACAGAGAAGTGATCCTGTTATGCATAAAAGACATCTATAATCTAAGAGGTGGTTACAACTGATGTAAATTTAGCACTAACCTCTCACTGATATCTGTAGTGTGTTCCTGTAACCAGCTAGAACTGGAGGCGGACATAACATGGTTAAGTGCCTTATTGTCTACACTGTATACCAAAAACATGTGCAGGAAGAATGCAAACAGCACACCAATCAACAGTCTTCCCCTGTGAATGAATAGTCCAATCAATATTCAACACTTTCCCTCTACCAAATGAAATCAATCTAGACCTACATATTGAGAGAATTTTCAAATGAAAAGTATCATGAATCTCAAATTATAGATCTTGGCTTTTGAAGGGTGAAAAACATTCTGAGAAAAGGATTTAAAAAAAAAAAAGCCTCCTCCTCCAGCTTTTGAAACACAGGCTTAACTCTTTACCAATTATTGAAATGCTAGACCAGTCAAAATTGAAAGCAGAGGAAAAACAGATTTGTCTGTGAAAGCATGGAAAAAATTGTGGGAAATGGAGAAAATGCTGGCCACCAGCATGTCTTCCATTTTTTACAATGCTTTCAAATGCCTTTCCTCCAAGGGTCGTTAAAACAAGCAATCATGTAGGAAAGGATTAATTAAGATGTAATCCTTAATTGAAACAAATGATTTCAATAACATCATTGTGGAGACAATCCACATGAAATATTACAGCAAAATTTGAAATTGTTAAAAAATCAGCAGTTTCTCTTTTGATGCAACATCTTCAAAAGTGGTCTTCAATCCACTACCATGTAGGTTATTTTTATACTGACTAAAATTTATTGCAAAATCAAATCAAAGGTTCTGATAGAATAAAAAGGAATAAAGGAAAACATTGCATAAAAAAGAGAAATTGCCAATGACAAGAAATGATCAAAATTCTTCTTTTATTTAGATTAGTCAGTTTCTTGATTTTTGAATAGCCAATATTAGGGAGAGAGTGGGTTACTTATCTTTCTAGTATACAATTTGCAAAATAGTCTGTAACCCTCTTTTTATACAAATAGCATAGTGAAAGGTCAATATAACAACATCTGTAACTTAAGTACTTACGTATGAATCTCTGGTTGCTGTATGATTCTTTCAATACTGTTTAGTAGAAAAAAATTGTAATAGTTTATGTATATTAAACAATACCATACAAAATTTTTTTGATTAGTACAAATTGAAAGCATTTGCAGACAACAAATTAGATATGGCTCAAACAAAAGAAGCCTTCTTCCTCAGGGTCATTAAACACAGGATTGTTTGGTAAAAGGTTTCTCTGACATGCAGTAAGTTTTTATAAATTTATCTTTTTTATTTTGTAACATATGCTAGGGAAAAAACCTTGTAATTCAATGTTAAGGTCTCTCTGATTGGATAACAAAATTCGGTTGATTTTTCAATAGTACTCTAAGGGTAGAAATCAAGAAATTTTACCTTTCTTTTATGATGAACAGGGCTCCAAGCTGGGCTAACATGGTGCTGGCAAATGTAGCAAGAACTTCAAACCTTTCATAACTGTTAGGAAAATAAAAACAATACAGTATTCCAGCAACATTACAGTATTCCAGCTATTTATAAAAAGGTTATTTTCAGACAAATCTGAAGAAAAAAAATATCTGAAGGAAGGGAAGAAAAGATAGGTATATCATTGATTTAACTCTATACCAAACAACAAAATCTTAGACTTGTCCAAATTGAAAGCATTTGCAGACGACAAAATAAAAGTGGTTCAAATATCTGAATTTGTTTTGGATAGGGTAGAAAACATTGTGGGAAAAGGAGAAAATGCTGGTAACAAACATATTTTCCTTTTCCCACAATGTTTTTAAAGACTTTCTCAGGTTTGTTAAAAGTTGGGATTGTGTGGTATAGGGTTAAAGTGTATAATTTTGTTATCTTTTGAAACAAATATATGTATGTACTTTGTTGCACTGCAAACAATATTGTATGATTGTATCACAGGAATATGACTTAAGGCACCTGAAACATGAATACAATTGAAACCTTTGTGGTGAAAAGAAATTGCAGTTAGTAGGCAATGTTTTCTTTTCTGTTAAATTTAAAGAGCCACTTTCTGCAAACTGACAAGTCAACTTTTCACCAATCAATCCCATGTTTGAACAACCTTGAGCAAGAAGACCTTTGAAAACATTACTTTGCTGGATCCCACATGCTTTTAAACTTTTTACAGGGAAATCCCATACTTTGAACCATATTTAATTTCTTGCCTGTGAATGCTTTAAATACAGAGAAATCAAATTTCTTTTCTTCTGCTAAAGGATTAAGAGATACAGAAAGAAACCTAGAGCTATCACTAAATGTGATCATACCCCCCACCAGCTCCTTGTCACAAAACAGGTCTTTGTCACAGAATGCAGAATGGTTTAGTACAAAAGGAAGAGTTGAAAAAAGTTCAAGGGGAGATAATTCCGCAACAAATTGCAGCAGAGTCATGGAAATTGCACATGCACAACTTCATATATATATAGAAACACTGTGTGTAAATTTGAGTTCAGTACCTGAAAAACTGTCAGAGTATTTCGCCGCACAAATTTGTGTCTACGGACGGACGGACAGCCAGCCATGGCAATTCCAGTATACCCCCCTCCACTTTGTTGTGGGGGGTATAAAAATGCCCACACACAAATGAGTCTTGCTCTGTGAAAAGGGGGTGTGATGCATCTGAATCAACCCATGTCAGCCTGGGCAGTCCGAGCAGGCTGACATGGGTCAAAATTTTTTGCTTTTGGACAATTTTCTGCATGTCTGCAGATCATGCTACCTCATGATTCAGTTGGTTGTTAGACAAGTGATTTTATAGATCCATAAAATAAATGACAACTTGCTTGGTATAATGCATCATGGAGATGCATCAAACCCCCTTTGGCTAGATCATGGCTCCCATGTAACAGATATCAAACTTACCCAAAAGAAAATGCTGGAGAAGGTTTTTGCAGTCGCACCCATATGGAGAGCAAACAGGTAAGTAGGCTATTGAAACAGAGAAGGAAATAGATGATTTTTGACAACAGAGATGTGTTCCATTTTGGCTGCTCAAGGAAAAGAAACCATATGCAAAATCTTTAGAGAAAATCATGCCTGTTTTCTTTCAACTACATGTCAAACCTTTATAAAAGTTTGAGATGTACCATGTACTCAAACTACTATTCTAATTTTTTAGTATTTGATAGATCCAATAAACATGAAAAAATTGACAATAAAAATATCAAAAAATTGTCAGTGTAGAATGCAACTTATCCATAGTGGCAAATGCAAAGATGTTATTGACAGTTAACCCTTTTCAAAACAAAAAAATTGCTGACTTTTCCAATTGAAAAGTAACTGCAGACAACATATCATAATTTGATAAAAATAGGCCATTGTTCTCTGATAGGAAGGAAAATATTGTGGGAAAAGGAGAAAATGCTGGTTACCAGCATTTTCTCCTTCTCACACAATGATTTTTAAAAGCCTTTTTCCCTAAGATAGTTAATATTCTGGACTGAATGGAAGAGGGTTAAGAAACAAATTCTAGTACCTCAGTATATCAAACATGGTAAGGTAGGTATATGCAGCTAGAGCTGAAATAAAACAAAAATCAAATAATTTTTCATAAAGGGTTCAACCTGTACCTGTCATTGAAAACACATATTATCATTTCATTCATAGAGTGTTCCAGCGGTTAACTTCTTGAGCTGTCTCATTGGCACTTGATTTTCTGACAAAAATGACTCTCTACCAGTAATATACCAGTACATGAATAAGACAAACTTGCAGATGAGTCTAGGAAATTGCATGAAGAGAGTGAATGAATGTCATTTTGATCATTTGATGTTAATTGATGATTTTTTTTTAAAGTTGCTAGCCTCCTTTACCATTTAATGTTACCTTACATATGATGCATGTCAAAAAACTATATTCTTCAACTTATTAAATGGTAAATTTTAGTGTAATACCTATATAAACAATACACATTAGGCACATCTGAAAGTGTAACATACATGTATATTATCAGAGCTCCCGAAGAGGGGGAGTGATGCTCTTCTAAATCCATTATTTCTGTTTCAAACCCTACATTGTGGGTACTCATTAGAATTGTCTCATTGGTTTGTATCTTAGGTTGTAGAGGATGAAGTTTGACAATAATCATGTGCCTGTAGGCTGTTTTCACCAGCAATTCTAAATAATAGTCTAAATCTTTCATTCCAAGTATACAGCTGCTGTTTCAGACAATCAGATGGTATTACTTATCAACCGTGAGTGGTAACGAGCTCATAACTAGGTTCCAAGCCGCTTCGTAATCGATAAAAAAGAAGCAAGTAGCAAGACAAAACATTTTTTATTTACAGTGATAAGACTGTTGGCACTTAGAAAAAAGTGCTTTCCTATATTTTCTTGTTGTATTTTTCGAAGGATGTTTTGTATATGTATTATTATACGAATGGCATGTCTATTTTGCTACTGATGTTGGAAATTAATGTTAGAACACACTATAAAGTGGTTGGTGAATGCACTCTCTTGATTTTTTGGTAACCAGCATTTTCTCCTTTTCCCACAATATTTTCTACACTACCCGAAACCAATTTCAATATTTGAGTTACATTTATATTGTCGTCTGCAACTGCTTTCAATTTGAACAAGTCTAAAGTTTTGTCGTTTGGTAATGAGTTAAGCTCTGGGTCCATATTCACTAACCATTCTAAAGAACGATCTTAGTCATATTCTCTAGAGTTTTCTAAATTTAAAAGTAACACAACTCCTGATTGGCTAAAGCATTTGGTTTAGCCAATCAGAAGTTATGTTACTTTCAAATTTAGAAAATCTTGGCGAATAAGACTGAGAATATTCTTAAGAACGGTTGGTGAATATAGACCCTTATAAAACTTTATCGTCATGGGAAAATAATGAAAAAAAAAGGAAAAAAAAAAAAAAAAAAACCTTGATTTGACCCACAATTAATATTTTGTCCGCAAATACTTTCATTCTGGGCAAGTATCAAAAATTTGGCATGTGTTAACTCTTTACCAAATGACAGAATCTTAGAACTGCAGAAATTGAAAGCATTTGCAGACAAGAAATTATTGGTGGCTCAAAAATTGAAATTTGATTTTTGAAAGGACAGAAAACATTGTGGGAAATGGAGAAAATGCTGGTTACCAGCATTTTTTGCATTTCCCACAATGTTTTCAAAAGGCTTTTTCCACAGGGTTGTGAAAACTCAGGATGGTGTGGGAAAGAGTTAAAGAGTTAACTCTAAAATACATACCCATACTCCTTGTGTCGTGACACCATACTAATAAAGTTGCTGTTCCAAACACATTTAGTGTTAAAAATACCAGAACTTTCTTTGTCTGTAAAGAGAAAGTTTATAATTCTTAAGTGAACCATAAAATTGAGCTTTGCTATGGCAAAATGGGGTTTAATGCATCTACATGATGCATTATACCAAGCAAGTCATAACAAAATTATGGATCAATGAAATCCACTTTGTTTAACAATCAAATTGGCCTATACATACCGGTAGAATGGTCCTGTATCATGCAGAAAATTTACAAAAAGCAAAGTTTCAACCCATGTCAGCCTGCAGAAACTGTGCAGGCTGACATGAATCGATCCTTTTTGCAGATGCAGATGCATTAGCCCTTTTCTCACAGAGCATGGCTCAAATTATTAAAAGCTGGGGAAAGAGTAGATATGGCCTGCAACATGCGAAAACGGACATTAAGACATTTGCGTAAAATGTCATCTCAGGTCAGCCTGCGCAGTCCGAGCAGGCTAATCTGAAACGACACTCTCCGTTTTTATGCAATTTTCTGTTTTGCGCAAGTCTACTGAAGTACAAAATCTAATGTAGTCGTAAAGTGCTGTCTTGGATTAGCCTCCGCGGACTGCGCAGGCTGATCCAAGACGACACTTTATGCAGATGTTCAAATGCCCTTTTTCGCCTGTTGCAAGCCAGATATGTGACTTGATTTATGTGCAAAACTGTGACTTACTTGCCACTTTGATCTAGGTATAGTTCTTTCAGAGAATTCTGTACAAGAATATCTGCATAACCAATAGATGCTCTCCAACGTGTAAAATGCACACTACACTGAGGGGGAATAATGCAGCAGCAATATACTCTACCAAATATAATCTTGCAGAGCATGAAAAGGCAATGTTTGACGAATTTGCATCAGAAAATTGCCGAATAGGAATTAGATATTTCTATTTGCTAGTTTGTTTTGTGTCTGTTTCTTCATGAATATTCTGTAGTCCCTTTTCCTCAAAATAAAATTCTTTTCACCCTTTACAACACAATCCCGAGGTTTATGTCTCAGTGTTACAGGTGTTTAACCCTTTACCAAACGACAAAATTTTAGACTTATCCAAACTGAAAGCATTTGCAGATGACAAAATAAACGTGACTCAAAAATTGAAACTTGATTTTAGAAGAGTAGAAAACATTGTGGGAAAAGGAGAAAATGCTGGTTACCAGCATTTTCTCCTTTTCCCACAATGTTTTCAGAAGGCTTCTTCCTCTGGGTCGTAAAAACCAGGGATTGGTTGGTAAAGAGTTAAGTTGCATTAAGCAACATTGGTTTGACCCCTACCGGCATCACTTGACCAATGGGATTGTGTTCCTAGGCAAAACATTATGGAGCCCTTGCCCAGTACTGGTGAACTCTTTGTTAAACAACCAAATTTTAAAATTTTCCAAGCTTAAAGCATTTGCAAACAACAAGAAGGAAGGAAAAAAACAAAAAAACTCTAGCTCAAATAATGGAATTATCTGCAAAGGGGTAGAGAAAAGTGGAAAAAGGAGAAAATGCTTGTTACAGGCATTTTCACCTTTTCCCACTCTGACCTTTGTTCCTCAGGGTCATTAAAACTCAGAATTGTTGGTAAGGTAAAACCAAAGAAAGACATGAACAAGTGACAAATTGCTGCAACATTACTGAAATACTTTTGAAAGTGGTCTAAATACCATTACAACGTTCTATTTCTCCTATCCCCTTTCTAATACACACAAGTAAAATAATTATTATTTACTGAGGTACCTCCTTTAGCTGCACAATGGAGGAAAAGCCTGTGCTAAGGGAGCTAAGCAGCGACCTCTGGGGTGACAAAAATGGATATATGGCATCCTGCAAAAAGAAAATATCAAAGAAATTTAGAAATTGTCACGGTGACTAACACCATGGAGGGAAGACAAAAAATTTTCTTTTTTAAAATTGTATTTCATTTTCTCACAGAAAGTCTATTTCACCTTACAGACTACATAAACTTGTACATGGCTCATCTATACAAGCCGATTTACATTACTTATTACCACACATAATTGAATATGGCCTGCAACACGCGAAAAGGGGCATTTGAACATTTGCGTAAAGTGTCGTCTCAGATCAGCCTGCGCAGTCCGTGCAGGCTACTCCGAAACGACACTTTTCATTTTTATGTATTTTCTGTTCTGCGCAAGTCTACTGTAGCACAAAATCCAATGTAGTTGTAAAGTGCAGTCTCGGATTAGCCTGCACGGACTACGCAGGCTGATCCGATACGACACTTTACACAATGTCCGAATGCCCCTTTTTGCGTGTTGCAAGCCATTTCACCTTACAGACTACAAAAACTTGTACATGGCTCATCTATACAAGCGGACATACATTACTTATTACAACATATAATTGAATATTACCACACAAGATAAGTTTACACATATCCAAATTGAAAGCATTTGCAGATGACAATTAGATATGGCTCATATGGCGGGATCTGTCTCTAAAAAAGGTAGAATACATTTTGAGAAAAGGAGAAAATCCTGGTTACCAGCATTTTCTCCTTTTCCCAAAATGTTTTCAAAAACTTTCTTTCTCAGGGCAGTCAAAACAAGGGGTTGTGTGGTAGAGGGTTAATTCAGAACAAGTGAAAGATCCTTCATTATTATGATTATAAGGAAGAAGGCTTTCAAAACCATTCTGGGTAAAAAAGGTGTCTGGTTGTCACCATTTTCTCCTGTTTTCCATTCTGTCAGCTTATGTCAGGAAAGAATCCAACCATTTGCGTCACTTTTGTTATCTGTAAATGCTATCAATGCAGACAGGTCTACTATTTTGTTCTTTGGTAAAAAGATAATCCTTTAATCTTCTACCAAACAATCCAAAGTTTTGAATGACCATGAAGAACAGGGTTTTTAAAAATATTGTGGAAAAAGGAGGAAATGGTGGTGAACAGCATTTTCTCTTTTTTCTGCAATGTTTTGAACCCTTCCAAAAATAATTTACACCGACTGAACTACATGATTGTATTTTGTCTACTGCAAAATTTGGCCTATCAAAAAAATATCTGAGTTTAGGGTTTCCTGATCCTACCTAGAAAATGTTGCAGACCCTAAACTTTTTACGTTACGAATGCAAAAAAAAAATCTGTCGGGTGTGATTTCGGTACATGGTCCATGTAAAAAGTTTCTGGAAAAAAAAAAAAATCCCTACCTACAGCATTTCAGACCGAAACTCTAAACACAGGTATTTTTTTGTTAGGCCTTTATAATTATGTTCCAAATTTTTGTTGTTTGCTAGTTAAGGAGTTGAATCATTTCTACTTACAGCTGGATTCTTATTTCCTTTGAAAGATGACTCTGAAATAGATATACACATGTATACAGTAAATATTACTACTTAACCCTTGCCCCCAATTTTTTTTTATCACTAATCATGATTGATTGATTTAGTTTTTTCCTGGAAATACTAGGAAAAAGAGCAGTAACTGTTGCTTGCAACAATATACCGGTATTTCTTCTTTTCCAAGAGTTTTCAAAATCATTTTAGATAATATTGCTTGAGTATTTCTTTCCTTGTGTTACTTTGAAATAGTTTCCTGAATGTCTGAAAAAAGTCAAAGTAGTAATGGGCTAACGAAAGCAAAAACAGATGTCACAGCAAGCCAATTTTTTAACCCTTTACCAAACTTTAACAATCTGTGTTTCAATGACCCTGGGAAAGAGGCCCTTGGAAAACATTGCTGGAAAATGAGAAAACACTGGTAACCAAAATTTCTGTTATATCACAATATTTTCAAACCTTTCAAAGACAAATTCCAACATTTGGGCAACAATTAATTTGTCGTCTGCAAATTCTTTTAATTTGAACATTTTAAAATTTTTTTTGTTTGGTAAAGATTTAAATTCACCTTGGTTACTAATTTGATGTTTGTTACCTTTTCAGTACTGACTGAGGGTCACTTTACCTTTTAACCTCTTGACAAAACAATCCTTTAATAACCTGTCATAGACATAAATCCTTTCAAAATATTGTAGAAAACATAGAATTGCTTATATAAATCAATCTAAGCTTTCCTCAAAATAATTTCTACTGTCGTAAGAGAGTCCTTGATCATTTGAACCATCATAAAATTTGATGTGTGCAGAGTCCGCAGTTTGCCTTCAAAATGTTCAAGCGTATTTTTCTAGTTTCTTCTAGAATGAAAACTCAATACCACTCCTGCTAAACTGCATCATCAAAAGGGTTGGACGAAGAATCTATATTTCACAGTATAGAAGAAAAGATACCCTGAATGAATCAGAGTTAGTTAAGTTTGGTCTCTTTTGCAAGAAAGCTGTTTGACACAATGTTCCAGTTGAGATGACAAATTGTGCATTGTAAAGATAATTGGTAGCGTGCATGTCTAGCAGGCCTGGTAGCTAAGTGGTTAGACAACTTGCCCTGTAAGCGAGGGTCCTGAGTTCAAATCCCATACCAGCCACACTTTTTGCTGTAAGGATTTTCTTCAATGGTGTCGGAAGTGGTTGCAAAGACCAAAAGGGTCTTAACTCTTCAATACACAATCCCAAGTTTTAACGACCTCAGAAAGAAACCTTTGAAAACATTGTGGGAAAAGGAGAAATTGCTGGTAACTGGTCGCCTCTGGGTACAGAGACGATCAAGACAAAATCAGTTGAAAGCTCCGCAAAGATTTCGTGCGCAAGTTTGAACTCTTATAATTTCACAAATAGAGCACAACACTAGGATTTAAACATACCTCTTGCTTGGGTATTAAATATTCCTTCGTTTGATATACAAATATTTTCAATTGAAACGCTGAACATATGAGAAAACTGTGCATTTCATCTGTTACTCAAGTTGTTCTGCCAAATACTCATAAAATGGCCGACACGCACAACAAATTTCATCAGTGTTTTTTCCGAGATTTACATGTTATAAACGACTTCTACAAGCTCTTTATGTAATGATAGGTTTAATGATTTGTCCTTGGTCATGTTAGTTACTTAAATTTAATTGTTTTTCGCTGCAATACAGATTAAACCAACGAAACAGAAAGTCAGTATAGCGCTCTAACTTTGCTACCGGAAAATTTACGATGGACTTGAGACGGTTCGGTGCACAATAAATGTCCAAATATGAAAAAATCACCGGAGCGTCTCATTATTGAGACTAGGGGGGGTGATAATTCCTAAAAGTCAGGAGGAGAAGAAGTGTAGTGAAAATCGGTAACGTGGATGTCAAGCGGTCCGGGTAGACTTCAGCACGAAAACCAATAAAAAATCATCAGTGGTTGTTAATCCTTAGTAACTGCAACAAAAAAACTTACTTTTTTCCAAGTCAACTGTTACACTGCTACTTATTAAATCAGGTATGGAGTTGTAAGACGCCATCTTAGTTATCTATGCTTGTTCGGAGTTAATTTTCGATCATCTTGCCAACTGTCAAACTCTCGCAATGGAGGTACAAATGGTGCCAGGTAGACGCCTTCGTTTTATAACAAATAGCTTATTTGGGAATTTATGTTCCAAATGTTAGCAAATGCTAAGTCACTTTTTTAAATGTAATTTTATAAACCTTGCCCAATAATGAAAGGATCGAAAGGTTTCCCGCGAGTAGGACGTTGAATTGATCAGGGACTGTGTAGATATCTCGACTTTTTTTTTTTAAGACCTAGCAGAAGTAGCTCTGAAACATTTATATCAGATCTGCTCATTTTCGTCTGTATCCCAATGTTGGTAGCCCAAGCTGTTTCAGGTGGTTTGTGTATGGAAGGTTTGCAGTTGTTGGGACAGACATTGTAGCTCTTTGCTGAACTTGTTCTTTTGCAATTTCATGTTCTGTTTTAAATATGGCGACCAGACTGGACTAGTATACTCCAAATGTGGTCTGGCCATAGATTTGTATACATTTAGAAATACTGTTTTTCCAAGGTAAGTGAAGGTCCTCAAAATGATACCAAGATTTCTATTTGCTAATTTAATTTTTGTTGCTATGTGTGGTGAAAAGTTCAAACTTACTCATTTCAATACTATTTCAACAATTCTTTGATAATAGCCTTCCTACTACAGAAAATTTTACACTTGCAATTTTATTTGAGCGGCAAAAGGGGAAAATGTATCTTTGTGATGCATTATACCATGCAATTCATTACATAATTACGATTCCTTTAATTCCATTAATTTCAAAAACTGAATTAATATTGAGGTAGAATGGTCCTTCAACATGCAGACAATAGCAAAGAGTATCAACCAATGCTATCATGTGAAAAAAATATTTTGCAGATGCATCATTCAAACCTCCTTTTCACAGAGTAAGACTCATTTTGAATGTGGTTTACATTTAACAGGAGTTTTGGTTTATGTCCTCTACCAGTTTACAAAATATTGGGTTGCCACATAGCTCAGTTGGTAGAGTCTTGAAGGTCTCGGTTTGAATGCCGCCAAATGTGTTTTTTACTGCTTTTCCCCAAACTAGGGTTAAACAGTCACACCCTCATGAAATTTTCTTTACAAAATATCACTTTTCCAAAAAAAAAAAGAAAAAGTCAAAATCTGGTTTAATGCTATTTAATGCGGGTTTCCTTGTATCTTATTGTAAGGAAAATAGATCTATCTGATAAAACTTTTCACCGTATCTTTTACGTATCTTTTACATATTTATCCACATAAGTACAAACCGGACAAGTTTGTCTCATGTATCAAACTATGGACAGCCAATCACCTTTTGCAGGTGAATTGCTGTCCCATTAAAATTATCTGACTTCGTTACGGATTAAACAAGTGCAGAGAAATCTATTTATAAATAAGAAATTCCCACAAATCACGTGACTGAAGTTGGTCAACCATAACTACACAAACAAATAGATCTATCACTAACAGGAATGGCAAGTCAATGTTAGACAGCCCAAAGAAACAGACAGTTTACTCCAATGTCAGGCAACAATCCAAGTCTGTTGATATTTTACGTAAACGGGAGAAAGGTATGACCTCTGTGTTTTATTTAATAATGCAAGACAATGTTTTTGTAGCACTTTTTACTTCGAAAACTTACAGTGAAATTGAAACTAAAAAAATATTGATGAAATTGAAACTAAGAAAAGAAAAATAGATCTACTGATAAATACTCTTCTCAAACATTTGATGCATATTGATCCATTTCCAAAGAATCTTTTGTTTTACTGACACGAATAAATGCGAAGGTTAATGAAAACATTGTAAGAAAACGGGAAAATGTTAATTACCAGTATTTTTTTTCTCTTTGTCACAATGTTTCCATCTGTCCACACACAAATCTCATTGTTTAGGCTGCTTAAATTTGTTGCCTTCAAGTAATCTCGTTTTTGTTAAGTCATAAAATTTCTCTTCTGTTTAAAAGTGTCACTGAGAGTGGTTTGATGTACAAGGTCCCAAACTCCTTACCACTCAGACTCAACCAAATAATTAATTTATGTGCAGACGGCAAAATATGTTGCTCAAATAATGAATTCTATCATTATTTGAGTAGAAAAGATTGTAAGAAAAGAGAAGAAAATGCTGGTTACCAGCATTTTTTCCTTTTCCAAAAATGTTTTCTAAAGCATTCTTTCTTCAAAGTATTTAAATCTCAGGAATATGTGATACAGAAATTTATAATCAGTCTTAATCCTGTTGTACACATCCCTGAATTGTAACAATCCTGAGGAAGAAAGCATTTGAAAGCACTGTGTGAAAAGGAGATTATTCTTTCCTTATCCCACAATAGTGTCTGCCCTTTTATAGAAAAATGGAATCATTTACAGCTAGGCAGTTTGGCGCATGTCTCTCTCTGACTTTCAGCAACATGTGTTCTTATTATGCTTGGATGGGTGACTAATGTCACCCTGAGCAAACCTTTAGCATACCTCGGGTAATCGGATTATCAAGTCCCTCGGCTGTATCACATAGCTTGATATGCACGTTCACGGTACATTTCTTTGCCGGAAATATGCTGTTTAACCGTTCTTAAAATTGTAAGGCTCCTCTTAAACAAGAAAACTTGAGTCACAATTTTTTATCTTAATCTTTCTAAAAATATTTCAGTTGAAAAAAAGTTCGAACATTCATTCTTTAATGTGGTTTATTCAATTCCGATTGAAGTTTTCACCGACAGATAGATAGATATGGATAACTTCATTGTGGTTGTTTTTGTTGTTGCTTATTGATTTACCTGGGCACTGCCATGTGTAAGATCATGTGATTGGCAGTTCAAAATGGAAACCACCTTTAAACGAACGAGGTTAGATGTAGGCACTGAATCGGCCAAGGGGTGATAATTGCCTGAGCAAACTGCAAAGGCTGACATGGGTTGATACTATTTGCAGATGCATTATACCACCTTTCATTTTCTTACAGAGGATTACATAGAGGATATTTGTTTTTTACGGTGAAAGATCGAAATTTATTTCATCGAGTGAACATCATCGATGAGTGAAAATATTACCGATGACGTTCACTCGATGATGTTCACTCGATGAAATAAATTTCGATCTTTCACCATAAATAACAAATATTCTATTTATTTCATGCTTTTAACCCTTTCTGGTGGGGAACTTAATCAAAATCCAGTACAGTTCTTTTCGGTTATTCCCCTTTGCGTACCCCCTCTGCATAGCAACGCATTACAATATTATGTCAAGCACGAGAAATGTAAGGTAAATTACGTCATATTTCCATCTGGTTGTGAGGCACACGCATTTTACCTAGGTAACTAGTGCGCGGGAATAGCTGTTTACGCCTTCAATTGAAGAGTATGAATATAAAAATCGGTATTTTCACTGGTCGTAACCATGAAATATCGAAAAATATTTCACCGGTATTTCTCGATAACACTACGGTCACAATGTGAAACTGCCGTCTGTCGATTTTTAGACATCGGTGTATTTTTAAAGTTACATGCAGCCGGCCGATTTTTTACAAATTGGTGCGAGTGGTCATAAATAACTGCCAGTGAAAGGCCGTCTGACAGGTTCCGGGCGGCGCCAGGCAGTTTCTTAAGTTTGAGGGGTGTGAAACGTCATCAGGGTGTCAGCCGGTGGCAGTTAGGCGACAGGCCGGCAGCCGTCAGATTTTACCTGCCCCCACCAGGCGACCTGGCGGACACCGGCCATTTACACCTGACACCGGCCGGCGATCGGGCGTTCGAACTGCCACCGGCCGGCGCCCGCCCGATAATCTGACGGCGGCAGGCTGGTTTACGGGGAATATATAAACCTAGATTGCTCTCATATCACTACAAAGTGTTCATTATTACTATCAACCACAAGATAAATAGATCTAATTTTTAAGAAATTTTTCCTTCCACACGTTGCCCGCTAAAGGAAGCGGCAAGGGGAAGGACAAGGCGCCAGCACCGAAGCGCAAGAGACCAGAGCCCAAGCCCCAGCAATACGCAAGTTTCTGAGTCACTCTGGTGCTATTAGAATCGCCATGACGACTATTTTGTATGATGGATGGCCTCGGATTTATTTTCAGGGGCCCGGGAGTCTGCACTCGGCAGATCGCCGTCCTACCACCTACCAACACCGACAGTCACCTCCCAGCTGCTTTTCAATCTCCGCCCTGTCGCCGGTAGATATTTTGAAATCGTACGGTGGCATGTCGGTAGCATAACGGCAGCAGGCCGCATGCTGGAGAGTGGCAGTTTGTTCCTACCGATCGCCGGCCGAAGTTTGAAGGCCCTCCAACCCCATGACCGAGTAAAAATCGCGCTGCAGCCCGTCTGCCGCTTGATAGCCACCGCGCGACTTCGAAATGCGCCCGGCCGGCACCCTGACGACAGGCACAATTGGAAAAAATCGGCCGATGGCAGACAGAATTTTAACTTTTTTAAAACTTCAGCGGCGTCCTAGCGGCGTCTAAAATGCCACCTGCCGATTGTGCCTGCCACCGAGCTGCCACCGGCCGAATTTGAGCGAAAACTGGCAGTTACCACACCGGTAGGCGGCATTTACTGATTTGTGACCGTACTATAACCTACCGGAAAGCATGAAATAATCATTCCTATTTTCAAAACTGTTTAATTTTTATTTGGACGATAAAGATTAGTCTGGTTCAGCAAATGATATAAATGTGTCAATGGGAAAATCTTAACTTGTGAGACAGTACTGATAAATATTAGGCAGCACATACTGTGCAGTCTGAGCTTGATCTACACTGTTCTGAAAAGCACCCTGAGTAGCAATTTGCAGCCTAAGGGCAAAGCTAACTATTTCAAAAACAACCAATGTAGCTCCCAGATCAGACTCACAAATTCTCTGAAGTCTGATCTTGATCTACAATCACAGCAAAAGCATTGTGTTAACCCTTAGAATAAGGTTCATGAAGACATTATGGGAAAAGGAGGAAATGCTGGTACCCAGCATTTTCTCATTTTCCCACATTGTTTCTACCCTTTTCAAGACAATTCTGTGCATTTTGACCTCATTTAATCTGTTGCCTGCAAATTCTTTAAGTTTGAACAAATCTAAGATTGTGTTGTTTGGTTAATAGTTATGAGAATTATGGTTGGATTTTAACTGGAAAAGCTTCTGTAAACAGTCTTGTGCATTAGCATGCATAAATTCATGTAATTGATACAGCACGACCGTAATTAAACCATAGAAGGCTAAAGTTACCCTTTCCTAATCAACAAATTTTGGATTCTATTAAACCCAAAACATATGCACATAAGAAATTCAACAATGGTGCAAATGAGCCTAATCTCTGTGATAGAGCAGAAAACATTGTGGGAAAAGGAGAAAATGCTGATTACCAGCATTTTCTCCTTTTCCCACAATGTTTTCAAAAGTCTTCTTTTCCTGGGTTAACTAGAAAGTTTTGTTTCTGGCAACATGCTTTTAGACTTGTCCAAATTGGAAGCATTTGCAGACCACAAAATTCACTATAGCTCAAATGATGATTTTTGACTTTGAAGTGGTTGAAAACATTGTTGGAAAAGGAGAAAATGCTGGTTACCAGCATTTTCTCCTTTTCACACAATGTTTTCAAAAGTGTTCTTTCTCAGGTCTTTAAACTGGGAATTGTATGAGTAATTCTTAATGAAATGGACCTCTTCCAGGAATCTACAGAAATGCATGGGCAATTGCATTGGCTGCCATGATATAACTCAAAACACTTTTAAAATTCTTGCTATACTTTAGAGTATAGAATTAAGAATTAACCAGATGACAAAATTGTACACACTTCTGTGAGCTCTTGAAGATGACATATGAAAATTATGTGGCTAAAATGATTAAATTTCATCATAAAATTGTAGAAAACATTGTTGGAAAAGGAGAGAATGCTGGTTATCAGCATTTTCTCCCCTTCCCTATATATTTTCAAAAGCCTTCTAAAGTTTTCAGAATCATGCAAACTTGCGATTGTTTAGTAAAGGGTGGAGGCAAAAAGTCACACACCAGGCAAACATCATTCAATATTTTGCAATCAAAAGGATAATTTTCCCATAATGTCTATGTTGTTTCTAGAGGAAGAATGCATGTAAATGGATAAATTTGTTTGCAATACTGTATCATTATGATTAACCCAATACTGCACTATGCTGACTGTTAACTATGCTGGGAAAGAAGGCTTTCAAAAACATTGTCAGGGGTGTGGAAATCCTACGTCCGACTCGTCCGACTCGGGTAAATTTGACGTCGGACAAGTGGCTTTTTGCAATCTACTCATCCGCGGACATGTAGAAAACGAGGGGGAAATTGAAAGTAAAGATCTGTATTATATAACATTATCCTTGTGAAATGGAAATGTTCTCTCCGTCTCACTTCGTAAACAAGAACATTTTTAAATTGAATTATGATAAACTATCCCCTGAAACCTGGAATCAAAACAAAATTTGGCCGACTCTGATTTTATAGCCTATGCAGGCTTTCTTTTTAAATTTGACTGCGCTGCAGTACGGCCGAAATGTTGTGGTTTCTTGGTGCCATTTGGTTTGTTTAATGGAGGCAACAATAACCGAAACGAGTTATTTTTTTGCATATTATAACACCGCACGTAGACTTGACGCGGTTGTCATTTCCCAATCATTCAATATAAATTCTTTTTTGCCATTCGCAAACACTTACAGCTGACAAGAGAAGTTGTCTTAATTTAACACTTTGGAACACATTCTTACTCGGTTGTAGTAAATGTATTTGAAAGAAAACCAAACACGCTGTATCTAAGCAAAACAAGTCAAAAGCCGGGAAACATTATAAAAAGTTTGCTAAAAGGACTGTAGACGATAAAGGCCAGCGCAGCCTTTTTACTTTCGGTGTACAACGTTTAAATTTTTTTGCAGATCGATCTACAGGTAGTCAAATCTCCTCATACTGAGTCTCAATCTGAAGTGCCGGGTCTGTCGGACATCGCCGATCTCCCGATGTCTGAAAATTATTATCACTGCACATGATGCAAACTCTACATCTCCAGACACAGTAACCAAGCCTAGCCTTTTAACTTCCACAGATAATGATTCCCTTGTATTATATGATGGCTGGTAAGCATTCTGCTGAAGTATTAACTCCGGCATGCATGGGTGTGCCACAGTAGTGTTAAAAAGGGCTGTAAGGGTAAACACTGAGATATTTGGCCATGGTTTAAGCAGTTATAGTGTAACTGTTGAATCTTTTTCAATTATTAAATTGTTGTACCTGTTTATTTACTGTATGTATGTACAGTGCCATTAATTTGTTTTATTGATGTACCTAGAAAGTCAGTCTGCTTTTTCCCAATTTGGCCAAAATCGCACTTGAATATATAAAAAAAAAAATGAAAGGCTAAGCCCCTTCCCAATTTTCGGGAAAAAAAAACCCATAAAAGTTTGCTTGATTTATTTTCATCATTATTATTAAAAATCCAAACAAAGCAAATTTAAATGGTTAAAAGGACATCATTATCTACAAACTACATTCAGTTAGGTCTTTGTGTGCCATTTAAAATTGTTTTGTTTTGGACAAGTAAACTTCTCTGACGGACAAGTAGATTTTTTAGATTTACTTGTCCATGGACAAGTAGAAAATTTCAAGATTTCCACACCCCTGAACATACCTTGCAAATTACCTTTGCATCAATGAATAAAGATAGAATTGTTTTTGTCAACAGTGTGGATCAGAATCAGAATGTGCAGTCTTACCTTGATACAAACAGTCCGCTTCTTTGCCAGATGTTCTGACAAATGAAGCTATGAAATTGAAATACTTGCATCTTTTGTTCTGTGTAGCCGAGTCTCGGTAGTGCAGTAGGTAGCACACAGGACTTGAGAACAGGGAGTTGCTGGTTTGAATCCCCAGCTTGGCTAATTTCTTTCCTAGGATTGATGATAATCATTGAAACAGGATTCATTCCTTTCTTATAGCTGGTTATTGTTTCCAGTATGGTTATTTGGAAAAGCATCCAGTAGCTTTTGACGAATATTGTGTTATGTACTGGTAACAGAAACTCCGGGAAAGCATGGACAGGTGCCCTGGCTGCCATGGTATAACTGAAAAGTGTTGAAAACAGCTTTAAACACCATACAATCAATCATCATGCACTGAATTAAAATGTTCATTTCATTGATTTAGCATAACAAGGGTTGAATAAACGAAATCAACATTCTTAAAATTTGATGGTGTTCAACCTTTATCAGACGACAAAATTTTAACCTTGTCCAAATTGAAAACATTTGCAGATGACAATTTCAGTGTGGTTAAAATGGTGCAATGTTTATTTGATAGAGTAGAAAACATTGTGAGAAAAGGAGAAAATGCTGGTTACCAGCATTTTCTCCTTTTCTCACAATGTTTTCAAAAGGCCCCGTTCCCAGGTCGTTAAAAGTCGGGATTGTGTGGTAAAGGGTTAAACTTTTCAAGAACAATTATATTTTTTTTCACCTAAAGGATAATGGTTAAAATGATTATCTGGTTTTACATGTTGCAAGATTTTATTAGAATTAGAAATTTACATGAAATAAAAAAACTGATTGATAATGATGTATCATGTTTTGAAAAAAAGAAGAAGAAACTGATAAGCTATCAATTTCAGTGGAAGTAAAATAATAATTGAATTTCCTTTACCCTGTAGCAAATGATAACATCTGTATTTGACAAAATTAAAAGCATTAGAAATTTTGCAGACAGCAAACTGAATGTAACTCAAAAAGTGAAATTTTGTGGAAGGGTAGAAAATATTGTGGAAAAAGGAGAAAATGCTGGTTTCCAGCATTTTCTCCTTTTTCCACGATGTTTTCAAAAGTCTTCTTCTTCAGGTCATTAAAACTTGGGATTGTATAGTAAAGGGTTAACCCTTTAATAAATGATAAAATTTTGGAGCATTTGCTAACTACAAGAAAGATGTGTCTGAAATTATGGATGCTGTCTTTTAAAGGGATGAAAACATTGCAGGAAAAAAAGGAGAAAATACTGGTTACCAGCAATTTCTCCTTTTCCCACAATGACTAACATCAATCTTCAGAAAGATGTTGGCTGAGCCAGGGATCGAACCCACGACCCCCTGCTCTCAAGTCCTGTAAGCTACCGACTGAGCTACCGGGGCTCGGCTGAGGTCTTAATAGAGGTGTACTCTAAGGCTGGTTTCACTGTACTTGCATTGAGGAAAGAATTGATCACAGTCCTTTGTGGTGGCCCTGTCTACGGTAGTTTGACTTTCACCATGTAAAATTGATTATTGTGGTGAAACCATCCCTTTTTTGTAATGATCTTGCATTTTCATAACCTTTAGAGTGTAGGCTTTTGAAAATGACGTAGGATAAGGAGAAAATGCTGCTAATCAACATTTTTTAACTCTTTCCTCATTGTTCTCTGTTTGTTCATGGATAAATGCTATCTTATGAAACATATCATTGTCTGCAACTGCTTTCAAATTGGACATTCTACAATAGTGTTGTTTTAAAACTCTTTACCAAACAACAAAATTTTAGACTCTTCTAAATAGAAAGTAGTTGCAGACAACAAAGAAAGTATAGCTCATATGACAGACTTGTCTCTGACAGGGTAGAATATATTGTGGGAATAGGAGAAAATGCTGGTTACCAGGATTTTCTCTTTTTCCCTTAATGTTTTCAGAAGGCTTCTTCCTCCGGTACGTTAAGAAACAGGATTGTTTGGTAAAGGGTTAAGGTATAGATTTATACAACAGCTTCATCTCTTACATAAAGAAGGATATATTTTATGATCATGCCGATGGGATTCCTTGCAGTGGCAAACATTCTAGTAATCTTTTACCAAATAATCTAGTATTTTTTACAACCTTTGGGGTTGTCAAAACTAATTGAGAAAAAGACAATGCTGAGTAATCCACATATCTCTTTTTCCTGGTGTGTTTTCTTCCCTCCTTGCATTAAGGCCAAGCAGTGGCCAAAAAGTCAAAGCAGGTGTTAAAATGCATTAAAATTTAAATCATAACATCTAAAAGTATGGAAAATATTGTGAAAATGACAATCTGTTATTGTGTGATTTGCTCTAAGTGTTAGTCGCTTGCGAAAAAATGAATTTTAGAACCGGGCAAAAAGTAAACAAAATTAAGATAGAGTGACCTGGCAGGTTTTAATCTAGTTTTGAAATTAATTTCTTTGCCAGCAACTATCACTGGGACCGACTGTACAATAACAGATTGTCATCTTGCAGTAATTTCCTTAATTTAAAGGGTATGATTTAAAATGAAATCTTTGTTTACTTTTGGCAGCTATTGTCACTTTAATTCCCAGCCCGGCCAAATTCTATACAAGGATTGATGACAGTCATTGTGACATAATTTATTCATCTCTCACTACTTGACATTGTTTATATTTTCCAATTATTTGGGAAAGCAGCCAGTGGCTTAGAAAGAATGTTGTGCAAAGTGCTTGTGAAAGAAACTGCTGGAGGGCACGGATAGAAGCATTAGTTGCTGTGATGTTACTGAAATACATTTAATGTTGAAAATGACATTAAATACTTGAAAAAAAAATGCTTATGCCTAGCCTTGTTGTATCAAGCGAATGGTGTTTCAGGCTGCTTTCAACATTATTTCAGTCATGTATCACATTGAAAGCTTGCCTACTCAAGTATATCTTAAATATCACCAGTACTAGGCTAGGGCTGTAAAGTGTCTTGCCCAAAGAGACTTCCATGAAATGTTGCACTAAGCTGTTTTTGTTACTTGCATGCTTGTAATCCAAATCACTACTTAGATGTAAACTAATTTTCCTTATGTTAGATTAGTTGATGAGTGATGTTTTATCCTGTTGTAAACATGATTTCAGTCATAATATGGCAATAGCTTACTTTCAGGCTAAATTCATTGTATGCCCTGAGTTTCTGTAGTGCTTAGGCAAGGGCCTTAGAGTGTGTTGCCATTGAAGGACACTTTAAAAAAAATCAAAGCATTGAGAACACTTAAGTGGTATTTGTCAAGGAAGCCATTGTGTGGAATTAATAATCTGAAAGAAAAAGAGAAATATTATCCAAACATTGGCTGGAAAGTCAACCTACTAAAGAAATGAATACCTTTTTGGTTGAAGGGAGAGTACTCATTACACAGGACTTTTTGCATATTGGTGGTCTCCCTTTGATCATGAGGAGGAATCAGGAGTAACATCCCTTGACAGTAGGATGCATGATGGATAGAGAGAGAAACCATGTGAATATATCGAATAAAATTAAGATTGTACCTGAAAACTATGATTTTGAAATATCTTTGGCCATTAACATTTAATTCCCAGCATTACAATCAATTATTTTGATCTGTTAATATTCATGCCCAATCAAATGGAGTAGCGCGTAAACATGAGACGAACAAGCCATGGGATGAACTGGTTTTGGAACGAAAAAGCGCAGGACCAAGCAATCAGTAGACAAATTTTGTATATATCATTGCGCCAATAGAAGGCTATGAGCAAGAGAAGCTTTTTTCAATAAAAAATTAGTATTTCCACGATCGATGGCCTCACCCAATGTATTTTAACATACCATTTCCAATTACATATCTGAGTGCCACCGAAAAACTCATTTGTCAGAGAAAAATTGAGTGTAATTGGGTTTATTTCCTTCGGCTTTGCACAAAATACGATACATGGTTTTCAAAATTCAATATTGAACTCATAGTGGTATTGTCTTCGACAAATACCACAAAAAATCAGTGCTTCAAGTGAGAATTAAACCTCAGGCCTCCTGGTTGTGAATCCTAAACATTTATTGTTGACTAGTTTAGCTTGACTGAACTTGTTAGGCACTAAGTGGACTTTGTACCCTTGGGTTGTCATTATGCCTGAACCTTTTGCAAAACTAATCCAAGATTTAATGACTCTTAGGAAGGAGGCTTTTGAAAACATTGTGTGAAAAGGAGAAAATGGTAACCAGCATTTTCTACTTTTCCCATGATGTTTTCTACCCTTTCATGGTAAAATCCCTTCATTTCAGCATGATGTAATTCGATGGCTTGAAATGCTTTCCATATGAATGAGTCTAGAATTTTGTAGCTTGGTAAAGATCTGATTGCCCCTTTAAGATTGACCTTTCATAAAGGGAACTGATAAAGAGAACTGACCATCATGTCAGGGGGCTGGCATTGTCCAGTTAGTAATTATTGTTTACAAGAATTTAGTTGGGTGCAAACAAACTATTTCTTACAGACTACTATTTGGACAGTATTGGACAAACATTAACCAAGTACCACAGAAGATCCTTTGTTGTAGCAACTCTGAGTCGATAGTGCCTTGAAAACATTTTGGGAAAAAGAAAATGTGTTGTTTATCAGCATTTTCTTACTTTTCAAAAATGTTTTCCTCCCCTTTTTAAATAGAAATCTTATGATTTTTGCCCCGTGTAGTTTGTAGTCTCAAATTCCTATTGGCATTATTTCAATTACCTCCCTTTAGCATATGCAAATGAGGTGTGGGTTTCTCAAAGTATATAGGTATTAGTAAGAATATAAATTTTGTATTAGCTCTGGCTGCAAGGTTTTCTCATAGCTCAAGTGGTTGCTTGTAGGAGTTGTAAATGTCAAGTTTCAGGTCAGTTGAGAGTGTAGGTATGATTCTCACGTCTGGCCATCTATAGTTACTATTAGTCTTAGTCATAACTGAGGATGGGTTTTATCCTGTATCTAGCACTATCTCTTGTTATACAAGTAACAGCTTTCTTGGGGTGTTTGCCCATATGGGCAACAATTACCAACAATGAAAGGATTAAAAAACAATTAAAAATAAAAAAAAAAAAAAAAAAAATTGGGCCTGGAAATGTTGGATGTCTCGGCTGCTTTGCAGTAAGTGTACACTGTTAGGTGTTTTTTGTGGTATTTGTCTGGTTCATTCATCTGGTATTCATCTGTGCTTTGTGTGGGCCTTCTACATTGCAACCTAATTCTACATTTCTCAAGAATTTTCTAAACTTTAAAGTACCACAGTTTCTGGTTGGCTAAATATGATGTGGTTTATGCCAAACAGAAACTCTGTTAATATTTGTAAATTTAGAAAGATTTGGAGAGGTAGAATGCAGTTTTGAATGGTTGATGAATACAGCCCAAAGTCTTGATCTACTTTGTAGACACAAGCAAGCTAAGTTGTCCTAATTGAATCTCTAAGAGTTATGTAACATTAAGCCTACATAATTCAGTTATCTTGACCACTGACCTCTTGACCAAAGGTCTCTGTAAATACTTGGTGACACAGCATTTCCTGTCAACATGTTCCCTGTATTTTTGGGAATGCAACTTGAAAGAACCCTTATTTCTTTAACATTTCCAAAGATTTTAATATATTTAAAGATTTTTTTTTTTTTTAAATTGCATTGGATCTTTTTTTTTTTTTTTTTTTGAGATCTATCAAATTCTAATTATTGAAATTATTAAAATTCAATTGACTGCAGTTTTCCATAAACAAATAAAGGTATGACCTTCTGGTTACCATGTCATGTCAAGGCAGTTGTGACTCTTCTTAAATTAAGTTTATGGTTACCACTGGAGCCTTAAGCATGCCTACCATTGCTTTAAAGGGGGCTACTTAGATTCATCAAATTATACCAAATGTCAATGATGCTGTGTCGCTAGAATTAATAATGCAATACCTTAATGTTGCAAACAACATAATTATAAAAAAGTAAAATGCAAGAAGGTGTTATTTTTTTACATATTCTCCGAATAGGACCTGTAGCCCATTAAGGTACTTTAGACTTTGCTGCAGAATTTTGCATGTAGGTTTCTGGGAATGTCACATATTCAATAATACACATCATTAGTGTGAGATCATAATGCTAATTGATTTCAATAATAGCGTCTTATCCTGGCTAATAGGAAAAGATGGAGACTGTCAGTCCTGGTGTCTCCTATTTCAAAACTAACATTTTGTTAATTTAAGATTAAATTTGTACATTTTTTCATTGAATATAACAACCAGGTTCCTTTGGCTTGCAAAGAAAATGAACCATAATCTGGCTAAGGGGGTTTAACTCTTTACCAAATGACAAAACTTTGGCCTTGTTCATATTGAAAGCATTTGCAAGAGACAAATTAAATGCAACTCAAATTATAAAAATTGTCTTTCATAGACTAGAAAACACTGTGGGAAAAGGAGAAAATGCTGGATACCAGCATTTTCTCCTTTCCCACAATGTTTTCAACAGGCTTCTTCCTCAAGGTCGTTAAAAGTCGGGATTGTGTGGTAAAGGGTTAATGCATCTCTGTAATGCATGATAGCAAACAGTCATTATATAACTATGGATCCGTAAAATCCATTTAGTTTAATAATCGACTGGATCTGGATGTAGAATCATCTTTTGACATACAGAAATATTAACACCAGCAAAAAGTATCAACCCATGTCAGCCTGCGCAGTATGCGCAGGCTGACATGGGTCAATACTTTTTGCAGAAATATTAACCCCCTTTTCACAGAGCATAGCTTATATGTACTACATGGTATTCATCAGTGGATAACATGAAATTTTGAATTGCAACAAAATATCTTAATATGTCCCATTAATAGACAATTTATTATAAATTAGACTGCACAAAACATGCAGTCTGTTTTTTTTTAAAAAAAACACTGTTTTATAACGTAGGATAATTTTAGCAAAGATTAATGTATCATATTGGCATGTTTCTCTGGCTGAAAGTATCAGTTGCACTTTCATAGCACTTGAAAATCTTTGGCTTAGTAACTTTACTAGGTGACAAAATTTTTAAAACTTGCAGACCACAAATTAAAGGTGGCTCAAATGGTAAAATTTGTCTTTGATAGGTTTAGACATTCTTTTTTACTTCATTGTGGGTAAAGAAGTAAATGCTGGTTACTATCATTTTCTCCTTTTCCTGCAATGTTTTCAAAAGCCTCCATTCTCAAAGGGTGCGTAGAAATCAGGATTATTTTGTAAATGGTTAAAATATTACAAAATTTTGACTCATTCAAGTTGAAAATATTTGCATATTTGGGCTTAAATTGTAGGTTTTCTTCTTGAAAGGTTAGGAATCATTATACAAAAAGGAGGAAATGCTGGTTACCATTATTTATTCGTTCATTCAAATTGTTTTTATAAGCCTTCAATCTCATGGTCATAAAATTACAGGATGGTTTGGTAAAGGGTTAAGTAAATCTAAGATTTATTAAAGTATGCTGGCAAACTTTCAGACAATGTTAGGCAACTTTTATTTGTAGAAGATAAAAAATTCAAATTTTTGAAATCAGTCCAAATGAGTTGTATGCTTCTATTTTCAGGTTGTTGAACAAAATGCAGAGCCAGAGACCACATTACTACAGTACCTGAGAACAAAATGTATCCTCGTATTTTTGCTTTTTATTTATATAGTAAGCTCCCTGTAGAACACATGGCAGCCAGTGTAGCTTTTTCAGTCAGGCAGCTGGAATAGAACCACTTGAAAAGCTCTTTACCTAAGGACAAAATTAATGACTGGTCCAGACAGAAAGCATTTGCAGACGACAAATTATATATGCTAAATTGGTCAAATTTGTCTGTGATAGGTTAGAAACTGTTGCGGGAAAAGGAGAAAATGCAACATTTTCTCCTTTTCCCACAATGGTTTTCAAAAGCCCTTTTTCCTAGGTTTGTTTAAAGTTGGGATTGTGCAGTAAAGGGTTAAAAACTATGCCCCAAGGTCACAGAACACAAATAAAATTATATGTAGCAGAGCATGGTAGCTCAGTCAGTGCTATCACACAATTGCTCCTTTTCCCACACTAATAAAAATGTGTATATGGCAGGTATATGAAAGATGTATTTTTACATTAACAAGTTCATAAAATAAACTAATGTTGGTAAAGTGCAAAACACAAAACAAACAGACCTTAACAGAGTCAACCAGTACGGCTAACAGGAACCAAACTAGGATGTGCAGAGGGAGGGTGTGGTGCCTGCACTGTTATGGTGTCCAAGTATGACAGGGAAAGAGACAAAATCCTGTATCCTTTTATTCGTGCAATGAATAGACATTGTCGATGATTGACTCTTTAAATGGTAACAATGCCATTCGGTGCTTTGAATACTGAGTAGTTCCAAGATCAGACTGTACACTTCACAGCACAGAAAGCGCTGTCTACTATTTGGTCTTTACTGTCTGATATTTACCAACTATTAGATGTTGTATTCTTTCTCTAAAAATCTAGAAACAATTAGGTTTACCTCTTTAAAAAACAACAAAATTTTAGACTTTTTCAAATTGAAAGCATTTGCAGATAACAAATTAATTGTGGCTCAAATGATGGGATTTGTTTTTGAAAGGGCAGAAAACAATGTTGAAAAAAGAGAAAATGCTGGTTACCAGCATTATTTCCTTTGCCAACTATGTTTTCACAAGCTTTCTTTCTAAAGGTTGTTAAAACATTGAATTCTTTGGGAAAGGGATAACCAATGAGAAATTGGGTGACTTTGAATTTAGAATTTCTGGAGAATAAGACTGAGACTGTGATTAAGAACTGTTGACAAATACTGGCCCTTTGTAAAAATACCATAAAATGGCTTTGTAAGGTTGTGTCTACTGGCTGAAAATGTATGTTTTATTTACTAAGTAGTCTTAGATTTAAGTCTTTATCATAGTTTTGTAGATTTTGGATTCTTTAGCATTCAAAGCAGTGTAGGAAAAGAGGAGAGTATCAACATACTGTAGGAGCTATGCCAAAGACTGCATGGGCGGCACAGAAACTACAAGTGTCTCTGAACATTATCAAAAAGATCTTGGTGACAGAGAAGAATATTTCAACATATCCATCACATACAATGAGTTTTGGGATGAACGTACATGTTTCTACAAAAATGATTGATGTGATACTTTCTACAAATGACTTTACATATTGCTAGAGACCTTATTTGAAATAATTGTGGCAGGAGGAGATATCTCTGGTTATGAACAAGTTATCCTTTGCCTCAATACACTAACACTTCTCCTAGTAACAAGCCTTATTTCATGCTTATTATTCCCATTTCACAAGGATGTGTTCAAAGTCAGCCTCTGTGTATTTTGATTCAGAGGATGTTAGCAATTAATCCTTTATCATACATTTTGAGTTCTAATGACCTCGAGGAAGAAGGCCTATGAAAACATGGTGGGAAAAGGAGAAAATGCTGGTAACCAGCATTTTCTCCTTTTTCCACAATGTTTTCTATCTTTTCGAGGACAAATTCAATTTAAGGCTTGTGGCGTGCAATTGCTGTCAGTTTGAACAAGTCTTAAGTTTTATCATTTGATTGAGAATTAAGGATAGGGCACCCTAATGGGATTTGTGTAACATCACCTTTCATTGCCAAAATCGTACGGATTCGGCTAAGACTTGGGTAATCCGTAATGGATGTGGGGGACCAGCGTGTATCGGCCGATCAGTTATTAATTACCTGAGTCTTAGCCAAATCCGTACTTTTTTTTGCGATGAAAGGCAATGTTACTTGAAGGGTGCCCTATCCTTAAATGTTTTTAAAAGCTAGTTATATGACTTGTAAAAAGAATTCTTACATGCAAATTTCAAGAGAAGAGATTGATGTACACATAGCAAATGTCTTTGTGATCTTTTTTCAATGACCTTGACATTCAACCAGACATTACTCTGTCAATGCCTGTCTAGCCCCTATTTGCTCCCTTCATGGTTTGGCTGTAACCACAGTGGAGGGTATTGGAAGTGTGAAGAATGGCCTTCACCCTGTACAGGTATTTGGTTGCTTTTGAAACTTTACTGATATGTAGCAAACTATTTTTCTTGTGCAGTTAATGTGTCTTTGGTTTAACCCTTTACCATTTAGTCCTCAGTTTTACAGACCTTAACCCTTTATCACACAATACCTAATACCCCCCCCCCCCCCCCAATGTGTCCTACCTTTTCAAGGACATTTAGTATTTTAACATTTTTAGGAAAGACTTTCCAAGTCCCATGGAACTCAATGCGGGTTCTGTACTCCTGGTATTGTTATGTCTATGTACACACTGCTCAGAAATAACCCACAACCCTGCTTACAAGAGATGCAGAAAACTTTTGAAGGTAAGGCTTAAGATATTATTCCATAATCAAAAGTAATTAAAACAGGAGAAAAGCTTCGGCCTGGCTAAATATAAAAAAAATCCTATGCAGCTCAAAGAAAATATAATTAGGTACATGCATCAAAAAAGTTACTGCAGTAACTGTTGTCAACATTGTGTTCCTTTCAGTATATTCCTACACATTTTAACTACAATATATAATAATTATCAGCACTGTTATGTTGAAAATGATAGACAATTACAACAAATACCGGTTTAGTGGGTAATGCCTCCTTTTTTATGAAGGATTAAAAGAATGTAGATTACTAAATAAATAAAACCTGTTTTTTATGATTATTATGATGTAACATTTTGACCAACCTAATCGAAAACCTTGCTGTAAGAGGTCTGCTTGCTACTTTTTTCATTGTACCATATTTGGGACCATATTAATTTTGTCACCGAAGCTACAGATTTTTTTCTGTCATGTTTAACTTTGACTATATTCAATGCATGTTTTTTGAGGTAGAAAATTTGTACATGTGTGACATAGAGATTTATTTCTTGCCTGAAAAAAATGTTGAAGTTGCAATATTTCACTTTGTTTTCCTTCTATACTGAGAATGTATATGCCCTTTGGGTATTAGAATGGTAACATAACATAATTACTTTCTTTTATTTTCCAATGTTCATTTTTGCAGGAAACTTATGTAGGTGCACAGGTTACAGGCCTATTCTCGACAGTTTTCGAACTTTCACAAAGGTAACATTTTTTTAGTAGGCTTTAACTCTTTATCACGCGACACAGTTTTTAACTTGTCTAAATTCATAACATTTACAGACAACAAATGAAAAGTGGCTCCAATAGCAATACACTTACTTTTAACCACACAATCCCAAGTTTTAAAGACCCTACCAGAGAAGTCTTTTGAAAACATTGTGGGTAAAAGAGAAAATGCTGGCTACCAGCATTTTCTCCTTTTGCCGCAATGTTTTCTAACTTTTCATAGAAAAATGCAGTTACTTGAGCCACATTAAAATTGTTGTCTGCAAATGTTTTCAATTTGGATGAGTCTTAAATTTTGCCATCTGGCAAAGAGTGAAGATAGCTTTTGACCTGGTCCATTGTATCATGTTTGTCACTAAGGTTCATATATCTCTTTATCAGAGAACAAATTTTTCACTTGTCATTTTGAGAGCATTTGCAGACGATAAATGTGGTATGTGTACAACTCTATGGATAACACTGAGATTAGGGCAAAGAGGTGAATTGTGAAGAAGCTTTCACTTTGATTGGCTGTAGTTTGACTTTGTTTCAATGCTTGTGCTAGTCTGGAAACAGTGTACATTCCTTAGTAGATAGGTTTAGTCTTTAAGTTAATTAGCTCCACCCTAATACATACAAATCTATGATATGGATAGGAACATCAAATGATTATTTGATAGCAGGTCTAAATTAGGAATCTTTGTGACATTGTAATTCATTGGCTCTTGGATCACTAATCCTTTGTAATGGTTCATAGTATTCACATGCAGCTGAAGTGTAAATGTTGTTCTTTGCTATTGTTCTATTCTTCCAAAAAGTAATGATAGCTGCGAAATGTAAACAAAAAGGATGTACAAGTTAAAATGCATTTCGATTTTAATCAAACCATTTAAAAATATGGAACTTATTGTGAAGATGACAATCTGTTATTGTACGGTCAGTCCCAGTGTTAGTTGCTGGCAGAGAAATTAATTTCAAAACTAGGTTAAAACCAGCCAGGTCACTATATCTTTTGTTTACCTTTTGCCTGAATTTGAAATTCATTTGTCTGCTAGCAATTAATACTTGGACCTACCACGAAAAACAGATAGTTTCACAGTATATTTTCCATAGTTTTAAATGGTATGATTTAAAATCATATGCAATTTATCACCTGCATTGATTTTTTTAGCCACTATTGGGCCTTTCATCATTTTTTTCAAATAAGGTTCCTTGGACAAAAAGTGTCCTGGCCCAAGGAATTGTGATACACATAATGATACAGATAAAAGAAAGTAAAACAATCTTCTTATCTAGAATCACAAGGCTGAGAGCTGTGATATTTCTTGATGACACAGAGATTTCTGCATTGTGATCAAAAGGAAACTTGATCTATTACAGGAATATTGTGGAATGGGTGACAATTGCTGTAAGAACAAAAGGAACAAAGATGTGTGCCAGGAGGTAAGCTATTGTGGATTTGTAGAAGAAAGTCACAAGTTCTGGTGCGGGGGTGGGTATTGGTTGGCTTTGCGACAGTTCCAGTTTGTGATGATGTTTACATGTACATTACGTAGGCTTCTTGTTACCTATCAAAAAGGGAAACCGTACTAGAAGGGCAGATAGCCCTCAAAATATTTTCAGACACAGTTACGCCCCTTTTTCAACATACAAGTTTTGTTGTAAAAACACCCACAGCCAACCTTTGGTATCATGTGGTGGTCTTTTCAAAAACATAGTGGGAAAAGAATCAAAGTAAATTCTTTTTGAGGACTGATGATTGTCATTGGGATTTGGATTCATCCCTGTATCAGCAATAATTATTGTTGAACTAAAGTTTATTTTATGGGAAAGCAACCATTGGCCTGGAAGACTGCTACTTCCACAGTAGTTTTCCTTCAAATATTGGCCCTTTTTAGGATATGAACCAGTTGTTAGTATGATTGTGTAAAAACTAGCCTGTACTGTAATAGACCAATCTGTTTCAGGTGTCGACTGGTCTTGTAAACAGAGGTGATTTTCTCCCCTTAGATCCATCACAAGACCCAATTTTCCCACCAGAATTACAGGTATGATTTTAGTGTCTGTCAGTATTATTCTTCCTCAAGCCATAAAGATTCATCTATACTTGTTGCTAACCAATTTCATCTCTATTTTATCAAACTATAATCATTCTTGTATATTCATGCCAAATGTTGCCCATGATGGTTGAAAGGTTGCAAAGACTATGACCAATAAAAAATGCATTTTATTTTCGAGAGGCCAATCAGGAGATGTTGTGATGTTTCATGTTTTAAATACAAGATTTTCAATATATGTATTTATCCCTCATACCATTATTATAGATCAGTAAATAATTGATGTTTACACAGCCGTCTAAATTCTGAACAATTCTATACGTCCAATTTTAACAGCGTTTTTTCTCTCTTGCTGTAGGGACGTATTGTTTAACCTATTACCAAAAAATGCTGTATTTCAAAGTCCTTGAGGAAGAAGGATTTTAAAAACATTATTGGACAAACTTTTTCCCTTTTTCCACTGTTTTTTTCTGCCCTTTCAAAGATGTGAATCATTACTTGAGCCATATTTTACTTGTCATCTGGTTATGCTTTAAATTTAGCATGGGCAATAAAACTGCTGAAAACATTGTGGGAAAAAGAGAAAATGTTAGTAACCAACATTTTCTCATTACTGACAATGTTTTCTACCTACTCTTGGCCAAATTCAATCTTTGATCCACAGTTAATTTGTCATTTGCAACTGCTGTTTTAAATTTGGACAAGTCTAAAATTTTCTTGTCTGTAAACAGGTAAAGCTAAGTTGGTAACTTCTGGCCCTGTATTAGTAATTCATCCTGTGTTTTAACTCATTACCAAACGACAAAATTTTAGGTTTGTCCAAATCGAAAGTATTTGCAGAAGAAAAATTAAAAGTCACTGAAAATTTGAAACTTGTTTTGTGAAGGGTAGAAAACATTGTGGGAAAAGGAGAAAATGCTGGTTACCAGCATTTTCTCCTTTTCCCACAATGTTTTCTAAAGGCTTCTTTCTCAGGGTCGTCAAAAGTAGGGATTGTGTGGTAATGGGTTAAATTATAGCTTTGCTTAGCTCTGTTTGGATTGATAATTGTCATTGGGATCAGGATTCATTGCTGTATAATTGCATGGATGGGAAAGCAACCAGTGGTTTTGAAAAAGTGTAGTACATAGAACTGTAAAAGTAACTCGAGGATAGTACAGATGTGTGCACTGACATCTATGTCATGACTGTTCAAAATATGATGAAAATGCTGTTAAACATGAAGCAACCAAAACAGTATTAGTCTTGTACAACCACATGTTTTATTAACACTGAAAAAAAAAAAAGACTTCAGAAAACATTGTGGGAAAAGGGAAAAACGCTTATAGCCATGAAAGGCATTGTGGAAAAAATATAGCTAAAGCATCTTTTCCCGTAATGATTTCATGGGCCACCTATTGCTGAAACAGTTTGATTTGTATTGACATAGAGATGGAATTTGATCTCTTTTAAATTTATTGACTAATTTACAGAGAAATGAGAAATTTGACAGAGAAAGGTTGGTATACAAAGGAGAGAGGGTTGTGTGGTATAGACCTACCTCACTTAATGAACTTCTTGCTCTCAAGTCAGAATTTCCTGATGCTAAAATAGTGGTTGGCAACACAGAAGTAGGTAAGAAATGATCACTTTATCACTGTTTTTTTTTTTCAACTGTTAACCTGTTAACCCCTTAACCAAACAATTCCAGGTTTTAATGACCCTAGGAAAGAAGCCTTTTGAAAACATTGTGGAAAAAGGAGAAAATGCTGGAAACCAGCATTTTCTCCTTTTCCCAAAATGTTTTCTACTCGATGAAGGACAAATTCCAGCATTTGAGACATCTTTAGTTTGTCGTCTGCAAATGCTTTCAATTTGGACCTGTCTAAAATTTTGTCGTTTGGTAAAGAGTTAAAGTTTTTAGGGGATTGTGATGATTGAGTTTTTTACAAAAAAAACAAAATTTTAGACTTTGTCAAATGAAAAGCATGAACAGATGATAAATTCACTGAGCTGAATAGGTAGAAAACATTGTAGTAAAAAAGTGTTGTGCAGAAACTGCTGGAAACCAGTGTGTGTACTAAGTTCTGAAAATTAAACAAAAAACAAGAAAAACAGTTGAGTCCTCTCTCAATATTGAATAAATAGGGAAATTTCATAAAAAATGGACTGCAGGTGAAAAGTGATTTTGGAGCAAAAAATAAGTGAGTCTAAGAGTAGGATGACTTTCTGCCTGTCACTGCTGATTTAGGGGGCAATTTTGCCGCTTTTTGAATGATATTTTTCAGAGTATTGACCACAAATTTAGTTTCTAAATACCTTTCCTTGGATACAGAAGCTTGGCTGTCAGTAATGATTCAGCCTTTGTCTTTTGTTTTAGGAGTAGAGGTGAAGTTTAAGAATATGATGTATCCGGTGATTATATGCCCCACCCACATTCCAGAAATGAATGGGATTTCACACACTGATCGTGGAATACAGTTTGGTGCTTCTGTCACACTGACGTCTGTAGATCATGAACTTAAAGAGGTTGTGGAGGAATACCCAGGTGAGATGACAGTTGACAGTTGTTGGCAAATAGCTTTTGACAGCAAACAGCTGTTGTCAGCGAAATCCTTTGTCAAGCCAAGCCTCAGATTAACAGTCCTGTATGCTTTTGAAAACATTGTGGTAACCATTCTCCTTTTCCTCCAATGTTTTCTACCCTTTGACAGATAAATCTCAAAATTTGAGATAGTTACTCTGTTGTCCACAAATGCTTTCAAGTTTGACATGTATGAAATAGAGTTTTCTGGTGGAGAGCTAAGCTAATGTTTATCTGTTAAGTAAGTCTGATACTAAATAAAGCTTCTTGTTTCTTGTACCTTGTATGTTTTTAAAAACCTTCTTTGTCAAGGTGAAACAAGAGATGATCTGTTTCAGCAAAGCAGACAGTGTAGATCAAAGATCAGACTTTACACTTTATGCAGTATGATTTTGATCTACATGTGCCACAAAGGCAGCCATAGTTGTGAAGGGTGCTTAAACTCTTTACCAAACAACAAAATTTGTTGGAATTAAAACCATTTTAAACAATTTAAATGTCACTAAAATAATTGGATTTATTTTTCAAAGGTTGGAAAATAATTTGGGAAAAGGAGAAAATGCTGGTTACCAGCATTTTCTCCTTTTCTCACAATGTTTTCCAAAGGCTTTTTCTCCTGGGTTGTTAAAACTTGGGATTGTGTGGGAAAGGGTTAAAAGTAGATAATTCAAATTTATTTCTCTGTTCTTTTAGAATTTGACTTTTTTGTTGTTATTGTTGTTTCAGAATACAAGACTCGCGTGTTTGCCGCTGTTGTAGAAATGTTACGATGGTTTGCTGGTTATCAAATAAGAAATGTTGCGGTAAGTCAACAGAGAATGTTTCGTTTATTGGCTTGGCTGTTTTCAGAAGAAACGACAAGGTATTATCATAGCCCTTGCATCGTCATGCAAAAACTTTGACGCTTTACAATATCTCTGTTATTACTTAAGATATTTCATTCAAACTTGGACAAGTTGTGTACTATCAAAAGGGAAATCTATAGAACAAGAGCAGGTAACTATCAACAAATTTTTGATGCAGTTCTGTCCCCTTTTCAAGTTACAATTTTCACAGAAAATCAAGAAACTGCAGCAGGGCCTTGGCACCCGCATGCAGTGCTCTTGCTTTTTTTGAGGCATTACTGAAAAACCTATGTTTGTGTAGACAGATTATGTTTAAGTTTTTCCAGTCAACCAAATTCTAGACTCGTCTTTATTGCAAGCACCTGCAGACTTCAAGTAAGCAATGCTCAAATGATTGAATTTGTTATATTTTAAGTCATGTTGCAATGACTATCATCAATTCCAAGAAAGAAATTGGCCAATCCAAGGATTTGAATGGAATAAAGAAAAATCTTAGTAAAATGAACAGTCACTATTCAATAGTTGCAATAACATTGTAACAAATATTGAGTAATAGACTATTGTCTCTCCTGTCATGTACAGATGTTTCTTTTTAGCATCAATTTTATTCTATAATTTGTCGTTAGCTTATTATCACATGCAGATTGCTTTTTGCATCAGACAACTTTTAAAATAAATGGTGGTAAAAGAAACTCATATGAAAAGTACAAGCAGAAATTTCCTTTTGTTTCCCTGCTTTAGGCAAGTCCAGAATATATGAGCCACACTCTTGCAAAATGGCACTTAACCCTTTACCAAACAATCCCTGGTTTTTACGATCCCGAGATAGAAGACTTTTGAAAACATTGTGGGAAAAGGAGAAAATGCTGGTAACCAGCATTTTCTCCTTTTCCCACAATATTTTCTACCCTGCTCAAAACAAATTTCAATTTTTGAGTTACCTTTAGTTTGTCATCTGCAAGTTCTTTCAATTTGGACCAGTCTAATTTTTTGTCGTTTGGTAAAGTGTTAATGCATCTCTTTGATACTTTTTACCAAGCAGGTCATCATATAATTATGGTTCCATAAAATCCATTTTTATTCGCCCAAAGGGTCGTATTATGTTACGGCCCCGGTCGTCCGTCTGTCTGTCCATCCATCCGTTAGCAATTTCTTGTGTGCGTAACTCCTCCTACAGTTTTTATCGGAATAACTTGAAACTTACCACAACGAATCTCCATGATGTGTAGTTGTGCATGTGACTCTTTACATTTGGATCTCTTTAGGCGTTCTAGAGTTATCTGCCCTTGGTTTCTGAAATAATCAATTTATTGTGTGGCTACTCACTGACAAGCCCCTTCGGGCGCATATGTGCCACTCTGCATAGCTCTTGTTTATAATAATTGACAAAGTCATGAGGTACACTGGTACCAAAAAATTTGCAAAAAGTTTAACCCAGGTCAGTCTGCACATACTGTGCAAGCTAACCTGGTTCAATACTTTTTGCAGAGGCATTTAGCCCCCTTTTCTCAGAGCATGGCTCATTTATTCTTTGGAAACACATGAATGATTTTCTTTTGTATTTCAACAGGCCATTGGTGGAAACATAGTAACTGCCAGTCCTATATCAGACTTGAACCCACTGTTTTTGGCATGTGGTGCTATATTAGAGGTTGAGTCCAGAAGTAGGTTATCATTCCTTTTTTTATTAGTTCTGGTTGGTCTGTACAATGTTCCAAGGTTTCAGTTTCTTTTGAGTAATAAAATTACTTTTATAAATGATGACCCTTATTTTGTTTTTGCTAGAAACTGAAGTGTCACATAATGGCTGTGCTGAATGAGCTGTTCTTAGAAAAAAGTTCATTAGGAATGAAGTTCATGAAAAATAGTATCACCTGCACAATATTCTCTGAACTCATATCCTCCAAGCCTCAACACGTACAGAAGGAAATCCTTAAAAAAGAGTAGGAGATTCTGGTCAAAGTTGATAATGGAATAGAGGTTAACCCCTATAGCACCTTTTACAGCTAAAGTTCACTTTGCGGTCTGTTTAGATCAAGATCATATCACACAAAACTTGCAGGCTGATTTTAAGCTCAGATGTGTTTGAAGAAAATGTAGAGGTATTGTTTTAGCCCTGGCATTGTCTGCATCTTGCAAAAACTTTGACATTTGATATAATATCTCTGTTATTACTGAAGATATTTTCTTCAAACTAGGACAAGTTGTCAACTATCAAAAAGGGGAACCCATACAACAGGGGCAGGCAAGCATCAAAATATTTTTTTAACAGTTATGCCCCATTTTTGACGTAGAATTTTTCAAAATTGACCTTTTATAACATCTCTGTTATTTCTGAAGATATTTACAAGTTGTTAACTATCAAAAGGGGAACTCATACAACAAAGGAAGATAACCATCAAAGTATTTTTGACACGGTTATTCCCCTTTTTTGACAATAAATGTTCAATGAAAATCAAGCAACTGCAGACAAGCATTAGCTACTGCATGCATTGCTCATATTTTAAATACAATGTTTGCTTTGCTAAGAAACTATAGACAAAAGCAACCATGAAATTGCATTTGTTTAGGTCTTATTTCTAGACTGAACATGTCTGTTAGATTCATTTTGGCTTTCTCACTGATTTTAGATATAAATTGTCAGTAAAACTGTAATCTGAATCAACAGGAAACATAATTTTTTTAAACCTTTTACCAAACAATGAAATTTTAGACTTGTCCATTGTGAAAGCATTTGCAGATGACATATCAAATGTGGCCAAAAAATGAGATTGTCTTCAAAAGTGTAGAAAACATTGTAGTGTGAAAAGGAGAAAATGCTAGTTATCTGCATTTTCTTCTTTTTTCACAATTTTTTGATAAAAGCTCCTTTGTCAAGGTTGTCAAAAGACACTAATCTTCATAAAAAAAAGAACTGTTTATGTAATTATGTGCAGAGCCCTGGTAGCGTAGTTGGTAGCACTGGCTGCCATGATAATACTGAAGTAATGTTGAAAACAGCATTAAAGGCTATCTTGTCTATAAAGATTGAGCATAGTGGACAGTGTAGTTCAAAGATCAGACTGCATATTTTGTGCAGTGTGATTTTGATCTGCAATTACCACAAAAGCAACTGTGACTGTGAAAGGTACGTGGGGTGATCAGAAAGAACGCGGACCACCCGATTATTTCAAAAACTACTTTACTTAAGATAACAAAAATTTGCACAGATGAACATTAATTACCTGGTTACTTACTCAAGCGTTTAAATGACGTCATAGGCAAATAAGAAAAGAGTGACGTCATTTCAATGACATCACATACTGCGTTAGCGGTTCACAATGTCGGATGACGTTTTATTTGAGCAGAGAGTAATTATAAAGTTTTACGTTAAACTCGGAAAGTCTTCATCGGAAATTAAGGCCGATTTAGATAAAGTTTATGGGGACTCAGCACTTAAGAAAACCAGTATTTGTAAATGGATTGGATGATTTAGAGAAGGACGCGAAACCGTTGAAAATGACCCTAAATCTGGCCGTCCATCAACATCAGTAACGGACAAAACTATCGCGGATGTGCAGCAGCATGTAAAGCAAGATCGTCGAGTTACTGTCAGGGAAATAGCTGACACATTTAGCATTTCCTATGGAAGTGCACAGGAGATTTTAACTGACAAACTTGGAATGTCACGTGTTTGTGCAAGGTGGGTGCCTCGGCTACTGACGCCCGAGCAAATGGGGGTTAGGGTCGAAATTTGTTCTGAAATTTTAGAACGCATTAGGAAAGAAGGATCAAACTTTACTGATCGTATTGTGACATGCGATGAAACATGGGTACACTTTTACGAGCCCGAATCTAAACAACAAAGCAGTGTATGGAAACATCCAACATCGCCGTCCCCTGTTAAAGCCAAACTTTCTAAGTCTGTTGGTAAAGTTATGTGCATCATGTTTTTCTCTTCTCAACGTTTTCTTCTAAATCATGTTGTACCTATACATACTACAGTCAATGCTGAGTATTATGCCAGCATTATTCGAATGAATTTAATACAGGCCATCCGAAAAAAACAGCCAGAACTTCTATGGAGAGGCGTCATTTTACATCAAGATAATGCTCCCGCTCACAAAGCCAAACTTGTACAGGAAGTTTTGAAAAAACTAAACATAGAAACATTAGACCATCCTGCCTATAGTCCAGACCTGGCCCCATGTGACTTTTGGCTATTTCCTGTTTTGAAAGATTCTCTACGTGGCACGCGCTACGAGAGCAGAGAGGAGCTAACCCATGCCATGACCGGGTCGTTGAGAGTGATGTCACGTGACGGGCTCGCGCACGTGTTTCGCGCATGGGAATCAAGAATGAATAAGTGCATAGAACACAAAGGAGGTTACTTTGAAAAACAGTAAACATTCCAAGTTGATTTTTATAACAATATTCCGATAAAGGCACTGGTCCGCGTTCTTTCTGATCACCCCTCGTATACCGTCAATGTATTTAATGTATATTTGTAGATGAGGGTAAAAGACGGATCAAAATGGATGAGAAATTTTTCCTTGGCTACAGAAAAACAGCTATGAGACATGATGAAGTTTTGTTGAACATTCTTCTTCCGTTTACATCCAAGGTATTTTGTCTCGTCTCATTTCATTTTCAGCTCTGCTGGCCAAAGCCCGGTTAGCTCAAACCTTTCTCAGTCCTGTATCCATCCTTTCTTTGCATAACCATATACCAAACAGTCCCATATTTTGACAATCCTGAGTAAGCTTTTGAAAACATTGTAGGAAAAGGAGAAAATGCTGGTAACCAGCATTTTCTCCTTTTCCCACAATGTTTTCTGACCCTTCAACGACAAATTCCATCATTTGAAACACACATTATTTATTATCTGCAAATGCTTTCAATTTGGACAAGTCCAATGCTTTGTGGTTGGGTAAGGAGATAATTCTCTTTTATACATCTTTCACTCTTAAGCTACCAAGCTGACCATATTTCAAAGTTTAACAAAAAATTTCCTTTTCTTTGAAAGAATGCTAGTTGCCATAGGAACAAATTTAAAAACTTGAAAAGCCTTAAGAATTTTGATTTCAAAACTAAACATAGATTTCCTTGATGCGAAGAAATTACACTATGATTCAAGTAACAAAAGTCATTTGCAGATAACTGCAGTAATATGTCTATATATCTAGTCTTGGCTTTTTGACTTTTATCAACCAATCATATGGGATAAAAGGTATTTGAAAACATTGCAAAAGAAGAAAAATGACTGCATCCAGCATTTCTCCTTTTTCCACGCTGTTTTCTGCCCTTTCAAAGGCAAGTTCTGTTGCTTGAGCTATATTTTATTTGTCATCTTCAATTATTCCTTCAGATTTGACAAGTTTTTACCTCTAGAGCTCTAAATAAACCTAATACACATTTTCAGAGTACCGGTATATGTTACACCCTAAAAAAGTGCAATATTAAGGTTGCTTCTTTCACAAAGTCTCAGCAGAGATCAGACTGTATATTTATGCAGTCTTATCTTTATCTTTAGTAGTTAACTTTAGCTCTGAAAGGTGCATAACTCTTTACCACACAATCTCGAGTTTTAGCGAACCAGGAGTAGAAGGCTTCTGAAAACATTGTGGTAAAACCACAATGTTTTCTACCCTACCATGGACAGAAATCATCATTGAGCTACATTTAACCCTTTACCAAACAATCCCTGGTTTTAACGACACAGAGGAAGAGGCCTTCTGAAAACATAGTTGGAAAAGGAGAAAATGCTGGTAACCAGCATTTTCTCCTTTTCCCACAATATTTTCTACTCTTCCAAAGTCAAGTTTTAATTTTTGAGTCACGTTTATTTTGTCGTCTGCAAATGCTTTCAATTTGGACTAGTCTAAAATTTTGTTGTTTGGTAAAGAGTTAAGGTTTGTTCCGAAATTAGTTGTTTTATGAAGAGTTAAATGATTTGCTCTACATGAGTGGTTTTTCTTTTTCAAATTTTTGTTTATTTCAGAATGAGTATTTCTATGGTTACAAGCAGGCCTATCGGAGGGAAGATGACATAGCCACTGTAAATGCTGGAATCCGAGTTTTATTCGAAGACAACAGTAATATCATAAAAAATATGTCATTTGCCTATGGTGGTATGGCTCCTATAACTGTGATGGCAACCACAACCATGGAACAAGTTATTGGAAGGTACTTTATAGTTTTATTCTATGAATTTATTCGACATGCCTTTGCAAAATACTGACTTGTATTGGGTGAGTACACTGCAGAGCCAGTCAGTATTTTAGATAGCTGATTTCCTTTTCACAGAAACTTTTCAAAAGTCTATTTCCTAGAGGTTTTTAAAACCAAGGATTTTTCTGGAAAAGGTAAATAGATTTAGTATGAATTTAATTTAATATTTATTATAAATAGTCAAATTTATTTTATGAAAATGCTTCTGGCCGACTTGTTTTTCCTGCTGTGTCTGGGAAGGGGGGAGTGGTTGTGTAATTCACACGCTGTTAGCAAGTCTCATGCAGAGCTAATTTCTTCAAAGGCGCAATTTTAAAACCACTAGCCTATAGTGAAATCAAATCTGTACACAAGTTAGTTGCAGCCAGTACAGCTGAGTGAAGGGTGCACCTGGGCTTTCTGCGAGGGTACAAGACCAATCCACCACCAGATGATTTTATTTTAAAATAAGTAATAAATATGGTTTTATTGATTCTATAACTTTATTGCCATTCTTGTCTTTACAATGAATTAATACTTATTGATTTAATAGCCCATTTCTGTATAGGGTTTTTGTTCACCTACCAATACTATTAAAATAGCACAATTGACAAGCAAATTTTTTTTTCAAGAGTAAGGAAAACAATGTGGAAATACGGCCAATTTTCTTTTTGCAAGCAATTTCTTGTTTATTGCACCATGAGTTTCTGACTGCAGGAAAGTAGAAGTTCTTTTTTAATAGAGTTGGGTTACACATTACTAGATGACCATATTAGAAGTACTTGCAGTTGACAACTTAAAGGTGGCTCAAATGATGGAATTAAAAGGTATGAAAAAGTTGTGGCAGAAGGAGAAAATTTTGGTAACCAGCAATTTCTCTCTCTCCCACATTTTTTTAAAAGCCTTGTTGTTGAGAGTCATTGAAATCTTGAGGTTGTTTGGTACAGATTTAACCCTTTACCACACAATGACGACTTTTAACGACCCTGAGGAAGAAGCCTTTTGAAAACATTATGGGAAGTTTTCTACCCTGTCAAAGAAAAATTACGTCATTCCAGCCACTATGACATTGTAGTCTGCAAATGCTTTCAATTTGGATTGGTCTAAAATTTTGCCATGGGTTAATCACATGTAACACTAATTTTGGTTTTCCAGGAAATGGGATGACGAGCTTGTAATGGATGTGTGTCAGTCACTAGCCAAGGATCTTCCACTAGCAGCCGGTTCCCCTGGTGGAATGATAGAGTTTAGACGTACACTGACAACCAGCTTTTTCTTCAAATTCTACCTTACAGTACAGCTTCAGCTACAGACCAAGGTAAAAAGTGTATGAGGCATGTGTGTGTAGCCCTATAACCAAAGAATCCTGTTCTAACACACACCCCTCTTTCTCCCCCCTCCCCACGATGTTTTTTTTCTACCCATTCAAAATAAGATTTGATCATTTAAACCATGTATAATTTGTCCTCTGCAAGTGCTTTTGGTTTGGACATGTCAAACATTACATTTTTGAAAGAACGAAATAATTGTTACCAGCATTTTTCCCTTATCAGTGCTTACAAAGCTTTCATCCTCAAGGTTGTATAAACACAAAAGTGTTCGATGAAAGGCCAAAGCACATGTGGCTCATATGATGGGATTTGTCTTTGAAGGGTTCATAACATTTGAGGAATAGAGAAAAATGGTGTTTCACCAGCAGTTTATCCTTTTCCTACTCTGTTTTCAAAAGCTGTCAGAGGCATAGAGTCATTGGGTAAAGGGATGGAAGAAATAGTTACATATTCATTAACAGGATTTCATTTACATGTATCTTCAGCATTTATCAACGAAGAACAAGGTCCCCTCCTACTATAAAAGTGCTACACCGACTTTTCATCGAGACCCCATGAAGAGTACACAAGTATACAAAGAAAAAGCGAGTGATAGAAGTGACACATTAGGACAACCAATACCTCATGTCTCTGCTGATAAACAAGTGACGGGAGAAGCTTTATATTTAGATGATATGCCAAAATATGCAGGTAGTGTTTTAGTGTGTCTTTGTCATTGACATTTTAGTATTTGTACTTGATTTAACCCTTTACCACACAATGACGCCTTTTGACGCCCCTAAAAAAGAGGCCTTTTGAAAACATTGTGGGAAAAGGAGAAAATGCTGGTAACCAGCATTTTCTCCTTTTCCCACAAAGTTTTCTTCCCTATCAAAGAAAAGTTGTGTCATTTGAGCCACTATGAAATTGTCGTCTGCAAATGCTTTCAATTTGGATAGGTCTTAAATTTTGCCGTGTGGTAAAGGGTTAAAGTCACAGTATGATTCTGCATTTATATAGAGATTCAAAAGAAATAAGCCATGTACTGTGAAAAAATTTTAAATCCATCTGCAAAAAGTATCAACCCTGGTCAGCCTGTGCAGATTGACCTGTGTGGAAACGTTTTGCTTATAGTGAATCTTTTGCATGTCCATGGACCTTTCTTCCTCATAATCCAGTTGGTTGTTTGACAAAATGGATTTTATAGATCCATAATTATGTGATGACTTTCTTGGTATAATGCATCACAGAGATGCATTAAACCTGTTTTGCCAGAGCATGGCTCAAATATTGGATTAGTGCTGTAGAAAACCATCTTACTTCATTGTTTAGTAATAATAATGGCTTCTATGCTTTATTGGAAAAAAATTGACATTTTTGTGGCCCTTAGGAAAAAGGTTTTCGAGAACATTGTTAAAAAAGGATGCTTTCAAAAGCCTTCCTCTTTCAGGGTTGTGAAAAACATAAAAAACAGAGAAAAAAAAATATTTGTAAATGACATATTAAATGGAACTCAACTGATGGGATTCCTCTTTGAAAGCAGGAAAAAATTGTGTAAATAGTGGTACAATTGATGGGATTTGTCTTTGAAAGGGTAGAAAACATTCTGAGACAAGGAGAAAATACCGGTTGTCAGCATTTTTAGCTCAGCTGTTTTCAAAGAAAATGTCAAGTTATAGCTGTAGCCCTGTCCTTGTCTGTGTCTGCTTCGTGTTCACTGTTGTCATGCGAAAACTGTGACATTTTACATTATTTCTATCATTACTGAAGATAATTACTTCAACCTCAGATTAGATGATAACTCTCAAAAGGGTAACCCATACAACAAGAGCAGGTAACCATCAAAATATTTTTGACATAGTAATGCCCCTTTTTCGACTTAGAAATTTCAGTTAAAGTCAAGCACTTGCTGCAGAGCGCTGGCACCCGCATGCTATGCTCTTGTTCTCCTTTAAAAAGCCACCTTTCACAGGGATTTAAATACATTTGATTGTTCGCTAAAGAGTTAAGACACAACTATATGTGTTCTCTTAAATTATAGTGTGCTTTATTTTCAGATGAGTTGTATATGGCTCTGGTACTGAGTACAAAGGCTCATGCATACATAAAGAATGTGGATCCCACGGAGGCCTTGTCTATGCCAGGTGTTCGAGACTTTATCAGTCACATGGATGTGCCTGGTCACAACACATGGGGTGCTGTCTTCTCTGAGGATGAAGAAATATTTGCCTCTTCACAGGTAAAGTCTTTAGCCAGGATCGAAATGTCCTAACTAATCTCTAATCTTCTCCAGAACAAATGATTACCCAGAGTTTCGCCTTAACTCTTAGAGTGTTGACATAAATAGACAATGTCAGTCAGGATATTAATCTCTAGATACACAGAGTGTGAAATCACAATGATTTTGTTTTTATACACTGCACAAAAAATAATAGAATTTTGACGAAATGCTTGGGTCTTGTTTTTCAATTGAAAATGTCAGTAACTGTTAGGTCTATTGGGTACTGACTGTAAAAAGTAAGAAAAGTGGAAATGAAACTCGGCCATGCATGTCAGATTAATGGTATGGTTTTAACCCTTTCCAACACAATCCCGAGTTTAAAGGACCTTGAGAATGGACGGAAAAAAGCTTTCGAAATCATTGTCAGAAAAGGAGAAAGTCCTGGTCACTAGCATTTACCTGTTTCCCACAGTGTTTTTTGACCTTTAAACAGATAAATTTCAGAATCTGAGTGGCATTTAGCCTGTCTTCTCCATATGCTCTTAATTTTGATAAGCCTAAAACTTTGTCACTTTAGGAAGACTTAACCCTTCACCAAACAATCCCTGATTTTTACGACCCAGAGGAAGAAGCCTTCTGAAAACATTGTGGGAAAAGGAGAAAATGCTGGTAACCAGCATTTTCTCCTTTTCCCACAATGTTTTCTACTCTTTTCTAAAGTTAAGTTTCAATTTTTGAGTAACATTTATTTTGTCGTCTGCAAATGCTTTCAATTTGGACAAGTCTAAAATTTTGATGTTTGGTAAAGAGTTAATGGTTATTTCTTTTCAGGTACTATGTCAGGGTCAGGTGATAGGTGCTATAGTTGCTGATACACAAATACATGCACAGAGATCGGCAAAATGTGTCAAAGTAGAGTATGAAGAGCTGGAGCCAGTGATAACCATAAAGGTACTGAATTTATTGATTTGTAAGATGTATGTTCTTTGTGTCATTTATTCAGTAATCCATGGATCTCGAAATAAATTTGACAGAAAATAAACTTGAACTTTGTAATTTCAAAATTCATGTTACAATAATTTTTCATAAAGATAATACCTGCAGGGTTCAATCTAGAACTTTGTCAGAATGGGCCAGTGGCCCATCAATATTTTAAAAAGGGGCCCCCAGTATTTTGAGATGGGCCAGCACTTTTTAACAACCAAATAACCAGGATCTTGGCATTTTAAAAGCTCAATTATTACTGACTTACCATATAAAGGAAGTAAATCCAGATAATTTACTGCTTAATTGTGTATGGGGATAGTGATTGAGTTGTTAAGAGGTCAAATTATGTAACAACACTAAAAATCATTTGTTTTAAATGATTGCTGTATTATACAAGTAACTGGCAAATGGTGCAGATCCAAGATCAGACATGCTTATTCTGTACAATTTTTTTTGCATCGTCGTAACGAAGCCAGTGAAATTGAGGCTTTTGTAGCCACTCAGTTTGAAATTTTTTTGCATACGATTTCCCAGCTTTTGCATCAGCTGATTGTTTTTCACCATTAGTTTCACCCGATTGCTGCGTTTTCGCTTGTTTGGCGGAATTTCCGCCAGAAAAGAAAACACCGATTCGTTTCATTTGGCATACCTCGGTTAATGGGAGCCATCAAATCCGATGTAGGTATGGAATCGGCCGAGTTGTGACGAGTGCGATTTGTTTAAGTGTTTGCGTTGCCGACATGTTTTCAAAAGCTGGTTTCCATCGCGCTCGTTCATGTGCCGTGAATAAGTGAATATCCGAACACCAGTAACGCTCTCCGTGTTGCTGCGACGCTTTGCAGTGAAATTTCAATATTGCGGAAAAGCGTCTTCTAACACTGACTCGCTAAAAACTATACTAAAAGAAGTTAATGGCGGCGCACAACGGAATCAGAAAAGTGCCGATGCATTGGTTTTTGCGCCGATCCGGCGCACTGGAGTTTCAAAAATGGGCCAAGGACTTTAAAATCGCGCCATTGGCGCAAAAACGCAGCCTAGATTGAACCCTGTACCTGTAATTGTTGATTCAAGATCAGACTATGTATTTTGTACAGTCTGACCTTGATCTACAATTAACCCCCCTCCCCCCCTTCAAAAAAAAAAATTGGATCTTGATTTACATTGTCTGCAAAAATGTCTCATGGAAGTTGTTCAGGGAAGAGATTGTAGCATTAATATGCACAAAAATTTTGTTTTAATAATTATGGCCCCCTTCAACGAAGTGGGGGTATATTGCTTTGCTAATGTTGGTCGGTCGGTCGGTCGGTCGGTCGGTTGGTCGGTCTGTCGGTCGGTCGGTAGACCTTACCTTGTCCGGATGATAACTAGACACAGAGTTGACCTAGGTTCGTCAAATTTGGCACAGACGTGCGTCTCGGAGTGTAGATGATCCCAATTGATTTTGGGGTCAATCGGTCAAAGGTCAAGGTCACAGTGACCGTCAACATGTTGATGTATAGACCAAACCTTGTCTGGATGATGACTAGACACAGGGTTGACCTAGGTTTGTCAAATTTGGCACAGACATGTGTCTCGGAGTGTAGATGATCCCTGTTGATTTTGAGGTCAATTGGTTAAAGGTCAAGGTCACAGTGACCGTCAACATGTTGATATATAGACCAAACCTTGTCCGGATGATAACTAGACACAGAATTGACCTAGGTTTGTCAAAAAATGCACAGACATTCGTCTTGGAGTGTAGATGATCCCTATTGATTTTGAGGTCAATTGGTTAAAGGTCAGGGTCACAGTGACCGTCAACATGTTGATATATAGACCAAACCTTGTCCGGATGATAACTAGACACAGAATTGACCTAGGTTTGTCAAATTTGGCACAGACATGTGTCTTGGAGTGCAGATGATCCCTATTGATATTGAGGTCAATTGGTCAAAGGTCAAGGTCACAGTGACCGTCAACATGTTGATATATAGACCAAACCTTGTCTGGATGATAACTAGACACAGAATTGACCTAGGTTCGTCAAATTTGGAACACATTCGTCTCGGAGTGCAGATGATCCCTATTGATTTTGAGGTCAATCCATCAAAGGTCAAGGTCACAGTGACTTCAACATGTTGATATATAGACCAAACCTTGTCCGGATGATAACTAGACACAGAATTGACCTAGGTTCGTCAAATTTGGCACAGACATTCGTTTCGGAGTGCAGATGATCCCTATCGATTTTGAGATTAATCCATCAAAGGTCAAGGTCACAGTGACTTCAACATGTTGATATATAGACCAAACCTTGTGTGGATGATAACTAGACACAGAATTGACCTAGGTTCGTCAAATTTGGCACAGACATTCGTCTCGGAGTGCAGATGATCCCTATCGATTTTGAGATTAATCCATCAAAGGTCAAGGTCACAGTGGCCTTCAACTTAATGATATTTTGACCTAACCTTGTCTGGATGATAACTAGACACAGAATTGACATAGGTTCCTTAAATTCTGTACAGATATTCATCTTGGAGTGTAAATGATCCCTATCGATTTTAAGGTTAATCCGTGAAAGGTCAAGGTCACAGTGACCACCAGATGATTCAGGGCCCGCGCTGCCGTTCACCACTTGAGCCATTTGCTAAAAAAAAATTAAAGTGTCTCAAAAATCATCATATGTGGCTCAACTTGTGGCTCCAACATTTTATTCACGTATTATCGGGGACGTAGTAAGCATCGAAGTTTACTGGGAAAAAGTAGAAGTCGAACGCGCCTGCCGAAAAGAAAATCGATAACCCAGTCTGTGTATCGTCGACTGTTTACAATCTTGTATGTATACACACGGCAGTGTGTATAATTATGCGAACTGTTGACAGATTATCACACTTAACAATTGAAGTGGGCTATAAATAAAAAAGATGACCCCCCCAATCAATTCTTTTGATATCAGTTTATGACCTGTGCCACTTTCTGTATCAATGTGGCAGTAGGGGGGCATGACTGTTTTACAAACAGACATCTTGTTAGGTTTCTCTCAATGATTTCTAAGCAAGCTTACCATAACTGACCAAAACTTTCCATCCTCAACCTCAACATCATCATCAAACATGATGATATCTTCATTATCATCATAATCAACAACAATAATAATAATAATAATATCATCATCATCATGAAACATCTTCAAAATATATTAAGAAAAAATAACTTATTCCTATACAGGACGCCATTAAGACAGGGTCATTCTTTCCTCAATACAAGAATTCCATAACCTGTGGTGATGTGGATATAGCATTCAACCAAGCAGATCATGTTATAGAGGGCGAGTTCCACATGGGCGGGCAGGAACATTTCTATCTAGAAACACATGCTGTTCTGGCTGTTCCAAAAGGTGAAGACAGTGAGATGGAAATGTTTGTTTCTACACAAAACCCATCAGAAACTCAGGTGCGTAGATTAAATGAGTTGACAATTTAATCATGGCATATATATAGGATCTGACATGAATTGGTGTTTGAGATAAAATTTTATTAAACAAGTCTAGGGAAAATGTTATTTTTTTTTGACGAGTTTAATGAAATTTTATCTCTAAAATGCCAACGAATGTCAGATTCTTTTTATCATATAACGATATTTCAAAATTATAGATCAGAAGATGCAAAACCATCTACATATATGCATCCGCGGTAATATCAATAAAACCCATTCACTTCTATGAAATACGTACAAGATGATGTCAAAATGATGTCACACAATTGTGATATCAAATGTGTATAAGATAAGAAAATTTGTAATGGGTACATTACACAGGAAACAAGGGATGTTATGTAATAAATGATAATATTTGTCTTTAAAAGAGTAGGAAATAGGAAATACTGTTGGAATAGGAAAAATGCGGGTTACCAGGATTAAACGTGGATTAAATTAATTGACAATTAATCATGGCATATATGATAATATTTGTCTTTAAAAGAGTAGGAAATAACGTTTTAATAGGAGAAAATTTGGGTTACCAGCACTTTCTCCCTTTTCGAACAATGTTTTCAAAAGTGTACTTTCGGTGATCATTTAAACATTATTTCGTAAAGGGTTTTAATATAGGAATTAAGAATAAGTTTGATTGAAATAAACCTCGTTCACTTTTGTTTGGTGCATTAATCCTTTACCACACAATTCTGAGTTTTAACAACCCTTAAAAAGGAAGATTCTGAAAACATTGTGAAAACAGGAGAAAATGCTGGTAAGCAGCATTTTCTCCTTTTCACACAATGTTTTCTTTCAACATTGTTTTCTACCCTTCCAAAGGCAAATCACGTTATTTGACTAAAATCAAATTCGCTGTCTACAAATGCTTTCAATTTGGTTGAGTGTAAATTTTTGTCATTTGCTTAAGAGTTCATCTATATCTATTCTCAGGCTGTAGCAGCGGAAGCACTGGGTGTGCCATTAAACAGAATAGTTGTTAGAACCAAGCGAGTTGGCGGAGGTTTTGGTGGGAAAGAGACCAGATCTGTTATAGTATCTACAGCAGCAGCCGTGGCGGCAATGAAGTATATCTTTCTTTACCTTTTTACCAAATGACAAAATTTTGGACTTGTCCAAATCCACACGAATTGTAGAGGATGAATATAATGTGGCCCAATTGGGCAAAATTATCTATGAAAGAATAGAAAATATAGTGGGAAAAGGAGAAAATGCTGGTTCCCAGCATTTTCTCCTTTTCCCACTATGTTTTCAAAAGCCGTCTTCCTAGTCGGGACTGTGTTGTAAAGAGTTAAGCACAGCATATTTTGCTTTTTCGGACAGTTCCTTTTCTAACAATGTTATCTACTTTTTCAAAAACAATGTTTTGTTATTTGAGGCACTTCTATATACCTGCACATGTTTTCAATTTGGACATTTTGTTGTCTGGTACAGAGTTACAAAAGGTTTGAATTACTTTTTTATTTAACTCTTTACCAAACAACAAAACTGAAACTTGGAAATTGAAAGCATTTGCAGACGACAAATAAAGTGTTGCTCATATCATGAAATTTATGTTTAAAAAAAAAAAGAAAAAATTTAGAAACACTGAGAGAATAGGAGAAAGTGCTGATTACCAGCATTTTCTCCTTTTTCCACAATGTTTACATATGACTGTTTCATCTGGGTCTATAAAACTCAGAATTGTTTGGTGAAGAGTAAAATAATATCAGAACGTAAGGTTAAGGTTAGATTGATATCCTTGTTCACATCCCATTCCATTTCAGAGTTGGTGCCCCAGTGCGCTGTATGCTAGATAGAAATGAAGATATGATCTGTAGTGGAACCAGACATCCTTTTTACTCAGTTTATAAGGTAACCCTTTTCCAAACAGTCCCAAAATTAACATCCCTGAGAAAGAAGGCTTTTGAAAAGACTGTAGGAAAAGAAGAATATGCTGGTTACCAGCATTTTCTCCTTTTCCCACAATATTTTCAAATGGCTGCTTCTCCAGGATCTTTAAAACATGATTGTTAAATGGTTTTTCTGTCAAAGATAGCAACAGTACTGTAGAATTCTTGTACAGTTTTGTATTCATTCTTTGAATTTTGTTCTGTGTAAATAAAATTTATCGTTCTGATCTTTTGTCACAAAATTTATCGTTCTTTACATGGTGTTCTAGGCTGGATTTACAGACGGAGGGAAGATAGTTGCTGTAGATATTGATATTTATTGTAATGCAGGCATGTCTATGGATCTTTCTAGTGGTGTAAGTGTAATGTTTATCTATTTGTTCTGTGTAATGCTTACCTGCTACCTATACAGTAATACTGTCTTGTGTCAGCGAAACCTCTATTGATGTCTTCTGGTTCCATATTCACCAAGCATTTTAACTTGCATTTTAATTTCTAATTTTTAAAGAAACACAATTTTTCAAATGATTTAGCCAATTAAAAATTATGTTTCTGTCTCAAGTTTTGAATTAGACAAAGGACGCAATTTAGAATGCATGGTGAAAACCAGCCCCTATGTGTTTGTTTTTTCAATTAGGCCATATCTTTTGAGATACAAATTACATTAGTTCATATAAGATTTCATAGAAAAGTATATAAGATAAAAACATTGCCAAAACAAACACACTTTAACCAAAAAACCTAGGAAAACACAGAAGTAGTAAAATGAAGCGTAGAAGCAAAAGTTATCTTGCCATTCTTAAAGCTATCTTTCTGTCAAAAAATAATTGAAAAATAAATGTGGAATACCTTGAATTATTAGAAGCAGTTTTGAAAGCAGTATAAGAAATCAAAACACAAATATGATCTTCTTTCCATGAAATTTCAGAAATATTGTATAATGTAATATCTACTTTTACCTCTAAGCCAGCAAATGTGCCTTGCTAATTCATGTCTTTCCCTTTGCATAGCAAAATTCGTGTATCAACAACCCTGAGGAAGATGGCTTTTGAAAACATTGTGAGAAACCTAGGAAATACTGGTAATAAGCATTGTCTCCACTTTCCCACAATGCTTTCTTCTATTTCAAGGGCAGAAATTGTCTTTTGAGCTACATTTGATGTGTCATTAGCAAATGCTTTTAATTTGGCCAAGTCTAAATTTTGTGGTTTTGAAAAGAGTTTAAAAAATGGGTGTATCACTTCTACATCTTCAGGTGATGGATAGGGCATTATTTCATTGTGACAATGCATACAAGATTCCAAATATGCGATGTAGGGGATACGTTTGTAAGACCAATATTCCATCAAACACAGCCTTTAGGGGATTTGGGGGCCCACAAGGGATGATGGCCATGGAGCAGGTTGTGACAGATGTGGCTGTAACTCTAGGACTGCCTGCATCAGAGGTAATTCATTAAGTTGCATTGAGGATTTTTTAAAGTTGTATTGAGGATATTTTGGTTGCATTGAGGATTATTTGAGTTGCATGGAGGATAATTTGGGTTGCAGTGAGGACTTTTTCCCCTATATATTTTGAACATTTTGTGTGTAATGCAAGTAAGGCTTGAAAACTTATCAGCTTTCAAAGCCCATGGCAGGGGTATTTAATGAAATGTTTGTGACGGTACTTGTTACTTAACCCTTTACCACACAGTCCTGACTTTTAAAGACCTGAAAGAAGAAGTTTGAAAACATTTTTGGAAAAAGAGAATATGCTGGTAATCAGCATTTTCCCCTTTTCCCACAATGTTTTCTTCCTTTCCAAGAACACATTTTACTTTTTTAGTCACATTTATTTTGTCATCTGCAAATGCTTTCAATTTGGACAAGTCTAAAATTTTGTCATTTGTTAGTCTTAATACGCTGATTCTAATATTGCTTACAACAACTGGTCTTTTCAATTCATTACTGGTATTCAATTATGATGAGGGCTCTTTCTTTATTGATGTTAGACAGGTAACATATTGTATGCTGTGTTGTAAGTAGTATTTTGCTTACCAATTCAAACTTGAAATTTTGAATTACAGATTCGAAAACTAAACCTCTACCAAGAAGGGGACAAAACTCACTTCAACCAAGAGTTAAGTCCCTGTCAGTTACAGAAGTGTTGGGATGAATGTATGAAACAGAGTGATTTCAACAGAAGGAAGAGAGAGGTAGACATTTATAACAGGTAAATGTAATGTTTAGTATCTTACAATATCAAAGACTACAGTTCTAGATTTACAATCATTTAACTCTTTACCATACAATCCTGACTTTTAATGACCCTGAGGAAGGAGGCTTTTGAAAACATTTTGGGAAAAGGAGAGAATGCTGGTAACCAGCATTATCTCCTTTTCCCAGAATGTTTTCTAATCTTCCGAAACAAAATTTCAATTTTTCAGTCTCATTTTTTTTGTCACTTTCAATTTGGACCAGTCTAAATTTTTTTCATATGGTGAAGAGTTAAGCCTTTACCACACAGTCCTGACTTTAAAGAAGGAGTCAATTGAAAATATTGTGGGAAAGGGAGAACACAACAAAGAAATATCACATCATTTGAATGGAATGAAATTTGTGGTATGTAAATGCTTTCAAAATGGACTTATCTTAAATTTTGTCATTTGGTCAAGAGTTAGAGAAATTCTGGGTAAACTACTTGGCCAAACATGAATAACTTCACAGAATATTCTTTTGAGATTGGTTTCCCTCTATGTTTAACTTACCTCTGTCAGTTTGACATGTGATCTGATATAATTTATATGGGAAAAAATATTTGTATAATACATCTATATCATCTTTGATATAGATGTTAATGTATACTTTTGGAATAGATATTGCAATGTAGTTTTTGAATAGGTATTGGTATATGATTTAGAGACAGACTTTGGTGAAAATTTGGTTTTCAAATTTTTTTTTGCAAAATTTAACTCTGTTTACATATTCTTGCTGTTGCAGTGAAAACAGGTGGAAAAAGAGAGGAATAACTATCATCCCAACAAAGTTTGGCATAGCTTTTACAGCTGTACATCTCAATCAGGTACCATTTTCTGTACCATTTTCCATGGAAACATCCAATTTTTCTCGTAGTGAAAGTCCTAATGAATTTAGTGGGGAACTTTTTTACACACCAATTGAGCAGCCATTTATATTTTTGCATGATGAAAATGAAATATTGCTTATTTTGAAATAAAAGCCAATATTGTTTCATTGGTTAGCTTGTCTGTTTTCAAAGAAACATGTCAAGCTATTGTCATAGCGCTGGCGTCATCGCTGATGTTTCCGTCATAGTGATGGTTGTGCAAAAACTTTGACATTTTGTAGTATCTCTGACATTACTGAAGATACATGTATTTACTTGAAAATTGGACTACTTGTTAACTATCAAAAGGGGACAGGTAACCATCAAAATATTTTTGACACAGTTATGCACCTTTTTTTCTAAAAGTTTTTACTGGAATCAACTGCAGCCGAGCATTGACACCTGCATGCAGTGCTCTTGGGTCAAGTAAGCTTTAAATCTTTACCACACAATCCCAAGTTGTAAAGACCTATATTGAAATGGCTTTTGGAATCTTTGTGAGAAAAGGAAAAAAAATGCTGGTAATATCTACTAACCATTCAAAGACAAATTCCAGCATTTTAGTCACATGTACTTTGTCATGTGCAAATGCTTTCGATTTGGACCAGTCTTAAATTTTGCTGTGTGTAAATGTCTTAACATTTTTTTATATTGTATCTTTAGGCTGGAGCTTTAGTCCATATATATAGAGATGGTTCTGTGCTGTTAACACATGGTGGTGTAGAGATGGGACAAGGACTTCACACAAAAATGATCCAGGTATGAAAGTTCAGGGCAGAATTAATTACCTGCAATGCTTGAGAATGTGAATTTAAACTTTTCCTGAAGTAATTTAACTTTAACCCTATATCACACGTTCCTGAGTTTTAACTACCCTGAAAGGGAAGGCTTTTGAAAACATTGTTGGAAAAGGAGAAAATGCTGGTTACCAGCATTTTCTCCTTCCCAAAATGTTTTTACCCTATCAAACACAGACATCCTGTTTAAGCTACATTTAATTTATGGTCTGTATATGCTTTCAATTTGGTCCAGTCCAAGACTTTGTTGTTTGGTAAAGGGTTAAGAGATTGATATCATCCTGAGAAATTACCTATCTTAACCCCTTGCTCTAGATAAACAGATTTTTACTTCCCTGCTGTTGATATCTTCCAGTTCTTCTAACGAACAACATCTTTCTTCTCACTTAGAGATAATCTATACTTGTTTTCAGCCAGTTTTTAACCCATTTCATCTTTAGTTTAAGAAGGTATAATCATTCTTGTATCTTCATGCCGAATGCTACCTCTTACGGTTGCAAGGTTGTGTATTTTATGTTGGATAGAAATTCATTTCATTTTCTTGAGGCCTTCAAATGAATCACTTTTGTCATTTCAAGTTTCAAATCAAAGACAAATCCCTTGAGTTTTTTATCCCTTACACCCTATGGATAGATCATTTATCTATATCTACACAGCTTACCTATTCTGAACCACTCTACACACTATCAAGTTTCAACAGCGTTTTTTTTCTGTGGCTGTAAAGATGTATCTTAAATATTTCAATCTTATGAAAATAATTCAACTGACTTAATTCTTTCATTTTAACAGGTGGCCAGTAAAACACTTGACATTCCAACATCGAAAATTCACGTATCAGAAACAGCGACTAATACAGTTCCAAACACATCGGCCACTGCAGCTAGCGCTAGTTCAGATTTAAATGGAATGGCTGTCATTGTAAGTGCTTCTATTGAATGTTTTATATGAGCTAAACAGTATCCTATCAAAGTGTTTTTTATTCCCAGGAGTCAAATGGTGGAAGTGGGGTGGGGCTGTTTAGTGTTGCCCTTGTTCGTGTGTTTGTGTGTATGTGTGTGTTTGTATGTGTGTTTGATGAACTGTGATGTTCATGACCAGCCAATAACTTCCAGGCGCATGATCAGATTCTAGGACAATTTAGCACAATTGATCACCATAGATTACGTTTTACTGTTTCACTTTCTCTAAGTTTTATTGTAAGGAAGGAGAAAAGATTAAATTTATAATGGCTTAAATTTAACCTTTGACCAGATATGGTTATTTCAAATCCATCAGAAGTTGTCCTTTTCTCGTTAATTAGTGTAAGATTGTAAAAAAAGAAGAAAATAGATGACATATATTACTGCAGAAATATTATAAATCACATATTTAAGGATCAGAATGCATTTCTTTTTTTTTTTCAGAATGCTTGCAAAATATTACTTGAGAGACTGAAACCAGTCAAAAAGGAAAATCCAAAAGGATCATGGGAAGACTGGATTAAGACTGCCTATTTTCAGAGAATAGGTCTTTCTGCTGCTGGATTTTATAGGTATAACTCTGGACTATTTGTTATGATGAGGAAAAACTTCAAAAAAATTGTAATTTGAAAATTTGTCACATATATGACATATATTAGTCTCTAAAACACAAAAAAATGTAGCAGATGGATTCAGTCAGATGTCTTTCAATGATAAACATGATGAAAAAGAAAGGTGTTGGTTAACACTATCTTTCATTTGTCAGATTTTGCTCATTAGTAAGCTGCTACAGATGAACCAAAAGTGTATATCATAGTTATCATACCTTACGTTTTTCATTAAACAAAGAGACAGCAATTGAAATATATTCAAACTTAGCTATACATGTAGTAAGGTCCAAGACAAAAAAAGTAGATTTCGTAAATTATCAAAAGCAGAAAATAGAACGGAATTTAGTATTAAATTTACTGTCCCAATATCACTAACTGCTGGCAAACACATCCTGTTTCAGTAGACTGCTTTTGCTGCAATGTCTTCACTTGTGATCATGTGTTAAATCCTAATTCATGTTGATCTTTTGTGAAAGCTTAACTAAACAATCCTAAGTTTTAACAATCTAGAGTAGGAAGACTTTTGAATACAGTGTGGGAAAAGGAGAAAATGCTGGTCCCCACAATGTTTTGTACCCTATTAAAGACCAACTCCTCCAGTTAGACCCCTATTGATTTTTCATATGCAAATGTTTTCAGTATGGATGAACCTAGAAACTTTCTTGAACACAGGTGCTTTAAAATTTGTAGGTTAATTCTTTACCTAACGACAAAATTTTAAACTGGTCCAAACTGAAAGCACTTTGAGATGACAAAATAAACATAACTCAGAAATTGAAATTTGTTTCCAGCAGGATAGAAAACATTGTGGGAAAAGGAGAAAATGCTGGTTACTAGCATTTTCTCCTTTTCCTACAATGTTTTCAAAAGGCTTCTATCTCAAGGTCGTAAAAACCAGGGATTGTTTGGTAAAGGGTTAAAGAGTTGTTTTTTACATGAGTCAACAATAATTTTGTTGTCTTTCCAAAGGAAACTTACTTTAAAAGGGCAGCTTACGACCTTAACTCTTTGTTTTTGAGGCAGAAAGAAAACTTTCTTTTGGCTGTTTTTCAGAACACCAGGCATTGGTTATGACTTTAAGAGTGGTGAAGGTCGACCATTTAATTACTTCACTAATGGCGTTGCATGCTCAGAGGTTGAGATTGATTGTCTTACTGGAGATCATCAAGTATTTGACTTTTCTTCAAAATTGTTCAACTCTTTATCATACATCAAAAGTAAAAACTTGTTCAGATTGAGAAAAAATGACCACAGGGTCAACATTGCTCAGATGGTTCAATTTGTTATCGATTTGGTAGAAAAAAATGTTGAAAAGGAGAAATTGCTGGTCACCAGCATTCTTTCTGTACCCTCAATGTTTTCAAAAGCATTATAAATTATCCTCAGAGTGGTTAAAACTCTGGATTTTGTGGTAAAGAGGGTTAACCCTATACCACACAATCCTGATTTTTAACGACCTTTGGGAAGGAGGCTGCTGTTAACATTGTGGGTGAAAGTAGAAAATTTTGGTAAACAGCATTTTCTCCTTTTCCCAGAAAGTTTTAGAAATGTGAAAATACTCTCATTGAGAATTGGAAAAGTTTAAGTGTAACTTGCAAAGTTTATCATAGAAGCCATTTATTTTTGAGAACAAAGAGTCCAATATGTATCAGAGTGCTATATTATTATAATCCAAGTAACTCAACTATGTTTTTGTTTGATCTTTATCTCTAATACCCAACAACATATGGCCTTCAATACCTGAAAAGGGTTATTCGAACATTTGCGCAAAGTTTTGTCTCGGATCAGCCTGCGCAGTCCGCACAGGCTAATCCGAGACAGCACTTTACAACTATATGAAATTTTGTCTTACAGTAGACTTGCACAAAATAGAAAATTACATAAGAATGGAAGTCTTCTCAGATTAGTTTGTGCGGAATGCGCAGGCTGATCCGGGATGACACTTTATGTAAATGTCTGAATGCCCCTTTTCGCTTGTTGCAGGCCATATGTTTTAACAACCTTGAGGAAGAAGGCTTTTGAAAACACTTTTGGCAAAGGAGAAAATGCTAATAATCAGCATTTTATTCTGTTTGTCATTATGTGTACATTTATGTACATTGGCTTGGTTCCAGGTTTTAAGAACAGACATAGTTATGGATGTGGGTACCAGCATGAATCCTGCCATTGATATTGGTCAAATTGAAGGGGCATTTATCCAGGTAAAAATGTGTCTACAATAGCTTTAACTTCTTACCTATTGAGGAAAACTTTGTTAGTTTACCCTACAATGTGTCATAATTGATTGATTTTTATTTATGGACGCCACAGTTTGCCCATATGGGCATTGCCTCCCCTTCTTTCCTAAAATCATTTTTAAGTGGTTGTGCAAAATACAGGACAAAACACTGTTTCACCAGTCTCTTTAATGTGCTTGGTGTATAGCACAGTCACAGGGTACCTAGGTTTAGTGACTCATCCAAAAGACTATTTATAATTTTTAGTTGGCTGGCCATAAGAATCAAACTGGTAACCTCAAGTGTTCCGAGATTTGTTGCGAACAAGTCTCACTCCCAAGCACTTGGGCCATTGTGGCCGACAGTTTTCCATAAACTATCTATGCAGGTATTTATATGGTAATGTTGTAATGGGTTAATTGGCTACCTTGTGAAACAAAGTTGCAGCAGATGACTTTGAAAAGAGCCTCGATTGATTGATTGCATGGTATTTAACCATTTACCAAAAAATCCCTGGTTTCACAACCCTGGGAAAGAAGGTTTTTGAAAACATTGTGGAAAAAGGAGAAAATGCTGGTAACCAGCATTTTCTCATTTTCCCACAATGTTTTCTATCCCATCTGAGAACTTAAGCTCATTTGTATCTATTTTGAATTTATTGTCTGCAGATGTTTTGAATTTATAAGAGTCTAAAATTTGTTGTTTGGGAAAGGGTTAACCCATATCCTACTAAATAAGTGAAATGAAACTATCAAACCGATAGCAAAAAGTAAGCTTTTGCTATTTCAAAGGTATTTTTTTGCAGGACAGATATCTCCTTATCAGACAGTGTAGATCCAAGATCAGACTGCATATTCTGTGTAGTCTGATCTTGATCTACATTCTCCACAAAAGGTCTTTGAGTTGTGCTTAGCAGCCTAAGGCATAAAATCATTTTCAAAATTATTTCAGTTAAATTGCAATGGCCAGTGCACCTATCCATGCTTTTCTGGAGTTTTTTATAGGTGACGTATATTGGCGTCATCTTCTCCGTCTGTCCGTCCATCCGTCTGTCTCCCGTCCGTCCGTATGTACGTCCATTTCTTGTGAACGCAACTCCTCCCACATTTTTTGATGGATATGGATAAAATTTTCACATAATGTTTCTCATCATGTGACCTAGTGCATATTGTCAAGGTTTTGTGATTTATAGCTGTGTCATAGAAAAAGGGGGCTTCATGTTATATTTCATTCCATTTCTTGTGAATGCGACTCCTCCCACATTTCTTGACGGATTTGGATAAAATTTTCACAGAATGTTTCTCATCATGTGACCTAGTGCATATTGTCAAGGTTTTGCGATTCATAGCTGCATCATGGAAAAAGGGGGCTTCATGTTATATTTCATTTTTCACCGATGTCTCTTTAATTACTGGACATATCTCAACGGATTTGGATGAAATTTTCACAGATCATGTGACCTATCGCATATTGTCAGGGTTTTGGAATTTATCGCTGTGTCATGGAAAAAGGGGCTTCATGTCAAATTTAATTTTTCATCAATGTATCTGCAACTAATGGACATAATTTCATGAAACTTCATATTTTTATTGGTTAATCAAAGCCAATGACCAATGAGTCTCTAGTTTTTATACATGTTTATCTTGGCGTCATCTTCTCAGTCCCTGCGTCCATCCGTACGTATGTCCATTTCCTGTGAACTCAACTCCTCCTAAGCTTCTGATCGTATCTTTTTAAAATTTGCTAATGTCATTACCATAATAAGTAGATGTGCATGAAGCAGGGATTTTTTGGTTCATTGATCTTTGTAGGAGTGATGTCCCGGCAAACTTAGTCTCTATAGCTGATCATATTTCAGCCTTGTGAACACAACTCCTCCAAAGTTTATAAACAGATTTGTATGAAACTTGGACAATGTCATTACTATAATTGATAGATCTGCATGAAGCAGGGATTTTCTGTTTCATTGATTATTGCAAGACTTGTGTCTGTTGAAACTTAGTCTCTGTAGCTTACTGATATTCAGCCTTGTGAATGCAACTGCTCCAAAGTTTCTGTATGGATCTTTATGTTTTCAGTTTTTAGCTCCACTGGACGAAGTCTAGCAGGGCTTATGTCATGGCCTGTGCGTCCATCTGTCCATCCATCAGTCGGTGTGTAAACCTTTTAGATCACAAGTAACACAATATATCCATTGAGCTACCCAGGCAGGTGCTAGAAATTCCAATACTTTAGTCTGTATTGCTAGCTGCTTGAAATAGCAGCCATGTGGTGGCGTATATTGTGGTGACGGCACTCTTGTTTTATTTTCCAGTACTTTACACAATATTCTTCCCATGCCATTAGCTGCTTCCCCAAAGAAGCATTGTTGAAACAATGATCAGTGGTGAGAGAGGAATGAATCCTGTCACAATGACTATCATCAATCCTTGGAAAGAAATTTGCCAAGCTGCGAATTCAAACCAACAACCCCCTGTTCTCAAGTCCTGTATGCTACCGTCTGCACAACCAGGGCTCAGCAAAAACAGCCGTGAAAAAAAAAAGATAGTCTATAGAAAATATGGTTTAACTAATACAAAGGCATTAAGACAAATATGAAAATACTTGTATAGGAAACATTGTGGCGCTGGAATATACTAGTACATGTATACATATGAAACCTTTGCAGCAAAAAGATAAATTGCTCTTTACCATAAATTCTGTCTATACTATCAGCTGACAACTTTTTCATCACAGGGCTCACCATTTTTGAAAACATTCTAGCTGAAGAACTTCACTGTAATGAGTAAATTCTCTTTTTGACACAGTGTTGTCACACTCTTTGTTAACCCTTAGGCTGCTAAGTACAACTAATTGACCTTTTGCAGACAGTGTAGATCAAGATCAGACTGCACAGAACATACAGTCTTATCTTTGATCTACACTGTCAGATAAGGAAATATTTTTCTCCAAAAAGATATGTTTGAAATAACATTATTTGGGTTTATGCTATTAGCTTGAAAGTTTTATTTAACTTATACAGCAGGATGAGGATGAATCATTTGTGTTCACATTTCAGGGCTATGGTTTAATGATGATGGAACAGCAGAAGGTTTCACCCCAGGGCTACATGATCACTCGAGGTCCAGGCAACTATAAAATACCTGGCTTTGGGGACATACCTATAGAATTTAATGTCTCACTTCTGAAAGATAGCCGTAATGAAAAAGCTGTTTATTCCTCAAAGGTAACTTGTTACATACTTGTCAAAAAATGCAGTCATGGCTCTCATAGGTGTACACAATTGAAACTTTTTCAGACTCAGAAAAAAATGGATTTTACAATATGTGATATCACCAACCCTCTAACCCTTTACCACACAATGATGACTCTTAACACCCCTGATAGAGAAGGCTTTTGAAAACATTGTGGGAAAAAGAGAAAATGCTGGTAACCAGCATTTTCTCCTTTTCCCACAATGTTTTCTACCCTATCAAAGAAAAATCATTTCATATGAGCCACAATAAAACTGTCATCTGCAATAGCTTTCAATTCGGACAGGTCTAAAATTTGTCGTGTGGTAAAGGGTCAAGCCTTTGCAGACTGCAGTCTGATCTTTTATCAACACTGTCTGCTTTGTTGAGCAGACTGCAGTCTGATCTTTTACTGACACTGTCTGCTTCGCTGAGATATTCAAGACAAAAGCAAAATCCTTAAGCTTTTGCAGCCAGTGTAGATGAAGATTAGTCGGCAGTCTGAAATTTTGTTGTCTTGTTAAGAGGATTTCAGTCTGTCTCTCCAAATCATGGTTCTATGGCAGAAAGAAGCGCCACTCTAGAGTTCAAAATTGCTAGACTATTTAAGATGAGATAAATAAGATAGTAAAATTTTGTAAGAGGCACTTAAGGACCACTATGGTCCTTATGTTTCGTACTCCCTTACCACACAATCCAGTGGTTTAATCACCTCAAGGGAAAAAGAAGTCGGAAAAGCTTGTTAGAAAAGAAGGAAATTTTAATTTGGACAAGTTTAAGATTCCCCCATCTTGTTATGGGTTAAATCTTTGTCAAGTGTGTACAATAGATATATCTCATTATTTTTCATATCCAACCAGGCTGAACTTTTAGATGATCATTATTGTGGTTTTTTTGTCTAGTTATCTTTCTGGTTTAATTACGTCTGTCTGAAGTATGTTTTTAATACATTTCATAATTTTTTTTATCCAACCAGGCTATAGGAGAACCACCCCTGTTTCTTGCATCCTCTGTATTTTTTGCTGTGAAGGAAGCCATAATGTCTGCTAGATCTGATGCTGGGTTTGATGGGAACTTTGAACTGCGCTGCCCTGCGACACCAGAAAGAGTGAGAATGGCTTGTGAGGATCAGTTTACACAAATGGTATGTTTGTTTGTATAATGCCAATTTAACAGCTCAGGTTATATCACAGCGGTCAGTGCATCTACAAATGTGTTTCTGGCTTTCTCACACCAGTACTGACACACCAGTCACTGGCTACTTTTCTTACATGCGTCAGAGGTGAGAGACAAAAAATCGTCGGAAAGATTAGTTTGCCTCAACCTGGTATCGAACCCACAACCACCAGGTCATGAGTCGGATACGCTAACCACAAATGGTATGTAATTGTAGGCATTCTTGTCTCTCTTCTGAGTTCTAGTCTGTTATTTGAGATATTGGTCTGTCTCTGATATGCTATTATAAGTAAGCCACTCTCTAGCAAAAAGGGGTTTAACCCTGTACCACACGACAAAATTCTAGCCTTGTCCAAATTGAAAGCATTTGCAGACAACAATTTCATCGTTGCTCAAATGGTGCAATCTTTCTTTGATAGGGTAGGAAACATGGTGGGGAAAAGGAGAAAATGCTGGTAACCAGCATTTTCTCCTTTTTCCACAATGTTTTCAAAAGCCTTCTTTCCCAGGGTTGTGAAAACCAGGGATTGTTTGGTAAAGGGTTAATGCTACTTTGTGATGCATTATACATTATGCACTTCTTTATATAATTATGGATCCTTAAACTAAATTTTGTCTAACAACCGACTGAATCATGAGGTAGAATTAGTAGCATGTTCTCTTTTTCACAAAATGTTTTCAAAATATGGTAAAACCCTTTTTCTTCAGCAATAGTAGTCAAAAGAATAACTGTATCGCCAGCATCTTTATGGAAAATGGAGCATTTAAGTTTGTCCCATTTTCCCATAAATATTTTCCAGATTATCAGAAAGAAAAGCATTTTTCCTTCACACAATTCCCGTATTGTCACATCACTTGGATGTACTATTTCAGTTATGGATTGTTATGGATTAATTATGTTAGGTTTTATATTGAACTTGAATAGTGTATCCTTCTTGCTTTATTAACTCAATGATAGATAAAGATGACACAAGGTTGGTTCTCTTTTCAGTTTCCCAAAGCAAAGGAGGGAACATTCACACCATGGTTTGTGGAGTTATAGAACCATTCCAGTATCAAAGTACAGAAAACACCTATTTCAAAGCGTTATTTTTTGCTATCCCACTGAAACTTTGTCATATTTGTGTGATTAAAGAAGTTCATGTTTATCCGTTACCTCGTAGTAGTAGTCTTCTGTTGCTTATTTGTTGTTTGCTGGGATGTGGATTTTATGCCCCTTTTAACAATGTTTCAGTCATATCACAGCAACAGGTCATTAATAGTTATACAGTCAGGTGGCAGGGGACTTAGAAACTTTTTAAAGGCTGCGGTAAATTATGTTGCGACCTAAATCGCCACAGCTTTAACAAAAGTTTCCAAGTCCCCTACCACCTGACTGTCAACAAATTTATAATACTGCAAAGTTTTACCATTCCAACATGTATTCAATGAAATTTCCCTGTTTTATGGTCTCACGAACTGAGTATGCTGGCAAAATTGAATTTCCCTTCTGAGTGCCCAAATTCGATGAAAACTGACGTCACTGAGAACTGACTTCACTGAAACCTTGGTAAAATATGCTGTTTGGTGCATAAACTTGATGATGTCACTACGATAGACACTCAACATATTTTTTTCTGAACATGAATTTAAACAACTTCAAAGTAACATGCATTGTAATGATTTGTTGGCAAAGTAAATGACCTTTAGTTGCCTCAAACCCATTAGGTTATCCTTTTAATGTTACAATGTATGAGTTTTGACACTTCACAATTTGCTTACCTGACAAAGGGATGGCTCATTCTAACCATGCATATTTGTTTTAGAATGACAACAAAAGATAATGTGTGTAACTACAGTCAAACCTGGTTTAACTTTTTACCAAACGGCAAATATTTAGACTGGTCCAAATTGAAAGGATTTGCAGACGACAAATTAAATGTAACTGAAATGATGATTTTTGTTTTGGATAGGGAAGAAAACATTGTGGGAAAAGGAGAAAATGCTGGTTGCCAGCATTTTCTCCTTTTCCCACAATGTTTTCAAAAGTCTTCTACATGGTTGTTAAAACCCTGGATTGTGTGGTAATGGGTGAAGAGACCACCCAAGGGAAATCTAAAAAGCGGTCTCTTACAGCAGGTGGTCTCTTATTGCAGGGTTGCATCTTGTCCTTGAAATTTCTAAGATCATTTTTAAACCATTCATACTATGCTACTATGGCATATAAAAAATATTGAATGACTTAATGCATAAACCTAAAATAGATCTTTTAAAAAGAAAATAAAAAATCTATCAAATTATTCTGCATGTACAATTTATTTTGAATCATTTTTATACGCCCGTCGAAGACGGGACGTATTACGGGATCACCCATGGCGTACGGGCGTCCGGTCGGGCAGTGTCCAGTTCTTTGTCCGGAGCATAACTTTGTCATCTTCAGTCCGATTGACTTGAAACTTGGCAATTGTGTTTGTTGCAATAATACGTAGTGCAGTGCAAAAGAACCATAATTCTACCTCGTGCTGTCTTTGAGTTATTTCCCTTTGATCGTCATTTTACAGCATTTTCTGCTTGTCCGGAGCATAACTTTGTCATCTTTAGTCCGATTGACTTGAAACTTGGCAGTTGTGTTTGTTGCAATAATACGGAGTGCAGTGCAAAAGAACCATAATTCTACCTGGTGCTGTCTTTGAGTTATTTCCCTTTGATCGTCATTTTTAACAGCATTTTCTGCTTGTCCGGAGCATAACTTGTCATCTTCAGTCCGATTGACTTTAAACTTGGCAATTGTGTTTGTTACAATAATACGGAGTGCAGTGCGAAAGAACCATAACTCTACCTCGTGCTATCTTTGAGTTATTTCCCTTTGATCATCATTTTTACAGCATTTTCTGCTTGTCTGGAGCATAACTCTGTCATCTCCAGTCTGAGTGACTTGAAACTTGGTATTTGTGTTTGTTGCAATAATACGGAATGCAGTGCGGAAGAACCATAACTCTACCTCATGCTGTCTTTGAGTTATTTCCCTTTGATCATCATTTTTACAGCATTTTCTGCTTGTCCGTAATATAACTTTGTCATTTTTAGTCTGAACATCTTCAAATTTGGTATGTATGATTGTTGAAAAATTACGGAGTGCAGGGCACAAGAACCATAACTCTTTCTAGTATGAATTTTGAGTTATTCCCCCTTAGATCTTCATTTTTACAGCATTTTCTGCTTGTCCGGAATATAACTTTGTCATTTTTAGTCTGAACATCTTCAAATTTGGTATGTATGATTGTTGAAAAATTACGGAGTGCAGGGCACAAGAACCATAACTCTTTCTAGCATGAATTTTGAGTTATTCCCCCTTAGATCTTCATTTTATAGCATTTCTTGCTTGTCCAGAGCATAACTTTGTCATCTTAAGAAGGAATGACTTGAAATATTATATGCTTATTTGTTGCAATATTTGGAAGTGCAGTGCACAAGAATTGTAACTCTACCTCGTGCTGTCTTTGAGTTATTTCCCTTTGATCGTCATTTTTACAGCATTTAGTGCTTGTACGGAATATTACTTTGTCATCTCAAGTCAGAATGACTTTAAACTTGGTATGCATGTTTGTTGCAATATTACGGAGTACAGTGCGCAAGAACAATAACTCTACCTAGCGCGGATTTTGAGTTATTCCACTTTGATCTTCATTTTTACAGTATTTCTTGCTTGTCCGGAAGGGAACTTTGTCACCTCAAGTCAAATTGACTTGAGACTTGTTAAACATGTTTGTTGCAGTTACGAAAAGTGCAATGCACTTGAGCCGTAACCTTACCTAATGCCCTTTTGGAATTATTCCCTATTCATTAATTTTTTTTTTACTGCTTTTTATGCTTCTCTACAATATAACTTGGTCTTTTCATGTTCAAATGACCTGAAACTTTATATGCATGTTTCCTTAACATAAGAGGAGACATTCATGCCTATTTCAATCACTTACATGATTTCTGCTGCACTACTATTTTCCTCTACCTGACCTTTACGATTATTATTCCCCCTCGACAACTGGCGGTCGGACGGGCGTATCTTGCGACAATTTGCCGCTCTTGTTTATTGTTTCGTTTGAAACCCTATTCTCTCTTTCCCCCCCCCCCCTACCCCCCTCCAAACACACACACAAAATTCTCTGTCTTTTACTTTACCAGTTTTAATATTTTGACCAACTATCAGTGTTAATTTGTCATAATTTAGACATGATAATTGGCACGTCGCCAATTAAAAAAAAAAAATCATCATGCAGGCCCTTTCATATTCAAAGATCAAACAATCAAAATAACATTTCACTCAGAAAAAAATAAACAGAAGCCCTATATAATGTGTGTGGTCATGCTAATCCAAATCACCTTAATCACCTGCACGCTGTCAGTGTTGTCTCAAGAATGAGACGCTACGGTGATTTTTTTTTTTCATATTTGGACATTTGTTGTGCACCGTACCGTCGTAAGTCCATCGCTAATTTTCCAGTAGCGAAAGATAGAACGCGATACTGACTTCTGGTTTGGTCGGTTTAATATGTATTGCAGCGAAATACAATTAACTTTTGGTAACAAACATGACCAAGGACAAATTATTAAACCTTTCATCACCTAAAGAGCTTGTAGAATTCGTTTATAACATGTAAATCTCGGAAAAAAACTGACGAAATCTATCGTGTGTGGCGGCCCTTTCAATGTGTCTTTTCGGGACCGTAAATTACTCTAGTAGCAGATGGAATAAAATTGTTTTTTCTTATGTTCAGAATTTAAATAGAAAATATTTGTATTTCAAACGAAGGATTATTGAATATGCAAGCAACAGGTATGTTTAAATCCTAGTTTTGTGCTCTTTTGTGAAATTATGAGAGTTCAAACTTGCGCACAAAATCTGTGCGGAGATTTCAATTGGTTTTGTCTTGATCGTCTCTGTACCCAGAGGCGACCAGTCAAAATTAACATCGCCTTTGGGGACAGTTACATGCATCTGTACTAGCTGTCAGTGTGGAGTTACAAGGATTTATACAGCTGAATAGGTGTAAACTTCACACCTGCAGTTAACTCTTTATCGGTCAGTTAATGATTATTTGGTTTACTTCACTGTGTAGATATGAACTATACACCCGGGTTATTTATAGCACAGCAACCAATCACAACGTGTACTGATTAGCTCTGCTTTACATGCATGTAAAGGTGTACACGAGGAATGTAATCTCTAAGAGTTTAATGACTGAATTGTTTTGGATTTGGATCGTCGTCACGGTGATATTTTGAGGAGTAAACTCAAACTGAAGTAACAAATCTGAAGAGAAAGACTGAAAATATTAGATTTTTGTGGTTTTTGATCTCGTCTAAGAGTTAAATGACAGAATCTGTATGATCTGCGTAGTCCCCGGCGCAAACATACGAGGGCGTCTATTCTGCATTTTTCTCGAAACAAGAGACGAAGAGCTCCGAATCATGTACTAATAACGTCGCACGTGGTGTCGTTGTGACGACGCAGATTTAGATAGCGGAGCTTATAATCTCAGTCTTATTAGCCTAGTCGTAGTCTTATTTTTTCAAGATTTTCTTCATTTGAAAGTAACACAACTTCTGATTGGCTAAACCAAATGGTTTGGTTTAGCCAATCAGAAGTTGTGTAACTTTCAAATGAAGAAAATTCAGGAGAATAAGACTAAGGATGGTTGTTGAATGCGGATTTGGACAAAGACCGAATTCGACTTTTTTAATCCGTTACGTAATAAACAGTCTGGAGGAATATGACCGATGAAAACATTTTGGGAAAGGACAAAATTCTAGTTAACAGCCGTCGGTAGCTCAGTCGATAACGTTAGCAGACGATTGAAACCAGGGTGTCGCTGCATGGTTCGAATCCCAAGCTTGTTATTTATTCCCCCCCCCCCCCCCCCCGAGAATTGATGATATTCAATATCCATTCCTCTCTCACCACTGATCACTGTTTCTACAATGGCTATTTAGGAAAACATGCAAGTGGTTTGGAAAGAAAATTGTGCGAAGAACAGGTAAAAAGAATCATATGTTCCTACGATGGGATTTAACTGAAATAATGTTGAAAAAAGGCGTTGTTCAAGACGTTACAATCAAACACTTTAAATTCAATCATTTCTGACGACTCCTCTACAAGCCTGACCGCTGCATTTACTTGCGATTACCTCCTAACCCAACATGCCATAATACATGTAATTCCCGAGTTTTAACGACACCGAGAAAGAAGGTTTCTGAAAAATAAGGGGGCCGTGATGGCTATGAAGTCACTCACCTGAGCCTTTTGACCAAACATGACCCATTTTCAATCTCTTACGAGACATTATGACAAACATTCTTACAAGCTTTTATAAGTATTGGACTGAAAATTTGGCCTCTCTTGTAAACAGGGATCTTATATACAGTGTGTATATAAGATCCCTGTTGTAAACAAGCTTTTTTTCTAGAATTTCTCCGCGACTTGATTGTTGGCCAAACCTAGCCCAATTCCCATTGTAGATATTATCAAAACAAAGATTCTGACCACTTTACATGAGTATTGGACATAAAATGTTGCCTCTAAAGCGTACACAAGGTTTTTCCATGGTTTGACATGGCGACCTAGTTTTTTACCTAATGCGACTCATTTTCAATTTCATCTTATTGATCGTTAAGAAAACCATTCTGAGTAACTTTCATAAGAGTTGGACAGAAAATGTTGACTTTAGCGTTACACATGCTATTTGAAAGATTTGACTAGTGTCATAGTTTTTGACCCGTTGTGACCCAATTTCAAACTCGTCCAAGGTATCATCAAGACATACATTCTGACCAACTTTCAAGAATATTGTACTAAAAATGTGGCCTCTAAAGCGTACACAAGGTTTTTCTAGGTTTTGACCCAGTGACCTAGTTTTTGACCTGACCTATTTTCGAATGTGACCGAGATATTGTCAAGACAAACATTTTCAAGAGTATTAGACTGAAAATGTGGCCTCTAGAGCGTACACAAGGTTTTTCTAAGATTTGACATAGTGACTTAGTCTTTGACCCAACCTGACCCATTTTCGAATTTGTCCGAGATAGCATCAAGACAAACATTATTACCAAATTTCATGAGTATCTGACTGAAAAAAAGAGGCTGTAGAGCGTGCACAAGGTAAAGTTGACGACAGACGACGCACGAAGGACGACGCACGACCAGGCATCGTATATAGAGTAGGGTATATAAGATCCCTGGCACGACGGACACAGCACGATCACAAAAGGTCACCTTGAGCACTTCGTGCACAGGTGAGCTAAAAAGGAAAAGGTCTTACTAGCGAAATATTGTAAAACACGGGATTGTTTTTGTAAAGATTTAATAGAAAAAGTAGCGCAGTTCTCCTTTGCGTAGAAATTAAATTTTTATCACTCAATATTGACAAAGTAAAATTCGGATATACATGTATGTAGGCCTACGTAGAGCCTAACACGAAAGTTAGGCCTATAGGCTACATAAGGCATAAAATAATTGATTAATTAATTAGTTTATTCATTTATCTTTTTGCTTAAGTAATTATATAGTTAAAAGATCTGTCTTATGGAATTTTTGTTGAAACTGGTTTTTTGAAAACATCTTGATGTAACAAACATGATTTAAACTTTGCATTCTCAAAATCAGTCATGTGAAAGAAACATGACATACAGATCACGTGGTCCAGAATTCTACATTTTGCACATGCGCAGACCACAGTGATTCTTTTCGGCCGCGGAGTTCTTAAATGGAAGAAGCATTGCTGAATACTCGGTTTATGGGTAAATTTTACCTTATTCTGGATAGACGTAAAATTGTCAGGTAGACAAATATGAAACGATAGAATAACACATGATTTACAAAGTTTGTTTTCCATTTTTGTGAATGAATATTGCGCAGAAAAGCGATCCAAAAGCCTCCAGAAATAGATCTGTGCGACCATCATGACGATTTTTAGTTCACTGTCCATAAAACGTAAAAAATAGAACATAACACTTCAAAGAAATTAAACATACAACATAGCACGATGTCTGGAGTTTATTCTGTTTGCGCGCATTTTCCTGTTTGAAAACTTTCGCGCAATGGAACAAACACAAAGCAGCTGTGGAATATCTTAAATTAGCTGAAAGAAACATGGCAACATGGTAATGACGTCACATTTTCCCAGAATCCATACTCGCACCTGCACAAACTAATTATAATAAAATCACCTGGTACAGAATATCCAATCAACGTACAATACTGATCATATGGTCGAGAATATCCAATCAGCGCATAGAGATTTACATCGTCTGCAGCGTTAGTAAAATGGCAGCTTACAAGTTGGAACTGACTGTTATTCTCTGTGTTTTAAGCAAATTTTGTTCATTTAGGATTGAAAAAAGGCTATTCCAGGTATGGATTTCATATTAATGTACAATTTTACACAATTTTCGAAGGTAATTCTGGACTTTTTGACGTAAACTCTGTGTAAAAATCAATCTAAAGAAGGAGGCTCGAAGTCGAAAGAAATTCACCGGCTGGCAAAACATTAATTTCTTTCATTTGAAATACCCATTCAAATTATGAGCTTTGAAAAAGTCGTCGTTTCTTCAAAGAAGTACCCCTTGTTCTTGTAAAGCGGATATCATCGTATTTGAACAAAGGTTTCGAAAAACGCTGTATTTACATGTTGCTGGCAAAAAAAGGGTGAAATTGAATGACATCAGGCTGCGTCACGTGTTTTCAAGAGAAAGGAAACGATGCTACCAGAAAGTGATTAAAGTTTGATAATTGATAGGCAGAGAGTGAGAGAGAGAGAACAGCTACAGCAGCTGCAACTTTAAAACTAGTCGCAAGGAATACTTACAATTTACTCGTAGGTCTGGCATATTTCATGTCCTGTCACAGTCACAGAATTAGAGCAATATGTGTCAAATTTCAAACTTAGCTTGATGTGAAATTAACATTTACAATACATGATTGCTCATTTTAACAGTCCTCATTTTAACCCATTTTCTGCTGCATTAAACAAATATTTTTTTTTTAATAATCCATTATTTATTGTCGATTACTTATTTTAAGCTGGCATTAGGACACTTATACAAATAGTTAGGTACCCACATGAGCAGGCCATCACTGCCAAAGTTTAGATATGTCCACATCAAAAGCATTTGAGCCACACTGTGTGAAAAGGAGGGTTAATGCATTTGTGAAAACTATCGACCCATGTCAGCCTGCGCAAGCTGACACGGGCCAAAACTTTTCACTATCTTTAAAAATTTTCTGCATGTCAAAGGATAATTCTACCTCATGATTTAGTTGGTTGTTTAACAAAATGGATTTTATGGATACATAATTAGTTGATATCTTGCTTGGTATAATGCATCACTGAGATGCATTGAGCCTCCTTTTACTAGAGCATGGCCGATTTGGAAGCCACATTTTGTTTGTGGCTTGAATGATTGGATTTAACTCTTTACCAAACGACAGCTGAGCCCCGGTGGCTCAGTCGGTAGCATGCAGGACTTGAGAACGGGGGTCGTGGGTTCGATCCCCGGCTCGGCCAATTTCCTTCCGAGAATTGATGATAGTCATTGCGACAGGACTCATTCCTCTCCTACTGCTGATCATTGCTTCGACGATGGTTATGTGGGAAAGCAGCCAGTGGCTTGGGAGGAAAATTGGACGGAGTACTGGTAAAAGAGACTCCAGGAAACCATGGATAGGTGCACTGGCCGCTGCAATATAACTGAAATAATGTTGAAAACGGCGTTAAACACTATACAATCAATCAATCAATTACCAAACGACAAAGTTTTGGACTGGACCAAATTTAAAGCATCTGCAGACAACAAATTAAATCTTGGTAATATGATGATTTCTGACTTTAATAGGTATGAAAATACTGTGGGAAAAGGAGAACATGCTTCTTTCTCAGGGTCGTTAAAAGTCGGGATTGTGTGGTAAAGAGTTAAAGGGTGACATTACACTGGCCTCTACCATGTTTTCCAGTTCTCTTCTTCAGGCTGTTCAGGAATTTTTTTTAATGCATTTTTTAGATTAGGTAATACAATAACTAAGCTGTAAAATGTATAAGCCATGCTCTGTGAAAAGGGAGCCTAACTCTTCACCAGATGAGGTAATTTTGGTCTGCTGAAATTGAAAGAATTTGCAGACGACAAATTTAGAGTGGCCGAAAAGGTGGTATTTTTATCTGTAAGGGAAGAAAACACTGTGGAAAATGGAGAAAATGCTTGTTATGAGCATTTTCTCCTTTTTCCACAGTGTTTTCAAATACCTTCAACCTCAGCGCCATAAAAATCAGGGCTCATCTGGGAAAGGGTTAATGCAACTGCAAAAAGTATTGATCCAGGCCGTGCAGTCCTCTCAGGCTGACGTGGATCAAAACTTTTTGCTATTTGTCAATTTTGTGCATGCCAAAAGGTGTCATAATTCAGTCACTTATCAGACGAGAGGAAGTTTTAGGGGGAAAAAAAAATTGTGATGACTTGCTTAGAGTGAATGAGGGAGTGGGTGAGTGAGTGATTGAGTGAGTGAGTGAGTAAGAGGGTGGGTCTGTGGGTGGATGAGTGAATGAATGAATGAATGGAACACAATCCTCATTGCTTCAATTTCTAATAGGCATGTGCATCTTCTCATACTTTTTTTATCAGGGCTATTATTAACCCTTAGGCTGCTGAGCATGACTCGCTGACCTTTTGCGGACAGTGTAGATCAAGATCAGACTGTACAGAACATGCAGGCTGATCTTTTGTCTATGCTTTCCTATAGGGAGATCTTCTGCAAAAAAAATAAGTTTAAAATAGTATTATCCAGGTTTTTACCATCGGCTTGAAAGTTTCATTTAACTTTTCTAGCAAGATAAAGGTTAATGTTCCAGATGTATGTAAGTTTGCAGGGGGCAATAAGGAAAATCCTTCAGTGTGTAATTTCAAAACCCCACAAAGCTATTTTTTCCCTGTTCTTTCAGATTTTAACGAAGTGAGAACAGAAGTGTAAGACATGAACTTGAAGGCCCCCATACCTGCTCGAAGTCGCTGAAGCAAACAGCTGCAAGAATTTCTTGAAGCGGAAACAAAGTGAATTGTCCAAAAACAAGAACTGCATGCTATTTATAGATGAAGCAGGAAGTACTCATAGCCCAAAAGCAAAAACTGTATGTTCAACTTAATAGTTAAAATGCAGAATCATTCTCATCCCTCTGGCCGCTTTTCAAACCCTGTAGTTGATTAACCCTTATCCTACCTAACCCTTTACCACACAATCCCCACTTTTAACGACCCTCAGAAAAAAGTCTTTTGAAAACTTTGTGGGAAAAGGAGATAATGCTGGTAACCAGCATTTTCTCCTTTTTCCACAAAGTTTTCTACCCTTCCCAAAACTAATTTCAGTTTTTGAGTCACATTTACTTCAACAGGTACTAATGCTTTCAATTTCGACTAGCCTAAAATTTTGTTGTTTGGTAAAGAGTTAATAAGTGAAATGAAACTTTCAAGCTCATAGTAAAAACCAGGTGCTTGCTATTTCAATGGTATTTTTTTGGGGAAAGATATCTCATTATCAGAGAGTGTAGTTCAAAGATTAGACTGCATGTTTTTAAGCAGTCTGATTTTGATCCACACTGTCCACAAAGGGTTCTTTAGTTGTGCTTAACAGCCTAAGGATTAATAAACAGCAGTTACAAACAGATTCCTCTCATATTGAAGTTTCTTCTATAAAACATTTTAGGGCTACCTGTCAGTTACAAAACCACCTCCTAACAAATGTGATACGACTGAAATAATGTTAAAAATGATATAAAACACAATTCATTCAATAAATCAACCCAAATGACCAATATATGTTAAAACCTAAATCTAAGACAGAGGGATTGCTGAGTTAGATTTTGCAGATATGTTTCCCAGTTCTTTCATCAAAGAAAGTGTAATCAAACCATATTCATATCAGTTTCTGATCTGGAAACAAACTCAACTTGAGTTTCAGTTAAAAAAGGAAAAAAAAACCAATTTACTATCTGTGGTTTATGCCACATATCTGCTAGTCTTAGCTAGCATAGTTAGGGCAGCATCTTGTTTTTTCTTTTTTGCTGATAAATTGCAGATCAAGATCAGACTGCACAGAACAAGCAGTCTGATCTTGAATCTGAACTGGTTGATACATTGAGATATGTTAGATATCAGTCTGGTAAAAACAGCCATGAACTGATATTTTTTTTATAAATGGTATCTGTCAGTTTCACTTGTTTTTTATTGAACGGTGTAGATCCAAGATCAGACTGCACAGAACATGCAGTATGATCTTGATCTAAGCTGACCACAAAGGATCCATGAGTGGCGCCTAGCAGCCTAAGAGTTAAATTATGTGAAGAGTTAAAAATAATGTGACCTGATGCATGTTTGTTTAAATGTTTTTCCTACATAAATGCACTGAAAAGTGTCCTTATGGAGGAAACATTGAAAATTGAAATCAACAAGATTAAAAACACCTGTTTCTGTTTGATTACACTCTCATTGGCATGTCATGTTTCTGCCACTCCCATCCACCTGCTATATTTTCAATCCCTTTATCCACCCCATGACTATTATTTCATCAACGTCGAAAAGGAAACACAGATGACTTAAGAACACTCATGTAAAATAATTAGCTATTGTGAAACTGCTGTAATGTGTCACTTTCGGTGCTTTTTTCGCTGACTGTGTTCGGTTTTCGGATGTTTGCCTTGTTCTACACAGAGTTCAACTGTGGTAAATAAACCGTGGTCACATCTTATGTAGTTAACCGTAATTGACCCTACTTAACCGTGGTGTGTTCTCTGTGTGGTAAGACAGAGTGATACCCTATTTAACCCACTTTGCTTACAGTTGACCCTACTTAACTGTAGAGTGTACTGTAGTTGACCATAGTTTTGGAAGAACATCGTTTCTTCCGTGTGGCATGGCAGAATAAGAGATCAGCAACGTTGGCTCGTCAACTTCCAAAAGCACAATTACCATAGCTTATTGGCTCTAATTTACCATAGTCGGGCATACTTTGGACGTAGTTTATATGTAGTGTAACATAGTTACTTGTAGTTAGACAGTGATACTCTAGTTAATCCTAACCACTTTGCTCACAGTTAGATGTAGTTAACTGTACTTACATGTAGTTAACCTACTTAGATTTTCTATATTTCCCATTTCTGCCAATTTCGAACCTACTTTGAATGTACTTCAACCTAGCTGACTGTAGTAACACTACGGCAGACTATGTTTGAAATGAACTACAGACAACTACTCGCATGACAGGCTTAATGTCAGCATAACCATGGTGAAGAGGTAAAATGTCTAGACACATGATCCAAAAGCTAACGTCCTGTAAATTGTAAATTTATCGGAGATCTATAGATAGTTTACGTAAAAAGACGGACAATTCATGAAGTGACTAGTTAAAGCAGTTTCACAATACCCACTCTAAAGTTTATGATGTAAACATAAGTAAAAACATTGCAATAGCGCTTGTTTCTAGCCATTTTTTGGGTTTTTTCTGTTTTTGCTGCAGTGGTTTTTTTTTTTAGCTCAAATGCCATCTGCATGAGTTAACCCCTTACCAGACAACCCTTTTTTGTAAAGACCCTCAGAAAGAAGGTTCTGAAAACAATGTGGAAAAAGGAGAAAATGCTGCAGCATTTTCTCCCTTTCAACAATAGCCTCTAGCATTTCAAAGATAAATAACATCATTTGAGTCACACTTAATTTTGTCATCTGCAAATGCTTTCAATTTTGAAAAGTCTGGAATTTTGTCGTCAGGTAACGAGAAAATCTCTGTTTTTTCAGTGAGAATAAATTACAATGCTGGCAATGTTTGAAGTTGTCTGTTGCTGATATTTTGTAAAAGGGGCATTGTATCCTCCCATGCGCCATGATTGATGTACTTTTAGAGAGATACAGGCTATGATCAGTTGGCACATCTAATCTTTTTGTACACTTCGCTAATGGGCAGTTTCGGTTGTGATTCACATGAATTGCAAAGACGTAATTAACTAAAGTTATTTCTAAAAGAAGATCAAAGTATAAAGCAAGACAAGAGCAGAACTGATTAACCCTGTATCACACAATCACATCTTTTATCGACCCAGAGGAAGACGCCATTCGAAAACACAGTGGAAAACGGAGAAAATTTTGGTAACCAGCATTTTTCTCCATTTTCCACAATGTTTTCTTTTAAAGATAAATGCCAACATTGAAGTAACATTTATTTTGTCGTCTACAATTGCTGTCAACTCGGACAAGTCTTTAATTTTATCTAGTGAAGAGTTAGATTAGACAAGTGTACATATACTGCCATCCTCTTTCACACAGTGCCAAGCCTAAAAGCACAGGACTTGAACTAGGGGGTCATGGTTTGAATCCCCAGTGCGGTGAATTTCTTTCGGAGGATTGATAATAGTCATTGCGACAGGATTTATTCTTTTCGCTGCTGATTATTGTTGAACAATGATGTGGGAAAGTGGCCAGTGAGTGGTTTTTGAAAATATTTTGCATAGTACTGGTAAAAGAAACGTCAGAAAATAAAAATGAAAGAAAAAAAGGAAAACCCATTGTAATAATTATAGTATACCAATATGACTGGGTATATACCTTCTGAATTCTGTCCCTCCCATCTTCCCACTGGACCAAATGTTTGTCATCAGAAATCATGTGTTTTGTTTTCATTTTAAAGTTCATGACAAATAGTTCAGTATCTAAATTTGGTAAAAATTTATCGCTGCAAAATCAGTATTTCCTTTAACCCCTATCCTAATTAATAAGTTAGATAAAACTTCCAAGCCAATGATAAAGACCCAAATAGTGTTAATTAAAACTTACTTTTTCAAGCAAAATATCTCCTTATCTGATAGTGTAGATCCAAGGTCGGAGTGCATGTTCTGTACAGTCTGATCTTGATCTACACTGTCTGCCAAAGGTCAGTAAGTCACACTTAGCAGCTTATGGGTTAACCCTTATCCTGTTAAATAAATTAAACAAAAACTTCAAGCCAATATTAAAAAACCAAAATGATGTTATTTAAAACTTACTTTTTCGAGCAAAATATCTCCTTATTGAATAGTGTATATCAACAATCAGACTGCACGTTCTGTGCAGTCTGATCTTGATCTACACTGTCCAAAGAAGGTCAGTGAGTCGCGCTTAACAGCTTAAGGGTTAATATATGTATCCTGGTACTAAGACTGTTTACATGGTTGTCACATATTATCAAGTAACTGGGAAAAATCACTTGGTTTCTGGTGTAATCAAACATGTGCATGCTTGTTCCATGTTTCGGCTGTTACTTTCCATTGGTATATATATGTGAACTTTTCAGCAAGGGTTTCAGGTTTAAGCAGAGGAATCATTAGAAAAGGTAGGTGGAAGAAAACACCATGTTTTGAATGTTCCAGAATTGTCCTGGGTTGAGAAAAGGAGTCAAAAAGCATATGTAAGGATTTTATTTTTAATTATCATTAATATTTAGTATACATGGCTTTAGAGAAGGATTTCAAGATAAGGCACAGATGCAAACAGGAAGAATAATTGACTGTATTGTGTTTAAGGCCATTTTCAGCATTACTTCAGTCATATCACGGCGGCCTGTGCACCTTTCCTGGAGTTTCTTTTTTACCAGTACTACACACAATATTTTTTCCAAGCCACTGGCTGCTTTCCCACATAACTATCTTCGACACAATGGTCAGCACTGAGAGAGGAATGAAACCTGTCACAATGACTAAAACAGAAAGGTATGTTGGAGTTGACATTTTTGAAGAGTATTACTTTATTGTTTGGTAAACTTGTATAATGAAACTACAAAAAGGTAAATGTAGTGTGTGTACACGATGACTTAGTGTTTTTTTTATATATAAACATGTAGATCTAGATTTTTAAAACTTTACCAAACATTAAAATCTTACACTGGCCAAAATTCAAAGCATTTGCAGATGACAAATAGAAATATATTCAAATCATGGGATTTGTGCTAGAAAGGGTAGAAAACATTGTGGGAAAAACAGAAAATGCTGGTTACCAGCATTTTCTCCTTTCCTACCATGTTTTCAAATGCCTTCTCCTTCAGGGTTGTTAAAAGTTGGCTTTGTGTGGTAAAGGGTTAATTAAAGAAGAGAGACGGACTAGCAGGACTGGTATAGTCCTTCATTTGGCGAACCCTGGGTGATTCCGTGATCAAGATGTAGGATCAGAATTGGCCGAGTTGTGACAAGTGCCGAGACATTTGTACCGCGTCAATGGAGGGCTACGGCTTAACTCTTTACCAGACAACAAAATTTGGATATGTCCAGCTTAAAAGCATTTGTAGGCAAACATTGATTTTGCCCTCAAATGAAGAGATTTTTCTTCAATAGGGCAGAAAAAATTGTGGGAAAGGGAGAAAATGATTCTTACCAACCAAAGCCTTCTACGGGTCATTAAACATGGGATTGTTTTGGAAGAGTTAACCCTTACAACTCAGAGCGAGAGAGACAAAATGTACTTTTACTGTAGAAATAATAACTAGATTTCTAGAAAGTTGAAGTATGGGACACATAAATTACAGATTTAAGGCTTTGAGATTTGCAGAGAGAGAGAGGGAGCGAGGTGTATAGAGGCAAAATGTGCTTGAATTTTGAAATAATGACTTGATTCCAGAAATAGTTTAAACATTGGACAAGAAAACTATGAAAATTATAATCGAAGGCTTATGGGTTTGATAAACACTAATGACAGGAGCGAAATGTTTCGATCTTTAGTTTTTGGATGGGCTTATTTTTAGGTGTCCAGATGATTTCAAGGGATTTTAACTGTTTTTTAGAGTTGTAACCTCTATTAGCTCTTTCACTATGATAAATAAATAACACTTTCCAATGCTACCAGTACTAAAGGCTACTAACACAGCTCCACTTAGAGGTGACTGATTGAATTTGTGTTTATTTATCATTGCCACCGGTTGCCCATATGGGCGACAACCCCTGAAGGCTGTTACTTTGGTTACAGGAGATAGTGCAAGAAACAGGAAGAAACACTTGTAAAGTTAGGTCTGGTTCTTTCACGATAAATCATCGTATATATGAGCAATGCTCTCTGAAAAGGGGGCTTGATGCATCTGTAACGATATTGGTCCATATCAGCCTGCACAGTCCACACAGGCTGACCTGGGCTGACCTTTTTGCATGTCAAAGGAACAGTGTACCTCATGATTCAGTAGCTTGTTATACTAAACAGATTTTATGGCTCTATAATACTGTGATGACTTGCTTGGTAATCATGCATCGCGGAGATGCATTAAGCCCCCTTTTGGCAGAGCATGGTGCATATGTTGTTTTTCCTTCAGCTTCATGGTGTACACTTTATTATACTGCCCACCTACGAAGTAGAGAAGGGGTATCCTGTATCTGTCCAACCGTCAATCCGTCTGTATTTTCATTTCCGTACTGTAACTCAAACACCGTTTGACCTAGGATCCTAAAACATTTTAGTGTTGCTCATGACCCAAGGAGGTGCCCTATTGTTTTGGGGTCACATGAGTCAAAGGTCAAGGTCACAGGTGAACATTGTTTTGAAAACAATTTCTGTTCTCTGATTGTGCTGCTCCAGTGACAAAATGCTGGTGGGGTGGGGTGTATTTGTTCACTTTGGCACTGTTTAGTTGTTTCAGCATTTGTGTGGTTAGAGGATAGCAACATCTTTTTTGTATTGTTTCATGCTATAGCAGGGCTGAGGGTATACTTTGTTTGGTACAGGTTGTACTAAGGACAAGGTATCAGTTTGAATTTATTAAGCTTGCATTATGAATGATAGGGATACTTTTAATCGTTTCATTTTTTATGAGGGCAGAAGGGTCTTTCCTTGTTTTCCTTTAATCATTAGATGCATTTTTGATTGTTTTTATCTTGGAGTTGTTTTCCTTGCTCTTATAGGTATACACTTTTAACGTATGTTTGTATCAAGGATTAGGGTAGATTTTCTATTGGTTCAGGTTGTATAAGAACACAGAGAAAATTTACAGTTTCAAATTGTTTCAGTACAAAGGAATTTTTCAGGTATAGTATCAGGGCTCAAGGAATTCTAACAGGTTGTTCAAAGGTACAGGTGCTTATTTTAAGGTTCTAAATTATTGGTACAAGGGATGTTTTCTATTGTTTTATGCAGTACGAAATTATATGCTCTTGTTTTACAGATTCAGATTGTATCAGGGCTCAGGGGACTTTTTCAGGTTGTGTCAGGGCATCAGGTGTTATAGATGCAAAAGGATTTTGTTTAGGTTTCTCAAGTGGTATTATTCATTTCCCATGACTGACTTCAAACAGGGTGTCCATGGACAGGGATAAAGTCAGAGAAATTTTTTTTACAAGATCGGGGAATTGTCTGGAAATTTTGGGATTTGTCATGGAATTTTTTAATCTAAGCTGAAAGTCAGCGAATTTCGAAATAACTAGTCTATGAACGATAAAACCACCGAGAATAAAGGCTAAGGCAGTTTCTTCATGTTTGGCTATAATTATTATAATTATAATTACATTTTTCAAATTATTTTTTCAGAAGAAACTGAAGGGAGTAGCGCCCCTTGCCTCCCCAGCTGAAACTTCTTAGATACTAGAAGATGTTTAGATAAACATGGCGTATTCCATTAATAAAGTTTTCACTTTCAGACTTTTGTTGCCGAGTCCATTTATAGACAGCCGAGTATAAACTTGTTCCCTTTATTCCTGAAGACGAAGTTATCGTCCATTTATTTGTGTTATGAAATTAGCCTAAATGACTGTAACACATTTGTTACAATTCCTTCACTGCAAGACATACCGCGAATGCAATATGAATTAGTCATGGTGGTGGTTGTTTTATCTGTGCTTGAGCTATAAGTCACATATGAAAAATGTGTTATTTTTCTCATTTTAAATACTGTTGGCTGTGGTTTCTTGTTTTCGTTGTATTACTCCATCTTCTGCTGTTTTTATTTAGTCCTTCACTGACTCTTCTCTTTAAATGTGTACAAAGTTTTAGTAGTCAACATGTCTTGCTGATATAATTTAGTATCATATGAATTGCTTAATATTTTAGAAATGCTGTGCAAACTTACTATACAACATATACCAGTACATGTTTTTTTCATTATGTGGCAACTGAAACCACCAATTAAATTTCATTCACTTATTTTTTTAAGACTGACCAGTAATTCTATGATTTGGAGATAAAAGTGACATTATATATTTTTCTCATTTTGTAGTACATAAGGGCATAAGGTTTACATGTCATTCTATGTTGAAAATGGACATGAGGTGTTCTTTCTTTTGTTTCAAGTTGAACATATAGCGGATAATATGTATTGTTGTAGGTTGTAACAGGGAGACTGTGATAAAGATATGTTTTTCTTTCAGGTTATAAAAGTGACACAGGTGATATTTCATTTTGCTTTAGTTTGCATTAGTTTTAAAGTTTTCATGGTTTCAGGTTGAAAATACAGTAAGTATATCTACTTTTGTTTAGATTGTAACAGGGACACATGGGATGTTTTATGTTTAATGTACATGAGATATTTTAACTGTATCAGCTGTATCGAGGCACGAGGAATATTTTTAATGTTCAGTTTTCAAAGGGACAACAGGAAAAGAATACATTATTTTATACTGTAGTTCTACTTGTAACATGGACACAAGGAATATTTTATGATGTTTTTGGGTACAAGGGAGGTCTTTTCGTCCTACAGGTTGTACCTGGTCATAAGAATTTTTTTTTATTTTTTCAAGTTGTTTAAGGTATAAAAAGAACAGGCAAAACACAATATATTGTAAGATACAGTGCAGTTCGCACGTTTTTTGCTATTTTCGCTCTCCGCGGTAGACTTAGCGCTGACCCAATGCGGCGATTTTAGAACACGGGTGAATGTGGACAGCTGTTCAACGCCGCGATCCCTGGCGGACCAAGGCAGTCTGGTTACGCAATAAAAACGACGCGATGACTCCGCTGCGATCAGACAGGTAAGTTTCTGTTCAGTGTAGCAGATGATACAAGAATGAACCGAAATTACGCACCATTTTACTCTTTTACAAAGTCATATTACAGGTATGTACATGTATGTTTACAGGAACATATGGGGTATTTTGTATTATTTCAGTTGTTTAGGGCACAAAGGATTATTTTATATTGTAGAGTTGTATATGGGGATAACGGATATCTTTATCATTTCAGTTTGTAGCAGAGCCATAGGGAAAAATGCTAAAGTGACACAGGCTGTTAGAGGGACTCAAACATGTTTTATGATATTTCATTTTGTTTAGAGAATAATTTTTTATGTATGTACATGTAGTTGCAAGATGTAACATGGACACAGGTTATGTCAGGGGCTTCAGGTTGTATAAGAGATACTTTATACAGTTCATATTTCACCAGGTTGTATGAGGGTACAAAAGATTTTATTTTATTGTTTCAGTTTATAGGTAAATTAAAATATATGTAGAAAATAAGGAACTAGTATACTGTTGCAGTCGAAATAGGTATGCATAGGATAATGTACAGCTATTAAATATAAATGTATATATGTAGAAATATTACGAACTAGAATACTGTTACAAGTGAACTAGGTATGCATGGGATAATATATAGATATTATTTTAATGTTTTTAATATTTTTATTCTTTAGGGTTTTACTATTACAAGGCATATTTTTTATTGTTAAGGTTTTTAACAGGGATATTATGTATTCTTGTTAAGGTTGTAAACAATAGATGTTTTAAGTATTTTCATATTATGTCAGTTTGTATGAAGGAAAATGTGTATGTTTTAATTAATTTAAGTTTTATCTGGGCACATTTTTTTGTAAGGCTGTAGCAGGGTATACCGTAAAAGGGATATATTTTCACTGTTTTATTTTATAGCAAGAACACAGGGAGTGATATTGTTCTTTCTGATTGTAACAGGAACTCATGGGATATTTTGCTTATATAAATGTATGCATATTCGTTCTGTTTCAGGTCACAACATAATATACTGTGAAAGGACACTGAGGTATACTTCCGCAAGTTGTGTCATTTAAGTTATTTAAAAAAAAAAAGGGAATATTATGTATTGTAACATGTTTTAATCATGACACATTGTTTTTATTAACTCTGTTTTTGAGGGTATAAGCGTATAAAAAGTTTTTGTTTGGAATATTTTTCTTTTTTACTGTATGTAACAGCATCACATAGAATATATATTTTTTATTACAGTTTGTACAAGGACACAAAAAGTATTTTTTGTTCCCATAGTTTCAGGTTTAGACCTGTACAAGGGAAATATTTTTTCATGATCTCTCTGGGCAAGATGGAAAGTTTGTAAATGTTTCAAATCATAATAAGAACATAAGAAATCTGAATGTACATGTATATATTATTAGATCATGTAGGTGTGACTCATGGGATATTTCACAATTGTGTTTATCAGAAACAAGGGATATTTTTTTTTGTGATCTGTTGTTTCAGCGTGCAAGGGATGTTTTTTTACTGTTTCACGTTTTACCAGGGACACGAGGAATATTAAATGTATTGTTTTAGTTTGTATCATGAGCATAAAGAATGTGCTATATATGTTTTTTATTATATGTATAGTTAGAAAATTGTATCACTGCATTCAGGACTTTCCCATATTTCTCGTGTCTATTTGTTCAGGTTGTATAAGACCACAGAGCAAATTTATAGTTTCAAATTGTTACAGTACAGAGGAACTTTCCAGGTAAAGTGTCAGGGTTCAAGGAATTCTTTCGGGTTGTTCAAGGGCACAGGTGCTTGTTTGCATGCACAAAATCATGGGCTAAAGGGATTTTTATCTATTGTTTTAGGAAGAACAATATTATATGCTCTTCTTTTACAGGTTCAGGTTGTATCAGGGCTCAGGGGACTTTTTTTTAGGTTGTGTCAGGGCATCAGATGTTATAGGTGCAAAAGTATTTTGTTTATGTTTCTCAAGGGGTATTATTCTTTTCCCGTGACTTAAAAAGAAAAGGGTGTCAATGGTCAGGGAAAAAGTCAGAGAGAAAAAATCAAGATCAGGGAAGTGTCAGGGAATTTTGAGATTTGTCAGGGAATTTTTGAATTTAAGCAGAAAGTCAGGGAATTTTGAAATAAGTCAGTGAATGATAAACCATCGAGAATAAAGGCTAAGGCAGTTTCTTCATGTTTGGCTATAATAACAGTGATAATTATTAAATAATTATAATTACATTTTTCAAATTATTCTTTGAGGACAAACTGAAGGGAGTAGCGTCCCTTGCCTCCCCAGCTGAAATTTCTTTCAGAATGCAAGATACCGGGAGATGCTTGGATTGCCATGGCATATACCATTTAGTGAGTTTTTGCTTTCAAAATTTTATTGCTGAGTCTATTTATAGCCATCTAAAAATATGTGCTTGTTCTTTTTATTCCTGAAGAGGAAATTATTGTCCATTTATTTGTGTTAAGAAATTAGCATAAATGACTGTAACCAATTTATTTTCCTTCACTGCGACACGTACCACTTATAACCATTTATGCAATATGAAACAAGTCATGCTGGTTGTTGTATTACCTTTGCTTGAGCTTTTAGTTACGCATGATAAATGTGTTATTTTTCTCATTTTAAATACTGTAGGCTGCAGTTTCTTGTTTTCCGTGCAACACTGCATCCTTTGTTTTTGTGTAGTCGTTCACTTTGACTCTTCTCACTAAACGTCTACAAATAATTAGTAGTCAACATTGCTCACTCATATAATATCATAATTTATGCATTGCTTTATATTTAAGATACGCGGAGCAAAAATACTGTACAGCATATATACATTTTTAATGATTGACCAGTTATGCAATGATTTGTAGAAACAAGTGATATAAAATTTCATATTGAAGTGCATAAGGGTACAAGGAATGTGTATAATCCTAGGTTGAAAATGGACATGAGGTATTCTTTCTTTTGTTTCAAGTTTAATATATAGGGGATAATAGATAATATGCATTGTTGTAGGTTGTAAAAGGGAGACTGTGATAAAGATAATGTTTTTGTTTCAGGTTATAAAAGTGACACAGGTGATATTTCATTATGCTTTAGTTTGCATTAGTTTTAAAGTTTTCATGGTTTCAGGTTAAAAATACAGTAAGTATATCTACTTTTGTTTAGATTGTAACAGGGACGCATGGATGTTTTATGTCTAATGTACATGAGACGTTTTAACTGTTTTGGTTTGTATCGGGGCACGAGGAATATTTTTAATGTTCATTTTTTTGAGAGGGACAACAGGAAAAGAATACATTATTTTATGTTGTAGTTTTACTTGTAACATAGACACAAGGGATGTTCTATATTGTTTAAGGGTACACGGGAGGTCTTTGTGTCTTTAATATTGTATCTGGCCAGATGATTTCCCCCATATTGTTTAAGGTATAAAAAGAACACGCAAAACACAATATATTGTAAGATATTATTACAGGAACACATGGTGTATTTGGTATTATTTCAGTTGTTTAGGACACAAAGGATTATTTTATTTTGTAGAGTTGTATACGGCAATAAAGGATATCTTTATCATTTCAGTTTGTAACAGGGCCATAGGGAAGAATGCTAAAGTGACACAGGCTGTAAGAGGGATTCAAACATTTTTTATGATATTTCATTTTGTTTAGAGAATAATGTTTATGTATGTAGTTGCAAGATGTAACATGGTTATGTCATGTGCTTCAGGTTGTATAAGAGATATTTTATACACTTCATATTTCACGAGGTTGTATGAGGATACAAAATATTACTTATTGTTTCAATTTATACATAAATAAAAATATATGTAGATATATAAGGAACTAGTATACTGTTACAAGTGAAAAAGGTATACATAGGATAATGTACAGCTATTATTCAAATGTAACATAAATGTATATATGTAGAAATATTATGAATTAGAATACTGTTACAGGTGAACTAGGTATGCATGGGATAATATATATAGGTATTATTTAAATGTTTTTTAATATTTTTATTTTTCAGGGTTTTACTATTACAAGGCATATTTTTTATTGTTAAGGTTTTTAACGGGGATATTATGTATTCTTGTTAAGGTTGTAAACAATGGATGCTTTATGTATTTTCATATTATGTCGGTCTGTATGCGGGAAAACGTGTATGTTTTAATTGATTTAAGTTGTATCTGGGCACATTTTTTTTTGTAAGGCTACATCAGAGTATACCGTAAAAGGGATATATTTTCACTGTTTTATTTTATAGCAAGAACACAGGGAGTGATACTGTTCTTTCAGATCGTAACAGGTACTCATGAGACATTAAGCATACATAAATGTATGTATAAGTATTTATATTTATTTATTTATTCCTTTTTTTATTTCTTGTTAACAAAAACTGTATTATTATTGTGTCATTTGGTACACAGAAGCAAGGTACGTTTTTAGTTTTGTTTCGGGTGACAACATAATATTCTGTTTCAGAATATCACTGGGATGCAATGTACTGTATCTTTTTATTTCTTCGGGTTGTGCAAGGACACTGTGAGGTATACTTTCGCATGTTGTGTCATTCTTTAAAGTTATTAAAAAAAGGAATATTATATATTGTAACATGTTGTAATCATGACACATGAATTGTTTTGTATAAACTCTGTTTTTGAGAATATAAGTGTACGAAAATGGTTTTTAATGTGTTGAAATGCATCTGGTATTTTTCTTTTTTACTTTTTGTAACAGTAACACATAGAATATATTTTGTTATTGCAGTTTGTACAGGGACACGAAAAATATGTTATTTTGTTCCTATAGTTTCAAGAAAATATTTTATTTCATGATCTATTGGGACACGAGGGATGTTGGGAAATATTATAAATTATAATAAGAACATAAGAAATCTGAATGTGTATATTATTACAATGTGTAAGCATGACTCATGGGATATTTCACAATTGTTTTTATCAGACACAAGGGATATTTTTTTGTGATCTGTTGTTTCAGCATGCAAGGGATGTTTTTTACTGTTTCACGTTTTACCAGGTTCAAGGGGAATATTATATTTATTGTTTTAGGTTGTATCATGAGCATAAAAAATGTGCTACATATGTTTTTTTATTATATGTATTGTTAGAAAATTGTATCACTGCATTCAGGACTTTCAAATGTTTCTCGTGTCGTTTTGTTCAGGCTGTATAAGACCACAGAGCAAATTTGTAATTTCAAATTTTTTTCAGTGGAAAGGAACTTTTCAGGTAAAGTATCAGGGCTCAAAGAATTCTTTCCTGTTGTTAAGGGTACAGGTGCTTGTTTTCAGGTTTTAAATTATAGGCTAAAGGGATTTTTATCTATTGTTTTAGGCAGAATAACATTATATGCTCTTATTTTACAGGTTCAGGTTGTATCAGGGCTCAGGGTACTTTTTTTAGGTTGTGTCAGGGCAGCCGGTGTTATAGGTGCAAAAGGATTTTGTTTAGGTTACTAAATGGGTATTATTCATTTCCCATGACTGACTTAGAACAGGGTGTCCACGGTCAGGGATAAAGTCAGAGGAAATAAAATTTTTTCCAAGGTCAGGGATTGTCAGTGAATTTTGAGATTTGTCAGGGAATTTTGGAATTTAAGTAGAAAGTCAGGGAATTTTGAAATAACAAGTCTATGGACAAAAAAACCATAAAAAATTAAGGCTAAGGCAGTTTCTTTATGTTTGGCTACAATAATAATAATAATAATAACAACAATAATAATACAATAAAAATAAATAGAATAATTACATTTTTAAAATTATTCTTTGAGAAGAAACTCAAGGGAGTAGCTCCCCTTGCCTCCCCAGCTGAAACTTCTTTTCAGGAATCGAAGATACCAGGAGATGCTTAGATCGCCATGGCATATACTATTAATAAAGTTTTTACTTTCAAAATTTTGTTGCTGAGTCCATTTATAGACAGCTGAATATATACTTGTTCCTTTTATTCCTGAAAAGGAAATTATTATCCATTTAGTCCATTTATTTGTGTTAAGAAATTTGCATAAATGACCGTAACCAATTCATTTTCCTTTTCTGTGACACATACCACTTACGCAATATGAAAAAGTCATGGTCATGGTTGTATAACCTGTGCTTGAGTTATAAGTCATGTATGAAAAATGTGTCATTTTTTCTCACTTTAAATACTGTAGGCTTAGTTTCTTGTTTTCTGTGCAACACTGCATCCTCTGTTGTTTTAGTGTAGTTGTTCACGTTGACTCTTCTCACTAAATGTTTACAAATAATTAGTAGTCAGCATTTCTGATATAGAATCATATTCATTGCTTAATCTTTCAGATGTGCTGAGCAAACTTTCTGCACAATATATACATGTATTTTTCAATATGTGGCAACTTTAAACATTCTGATTTGTTTGTATCAAGTAAATTTAATTCTATTTTCTATATGATTGACCAATTATTCTATGATTTGTAGAAACAAGTGATATTACATTTTTCTCATATTGTAGTGCTAAAGTGTATGTGTTATTCTAAAAGGGATATAAGGTGATCTTTGTTTTGTTTCAAGTTGAAAATATAGGGATATATCTTCTGTTGTAGGTTGGAACAGGGAGAAAGTTATACAAAGTTTTGGTTCAGGTTAAAAAAGTGACACAGGTGATATTTTATTTAGTTTCTTTAGGTTGTATCAGAGTACAAAGTTTAAGAGAAGTTTTCAAAGGTTTCAGATTGAAACAAAAATACATTAAGGATAACAATTTTTGTTTATATCGTAACAGGGACATATGGGATATTTCATGTTCAATGTACATGGGATATTTCTAGTATTTCGATTTCTATCAGGACACAAAATAAAGGGTTAAATAACTACAACAACATGTATTAAAATTTTAATGTTTATGTGCTGTACTACTACGACATTTTGGCATTTGCCTTCTTCATTTGCATTTTGGCATTTGCCTTCTTTTTTTTTTTTTTTTTTAATCAGGACACAAGGAATATTCTAAAGGTTCAGTTTCAAAGAAACAATGGGAAAAGTATACGCTATTTTGTGTCGTAGATATACTTGTAACATGGACACAAGGGATATTTGATGTTGTTTAGGGTACAAGGGATGTCTTTCCATGTTTCAGGTTGTATCTGGTCTCAAGGTATTTTTTTTTCTAATTTTCGAAGTTAAAAAAGGAACACGCAAAACATATATTGTAAGGAGTGTTTACAGGGCCACATGGGGTATTTTGTATCATTTTAGTTGTTTAGGGCACAAAGGATACCTTTACACTGTTTGGTTGTATAGGGGGACAAAAGATATTTTTTATAGTTTCAGGTTGTAACAGAGCCATAGGGAAAAATGCTAAAGTGACACAGGCTGCAAGAGGAACGCAAAAATATTTTATTATATTTTATTTTGTTAAGAGAATAATTTTTGTAGTTGAGAGATGTAACATGTATACAGGTTATGTAATGTACTTCAGTTTGTATCAGGAACATGTTATGTAGTTAATATTTTGCCAGGTTGTATCAGGATACAAAAGATGTATTTCATTGTTCCAATTTACTCTTGTATAAGAAATATATGTATAAAAATTATGTACCAGTATACTGTAACAAGAAAAATAGGTATGCATGGGTTAATGTATAGATATTGTTTGAATGTCTTTAGGAAATAATGTGTATTTCTATTATATAGGGTTTACTATTACAAGGGATACTTTTTTTATTGTTGAGGTTTTTAAAACGGATATTATGTCTTGTTTCAGATTGTATCGGGTATATAAAAGATATTTCATGTTAACTGATTCTTTTTTTTTTCTTGTTCAGGTTGTAAATAATACATGTTTTATATATTTTCAAATAATGTTAGTTTGTATGAGGGATTTTTTTCTTTTTAAAGTAACATGTCTTCAAACAAAGGATTGTTTTGTATTGTAATATGTTTCAATCATGACACATTTTTTTGTGTCATTTCTGTTTTTGATGGTATAGGTGTATAAAAATGTGTTATAATGTGTCGGAATGCATTTGGTTGCTAGAGATATTTTTACTTTTTACTGTCTGTTACATTGACACAGAGAATATGTTATGTTATTACAGGTTGTAACAGTGATACAAAAGATATTTTATTTTGTTCCTATAATTCAGGGGTTACAACAGTAGAAGGGATATATTTTATTATTTCATGTTATATCAGGGCACGAGGTAAAGTTTTTTTTATGTTTTAAGTCATAATATTAAAACGGAAAAACTTGATGTATATATTGTAACAAGGTGTTGGAGTGACTCATGGGATATTTTGTAATTATTAAGATACAAGGGATATTTTTTATCATCAGTTGTACAAGGGATGTTTTTTACTGTTTTTTGTTGTGCCAGGGTATTATTATATGTATTGTTTCAGGTTGTATAATGGGCATAAGGAATGTGCTATATATTTTTCTAATTATATGTATTGTTCGAAAGTTGTATCACTGCATTCTGGATTTTTCCATATTTCTCATGTCACATTCACATAAATTGTTACTTACTGTTTATATTAGGAAGACGAGATAATTATTTACTGCTTTGAGCTTCTTTTCATGTGTCGTTTTGTTCACTAGTGTAAAAGATGTATTTTATATTTATTGTTTCAGGCTTATTGTACTAGTACGAAAAGGATTTTATGAAATGTTATCGATTGGTTCTTGATGACGGAAACATAATGAAATTTTATAGCTGAACACTTTACCTGCTAAATAAGTGATATGGAACTTTCAAGCCGATCGTAAACACCCAAATTTTGCTATTTCAATTTTTTTTTTAATCTCTCCTTATCGGATAGTGAAGATCCAAGATCAGACTGTACGTTCTGTATTGCAGTTAATAGAGTATTAATTGCAGTACGGTTTTTTTGAAGGCTAATGATATTTTGTACTTAGAATGAGTAAGAGAGCGAGAGGGTTGGGAAAGTAATGTTACATGCGTTATTCTAATTTTATGAAATGCTTTGAAGCACATCGAGATATTATATGGAAGGCATATGGGTATGTGTGATATTTCGCTTTTGGCCATGGACGGAAACACATATCAAGGTTCAAATTTAACGGTCGCAAACTCGCAAAATGCGAGCTGAAATGAAAAAATGCGAGTGCCAAATTCTAGCACTCGAAATAATTTGCGAGTGCGCCGGAAAATGGGCAAACCTACCACTTAAAAATCTGAATTAATCCATAAATGCAATCGTTTTTCGTGTACACTGAATTGCCGTATGCGGTGTAAAACTATCCTTTGAGAGTATCGCCGAGCACGTGACCGGTATTTGTAGAGACGCTTGTTGCGATATTGTAAATACATGTATCTGATATTTAAAGCGCGTAGACGATTCTGACGTTGTTTATACGTCTGCATTGCCTCGCTGAAAGTATGGAGCGGAAAATATCCAGTTTTTTCGGCAATAGGCTGGATTCCGTGACATCGCCGGAATATTTATTTAATATAAATTAATGATCAAACAGTTTGTCCAAACAAAGGATATTTCTTTGCCATGCAGAATGTGTAGAGTTTGAGCTATAATATTGTATGAGCAAACGGAGGAGACCCACTCAACAATATTTAGACTCTCCCAAATTGAAAGCGTCTGCATTTGGTACAAAGGAAAGTTAATTCTCTAATAATGTAGAAAACATTGTGGGAAATGGAGAAATTGCTCATTGTGAGCAATTTCTCCTTTTGCCACAATGTTTTCATAAGTTTCTCATTTCAGAGTCGTTAAAACACGGGACTGAGTGGCAATGGGTTAAAATATTGCTAGTACAAAATCGATTTTGGCTAGTAGAAAAAATGGTCACTAGCAAATTTTTGCTTGTTGAAAAAAAAGTTAAATTTGACCCCTGCATATGAAAGAATATGTGGTTGAAGTTTTGATGGATACTATTTTTTTTAATTTTGAAGTGATATTTAGAGAGGAGAGAGAGAGAGAGCGCTAATTAGTTCTAGTCAATAGAGAGCAGTCAATAAGTCTATAGTTTTGAAGTCTGATACAGCGTGGAAACGTGAACATTGAAACTGTGCATATTTTTCTAAGAATGAATTACATTCCCTTTTGTGAGTATATATTTTTAAAGTTATTGATTTAAAAAAAAAAGAGAGAATGAAAACATATGAAGGCGTTGGAAGCATAGAGAGATACATGCAATACCGGGGAGTAGTGCAAAAAGTATAAGGATGTCACTACTTTGCTTGAGAATATTCTCAAAACAATTCAAGATAAGAGGTAGGCGTGGAGTAGAGAACTTTTCTATACAACCATTTTGACTGCAGGGTTTGCAGGCCATTGAAAGGTAAATAAATAATTATCTTTAAGAGGAATAGGTTTTGTCCTTCCTGACTTGTGTGGGATTGTACTGTTACCAATGCAGGTAAGGTGGTCATATGGGAGAAAAAGAATCTTTTCATATACAGGTAAGAGTATATAGTTGTTGCCTAGAAAATGTATGAGGTAGTTACATTTTTGTCACAGGTCGACTGCCAAGAAAAATCAAGCATAAAGATCACAGCCATCTTATATCAATTGCTGCTATAATTATCTATGGTATACAAGTAAGGATGATATCGACTACTACAGTTCTATTGTACTATCCAATGTGGGTGTGCCAAATCTTCAAATTTGACCTCAACTCCATATCAACTGTGGGGATGGTATCGTGATCGTTGTAATGACATTCCATGATTTCAAACTGCAATGTTTCTTTGAAAAACCTTTCAGGAGTGAACGTTTGATCAATGAAAATCTTTGAAAGGGATCAAAAGACACGAAGCCACAAAAAGTGTTGTCTAAAGTGCACTTATGTGTAAACAATTTTAAAAATCAGACCAGGAGTTAAAGGGATATGGAACAAACATGATCTAAGGAGTGCGATTTTTGACCCCAGCTGTAACTTTGACATAGAAGTCTGGCGTCTGAGACCTCTGCATTGGACATCTTATCAGGGTGAAAACCGATCATAAATATACTTGACCTTGAAGCTTGCTGCTCTAAATAGTCCAGTACATCGTCTCATCATGGTGCACGCATGTAGGAAATATTCTGAGAAACAGACATGGGGTTCAATAGCTGTGGAGCTGACATGATCTATGGTTATCTGACCTTTAACCCCTTTCTGCGATACTGACCTTGAAGCCTGGCGTCTGAAACCTCTGCACTGCATATTGTTTCACCATGGTGCACAGGGTTTCAGAGGTTATCAAGCATACACAATTTATCAGCATTTGGCCCTTATAGAGGAGACAAGATGTATGAAAGTTTTACCTTTTACTCCTGTGGTGTGACGTGACCTTGGAACCTGCTGTCTGAAATCTCAGCCTTGTCCGTTGTCTTACCAAGGTGCAGACTTGTGTGTTTTTTTTAAAAAAAGTCCAAAGGTTCAAGAGATTGGGAGCAGACTAGACCATAGACCCCCTGCTGTGACCTTGACCTTTGAGTCACATCTGCACATCTTCTCATCAAGGTGAACTCTTGTGTATAATATTTTTAAAAATCAGGCCGAGGATCCAAGAGATGTCGAGCCAACGAGGATCTGATCATAACCCCCCCGCTCCCCGCTGTGACCTTGACTTTGGTGCTTGGCATCTGAAACCTCCGCTTTGGGCATGGTCATATCAGGGTGCACAGAGGTTCAAGAGGAATCCAGCAGACACGATTTTTGAGCATCTGACCCTTTACCCCTGTTGTGACCCTGACCTTGGAGCCTGGCGTCTGAAACCTAAACTCTCCACATCGTGACCAGGGGTTTAAGAGATATGGAGCTGACAAGATTTATGAGCATCTGACCATTGACCGACCTTTTTTTACCTTGGAGCTTTGCATCTGAAACCTCCGCTCTGCACATCGTTACATCAATGTGTACAAGTGTTATTAAGCAGACACAGTTTATGAATATATTACCTTTGACTCCTGCCGAGACCATGACCTTAGAGCCTGGCGTCTGAAACCTCTACTCTGCATATCATTTTGTGTGATTAAAAAAACTGTAATAGGAATACAGATCAAGGGTTCAGATGTGAATTGGAGGAAAAGACATTACAGACAGATAATCGCACATAGCCACCCCTAACATCCCTTTGCTCACTCACGCACACACTCTCTTTCTCTCTCTCTCTCTCTCTCTCTCTCTCTCTCTCTGTCTCTGTCACGCACTCACTCACTCACTCACACTCTTGATCACTCACTCATCCACTCACTCACTCACTCACACTCACTCATCCACTCACACTCACTCACTCACTCACTTTTGATCACTCACTCACTTTCACACTCACTCACTCACTCAACCACCCACTCACTCACTCACTCACCCACTAACTCAAGTTAGCAATCAATCAATCAACCAACCACTCAATCATTCATTCAATCATTTAACCACTCAACCACATTCTTTCTCACACACTCATTCACTCAGTCACCCAGTCACCCAATCTCTTATTTACCCACCCAACCAATCCAACCACAAAGCCACTCACACACTGAATTTCTCTCGCACTCATCACTTCTTCACTCACTAATACCCTGCATCATTTATTTTTTTCACTCTCTTAATTACTGATTCACTCATTCTCATCTTCACTCATTCATCTACTCATAAACTCATTTGCATTTTTACCAAACTACCCACTCAATCATTTCGTCACTCTTTCACTCATTCGCTCACCCACTCAAGCACTGTCATTCAATTACTAACTTACCTACCTTGTCTCTTTCTCCCCTTATTCACTCACTTACTCTTTCAGGCACTCATTCACATTCTCTCCCTCACTGATTCAGTCATCCTCCCCTTATTCAACCAATCACGTACTCAGCCCCTCACGTACTCACCCATCCCTTATTCAACCACTTACTCTCCCATTTATTCGCCCCTTCCTTATTCAACCACTCACTTAACAACTTAATCAGTCACTCACTTACCCACGTAAATATTCGTTCACTCAGCCACTCGTACATTTCCTCCCTTATTCACCCTGCCTACAACTCATCAATTTAACCACTCAACCATTCACCCATTCGATCATTCACCCACTCACTTTTTTCGAACTCACTTTCTCAATCACTCATTCCACCATTCACCAACACAATCAACAACTCACAAGTTACAACCACTTTTACTTATCTACCAACCGACTCACTAAACCATTTCTTCATTGACTCACTTAATTTATTCACTTACACAATCATTCGCCAACACACCAATTTTATCAACCATTCACTCACTCTTTCAATTACCTACTCATTCAACCATACACTCACACATTCGACAGCTCACTTAACCACTCCCTCTTTTACCATTACTCACTCTGTCTCTCACCGATTACTCACTTAACCAACCAATCACTCATTTACTCACTCACTCCGGCTATCAAATACTCACTTCCCTTTCACTTACTTACTAAACCATTCATTCACTCATTCTATCTTTCAATCCCTCAACCATTTTACCACTCACTAACTTATTTATGTATGTACAGAGGACATTTATCTCTAAAAATCTTTCTCTTTGTCTCCCTGTTTCTCTCCCTATGTGTGTATGTATGTGTGTCTGTGTCTGTCTATCTGTTTGTCTTTTTGTCTGTCTGTTCGCCTTTCTGCCTGTCTACCCACTTGTTCTATTGCTGTCTGTCTGTCTGTCTGTCTCTGTTTCTCTCTCTCTTGTGCATGCGCGCTTGCACACTTTTTTTTTCTGTCATACTCACATGCACACACTCTTTTTTTCTCACTTTCTCGCATACTCAATCACTCTCTCATAACCACATTCACCCATTTACTTACCACTCACTCATATTCTTACTGACTCACTCATCCATCTATTGGCCCATATACATGTACTCACTCATTCCCTTAGGCACTCATTTACTTACTCCCCTTTCAGTCAGTCAGTCAGTCAGTCAGTCACTCACTCACTCACCTACTCACCCACTCACTTATTCGCTCATTCATTTATTCTTACAGACTCACTCATCCATCCATTGGCCCATTTACTCACTCATTCCCTCAGGCACTCATTTACTTACTCCACTTTCAGTCAGTCACTCACTCACTCATTCACTCAGTCAGTAACTCACTCACTCACTCACTCACTCACTTATTCACTCATTCACTTTTTCATTTCCTCAACCAGTTAACCACTCACTAACTTGTTTTCGTATTTACTTAACGTATTCCTCTCACTCGCTCACTCACTTATTGACTCAGTCACTCCCACACCCTCGAAATAACCTGTTTTACCTATTTGATCACAATCCACTCATTCAATTGTATACTCAACAAACACTCCATCTCTAATTCACTCATCTGCTCATGCCTTCCGCATTCGCCTATTCAAATACTCCCTAACACACCTACTTGTAATTCACTAACCGCCCTCTACCTTACTCATCCCCTTTTCCCAACCACCAACATACTTCTGCGGTCCTTCACTCTTCCACTCCCCTCTCTCTCTCTCTCTCTCTCTCTCTCTCTCTCTCTCTCTCTCTGTGTCTCTCTCAATCTCAGTCACTACATCTGTGTGTGTGTGTCTGTCTGTCTGTCTGTCTCTGTCTGTCTGTCTGTCTCTCTCTCTCTCTCTCTCTCTCTCTCTCTGTGTTTACCTTTCTTTTTTCTTTCTTTCATTTTTCTTTCTTTCTTTCAATCCTGCTTTCTCTCTTTCTCTCTTTCTTTTCCCTACCTTCCCCCCTTCTCTCTTCTTCTTCCTTTTTTTTTTTTGTTTCTCCCCTTATCCCACCTTACTCTACCTCCCACTTTTTAACTCTCCCTTTCTCTCTTTCTCTATCTTTTCTCTCTCTGTCTCTCTTGTCTATCTCTGTTTATCTCTTTTTGCTTGGTATGTCTGTGTAAATGTCTATTTATCGTTCTGTCTGTCTGTCTGTCTGTCTGTCTCTCTCTCTCTCTCTCTCTCAATCACTCCATTACCAACTCGCATATCACTTCAATCAATCACTCACACACACATGCAATAACTAGTTTTATCTATTTACCAACCTACTAATTTATCAACATACTCGGTCACTAAACACATTATTCCAACTCTAATCACTCCAACAAACATTGCTTCATTCACTTAACTCACTCACTTGTTAATTTACCCACTCCCTTACTGATTCATTCCCTCATTTACCGACTCAGCACTCTCGCACACTTTCTCTTTTTCACTCTGTCACTCTGTCTGTCTATCTTTCTGTCTTTGTCTTTGTCTGTCTAATCTATCTATATATGCCGTCTGTCACTCTGTTTTCCAGTCTCCCGTCTCTCTCTCTCTCTCTCTGTTTACCTTTTTTTTCTTCCTTTTGTTCTTTTTCTTTCTTTTCTTCTTTCTTTCTTTTTTTCTTTCTGTTTCTTTCCTTACCTTCCTGGCTCCTCACTTCCTCTTCCTTTCTTTCTTTTTCTCCCTTTATCTCAGCTTTCTCTTCGTCCCTCATTTTAACTCTCTCTCTATCTCTCTCACTATCTTATCTCCTACTGTCTCTCTGTGTCCCTCTCTCTGTTTATCTCTTATTTTTCTGTCTGTCCACATGTCTGTCTGTCTGTGTATCTCTCTCTGTGTGTCTGTCTTTCCTTATCTATCTCTACCCTATGTCTCTGTCTCTCATTCCCGTCCCTTCCTCTCTCACTCTCTATGTCGCTCTATCTCTGTTTATCCGTCCGTCAGTCTCTCTGTGTGTGTATCTCTATTTCTCTCTCTATCGCTCACTCTCCTTTTCTCTGTCCCTCTCTCTCTCTCTCTCTCTCTCTCCCCCCTCTCTGTCTTTCTGTCTCTCTCTCGACTCTAGCTCTCTCCCTCCTTCTCTTTATCTTTCTCTCTCTATCTCTCTCCGTCTCTCAATGCATCTCTCTCTCACTCTCTCCCTCCCTCTCTTTCCCTCTCTCTCTCTCTCTCTCTCTCTCTCTCTCTCTCTCTCTCTCAGTCTCTCCCCTCTTTTTCTCTCTATATGTCCCTGCTCTCTGTCTCTACCTTTACAACTTTTCACCCACTTGCTGTGCCACTGCTGCCGTCTCAGTGTGTCTAAATTCCTCTCTCTGTCTCTCTTACTGTCTCTGTCTCTATCTATGTATCTATCTAATCTCTCTAATCACTCTATCTATCTATCTATATATATATGCCATCTGTCACTCTGTTTCTCTGTCTCCCATCCCTCCCTCCCTCCCTCTGGTTACCTTTTTTTTTTTTTTCGTTCTTTTTTCTTTCTTTCTGTTTCTTTTCCTATCTTCCTGGCTCCTCACTTCTTCTTCCTTTCTTTTATTCTTTTTCTACCTTTATCCCTCCTTTCTCTTTCTCCCTCATTTTAACTCTCTCTTTCTCTCTATCTCTCTCTCTCTATCCTATCTCTGACTGCCTCTCTGTGTCCCTCTCTCTGTTTATCTCTTATTTTTTGTTTGTCTGTCCAAATGTCTGTCTGTCTGTGTATCTCTCTCTCTGTGTCTGTCTTTCCTTGTCTGTCTATCTATCTCTACCCTCTGTCTCTCATTCCCGACCCTTCCTCTCTCACTCTCTCTATGCCTCTCTTTCTCTTTTTATCCGTCCGTCAGTCTCTCTGTATATCTATTTCTCTCTCTCTTTCTCTCATTCTCCTTTTCCCTCTCTCTCTCTCCTCTCTGTCTTTCTCTTTCCGGACTTTGTCTCTGTCCCTCCCTCTCCTTATCTTTCTCTATCTGTCTCTATCCATCTCTCTGTCTGTGTGTGCATCTCTCTCTCTTGCTCCCTCTCTCTCTCCCTCTTTTTCTCTCCCTCTCTCTCTCTCCCCCCTTTTTTTCTTTCTATGTCTGTCCCTGCTCTCTCTGCCTCTACCTTTACAACTTTTCACCCACTTGCTGTGCCGCTGCTGCCGTCTATGTTCTCTCTCTGTCTCTCGTACTGTCTGTCTATCTGTCTGTCTCTCTCTGTCTTTCCACCCATAAATCTATCGACCCATCTATCTATCTATCTATGCCGTCTGTCACTGTTTCTCTGTCTCCCATCCATCTCTCTCTCTGTTGACTGTTCTTTTTTTTTTCTTTCTTTCGTTCTTTTTCCTTTCTTTTATTCTTTCCTTTTTTCTTTCTCTTTCTTTCCCTACCTTCCTCCCTCCTCACTTCCTCTTCCTTTCTTTGTTTTTTTCTTTTTCTCCCTTTTTCCCACCTTAATCTTCCTCACTCAATTTTACTCTCTCTTTCTCTATATCTCTCTTTCTCTATCTTATCTCTCACTGTGTACCTCTCTCTGTTTATCTCATTTTTTTGTTTGTCTGTCCAAATGTCTCTGTCTGCCTGTGTATCTCTCTCTGTCAATGTGTATGTCTTTCCTTCTCTGTCTGTTCTGTCTGGTTGTCTGTCTATCTATCTATCTATCTATCTATCTATTTTTACCCTCTGTCTCTCATTCCCGTCCAACCATCTCTCACTCTCTTTCTCTCTCTTTTCTCTATCTTTCTCCCTCCCTCTATCTTTATCATGCTCTCACTCTCTCATACTGTCTATCCTCATCTCTCTGTCTCTGTCTATCCATCTGTCAGTCTCTCTATGTGTGTATCTCTCTTTTTCTTTCTCTCTCTCTCTCCTTCTCTCTGTCTTTCTCTCTCTCTCCTCTCTGTCTTTCTCTTGGACTCACTAGCTCTCTCCCTCCCTCTCTTTATCTTTCTCTCTCTATCTGTCTGTCCGTCTCTCTGTGTGTGCATCTCTCTTTTGTTCTCTCTCTCTCCCTCTCTCTCTCTCTCTCTCTCTTTTTCTCTCTCTCTCTCTCATTCTCGGTCTCTCCCCTCTCTATATCTGTCCCTGCTCTCTCTGTCTCTACCTTTACAACTTTTTACCCACTTGCTGTGCCGCTGCCGCCGTCTCCGTGTGTCTAACTCTCTCAGTCTCTTTTACTATCTCTGTCTCTCTGTCTGTCTGTCTCTCTTTCTTTCCACCCATCTATCGACCAATCTATCTATCTATACCATCTGTCAGTCTGTTTTTCTGTCTCCTCTCTCTCTCTCTCTCTCTCTCTCTCTGTTTACCATTCTTTTTTTCTTTCTTTCATTCTTTTTCTTTCTTTTATTCTTTTTCTTTCTTTCTGTTTCTTTCCCTACCTACCTCCCTCCCCAATTCCACTTCCTTTTTTTCTTTTTCTCCCTTTATCCCACCTTACTGTTCCTCCCTCATTTTAACCCTCTCTTTCTCTATATTTCTCTTTCTCTACTTTATCTCTCACTGTCTCCTGTGTAAATCTCTCTGTTTATCTCTTTTTTTTTTTTATTTGTCTGTCCAGATGTCTCTTTCTGTGTATCTTTCTCTATCAATGTGTCTGTCTTTCCTTCTCTGTCTATCTATCTATCTATCTCTACCCTATGTCTCTCATTCCCGTCCCCCTCTCTCACTCTCTCTCTCTTTTTCTCTCTATCTTTCTCCCTCCCTCTATCTTTATCTTGCTCTCACTCTCTCTCTCACTGTCTATCCTCATCTCTATGTCTCTCTGTCTGTCTATCCATCCGTCAGTGCCTCATTGTGTGTATCTCTCTTTTTCTTTCTCTCTCTCTCTCTCTTCTTCTTTCTCTCTCTCCTCCTCTCTGTCTCTCTCTCAGACTCTCTAGCTCTCTCCCTCCCTCTCTTTATCTTTCTCTCTCTATCTGTCTCTGTCCATCTCTCTGTGTGTGCATCTCTCTCTTTTGCTCTCTATCCTTCTCTTTCTCTCTCTCCCCCTCCCTCTCTCTCTCTCTCATTCTCGGTCTCTCCCCTCTCTTTCTCTCTATATCTGCCTCTGCTTTCTCTGTCTCTACCTTTACAACTTTTTACCCACTTGTTGTGCCGCTGCCGCCGTCTCTGTATGTCTAACTCTCTCAGTCTCTTACTGTCTCTATGTCTATCTGTCTGTCTCTGTCTGTCTGTCTCTCTATCTATCTATCCACCCATCTGTCTATCGACCCCTCTATCTATCTATCTATCTATCTATCCAATCTGTCAGTCTATTTCTGTCTCTGTCTATGTCTCTCTCTCTCTTTCTCGTCATTTCTCTCTTTATTTTTTTCTTTCTCTTCAGTTCTCTCTCGCTCTCTCTCTCCCCCCTCTCTCTCCCTCTCTCTCTTTCTCAATCTCTTTGTTTTATTACCCCGTTTGCTCACTTAACCACTTGATATACTTGTATACCTGTTTTCAACCCCTTCAATCATCTTTTCAATTACTCACCTGACTCAGTGAAGCATTATCGCAATCACTCATACACTCGCATGCACAATCAACCACTTACACTCTAAGCCACTCTAAGTCACTCATTCAACCAATCACTTAATAATTCGCTTATTTAATCAGTCTCTCGCTTACTCACACCCCATCTATCCACCCGTTTGCTCGCTCGCTCAACCACTCAATTCATTCAAAAACTAAATCACTCACTCCTCATTTACCTACTCCCTCACCGAACAACCCTCATTAAACGATCATCCCTCCGACCTACATTCCCATTTTCTCACAAATTCAAAGGATTAACTCAATCACTCACTTGTTTCCCTACTTACCAACCTAAACACTCAATACTTTCTTCTTTGAATTAACCACACATTCATTTCTCCACACACCCGACAACCCACCAAGTCATCCACTTAGTCACTCAATCATCAACAAACTAATTTACTCATATATTCTTTACTAACCCACATACCTTACGAATCACCCACTCATTCATAAAATTACTCACTTTTTCACTCGCACACCTGCCAACTCTTTTAATCACTCACCCTCTCAATTTTTCACTAATCCTCTCAATAATTCACTCATTAACTTAGTCACTCACTAACTGAGTCACTCACTAACCGAGTCACTAACTCACTCA